>OY829914.1:70611715-73011715 GCA_963691935.1 Nephrotoma guestfalica | reverse complement strand
TTCCGTGTAATAAAGTAAAACCTAAATGTATATTTTTTACTTCTTTTAAATAAATAAATATGGAATTTTCCATTTTCTTCTTTTATTTATTTATTTCGAAATAAAAACAAAAAATTATTTTTATTTTTTAATTATGCCAATTTAGAACACAGGGAAAATTGGAAATTTTTTTTACCTTTATTTATTTACAATGTACAGGAGGAGAGATGTAGAGAGAGAGAGTTCTGTGTAAACGAATCGTTTTCTTTATTTATTTCAGGTGTATGCCTCATGGGATTGGCGTGATGTGTGGGTGGATAGAGTAACCAATTTTCAGTGTTCGTGTATAAGGTAAGTGCAGTTCTGTTGATTTCTTAATCGTCATAATTTATAATAGCGCAAGAACATGCAAATTTATGGTATGGTGGTCTGTTTAATATTTTTTGCTTGGCAATTTAATGGTTGAAAATTGCGGTTACCTAATTATTTGTGTATATAATTTTAACAATTTTATGCGATTTTGGCGTGTGTATATTTTATCGTAATATTTAAATATTTTGTCAGATATATTGAAATGTGAAATTTACAAGGCCAAATAACTAGCTAAACTAGGCAAAGAAAACCTCTAGTAGTGCAAAATATGTTGTTCAATTGCCTCTGATGACATTTTGGAGATGTCGGGCAGTAGTTAAAACTGCGGCACTTAAACCGGGAGGATGAAAATGGAATTTTTTCATACAATTATGCTCCATCGACGATGCTAATCAACCCGTGTGAAGTTCTTAAAACATTTGTTAATTTTTCGAACAAATTTCTTTTAATTTAAAATTTACGAAAGTATTAGGCACAAAACTGACAAAATTTTCTCTTCGGTTTCGGAGTTGGTTCGGGGTTCTGCGCTGTTTACCTCGATTAGTGTGCAACTTCTTCCCGGGAGAAATTTTATACCCAGCTAAGAACCATAATGCATCGATTTGATCCATCCAAACCTTTGCTCAATAGCTGTTTTGTAATAGTTACACGATGTTTGGCTGAATTTTTGTTATAATGATTACACGAAGCTACAAAGGACTTCATCAGAATAATATTATCAGGCATCGTAAGAAACATTCTCTTATCATAGTAGGGCAATACTTAGTCAGCACCGAATCTATGCTTATTAGCAGTGCAACCTTCTTCGTAGATCCCTTTAGTAGTCTGCTAAGCGCGTCAGCAATTACATGGAGTACATTATTGAGAGTGGTTTTCGGTCACCACTGGTACTTTTTTATTCGATCAAAAGAATTTACTAGCATAACTTACTGTTTATGATCCGTTAGCATAGTAAATTTACGTCTATATATGAATTGCTGGAAATTTCGGACCTCAAAAATAATAGGCAAAGCCTCTCCTTTGTCCATTTTGATCATTTCGGTTAGTGCTCGGACCACTAAAACTATAGAATCTCCTCTTCCAAACTAATTAACTGGCCTATAAGTATACCCCGCTGGAACAGACTTTGTTGGATAAAAGTAAATTTGTAAATTACTGTTCCGATCCCGCATTTGGCTGCATTTATCGTCACATGTCGAAAGCGTATTGTTGTTGAGAATCCTACAACACAAAAATTTCAGAGTTTTGTTTAATAAATTTGTGGTAATAATTAACTTTAACCATAAATGAGGTTCCTCAATGACTTCCAGTCTTCCAGTTTTTTATGGCCGTTGTCGCAAGCCCTTGAGCTTCATTATGGTATACTTTTTGGCCGCCCCTCTGCAAAAAGAGCACTTGGATGCATTCCCGATAATACAAACGCCACATCATCTGATGCAGAATGAAACCCACAGATGACTCGTTGTTTACACCGTAGATATACTGAATTTATCCTGCGCTTTAATTTGTAGTGATTGTACCCTAATCGAGGGTCCGTACAATAAGATGGGTGTTACGATGCTTGCCAACAACCTCTGGCGATTTTGTTTTGGCCTTACAAAATTAGCAAACGTGATGCCCTTTCACTTCATTTACTATAGCTGCTCTGTTACTAATGGACTATATGGGCTACTTGAATGAAAGCATTCCATCAATCATGACGCGTAAGAATTAGACATATAGTGCAGGAATTTTGTGCAAAAGTAGTAAATAATTCCAATTAAAACGAAATCTTACAGGGTTGTACTACTTCAAGGCAGTATTTTAGAAAAAAAATCCCCACCCCTAAAGGTAGAGCCAACCCTGCAATCAGGGTTGGAATAACCAATTTTAGGTGGTCAGAAACATGAAAATAACTTCTGAACGGTACACAGCACAAACTCGAGAAATGGCTCAAATGACGGAGAATTAGGGCACAATATTGTGTAACATTATTTTTTAATTTATGGCCGTTAAGTTGATCAAATTTGAGCTAAATGTTAAAAGCAAATATATTGTTGGAGTTTAACTGTAAAAATAGAACAGTTAGCAGGACTTACTTAAAAACAGTATTCCATAACATTATGCGAGATTGAATTTGTCGTCGTTTGAGCTAATTTGCAGGCTTGTCTTATTTCGTAAACGGCATATCTGCGATATGCCGTTTACGAAATAAGTTAATTTTATGAAGAAAAAATCCATGATTAAAAAATTAGTGGCAATATTTTATTACTTCTAACTATTATTTAGTTTTTTATTTCCAGTTAAATATTAATTATAAGGGCATTCAAAAGTTGAAATTGTAGCTGAGTACTTTAAATCAATATCATTGAGATCTTCTTCGCTCGTAGTGTTGTTGCATGATACACCCTGACAGGTTCCACACATTGCTGAGCACAGCATTCCTGACCGCTTACATTCGCATCTTGTTGTGCATTGCGTCCGGCAAGATATCAACTTAAGCAGATGTTCTGGAGCCAATGGCAGGTCAGTTGGAATGGGCAGAAAACTAATTTGACAGATTTCCATCCCCAATCTGTTGGTAGCACAGCATTTCCCAGCCATGCTTGGACTTGATGGTATACTCGAAATGAATGCTGATCTGCAGCTGCTTTTGTTGGTAGACAAGCTAAATCGAATTTAGAATGTAACTGCAGAATACCAATTACTCTGTTTTAAGCAAGATATCTTGCTTCTTCTAGTGGAGTCTATATTCTCCTTCGTGGCACTCGTTTGCAAGAACACTTGCACATCGGTCCTCAGTTCTGCATTGGCCTGCAAAAGCTTGAATGCTTTTAGTTTTCCTTTAATGTACAATGCTAAGGTTGTATCGCATCCGGTAAAAGCATGAAGAACTAGAAGCAGGTCGCTTAATGAAGACAACCGTGCTCTCTCTGCTGCTATATCATACACAGTCTTCGATTTGGGGCAAAGAAACTAAATTATTTGACGTGCTATTGAACATAAAAACACAAGCAGCATAAGGATGTTCTATGCAGCAACCACCACCTGATCCCCATGATTTGCAAAGTTCACAGCTATAGTTGCGATAGAGGAGTCTGCGTCATCTTCCGCCTGATGTGTTGGTATGTTCAAACAATGTAGGTGTTGCTTCAGTTTGCCGATGAATTTCGATTTATTATGGGTGTTTGGGAGGTAAATTCGCTTTGAGAAATTGTGCACGTCATATTGCTCTCTACTTCGATGTTTGCTGAAACTTCGGAAATGGCTCTTCTCTTTTGTTCTTCTCCTTTCGTGGTGGCGTAGTCAGCATCAAACACTACCGTTGTGTTTCTGCCATAATGTTTTAAAACATAATCACCATAAATTTGTAGAAACTTGCCATATGTCTCTGGTTTTGGCCATACTACCGAGTGAAGCAGATGGCCTCCATGTACAACATATTTGCAATTTGTTGGAAAATTGTTCCTACCAATGTCAGCTCTTTTAAATATGGTTTTGATTCTCGATTTTGTAATCCCGTTCGTAGGAGACCGTCGTTTAAAAGGGAAGGTGGAGTTGAAATAACTGCAGTGAGGTTATAACGAATGTTTCGTTATTTATTTTTATTCCATGAACCTGGGCTGCAATTGGAATAACTTTGTATTTTCTTGCGTAAACGACGTCCGCAAAACTCTTACCCAATGTATTATGCAGCAGCATTTCACATTTATCCAAAGCACTATCACAGGTGATGTTGGAATCAGCAACAAGTCCAGTTGATAAACTGACAAGATCACCAGCCCGATTCCGAAATGGGTTATGTTGTTGAAGCCGTTAAATAAATTTGTTTTGGACCAGATTATCTCTTGCTTTCCTACTGCCTCGGAGTTCAACATGTTGTTCGGAAGTAATTGATGATTGTCCTGTAAAAGTTTCCATCGCAGATATCACAAGCATGCTAACGGGCGTAGAAAAAATCCATTTTAAAATGGCGTCATCGGTAATGCCTCGTCCTCGAGATAATCCTCCTATAGTATTCATTGATCGCATAAGTGATTGTTCATCCAAACAATTGCTCAATAGCCTTTTTGTAATAGGTACACGATGTTTGGCTGAATTTTTGTTGGAATGATTACACGAAGCTACAAAGGAATTCATCAGAATAATATTAGCAGGCATCGTAAGAAACATTCTCTTATCATAGTAGGACAATACTTAGTCAGCACTGAATCTATGCTTATAAGCAGTGCAACCTTCTTCGTAGATCCCTTTAGTAGTCTGCTAAACGCGTCAGCAATTACATGGAGTGCATTATTGAGAGTGGTTTTCAGTCACCACTGATAGTTGTTTATACGATCAAAAGAATTTACTAGCATAACTTACAGTTTATGATCCGTTACCATAGTAAATTTACGTCCATATATGAATCGGTTGAAATTTCGGACCTCCAAAATAATAGGCAAAGCCTCTCCTTTGTCCATTTTGACCATTTCGATTAGTGCTTGGATCACTAAGACTATAATAGAATCTCCTCTTAAAAACTAATCAACTGACCTATAAGTATACACCACTGGTACAGACTTTGTTAGATAAAAGTAAATTTGTAAACTACTGTTCCGATCCCGCATTTGGCTGCATTTATCGTCACATGTCGAAAGCGTATTGTTGTTGCGAACCTCACAACACAAAAATTTCAGAGGTTTGTTTAACAAATTTGTTGAATAACCTACATGATATTTCTCAATGACCCCCAGTCTTGGCCATTTATAATAGCATTCAAATTCGATACCGATAGTCTGATATCGTCTTACTTCTTCGCAGCGCGGGTACATGAGAAACACATGTTCCGCATTCGTGCTTCGTCAACAGCTGCGGTAAATATTGACGGTATTAGACGACATGTCCATCTTGCCTTTTCTGATGAGCTCTATTGTTGTTGCCATTCAGCCATTAACTCATAACTTATACGACTTCAGTTCTTCATGGCCGTTGTTGCAATCCCTTGGGCTCCATTATGCTATACTTTTAGGCTGCCCCTCTGCCAAAAGAGCAATTCGATGCATTCCCGAGCAATACGGTATTACATATACGTCATATCACCTTACAGAGTGAAACCCACAGATGACTCGTTATTTACACCATACTGAATTTATGCTTTGCTTTAATTTGTAGTTATTGTATCCTAATCGGGTACGAAAGGTCAAAAATTTGACATAAGGTTTGGGGACAATCTTAAAGTTGCCTACACGAATGAAAATCGTTTCCTGTTCCTTTCTGTTGGTGATGCGAACTGCCTCAGTTTAACGCTCTGTTAGCTGCAGTTCCACCTTAGATAACTACCGTTGAATAATGGCTATGGTCTCGTTCCGCTTGTGTTCTAGTTCTTCTTCAAATTCGAGGCCACAACAACTGTCGCAACGTCATCCGCTAAGCCGCTGCGCACCCGCGTCGCACCCGTTGTCGAGAAACACCATCGTGCATAATATTTCAAAGTAATAAACCCAATACAAGACCTTGTTGAACTCATCCATTATTTCGTAGTCCCGAATAACCTATATTCGTATTATATTTTATGATTCTATATGGAAATAGTTTTTCACAATCTTTCTGATATACAACGGTACTCCGAGTTGACCCAATGCCTAGTTTTTGCTACCTCCTTCTCAGTTGCTGCCTTGTATTGCTATATAGCAGCCGTATTTAACACCGTCTTTATAGCATCGATTGTTGAACGGCCTCGATTCTGTTGCAGATTACACGATTGACCGAGAAATCTCGTCTTTTTTCATCGCTTAGGAAATGTTCCTTCATTTATACATTACTTAAACAGGTCAGGGAATTTTTTAGGTTTAGCACGACCTGCAGTTTTTCGTGCTATATTTGGGTTATTATCTGGGCCCGGGGTTTCACAATTTCCAACTTTTTCACAAGTTTTCATCAATTCCTCCATCGTAATTGGGCGGCCTCGCAATGATTTAGATTTATTTGGAGTGCTTTCATTATTTTCGAGCAACAAGCAGAGCTCTCTGGTACGCTGGACATTTACCCTTAAATTCACTATAGTTTGAATTCCTAGTGATGTATCTTTCATTACATGACACGCAATCGGTTGTCGTTATAGTGCTGTTCCTTAATATATGACCCTCCTTACTACATAACACTTAAAGCATCGAAGTGGACTGTCTTTTCTCGGGCTCGGCAAACCTTGCTATCCGAGTTTCTCCGTATGCTTTCCGAAACGACGTGATGATACTTATTTCGAGAACATTTCTTTCATGCAAAATGTGATTTGAAAATTTCCTTTGTGGTCACCTCATCTTCTTAATTTAGGGTTTTCCCCTGGGCTTCATTACCTAGTATTTCTACCAACGAGGCTTGCAATAATGGTGTAATTTCGTCAGCAATTTTTTCTAACTATAGAAGTAAACTGCCATTTTCAGTCTTGCGAATGCGAGTTACGTTTTTCTTCAGATCTTTTAGGCCAGGATTCCTTTCAGTTTCTTAAAATCGCCGCATACGTAATGTTAAATGTCTTAGTCAACTCCAACTGATCCGGACGAGAGAGCCGTTTCTGTCGCCTTTTAGTTTTGCACTTAACCACGGTCCAATTTGTGGATCTTCCGGCGTTTCCGTTGCAATTCTCTTCAACCTAAAAATGGATTTTCAAACCGTTTTTGGAGTTAGAGCTTCGCTTGATTCGCCTTTCCTTTCTTAGGTTTTTTTCCCGACTGACGTTGGTGTCCTGTTGTACCTCTTCCTCTTACTTTTCCGAATATCTAGGTCTACTACCTCTTGCGATGGTTTGTGTTCCTAGATAGATGGAATTTTCGTTACATCTCGTGTTAGTATCGCCTGGTGATAAGTTCCAGAAGCCAATTGGAGCTAGAAGCCTTGTAATCTCGTGGTGCATGTCCGATTTGTTCTTTATGAACTCGGTAAGATCATCAATTGACTTTCCCAAACGTTCCATACTTTTCAAGTGTGGGCGAGGTTGTATATGCTCTCATATCCGATAATGAAGATTAGAATCTCAGACTCTTGTTTTGCAAAAGTAACACTATTTCGATCTACTGTACATGTAGCAATATGTGTCCCATCAGCCATGGGCACCCTAAACTCGCCGCTACTGGGGATCCGGACCTCTGCGTCGAAAACTTATCATTATTCTTTCCGAACATTGGTGGAGGATCTTCCCCAATTCACCAATTGTGAGTGTGTCCGCTGTGTGTGTGTGGTTTCGTGGAAACTGAATGTCTATGTTCTAATCACAGCCCATACGGATTGACTGAACGTATTCTCTGAATGGTAACGCGGCTTTGCTATTGAAACATTTTACATACCAACCGGTACAAATGTGAGAAAACTTTTAAACATTTCGTATGAAGTAATTCGTGGACCAAACGCCTTAGGCGATAGTGCCGAAACCAGCTACAAATTTTAATCGCAATCATCTGCTAACAATGATTCACCAACACTATAATAATTTGTTTGATTTTCTGTCAACACGAATATATGATCTTGAGTCCGCGAGAAACTTCCACCGTCGAACGCAACCACAACAACGAAATCAACAGAAATTGAGTCAAGTAAATCTATCTGATCTTGCAATAAAATGGTTATATTTGATAAATAGCTTACCATATGTTAAAACAATGATTTTGCTGCATTTGCTGCGAAAGGTTACCATGCCAAATCTATTGGTAATATAGTAAACCGTGAGAAGTTACCCCAACCAATGTTCCGTTTGGAACTAAAGCCAGAGGAAGCAGAGTCAAAGGAGTTGGTGGTGAACTTCACGACCCCAAACAGTGTGACAAATGTCGCAATGAACCATCTGTGAAACGTTGTAGTAACTGCGGTGAAAATCATACTGCAGATTACAGGGGATGCGCACTGCATCTGGACTTAAAGCGGCAAATAAACCCTATAATGAGAGCTGAGCGACGAATACTCAATATGCAATTTAATCAGAGGACCATGCTACCAAAAAATGCAATAGTCACCAAACCAACGAGTACAAATACACAAAATGATAACTTAGAAGTGTTTGCCAGCAGTTTTGCACAGCCGGGAGTTTCTTATGCAAATATCTTAAAAGATAACAAACCGAAACCCAAAGTTCATTTTAATGAAGAGGACCTAAACATCCATACCACGGTAAATAAATTAACCGAGACCATCCAAAGTTTCATGATGATGGTGGAAAGACAAATGAGCATGATGATGCAAAATATGAATACGCGTATGCAAATTATAGTCAGAAATCAAAAATGACAGAGATACAAACCTTTCTTATCGAACAAAATATAGACATCATGTTAATATCCGAAACATTCTTCAAGAAAACAAATTTTTTTTAATTTTACCGGCTATTCCGTTTATGACACCAAACATCTGGATGGAAAAGCATACGGCAGCACTGCAGTCTTAATAAAAAGAAGATTAAAGCATTACGAGCTCCAGAAGTATACTAAAGATCACATCCAAGCTACAACTATTTGTTTGGAGGAATGGTCTGGGAAATTTGTAATATTGGCTGTTTACTGTCCACCGAAACACGCAATTAAAAACAGGGGATGATTACAACTCTATCGCCCACAGATAGAAAGAAAATTCCTGATTTAATAAATTTCTGTGTAATACGAGGAATAGCACGCACCAATGCTCAAGTCGTTGACTCTTATGCTTTATCATCAGATCACTCATCAATAATAGTAACACTAAGAACCGAAGCATTAAAAACTGAACCACCCCAACTTTTAACAAACAAACTAACGAAATGGGCTCTCTATAGAAACATAGTAGATGTAAATTGTCATCTGGATGTCCCACTTCGCACACCAGATGACATTGATGCCGCGATAGAATACCTAAGATAAATAATGGAAATGGCAGCAACAAAAGCTACTCCGGTAAACAAAAATCCAGAAACAAATAAAAAGCTTTCAAGTAACATTCAAAAGCTATTGACAGAGAAGGGGGAAATTCGGCAGCTATGGCAGCTTCACCAATATCCACTGTATAAATGGAAATTAAACAGAGCTATTAAAGCTCTGAGAGAAGCAATATGGCAAGAACAAAATATAGGAATACAGAATTACCTAAGTCAGCTCACAGCAACCGAAAAAACAGATTACTCACTGTGGAAGGCAACAAAAAATTTAAAAAGGCCAGGGCTAGCGAACCCACCGGTTCTAGTGACTAGAAAAGTGACTTAGAAAAGGCTATCGCTTTCTCTAATCATCTACAAAAAGCGTTCACCTCAAACGAACAAAACAATGACTGCGGTACTACCACAGTTTACGAGGGACGAGTCGAACCCAAATCCAGTAAAAGTTAAATGGAAATGCGACAAAACGGTTATCAAAAACAGTATAAATCATAAGAATAACCTAATATAATATGTATTTTTAACGCGATTATGAGATGTGGATACATTCCCCAAAAATGGAAAATATCTGAAGTTCTCATGATTCCTAACCTAAGTGAAGACGAAACCCAAGTCGTCGTACAGGCCAATAGTAGACTAATCCGATAATTTCAAAGCTTTTTGAAAAGCTGCTACTACAAGAACTAACACCTATATTATCTGAAGGTCGCGTTATACCAAATCATCAATTTGGATTTAGAGAACAGCACGCCATAATAGAACACGTGCACAGAATTGTAAATACAATTTAGGCTTGCCTTAAAAGAAAATAAATATTGCTCGGCAGTTTTCTTTGATATTGCGGAAGCTTTCGGCAAAGTATGGCATGAAGGATTAAATTACAAAATTAAAACTCTTCAGTCTAGATAGAAGTCTTGAAAACTACTTAAACCAAAGGTTGTTCCACCAAGGTTGTGATTTTATTTAACTGAAAAAATAAGCACTTCAACTTTTGCTGATGACACAGCTATATATTGTTTTCACACAAAAATCCTCAAACAGCATCGAGCGAATAACAACAACATCTGCACAAAATAGAACATTGGTTAAAAACTTGCCGGATAAGGTCGAATGAATGTAAATCAACACATGTAATATTCACACGGGATGGTATCCAACTATGGGGCTCAACTAGTGCATCAAATATAGATATTCTACAAAGAACGCAAGCAAAGGTACTTCGTATCATTTCTAATGCCCCATGGTATATTCGAAACAGCAACATCGGTAGAGACCTAGAACCAAAACTGTTAAAGAGACAATAAAATCATGCAGTCTAAAATACCAACTAAAACTGGAATCACAGCCTAACGAATTAGCTAGAGAACTACTAAGGCAACCGAAATATAAACGGCTTCGCAGAGCAGATCCTCTAGATTTAATAAACTAAGAAATATAATCTAATAGTTACACGCATGTTGAACTAACATACTAAAATTAAGTATTAACATAGGCTTAAGATAAAAAAAAATTAGTATTAAGAATTTCACACTTCTCGTTAGTTTTGTTGTTACGTCTCCTTGTGGGATCATAACATCATTTCATTTGAATTTTGTTTTGGAATTTTGAATTTCGTTGTAATCGAGTGATTGAGGCATTTTACTGATGGCATTACCATCTACCCTTTGGCATTAACACTAAAGTGTTGTTTTATTGTGAATTAGCCTTAATCTTCTGTATTCATCTACATTGTATTACGTAGACTTCGAATAATTGTGAGAGCGAGACCAATGTTTACACCGTGTGCGGGTGTGCAATAGCGTAGTTATAGAGGAGGAGTGGGGGAGTGACACACACAGAAAAACAAAACTAAAAAGAATACCAACGAAAAATATTCTTCTACATTTTTTTGGTATGATAATTTTTAGTTAGTCTAGTTGTAGATATAAGGTAAAATAGAGTCTAGTTTTGTTTTTCAAAAATTAAAGTCGGGTTTTGATATATAAGAAGCCTCTAGCTTGGAATTTAAAATTTTATTATAATATTGAGTTAAGCAAAAAAAAAAATTGTATTTTTATTAAATTAGTGTTTAATAAATTAAAAAATAAAATCCATTTAAACATAACAAAACTTTGTAATTGGTGGTGAATCAAGAACAGTCTGGGTGTGGCCTGACGGCTATAAGGTAGCAACAGTTAATATTGATATCGATGAGAGACGCCGCAACGATCACGTGGCTAAGCGTCCATTTGTAAAATTTATTTACGGCGGGAAGACATTCAACTATTATGTCGGCCTATCGAGGCCAAATCTAATTGCGGCGGGAAGACGCACAACCATTACTGCAGCCTATCGAGGCAAGTTTATTTACGGCGGGAAGGCGCCCAACGATATTTACGGTTTACGGGTGGCCATTTGTAATTTTTTTTTTATTAACGGTGAAAAGACACCACAACCCATTTTGGCGCGGCCAAAACCGAGGCCGCACGAGGGGTAACCGAGGGTCAAAAGGTACCGATTTATTTATTTTTTTGAATCAAAACTAATCAATTTAAATTTTAAATTTCAAGGTAGCTTGGCACGCGCGGGCTTATGCACATTGGTTTCGCTACATCATTATTCAAGTTGAGCGATCGTTTTTGTTCAAATTTTTTTCTTTGTTTCGCTACACAATTTATTCAAGGTCAGCGATCATTTTTTGTTTGTTCGATTTATTTTGGTCTTCTTTCGCAGCTTCACGGTTTATTCAACTTCAGCTATCATTTTTTGCCCTTTTTTCTCCTTCCCTCCTTCCGTCTCTGATCGTTTGGTGAAAATTTATTTAAATAGAAAAGCAGCACTGCATATGATTTTGGTATTCGGTTTTCTTTTCTCTTCCATTCATCGGCTTTAGTGGTGTTCCGTTACTATTCTGAGTTTCCTATTTTATTTTGTTGATATTTCTTTTTCTCGCAAATGAATTCCTAAATTTCGTTCGGTTTGGTATGATGGGAGAGGGATCTCATTTCGTATCGGTTCCATATTTGCAGGCTGGGCGTGCCACTCCCTTGCATCCCCTTGGCAGGACATCCAGAGGGTCGGAGTGGTGAGTCCAACATATGTGTCGTCCATTCGGGTGCGACCGTAAAATCCAAATGCTCTCCCTGTGGCACTGCGATAGTCTCCAGCTGTCGAAGTGTGAAATGTGGGAGATTACCTAGAGGTTTCACCGGATGAAAAGAAGCTTTGTCTGTTGGGGAGACGTACATACCCTCTAATGCTTCTTCGTTGTGGCTAGGCATCGGCCTCTAAGAATGGATGGGTCATTCGGGGAGATTCGGTCGTTTCTGGGTGGAAACAACCCGGTTATCATTATTTTTACTCGCTTTCCTCAAATTTCGGTCAATACAATTTTGGCGTAATTTAGCTTCAGTTTTTTGTTTGCTTCTTCAGCAAAATCACCGAGAGAAGCCTCTGCATATTGAGATGAATATGCGAGTTGGCTTCATGTCAGCCCGTAACAGCGTATAAAGAAGACGCCTTTGGCACTAGTTACAAAAAAATATGGACCGTTATAATTTGATATATGAATTATCGTAGTTATCTTGTGACCGAAAAATACTATTGCTACTGATTTCTATACTTTATCATGGTGGCCTGTAATGGCATTCAATTTAATAATTCGTTACAACAGTTGCTTGATTTTCTAAACTTAGCACTTCTGTGTGCATGCCTGCTCCACTAATATACCTAATTTTTTTTACCTAACCACCATCTAACCGAATAATACGAAAACAGTAGTCACGTAAATTTTGGGGTATGAAGCAACAAAATATTCATCCACCACTCGTTTCATATTCAATTGGTTTGGGTTGCGGTGAGATTACTATGCCTGAGGACTAATTAATTTTTAAAGTTTGTAATTTTGATTGCGTATTTGGTACAGGGTACTTGCCAGACATCTGAACGATTTTAATTATGCTTACTAATCAAAATCCATTATACAAATAATGGTCCGGAATGGTGTCTAATAACTGTTTAAACTTGAGTAGTTTGGACATTTTATATAAACAAGATTTTTGAAGATTCTTTACTCACCCTGCTCAGACAAAAATGAGCTCGCACGTTAAACGTATTTGTATCCACCAAACCCAAACCACAAACACGAGAGTATTTAATATTTACGTAATCATAAAAGTGGGAGACATAAACATTCTTTTATGATTGATGTCCTCTTGAACGATAGATCACTTTTAATGTGTGTATCTTGTTATCCTCTTTGCATGTTTTTCTTCTTTAATACCATCAAGATGTAGATTTTATTTCTTCTCGACCATTCCAATACGGTTATTTTCTCTCTTAAACGTCTCGGTTTTCCACCACCAACAATGTTTATGTTGAGTGATTAGAATTTTATTTTTGATACATTTTGATATTAGATAAAACATAATTTTGGTCCTACGTTATACTCGTACTCGTCAAGACATTACGCAGCAATGAATTATCCCATCCATATTAAGTTTTCAACGCTGATTTGCATATCCAATATCATCACAAATTGCGTAACAAAATATCCATTATTTCGAATAATCTGAATGCCAAATGTAATTTTTATTATATTTGGTAATTAATTAACAAAAATTTTAACATTATGTTGTTAATGATTTTTTTTTTAATTATTCGGATAAATAAAAAGTTTGGCGCTCATCTCATTTCGTATGAGCGTGGGGATGCGCAGGTATGCCGCGGTAGCATGTAAAAACCAATTATGAGGATTACTTTTTATTTAATAATTGGTTTTTGAATAATAATAATAATAATTAATGAGCCACATACGATGTAGTAGACGCAAATACAAATTTGTTAAAATTATTAATTGGGGAAAATGATTACTGTCTCTAGCGGCGTTTTTCATAAATTTTACCACGATTGGTTTCGATGTGGCAAAATTATTTGATTAATACTTATTGCTAGGGGAATATTTTCCTGTTGCTCTTTTGTGCCATATTGCTGTTAGCGTTGCTCATTTTTGTAAACATTATTCAACTGACAGACATTTTTTTTAAAAAAAATTCTAAACAAATACGATACGGTTTCGGTTGTCTTCTGTGTCCTTCTGTTCGTCTGCACAGGTTTGTTGAAGCGGTAATGCAAACTTATGTGATAGGATGTGACGATTTTGTTGTGTTGTCCGATGTTGCTGTTTAATTTAAAACCGTGTTTCCCGACGTTTGATAGTGGAGTGGGTGCCCACTGGGAGGTGTCACCTCCGACTGCTTTGGATACATCTCCAACATTGCCGCCCACTCTAAAGTATTTTAATACTTTAGCGTTGGATTTGGTTGTCTGGAATAAGCATCAGGCTGATGTCACTGATCACTTGTATACGCCATTCTTGCATTTTAATGCAACGACTCGAGCTCGTCCGTCAGATCCTCGATGCGACCACATCCACTTTAGTTATAGCTGTAGGCGAGAAAGGTATTCCGGCGATCAAATTTTTCAGAAGTGATGATATTCACATCGAACAGTTCCGTAAATGATGCTTGCCTGATTTTATACCTGCTTCTCACAAGCCGCCGATTCTAAGCCAAAAATTCAGCGATTTCTGGAGTGACATCTTTCGTGCTCTGCTGATGCTAGAATGCTAGTTGACGACTAGCTCCCACGAAGTTGGTTGAGCAATAATTGTAAAGATGTTGGATTTTGTCTCTTCGCGCGGTGAATATTTTAAGCGACGCGATGAATGCGTTTGTTGTTATAGTTCGGCCACCAGCTCCAAATGTAATGCCTTCATAGATAGTCATACGAGAACACAAAAGTAGCCTTTGTTGACTACGACGACCTTTGCGAAGCGTGATGAGCATTGGACCTGTATAGTCCACGCCACTGTGCAGAAACGGTTTCAAAGAAGTAACACGATGCGATTGAAGAATAGCCATCAGTTGCTGGCTCGTCGTTGCGCTTTGATGTTTAAAATAAAATAGTGCTTCCGTAAGTGTGTCAGCATCAACTTGGACCACCGCGTAGCGTTACAATGGTCAGATGCTTCCGTGTGTACGGCAAGTTCGATTCATTGAGCCACCCTCCGACCCATAGTAGTGGGCTCCTGTCTAATTGGGCAGACTGGCACCTTGATATCTCCTTAGCAAAATGTGTTTCTTGAGCCAGCTTAACCCAGAACGCGGACACCTAATTTAGCTCAGGCACGGTGACGAAGCCTCTCAAATATGTTGTTGTGCTGGGATGTTGATGTTGGATGAAACGTCTGCAGTGACTCGAAGTAATTTTCCGAGTAATGAACATCGAGCGAGTACGTTGCGATTATTGTTTGATTTTGTTGTTGCTGTTGGAGGTGTAAGCCTCCATTGACCTGGATTTTCTTATAGCCAAACAGGACCTGTCCATCACAGCAGATGGATTGTTTAGTAATAAAGGGTTAATTCCACGAGACGCGAAATCTGCGGGTTAATGATTGGTGTCGACAGAATTCTAATCGGTTGGTTGAGAGTAATCCAAGATTTGCGAGACCCGATTTGCCACAAATGTTTTCCAGTGACTATGCGAGCTATATAGCCAACCAAGTAGGCTAAGTGGCACGTCGAGTGACGATCTTGTGGTACGATTTTCACGATAATTGTGGTAGGAGATACCCAGTCGAGCGGATCGAATCTCTTTCATGCCTGGTACAGTATTGTTCGTTTGATTGGTGCACGAACATCTGGTGACACGCTGATGTTGACTCCAAAACAATCGATCGAAGGAGACTAACGTAGGTCGACTGTTTAGACTGGTACCATATTGAGAAGATTCTGACTCTTCGAGGACCACTTGCGTAGTTCGAAGCCACTACATTTGCCTCTGGACCTCGATTAAATTCGCGATGTTGTCTGAGCCGATCATCAGGTCGCCGACGTAGAATTCGCTGGATATGAGTTTAACTGCAATTGTGATTTTCTCCTTCGCATCGTGCTGGCTGGAACGGTGCACAAACAATAGTCTTAAACTGGCACAGTTCAGTTCAACTGGCTCCTTTTAAGGTCGATATGCAACCGGACAAGTGGTGCAGTGGTTAAAGCTTCGGCACTTGAACCGGGAGGTGCTGAGTTCGAATCCCATCAGAGGCTAGATGCAAATCGAATTTTCATCATCGATTACGATCGGTGATGCTAATAAATACAACTAAGACCCTCTGATGGAGTGCAGAATTCCATGTCACGCGCCGACCCACCTTCCATGTCAATGTACAGGTTGACATGGAGCTTGCAATGTGCAGGTTGTATACTGTAGTTGTGTGAGTAGGAGGTGGGTTAATGATGTGGAGTGAATGAGTGGTATCACAATGGGCCTAAAAATTGGCCTAAGTGTGCAGTAAGAAACCACTGAAACCTAACCTAAGGTCGATATGCAATCCGCTCATAATTTCTGTGTTCGGGTGCCATCAGGATCTGCGAATACATCTGCTTTATATTTGGAACCAATGCGAAGCTTCTGGTTAAGTGATATGTCGATTGATGTTGTGTACGAAACGTCGTCGTTGTGATCTTTTGACACTTCCTCCATATAACCCAATTCAGGATAATCCAGCACGCATCTGTTGTACTCAGAACGTAGTTAAACGTTCTTGGTAAACCGGTGTTTTATATGGTATAGTCGCAGAACTGCATCCTGTATCTTCCATCTTCATTTCGATAGTGGGTCGATTCGTAGTGTAGTTCTCTTTTTGACTCATCGTGCGACCATTCTCGAGATGATCGAACATCTTCGAATTCTCAAAATGGCCTGAGCGTGTTGTCGATGGTATCATAGTCCTCGACGGTTGCCGTTAAACTAGAATGGTGAATCGTTAATGCGGTTGATAGTATCCTTCTGATGCATCACAATGTCATTGGCTCAGAAGACAAGGGCTGTGACCGAGATAGAAAATGTAGAATCCGTTCGAGAGTGTAATACAATCGCTAATCCGATGTGATTTACTGGACTCTCCGATATGAAGCTGACCTTGGATTCCGAATCCAACAAAGCTGGAATGGCCAAATTTTTGTTTGAGTGCGTACGATGTCGATTGTTGTTACGAGCAGTGCATTATGATGATTCGCCATATGTTGGCGAGCGAGTTGATAGCGAGACAGGTTTGTGAGGTGGTCGAGTGTGCTATGAATACAAAAGACTACGGAATCTGTTGTGCGACTGAGGTGAATTCGTTTGTGATTTTGTCAAGGAAGTCATCTCCATTGATTGCCATCGGGTGTTCAGGAAATCGATCAGATTTTAGGTAAGATGAATATTGCGCTCGGGTTAGTACATCTCCTAATGTCGATAGGTTCAAATTTGTCTGCAATGATGTTGATTAAGTTTAGTCCCATGTGGTGACCGATACTCCTAAAACTTACTGCGAATGATGTTGGTCGTAGTGCGTAATCCCATAGTTCATTCGATTGGTAGTCCAGCCATGGTTCTGAATCTTCAAAAATTATGAACCGACGGTGTTTGTATCGATCTCGTAGAATGCACCATGTTTTCTCATAATTGTCGTTGGTGATACTCACAAACTTGAGCAACGATGCTGCATTCCTGTTAAGTTCGCCTTCGATAGTGTAGTTTCCGCTCCACGAACAAATTCTCAAATTTGGTCCAATTCGTGTATAGTTGTCGTCGAAGACTGGAACGGGTTCGCGACCGTGGCTGACAGCTGTCTTAGCAGTATGGTTTTTAAATTTGATACTGAAACGAGGTAATAGTTATTCGCTTGCACATCGCAAATATCGTTATACCGGGGCATCACGTGGTCGATTTGGGTCTGTATGAATTTATGGCTGATTCCTGGTATGCCAATTGCGAGCTCTTTGCTATTTCTCACTGCTCGGTTAAGGACTCGCTGTAGAGACGCTTGCTTGAAGCCAGTTGTCATTGAACTATCGAATTATGTTGGTTTTTTTACCCAAATTTATTACACAGTGGAAATAGTATCAAACGATCCCAAATTTATATTTTTCGCAAAAGAGGCACAAATGTGGCGTTATGGAATTATAGCGGCTATTTTTCGGTTTATGAACATTAAAATTATAGCTTTATTACATTTTAGTTTGATTAATTTAGTAATTAGTACTTCCTCCCGTTCCCTTATTACAGCTTCAATCCTTCTGGGCATTCAAAGTAGAACGCTTTGTATCATTTCTTGCGGAATGAGATTCCACTTTTCTTGCGCTACAACACTCAGCTCTGCTAACGAATCTGGTGCGGGATTTCTAGCTCTAATACGGTGTTTTAGAATGCTCCATAAGTGTTCGATCGGATTAAGATCCGGACTCACTGGAGGTCACTTAAGTGCACGAATGTCGATATCTTGGAAATATTGATGTACCGTTGCAGCTACGTATACTGGAGCGTTATCATAAATTAACACAAAACTGTCATAACATATGAAGTATGTGGGCTTCATATGTGATGACAAAACGTGATCGCCAAGAATGTTGCGAATATACCAGTCAGCTCCAGACGGCCCTCTCAACTGATTTCACCCCAAAACATTGGTGTGTAGCGTTCTCCATCTGTTCTGTATACAAGATTACGTCCATCTGGTTTCCATAATTGGATTCTGGTCTCATCTGAAAAGAGAGCAGTGTCCCATTGACCGGTCCCCCAATTCACATGAGTATTAGCAAATTCTAAATGGCTGGATTTGTAACGGGGTAGAAGCCAGGTAACTTTTACGGACCGTTTTGAAGTTAGGTTCACTTGACGGGCACTAAGCAACTCATTTTTCAGTTGAGTAGCAGTACGCTTTCGATCTCGTAACGAATTAATTTAAAAAAATCGGTCGTCATTGTCCGAGCTTTTTTTATATTCTCCGGTCTCTCGATATCGTTTAAGTATTCGTGAAACCGAAGACTGGTTCATTCCTAATTTTCGTGCGATTTGTACTTGAGTATAATCTTCCTGATACAATGTCACGACAAAAGCGTACAAAAGCCGATTGTTGCGTTGAATTTTAAACAACATGACTCTTGATTAAGCATTTTCGAAAAATTTAATTGATTGGCTTGCAGTAAACTTTATTCAAGGTGATTTCTGACAAAAATATAAATATGCGTTAATTTTGTTTACGAGTGTTCACGAGTGTTTATGCACACTAATTTCACGAGTCACGCGTGCTGAACACCGAAATGTTAGATTTTCTTACTCATGAGATTTATTGCAGCACGGCACGACTTATCTGGCTCGAAGAACCAATAAATTGGAATGCAAACTTAGAAAAACTGCGAATTAAGGCCGATTTTGAGGAAAGTAGGAAGTTTTCCACTTTTTGACAGCTGCGAAAAGGTGTTGTCCGATGTTGGTGTTTGCTCAGTTTGCTCGGTGGGGTGCTCACCGATAGGTGTGACCTCCGCATGTCGTGGATACGTTTGGTGTCATCTCCAACCAATATTAACGTAAGGAATGAGATATCGGCGTTACGACGGTGTAATGGCGCTAGTGTGGTTTGCTTCCATTTCTTGAAGCCTTCAAGATAGCCTTCAACATAGGTTACTTATTTTACAATAACTTCTTATTCTAATTAGTACTGTCCAGCTCCAGCGGTTTCTACCTTTGGAGTTATCTCATTCCATTGGTGGTGCCCAAAATGCGAAGTATGCTTGCATTTTCATGCCGAGATAACCGCTGTACTTGTTTTCTTGCTTGTTTCTTTATCCCTCCGTGACGTATTCCATTTCGAAGTCACTATGAAGATTATCATTCCGATAATGTACCATGGGGCATTCACAATCCTTCGCAGCACTTTATTTTGATAGCGTTGTATCATTTGGCCAGTGATCTTCTTGGTGCAACCCCAAAGTTGGATACCACAAGTCCATATAGGAAGTTCTGTGCTCTTAATACACAAGAAATTGCTGCGCAGAAGCAATTTGTTGTGTATTATGAGCACAGAATTTCCTATATTTGTTATTTAACTCTTCTTTTTTTTCTTGTACTGCTCTTTTCATCTTAACTTAGCATCGAGTGTCATATCAAGGTATTTAGCTGTAAAGAATTAAGGACCACAGGAATCCAGTTTCATTTTTGGTTTGTAAAGTTGACATCTGCTTCGGATCGGAGGATCATTGTATCGACTCATATGTTGCTAGTACCTTGAATATTCGGTAAATCTCTCGTATAAAGGATAGACAGAATAGGTCCAAGTATGCTACCTTGTGGTATACCTGCTGATATTATTGTTAGTTCAGAGTACTCGTTAGGATTTAAGAATTTGATAAAATTGGTTAGGCAGGTTCCGATGCTGTTTAAATTCAATCCCTGGGTGCCAATCTTTGTCGGGAGCTTGAGCTACATCTAAGCAAATACGGGAGCATGTTTTCTTATTTTCAAATGCATTCATGAAGGTCAATCATGCAGTGATAATTGAGTTTCCGTATTGACTTGTTCGTAACTTGGAAATATTTTTAAATTTTGGGCTGAATATTATAAATGTCATGACTAGGTATCATGACACTATTTACTGTTGCGAAAGTGATATTTTTTGATATACAACTCTCCCAATAGTGATAGTTTAGTGCTGCTAACGGGGTTTTTCGCGCTAAATATCAAGCTGCATACATAGCCTCAAATAAATGCTGGGTTTAGGTCTGTTGAGGCTACCAAGCAATAGAAGGATATGGTAAAATACATAAAAGTAATTTTAAAATTGAGTTTATGTCTATCTGACTTTTGACCAAAGCAAATTTTTGCTTTGGCCTTGGCCTACAAGATTCTCGTTTCGGACCCTAATTTATTATCAAGAATATACATTAAACATGGAGTTTTAAACAACGACTCAATCATTCCAGACACTTTATTATTTCATCTTTATTCCTAAAAATCCCATATAGTCTACAAAAATGCAGCTTCATTGACTGTATGACTGCACATAAAACACATTAAATAACGTTAAATTGGCTCATTATCAAAATTGCAAGATGTTGGTTGAGGTACCATGTAATCATGAAGCTCGTTCAGCTGATGTTGTACAAAAAGAATATCATTAGAAATAAATCCAAAGTAGTTAAAGAATTAAATAAGAACCATACCCCCAAAATTGTAGACAAATTAAAATGTTGTTGCTAGCTTTTGGTATCAATTAAAAGTTTGATAAGAAGTTTATGGCAACGCGCCACTTTGAAAACGACAACGACACCAACAAATTTTTGATAAGAATTAAATTCTCTTCTCAATTTATAATTCAGATTAACAAATTTAAAAGATTACCAGACACGGTTCGTATACGATTTTATCGATAAAACAATTTGGAATCACGTTTGGAGTACCAGCACGTTTCGTAAACATAAATTACTTTAATTAGAAAAGTTCGTGTAAAATATGGCGGCAAAAACAATTTCGTTCATGTAATTAAAAATGTGCACTCGTTGCATGTAATTCGCAGGAACATAATTTGCCAGTTGGTGTTAATTTTAATTTGTGTACCATGAAAATTTTATCACACATCGTCGCGACGACTTTGGTGGAAGGAAAAGCGCAAAAAAAATTGTTGGATAAATCCAGATTGGAACAAACTCTTATTCCTGATCAAATATTTACATTTCTATGTGGAAAAATAATTTTTGGTAGAAAATTTTTCTGAATACAATTATTTTTTTCCGCACTCCCCCCACCACCATTAAACATTTCCATTATATAACGAAACGAACAATAATAATAGGCTTTTATATTACTCGTATTATCATGTGACACCGAAAAAATTGGTTCAAGTCTCCTATTTTTTGTACATAAGGAAAATTGGGTTAGGTTTTGTGTGCTTTTGTGCTTTTTTTGTATTTTCGTTTCGTGCTTTGGGTTGCTGTGGAAATTAAAATCTATGTTAATAAAAAACAATTTAAATCGCGGCATTATTAAGTGAAAACATTATGTTCCATGCTTCGCAATTTCTTGTATATATACACCAAGGGGACTTCGGCTTAGGCCATAATAATTAACAATCATGGTAAATTTGGTTGATACGTTTTATGAAGTATTAATTAATTTTTTCGGATTGAACCTCGTAAAAATTTTTAATTGATATTGTTGAAATGTGTAATTGTGCGTATGAAATTTGTTGATGAAACAAATGTAGAATGAATGGGTGGATAAATTGTAGAAATACGATGAAAGAAAGCCCAAAACTGAAAGACAGGCAAGTCCTGATATCCTTTACAATTTGCTTTATTAATTAATATACTAGCAGAATTACTCAGGGGAGAAATTAGAATTATTTTAATCTTCGAATATTTTACATTAAATTTCTCGTCGTTTCTTTACTTGGAATAATATATGACAGAAAGTCATCACACGTTTAATTCAGTGATCGCATATTAAAATTTTTTTGGGTGGCATTTGCTTATCGTATCTCTATTACTCTGATGTAACTGTCTGCACCTATTGCTTAACCGTGTAACGACGCGCATATAGTTAATCGTTCCCGGTACGGGTAAGTATAAGTAATCAGCGCTAATCAGCGTATTGGGGCATCAGTTCTGAAAAATCCATTGCAGACCCGTGCGTTTAATTTTATAATACTATCCATACAGCTAGTGGTCCATCACAGCGGATATTTGGTTACGTCATGCACGGGTTAAATTCAATGATCGAATTCAATCCTTATTACTTTACTCTAATTACCCCAACTATTTCGTCGATCAGCTGCAGCCCCGAGTTAGCCGCCCCGGTTGGTTCTCCGAAGCTCCATTTACTCACCCCTACGGGACGAGGTAAATTGAATCGAATAATATAATAATTTCCATCAAACTCTAAATTGGGACTCGATAGAACTATTCTTCGGACCCACCTTATCGCAGTGAAACAACGGTTTTACGCTGTATCTCCGGTTAAACAGGAATTAATGTACGAAGAGCTGGAAAAATTATTATCAGTAGGCGTGTTCCTGGAAAGTCAAAGTTCCTGGTGTTCATCGGTCACTTTGGTGCAGAGGGCAAACGAAAAAACACGGCTTTGTTTGGACGCTAGAGAAGTAAACGCCATGACTGTTAAAGAGGCCTATCCACTTTCCCTTTTAAACGGATTGTTAGGTAGACTCGATCAAACCAGATTTACCTCTACGATTGATTTAAATGACGCTTTCTGGCAAATTCCGATTTTACTGTACCTGGACGTCCTCTATAACATTTCAAGGTTACGCTCTTCGGGCTGTGTAATGCTCCCGGATTCTAACCAATCGAATTCGTTTGCCAGACCTTTATATGAAAAACGTATGGTTTCCTCTACTTGTTTTTTCGTAGTCGATGAGCATTGCAAGAAAATTGCTAGTTTAAGTAATTCGGCTGATTCGACTGTTCTAAATATTGACCTGGACTATCCGTCCTTCCTGGATGCTGAGTATGTGAATCAACTAGAAGAGGTTAAGAATTTAAATGACTGTCATTCTAATCTACGGATACAATATAGTAAACTCTTAGCTCCTTCTTATGGCTTATGATATTTCGAATTAGACCTATCTATTTGGAAGTTACTAATACCTCGTCTTTAATGCCAAAATTGATGCAACAGGCTCACTCCCCCCAAACTTCCGCTCACTTAGAGATCAGTACAACCCTCGGGCGAAATTTTTTTTCATTAAATTTGGCGCGGAATTTTTACCAGCCATTATTGAGGCTAAATTCTCTCCTCAACTGAAAAAGCAATCAGGGAAAGATTTGGGCACTTTCCACGTGAAGGATGAATATCCATGCATAAAAAATCAATTGTAATGGTCCCACAGCAAAATGTCGTTGATTGTTCTTCTCGAACTGATACTAATTAGAGTTGAGGTTGATACTACTTCCAAATTTTTCTTATCGTTAGCGGTATATGTCCGGCTTTATGGGACTTGTCCTCGGATGTGAGTCGTCCTCACGTTTGTAACGACGCGCATAGAGTTCGTCGTTTTCGTATCAGCATATTAGGAAATGGTTCTGAAAAATCCATGGCAGACCCAAGCGTTAAATTTTATAATTTCCCAAGTACTTTCCATACAGCTAGTGATCAATCACAGCGGATATTTGGTTACGTCATGCACGGGTTGATTTCAATAATCAAATTCAATCTTTATTACTCTATATCATACCATCTCTAGAACAACCTTTATATTTCGTTTCGGAATTATTCCAACTGTTTCATCGATCAGCTCCGCCCCAAGTTAGCCGCTCCGGTTGATTCTCCGAAGTTCCATTTTCTCAGCCACAAGTCAAAGTTCCTGGTGTTCACCGCTCACTTTTGTGCAGAAGGCGAACGGAAAGGTATGGCTTTGTTTGGACGCTAGGGAAGTAAACACCATGACCGTTACAGAGGCCTGCCCACTTTTCCTTATAAACGGATTGTTAGGTAGACTCGATCAAACCCGATTTATCTCTACGATTGATTTAAAAGACGCTTTCTGGAAAATTTCGCTCGATCCGCTTTCTCGGGATAAAATAGCTTTTACTATACCTGGACGTCCCCTATACCATTTCAAGGTTGCGCCCTTCGGGCTGTGTAATGCTCCCGGATTCTACTAACCATTCGAATTGTTTCTCTGGTCCTTTATCTGAAAAACGTATGGTTTCCTCTACTTGTTTTTTGGTAGATGAGCGTTGCATGAAAATTGCTAATTTAAGTAATACGGCTGATTCCACGGTGCTAAATATTAATCTGGACTCTCCGTCCTTTCTGGATGCTGAGTATGTGAATCAACTAGAATAGGTTAAGTATTTAAAGGACTGTCATTCTAATTTACGGATACAATATAGCAAACACTTAGCTCCTTCTTATGGCTTATGATATTTGGAAACAGACCTACCTATCTGGAAGTTACTGGTAGTCTCGTCTTTAACGCCAATGCAACAGGCTCACTCCACTCAAGCTTCTCCACTTCTCATTTAGAGATCAGTACAATCCTCGATCGATTACAAACACAATTTTATTGGCCCAGAATGTCAGAACAGATGAAACAGTATTTGGCCAGATGTTCGCAATGTTTTCTATGATTACCAAACATCTCGATGCAGCCCGCGATGGGATCTATGATTGAACTTATTATGTTATTCTTCATGGTTCAGAGTATCGATTACGGAAGCTTTTATTCGAAAACGATCCTAACGAATTATACCTACACTCCGAACCCGATCGGTGGAATATAATTCGAAAAAAAATTATTCATTACTTCAGACAACAAGGCGGCCCAATATTACAATCTGCGAAGTAGAAGTCGGCAGTTCGTTGTAGGGCTACGTGTATTTGTTCGATCATTTAGTCTTAGCAATGCCAGCAATAAATTTCCGGCTAAACTAGGCGCGAACTTTTTACCAGTCATTATTGAGGCTAAAGCCTCTTCTCAACTGAAAAAGCAATCAGAGAAAGATTTTTGGCACTTTGGCAGTTCGGTTGCTAATACTCCCAATTTTTTGTAGCGGTATATGACCGGCTTTATGGGGCTTGTTCTCGGGTGTGAGTCGTCCCCACGTTTGTAACGACGCGCATAGAGTTCGCCGTTCCCGGTACCTATGGTATAAGTAATCATCATGATTTCCAACAACGACACTTTCACTTCAAAGTGTGCCGATCTCTGCCAAAAAGGACATAATGTCTATTTATTATCACAACTCTAGCAGAATTCGATCAAAATCGCATAAAATGTACTTATTGTTGTTGGAAAATGAGTGATGTCATTTGTATTACGGAAACATGGCTAACATGCTCTCGTAGTTCTGCAGAATATTTCCCCCCGGACTACTATATTTATTTCCTGGCACGTTCTTGAATCGACGGAGAGAGGTGCAAACTTCGGCTAGTAAACCTGCTTTCAATGGAAAGCTGGTGTTGATAGTTATTGTTTACATTCCATATGGATCCTCCTCCTGCATTTTTCTCAAAAAAGCTATCAGATGCAACTGCTGATTTAAATGTTGTGATGATTTTGGGAGATCAGACGAAAATAAAATGGCTTACTGTTGGCCGGATCTCGTGATGGAGTCAATCTGTTCACTCGGACTAAGACAAATTAACAAAATCGAGAACCAGAGCAACAATTTCCTCGATCTAGTGTTCCTAGTAGTGGAATTATATTTGACAACCATTGCTTGTGGTGATCCTGGCGGTTTTTCGAATATTTTTCATACACTACTGGATATCCAATTAATATTTGAAAATTGTATTAATGTTAACGTAAATTTTATATTTCTACGTTCGCACGGGGGTCTCGTTCGCACAAATTCCACTGATTGTGGCTAATCCGATTCGATTTGTTGCACTCTCAACTGATATAAAGCTTACTTGTGATCCCGAATCCAAGTTTTAATTAGAGTGCGGTACAATAGCGAGGGCTGCGGTAAACAGAACATTCGTGAATGGCGATACGATGAGGGTAGTGAAGACCTGAGTTTGAGATGATGATTCGACGGATGTCGATTCGATACTTGGGTTATAATTGGGTAGTAACATGTGAAGAGTTTTGTTTTAAACACGGCGCAAGCTAGATTTGCAAGCCGAACTGATGTGTCCTTTGCACAGGCAGTTGAAACACAACCTTTTCTCTCGGATAAGTTTTGACCTTCGTCGAATGTAAGAGGCTTTATACGTGAAAATGCGATAGTCTGTTGTGACGACGAGTGAACGAATTGATTGTGTGTCAGATTTGCGATGTGCTTGAGTGGGCGACAAATACGATGATGACTGGATCGGCAATGATATTAATTAGGATGATATCCCGTGTTGTAGTACGGACGTACTTGAAGAGCATCATGTAGGCTTCCGCGTAATTTGTTGTGCAGTTGGTTAGGTGTTTGTGGTTATGGAGAAGGTCGACAAATGTATTCTAGCATTCAGTCCATTTGGTGTATTAGCAGTTGGAAACCTGAAACCTGAATTCGAGGCAGCTTTGTATCGAGCTAATTTTGTGATTGCACTGGTTTGATGTCTCCTTGTGGGTTTTTGATAGTGGCTGATAATTGGTTCTTAACAGTTTTGAAGTTTGTTATCGCGTTGAAATTACTGTATTCTCCCTCGAATTCCTCGTCATTCGTCGTTTACTCGTGGCGTGTTATTAATGGGCACCTTGCTTTTCAGACTGCTCTTTCGATGACCCGCTGTAGCGATGCTTGCTTGTTGCGAGTTATCATTATATTAACTCTGATCAGCACTGTTTTGGTACTACTTTCACTGGTCAGGATGTGCACTGAACACCGCACCGCTTTATTGCGACACGACACAAAAACCCGGCTCGAACGACCAACAAATGTAGCAGATAAATTGCGAACAAATAATAAAACGAAACACGATTTACGATGCCATGCTCTTGCTTGGTGGAATGTTGGATTAAGAAGAAGAGTTTGTACAAGGATGTGTCTATTTTGACAATTGCGTAATGGTGTTGTCCGATGTTGGCGTTTTATTTAGGATTAACAACCATAAAGATATTAAAGTTGAAATCATCATCAAAATGTCAGTTTTTTGGAATCGAGGGGATCGGGAGTTCCCGGCAAATTATTTTTAATTTAAATTGGATTTTCGATTCGACAACCCAATTTAAAACCGTTGATCCTATTAAATTTGGCCATCACTCAAATTCTCCTTTTACCTGTTACCCAGGGTAATTTATTCCTCTATATTATGTACGTAAAGCAATTTGTTGGTAATTCATTTTCCAATTTACGAAAGAACTACTTATGTGTATTCGAGTAATTTCTCGTTAAAATTCTTTTGAGACAATTTTAATCTCATTTGCGCAAGATTTTCTACTTGTTGTTCATTATAATGTACGAATACTTATGTACATATATAATTTGTATATATATAGATATGTATAGAACAAATTTAGATTATTTACCATATACCCATACACACATGCTGTTGAAAATGTCAATCACACGAAAAAATTTTATCGTCAAAATTAATGTTGTAAAGCAAGAGGAACTGTTAAAATATTTTAATTTATCTCGAACATCGTCTATAAATAAAATAAACATATTCTATGTGGAAAGCTTTTTGTACCACCAAAAAGCTTCCATCCAGCTTTGGTTATGACTAGGAGAAATTAACATAAGTCTTTACGCAAATGCAAATTTTGCGAATTTATCATAATCTTGTCGTCGGGTATACGGTGGCTGGACGTATTGTATGCGACATGACTTGTGTCAAAATCTACTTTACGAGGTTGGGCACATCAACAACGACAACAATAAGCTATGATGTTTAAACGTAAAACATATTTTTTTTAATTTAATAATTTATTCGAATTCTTTATTTTATGTTCGTTGTTTATATAGACTTATGCAATTAAGTTATTTTCCAAACGAATTTTATAACACAAAAGCGACAGGAAGGTGCCGAATGGCCTGGTTTTTTTATATGAATGTAAGATTCTATCTGACCATGTTAATCCGCCAATCTGACTATGTTAATCCGAGGGCACTTGACCATAGGTAGATTTTGATTATAAGTTAGGGGTGAGTCTGAAGAGGTTATAGGGGTGAAATTTTTATGTTTCTCTTTTTCTGACGATAAATTCGTCCAGCATTCGATTTTTTGCAAAATCAACATGAATACCAATCTGACTAGGCCGATTCGATAGCCCATGACCATAGGTAGATTTTGATTATAGGTTAGGGATCAGTCTGATGGGGTTATAGGGGAGATATTTTTATTTTTCCATTATTCTGACGATAAAATCGTTTATCAGTCGAGACTTTGCCACATGGACACCAATCTGACTATCCCGATTCAATAGCCCATAATCAGGTTAGGGGTAAGTCTGATGGGGTTATAGGGGTGACATTTTTATTTTTCCCTTCTTCTGACGATAAATTCGTCCAGCATTCAAGATTTTGCAACATGGCCACAAATCTGACTAGGCCGATTCGATAGTCGATAACCATAGGTAGATTTTGATTGTAGGTTAGGGGTCAGTCTGATGAGGTTATAGGGGTGAACTTTTCATTTTTTTAATATTTTGACGATAAAATCGTCCATCATTCGATATTTTGCGACATGGACACTAATCTGACTAGGCCGATTCGATAGTCGATGACCATAGATAGATTTTGATTATAGGTTAGGGGTCAGTCTGATGGGATTATAGAGGCGAAATTTGTATTTCCCCTTCTTCTGACGATAAAGTCGTCCATCATCCGAGATTTTGCCACATGGACACCAATCTGACTAGGCCGATTCGATAGCCCATGACCATAGGTAGATTTTGATTATAGGTTAGGGGTCAGTCTGATGGGGTTATAGGGGAGATATTTTTATTTTTCCATTATTCTGACGATAAAATCGTTTATCATTCGAGATTTTGCCACATGGACACCAGTCTGACTATCCCGATTCGATAGCCCATAATCATAGGTAGATTTCCATTATAGGTTAGGGGTAAGTCTGATGGGGGTTATAGGGGTGACATTTTTATTTTTCCCTTCTTCTGACGATAAATTCGTCCAGCATTCAAGATTTTGCAACATGGACACCAATCTGACTAGGCCGATTCGATAGCCCATGACCATAGGTAGATTTTGATTATAGGTTAGAGGTCAGTCTGATGGAGTTTTAGGAGTGAAATTTTTATTTTTTCCCTTCTTCTGACGATTAAAATCGTTCATCATGATTAGTTTTATCGACAAAATATGGGGAAAATAAAATTTTTACTCATAATCTTTCAGCCTAAACTTAGAATTTAAATCTTAGGTCGTATTTTATAGAATTTTAATAGCGAGACAGACACTGGTTATTTAGCAAAATCTCGATAGGTCAACAGCTTTATCGTCAAAACAACGGAAAATGGAACATTTCACCAATATAACCTCATCAATCCCACTCCAAATATATAATCAAATATACTGTTAAAGTTAGCCGAAAGTTTCCAGCCCAAAGATAATGCAGATAGCGTCTTTGCTATTCCAGCCGAAAGGTAATGCAGATAATGTCTTCGCTATCCCAGCCGAAAGATGATAATGCAGATATTGTTTTTCCTATCCAAGCAATGCATCCATTGCTATCCAACTTGCATCCATTTAGCATCCATTTTGTTGAGAAATTCTGAAGGGGATGCAGGGGTCTAATTTTGCAAAAATTCGGTAATTCAAAATATTGAAAATGCATTGAATGGCCTGTCGTTCAAGATTATTGTGCTTTGTCATTGATGCCACTATGGTTATTTGATAGGCCATAATGTTGGTCAACTTCGGCTTAATCGTGGAGAAATTCTGAAGGGGATACAGAGGTGTAATTTAGCATAATTTCGCTAATTCAACGCTAACTCAATATATTGAAAATGCATTGAATGGCCTGTCGTTCAAGATTATCGTGCTTTGTCATTGATGCCACAATTGTTATTTGATAGACCATAATGTTGGTTAACTTCGGTCTAATTGTGGAAAAATTCTGAAGGGGATGCAGGGGTGAAATTTTGCAAAAATTCGGTAGTTCAATATATCAAAAATTCATTGAATGGCCGGCCTGTCGCTCAAAATTAACGTGCTTTGTCATTGATGTCACTATGGTTATTTGATGGGCCATAATGTTGGTCAACTTCGGCCTAATTGTGGAGAAATTCTGATGGGGATGTAGAGGTGTAATTTAGCACAATTTCGCTAATTCATCTCTAACTCAATATATTGAAAATGCTTTGAATGGCCTGTCGTTCACGATTATCGTGCTTTGTCATTGATGCCACTATGGTTATTTGATAGGCCATAATGTTGGTCAACTTCGGCTTAATCGTGAAGAAATTCTGAAGGGGATGCAGGGGTGTAATTTAGCACAATTTCGCTAATTCAACGCTAACTATATATGTATATTGAAAATGCATTGAATGGCCTGTCGTTCAAGATTATTGTGCTTTGTCATTGATGCCACTATGGTTATTTGATAGGCCATAATGTTGGTCAACTTCGGCTTAATCGTGGAGAAATTCTGAAGGGGATGCAGGGGTGTAATTTAGCATAATTTCGCTAATTCAACGCTAACTATATATATTGAAAATGCATTGAATGGCCTGTCGTTCAAGATTATCGTGCTTTGTCATTGATGCCACAATTGTTATTTGATAGACCATAATGTTGGTCAACTTCGGTCTAATTGTGGAGAAATTCTGAAGGGGATGCAGGGGTGTAATTTTGCAAAAATTCTCTTTTTCAATATATCGAAAATGCATTGAATGGCATGTATCCCCTTCAGAATTTCTCCATGATTAGGCCGATGTTTACTAACATTATGGCCTATCAATTAACCATAGTGGCATCAATGACAAAGCAAGATAGTCTTGAAAGACAGGACATTCAATGAATTTTTGATATGTTGAAATAGAGAATTTTTGCAAAATAACACCCCTGCATCCCCTTCTCAAATTTACCAATAAAACGGATACTAAATTAATGCAAATTGGGTGGCAATGGATGCATTGCTTTAATAGCAAAATCAATATCTGAATTATCATCTTTCGGCTGGACTAGCGAAGACACTATAGGCATTACCTTTCGGCTGGAAACTTTCGGCTAACTTTAATAAGGTTAATAAAATTCTACTTAGGGTCATGGTTCATCAAATTGGTACAGTCAGATCGGATCAAAATCTTGATATAAAATCCTTTCATCAGCTAAACGTGACTATTGTATAGATGTCTGTTATTGACATTTTTCTGTCGAAAATTGATGATGCATTTGTTAGTATTGCCGGCATTTCTCGGTTTAATTTCAATATTAATCTTCTTTATCGATACTACCTGAATCATCGACAAATTATCCTGTTGAGATGGAAAACATAATATCTGCATTACCATTTTTCGGCTGGAAACTTTCGGCTAACTTTCACAGTATCAACTTGTTTTGAAAGGCACTCGACTATGATGAACTTAATTGTGATCAATAAAATTTTAATTTGTTTAACCAATTTAATATCTTTGTACCGCCAAACCTATGGGGCGAATTAAGACAATTGAGTTGAGCCTATATCAATGAGTTTTGAAATTTTAAAGTTACTTGCTTTCGAGAATAAACTTTCAAATAAACATTTTCAAATAAATGATCGTAGAAATTTTAATTGGTTTGTAATCCGATGCCTTTTGGGAATGGTAGCTAGGTAATTGAGACTTTCCACTATGATCCGGTCAACTTCTGGTCATGCGGGCAAACTCGTTGTACTTTGTTTTCTGTCATTTGTAATCAACACCATACTGGTAAAATTAGCTGAAAGTTTGCAGCCGAAAACAAAAAAAAAATCTGTAATGCAGATAGTGTCGTCGGTATTCCCGCCAAAAATTAAAAATATGTGAAAAATTTGTATCGAAAAGTTCAGGATTTGTAAAGCATAATAATTTTCATTCATCAAGGGGAATGGAATCACATATGACGGACTTGTAATCATTAAGTAGAGGATAATAAAATACCGGAAATTCAACTGATAACTTACTGGCAAGTTAAAAATACAAATGCTCTAAAAGGTGCACAATCAAAAGGCAAACAAAAATTTTGGTATACACAATGGTGCAACGATCATTTCAGTCAGATGATATCGCGTAAATGTGGTCGATTTCGAAAGTAAAGATTACTGGAAGTGGTGCCACATATTATGAGTAAAAAAATATGCCGAAAATTCTAGGCAGAATGGTTCATAGGCTTGAGTTGTTATTTAAAAACTAATAAAAACTATAATTTTAATCTCTTGAGGCAGACCCACCAGTAAACCCAGATGGAGTATGAGTAGGCTAGGTCTTGTGATTGAAGTTAATAATGGTTCTAATCTTACGTAAATCCGGAAGTTTGGAGTACGTCCGATGAGGATGACAATGTAATTTACCAAATACTCATAAAATGTTCTGTTACTTCAGAATTTACCACATGTTCAAGGAACTTATTATGACCATCTGATAGGCCATAAACTTAGATGAGCCCAGACGGATTATCGAGGACAAAGGAGATGTAATTTGTTAAAACTTCTGAAACTTTTGAAACATAAAAAGTGGCTTCAAAATTATACCCATGTCCAGAATTACCCCCTTGCTCATAAATTCCTCTCATAGGCCCCGACGGGGATGCGGGCATAATTTACCCAAGAAAAATTTGGTAACTTAATTTATAAAATGTTCTGTAACTTCAGAAATACCTATTTGCTCATTGACTCCACTATGGCCATCTTAGAGGCCCTAATCCTAGGTTAACCTGGAGTAGAGAGTTTGATTAGAAGATTGGAGAGTTTAAAATATTAGACATTTCCAAATTTTGTAAAATTTCATGAGCAATTTGGTAATTCTGCAAACTCTGGTATATCTTTTCGTATCGTATTTAGTCGACGACTGCGAATCGATCCAACCGCGATCGATTGCATTTATGGTGTGTTGAGAGGCTGGATAAGTATAGCAAACTGCCATATAGCTCTAGACAAGTCAGACAGTAATTTTTGTGAGAGACAACATTTTTTTTGGAATACTTGAGCGAGATTTTATTATTAATATTTTCCTTCCAGCTGCAAACGCCCTTGTAAGAATTCTCCTTCGGTAATCCTGACATACAAATTTCTATGAAAATTCGTTGTCATAACCAAATTTGGTTTAGATGCCGATATAGATAGGCAATGGTTTTGATATGTAAAGCTTTACTTAGTGTTGTGCAAGTTTTTGTTTGCTTGTGCTTGCTGCTTGGTCAACGAAATAAAACCGCGTAAGAAATCGCGTTATACTGAATTTCTTTGGGACTGTAAAATAATATCTTTTGATTTTTCAGTTTGATAAGCACGTTAGCTGGGCTCTAAGGGTACCGTTGGAATGCATTGTACCTGGTATAATAACTCAGTATTTTCTTCATGGGTTTGCGGAAAAATGAAGTGAGGCTAATAGGTCTGTATAACTTGATGTCCTCAGGGGGTTTCTTCCCTTCTTTCGATTTGAAAATTACTAACTTGGTGTACCGAGGAAGATTGCTCAGTATCAAATGATTCGGTGTGCATAAAGTATTAAATCGTTTTTGTTTTGCACACTGTTCGTTCGTACACTGACATTCATTTCAGAGTAAAATTTGAAGAACCGAATAAAGAAATAAACATCTAGATCCACAGCTCCGCCCTCGAGTGCCCACATTAAATTTTTCTCAGATTTTCTTCGACGTCGTAACGCCAATGCGGAGAGGGTCTTCCTCTACGAGATTCACCGGCTGGTTGTTGCTGGAGCGCTTTAACTCTCATACGTTGTTCTGGGGACCTTGGAAAGTGGCTATCTAACTCGATTGCATATTGAAATGGTCGATATTCTTTTTGTGCCATTTTAATTGGACCAAAGGTGGACAGAATAACCTTTCTTTGAAAAGTTGATAAAATTCTACAGTCATTAGAAGTTCGGGTCCAGCTCTGGTTTCCGAAAGTATAGATCTTATGAGTGCTTTATAATGTGCGAGCATGCACGACTGCGAAAGATGTTTAGATCGTCATAGTCTTGATTGAATGTAAAAAATGCGATATTCGGCAGCGATGTGGAACCTTGATTTTTGCCTGCATGTCATTTAAGGATGTTAATATTGAGCGCCGCTACCGATATTTGTCATGTTTAGGTTTTGCAACGATAATTTTAATGACATTTTGCGGGATGTTGTTGATGACTTCTATTAACCTCGTTAATGAACATTTGACGACATCTGATTTATCTTGGGTGAGTGCATGTACATTAACGATCGAGATATCAAATTTCTTAGAGCGTAAGTCGAGTAAGCGAATTCCATTCTCCTCCATTCTGGTGGCTGCTGTAATGAAGTGTGTATCCATTAGTGGTGTAATAGATCCCACTTTCCGACCATTTAAGCTCTTGCAGCGCATTTACGTTCCGAAAGGTTTTAAAGATTTCTTGGCTTTTTAAGCGTTATCCGTGTACATTTTCCGATTTAGTTGTAGTTATGAATCCGATCGGAGACTTTTGTGTAGGGTTCATAACCTAGTTGTTTTCATAAGCGTATGTTGTTAGCCTACCGTTCAACCCGCTTCATACGTGAGTGGGTCACGTACTGGTGAACAATCTTAAGGCATCCAGTCCCACCTCGAACACGTTTTTATAGCGGGTCGTTTGATACAAGACGCAGTTGCTCACTTTAGCCGCCAAGCCATCTCCTTTTGTACTTTCTTATTTCGATCCCAATTATTGCTTGATTCGTCTTTGAAGCTCAACATTTATTATTGTGTTGGGCCGGAAGAAACTCAGTTTTCTTATTGTTGATCTTATATGTATCTTATATGTACTTACTCTTAGACTTATCTTCTTAGACTTCAAATACTCTAGGAGGAATAGACCTATTGCGTCCCTGAGTAAAGTATCGAATGCGCGTTCAAAACCCATGGAGAATAGGTAAAGTGATTAATTCCATTCTTCAGACTGCTCAATGATAGTGCGTGTGGCGTTGATATGATTGACGCAATTTCGTTTCGGTCTCAAACCGCAGCTTGTTCGTTTATAGATTAAGTGATTGGCGGTTAAATTCTATCTAGGATGATATTTCTAATATATTTTATTTGTGGATATTTCTCTTTTGAATATTTCGGCTGGATTATTGTCCGTTCCAGTTCCAGAGACATTGAAATATTCGCACCAATTTTGTTGCCCTTATTGGAGGTATATTGGTGGATTTTCCAGTTACCGTTGTACGCATTTGTCACTATATGCATATGTAGTGTGCACATGCTCGTTCTTGCCGCAGCCTCTTCTGCTAGCTTGAGAAAGTTTTCAGTCTTCATGCCTACGATCACTCCTTACTATTTTCTTGATTGTACCGTACCTTCAATTACGGCGTATTTCATTGTGAACTTGGTAACTTGAATTGTCGGCGTTTTTTAATTATCTTCCATGTATTATCACTGACCCAGAGCTTGCGTCTCCGATTTGTGATTTGTCTTGATGCACTTTTCAGTGGTAGGTAGGTCTGCACTTCTCATCTGCCATTAGGTTAGGCAGTCATGTGGAGTTACCTATTCCAATTTTTGCGTTGAAATTGCCTTGTATATTACTGTGGGCAAAAAGTAGTAAGACTTTTTAATTTAAATTTCGCGCGGAAAACCATTCGTCGAAATATTTTTTTCTATGTTGGTATGACTATCAGCGACATCTGTGCCAAATGTCACATCAAAATAATCATTAGTGTTTAGTATATACGCTTGTCCTTCTGAAGTACAAAAAGTGCATTCGTCGATTTTTACAATGAGCGAAATTATTCAACAAAGAAGTTCCATTAAATTTTGTGTGCTGAATCAATTTTGTGGTGCCGAAACATTCAGAATGTTGCAAAAAGCCTTCGGTGATAATTGTATGTCGCTAGCAAGTATTTTTGATTGGTACAAATTGTTCAAAGAGGGTCGCGAACGTGTTGACGACGAACCAGGTCTAGGACGGCCATCAACATAAACTGCTGATCAACACGTTAATAAAATTAAGGAATTGGTGCTCGAGAATCGATGATTAACAGTCAGAGACCTTACTGGCATCGGTTAAATATCGGAAGGATCAGTGAAAGCCTATTTTGCAAGGTCATTTAAGCCTAAGAAAAGTGAAAGCACGATTGGTTCCAAAATTACTCAATTTTTTGGAAAAACAGCGTCGCGTTGACGTCTGTGAAACAATGCTTTCCGACTACCAGAATGTCATGAAACGTATTATAACTGGCGATGAGTCTTGGATCTATGCTTACGACCCGGAAACAGACGATTAATCGGCTGAATATCGTGCCAAAGGTGAGGCGAAGCCGAAAAAACCACGTCAAAGCAAGTCAAAAATCGAGGTGATGTTGACAGTTTTCTTCGATTATCGAGGTGTGGTGCACTCTGAATTCCTTCCAATCGGCCAAACTGTCAACAAGGAATACTATTTGAGTGTTATGCGTCGTTTGCGCGAAGCTATTTGTAAAAAGAGGCCGGAATTATGGGTCGACAACTCTTTGTTTTTGTTCCACGATAATGCATCTTCTCATACTGCATTGGTTTTACGTGATATTTTCGCCAAAAATTCCACCCATATCGTTCCGCAACCATCGTATTCGCCTGATTTAGCTCCGTGTGACTTCTGGCTGTTCAGCAAATTCAAACGACCACTCCGGGGAAACGATTTTGAGTCAATTGAAGACATTAAACGTGAATCGCTACGCGCATTGGAGGCTATTGGCACAAGTGTATTGAGGCCGGTGGTTATTACTTTGAGGGGGACGAAATAGATTTGGAGAAATAAATAAAGAATTTTAAAATTATGAACAAAGTCTTACTATTTTTTGCCCACAGTATTATATCTGTGATATTATTTCTGTGTGCCCTTGCTACTGTGGATTGTAGTTGTTCGTAGAGCTCATCCTTGGTTGTTTCATCTGCGTCTTTTGTTGGGGCCAGTTGGGACATACCACTGACGATGGTTGTGTTCACTTTAATGAGGCCGGGAATTTCGTTATTTCATGTTTCATTTATTTCGCTAATTTCTCTTCCGATGTTCCAATTTCCGAATCGTCGCCGTGTACGATACCCGATATTTATATTTGCCGGTTTATACAATTTCTTCAAGTGTTCGTTTCTGTAAACATTTTTGGTTTTGGATGAATGAGCGATTGGGCCATTCAAACATATCGACCTCAAAGGCTGCTGAGTAATGTATATTAGCGTATTGGCAGGGAGGGAAGGGGAGGGTATCGTTCCACATCACACGTTTTTCTATGATGTTCCCAAATGATCACCAAAATGTGTGCTAACCCAACCAATGGTTGTACGTGTTGAGGATGTTGTCGTTTTATCCAACTCTGACACTCATCCCTAAGACAAAATAATAAACAGAGCAAATTCTAGAATCCCTTTTGTTAGGCGCTGGTTCATACTAATTATTGCGAATTGATTAGAATACTAGTAGTTTTCGACGCACTCTTGCAAAAGCCACCGCGTAGTCTGCAACATGTAAAAAACGTAGTTTGCGTATACAAATAATACTTGAACCAAGTTCACAGTCCTTCCATATTAAACAAAGTGAATACTTTTCTAAACTGATAATTTGCGCATGCTTCTTTTCCCGTTTGAACAAACGTGTGCAAAACGAAAAGCGAATTATCCAGAACCATTTTACGTAGAACCTTTCGGCTAATTTCAACATTCGAATCAAAAACATCTACACAATCGACAAACATCTACTCAAATCGAGAATAAGTCCGTCATGAATTTTAATCAATTGCTCTTATTTTGTCTATATATCATTTCTTCTTAAGTAACCAACCTCAGATGGTCCATGCTTCACTGTGATGTACACACAATATGAATAGTAAAGAACCGAAACAATTTTTATCGCAACAACTACGTGACGAAAATTGATTAAACCTTTGTCCAGATTTTAGAAGTCTTTGTGCAAAGACCGCACCTTTTATGGTTTCTGTATATCCAATCGAAATAATTGAAATAAATTCCATAGAATCGAAATTTAATTCGAATTTCGATTTTATTTTATATTGATTCGCAATTCAATTTCCCGCACACAATGAATAATTTAATGTGGAAGAAACGATTATTTAAGACGTTTCTGAAACCCAAACATGTGTAATATAGAGCGGGGGGGTGCTGGAGGTTACTGCTGAACAAATAATTTATTTTTAATGACTACGCGAATATAAAATTTCATCATCTGCGTGTACCGTATTTGTATATTGCGTAAGGGTACGTGCAAATTTGTGTTCAACTTTATTATCCACATATCGAAAGCGTAGGTCACGTACTATCTTGTATAAAATGAACAGTATCTTTCATGATTTTTATTTCGTTTTGTTACAGACCATCTCCCAACATCGAACCGCATCATGTGGTTGAAAATTTCCAGAAAAAAAAGGAAAATTAAGCCAATTGTGAAAATGATGTTGATGTTATTGTTGGTTCTTTACGAAAATTAGTGAAAACAAAATAAAAATAACAAAATAATAGAGGAAGCACTTTTAATTCAATTTAAAAACCGATGAAAATGTATTTTGTTGGAAAAACGTAATTCTGTTATTGGTATATGAAGTGAGGTGAATTGAGCATGTCTGATCGGAAAATAAAATTAAAAATAAAGCTACCAATAAAAAATAAAATTGATGTTTAATGGAATTTCCTGTTCAAATTCCTTTGTTGGCAATAATTGGTGGGAGTAAGTTAGGGATTTTGTAATTTTAGGTGTTTATGATAAAGTACTAAATATTTCTTTTGTAGATCAGTGATTTCAGATTATTAAACATCGAATAGCATAGAAATGCCTTAATTTTCTTATTCGCAAAATTCGTAAATTTCCAATCCAAAATGTATACGCAACCCTGCACAACTATTTTTATATATACTTGTGAAGAAGTAGACGAGAACGGACATCATTGACTCGTTTCTCCTACGATACAGGAGCCTAATCCAATTGATATTGAGATGATATCTAGAAACCAAATTTCATAAGGGTTGGTTTTGAAATGGCATGTAGTCCTGCATGAATACATCATAGAATTTTGAATCCTTAACCAATACTACTAAACAAATTTCATCGCAATTCGTTAAGAAAGATGTAAAATTGTTTGTTAAATTTAAAAAATTCATATAACGAAGTAACACGAAACTTCGGAGGCTAATCGATTTGTCAATTTAAGGAACACTTTTAAGACTTTATTTCGTTGACGTGTTTTATTTTGTGAAAAGAGGTACAAAATGAATAGAAAATTTCTAACAGAAATTATCTTTTATGATAGTGCTGCCACTTGTGGAGCGTAGCGTAATATCTTATTTTTCGCTGGCTAGAATCCAAAGTAACAGCCACATCCAAGTGCAATCTGTTTTGGTAGTAAAATTCTAAAAATAGGAATACTAAAACGGAGGAGTCAAGTTTCAAGTGAGGGGCTGAAACCCAACTTCTTTGAATAAGTTTGCCAAAAAACGATTCAAAAAATGTACTGAGAATCATACTGTTTACCATCCGCTATTATCACATTTTCATCAGCTTATCAGCTATTTTAACAAATTTCAGGAAATGCGGGTGAAATGTGGGTGTGAATTTGTAGCATTTTTCAAGACATTTACTTGTGACAAAAGTGTTGTGTGGAACAAAACTATTCAATCGATATGTGACATGTTTATACAGGCAAGAATGAACTGACCAAACCGCAACAGCGATAGTTTTGAGAACTAAAGTGCTTTAGTTAAATTAAGGGTGATCCAATAAGAGCTTCCGAAAGTTTTTTTTCAAATAAATCGATAAATTAAAATCAATTTAATAATCAAAAATTGTATTTGTGACGTAAGTTCGGTTTATGACATTTAATGTTTGAAAATAATTTCTTTTAAATGTTATCCGCGACTGCCTCTTAGATGATCCATTCTAAGGGTCTAATTTTCGAGCACTCTTTCGAGCATTTCGGTCGATATTTCGTTAATTATGCGTGTTATGTTCGCTTCTAATGCAGGAATCGATTGTGGTTTATCGATCTAAACAAATGATTTCAGAAACCCCCATCAAAAATAATCTAACGGCGTTAGATCACAAGATCTTGGAGACCAATTCACGGGTCCGTTTCTTGATATGATGTTCTTATTAAAATTTTGGTGGCATTCTGTGTGGCATGTTGCACCATCCTGTTGAAACCGCAAGTCGGCTACACCAATATCTTGAATTTTTGGCAATAAAAATTCATTGATCATCTAAAATATTAAAACCGAACTGTTACTTGGTCCTAGTCCTTTCAAGCGATAGGTGATTATTTTGAAATAAAATAAATTGTATGTGGTTTCAGTGCCAAGACGGTAGATTTGAATACAGCTAGCTTTGGGGCATTCTTTAAGACCTTGTTAATGATATACGATACGGTCAGTGATAATGTCATTACCGAAACCATGATTACCTAAAAATATCGTATTTCCATTACCCTTTCTTGGTGAAACTTCAAGGGAAAGGTTAAAAGATTATAAAAATGCAATGGAGGACTTGTTTTTGGTAATGATATTATTACTGAGCGTGTAAGGCCGCTTATAGTAAACAAATAATTTTCACCAATGCCAGAACGATTTATGAAGTAAAGTGGTGTTTTGTAATTGTTATCTGATATAAGAAGTTATCCAACATAAAATTAAATGTTTAATTTGATTTAAAAAAGAAATTTATTGAACTAAACTGAGACACGCAATGTTCAAAATATCCACATTCAATGTATATTTTGCTGAATTTCGAATTTATCACAAGCTGTACCACATTGGATGTTCTTCAAAGACTTAAACGTATCGGTTGAATTCTGATAGGTGCTGAATTGATTGTTTTTTCTTGTGGACGCACGATCAGCTGTTTGTTTCCCTTTCGTACTCTTAGTATGAGTGGCAAGATTAGAATAATGATGATAGTTGTTATAATTCCGATGTCAATGATGTTATTACTGATAATATTAGTTCGATGATTTCTGACCATATTTTGCAGGTATTCATTTTCAATTTAATTCCTTGTTCGGTATTGTTTGCTTGAAATTGAAATTAGGAAAAATTTGAAATATTGTAAATGAAATTGACGTGTTGTAGTCTTACATAGTAAGTGAGCTTATTAAGTTATCCCCATTTGCCTGCTCTGCCCTTATTCGTATTTCGGAGTGATTTTCTTGACACAATTTATCGGCAATCTAACTCTGTTATTTTAGAACAATAGACCTGTTCCGTTCATCCAGTCATGAGTTGTTCTTTTTGAATTCCGCTGTTCTTCCGCGTTCCGACAGCTTCCATTTTCACGTTTCCGTGGAATCTTATGTGGTGCCATTAGTGGTGACCCGGAATCTGTTTTTTTCCTGGAATACTCTTTGTTGTTTTGTTGGATTGACATTTATATCCAGCTATGGACTCGTTGATCCCCATTCCATTGGGGTGTTTATGGTTTTTGTTGCAGTGGCCTTTTTTTTGGCCTAAGATCTTGCTGTCGCTGTATGTTATATTCTATATCCTTCTGCTGAAGTGATAGTCTCGAGATTGGTTTTGGCGTTGGATTCCTTATGTATAATTTGATTCATCGCAACGGTGATTGAGTTGGGACAATTTCGATTGTGTGTAGTCTTGTTTACGAAATTTAAGATGGCGACCATCTGTGTATGATAAGGGAAGAAGTATCGCCGTTTAACCCTCCCATAAATACGTCTATGCAATCGCAAAAATAAACAAATATTAAAAAAAAAATATTTGAAATTCAAATTTTCGTGGTAAAATTGGTTGAGTAGTAAGAATTTCGGGTAGCAAATTGCTTGCTTGTCAGCCGATCGAGTACCACAAAGCAATCGAAATAATTTTGGTGACCAATGTGAATAACAGGCTCCAAAATTACCAAAACCGGAAACCATATTACAACTGCAATATAGCCAAAAGATCAAAAGTCTTGTGATCTGCAGATCATAACCAACATGTTTGTTGAGCCAAGCTCTTCATAAAGTAGAAGGCATTGATAATTACAAAGATCCGGAGAATTCAAAACTGGATCTAGTTATTTGACCTGGTAATATGCAACACATTCTAAGCAGTACTCCCGCGGCATATGTGGCAACATGGTGTTATACACAAAAGATCAGTATTGACCAATCTCATAAAATTTATGTATTAAAGAAATTGAGAAGCTTTCGACTCCGTCAATCACTGCAAAAGTTTGGAACACATTTTCAAGATGGGATTTTTCAGCTGGCCTGGTTCAACTTATTTGAGTAATCTTATCCAATATATTGAAATAGGGGATTAAAGGTCGGTTACAAAACAAGCAACCTCCGATATACCACAACGTTCTCACGTTGGCCCATGAATTTTAACAATCTTCATTGATGGCATTACTGAAGCAATAAAGCTTTCCAATATTCTGCTGTTCGCAGATTGCCTTTAATGTGCAAAGCTATCTAGTTAGTTGACGATGCCAATAAACTACGAGGTGACATTGACAATCTAGCGATATGGTACAAGTTTAACTCTCTGAGTCTTAACATTGAAAAGTACAAATCTCTTTCATTTCATCGAAAAGCCAACCCTGTTACACAAGACTATAAGATAAATGGTGTACTACTTCAGGTAGTACCTGAAACTAAAGACCTAGGGGTTACTTTCGTTGAAACATGAGCATTACTAAGCACATTGAGCTGTGCATTGCTAGAGCGAACTCCATTCTCGAGTTTACTAATCGTTAAACAGGTGATATTTTGCATTTGGAGACGATTAATATCCTGTATTGTGCTTACGATCGATCCCAGCTGGAATATACTGTAAAAGTGTATATTCCGGGTGTTCGTTCCACGAAGGAGATATCCAAAGTAGTGGGACAATTCAAAGAAGTGTCAACGCTACTTGACCTGGAAAGGCGGAACCATGATCTGCCATACCACGTAATCATGCAGCGACAAAGTAAGATTCACAACTTGACAATTTTAGAAAATAGCCGCGAATTGCTAAAAAGTACTTTCATTGCTAATATTCTACTAGGCCTGATCGACACAGCGAAAGTACTAAATTCAATTAAAATAATGGATCCTAGTATACAGAACTAACTGTGGGAAGATTTCTTAACCTTTGAGAAAATCATACAGAACTGGGTGATAAACACATTAATTCTCGAGATATTCAATTTCATAAGAAAATCCTAAATTCTTACTATTGTGCGGGTTATTAAAGTATTTATTTAACTACGCCAATTCGAGAAATGTTTGTAAAGGGTGGTTAAATTTTAAGGGCCGACGTTGAATGTGAACCACGCCTAAACGTCAAGTTTTTTTCTGCATTTAATTTGACATTTCTCAATTTCAGACTAACTCAATTTGAACCATGGAAAGATACACAATCGAGCAACGCGTTAAAGTTATTCAGGCATATTATGAAAATGGGCGTTCAAATCAAAATGCATATCGTGCACTTCGTGATTTTTTCGGTCTATTTAATCGTTCAAGTGTGCGTACAATCGGAAAAATCGTGAAAAATCGTGATTTGAGCAAACCAGGTCTGTAGGAGATTTTAAAACACCAGTGCATGCTCGTACAGCTCGTACAGCAGAAAATATTGCTGCTGTTCGCGATAGTGTGGCTGAAGAGCCGTCCACCTCAACTCGTCGTCGTGCCCAACAATTGCACCTCTCACGCTCGTCGTTGATGAACATTATGCATAAAGACTTGCATTTACATGCTTATAAGATGCAATTGACTCAAGAACTAAAGCCTCTTGACCATTCCAAACGTCGTCAATGGTCAGAATGGTGGCAAGAAATGGCAACAGTGGATGATCAATTTTCGAAGAAAATCATCTTCAGTGATGAGGCACATTTTCACCTCAGTGGATTCGTCAATAAGCAGAATTGCCGCATTTGGGCGAATCATAATCCAAGAGAGATTGTCGAAAAACCAATGCACCCACAAAGAGTGACTGGTTGGTGCGGTTTATGGGCTGGCGGCATCATCGGGCCGTATTTTTTCCAAAATGAGGCCGGTCAGGCAGTTACTGTGAATGGTGTTCGCTATCGTGAGATGATAACGAACTTATTATGGCCCGAATTGGAAGATATGGATGTGGACGTTATGTGGTTTCAACAGGACGGTGCCACTTGCCACACAGCTAACGAACCAATGGCTCTTTTGCGCGACAAATTCAATGGCCGTGTTATCTCGCGTGGTGGCGATGTCAATTGGCCGCCAAGATCATGTGATTTGACACCGTTGGACTTCTTTCTTTAGGGTTATTTGAAAGGAAAAGTGTACGTCGATAAGCCAGCGACAATTCAAGAGCTAAAGGATGAGATAATTCGGCACACTAACGGCATAGAACCTCAATTATGCCTAAGCGTCATCGAAAATTTAGACCATCGGGTGGAGGTGTGCCTCCGTGGTCGCGGCGGCCATTTGGCCGATATTTTATTCCATACATAATTGAACCATACCATATTATCATAATAAAAAGAATTGACAATAACTTCCTAAATAATTTGTGTTTTATTCAAAATCAACATCGGCCCTTAAAATTTAACCACCCTTTATATTTATGAAGAATTAATTTAATTGGAAAATTATTGAAATATTTCAATATTTCGCCTAAATGTCATATTTTTTTAATTTTTACCACTTCAAACATACTTTCCTTTGTTTTTGTTGGTTTAGGACTAGTTTAGGTCTAACTTCAAAGGCGTGATTAGCACAAACGACTAATGAACAATTGCCAGCCCAAATTCGGTTTTATTGGTATGCTGAATACCATCGATTCATGATTAACGATTGTGTTATCGAAATTTTCATTTAATTTCTTTCCAGTAGACGTACAGTGCTAATGACATGTTCACATTATTTACTGTTATAATATGTATATGTCTCTAAATTTAGTCGACTCATCTCGTTTATCGATTTTTCGTCAATATCAGCACAGAATATTTTAATTAAATCCGTAGAAGCAATCAACAACAAAATTGAAATGAAAAATCGAAGGACCTCGACCGAGTAAAAATATTAAATTTCATTTTAATGGCTTTATATATTTCGTACTAGGGCAAACCAGAAGTAAATTTGGGGAGAGGACATTTATCATTTTGTATGTTTCTAATTTCTCTGCCATGAACCAAAAACGAAAATACTACCGATTATGCAGACATAACACCGAAACGCTGTCACAAAAGCATTAATCATTTGGTAAAACATAAAATAAATTTGTTCTTGGATATTTTTCACAGATGTAATATAGCGATGGTATACAGAGCCATTCATACTGTCTAATACATCATTTCCCATTTGTATGAGATGCGGTGCCCGCATCCACACGATAAGCGCGCAACATGTTAATTTTACCATAAGTGACGATTTATGAGCATAGACAACATAAATTTACACAAACACAAACACGTAAAATAAATGTTTCAGATTTCAGGTTTAGATGTGTATTTTGTATTTTCACCTTTTGGCTTAACCGTCGTATGTCATTTAGATGGTTTTAGGGTTTTGTCCTTCCCCTAAATTATGTCCTGAAAATAAAATGATATTTACGGCCACCACAACAAGAAGTTATGGATGTATAAAGTATATCATAATAAATTTAGTTGCGATTCATAAATTTTGGTTATTATTAGAGATTCCCGGAAAATTCTATGGGGGTAAATCGAAATATCCCGCACTGCGCTACCATCGCAAAATATAAGCATAAATATTAACGGAAATGTATTCGATTTGTATGTATTATTATGTATACGGAAATACACGAAAACATAATTGGTTATATTTATTTAATTCTGTCGGGGATATTTCTGTACTCCTGTATCCTGTTGCGATTGTACATCCTTACAGGTAAATGAAAATTTGTTGAAATTAGCGCGAAATTTACATAGCATGCAATTTGTATAACGATGGCAATATGGAATCAGTTTGTGTATATCGTGGTCTTTTGTGCCTTTCGCCCCATTTTACGGTACTGTGGTGCTTAAGTATTGTTGGTTTTTCACAGATAACATCATGATAATGATGTGCTTTTATCATTTTACTTTATCTGAGTTTCCTTTTATAAAACGAAATGTATTAACATTATTATCATGAATGCTATTACCGTTTTGTTTCAAGGGAGAAATTACATGTGGCATAGGTACCAGTATATATGGTATACATGTGGACGATGTGATGTTGGATCAAAGTACGGAGACTAAATTAATGCCATAAAGAATATTGTTGATTTTGTACGTTGGCGTATTGTGGATTTAATAATATTTACATACGACTATTCTCTTTTTAATTACATTTAATTGTTTGCACGGTTCTCGTTAAACTTTGGTATTTTAAAGGCACACCATTAAGCCCTATCTCCCTACAACAAAACTTGTTATTTTCGTTGCTTCTTCTAATCAAATCAGCGAACGTGAACCCAACATTTTCGTTTTATTGGGAATGCAAATGAGTCTCCGCCATTCGACAGAAGATAGTGCCATCAGTAAGTTATGGTTAAAATTGCCCGATGTAAAACGTCATACCATAAGGTTGGACGTCTGCCAACAACATAACCTTAAAATAGTAGCGATTTTGTATCAGCATCAGATATTTTTTTCCTTATGAAAATGTCGAGTTTTGAACCGAATAAGCGTCGTTTGAGGCGCATCGATTGCTTGTAGAAGCATATGGTGCGACAGCCTTAAGAGAGAGAAGTTGTCGAGAGTGGTTTCGAAAGTTTAAGAACGATGAATTTGATGTCGAAGCAAAGAACATAACTTGTACTTACATTAAGAGTGACTCAACAAGTAATTTCATTTTTTAAAGCAACAAAATTGGGTTCCATATGAACTGAAGTCCAGTGATGTTGAACGCCAATTTTTTCATGTGAAATGTTGATTGTCAGGCATAAAAGTAAGGGTTTTTTGCAACTCATAGTCACTGGTGATAAAAATGGATTCACTACGATAACCCCAAAAAAAAGAAATCATGGGGACCACTTGGCCATGCCTCAACATCGACAACCAAGCCGAATATTTATGGCAAAAAACTCATGTTGTGTATTTGGTGGGATCAGCTTGGTACCGTGTATTATGATTGATTTATTGATTGGACTGTAGGGCCAAGTGCTGGACAAGTGTCCCAGATAACGCTGGGCCTATTCCTACAGCCTGTTTACACATAACAATAGGAAGGAAAGGAAATGTTTTTTTTGGAACAAAACTATCCGGTTTCGGACACCTAGCGATCGTACGACACAATTCAATTCTAATCTACTTCTAATCTACTAGAGGAAGTAAAAAGGCCTTATAGGTTTAATGGATAACGATGGTATAGGTCTTCAACAATTGCATCTCTAAATCAGCAACCTGGAAAAAATATTATTATTTCACGTACATCTGTAATTGCCTGAAATTTAATTCTAAATTAATATTTGAATATTAAAACATTATTTTTCACAAAAATATATCGTATTTCATCGTTTATGTAACAATAAAATGGCTCCCATTAATAAAAATCACGATTAACATGTCTGCAAAAATATTTGGAGGGTTTTTAATAGAAATTTTAAGAGTAGTACCAACAGAATACCAATTTAGAGATTCTCTTACAAAAGTCTATTAACGAAAAACCTCTTTACTTATAGCCTTTTAATAGTCTTAACATCAGGATCGCACGGTTAGTTATGCGAAATATTGAAGTTAAGGCCTCTGTGACTATACGTCAGAATCACACGGTTACTGCCCGAGAGTTTTAAAATATATTCACTTAGAAATTTTACTATGTTAATTTTGTACGAGATGGGAAGTCAAGACATGAAATTTATGTAGCGACCAGACCAAGTATTTTTGTCACCAATCACAAAAATTTTTTTGGTACTTTGTGACATTTATTAGCTTTCATTGCAAACCCACATTGTCACTTCAGTGTGAATAAAAAATAACAACAGAACTGGCTGTTCTTGTTCGGCAGTTTTCTATAGGAGAGGGAATTCATGGTCAGGGTGGTTCTAGTATTTGTTCTTTTCCTCAAATATGTCCCAGTAATTGAATAAAGAATAATAAAAACTAATAAAAACTGTTTTACACTAAAATTCGGTCTTTCTACAGCCCCGACGGATTAACTGATCAGGATGAAACTTCATAAATAAAATTTTTCCATACATTCAATGATTCTAGTGATGTGGTGGACATCTGTGTACCAGATGTGGGAGCTCTAAAGTGAAATTTTCTCTTTTTCCCAAATCGTTTACAAAACCATTTTGAACAACAATATTCGAACTAAAAGATGCCTTTGAAGTTAGACCTAACTTAATCCTATAACAATCCATTTAGGCGAGATATTGAATTTGTGAACTAATTCCAATTTCAATTTATAATAAATAATTATTTTAGAAGTCCAACATTTATTAGAATCTCATACAAGAATTCAGGATTCTCTCAAGAAACCGAATACGCCGAGACCCAACATGTCTATCAAGAATACTATTATGCCTTCCGACAGGTCCAGACTAGGACCACCCATAGCCTCTCAAACGGCTCGGAACATAGATTGTCCCAATCTAGACCCACCAGAAAAACACAACAACACTCCCGACAATTGGTCCCGAGGCATTCAACCCCCTAAGAAAATCCTAAATAAAATCCCTAAATGTTATCTAAAATGTGTATTGTTAATTCGCCTAAATGTCATTGTATGCCATATCCACCAATACATCTACACTTCTCTTATTTTTGTTGGTTTAGGATCAAGTTAGTTCCAACTGCAAACACATATACGAGCGTGCGAAATTTGTGCTAAACTAGTCCTAAACTTAGCTTTCCTAGTTAGGTCTACTTCACATGCAAATTAAAAGTTGCTACGAAATTGATTGATCGATTGATTCTGAATGTACGAACAAGTTCTTACACAGGAGCTCCTGTTTGACTCCGGGCCCACCGTACACTGTTTTTTACATATACACAAAAAAAAACGAAGGATTGGATAGGTTAATTAAGTGGGACAGAATCGGCGCGGTTACAAACACCTAGCTATAGCCGATAGTTAGTAAAACAAAGACAATACCATACTAAACTTGGATCTTGTGGTTGATTATAAATTGCAAGTCTACCTAGTTCTACCATAACTTCGGCCGCTTGCTGACTATCATCGACGCCGTGTACAATGGCTCGTTAGATAAGTAAATCGGCCTAAAAAATATTTACCAATAGGTGTAATCGAAGTAGGTGGTTGTTGTTGAACGACCGACTGGTGGTTAGGAAGGAAACTGGAAACCAAGGAAAAATTATCATTACTAACGAGTAAAATCGTTTGGCTCCAAATGGTATCCAATGGATAATCAAGGTTGCTGAGAAATTCACCGATGAAGATAAAAACTATGTTGGTGATGATAGTTAACTGAATGATTGTGGTACATACATATAATGTATGCAATTATGCATTAGGTGCACATATATTATGATTTAACGAAAATAAAAATGAAAACGTTTTTAAAAAATTAATTTTGGACATTTGAATTTTATTTTTATTGTTTGTTAAAATAATTTTTTGTGTTTATAATTTTCTTTGCATTACTCGTAATTTTCCAGGTTTTTCGAATTCTTTTAAATGCATGTATTTAGTGGAAAACTGTAGACACAGTCAATCTTAAATTCTAATTAGGTGATTCCTAATTTTTTTAAATTTACAGTTGTAAATAAATCACCCAGCGTTATTCCAACATCAGCAACCACACCACACGATCTACTTAATGTTCATCTCGTTTCATAACGAAATATCGAAATTATAAAATAACTATTCCACCATTCACGTAGATCAGCTTGGTGCCGTGTATTATGAGTTTCTAAATTCGAACGAAACCACATGTTGCGGCGCCGGTCAAAACCTACTTGGAAACACTCAACTGGGAAGTTTTACCCCACCCGCCGTATTTATCACATATTGGTTGCTCTGATTACCACTATCTGAGTGGCACTTCTCATCATATACCGAAGATACTAAAAATTGGGTTGGTGGATAGTCGCAAAAGATCGATCTCTATGGAGGTGGTCATTTCTTATGTACCACGATGTATTAACTCTTACATGTAAGACTTTACTTTTGAATGACTGGATGATATTGACATTCGTTTTCTTTGTATAGCCCCAGAGCTGAATATCGTTGGTCCACACAGGTTTCTTTTAATTTTAGTTTCGCACCTAGAGTCATGCCTATAAATATTTTGCCATGTTTGCATAGGAAGTTTACTGGGGATGAGTGTTTATTTCTATTCGTGTTCAGCTGACCTTGTTGGTGAAGTTTGAATAAATAGATTTTATTTCAGTAAATTTTATTGTCCAGGTATTGACAATATTAGTAGCTCTTTGCAATTTCCTAATGGATTACTGGTGGGCTACTTTCGAATTATCGATATATTACTCCAGTTCAATTTTAAATTCAGTTCTTGCCTTTTATTTTTAATATGCGCACTTGAGTTTAGTGTCTAGAGTTCTTCCGAGGTACTCAGAATTATCAGAATATGTAATTTGTTGCGAATTCAGTCTAACCGGAATATATCCTAATTTCCTATTTGTAAAGTTTATATGTGTTGATTTCGATTCGTTTAGTGTAATTCTCCATTTTTTGGTCCACTGCGCTAATCGAATGGCTATCATTATATTTTAACAATAATCGATCGATTTACCTGTTGGCCAGAAGCTAATCCAATTCGAGAAATGACCGCAAAAACCGTAAGCAAAATCTTCTACAGTGAGTATATCTGTAGATATGGTGTCCCACTCTTCATCACGACAGACCAAGGAACATAATTTAAATCAACGTTGTTCACCGAGCTCACAAAACTCCTAGGTTCTCATCGCTGTCGGACAACTGCATATAACCCGAAAGCGAATGGTCTTGACGAACGGTTCCACAGGTAACTAAAAGCCGCGTTAACAGCTCGATGTAATACATCCCATTTCGAGTTCAGACTTTCAACGATTTTATTGGGTATTTGAACCTCCGTCAAGGAAGACCTAGACTGCACACCAGCAGAGCTAGTATATGGTCAAAACTTCAAGGTTCCCGGTGTATTCTTCATCAACGGTCAAAATTCGAACCCAAACACAGATACTTTGGATTTCGTGAAGCAGCTTCGTACTACCATGAGAGCGTTAGTTCCTACGGACACAAGACATCCAACCGAATAGGCAACGTACATTCCTAAAAACCTCGAATCCTGTTCACACGTACTCGTACGTGTGGATAGAGTCAGAGGTCCTTTGAGTACACTCTATTCTCGACCGTATCCAGTGACCCGTAAATTGCGCAAATTCTCTGTTGTGGATGTAGAAGGAAAATCAACATCAATTGGCATCGACAGGTTTAAGCCAGCATACGGAATACTTGTGGTAAATCCAATCGAAAAACGTAGTGTTCGAAAAACTGTTACATTTAATTTAAACCACTACGGTTTTCGATCCAGGAAGAGAGTGATGGAGCGGCACAAAAATCCTTTTTCACTTTGTGGCACTCCTCGTAGCAAAAATATGTATATACCGTGCCGCTAAATCGCGAATCTACATTCTTCTAACATTTGTACAAAATAATAAAATATAGTGAGTGTAATAATGTGAGATTCGCGAATGTAAATGGCGAAATAGCTCTGTTCAGCAAATCCCTCGTAATTAAGCGGCGCGGTGTTTAAATATTTTTGCTACGAGGAGTGCCACAAAGTGAAAAAGGATTTTTGAGCAGCTACAAAGGTTCAATACAGTGACCAGAACACTACCTTGTGGAACCCCTGCCAATATTTTCTTTACTTTTGAGTATCCCCCTTCCTGTTTCACCCGGAAGTAACGGTTGTTGATGTAAATTTTAGCAGCTGAGCTTAAACTCCAGACCACGGTGCCAAACCTTATCAAATGCTTGGGCTACGTCTAAGAATATTGCTGAATATACTTTTTTTCCCAGCGCCTCCATAATTGTATCAGCGATTCTATGTACCTGTTCTATCTTTGAGTGCTTTTCTCGGAACCCAAATTGATGTACTGGTATAAGGTTTGCGCTCTCTATAATTGGCTTTAGTCTCGTCAGAAACCGTCTGTCAAAAATCTTTGTTGTTAGTAAATTGGCCTATACGATGTTTGTCATTTAGCGGTTAGGCTTTGGAATCATTATGATTTCCGCTACTTTCCACTGTCTCAGAACATAACTTAGTCTAAAGATATAATTGATTATGTGCTGTAATGTCCTTAGTGCTTTTTCTGGTAGGACTTTAATTATTTGCTCCGTTAGCAAGTTGTCTTTTTTGTTTTTGAGGTTTTTTGTTTGTTGTTTCATTTCTTTCAGGGTAACTGGTAGCAGATATACCTCGTCTATTTTGCTTATAGGTGTCAAATATTCATGATCCGCTTGTCCAGATGCTGTATAAGATAGCGGAAAATTCTCAGCGGAAAATAAGAGATTTCGCTACTCGCCGCAAGTGGCAGCACGATCACAAAAGAGAATTTAATTTGTTATATAATTACCAGCGGAAATTTATTATTCATTTTGTGACTCTTTTTTCACTAAATAAAACATCCCAGCGGAATAAAATATTAAAAGTGATCCTTAAAATGACAAATTGATTGATCTCCGAAGTAAAGGAACTCGGTTCATAGTAAGGTTCAAAGTATTAGTTACTAGTGGAAGTTTTTGAGATATTGGCCAAAAACTGAAAATAAATTGATAAAAAAATTTAAATTTTCAAAAGGATTGGTTATGAAATGGCCTAGTTTAGTCCAGCATGAACAGATCCTAGAATTTTTTCCTAAGTTTTGGACCCCTGATCAATACTTTTATCCAAATTTCATCGTCATTCTTTTAGTATGGCGGAAAGACGGAATATTGTTAAATTTCAAGATTTCATTTACCGAGTTCCTTTACTTCGGAGATCAATCAATTTGTCATTTTAAGGATCACTTTTAATATTTTATTCCGCTGGGATGTTTTATTTAGTGAAAAAAGAGATACAAAATGAATAATAAATTTCCGCTGGTAATTATATAACAAATTAAATTCTCTTTTGTGATCGTGCTGCCACTTGCGGCGAGTAGCGAAATCTCTTATTTTCCGCTGAGAAATTTCCGCTATCTTATACAGCATCTTGTCCAGTTGGTAGTTTGAAGGTACATTCTAGGTGTTCAGCAAACAGATCAGTTTTTGCTTATCGCTGCGTGCTCAGGTACCATCAACCATTTTTTTGGGTGGCATTTGCATTTTAGGCCTTTTTAAGCAGGGAATGGTCCGTGGCAGGTTACATGTCAGGTTACTTAGGAAGCTAGCAACTGACTCATTCTTAATCTCCTTTATAAACAATAATCGGCTAACAAGTCGCGTAACGACTTTATTGCTGTTGCTGATTTTACGTGTGATTGAACCTGCTCAATTTGTGTTACCGTGATATCGAGTTGGTACAGCTTGTGTTGACCTCATCGTGGCTTTCTTCAAACTCTATCAATTGTTTAACATCTGCGAATAATTTATACCACAAATGCATTTTAACGTCTTATGCCTTGAATTTTCATAGGTCGAAACTTTAATCAAGGATGGATCGGGATTGCTTTCCACCTTATTGCTGTTTTTTGATATATCAGAACTGTTATCAACACAAAATACCGATACCGATACGTATCTGTACTATATCCATAAGGACTAACTGGTTGTTGGATGGATGTTGGTTTGTTATTGTTCTGTCCTGGTATAGCTACTGCTGTGAAGGCTTCTAATCTGGCTTTTCAATTAGCTCGCTGATTGGCGTACTTGATCAATTCCCGCTCATTTCAATATTGATAAGATTTGTTATCATCGAATAGGTTGTGTTTTATTTGAATTTACGACGATGAATGAAAGCTAAGTGCGCCGGCTTTGGCGCAGATATTCCGTCATTTTCTTGGCTTCTCTGTTCTTGTTGTGATTAGTTTTACTACAAATATATACAAATAGTTTTTACATTTATTACAACTTGTAGAAAAACGAAATTTACATGTATATGCCTATTCCGGATAATTTGTTCAACAGACATAAGGAATTAAACCAAACTTTTAACGTATTTGATTGCTCATTTGATATAAAAAACTTATAACACTATTCAGCACAGAACTCTTTTCCCCAATCTCAGTCAGCCACTTTCGAGCCACCACCCTTAAGTCACTGGAAGGTGTTGACGTATTCGTGCAAAGTGAGTTCAGAACGAGAAGAAATAAGGTTTTGATCAGAAAATTTCAACCAAGCAGTTAAAAAGCCATCAGATTTTGTTTCCGCTCCTGATAATGCTGATTCCTATCAAAAGACGGAAAGGAAAACAATTAAAAATAAAATAGCTATACTTAAGGAAGTGCACAAGAGCCAAATGCGAATACATTTTCTTCACTAGTTGTAATCACGATGATACCGCAAGTTCAGCTTGGTCAAAACCATAAGTCCTTTTTCCGGACTGAGGTCGGTAAGCGGTAGTACCAATCTCAATTAGAGGAATGCAGATATCAGCTAGTTTAGACCTATACGGATTTCCCCTATCCATATTCGTGATGTGGAAATGCTGGAAAACTGATCAAAGATCAAATTCATGAAATGCGATAAACCTTTGCTTCAAGTGCTATAATGTCTCGCATACAAGGAAAATATATTTCAATCTAACCGCTATTTACATGCTACTGTACGAGCAATTAGAAAGCTGACTGAAAACATAATACTGATAGGGTCATATATTTAGAGAATCAATACGATCAAATGTAGCTTGATCGCTGCCTTTATTTACGTACTTGTAGATGAACTTAATTGACTGCTTGCATAGGACTATACATTGCTGTGGATTTGGAATATTCTTGAAAGTAGTGATGAATATGGAACAACAAGGTTTTATTAATTCCAATCGTCTGGCCAAGCATATTCATTTCGCTAGTGGATCCGCCTGCAACGAGTGATCGGCGGCGATATGATGGGTATCCATCTTCATCAGCGAATCTCGCAGACAAACTTCTTGGGGAACCTTTTGAGCGCCATCTATCTTTCAGGGAATGTGAGTTCGTACTCAACAATTTTTAAATTTATTTTACAACCACTAAAGGATTTCTTCATGGCGCTACATTTTCGATTGAACACATGTAACAGTTGGCTGCCCCAAATTCTTTCTCTTTTGAAATAATATTCCTGGGCCACTTCATCTTTAAATGGAAAAATGAATGATCAAGACATGTTTTAACAGGATGTTATCAATGTTATCGAACCCTGAAGATTTTTTAACTTTCATATTTTTAGGTATTGCTATCAATTCTTGAGGGGTTGTGTAGTATTTGACGTTTAGCGGCCAGCTAATGGTTAGGTCGTTACGATGGGAATCACAGTTCTTAATTTCGTCCAATATATCGTTGTGGATGCTTGGAATATGAAATTGACTCGTTCTAGCATGTGTGTTATGGATCTGCTTAGCAATCGCCTCTACTTTTTCTTCTTCTTTCAATAAATATTTGGCTTCGTTGTCAGTAACTAATTTTAGAGCGGCGATTCTTGTTTGACATTTTTCCTTAATGTTTTAGATAACTGCCATATTTTATTGCTTTCATGCGTTTGAGCATTAAATGTTTTTTAGAGTGGCATCCCATTGTATTTATAAAATTTTGAACTTGGATTTTAATAGCTCTGCTTAGGGCACGGATTTCTTGTTTTATGTGAGGTTCAAAATACATGTTGTACCTGCGACGTAATCTGTTTCTGAGAGTTATGGCTTTTTGTATGCTGAATGGTAATAGCTCGCTTTGAATACAATTCAAATTTATAGGTTTGAAGGGGGTACAGAAGGTTCTCGCCTTCTTCAGTATTTCGGTAAATTCATTTAGGTATTCGTCAATTTTGTGACTTTCCCGGCTATGAGTTTTTTCCACAAGATTTTTGGTTTTCAACAAATCTACGTGATTGTTTATGTTTGATGAATAGCCTAGTCAATCGGCTTGAGAATAATCGTAATCTCGTGAAATAAACTGAACATAAGAAGTTTGACAATTGGTTTTAAAATATATGGGCAAATGATGAGACTGAAAATCGGTTAACGTAACTGGCTGGTTGATGTATTTGCTATTGGAAATTATTAGATCAATAGTGGATGTAAAGACTTTTTTCCGAGGTACATATGTGTGTGAGTTCGGAACAATTAACGACGAAGTTTGAGATTGACTTATAGACTCAAATAGGATCTTTCCGACTGAATTAGCTCGGATGCAGTTCCTGCTAGAATGTCGTGCATTGAAGTCTCCGCATACTAAAGTGCTACGATTATAATTGGTTAAAGTTTCTAAATATTGTCTAAATGCTCGCAATATAGTGGATTTGAACCATATGTCCTTTCACACATATATTTCGAGACTGGAGAACTTTCGCCAGGAAAGTAAATTGAATAAAGATTTAATGGATCGGAGGAAGTTGGAATAAGGACACCTGCTTCAATAACATGCTTCAGACTATTTGTTACTATTACAGCAACATCCCCTTTTTTCTTTGAATCTGTCTACCCTATGAATCCAGAATTTGCAATTGCTTCTAATTTAATCAGCATAACCCGTCCAGGTTTCATTAATCCTTGCAATATGGATATTGTTGCGTGACATATAATCAAACGGCTCACTTATTTTATTTTTTAAACCATTGGCATTAAAGAAAATCACATTTAAATCTACAAAAGATGAAATTGTTGTACAGGACGGGCCCTATAACTTTTTTGAACTAGCGATTATTTTGAGTTTGCTGCTTTTGCTTGCTTTGTTTTCTGTCAACCAGAAAGTTAGTTTTTTCCTTCCGCTGAACGAAAATGGGTTTGTATTCGCTTGAACAACGCTGGGAAATATTGAAACATTACTTCGAAAATCATGGTAATGTTGCAGAATGTGTGCCAAAAATTGCGTGCGGTTTACGGAAGAAACGAAGCGCCGGGAGCTCCGTATGTGCGTTGTTTTGTGAATAAAGATAAAGAAACAGGCTTGCTAATTAATAAACCAACACGAACCAAGCAGCCAACCAAGCGTATACCCGAAAATGTTGATGCTGTAGCCGAGAATGTGCGTGAGTCGCCGGGAACGTCAACTCGCCATCGTGCTCAAGAACTGATCATTTCACGCCCCACATTGCGACGAATTCTGCATAAAGATCACCGTATAAAGTTCAATTGATTCAGGAATTGAAGCAAAGAGACCACCTATTGCGTTTTCAGTTCGCTGGGTTTTTGCGATCGACTTGAAGAAGATGCCGATTTTGGCAAAAAAATCATCTTTTCGGATGAGGCGCATTTCCATCTTGGCGGCTATGTAAACAAGCAGAATTGTCGCATTTAGGGCACGGAGAACCCGCACGTGATCGTAGAGAAGCCGATGCATCCTCAACGAGTGACTGTTTGGTGCGGATTTTGGCCCGGTGGCATCATTGAGCCATTTTTCTTTATAAATGAGCCAAGAGCCGCTGTTACTGTCAATGGTGAGCGCTACTGCGCCATGATAAAGGATTTTTTGTTCCCGGTACTTAAAGAGGAGGACATAGGCAACATTTGGTTTCAACAAGACGGCGCTCCGTGCCACACAGCACACTTTTCAATTGATCTTTTGCGCACTGTCTTCGAAGATCGAATTATCAGCCAAAATGCTGTGTTACGCCGATAAACCAGCAACGATTGACGCTCTCAAGAACAATATTCGCATTGCCATTGAAGACATAATGCCGCATACCATCGAAAATGTGCTCAAAAATTGGACCGGCTATATGGGGTACGTCAAGGCCAGCCGAGGCAGTCATATGAATGAAATAGTATTCCATAGATTAATTATGGAAGAATTGTTCTTGAAAAACAATGAACAAATAAATTTGAAAAAATATTGAGAACTTTTTGTTTTATTGCATTTAAAAAAAATATTTGGCCCACCCTATATTTAATTGGTTTGTTATGCAATTATTTGTCATAACAATACCTAAAAAAAATAAAAATTAAAACAAAAATCATTATTTTAAGGAGGAAGGAGGTAAGTAATGCCCTCGGGGAAATTCTTGGGGGTGGTTGTCGAAAGGTAAAGGCCGGTTTGTAATTACCGGGCTAATGACCGAGAAGTATTCAACGATGAAAGGCGGCAGATAATGTACTGGAAGTGGGGAGAGGGGTGGTATGGCGGAGCAGTAATGATTGCAAATTTTGGCATTTTAGTGGTTAACGAGAGCCAATACGGTAGTAGGTTTGTCCCTGTATTATAATGGTTGGCTTGAATGAGCCTTGAATAACTTGATTTGCTGTAATCGAAAAAATTGCCCGAAACAATAAAATGTAATAAATATCAAGTTTGGCGAGTTTATATAGTGCGATATCATAAACAACAAACATTTTTTATGGTTTCCAATTGCCAATGCAATTGAGAGCGCGAATTTGCTGATTTACAAAGATATCGAAACATAAAATTTTATGATTTATGTGTTGGTATTATACATACAATATCTGTCACAGAATTTACGGAAATTGTAAACGCACACGTTAATGTTCATTCCATCGCCCAAAATTAGGATGTTGATGAATAAATATCATTTTTATTGTTAATCGATGAGTATTGATTTCATAAACAATTTGTTGATGCGTGTGATGAGATAAATCATTTTATGTCAATATTGATATTGGCAGAGTGGGTGGTCCAATATATCATAATCGTAACCATATCATCAGCTTTAATATGAAATAAAATAATGTTGCTCTCGTAAAATGAACAACACAAACATAATATCAAGTATCCAATCTAAATATACGACAGTCATACACCATTAATCTGCTTGTGAGTTTATGTCAATTGAACACCGTAGATGTGCGAGTTAACTAAATTTCCATAATAGACCGTTCAATGTCGTGGAATAGAGAAGTTATTGCTGAACAAGAATAACTAACAATGGAGCTTTATGCTGCACCACATAAGATAAGACAAGCGATTTTCTTTCTTTAAAACATTTCTGTAATATGGAGGTACATACCAGCAGCATATTGGATACGACGTTCGAATGTTATCGGATTGTGTTAACTGCAGCTATTATAGAAAATAAAATTTACTCGTATATTACCGTAGATAACTACGAAACAGTAAAATATATTGTGAGAATATAAAAAGTCTTAACACTACTGCTGTGATATAAAAGAATTAAGTTATCGCCGTATATTAATAAAAGCATTGTACAGAAATCCGATGGTGAAAGATTAAATATTCAGAACTTAGTTCAATGTAACGTTTTTTCATTATAAGAGGTCAATTTAAAGGTTACAGACAACGAATTACGTATGTTAAGTTTTCTCCTCCAAATACAAATTTTATCAAATAAATTGCCCCCAAAAGCTCTAAGAAATGAATATCCAAATTCACTCGTAAAAGACAATTGAGTTATAATGTAAGTTAAATGAATGTTCTGTGAGACCCGTTCAAATGTCAATTTAAATAAATTAATTATGTTTTAAAAATGCCCACATGTGTCGATACATTTTGCCCGTCCCATAAATCTTTGGGGGATTGGCAATAATTGTCTTATTGTAAGTCGCAGCTTTGGGCGACAAAGCAAAACGAAACGACGAATATCCATAGCTACTTTAATAGTATAAAATTCTCTGATCACCGATATGTAACATACAACCTCGACATTAAACCTGTTACCCGGAAACCCTTCAGGAATCCCAGAAGGACTAAATGGAACAAATATAGGGAGATGTTGGCGGAAGTATTGCCACTGGAGGTCCCCGGACCTCCGTCGACAGTAGAAGAATTGGATCGCATGGTTGATACGGTCACAAGAGCATGCAATCTCTCATTTAAGGCCGCGTGCCCCCTGATAAAGCCTAGGGGTAGGCAGAAACCGACTTGGTGGACCACGGAGTTGGGAACCTATCGAAGGGCATGTAGAACAGCTTTTAATAAAGCTAAACGCACAAGAGAGGTACGGGATTGGGACTCCTATAAGGAGGACCTAAGAAGGTACAAGAAATAGTTGAGGAAGGCACAAGGGTGGTCTTGGAGACTCTTCTGTGGTAGGATGGAGGAGGTCTCTGAGACTTCTAGCCTTAGGAAAATTCTAGCTTCTAACCCAACCAGTCCTAGTTATTTGATAAGACTGGACGGGTCGTGGACAGCTTCAAGTGTGGAATCATTGGAGCTCCTCATTGAGACCCATTTTCCGCGAAGCTTCGATGACTCGATAGAGCCCGGAGCTCATCGAGTAACACCATCAGTAGAGATGGAGGGCATTGTAGACAGGGAGCGAATCCAGTGAGCGCTGAACGGTTTTAAGCCGTATAAATCGGCGGGCCCGGATCGGATTATACTAGCAGAGATCCAAAGGAACTCGGCAGTCATCCTCCCCTGGCTGGAGGGTATCTTCAGGGGATGTCTGAAACCTGTCTATATTCCTAGGAAATGGACGGAGGTCAGAGTGGTCTTTATCCCGAAATCGGGAAAAACCTCACATGCTTACCCAAAGGATCTGAGACCGGTAACTCTATCATCCTTTCTGCTGAAAACCTTGGAAAGGTTGGTAGATGTAGGTATTCGATCAACAATTGAGCCCAGGAATTGGGCAGTGTCGCAGCATGCGTACTGTAAGGGGAAGTCGGCGGACACAGCTCTGCACGAGCTAGTACGCATGATTGAGAAGTCAATTCACTCGCAAGAGTTTTGTATGGTAGCATTTCTTGACATTGAGGGTGCCTTTAATAATGTAAAAACGGAGGCGATCATGGAAGGATTGTCATGTTTGAAGGTGGACTACCCTATAAGTAGGTTGATAAATCAGATGCTGGTAAGCAGGATCATTACCTCAAAACTGGGGGAGTCCACCATTAGAAGAAGGGCGGTTAGAGGAACCTCGCAGGGAGGTGTAATGTCCCCCTTTCTTTGGAGTGCAGTGATGAATGGATTGCTGTTGGAACTGGAGAGGGAGGGGACAGGAGTTGTAGCGTATGCAGATGATTTAGCGATAGCTATCTCAGGCAAACATGTGGATACGATTAGGGATGTTATGCAAAATGCACTCCTGATCGTAACTAGATGGGCCAGCAAATGTGGATTAGGGATCAACCCTTCCAAGACAGAGCTGGTACTATTTACTAGGAAATATAAAATTCCGGTAGTTAGCCCTCCTACCGTGAACGGCATTAGACTGGCTTTTGCTGATAGAGCGAGATTTTTGGGCATAATCTTGGACAGTAAGCTCAGCTGGAAGCCCAACATTATAGAAAGGGTGAAAAAGGCTAATGTAGCCATTTACTCGTGTAGGAACGCCATAGGTAAGAGTTGGGGCTTGAAACCAGCGCTGGTGCACTGGATCTACACCGCAGTGGTAAGACCTGTGCTGATGTATGGGGTGGGCGTGTGGTGGCCAGCTTTGTGGAATAAGGTAACATATGTAAGGATGATGGAAAAGGTACAAAGAACGGCCTGTATGCTTATAAGCGGGGCGCTCAGGTCAACTCCTACACGCGCTTTAGAGGTTATGTTCCACCTTATTCCAATCGAATTTTTTGGTAATAAATTGCAGCCAATGTGGCCACGAGACTGTCGGCGGTCTCGCAGTGGAAGTGTCTTCAGACGGGACACTCGACGATAGTTAGATCGCAAAGGGAAGAACTGGCGAATCTAGATTATAGTAAACCAACGTTGTGCTTCAATAAAGGTTTTGGGACCATCTGTTCCTCGAGAGAATCCTGGAGGAACGGATCAATACTGGAAAACGAGGCACTGCCATTTTTCACTGACGGCTCTAAGCTAGACGGTAAGGTAGGAGCCGGAGTATTCTGTGAGAAGCTAAACGTCAATATTTCTGTTCGTCTCCCTGACTACTGCAGCGTGTACCAGGCTGAAGTGGTGGCGATCGGGGAAGTCATGACATGGTTGAAGCGGATATGGTATCCGGGAGGGATATCGCAATCTATGTGGACAGTCAGGCGGCGATCAAGTCACTAGAGGCGGTTTGTCTGAAGTCACGGGTGGCGCTGGATTGCCGATCATCTCTTAATGAGATGAGCGAGTATTTCAGCATCCAGATAGTCTGAGTCCCTGGTCACTCGGACGTCACGAGAAACTGCAGGGCAGACGAACTAGCTAGGTACGGTACGACTCTCCAGATGCAGCCGGAAAGGGCAGTTCTGGGGACACCTATAGCAGCGCTCAAATTGGCGCTCGGCAGAAAGGCAATCGCCTTGACAAATGAGAGGTGGACCAACACTCTCACATGCAGGGTAGCAAAGCAGGTTTGGCCAAAACTGGACATGAAGTGCTCCAAGGCACTCATATCCCTGGGGAAACGGGACTTAAGTTTGGTCGTAGGGATACTGACAGGACACTGCTTTTTTGGGGAACATGCGAGAAGGCTGGGTCTACAGACGAATGACTTTTGTAGAAGTTGTATGGACGAAGAGGAGGAAGAGTCTTTAGATCACTTCCTATGCTCGTGTCCAGCTCTATCATACAGAAGGCATAAATACTTAGGTGTGTACGGGATGAACAACCTTTCGGAACTCGCGAACTGTGGATTGCGAGATATTTTACGCTACATAAGTAGCTCTGGATGGTGTTAACGGGGGTAAAGGGAAAATAGAATCCTGTGGTATCACAATGGGCCGCTATTGGCCTAAGTGTGCGGAAGCAGCCACTCTAACCTAACCTAACCTAACCTTAATAGTATAAAAGAAATCGTGCAAAACATAAAATCGTTATCAAAACAAAACCAATTTTATAACGATTCGTGGCCTGCAATTAATGCATTCATAGATGAGGATGCATTTGCCGCCTTTATTTTGCGCTTGAGACAGCCGTACTTTGGAAGTACTGTGCAAGTTTAATTGCAACGAGTTAATTTAAAATAACTCGAAAAAACAATACAAACAAATTAATTCCCAATTGGGACCACAAAAACAAAGAACTGGAAACATAAAGCAATCGAGAAACAATCAATTCAACCCGACAAACGTTAGAAGAACGTACTCAGTGCAGCATACCCAATGAACTCACGCAAGGGGCTGAGGAACCTCCGCCATCACCCGTGGATACGAGTACTCACAAGAGGATCAGAACGAAAATTTTCAGACAAACCTGAACTCCGACACAGAGGATTAAATTTCCTCTCCTATTTAAAGTTAACTTTTAATCGTCATTGGCGCTAACAAAAAGATCATTAAGCCAGAATACATACCTCAAAGTTTAATAGAAACCAACCCAACAAATAGTAGTAGTAAAGCATTTGTAAAAAACATTTTAGGCACTCACAAAATCGATAAAAATTTCAAGATCAATTTGTTAGGTGACAAACTACCAACTCAAACTTATTTTAGAATTCAATATCCACAAATTTTTTGATGGACTACTGGGCTCGAAATCAATGCACAAATGAACGCTAAAATTCGTTCGAAAGGGTGTATCCGGTAGTCTCAGGGTGTCTCACTGTCATCAACCACAATTATTAAGCATACAATTATCACGAAAGACGAAAACGCTGTATTTACTAAAACGTACAGATACCCACATCATTTTAAGAAAGTTGTTGAGGAACAGATACAGGAAATTTTGGATAGCGGAATACTTCGTAACTAAAAAAGCCCCTACTCTTGTCCAACACGGGTTGTCCCAAAAAAAAGCGGATGCCTAGGGAAAACGGGAAAATTAGAGTTGTAATCGACTATCGTAAACTAAATGAGAAAACGGTAGACGATAAGTTTCCAATTCCTCAGGTCGAAGAAATATTGGATAGTTTAGGAAAGTCGGTATATTTTTCAACGTTGGATTTAAAGTCTGGTTTTCACCAAATTCCAATGGACGAGAAATCTAAATAAAAAACTGCATTTTAAACCGGCAAGGGTCATTTTGGATTCCTCAGAATGCCTTTTGGCTTAAAAAATGATTACGTATTGCAAGGTTTTATCGGAAGTATTTGTGATGTCTATTTGAACGACATCGTTGTTGTCGGACACAATTTGGAACCATATTCAAAATGTAAGTATGGTACTCAAAAGATTGTCTCATTTCAATCTTAAAATTCAAATAGAGACATGCGAGTTTCTGAAAAAAGAAACTGAATTCCTTGGCCATATAATTCCGGAAGACGGAGTTAAACCTAACACAGAACAAAAACAGAAAATACTCCAAGATTACGAAACCCATGTCAAAATATCTAAAAAAGGACAGAGATCTCTATCAAAGATACTGACTACATATATAAGGGAATTCGAGATTCTTAAAAGGATTTTGGCTATGGACCAAATCCTGCATACTCTGACTTCGCAAAACAATTTATTCTGACAACGGATGCATCAGATTCAGAATAACATCGAAATACCAATTGCGTTCGCATCACGAACACTTAATTCTACGGAGGTAAACTACGCGACGAATGAAAAACAGGCGTTGGCCATAATATGAGCCGTAAACAACTACCAACAGTACCTATACGGTAACAAATTCACGTTGGTAACCGACCATAAGCCTCTAACCTTCATGAAATTCATCAGAGAAAAGCTCCAAAATCCTACGCTGGACGCTCGAACTAGAGAACTACGATTATGACGTATTCTACAAAGAGAGTAGAGCAAACGTAGTGGCAGATGCACTTAGCAGAATGCCCACAATAAATAACGAATTACATTTCAATGAAGGAACAGATAACACTTCACGTGAATATGGAGAAATATCAGAAAATCATCCTATCGACGATGATGATATCAAAACAGTCCCCCTATAAACTATTATAGGAATCAACTAATTTTCAAATTTTATAATCTGGATAAGACGTTTTTGGAAATATATTTTCAAATTTTAAAAGAATTATAGTTTCCAAACATTCAGCAAAGATAAAATCACAAATCTCATAAAAAAATCCACAACGGTAAGCAAACCGCAATTCTGGCACCAGAAAGTTTGTTTCAAACAATTCAGGAAGCAATTTCAGGAGAACTTCTCTCAAAATGGCCATTTCGTTTTCGTTACGAAAATGGTCGAAGGCGTAACCAATGAAGGGCGTCAAGATACGATTGTCATCAAAGAACACGACAGAGACCATAGAAGGACTAGAGAAGTGGAAACCAAGATAAAACGTTCCTTCTTTTTCCCAAGAATGGAGCATAAAATTAAAGCACAGATAAACGCATGTAGGATTTGTAACAAATACGACCGAAAGGCCACTAGAAAGAGTGCAAATTGACATTTTTCAAATTAATAAAACCAAATTTTTGTCGATAATAGACTCATTTTCCAAACACTTACAAATGATCCCAATTGAAGCAAAAAATCTTCCAGGCACAACAAGTGCTTTGACAAAATATTTCAAGCATTTCGGGATCCCTAGTACCATTTTCTTGGACCACGAGACAACATTTCAATCATTGCAGTTTAGAGAGTACTTGAGCAAATTAAATATTAAACTAGAATACGTATCATCGTCAGAGTCAAACGGCCAAGTCAAAAAAGCACATTCGACTATAATAGAAATTTTCAATACGAACAGAGATAAACTCCCAAACTCAAGCACTCAAAGAGCAATCGAATTATCGGTAGCGTTGTACAACAGTTCTGTACACTTGTCCAGTGGCTTGACGCCGAGCGAAATCATCTTTAATCAAACCAACCTAATAAACCCTAATTATATGATAAGTTGGTACTTGACAGTATAGTAAGACAAAAGTTGAAAAAATTACACAACAATATCCGTCAAATAAAACCCATGCATAATAATAGACAAAAACGATGGGACACATTGAAATGTGTATGGAAGTGGCTGGCAAGAAATTCAGACGCCGACGACCTACGCATGGTCAACAGCACGATGAACCAACAATTTCAGATAAACGAACAAATCAACAAAAGAATCCACACCATCACGGACTCAGTAAACAGGGCGATAAGTAACAATACAAAGTTGTCTTAACCGAAATAGAAATGCTAACAACTGTAATTAACATAGCCATCGTTAACACAATAATAGAGGACATCCAGGATGCAATAATCCGAACGAAAGTAGAACTACCATAGCAAAATACTTTCGCTAAAAGAAATAATCATATTGAAGGACCTACTCGTACATCGGAGTTTCAATATCACGTTGCCGGACGAAGCTCTGGAATTTGTCATCCCAAAAAGAGCAGTAAGTGATGAGACTCGTACATGCTTGAAGTGCCAAAATTTGAGAGGAAGATTCGATAGTAATGATGATATTACCATTAATCATAAACGACACCATCGTAAAAAATCACCCTAAACACCTCATCAACAAATTTGTGCAAAGACATTTGGATATCCAAGAATTCAATGATGCTTGTATTAAACCACGAATTATGGGAACCGAAAGCTACTGTAATGTGACTTCGGAAAAAGAAACAACGATACAATTCATCTGTGAAGTTAAAATATTAATAAACAAACGTTGTCATCTGATTGCGGACCCAAAGATCGAATATTGTCAGGAAACTTCCTGATAACATTTTGGAACTGTACCATAAACTTCAATAACAAGGAGTTCCAATCATTTGAGATTAGAGGTGAAGTGCAGGAAATGCAGGGAGTAGGAATAGGAATTATATTAGAAATGTACATCTGAAGCGGGTGGATCACCAGAGTTGGATCTGGCCATGAAGGTGAGCCTATTTTATAAGTGGACAAATTTCATTGATTTAAAGGAACAATAATTAGTACTTTACAAACATTTTTATAATTTTACTTAAATTCAAAGTGCATAGGTGTACTGCAGTGTGCAAAACAAATTATTGGGTGGGCGAAATTCATTAACAGTTCGACAATTCTAAAGTACAATTGATCTTCAATATTCTTATAATTTAACTCAATATTTTGAATACAATTTTAACTCCATTAACATACGTATATATATGGAAGTGGACAAAATTAATTATTGGTTGATAAAAATTCAACATCAGTTTGAAAATATACCTTATTTGTTCTCGCAAATCTAATCGATTTTATTGGTTTGTGCAGCTTTAGTTTAGATCAATTCTGTATATCGTAGAGTTTGTCGGAAAATTCCGCTAAGTGCAAATGGCTGCTTCAGGTTCCAACATTTGCACTTAGTGAAATTATCCGACAAACTCTGCGATATTCACAATTTATCTAAACGAAAACTACTCAAACCCATAAAATCGATTTAATTTGCGAGAACGAAAAATCATTCCCTCCTTATGTAAATGGCTATTGATTTATCTGAGTGTGCCAACGAAAGGCTAACATTTGCAATCAAAACAGAATTAATCAAAACAAGTTTTATTCAAACGAATAAAATCGTCTTCATTTACCGCAACTAAATTTGCACATCTCAACTCTTTGTTTGGAAATGGTAGTTAACTCATTTGATTTTATCAACTATGGCTATTCATAGGAGCATTTTCCGACAAAGTTTACGATATCTAGAATTATTTTAACAAAAATTACGCAAACTAATAACATCGATTTGATTTAGCAGAACTGTTGTGCGTTCAATTATAGGATATTGTTAATTGAAACACAACATTTAATTTTTAATATTAAATTTTATTTAACTTTATTCACGTGCCACTTTAACAATAATTTTTAATTTTATTTTATAATTTATTTTATTTTATTTTTGGGGTTTTAACCCGACCAAAGATTTTGACTTACTAACTAATTATTACAATTAAAAATACCTATCCTGAATTATCGTAAATTTGTTGGAAGATTCTGATTGGTCTATTTACAAGTGGTTCGATAGATCATAAAATGATTTTATTGTTTAAGAAGAAATGTTAAAATGAATTAAAGAAAGAAGATAGACAGGGCCGCTACAGTACCCCCCTCGCAGTAAAATCCTCACGCGAAAGTAACATTCCTTTGTATCTTTTTATTCAAATCTAGAGTTGACAAGATTCCATACGCTGGTTTCAGGCGATCGATTGAGATGTGTTGTGGTTTTCCATTAACGTCAACTATAAATATTTTTCGTAGCCTTCGAATTACCTTAAAAGGACCTTCGTAAGGTGAAGTGAGGCCTATTGGTGTTTTATCCACACGAACAAAAACAAACTCACAGTTATTTAGGTTTTTTGGAACAAATATTAATTGGAAATTAAATTTTTCATATTTGTTCGCAGCTGGTTTATGAAATCGTCGGTGGACGGAAGAGATACTGAACCGGGACCCAAAAATATATCGCCAGGAAGTCTGAGGCTTTGGCCATACACTAAGTCTACCGGACTACATCTAAGATTCTCTTTTACACATGCTCTGATGCCCAGCAAAATATTTGGTAACTCAGAGCTCCAATATTTAGTGTTTCCTCGGGCTTTAAGTGAAGTTTTTAGTGTTTTGTGAAAACGCTCCACCATACCATTCGCCTGAGGATGGTATGCTGTGGTGCGAATTCTGTGCGAACCCAGGATTTTTGTAAGTTCTGCGAAAAGTTTCGACTCAAATTGGCTGCCTTGATCTGTCTTAATCTCTAGAGGGACGCCGAATCTTGATATGTATTGCTCGACAAACTTCTTCGCAATTGTTGCAGCGGTCATGTCTGGAATTGGGTATGCCTCCGGCCAACGAGTAAACCTGTCCACGATAGTTAGCAAATAACGATTGTTGTTCGATGGTGGTAATGGACCAACTATATCCATGTGTATGTGTTGGAATCGCATTTCCGGAATTTTGAAGTTGCCATGCGGTGACTTAGTATGTTGCACAACTTTCGACTTTTGGCATGGCAAACAGTTTGTTACCCAATGTTTAACAATTGGTTTAACTTTGGCCAAAAATATCGAGTAGAAATTAGTTTACGTGAAGCACGGATTCCTGGATGTGAAAGGCAGTGTAATGAATCAAAAACTGTACGTCGTAATGATTGAGGAATGTAAACTCGTTGATTACCTGTGGAAACTTCACAATAGAGTTCGTTGCCAGCGAATTGAACAAGTTTAAGTTTGTATTTTGTATTTTCCGAAATCGTTCTATTTATCAAGGTTTTTAATTCTTCGTCGAAGAATTAAATGTGGCGAATATCTGTAGTAAATTGGGATATGTAATCTAAATGTCGGCTTTGACGTGGACTGCGTTCCGTCTTCGAGTAAATTGCGTTTATCAACGGCTTATGGTCCGTGAAGATTGAAAACGTACGACCTTCTACGAAATACCGAAAATGTTTAAGTGCTAAGTAAATAGCTAACAATTCTCGGTCGAATGCGGAATACTTTGCTTCAGTTTGCGACAGTTTCTTAGAAAAAAAACCTAATGGTTCCCAATTACCTTTATTGTATTGTTGTAATACTGCAGCTACGGCAATATTTGATGCATCACATGTAATATTGTATCGAGAATTTTCAATTGGATGGGCCAATAATGTTGCTTCTGTCAGCGCTTGTTTAACACTAATAAATGCTTTCATGCATTCATCAGGCCAATCGAAATTCTTGGCTGTTTTTGGCATCTTTGATAAAAGTGCTAACTGCGCGTGAATCGGTTGAAGAAATTCGGCTAATCGTGGAATAAATCGATGATAAAAATTCACCATCCCGACGAACTTCTGAATCGATTTAATTGAATTTGGTTGAGGAAACTTTGTTATAACGCAGCGGCGAAGGTTTTATGCCATCTGTAGAAATAGAGTGGCTGAGGAATTCAAGCGTTGGAACACCGAAAACACATTTTGATGTTTTAATTTTGACATCGTAATTCGCAAGTCTGTCGAAAACTTGCCTTAAATGGGATAAATGTGCCTCCTCCGTTTTACTCGCTATCAATATGTCGTCAATATAGTCGAAAACGAAATCTAGGTCTTTACACACTTCATTCATAAAACGCTGAAACGTTTGAGCTGCGTTCCGAAGTCCAAAAGGCATTCGCTTATATTCAAATAACCCGAATGGTGTCGTAATAGCCGTTTTTGGAACGTCTTCGGAAGCTACAGGTATTGCGTGGTATGCCCTGATTAGGTCAATTTTTGTAAAAATCGTGCATCCTTGTAGGTGCACAGAGAAATTATGAATATGCGGTATCGGATAACGATCCGGTACCGTAATGATATTCAGTCGACGGTAGTCTCCACATGGCCGCCAATCTGTACTGTCTTTCTTTTGAACCATGTGGAGTGGTGATGAAACCGGAGATGATGACGGTTGACATATGCCTAATTCGATCATATGTCTAAACTCGTTATATGCTGTCTTATGTTTCGTAGGATCCAGTCGTCGTGGTTTAGAATACTGAAGTTGACCGTTAGTATATATGTGATGAACCACACTGTGTTTGACTGGGACATTAAAATTTGGGGATTCGGTAAGGGTCGGAAATTCCTTTAATAAATTTCCAAAAATATTATCAATTCCCCAGTGTTTTGGTGTTGGAGTATTAACAGTAACTGTCATTGCTGAAACAGTTAGTTTGGTGATCGGATCTAGAATGCGTTTTCCACGCAAGTCAACAACAAGACCGAACTTTGTTAAAAAATCAGCTCCGATAATTGGTCGGTTAACTGATGCTAGCACAAAAGGATGAGTGAAGGTGCGACGAAGCCCAATATCGACCGAAAGCAGTTTAGTCCCAAAAGTATTAATAGTTGTGCCATTCGCTGCCGAAAGACACAACACTGGATCGAGAGATCGATTTCCTTGGAAATATTTATTTGGAACAACTGAAAGGTCGGCCCCAGTATCTACAAGGAAAAGGAAATTATTATTTTGATCTCTAAGGAAAAGACGGCGATTCGTATGTATTCGACTATCTGCCGTAAAGACAGTCGAACTTAATCGTTTAAAGGACTTGACTTCGTTAAATCACTTAAACTAACATTTTGATCAGATTTCATGATTGTGCCTACTCCCAATCAGCCAGGTCCTAAAAAGGTCTGATTTCCAGAAATCACCCATACAAAATTTTTCAGAAATAATCTTTTGAAATTAGGGTTGAACGGAGGGTCTTGTATATGTGATTCTGGCTGATGGGGAGTAGGCACAATCATGAAAGCTAATGAGAATGTTCATTTCAACTAGTTTAAATCATCCATATAAAAATTTTCAATATTAATCTTTTGCAATTAGGGTTAAAGGATAGGGTGATTCTGGCTGATGGGACGTCTCCCAAAATACATTATGCACAAATTTTACCTTTATACGCACATAATTGCACAATCAAATACTGCTCGACAAAATAAGAAAACTGTGACATTTCCAAAATCGGATTTCTGTCGTGACTCACACTTATGACAAACAAGTATTTATTTACTTTTTTGTTTTGACAAATAAGCTACACTGTTAAATTTAGTTTTACTTTTTCACTAGATGTGTTGATTTTCGAATTTTTATCGAACTAGTACAAAAACAGCTAACTTCATTCTTCCCTATAGGAAAAATGTTTGGATCACGATTTTATATGGAACTGTCTTTTATTGGGACTTTTTAATATTTGGTACAAATATCAGTGCACAATCATTAGGGGTGTTATGTAGGAGTACTACAAGGAAAATAATAAAGAGGCCATCTAGCGCTAAGAAGTAGGAGTTTACAAAACATACTAAGACTTTGCATCTCTTGGAGTACGATTTTTGCCTCGAGTCCAATGCTAGAACATTCAAAGAGTTTGACTGAGCTGGAAATTCAAAACACGGGTGTAAAACTTGCCAGATGGATCGTCTTTCTTTAAAATAAAAACACTGAGTATGTTCTTCTGCATATTGACCTACATCAGACATCTGTCTCAAAATTAAAAGCCTGTGAGTATAAACATATCTTAAAAAGAACGGGAAAGAAAGAAGAATTCAGGAGACACTTTACCTTTAGTAAACTTACAGCAAATACGTCTCCTTGGTTCATGGGACCTAGATTAATGGGGGTTATATCACGGGACCTAATACATTGAACTTAACTACGGTTCTGACTAGCATAACCTCATCAACTTCAAGAATCTGTATATATTAGCAATAATCTGAATTTCAGACGTGTTAGTGAAGTCTGCTATAACGAACTCACACAATTAAGAGAAAAGAGAATAAGGCGAGAGGTTCTAGCCATCTCTGACTACTTTCCATATTAATCGGAGCTTAATTCAAGTGAGAAGGTCCTACCCTTGAGAAGATGTTAGATGAGGTAAAGGTAACACTCTCTCTCTCTCTCTCTCTTTGATCACAGTAATATTTCATTTTCTTTAAATTTTGAAATTGGTTAAGCGAATAAGACGATTGAGATGATTTGGAAAGCAAGAAGAGAAGGACCAAGATACCTAATGTACTGATGTATTAGTAAGTTGGACAACAATATTGTTTCTTAATAAAGCCTCGAACACAGGAAAAATGGAGTTTTTGGTTTATATTGAGATTCTCAAAGAGAATATAAAACATACATCTAAAACTAAAAAAGTCGAAAGCCTTTTGGCACCTGTTAAATTCAAGAAGGCTCTTTAAAGATGCCGTAAAACCACTATTGGAACTCTAGAGACGATAGGTGGGACTTTTACGAGAACCATTCAGGAAACTGTAGATGATTTTTTGGTTATCCATTTTTCAGGAAATAGAAGAAAACCTACCCATCGAATAAAACCCAAGTCCCCGAAACTGACAACTGTATGCTAACGTTGTGGTTAGAGAAAAATTACCCGAGCTTTTTTCATTTCTCCAATTTCAAAGGGAGAGTAAGTCTACTCGTTAATTAAAATTGTAGCTCCACAGTTTAACAGAAAAGTGTAAAAACCAAAAAATATACTGACATGGAAAAAATACAATGTTTTCCAAGACTTTTACATATAAAAATAGATCTTAACCGCCTAATTAACAGCCCATCCGACAGTTTACGAAATATAGTCACTATTACCACCGAATAGCAAATCCTCGAGCCTATTAAAATCAGAATATCAGATACAAATAAAAAGGGTTTTAGCACTCCTGACGAAATTGTCTCTCCTGACAAAATTGAAAATGTTCACAAAAATATTATATGAGAGCCGATCAAACACACCCAATTAGCATTCCATCCTAAAGTCCGCAATACAGCCACTACTACCACCGAATATAGTTGACGCTTGAGCCTATTCAATACCAGATGGGCTTCCATGATAAAATTCGAAATGTCCACATAAACATTACGTGGGAGCCGATCATACAAAAAAAATTAACAGATCCTAGAGTTTCCGCAAAATAGTTTCCACTACCATCGAATAGTAGAAAGTCGAGCGCATTTAAATTAGTACAGCTCGTAAAGAGTTGGGATCTCCGCGCAAAAGTCGAAATTTTCAAAAAAATATTACTTGCGAGTTTAAATACTTATGTTACAATTCTAGGATCAACTGGTAACTTTTTGTGTGTGAATGGCACTCATGTAATATTTTTGAGAAAATTACGAAAGTTATCAGAGGAGTTCAACCCATTTTATTTGTACGGTCTATTCTAATTTAAATAGGTTCTAGTGTCTACTATTCGATGGAAGTAGTGGCAATATTAAGTAAACCATATGATGGACTGTTAATTTGGTGTGTGTGGTCGGTTCTTATGTAATATTTTTGTCTCGAATTTTGTTGGGGGAGTCTAACCATTTTTATATGTGTGAGTTATACTAATTTGAATAGGTTCAGGTTCTATTCGAACTGAATAGAACTAGGTATGCAAGTATGATTGGGTATGTGTTCTCAGAATCAAATTTTCCCGCCTAAATTTGACCGAGAGTATTGAAAGAGAGCAAAATCAACCAACCAAAGCACTTTATTTTGTAAACAAATTTAACCCTTTACGTTTTATGTGTTCCCCTGAGGAATAAAAAATGTTTATACCACATACAATTTTGATGCAGAAGTTCCAGCTCATGAATATAAAAGTTATTTATTTTTGCCTAATACCGAAATTTTTGTGCATTATTTTTTGATATTTATGATTTTTTGCTATTTCTGACAAATAGTCAAATTGTGTTTTGTGTGTCCACTACTTTTAAAAATCTTGACCGAAACGACTCATTTAAGTCCTACAAATTGCTAGAGAGAAAATAAAAAGAACGACAATCTGCTTACTTCATTTCTAAATGCGTCAGACTTTTCCGCAACAATTTGTCGCAGATTATCGTAATTCCTCACAAATTTGAGTGGGAGTATTAAAAGAGAGTAAAACTAACCAATTAAATCTCTTTATTTGGTAAACAAACTTCACTTTTATATTCTATTTGTTCTCCTTTGAATTAAAATATGTTTAATTCGAGTAAAATGTTGATGCAGCGATGACAACAAAACAAACATTGCAAATGCTATGTGCTTGTCAGGATAAATCTCAGCTAACGTCATTCCAAAGTACTGTACATTTTTTCGAAGAATTTTGACGCACGTAACATAAACTCGACTTCAATTACAATAAAATCCGGAGTTGCGAAGGGAAACATAATAATTCGGTAACGCATTGTGATTATGCTTTGTATGTAAGTTCCAATTATTTTCAATATTTTGTAGTTTGGTGATCGACCAAGAGATGACCGAATTTTTTAATTTAAATAACTCTATGTTTCATTAGTTCCTCATCGAGATGTTATTCTAACATGTATTTTAGGTTTAGATAAAGTTCGGGCTTCGGTTCTTGGTTAAAATTTATTTAAAAAATGTATTGTGATTTTGAAACGTATTGGATGACAGTCTAGAATGCGTCCATGCTAAGCGAAGTTAGTATGATAGTTGATACACGTTGCTGTGATTTAAGATTGACAATTTGCGTATAATGGAGGAGAGCTATCATTTAGCTTACTCCGTAAAATTTAGAGCTATTGTGATAAAATAGATTATTTTCAATTTCGCACTACTCTAAAATTTGCACTGTGAAAGTACGAGTATTCTGGATTTCCCTGCAAATAGCGAATTGGGAAAAATATTTTCTTAGTATTTTTGTGGAAATTTATTTTTCTGGCCTACTGAAAGAGTTAGTTTGGTGTAAAAATTTTCGAAACAAAGTTAGTAATTCAATAGCTACTAGAAACACTAACTATTAGTCTCTTTCAAATCGTTTTATTGGTTGAGAAATGACCCAAACTGCCATCAAAGCATTTTACGATTCTCTTAGACTTAGACAGAATTCGGCTGTAATTTTTTAATCAGCAATGTTGAAATTTGGTTCTTATTTTCGTCTCATTTGTAAGTATAAACCAATTTAAATATACAAAGATGAAATGTAAGAGAGAGTTACCCACTGGCCACTGATATAGCTTTTATACGACTATGTGATGGAGATAGATTACGATGCCCATTTTAAAAACGTTTTCTGTATAACTATGATTAATGGCAATCGTTATACTAGGGCATCGACGGATATGAAAGCACTAATTCAAGAGTACCTGACTGCTTATACTTTATTGAGACCACACCTACCTTAACTGCGCCGAGATAACAACTGATAATAAAATAAAATTAAAAGTTTTTTTCGGACACTCGTTCTAAATCGTTATCTGTGCAAAAAATGCAAGCTAGCTCAAAGTTCATGTAGAATTGATAAGGCATTTAGAACGAAAATAAATAAAATTTTACTCAAACACGTGGCAGAAAAAAGTGGAATCTTGATTGTCTGTTACGTCGAAATTAATAAAACACAGTCCCGAAATGTTGAACAAAAATATTGTTTATTATGTCATGAGACCGCGAGGTTTTATCGTCAAATTAATACCACCCACAACATTAAACACGGCTCTGGGATTGAATTGTATATCTTCCGTTTGGCCCGGTGCCAAAGAAACATTAAATTTTGAAAAAATTGCTGCCAAACCTAGTTTAGCTTGCAATAATGCTAATCTCATTCCAATGCAATTCCGTGGGCCATCTGAAAACGGAATATACGTATATTGTGTAAATTTGGCTCTATTCTCGGGCGTGAATCGTTCCGGATCAAAAACATGCGGATTTTGAAAATATTTTGGATCCATGTGCATAGCATAAATTGGTATTGTAACCGAGTCCCCTTTTGGAATAATTGTAGTCGTATTCGGGATTTTGTAATCACGCGCAGCGACACGAAGTGCCATTACTACGGAAGGGTACATTCGTAGTGCTTCATCAAAACATTGTGCTAGATATATCATTTCCTTTACCGCTTCATATGTTAATTTACCATCGTGCTTCTTGGAGACCGTGTCAATTTCATTTTGTAATTTTTTTTGAACCTCTGGGTTTCGTGCTATTTCGAATAGGGCCAACGCTGAAGACGATGCGGTTGTATCGAATCCAGCGACAAAGAAGATAAAAACTTGGGCCATGGCATCGTTTACAGTTAATACTTTCGCTTTGTCTGTAATTTGAAAAGGTTGAAATTATTGTTATTCGGATACAATTATTTTTGATATATTTACCTGGAACTTCATTTACCTCCCATTTTCCATCATCTGTTACTTTAGCACCATTACGCAATAAAACTAAAAGTTGCATGAAATCGTGCCGCACCATTTTATCCTTCTCGCGCAATTTTAATGATTGTTCCGTCACAGTTCTCATAAAATCTTCGATACGTTGATCGAATATTTTAAATTTAAAAATTTTCATTAATTTTGGAAATGCAATCGAAAAAAGTAATCGTAATATGCCCAATCCCTTTGGATCCAAAACTAACTTTCCGATTTTATGGAAAATCTCGTCCGGGTCATTTATACTGTCAACTTCGGCTCCAAACGCAACGGATGTAATTATATTTGTTGTATATCGTGACATTAGATCGCGCGCCTCGAACGCCTGGTTCTGTTTACCAATCACTTCGATATGTTTTTGCAACCGTTCCGCCAATTTTTCAATTATTATCGAGTAAACCTTTAATTTTCCACTCGAAAATGTTGGGGATAATCGATTTCGCATCATTCTCCATTTATCATCAACGAGCGTAAGCATATGAGCTGAGAGCGGATCATCCTTCTCATTGGAATATAGACCACGATTTGTGAAACAATCAAAATCTTTAATCAAAATTTGATGAATCAATTCTGGATCTTTAATCATCCATTGTGGCCGGATGAACAAAAACGTACCACCAAATCGACCTTTGATCGATTTATATAGTTTTAAGCTGGTTTGTGCAAACGATGCCCGACCTAGAACCATATCCGTTGAATTGCCAAAGAGTAGTGTTGGTTTAACATATTCGACGCCAGCCCGGTCGAAATATGAAAACCAGTACTTCAGATAGGTGTAGATTGTTCCCAAAATTAATAGCAGCACAATAAGGTAGTGGTCACGAATTATTTCCACGAACCAATACATTTTAATAACTTTACGGTAACACAAACAATTTTAAACTGATAGGTATAGTGTCGGTTAGCCACAATTTATAGAGCACCGCCTTATCAAAATACTTGGACAACAACAATTACATGAATCGACAGAAATTTAGATGAGTTAGCAAAAAATTGTTTTGGTTGTAATTGTTTTTGATTTTGTGGGGCGCACTGTTTTTAAATTAATCGTGTGAATAAGTCAGATAAGTTTTGCAATAAATATTTGTAATCAGTCAAGTGGTAGTCAGTACAACGACATAAATAAACATTTCTAATAACAAATAATCAAAATAAACTAGAAATGGTCTTGTTAAAATTTATGACGTCATTTTATTAGTACATTCACTGTTTCGCTTATAGTTGTAGAGCGGTATCCTCTATATATGCTCAATTTCTCTCGCAGCCCTGTCATAATCCGACAAATTAACTCATCTTTGTGATGGTGGTGAATGGACCATCCCATTTATAAAAATAATAGTGTAATATCCCCCTTATATCGAAAAAGGTTAGGATTTTCCAAAATTAACATTGTCTAATTACAGTTAAAATGCCAATAAGTAACACTTTTTAATTTTTTTAAAACTATAATTCAGCTTTATTGGGCTTTATTGTTGCAATATACTACGCGGTGGTGACAGTTACCGACAAGTTACTACTAAACTGTCGTGCTGTCCCTCTTGGAAACATAAACTACTCCACCTGTTTCTATCCTCTTGTTCTTCCTCGTTAACTTTGCGTAACACAAGGGCGCTAGACTCGCTAAACAAATTTTTGAGATCCTGTTTTATGTCGATCTTCCATCTACTAGGAAACCTCCCGTGTCATTTTGTTTTCATAGGTGCTGACTCCTAGAACGTCATTAATTAGTCCTTTAATACATTTCTGAACTCGTGATTAAGACGCCCATTTTGACATAGAATTCGTCTATGTTCTTCTCACTTCATATGGGGGTTTAAGACATATTAATTGTCATACCAAAAATATAGTAGCCGCATTTGTGCTAATCCAGGATTAATAAAATTTATTTCATTCTTCGCAATTCAGAATTGGCAATTGACAGAATTGGCTCAATTCCATTGAACAGCAAAAGCCTTTGAGTAAACGATTTTCTGACCTAATGTGTTCTAGAAACCAATGAACTTGGTTTGGCTTCTGATGGTAAATAACAATCCGGTATGTTCATTGTCAACCGAAAAATACATAGAACGATTTTCTGACTGAATGTGTTCTAAACCAATGAATACTTTACTTTTGATTGCATATTTGTATCAGGTATGTTCATTGCCATTCGATAAATAAAGTGGGTTATACAGTTAACTTCAAAAGGATCCAAAAACTTTGGGAACTCTAACAAGAATAACGTTCGACTTGGTGAATTACCAATTCACACATACACAGCTTCCTTATGGAGGTTTTCACTATTATATACGACATTGTGTTTTGTAAATCAAGATGTAATTTTAAAAATTGTTTTTGTGCGATTTCAATTTTCATCATATTTTGTTTTTTTCAAATTTAGCTATTCATTTGAAAATATTGCTAGGTGACTTCAGTTATAAGGCGCGATCAAAACCACTTCGGACACCTTTTCTTTGAAAACAACCCTTTTTAAACATATCATATCAAGTTATATTTTGTCACGCCATGTTATAAATTTCATATCATGTCATGTCATGTTATGTCATGTCATGTCATATCATGTCATATCATGTCGTATCGTGTCATATCATGTCATATCATGTCATAACATGTCATATAATGGCATATCATGTTATATCATGTCATATCATGTCATATCATGTCATAACATGTCATATCATGGCATATCATGGCATATCATGTTATATCATGTCCTATCATGGCATATCATGTTATATCATGTCATATCATGACATATCATGTCATATCATGTCATATCATATCATGTGATATCATGTCGTATCATGTCATAACATCTTATATCATATTATATCATGACATATCATGTCATATAATGTCATATAATGTCATATAATGTCATGTCATGTCATGTCATGTCATGTAATATTATGTCCTATTATGTCATATAATGTCATATCACGTCATGTAATGTCACATCATGTCATATCATGTCATATCATATCATATCATGACATATCATGTCATATCAAATTATATTTTGTCATATCATGTCATATCAAGTTGTGTTTTGGCAGATCATGTTATGTCATGTCATATCAAGTTATATATATTTATACATATCATGTTATATAATTCCATATCATGTCATATCCTGTAATATCATATCATATAATATCATATCATGGCATATCATGTTATATCATGTCATATCATGGCAAATCATGTCATATCATGTCATATCATGTCATATCATGTCATATCGTGTCATATCATGTTATAACATCTTATTTCATATTATATCATGACATATCATGCCATAACATGTATAATGTCATGTCATGTCATATCATGTAATATTATGTCTTATTATATCATATAATGTCACATATCATGTCATATCATATCATATTAATGACATATCATGTCACATCATGTCATATGAAGTAATATTTTGTCATATCATGTCATATCAAGCTGTGTTTTGCCAGATCATATTATGTCATGTCATATCAAGTTATATTTAGTCATATTATGTTATATAATTCAATGTCATGTCATATCCTGTAATATCATATCATATCATGTCATATCGTGTCATATCATGTCATATCATGTCATAATATGTCATATCATGGCATATCATATCATAACATGTCATATCATGGCATATCATGTTATATCATGTCATATCATGACATATCATGTCATATCATATCATAACATCTTATTACATATTATATCATGTCATATCATGTCATAACATCTTATTACATATTAAATCATGACATATCATGTCATAACATGTCATATCATTTCATATAATGTCATGTCATGTCATATCATCTAATATTATGTCTTATTATGACATATAATGTCACATCATGTCATATCATGTGATATAATGTCATATAGTGTCATATCATGTCATATAATGTCACATCATGTGATTTCTTGTCATATCATATCATATCATGACATAGCATGCCATATCATGTCATATCAAGTTATATTTTGTCATATCATGTCATATCAAGTTATATTTAGTCATATAATATTATATAATTCCATATCATGCCATATCCTGTAATATCATATCATATCATGTCATATCGGGTCATATCATGTCATATCATGTCATAACATGTCATATCATGGCATATCATGCTATATCATGTCCTATCATAGCATATTATGTTATATCATGTCATATCAGGACATCATGTCATATCGTGTCATATCATGTCATATCATGTTATATCATGTCATATCATGTCATAACATCTTATATCATATTATGTCATGACATATCATGACATATCATGTCATATAATGTCATATAATGTCATGTCATATCATATCATGTAATAGTATGTCTTAGTATGTCATATAATGTCACATCATGTTATATAATGTTATATAATGTCATATAATGTCACATCATGTCATATCATGTCATATCATGTCATATTATATCATATCATGACATATCATGTCATATCATGTTATATCAAGTTATATTTTGTCATATCATGTCATATCAAATTGTGTTTTGCCAGATCTTGTTATGTCATGTCATATCAAGTTATTATTAGTCATATCATGTTATATAATTCCATATCATGTCATATCATGTCATATCATGTCATATCGTGTCATATTATATCATATCAAATTCTTGTCGATATTCACTTTCTATTTTGGGCCAGCTTTTCACATGAATTTCAATTCATGACATTTACTGGTGAGTTCCATGCAATGGATAGTTCGATTTAGATGTAAATCAGGTTTAATATGAACCACATTTTATTGCAATGTTAGAGGCCTTAACTGACGTTGGTTTGGAAATGTGATATAGTCAAATTCAGATTCTGTGAAATTTTATTTCTTGTCTCTGCTCCACATTTTTAATGTCCCGCCCCTTTAATGGTTGGGCGGTGATTAGGCCGTTGAATTGCAGCCACAATCTTCACTTTGTTTTCTTGCAATCCACGCTTTATGCTATCGAATCGAGCTAGAGTAATTATCATCAATTTATCATGTTGGTTACTTTTTCTGGTTTCTTTTTGTTCAGAAGCACGATTTGTACTATTACGCTATTATGAACATATGCGCTTATCTTGCTATTGGATGCTGTGGTTTCTCAGACAATCGCTTGTGCTTGTTAATTAGACAATAAAATGCTCTGCTTTGGTATATAGTTTTAATATTTTTTATTTTGTTTCAGGTAAGTCGCCAACTTAACCACTTTACATATATTCAAGGTAAGTAACCTCCAAAAATTCAAAAACGAAAGAACATGGTTAGGTGCCCCTGGGTTCAAAGAAGAGTTACGAATTTAGTATTGTATTTATATTTAATTTGATGGGTTTCACGAGTAGATATCGAATGCTTTTGCCCTTACTAAATCTTTTGATAAGATCCGAACTTATTTCATCACAACTGTCAACCGAGGCACGAGTATCAGTAAGGCCGAGGTATTACCATGGGCTGGCTACGAAGATTTGATTAAATTGCTGAGCAAGGCATATTTACATTTAAAGTTCATGTCAATCCCATATATAGCGTGAGGCCATTTTTGTTCATAATCCGCGCGCTAAAAACAATTCCAGTATAGGTTGCGTGAATTTGGCGTATTCTCGTAAAAATATAACTAGTACGTCTTATAAGATCTGTATCACGAAGCAATTAAATTATAGTCGAATGTTTTTATGACAGTTTCTTAGTTAAAATGCGAAAGTTGATCGATATAAATCTAAAAAAATTTATTTTTAAGTTCCTAAGATGACGTAAAACATTAAAAAAAACCTCAGTTTATTCAGCATTTCCGGGAGCCCAAACGGTATTTTCAATCCAATCAACAAAACTAAAAATTTTTGTAAATATCTCCTTGTTGTTGCCATTCGAACACACCAATTTGAGTGATGGCATACCAACTTGAATGAATGCACCTCTAATAGTTGGATGATCGATTTGAAGTGATCCACCCCAATGACCTTCTTCTTCCCATTTCACCGGTTGTTGACCACACAATTGACTCTCTTTAATGCCACCCGTTATTTCTGGATTTACGGTTTCTGGGCAAAATTTACTTGTGCACTCATCGTTCGTGAGCAATTGTATTGGATGTCTATTTAGTAGCGCCTTAGCATTTAGATGACTTTCCTCACCTCCGTAGTTGATCCGATAAAAATTGCCGGATTTTATTTCGATATCGGGTAAACAGATTGGACGAATATACTCGGTGAACAGGACCTTGTCAATCATTTTGATTAAACCAATATTGTTGTAACGGCCAAATGGTATGTAATCTGGATGACGCAAAAGTTTTTCGGCTGTGCGGTCTGTAGGGCCTGATGGGTCTAGCGAGCCCAACCGAATTGTAACAGAACGGATATAGAAACTGTATAAACATTTTCATTTACTATCGACATTTTATGTGTAATTTCATTTTCTACTTACATGCTGTTAATGAGGGCTATAATACTCGCATCCGATAAAATGTAGAGTGGGCTAATTATTGTTCCTTGACTCATCCTTGTAAATCCGGATGATAATGTTTCTCCAATTTCTACGGCGTGTGCTAATTCCTTAGCTAAATCTAAATCACCACCACTGGGCCTAATCATTGGCATAAGTGCATCCGTTTCAGGTTTTTGGTTGTATAATTTACATTCTGCAATGTTTACAACATAATCAAGTTAAAATTTCAAAAATTTTCAATAATTACTAACTTTGATCTCGTATTGTTTCTCCAAAACACACATGCAAAATTACAAATAAATTAAAAATTAATTTTAGAACCATGATGATCATTTGATCAATATGACAGCAAAATTCACACTAAAATAATTTCAAGTACAAATCGTTAAAGAAACGGGTTTTGTACGTCTCAAATCTTGCTTTTATTGCTTTCGTAACCAATTCTAAGAATTTTATTCAATATAATTTTTTATTCAGAGGTGTGCGCCCTTTATATACGTATCATAAACATATAAAAGAAAATAATTTTGCTGGCAATTTTATTTTAAGATGAATTAAGCGAGGAACGACTTCATTTATTTATAATACAGGGTAGTATCGGATATACCCACAATGTAACTTACAGTGCGGCTTCGTAGTCAGCGAGTTTACTCAAAGTGAGCGGTGAAATACGAAATGCAGACAGAAAGCCAAAAGTACAAAAATTTGTAGATCTCCTACAAGAAAGGTGCAATGTTCAATCATGTTCCCATGAAAACAAAATCCCGAGAGGAAATCAATGGTTGAAAACCATAACCCACCAAGTGTACTGAACAGAATCACAAGGTAATCAGAAATTGTGAAACCGAAAAATAACCCCACTACTATTATTATTTTTTGAGTTGGTTAATAATGTTGGTGTGTGTGTGTGTGTTTTTTATTGGCGGAGAAGGGGAACCTTCAATAGGCTTCACGCGTCAACCCATAAATCAAACTCGTGATAGTGTCGGATTCTTACCGACCAAATTACCATCCCCGATATACCATGCCGTTCGGCCCCGTGGAACTACCGTTAGGTATTACTTTGCGAGGCAGGCTCAGCTTTCGCTGCTCGGCTGGAATTAACTCACTGAATTTCTGCTTATTTCGAGGCGTCTCAACTCTCTCATTATCCGTGAGACATTTCCGCTTACGGCGTTCCACCCATTTTGAGATGTCAGCATATACTCCACTATATTTTCCGGCGTTCGTTGGACCCTACGTACACAGATACTCCTTCTCTCCTCAGCAAATCGTGGACACTCGAATAATACGTGCTCTACATTCTCCGTTACTCCGATGCATAAAGTGCAATTTGGTGACTCTTCGTGTTTGAATTTGAACAGGTATGATCTAAAGCAACCATAACCCGTCAGAAACTGCGTCAGATGATAATCCGCTTCACCGTGTCGCCTGTTTAGCCACGCCGTGATGTAGGGGATCAGGCGATGGGTCCATCTACCATTCGTCGACTCACTCCATATACATCCGTGAATAAGTTTGGGTATGCTTTAACCGCCAACTTCAATGCAATATTCGGAATGTTATCCGGGCCAGGAGCTTTATTGTTACCCACTTTGCCGCGTGCCTTCAGAACCTCCTCCTCAGTAACTGGTGGTATATCATCCTCCTCGTTGCCTAATACTTCTAACACACAATCGGGTTGCTGCGGGAACAGGTGACTCACTATGTTAGACAGCATTGCCGGACATGTGGGAGCAGTGGCGTAATTGTTTCTGAGTTTTTTCATCACCAATCGGTAGGGTCTACCCCAGGGATCGCGATCGACCTCTTCGCACAGTTCGCGAAAGCACTTTCGCTTACTTGCTTTAATGGGATGCTTAAGCTCCGATCGAGCTTTACAGTATTGTTGTGTGTGTTTTTTTATGGGCGGAGCTTCACGCGTGAACCCATATAGCAAACTCGTGATAGTGTCGGATTCTTACCGACCAAACCACCACCCCCGATAAACCATGCCGTTCTGCCCCGTGGAACTACCGTTAGGTATTACTTCGCGAGGCAGGCTCAGCTTTCGCTGCTCGGCTGGAATTAACTCCTCACTGAATTTCTGCTTCTTTCGAGGCGTCTCAACTCTCTCATTATCCGTGAGACACTTCCGCTTACGACGTTCCACCCATGTTGAGATGCCAGCTTAAACTCCACTATATTTTCCGCCGTTCGTTGGACCCCACGTACACAGATACTCCTCTCCTCAGCAAATCATGGATACTCGAATACTACGTGCTCTACATTCTCCTAGGGGATCAAGCGATGGGTCCACCTACCATTCGTCGACTCACTCCATCTTCTCTGCCATACAGTGATCGTCTCAGCACGTGCTAATCGATGGTTCTCCGCATTTGTTCCTTGACCACGACGCAGGTAAGTGGTTTGGCGCTCCTTGACAAGTAGATCTATTGGGGGCATTCCCGCAAGAACACCAGCAGCATCTTCTGACACCGTCCGAAATGCGCACAATACTCTCAGAGCACTTAAACTCTGAACTGTTGCTACCCTTTGCATATAAGTATTCTTCTCCAACGAGTTGACCCAAATTGGTGCCTCATACATCATTATAGATGTAACGACGTTGGCGAGCAGAACTCTGCTGATCATCCGCGCCCCTCGTCTATTCGGCATTATTCGTGCTAGTGCCGCATTAACTCTCCTTGCTCGCTCGCTGGTGGTAATGAGATGTGTCTTATATGACAATCTGGCATCGATTATTACTCCTAGGTACCTGTTGAATGGTTGACAAACAATTTGTTGGGCTCCAGTCTGTAAGGTTACGTTCTCCATTGCTTTTTGGGTAGCAATAAGGACAGCTGCTGTTTTATGTTCTGCTAGTTGCAGCCCAGCAGATGTTAACCACTGTTGAATAAGTCTGACCGTCCTCTGTGTTTTGCGACAACTACAATCGCGATGTCGTCCGCAAATCCAATCACCTGTGCATCACTTGGTATGGGCAGTCGAAGTACACCATCATACATCACATTCCAGAGTGTAGGACCTAACACTGATCCTTGAGGAACTTCACCAGTCACCTCGTAAGTTTTGTTTCCTTCCTCCGTATTGTGTGTGTGTGTGTGTGTGTGTGTGTGTGTGTGTGTGTGTGTGTGTGTGTGTGTGTGTGTGTGCACGAAGATGAATAGATGAGTCAGAAACGTTAACTACAACTACAGCGTGATAGGAGCTGGAGGTTTCTTTACACCTTTAACGGTTGTATCGAAGATGGTATCTGGTTGTAACTGTTCAGAATTTGTTAATTGAGTCCCTGATGCGGCTGGTGATTGGATAATAGAAGATGTTAACTGCCGGAATTTGAACGGCAGCCGATGGTGCTTGTCAAACATGCTTAGCTTTAACTGCATTGTTTGAATAAAAAACTTGATGTTCATCATTGTGGAATTATCAAACTGCTCATCGACCCACACAACTACGTAACTAAATATGAGGCTACGTATTCTACCGTATAAGAAACAGAACCCGTTGTTTCGATAATACACACTGGAATCCATTTCAACCCATATGAATCAATACGTGTCCAAACTGCTAGAGCTAGCAGAACCCGAACCCATCCAGTAGAACTTTACAAGATATTTAAATTTTAATAATTTCGATTTGGGTTCTGCTAGCTTTTGAAGTCGAATAGCCTAATGCTGTTTCTAGAACGACTGAAGCAAAAATATTTTAGTGAGACATCCAATTAGCCTTAAATTTTCCAATTGTTTTCAAATCGTTTTTTGATTGGAAGTTCGTTTTTTAGTTGGAAGGAATGGAGCCCGAAATTTTTTAATACAGCCTTTAATTAGCCTATTATCGTGGCGTACATTGGACGTATGTCATTCGGCGAATATTTCACGCGAAGCTTGTATGTCACAAGCAGCGGATGTCATAAGTACCGGAACGACTTCTAACCAGTTGGAATAACAAGCCAGCAGTCCATCAAAATCAATGTGGAGTTTTAACCATGGCTTAGTCGTTTCTTTTGACAGGTGCACTGGAGCCTGTGGTACTTCAGTTTAAATCACCAGACGTAAGCTCTGGCTAGTGCTTCCATCCTCACAATGTCTGGGTGAGCAGTGTATAAAGCGTACATAATTTGGGAACGGTGACATTATGGAATAATCACCTTGTATCTCTAAAGCAAGAATCCTTTTAGGGTGCTTTTTTCAATACGACTAATCCAAAGTGCTGGTAAGTTTCATCTGGTTTATGGTCTGGCCACCCACTCAAAGTTCACCGAAGAACTTGTAAAATAACTGGGTCTTTTACTGTCGAAGTGGCTACGCCTTCGGGATGAGTCATTGGTTTGTGATCAGTTTTAGCAGTTCAATTAGCAGTTCTTCGTCTTCTTCTTCTGTATGGGGATCGAAGTACGTGGAACTGGAAGTCTGCTAAGACCATCTGCATTTCCTGCATCTTTCCCGGCCCGGCAGATGAGTTTAAAATTTTAGGCGTTAAGGAAAGTACTCCATCGAACCATTATCCGTTTGTGGTAACACGTCGAAGGAGCGGCATATGATCCGTCAAAAATCACAATATCGAATACTCGACTTCGAAGCATTTTTAGGTGCATCGAAACTGCGCTGCTGAAACGGCCCCCACCGCCAGAAAACAGTTTGTATAGTAAAGCACCTGTACCTGATTCTGATTCGTTGGCGACTGAGTACTTCGAGTAGTATCGACTTTCACTTGCATCGAATGCAGACCATTATAATCGATTCTATATCCGAGAAAATCAATAAATGAACATTTGGTATAACTCGGAGTCGGGTGATGCGATGACAATGATGTTGAAGTATGATATGATTCCTAGAGCCCTCGAAGTAGTTTCTCTAGTCAGTTTACTTTGAACACGCCCTTGTGTGTCGTAGTAGTAAAGGGTGGTTAAATTTTAAGGGCCGACGTTGAATGTGAACCACACCTAAATGTCAAGTTTTTTTCTGCATTTAATTTGACATTTCTCAATTTCATACTAACTTAATTTGAACCATAGAAAGATACACAATCAAGAATGGTGGCAAGAAATGGCAACAGTGGATGATCAATTTTCGAAGAAAATCATCTTCAGTGACGAGGCACATTTTCACCTCAGTGGATTCGTCAATAAGCAGAATTGCCACATTTGGGCGAATCATAATCCAAGAGTGATTGTCGAAAAACTAATGCACCCACAAAGAGTAACTGTTTGGTGCGGTTTATGGGCTGGCGGCATCATCGGGCCGTATTTTTTCCAAAATGAGGCCGGTCAGGCAGTTACTGTGAATGGTGTTCGCTATCGTGAGATGATAATGAACTTTTTATGGCCCGAATTAGAAGATATGGATGTGGACGATATGTGGTTTCAACAGGACGGTGCCACTTGCCACACAGCTAACGAAACAATGGCTCTTTTGCGCGACAAATTCAATGGCCGTATTATCTCACGTGGTGGCGATGTCAATTGGCCGCCAAGATCATGTGATTTGACATCGTTGTACTTCTTTCTTTAGGGTTATTTGAAAGAAAAGGTGTACGTCGATAAGCCAGCAATAATTCAAGAGCTAAAGTATGAGATAATTCGGCACATTAACGGCATAGAACCTCAATTATGCCTAAGCGTCATCGAAAATTTGGACCATCGGGTGGAGGTGTGCCGCCGAAGTCGCGGCGGCCATTTGGCCGATATTTTGTTCCATACATAATTGAACCATACCATATTATCATAATAAAAAAAATTGACAATAATTTCCTAAATAATTTGTGTTTTATTTAAAATCAACATCGGCCCTTAAAATTTAACCATCCTTTATGTACCAGAACGGATGCATCGTCTACAATCAGCTGTTGATAGACTTGTCCAAAGTAAAACAATGTGGCCTATTTGTCCTATTCTTCCTCTACCGCTTTTCACATAGTGATATCTCGTTCGCGCAAGCAAATGTATTGGAATCACTCTCGGATCTAATCGAAGAACTACAGGAGGTCCACCGTAAATACCTAGCTCAGATGAAAACACGCCTAAGTTGTGTAGACTCCTTGTCTACACAACTAAAATATCAGTACTCATCTGTCTGTAGCATTCTCCATTGACGATAACTGCAATGCTATTTTCATTTTCAAAAAAATATGGTCCAATTACACCTGCAGACTATAAACCACTCCAAACTGTTAATTTTTGTGGATGTAAACGTGTTTCATGAACAGCATGTGGGGTTTTCACTCCAAAGCTATTTAACCAGAAATGAGCTTCATAGCTGATGAGAAGATGAGTTTTCCATGAAATAATGGATCTCTTTCAGATGCAGAACTGAACTGAATTGAATTGAATTTTCTACACTTTGAAATACAAATCTTTATGCAGAATATTCTATGTGCTGCCACAAGAAATTCCAAGTTCTTGAGCACGACGTTTAATTGATTGTTCTCCATTTCATTCACAGTATGATTCATACCATCAATATTTTCAGCAGTAAGTTTACGTTTTTGAAAGGGTTGGATTCTTGACATCACAAACACTACCATTTGTCTCCAATTTTTTAATCACATTATGAATAGTAAGCTCTGTAGGTCGATCATGTGGACCGTAAGTTTCACGTAATGCGCGAAACGTAGCCCGAATAGATTCATTATTTTTAAATAAATTTTGACAATTTCTAAACGCTGTGCAATTCTGTATCTTTCCACGTTGGCCAACCAATACTGAACACAAATGTCAATTTTGAAGGGAATTTGAAAAATGGCCGCTATAATGTTTATAAAATCTATAATACTAATTTGATCACTCGTTATTTGAATGTGATTTCCTCAATTCTGTAAACGGCACTCTACCTTTGTCTAAAACGTTTGTATTACACAGAGGTATAGATAATTTTTGAACCGACTTTGGGATGAGTTTTAAACTGAATAGTATTTATAATTTACTCACTTCTCTCTCATATTCCCATTGTAGTACTTTTTATTCGACTGAAACAATTTCACTCAATTATATCAAATCTACATTTGAATTATAAAAATTAATGAGTGAAATTTGAAATGGAGGTGGAAACGTGTATAAATTTTGGACCTTAATTGGAAAAGACAAATAATTCCAAACAAGCTTAAACCTTAATATCGCTCGTTTGTTCCAAGAGTGGCACAATATCTCTCAAAAGTTTGTAAAAACGGTGGTATTACTTCTTTAATATTTGGCAAATTTTCTTAGCATAGTCTCCAATATAGGAGAGTATATTTTGATACAAAATAATAAAAATATAAACTGTTGGAAATCGTTTGAGACGAATATCTTAGAAATTAGTGAAATTTGAGTTGTGTCACTGTTGCAACATATTAGCGATATGCTAAAATACAAAAGTCAATGCAAAATATAATTCTACCCATGCTTATATTGAGGATAATTAGACTGAGTATCAAATATATTGTTTTCTAAGTTTCACTCAAAAATTTTAACTCAAAAATTTTAACTCAAAAAATTTCACTCAATAATTTTCATTCATAAAATTTCACTCAAAATTATTTAATAATTTGACTGACCTTGAGTCTTGACAAACAATTTTTCATTAAGATCAGCTTTATTGAAAAAAATGACAAATCAATAATTGCCATGGATTTAGCCAGTTAAAATGATAGCACCCAAGTGAATTTTTAGCAAAACTAGTACCTGCGTCTTATATAAATTATTCATGAGCTTTTGTTAAAGAAAATTATATTATTTCCACTTTTTCAATGTTACACTTTTTTAGAATATAACACCTACACTTTTCGTTTATTTGTGTAGCTACATTTTGCGCGGGAGCCCTCGAGCGTCTGTTTTTATTTCTACCCCGCACATTTAAAGCGCAATTTTTAACGAATATTTTAAAAACCAGATCGGAAAATTGAAAGTTTTGGCATTTGTAAAGGGTGATTTTTTTGTGGTTAGGATTTTCATGCATTAGTATTTGACAGATCACGCGGGATTTCAGACAAGGTGTCAAAGAGAAAGATGCTCAGTATGCTTTGACATTTCATAATGAATAGACTTACTAACGAGCAACGCTTGCAAATAATTGAATTATATTACAAAAATCAGTGTTCGGTTCGAAAAGTGTTTCGCGATTTACGTCCGATTTATGGTCTACATAATCGACCAAGTGAGCAAACAATTAATGCGATTGTGACCAAGTTTCGCACTCAGTTTACTTTATTGGACATTAAACCAACCACACGAATGCGTACAGTGCGTACAGAAGAGAATATTGCGTCTGTTTCTGAGAGTGTTGCTGAAGACCGTGAAATGTCGATTCGTCGCCGTTCGCAGCAATTGGGTTTGTGTTATTCGACGACATGGAAGATTTTACGCAAAGATCTTGGTGTAAAACCGTATAAAATACAGCTCCTGCAAGAACTGAAGCCGAACGATCTGCCACAACGTCGAATTTTCAGTGAATGGGCCCTAGAAAAGTTGGCAGAAAATCCGCTTTTTTATCGACAAATTTTGTTCAGCGATGAGGCTCATTTCTGGTTGAATGGCTACGTAAATAAGCAAAATTGCCGCATTTGGAGTGAAGAGCAACCAGAAGCCGTTCAAGAACTGCCCATGCATCCCGAAAAATGCACTGTTTGGTGTGGTTTGTACGCTGGTGGAATCATTGGACCGTATTTTTTCAAAGATGCTGTTGGACGCAACGTTACGGTGAATGGCGATCGCTATCGTTCGATGCTAACAAACTTTTTGTTGCCAAAAATGGAAGAACTGAACTTAGTTGACATGTGGTTTCAACAAGATGGCGCTACATGCCACACAGCTCGCGATTCTATGGCCATTTTGAGGGAAAACTTCGGAGAACAATTCATCTCAAGAAATGGCCCGGTAAGTTGGGCACCAAGATCATGCGATTTGACGCCTTTAGACTATTTTTTGTGGGGCTACGTCAAGTCTAAAGTCTACAGAAATAAGCCAGCAACTATTCCAGTTTTGGAAGACAACATTTCCGAAGAAATTCGGGCTATTCCGGCCGAAATGCTCGAAAAAGTTGCCCAAAATTGGACTTTCCGAATGGACCACCTAAGACGCAACCGCGGTCAACATTTAAATGAAATTATCTTCAAAAAGTAAATGTCATGGACCAATCTAACGTTTCAAATAAAGAACCGATGAGATTTTGCAAATTTTATGCGTTTTTTTTTAAAAAAAAGTTCTCAAGCTCTTAAAAAATCACCCGTTATGTCAAGGAGGTCGGATACCTGCCATTGGAAATCACTCAAGAAAACCTCGTAACACCTTGATGTCGTTTAACAGTTTTTCAATTATTACTATACTCCCGTGTACTTTATCGTTTGGAAGGTTTTGTATTTAGTTCATATATTCAACACTAGGCGCAAGATCAGGGTTGGGCGAGGTAGATTGCGCAAAGCTATCTACGCGGTTGTCGAAACGTAATCTATTATGTATAAATTACAAAATTAAACATTTTGATTATTTGTTTCGCAAACAATTCACTTCGGTGCTATTCATTTTAACTGACTTCAACTAACTTTATTCAATAAAGCTCATTTTATCGAATAATTATTTGTCAAGACTCAAGGTTACACCTGATAAAATATGACACATAATAGAATTATAAAAATAGCGATCGTTTTACATATCTTGTATAATCGTTATCTATAGACACAATATTAAGCTAGACGCCAACCAATCTGACGACAACTCTCTACACAATTGATAAGAAATGTAAATAAACAAAGCAGATAATTTTTATAAGCGTGTCGTAATCCAATGAATTCTCATGATAATCAATTAAGTCACAGTTAATTTTGATTTATTTGGCGGTTTGCAACATCGAAAATCGTTTCGTGGAATTTCAAGGACGCTTGTATCAAAATAACAAACCATAAAATATCTTAAAATTTACTTTCATGCTTTAAGCATCACATTTTTCGGGGTGTAATCGATAATTTAATTCCACCCACTGCAACAAATATACTATAAATGTAATATTTTCCGTTTGTCCCGGTGCCAAAGCACCATTGTATTTTGCAAATATTGCGCCTAACCCAAGTTTAGCTTGTAATAACGCCAATATAACGCCGATACAATTTCGGGGCCCTTCCGGAAATGGGAGGAACGTGTATGGTGTTAAATTTGCTTTGTTTTCAGGCGAAAAACGATCCGGATTATAAACGTTGGGATTTTCGTAATATTTTGGATCTGTTTGTATACCGTAAACTGGTATAACAACTCCATCACCTTTTGGAATAGTTATATTCGTGTTCGGGATTTTGTAGTCTCGTTTTCTGAAAATAGGAACAGAATAAATTTTATGGAACAGTTATAAAAATTCAAATCATATATATTTACCTGGACGCTCTTTAACCTCCCCCTTTCCATCATATGTTACTTTAGCACCATTACGTAGCAGTACCAGCAGTTGCATGAAATCATGGCGTACTAATTTATCCTTTTCCCTCATTTTCAACGATTGTTTAGTCACCGTTCGCATAAAATCCTCAACTCGCTGATCGAATACTTTAATTTTGAACAATTTCATAATTTTCGGAAATGCGAAGCCTGTAAATAATCGAATTATGGCTGTACCGTGAGGATCCAGAATTAACTTTCCGATTTTATCAGTTCTTCAGGGTTGTTTATACTATCAATTTCGTGCCATTAAATCGCGGGCCTCAAATGATTCACCATTTTTGCCAACTTTTCTATGATCGTCAAGTAAAATTTCAATTTTCCACTCGTAAAGGTAGGAGAGAAACGTCTTCTCATGGTTCTCCATTTATCATCCATCACCGAAAGCAAGTGTGTCGATAGTTGATCGATTCGTAAAATAATCAAAATCTTTTATTAAAATTTGATGTACCAATTCGGGATCTTTGAGCATTCATTTCGGCCGAGTGAGCATGAACGATCCACCAAACTTCCCTCTGAGCGCCTTATAAATATTTACATTGCTTACTCCAAAAGCTTCACGACCCAAACTCAAATCCTTTGAATTTCCGAAGAAAAATGTTGGCTTAACATATTCAACCCCCAACCGGTCGAAATATGAATACAAGTATTTTAGGTATGTGTAGATGGTTGCTCCGATTCCCAACAGTAAGATAATGTAGTGTTCCCGAAGTATTTCGAAAAACCAAAACATTTTGAGTATTTTTTGTGATTTATTTGTCTTTGTAGTAACGGAAACGACTTAACACTGATATACGTGTGTCGTTTTGAATCGGTTTATATAGCAGCGCGACTTATCAATGAACATGATAAGAAAACGGCATGAGTTAACAAAATTGTAGACATGAATTGGCAAAAATTATATTTTTGGTCAGTTATAGCGCGCTTGGTATTTGAAAATGTTTCACCGATAACAATTACAATGCGAATTTCTTATCCGATTTTGCAATTAGACGTGAAGTGCTAAATACACTTGATTTAACAATAAATATAATTTGACATAATTAAAGCAAAATCAAAATATAATTTGTACTTGATATGAAACCCAATGCCAACGGTGCATTTCTCTCTACTATCCATACTTTGTTGACTATATTGCGGTTCAACTTTTATGTGGCGGAATCGAAATGATAAGATAAGCGTTTTTCGTCGGATCTTGACTGAAATATTTTGCATTTGAATTTGCACATAAATTATCATCGCATACAAGATTGACTTCCTCATTAGCAAGAGATTTTGGTTCACGCAAAACTCAATTCTTTCACTAATATTTCGATATTGTGATATTGTGTGCCGTTATATAAGCTTACGATATACGTGGAGTTAGATTAAGCTTTAATCCCTTCCACCCACATTTTAACCAAAACAAGTTTCTAACAAAAAATTAACAAGTATACGTATTTGTATATTCCAATTGGATTATTAAACTTCGCTTGTGTCTAGTGTTACACTGTAAAACGTATTTTTTAATGAGACAGATATATAAAACCGGAAAGAGATGAGATTCCTTTCTAAACAATTATCCGCTTCCGATATTTTTCAAATTCGAATTTTATAAAAAACCCACGTTAGGCTAAATTTATTACAATGAGTAATTTCTTGTAACTTACTTTATCTTTAGATTACAGCTGTTTAACTATCTGAAATTTTGACTATGAACAAAAAGGTACCAAGGATTGTTCTAAGATGTGACAAACAAGAAAAAAGCGATAGTATTAAACTGTCCATTTGTATATCCCTGCGGTTTCCCCAATTTTCAATATTTTATTTTATTTGTATGGCATACCGATTTCACCGGATTTAGTAGCTTACTCGTATATGTCGACTAAGACTATGAGGGTCACAGGGATTCTTCTAAGATGTCATTAGGAGGTTACAATAGCTTTATGTATACTAAGTAATAAACAGTGAATATGCGATGTCTCAGTGGTCTCCCCAATTTTCAATTTTTCGTCTACCTCCTGATCACGTAACATGTGAAATCGGTAGGCCATACAGATTAAATAAAAAATTTAAAATTGGGGAGCCCGCTGGGACATGACATATATACTGTTTATTACTTAGTACATGGGGTTATTGTAACCTTGTAACCTCTGATGAATTCATAGTAAAATTCTCGTGACGCTTATGGTATTAGTCGATATACTACTGTGGGCAAAAAGTAGTAAGACATTTTAATCTAAATTCCACGCGGAAAACCATTCGTCCAAATATATTTTTTTCAATGTTGGTATGACTGTCAGCGACATCTGTGCCAAATGTCACATCAAAATAATCATTAGTGTTTAGTATACGCTTGTCTTTCTGAAGTACAAAAAGTGCATTCGGCGATTTTTACAATGAATGAAATTATTTAACAAAGAAGTTCCATTAAATTTTGTGTGTGGAATCAATTTTGTAGTGCTGAAACGTTCAGAATGTCGCAAAAGGCCTTCGGTGATAATTGTATGTCGCGAGCAAGAGTTTTTGATTGGTACAAATTGTTGAAAGAGGGTCGAGAACGTGTTGACGACGAACCACGTCTAGGACGGCCATCAACATCAACTGATGATCAACATGTTAATAAAATCAAGAAATTCGTGCTCGAGAATCGACGATTAACAGTCAGAGACCTTACTGGCATCGTTGAAATATCGGAAGGATCAGTGAAAACCATTTTGAAAGATCATTCGTTCCAAAATCACTCAATTTTTTTGGAAAAACAGCGTCGCGTTGACGGCTGTGAAACACTGCTTTCCGACTACCAGGATGTCATGAAACGTATTATAACTGGCGATGAGTATTGGATCTATGCTTACGACTCGGAAACAGACGATCAATCGGCCGAATATCGTGCCAAAGGTGAGCCGAAGCCGAAAAAACCAATTCAAAGCAAGTCAAAAATCAAGGTGATGTTGACAGCTTTCTTCGATTATCGAGGTGTGGTGCACTCCGAATTCCTTCCGATCGGCCAAACTGTCAACAAGGAATACTATTTGAGTGTTATGCGTTGTTTGCGCGAAGCTATTCGCAAAAAGAGGCCGGAATTATGGGTCGACAACTCTTGGTTTTTGCACCACGATAATGCACGCCAAAAATTCCACCCATATCGTTCCGCAACCACCGTATTCGCCTGATTTAGCTCCGTGTGACTTCTGGTTGTTCAGCAAACTCAAACGACCGCTCCGGGGAAACCATTTTGAGTCAATTGAAGACATTAAACGTGAATCGCTACGAGCATTGGAAGCTATTCCGGAAATTGACTTTAACAACTGTTTCGAGGATAGGAAAAACGTTGGTACAAGTGTATTGAGGCCGGGGGTGATTACTTAAAGAGGGACGAAATAGATTTGGAGAAATAAATAAAGAATTTTAAAATTATGGACAAAGTCTTACTGTTTTTTGCCCACAGTATTATAAGGTAATCAAACAGTAGAAACCTTTATGTTATACATAATTATTAAAAATTGAGAAATCTGCAGGACGTTACATATATGGTATATGAGCCTATATTAGCTTTTATCACTTGAAACTATTTTATGGACTTGATGGCATATTATAACAATACTCTACTCGCATTTTTTTCAAAAAATTCCACTCAAAATTCTTATTTTATTTTTAGAAATTAGATTATAACACTAATCCAATGATATTTTTGTTATTTGTTAGAAACTTCACGCCCGTAGTAAAATACTTTCTAAACTACTATTATGCTCAATATAAGCACGAGTAGAGTTTCATTTTGCACCCCACTCAAAAGGTTATGGTGTTTAAATACAATAATTATAAATTTTATATTTTATGAGATTAAGTTTTTAGCTTGGTCGGAATTCCTTGTCTTTTGCAATTAAGGTCCAAAAATTATACAGGTTTCCAAATTCATTGCAAATTTCACTCATTAATATTTAAAATACAAATGTAGATTTGAAATAATCGAGTGAAATTTTTTTAGCCTAATAAAAAAATACTACATTGGGAGTATGAGATTTGACTTTGACAATCGTTTTAAGGAGAGTTGTACTTCTAGTTTAAATATTGCAGTTCGTGAGACTTAAAATTTGTATTATACGTTTATATACAAGGTGGGCGATAAGTCACTGAACATTGTATTTTTGATATAATTTTTTTATTTTTTATTGAAAATGAATAATTTTGATTACAAAAGATAGTTTTAATCATGAAGAGTTTAAAAAAAAATAAAATTTTAAAAATAATATCTGTTAGATACCTGCCATCAGCCTCTTCGCAAGCTGCTGCTCTTTGCTGTACCTGGTCCATAACTGAAGCCTAAACTGGTTGATCAATCGCAATAATTTCATTTATTATGTTGTCGTGTAGTTGTTGCAGCCCTTGCGGTTTATTTGCGTATACACGATCTTTCAAAAATCCCTACAAAAAGAAATATGGTGGTGTTAAGTCGGGTGATCGTGATGGCCAATTAACATCTCCAAATCGTGAAACGATACGGTTACCAAAAATCGTTCGCAGCAAATTCATTGTTTCCCTTGCAGTATGGAACGAAGCTCGCTCTTGTTGAAACCACATTTCTTGAGTATTATTAAGTTAAAGAAATAAGAAATTTCCTAACATAGCCCTGTAACGCTCACCATTTACGGATGCAACGGACGCTGTTGAATCACTCTTGGGTTTTCAGTGCCCCAGATTCTAATATTTTGCTTAATAACATAACCACTTAAATGGAAACGCGCATCATCGGTCATTAAATTTTTTTTCATAAAATCAGGATCATCCGTTAATAAAAAATTATCTTGATCGTCAGTTTTCTTTGCCGTCTTGTGGCAAATTATCATATACCATTTGTATCTTGTACGGAAACAGCAATAAATTTGTTTTTATTATTCTACGCAGTGAAGTTCTGAACATTTGAAGCTGAGTGGCACGTTTACGAGTCGTTGGTTCAGGGTTCTCATTTAAGCTCTCCCGAACTCGTTCGATATTATCTTGGTTTCGTGCTTCAAGCGGTCTTCCACTCCGACATAAGTCACTAACAGATCCCGATGACTGAAAACGAGCGAACAGATTGCGTACTAGATTTCGTGATGGTGCATTTCCGGTGTTAAACGAATTTCGAAATTTTCTTTGGGTTTGAATTATTGATTTTTGACTAGCAAAATAAAACTCAACAATTTTTGTTCGTTCCTCAATCGTATACATGGCTACTGAATCTCCCAAACGTTGTTTCTAATACTGAAAAATAAAATAAAAAATATAAAAAATACAATGTTCAGTGACGTATGGCCCACCCTGTATAAATATATATAAAGGGTGTCTCAGCAAGAGCGCCGGATTTAATTTTAAATAAAAACACATTTATTTTTGAACTAAGCAAACATTTTTATTTCAACATATAGAAAAATAGTTCCGATTAAACGTGAAATACCACATCATGCAAATGGCCCCCACGAAACCTCTGGCACAGGGTTATTCCGTATTTCCTCTTTAAGATGTTCAACTGTTTCAGGCTATTCGCATACACCTTTTCCTTCACATAGCCCCAAAGAAAAAAGCCCATCGGTATTAGATCGCACGATCTTGGTGGCCAATGTTGATCGCCAAATGGAGAAATGACACGGCCTGGAAACTTAGTCTGCAGTAACACCATTGTTTCACGTGCTGTGTGGCAGGTCGCACTGTCTTGTTGGAAAAACAGCTCTTCCACATCAATTACGTCCGATTCGGGCCACAAAAACTCCGTTAACATTTCGCGGTACCGCACTCTATTAACAATTAGCGCATTTCCAGTCGCATTTTCAAAGAAATACGGCCCAATTACTCCGCCAACCCAAAATGCGCACCAAACAGTTACTCGCGGTGGATGCATTGGTTGTTTGAGTTTCACACGAGGAGTTTCGGCACCCGAAATCCGACAGTTTTGCTTATTTACGTATCCGAGGAGTTCATCTGAAAAATGATTTTCTTCCAGAAATCCTCATTCATTTGATGATATTCCAACACCCAATCAGCAAATTCACAGCGCTGCGCATGGTTCTTTGGCTTGATTTCTTCTGGAAATGTTTAATTCTTGACCACGACAAGGACGACGACGAACAATGATCTTCTGATCCATCAGCGCAGATTTGGTCTCAAATTTTTGAATTAAACGCAGGGCTTACTTAGCATCTCCACCTGATATAATTTATATCAATACCATTTTAACATAAATGGTACGAATATTTTTTAATATGGCGTCGGGTGTGGTAAACGTAACATAAGTCTGACATTTGAAAATCATTCGTTTATTGATATTCTACAGCGTCACGTGAGTCTTATGTCATCAAACTGTTAAGTTTGTTAACATTCAATAGTATCAAAACAGATAAAATAAAATGACTACACACTTAGATGACTGTTATCGAATGGTGTTGTACCTATAATTTTTAGGTTGGTATAATGACAAGAAGTGACTTGTGGTTACAAAATGGTTACAAAATGGTTTTGTTGCAAAGTCATTTGTACATATATAAGTGTGTACAATCATTACGTTCCTCTTCGCCAAAATGGAGAACCATGGTGAGAATCTAACTGTAGGTTTCCGGTACGAGATGATCGTCGAGGTACGAAACAGTTTTCAGTCTCTGACATTGTACGACGCAAGATTGATCTCGGTTGTTTTGGTATCCCTACTTTGCTGTTAGAGTTCAAACTTCGGTTTAAAATATCTGCTACATAAAAATGAACCATTTCTGCTTTTCGTGCTCTAATTTGATTTTGATGTCTCTTCATCAGTCCTTTTTCTGGCTGACCCTGTATAACATTCGACCTATCAGTACCTGCCAACCATTTCGAACCTCTTGAATAATTCTTAATACAAACTGGTTGCTCAACCCGAAATTTTGTAGTTGTTTTCAATTTATGATTTCTCGAACTCGGGACCATAAGAGTGAGTTATGTTTTGCGTTGCCTACCCTGTAAAAGTTCGGTTGATGATTTGCTACATGCTCCAGGAGATTCACGATACGTACTCAAAAATGTCAGCAGTGCCTAACATATTGAATTGCCATCTTTTAATACTTTGATTAGAGCGGTCTTAAAAGTTCTAACGAAACTTTCGGCTTCACCGTCTGATGCAGGTCTGATGCAGGAGAAAGGTGCAGTAGTCAGGTGTTCGATACCATTAGAATCGCAAAATTCGGCAAGCTGTTGTGATGTAAAGGCAGGACCATATAAAAATATCTGTCAACACTCGAATCATCGACTCCATGGTAATATCTCCTACCTTAACGACATAAGGATGCTTTGAATAGCTATTCACACAAATTAACCACATACAATTACGAAAAAGTCCAGCAAAATCAATGTGGATACTTTCCCATGGCTTTGTTGCACTAGGCCAGTTTTGGTATTGTTTTGGTGGGTTGGAAAGCTCTTCTTGACACGAATTACAAGACTTGACTACAAGCTCAATGTCTTTATGAATGTTCGGCCACCAACAATATCGACGAGCAAGTTGTTTCATTCTTACTATGTCCCAATGCCCCACATGGAACAACTTTAATACATCAGCACGCAGACTTCTTGGAATAATCACCTTTATTGTGTTGTGCAGTCTGCAATAGCAAAATATTGTAAAAACATTTTTCTCACCGCGAACAGCTGCAAGTCGCTGTAAACTCCAAAACTTGAAACAATTTTTTATCCGTTTTCGTTGCTTCACTGAGTTTTTAGCTGTCAATCGGGAAGTGTGACACTTCCTCTTCATACATTCATCATCTTCGAAAGCACTTTCCTCACTTGATCAAATTGCTTGTCTGGCCCCATTGGTAAACGCGAAAGAGTATTGTATATGTGTAACCCTTTAGAAAAATTGCCCATACCTCTGGCGTCTATCGCCGTCATCAATGGTAAGCCTTTTTCTAGGTGGAATAGTGAAACAAGAGGCTTTTGATCTGTTACCAACACAAACTTACGGCCATACAGGTATTGATGAAATTTACGGCACGCAAAGATAATAAATAACGCTTCCTTCTCGATCTGACTATGCCTGCGTTTATGTTCATCAAGTGTCTTTGACGAAAATGCTATTGGACGCTCGGAAGCATCTGCATAAACATGCATCTGTTGCCAGAACCAACGGTTAATCTGGGTGATAATGTACCAACATCGTAACATCTAACAAACACTTGTTTATTGCTTCAAATGCCTTTTCTTTTGTCTGGCCACTTGAAAATGGTGTTCTTCTTCCTCAACGCATTTAAGGTTGATGCGATTTGAGAAAAGTTGATGATAAACCGTAATAAGAGAATCAGCTGGTCGAATACCATTTTCATCCAAAGTATAACCAAGGTACTGAACTTCACGCTGAGAAAATTTACACTTCGCTCGATTGCATCGAAGGTTGGCCTCGGCCAATCGCTTTAAAACTAATTCCAAGTTAGCCATGTGTTCTTCTTTGATTCTGCCCGTAACTATAATGTCATCTTGATGTGTTGTTACATGATTCACACCTGAAATTAACTGCTCAATAAAACGTTGATATATGGCAGGGGCGTTGGCGATACCAAAAGGAAATATCTGATACTGGAATGAACCAAACTGTGTTGTTATTACTGCAAGCTTCTTCGACGCGTCATTGAGTTTTTCTCGGAGATAGGTGTCTCTCAAGTCAATTTTCGAAAATCGTTGACCACCTTGTAGACGCTGAAAGAGGTCCTCCACTCTAGGAATAGGATATTTCTCAATATTGAGATGAGGATTTACTGTGCCTTTGAAGTCACCACACAGCCTAATTTTATTCTGAAGTTTGCTAACTACAACAATGGGCGTTGTCCACTCACTAAATGTAATTGATTTCAGTACTCCAATTGACACGAGCCTAGTAATTCCTTCTTTAAATTTAGATTGTTGTTCAAACGGTATTGGACGAAATTAGAACGCTCGAGGTCAATTATTTTTCTTTAGTGATAATGCGCTTTAAAATTCGTACATTGTCCCAGGGTGTTCTCAAAAATGATGCTATACTTGGAATACAAGGCATCGATTTGAATAATTTTTCACAATTGAATTTATCATTCGTAATTCAAAATCCAAAAACATTGAACCAATTAATTCCGAAAATGTTTGCTCCATCTGTAGCTGTGGCTAGCAATGGTAAACTCGCGCACTTGTTGTCACATTTGACGTTTACGTTTAACTTCCGACGTATTGGCACTTTAACATCACCCCAAGAGAACCGAGATCAATCTTGCGTCGTACAATGTCAGAGACTGAAAACTGTTTCGTACCTCGACGATCATCGCGTATCCGGAAACCTACAGTTAGATTCTCACCATAGTTGTCCATTCACCATTAATTCAACTGTCGGTTGTTTGTTTTAAAATCCGACATCATTCGACCTTGACAATTCGCGGTTCTCCCATACATTAACGTTGGGGGCTTCATCTAATGTTGGGCTTCTATGACGACTACGTGACTTCCTCTGAAAATGGCGGTTTACCGATTTCCGTTGACTTTGTAGTGAAGTGCTGCTTCTGCAAATAGAAGCAATGTGTCCTGTTTTCCCACAATTATGACAATTTGCGGTTAAAAACTTTCATTTCTCTCGTTCATGGTAGCTGAAACACCCAGGACAAGATCGCAGTTTTGAGCGTGATGATGTCCAATTCTGTCTGAACTGTATACAACTCCGGCTCCTTGCACCATAATGTACCATGTTATCATTTACTTCCTCAAGAATTTTGTGACTGTTGCCACTTTTCAATTGTATAGTACGACCGTAACGATTATAATAGTTCGATGGTGTTGCGAGTCTCCACTAGCAAACTGTTTGAATATTAATGGTATAACTCGATGGTAATGGCAGGCGGAGAGCTTTGGTTAAAATGTTTGATTCTATACGAGAATAAAAGTTTGCTAAACAAGCGGGGCGAGTATTATAATCAGTGTAGTGCAGGCACGGCATGCAAATGAAATTTTATGTTAATTTAATTGTCTGTTTTTTTTGCCTGATGCCCATTATAATAGTTCATATTAGTTGTTAATAGATGGCGTTACGTGTATTGCATTGACCCATATTAACCCAAATTCATTTTTTTTTGTATAAAATATAAACTGCTTAGTAAATATTTCGAATGATGAACTTGGAACACTTATAAATTCCAACCAGAGTAAAAAATCAAATATACTTCAAGTAATATACAAAAAACGGAAGGCAAGATGTGCACAAAGTTACGTTACATTTGCTACAGAATGTAAGTGGTCTACTATTGCTGCTATTTGAAAATTGATAACGACGTTGGTTCTTTCGTTTATCGAGATAATGTTCTCGTCCATCTAGTCTGAGGCCATCTATTATTTTCGCTCTAGATGTCGTTGTAAACTAAGTGGTCCGCCTTTTCTTATACTTCTGCCATGACTAATTTTTAAATAGCTCACGGCAATCTGACGCCTAAACTCATTATTTGTCATATAATTGTACCCGTTTATTTTTTAGTATAAAATGTATGAATTAACAAACTTCCTGTTGTCATGCCACTTGACAACTAGAAAATTATGTCTGCTATCAAACATGAAGTAATGAGTTCCGTTCGGTAATTTTTCTAACTCCTTTGTTTTTTTATTGGGCATTTCTGCGTTCGGTTGTCTCTAATTGTTCCGGTAGCCAGTTATATGAAACAACTTTAAATCCAAAATTACACGTCATATATCAATAAACCGGCCTCAGATTTATGCCTGGCCGATCCACATCGTCTAATCTGGTTGAATACTCTAGTAAAATAAACGAGTCTGGAAAACACCATCAAGTTGATGTAGCGTACACGGATTTCAGTAAAGCATTTGATTCTATCTGTCATCAAAAACACTCCATAGTTTATTCGCTTTTGGTGTTTCACTCGATTACATAAATTGGTTCACATCTACAAAGTCAACAGCGAAGTATTGCAAAGAGTCAATGAGATTATGGATTTAGGTGTTGTAATTGTGGAAAACACCAACGCCAGTTTCAATAGGCATATGAAAATGAAAATTGTATTGCGGAAGCGAATGCCATGTTTGGATTTGTTAAACGATGGACAGGTGAATTTAAAGATATTCAAACCTTATGTTCACTTTATTTCGCTTATGTTCGATCGACATAAAAAGGATTGAAAGCATTCATAAGAAGTTTCTGATTTTTTTGTTAAAGAAAAGTGACTGGGATTTACTCAGATGTCTAGATCACTAAGTGAGCTCCAAGATAAATTGATGAAACTTATTGATTGAGTCTATGGTAGTGTCATCTTCCTCCCTTACAAGTGAAACCGATGAGAATGACCTGTAATCCTATTTAGTATTATCCTAAAACAGTACCCGTAAGAGATTTAGGAAGCATAAATTCACATAAACATCTGTCTCACTAAATAAAGGGTTAGAGGTTCACAATTTTAAATTAAAATAGAACAAAGAAAAACTTTATGTGGAAATTCGAATGAGAAATATTTTAGTCAAGGTCCGTTAAGAAACACTTATCATTTCGATTCCGCCAGATAAAAGTTGAACCGAGGTAGGGTTTCATATCGAGTACAAATTATATTTTGATTTTGCTTTAATTAGGTCAAATTATATTTATTGTTAAATCAAGTGTATTTAGCACCACGCCCAATTGCAAAATCGGTTAAGAAATTCGCATTGAAATTGTTATCGGTGAAACATTTTCAAATACCATGCGCGCTATAACTGACCAAAAATATAATTTTTGTCAATTCATGTTTACAATTTTGTTAATTCATGCCGTTTTCTTATCATGTGTATTGATAAGTCGCGCTGCTATATAAACCAACTCAAAACGACAAACGTATATCAGTGTTAAGTCGTTTGCGTTACTATACAAAGACAAATAAATCATAAAAAAATACTCAAAATGTTTTGGTTTTTCGAAATACTTCGGGATCACTACATTATCATACTGTTGGGGATCGGAGCAGCTATCTACACATACCTAAAATACTTGTATTCATATTTCGACCGGTTGGGCGTTGAATATGTTAAGCCAACATTTTTCTTCGGTAATGCAAAGGATTTTATTTTGGGCCGTGAAACTTTTGCAGTAAGCAATGTAAAAATTTATAAGACACTCGAAGGGAAGTTTGGTGGATCGTTCATGCTGACTCGGCCACAATGGGTGTTCAAAGATCCCGAATTGGTTCATCAAATTTTAATAAAAGATTTTGATTATTTCACGAATCGTGGATTTTATTTTAACGAGAAAGATGATCCACTATCGGCACACATGCTTTCGGTGATGGATGATAAATGGAGAACCATGAGAAGTCGTTTCTCTCCTACCTTTACGAGTGGAAAACTAAAATTTTACTCGACGATCATAGAAAAGTTGGCAGAAAGGATGCAAAATCATATTGAGAAGGCTAGCAAAAATGGTGAATCATTTGAGGCGCGCGATTTAATGGCACGATATACAACAAATATTATTACATCGATTGCGTTTGGAGCCGAAATTGATAGTATAAACAATCCTGAAGAACCCTTCTATAAAATCGGAAAGCTAATTCTGGATCCCCAAGGTACAGCCATAATTCGATTGTTTACAGGCTTCGCATTTCCGAAAATTATGAAATTGTTCAAAATTAAAGTATTCGATCAGCGAGTTGAGGATTTTATGCGAACGGTGACGAAACAATCGTTGAAAATGAGGGAAAAGGATAAATTAGTACGCCATGATTTCATGCAACTGCTGGTACTGCTACGTAATGGTGCTAAAGTAACGGATGATGGAAAGTGGGAAGTTAAAGAGCTTCCAGGTAAATATTTATATGATTTGAATTTTTGTAACTGTTCCATAAAATTTATTCTGTTTCTATTTTCAGAAAACGATAAATTGTTAACCGACGATGAGGCTATGGCCCAAGTATTTATATTCTTTTTCGGCGGTTTTGATACGACCGCATCATCCACATCGATGGCTCTATTTGAATTAGCCCGTCATCCGGATGTCCAAACAAAATTACAAAATGAAATTGATACTGTTCTCATGAAGTACGATGGGAAATTAACGTTTGAATCCGTACAGGAAATGAAATATTTAGGACAATGTTTTGATGAAGCCTTGCGTATGTATCCTTCCGCACCAGTCATATTTCGTGTGGCCGGCCGCGACTACAAAATCCCGAACACGAATATAACTATTCCAAAAGGTGATGGAGTTGTTTTACCAGTTTACGGTATACAAACAGATCCAAAATATTTCGAAAATCCCAATGTTTATTGTCCGGATCGTTTTTCACCTGAAAACAAAGCCAATTTAACACCATACACGTTCCTCCCATTTTCGGAAGGGCCCCGAAATTGTATCGGCATGAGATTGGCGTTATTACAATCTAAACTTGGGTTAGGCGCAATATTTGCAAAATTCAATGTTGCTTTGGCACCGGGACAAACGGAAAATATTACATTTGAACCTAAAAGTGTATTTGATGCGGTGGGTGGAATTAAATTATCGATTACACCCCGAAAAATGTGATGCTTTAAATGAAAATAAATTTTAATATATTTTATGTTTTGTTATTTTAATGCAAGTGTCCTTGGGGCTCCTCGAAAGATATTCGATGTTGCAAATCGCAAAATAAATAAAAAAATAAATCAAAATTAGCAGTTCGGTAATCAATCATTTCTGTTTGGTTATCAAGAGATCCCATTGAATTTCGACACGCTTATAAAAATTATTTTCTTTGTTTATTTACATTTCTTATCAATTGTGTAGAGAGTTGTCGTCAGATTGGTTGGCGTCTAGCTTAATATTGTGTCTATAGATAACGATTACAAGATTTACTAAACGATCGCTATTATAATAATTTGACTGACCTTGAGTCCTGACCACAAATTGTTCGATAAAATGAGCTTTATTGAATAAAATGACAAGTCAATAATTACCGGGTATTTAACTAGTTAAAATGAATAGCACCCAAGTGAATTGTTAGCAAAACCAACTTTTGTTAAAGAAAATTATAATATTTACACTTTTTAATGTTACACTTTTCTCACATATAACACCTAGACATTTCGCTTATTTGTGTAGCTACACTTTTTGTAGGCCCCCCTCCCAAGCGACGGTTTTTATTTCCACTCTTCACATTTAGCGCTAAATTTTTAACGAATATCTTGAAAACCATATCGGAGAATCGAGAAGCTTTTGGAATTTGTATAAGGAACATACCTGCCATATGAAATCACTCAAAAACGCCACACCATGATGTGGCTTTACAGGTTTTCAACTATTACCTATATACTCATGTACTATATCGTTTGCAGGGCCTTGAACATCATCAAATAACAATTATGACAGTATCACTTTAGTTCATAGATTCAACGCTATGGTGCTAGACACATAGATAATTTTTTTCTGGCAAACTATTCATTACAACTAACTCTACTAATCGCAAAATAATCTTAAACTTGTTTGTTGCAATGTGCGTAATCAGTATTGTCGCGGAAATGGTGTTAACACGCGCTTATGGAAATATTGCAACTCGAGCACCATGATATTCACTTAACTGTGTGAACCTAGTTATGTCACGTGTTAACTCTTCCCCTCTTAAAACCAAATGTCCCATTTGGCTTCTTAAAAGAATGGTGTTTCGTAGAATTTTTTCCTGGGTTGATTTGGTTGTCGAATTGGTAGTTCGAACATCTGTGATACATTTGTTTGAATGTCGTTGCTGACTTTGTTCTCTTCTATATCTTGAGATTCCAGTTTATCGGGAAGTTCGTTTTTTGTTGTATTAATGATCTTTAATGTTGTCCCCTTTCTATACTTTATTACGATGATGAATATAACGATGAAGATGCATACCGTTCCAAATCCTATGCCTGTGTATTTTTGGATATCGGATTCGAATTTCAGAAGTTCTATTGTTTTGGTATTATTTATATTGATATATTTCATCATTTGTATTGACAGGATCTCTTTGTATTCATTCTCTATCGGAGTTGGTTGCAGATTTGCGGGAAGTGCTTGAATCGTTGATCTTTCTTTTGCGACGAATTTCTTGTCTCCAATAGACAAGTTCACGTTGGTAAACTTCAGCAAGTAGGTACCGTTTAGTGTTTGTGTTTCGTTATTAACACCTATATCGCCGACATACTGTTTAAGAAGTACGGTGCCCTCTGCTATCTCGTTGACTACAGGTATGTGTTGACTGTTGGTTTGCAAGTTTGGGAGGCACTCCGAGCTACTTATATCTACTACATTATTTTGGTTACATATTGATAGTGAATTAATTGTTCTACAATCTTTACTAATGCCAAATATTCTATTATGATTTTTCAAAATTTGTTCATAGTCAATTTCAATGATCTTGTTATTTCTTTTAACTGCTTTTAACAGTAATTTATCATAGATTTCAACTGTTGTGAGTGGAATGTAAATGATATAAAGTTGGGATAGGTTGTTACTAATGATTTTAATGGTTGCAAAGTTCAAGGCTTCTTCTGGAGATGCATAAGGAAGGTTCTCGTTTTGAATTGTCCTTATAGCTAGTTTGATCTCGAGTCAGATAGGATGAGGGAATTTATTACTCCTACTTTAGCCCAATGTATAGCATACTTGATGTTAATTATCTCCTTCTTCATTAGTCTCAATTTATACTGTATATTTAGGGCTAGTTGGTCAGTTAATTTATTCTCCTTGTGGATGGCGTTAGTGATTTCGTTGGCCATTCTAGTAAAGTTGTTCGAAGTCTTCATGGTCAGGGGTCCCAGCGATCCATTTCCATGAAGTACCGATGAAATCAAGAGAACGTTTGTTTTTATGGATTTTTAGTCCGTCCAGAACAGTATGTAGTAGAGTAAGTTCGTGGTGTAGGTAAGGGTACAGGGGATGTACCGTCGTAATCTCGTCCTTCAGTATGGTGTGCATTCTAGTCATGAAATTTTGGTGATTCTCTAATTCTATGACGTGAATTAGTTTGAAATTCCCTTCCTGCAATTTGGCTCTACCCGTGTTAATGGAACTGATTTGAGAGTTCGAGTAGTCCAGTATTTGAACCTCACCAACTGCAATATGTAATGTCAATCTGAAATTTGTTGGAAATTAGGATTTGATGTTACTTTTGTGAACAACTTTCCCAGACTCGGTCAACACAGTCGTATTTCTATCTTCTTTTACAATTTCTTGTCTAAACCTAACTGTTACTTTAGAACCTATTCTCGCGTTGTGTCGTACATAGATAGTCTGTCCCGCTTGATACGATTTAATGCCCTTACGTTTTTTATTATGATAGTTTATATCTTGTGCCTGCTTTTGTATTCTTTTTTCTATATTTGACAGCCTAGCCTCTTCCAGTTCTTCAGGAGAGGTATTTAGGCCCCCCCCCCTAATAAAAAATAGATCTATGGGCTTTTTCTTGGTGCTAGAATGTATCGAATGGTTATATTCGTGTACAGATCTCTCGAGCAGTTCCGTGAAGGATCGTTCCACCCTATCTGCTTTTAGGCACCTCATGATCTCTCATATCGATAAGCATCTCATGATCTCGTTCACTTCACTCTTGTACGGGAGAACTTGAAATACTTTAATATTTAGAGAATCTTCCATAATAGACGTTATGCTACTTGAGCTCAGCGATGGTTCATTATCTATTACCACGATTTCTGGGACACCATAGGAAAATAGAATGTCTCTAAGAGGCTGTTTGATATCCTCTATAGCCCTAGACTTGATTGTCCTGCATGTATCATATTTTGTCAGCTTCTCTATGGCTGTGAGGGCTAATTGACCTTCTGTGGAATAGATTTCCATATGCACAGTATGCCCCGGGTAATTAGGTATCGGAATGGGATTAATTATTTGTTTATTAGGGAGTCGGTCATATTTGTTTTCACGACATGTGCTACATTTTTAACAAGGGATCTGATTTTCTTGCTCATCCCTGGAAAATAGCAGTCTTGGATAATTTGTGCTCTATTCTTCTCAGCGTTACGATGAGCTCGTTTGTGTGTCAGCAATATTCTTTCGTCTTGCTCGTCCTGGTTTGTGATGTTTGTTACCATTTTACGAGCGTAACGTAACTTATAATTCCTAAAGTGTTCTTGGTACATTTCTTGAATGATACCCATCACTTCTTCCATAGTGTTCAAACCGTTTACCGTACTGGGATTTAAATATCTTTTAAATATATTGATTGATGAAATATATTGATATCGGTGTTGTTGAAATGTGGTTTTGTTATGATATGACGTACATAATTAGGGAAGGGGTTTTTTATTTGGTATAAGTCTACATTACCTTCTTTCAGAATGATCTGATTTCTAAAAGCATTGACCGGAGTTTCAACTAAGGGTATTAAGTCATGCGCCGAGCTTTCATCACTATGTTGCGTGGCGGTCATGGCATTTGTTTCCGTCGGAATTGATACTAGCGAGGGAGCATCTGCTAAAACATTAGTTTTTCCACGTTTATATTTCAGTTCATAGTCATACTCTTCAAGTATGGCTTTCCATCGCTTCATCTTTGCGTTATTATTTCTGTTCGAGAGGGCAAATGTTAAAGGTTGATGGTCGGTGAATATTTGAACTTTTCTACTTCCGTATAGGAAATTTCTTAGGGATGTCAGAGCCCAAATTATTGCTAACATTTCTTTTTCATTAGCGGCGTAATTTTCCTCTGTTTTGTCTAGTGTTCTGGATAAGAATGTGATTGGTCTTTCATTCTGTTAAAGGACGTCACCTATTGCAAAATTAGACGCGTCTGTGGTAAGTTGAAACTCTTTACAAAAATCGGGGAATGATAATAATACTTCGTTGGAAGTTAGGGAAGATTTTATCTTGTTGAAGGCGGTTACTTCATTGAGCTTGCAGTGAAGTATAGCTGTTTTGTCTTCTAGAGGGTTTTGGACTCGTGTCCATCTTCCCCTCTTAAAAGTGAGGTCAAGGGTTTCGCGAGTTTCGCGTAGTCCTTGACGAAACGGCGGTAGAATCCCGCCATGCCTAGAAAGGATCTGAGTTCCTTTATCGTTCTTGGTAGGGGAAAATTCGAAATAGCCTTAACCTTTTCTTTATTTGTCTTAATTCCGTTTCTTTTTTCCGTTTCTAAACGTAGCACAGCTTACCGATGTGTTCTCAAAGTGTGTCCTCGAGAGCACGTTGGAAAATCGAAGGGGTATTTTTAAATCCAAATGGGAGACGAGTAAACTCGTACTTCCCATGATTTACTGAGAAGGCTGTCTTTTCTATATCGGCATCTTTCAGTGGGATTTGGTGGAACCCGTTATTTAGGTCTATGATAGTGAAGAATTTATTTTCCTCTAGGTTGGCCAAGATGTCGTTTATCTCTGGTATGGGGTATCTGTCCGAGGTCGTTATCGAATTTAATTTGCGATAATCTATGACCATTCCATATTTTTTTTCTTTAGAAGCGTCTTCCTTTTTTGGAACGATCCATACTGGTGCATTGTATGGGGATTTAGATGGTCTAATTATTCCATCTAGCAACAATTGGTTGATCTGTTTTTCCGAGCTGGAGGTTCGGATTTCTCTCTTTACGGATGTTACGAAAGTTAACTTCTCATCCGGATCCGAAAACAAATTTGGATAATTGCTGACAATTTTATCCAGCATCTGTTTTTGCTCAGGATCTAAGTGCGTTACTCGTAGACATATGGTATTTACATGATCGGAGATGTGTTGTTTGAGAGAAATTTTCCAATCTGGGGTGATGGTCATAAATCCATCATTTGTGTGAATCGTGGCACCGAGATCTTTTAAACTATCGTTCCCAATTATTCCGTCAAAAGATCTCAAACTAGGAAGTATAAAGAATTTTAATTTTCTTTGGGGGCCAAACAGGTCTACCATGGCATGGTGTGTAATCTTGACACTGCCTGCCACAGGCAGGCACTTGGGTTATGCACTTGGGTTAGACGTAGTTCTTATTCGAACCGGTATCTATTAAAAATTTAAATTTTTTTCCGCCCTTCACCACATGCTCTAAGTATGGGAGTGAAGAGCACCTCAATCTAAAAAATTAATATCATCTAATTCTACGGTTTCTGAGGTGTCCTGTTCGTCGAGTTGTTCGGGCAAGTCTTCTTCGCTGGTCAGTTCTGGGAAGTTTTGGGAATTTGTATATTCGAGTAAAGTTTGTCCGTAATTTTCGTCATATTCTGTAATCTGTTCTTGGTATTGTTCGAAATCTGGTGTCCCGTAAGTTTGTTCGTTATAGAATACCCTTTGGTACTTATTTGGTCTAGGATACTCATGACTTTGATTGGGTGAATTGAAATAAGGTCTTTTTTTCATGAACTGGGCATTTTGAGGTCGGTTCATATAATTAGCCTGCCTTGAATGGATGCTTCCATCTACCGACATAGGGGTTGGTTTAGGGAGCGGTTTCGGTGGAAGGAAAGAGTGCCCTTGCGGATTTTGGTGTGGACGTGGTGTCATTGGGATTGCCAAGTTGGGAAACCAAATTGGGGTCGATTAGGTTGGTGGGTTGGAAACCCGAATGGAGATCGATTGAATGATTGCGCTGGTTTGTGATTAGCATAGCTCTGGGGATTATGTAATAACTGTGGGTAGAAAGATTGAGTATTTCTTTTCGGAATCAAAGGTGGAGGAATTGATGGTCTTCGGTGACCATTCTGTGAGCTACTATTGCTACTATATTTCAGATTCAAGCATGTCACTAATTTCATATAACCTCTTTTTTAATCTCAAACACCTTTCTATAAAAAAATTTGAGTTTTAGAAAAAAAATTTAACTGGGGAACCTAGATCTCGGAGACCAACGGGGACGATCTCGGGGTTGTAGTAACTCAGAACTCGCCCGCGAAAACACACACAATAACTCACCAAAGTTTCAGTGCAACTGATGGATGACGAGGTTTACATTTGGCCTTCCAAATTCTTCCTTTTATGAATTATGTAGTTATTTTGCCTTAAATATCAAGGGAGCCCTTTACCAAACTTCCACATTTATTAGGATTTGAGGTAGTCACTAGCATACGAGTGCATACATTGACGTTTTGATGACTCTTAGTTTAAGAATTAAACTGTATATAGAGCTCTTTCTAACACAGGTGTCTTTATATTTTTTGGTCCTAAAACAGCTAAAGCATATTGAAATATAAATTTTTCCGATTATTTGGTTTTCCGAGCACAGTGACATATTTTATTTACATATGTATATGTATCAATGTCAGTAATATGCAAAAACTTAAAAATGTTCAAATTCAAAACTGTATTAAGAATGAAGTTCTTCATCTTAAAATGGTCAATGTTTGCTGATTGTTATCAAAAACAATAATTGTCGACCTATTGTCCATATTATCTACACTGTCTACGCCATCTTTTAAATTATTTTCATACATTGTCTACACGTGTTGAATATTAATAAACTACGCGGTGTAGACAATACGACACAAGAATGCCTGCATCATCAGAGTTTTGGCAACCAACATCTCTCTAAATAATATCTGGCGAGCAATTAGGAACAATTTCGGTAGCGGTACTTTTATTCTTCTGTATAATTGCAATATCATCTGGAAGTCTAGGTAATTAGTGCTGCTTTCAGTTTTTTGCCATAACTATAAATGACCAAGACGCTTTTATAAGATTTTTAGGAGAATTTCGTTTCAAACGAGAATTTTTAAAAGAAGCCAGCCTCATTACCCAAAAATAGGAAGGTTAACCGCCCGCAACAAGGAGACAATAAGAGTTTGATTTGAGTTCGGTTTTCAGAAATTTTTGAAACCATTTATTCTCTACAGGTGGTCCGGAAGTCTAGGTTGAACCTACAACAACAAAAACTTACTCTAGCAATGATATCATTAAATGTTAGTACGAACGATGTACAAATATATTGATCATCTTTTAAACGATTTAACACATACTGCGCTCTAATTGAAAATTTAACAACATTTTGATTGACGAAAAAGCACTTTAAAAAGTACATAATATTTCATAGCAAACCCGTATTTTGCCGCAAAATTATACTAAAATATTGTAATAAGTCACAAACATATGACTTTTATATTAAGTCACCTTTCGATCAATCAAATTTGGTTTATACTTAATACTAAAAATTGGCGCCATATACAACACGGCAGTATGGCATATGCGAAGCATAAACATCATAAAATCATATTGGATATTTTTCAATTATGGTGGGGGTATCACACTATAAAGACTGATAGATATAATAGTTGCCACAAAACTGACATATTTCCAATTTCCGCTGTGATGGACAATTTTAGTTATTTTATCATCTCCTAACCAAAGCTTACATAAATTGTCCGAAAACGTAAAAGCTTTTTTATACAATTATAAGTTGAGAGGGAAATGGCCATCGATATTAATTCAAATACTCGAGATTATGACTTAATCAAATCGCTTCGTTTACATTTCTCTATTGCCATCGTCTTTAACCTTTTCTGTAGATATATTACACAAAACGTCATGCCTTTATATATAACCGTATACATTTATCATAAACCGTAAATAACAACAACGCCAACATAACGTCCTTTATCATTCGCATTTAATGTACCTAATCCCTGTTATGATAAAAAATGGGTAAAAAAAATCTTAATACGAATATAAAAGACGTTCTCCTTTATTGTTGTAGCTTTATATAAAAATCAACACCTTGAATGACAAGGTCATTATCGTGCTCACCAACATATATACGAGTATGTTATCCGCAGGCGAAATGTTATCCAATATGTTAATCCAAATTCAATTTCCTTATTTTCTTGGAATTACACCAAATTAAAAGATGACAGACGACATTAACCGTACAGTGCAGAGCAACAACTGGCGGACACAACAACTCAACTATACGAAATTTTTATACTGATGTGTTGTGGTATGGGCGCTTTAGGTCTATGACCATACAAATTTTATTAAGATGTTCATATTCCAAGATGTTGTTGGGGGAATCACCCCATTCTCGTATATAACCCAATTTTCGTTTATAAACAAGGAGAATACGTCGACAGGGTTGTGGATACTGGGTACATAGAAAATAAAATATGAAAAAAAAATTAAAAGTTATTTCCTTTTTTGTGTGTTCTTGTGCCTTTGTAAGGAAAATTGAAATGAATGCTGCATGAACACATGAGTTGGGAAATGACAACAAATATTAGATGTGAATGTGATAAGAAATGATAAATTAAAAGATTTTCTGGTGTTGTTGTTGTTTGTTGGTCGGGTTGATATATGATTGAATAATAAATGTCTTAAAGGGATAATTTGAGAAAAGTTGTTTTGTTTGGTTATTGTTTGCTTGAATTATTTGTTGTTGTTGTATAAAAATGAGAAAAGTTATTTGAATTTTGAACAGCTGGAAGGTTCATAAAATGGAATATGAAAAAGACGTTGTACACAGATTTAGTAATTTAGTCAGGAGTTTCTTAAATATAGACAGAAGGATTACAGTTTTTGGTTCTTTTTGGTATAAACTTTTGAAATGTGTATTAAAGTTATCCGATTTGTAAATAGCCGCAAAATCTTGCGAAAGAAAACCATACGGAAAAATAAGAGAGGTGGTTATACATCCATTCCTCATTGAGTGTCTTTATTCTTATAAAAATGACTCCTACTGGGTTAAAAATGGATTTATTCGTTTACAACAGGGCTTCATTCATTAATTTCGTACGTTAGGATTTGCACTATAGGCTCTTTTGCATATGATCCAACACCATATGAAATTTTATGTGTGTGCTTAGACATCTCTACGATGCCTTGTCATTGACCTTCGAACCGTCACTACACTTTTTACTTTCGCAAAATTTTAAAAATGAAAAAAATCTATGAATGCCTCACCGCATAAATATGTCTAGAAAACATTAAGGATTGCCTAATTAGCATGATACTATATACCGTTAAGCGTAGACATCTGTAAGATGTCTTGTCATTGACCATCGAACCGGCATTAAACTTTTTACTATAGCAAAATTTTAACATTAAAAAAAATCTAGAACTAGCCACCGCATGAATATGTTGGTTTCTAGAAAATATATTGAAAGGTTATGGCTCATTGTTGTGGCTAAATTACCTTGCCATTGTGACACTTGTTATTTTTATTAGCATTTTATTTGGTTTTACAAAACAACCTTTTTTTACAAAGTGTAGGTTTACACTTTGTGGGCCGTTGTAAAGTTTTTTGTCATTTTTAGTTTGTCGGAAACTTCACTATAGTCCAATATCTTGTAATCTATTTTTTAAAAACTCCTAGTATCGCCTCCCCAGTGATTGATGATTTTAAACGGTGGCTCCTATTATTGTAATTAATTTGACAAAAAAAATCCCGTACCACCCCCAACACTATACAACAACAGAAATGAGAAAAGCATGGTTTACCGAGAACTATGGTTTTTGAAGTATTGTACCCCTTAGGGGTAGTTTTTGTGGAGTCATGTTGTAATTAATTTGTAAAAAATTTCAGACCACCCCCAGTACGATACAATAAATATTAAGAAAATACGAAAAATGTGTTATACCTTTGTCTAATGCTAGCCCACAGACGAATTGCAAAATAACAGGACTTGCAAAACATTTTCTAACTGTGTAACTGATTTGTAAACGATTTTAGTACCATTTTGATTGGATTGTGCTACAAGTCCTTTTTTATTATTTCCTTAAATTTTTCATATTGTATCGGCTCATTAGCAAATGAGTCTGTCTCTATAGTGCAAATCCTAACATACGGCTGACCCAAATTTTAACAGAACTGGAAAACACCATAATGAGTCAAAATCAAAAGTCTATTTTTAAGGCACTCTATAGATTCCAGAGAATTATTAATTTTTGCTTTAAATTGTATATGGTAGATCGTTTTTTTGTTTTTTTCCTTTTATTAAAATCCATGCCATCTTTTCTGGGGCCGAAACACATGCTCTGCTCTTTCGCGGTTCATTTTCGCACCTTACTTTACGCAATTACTGGCAAATCGAAGGCGTACAGGTATATAACCGATTTAGGCTACCATATGCGGATTGCATAGCTTCATGCCAACCTATAGTACTGGACATTGAAGCTGGGTCGGCCCATGAGTTAGGGGGTCGTAGTTGTGTTCCTTTTAATAACGGATCATAATCTGACGTAAAAATTTCCTTTTGCATCCTGCCTCTATCGGGATTCGAACCCGGTTCCTCCCGATCCAAATGCCTAAGCTTTAATCACTGTGCCATTTGGCCGGTAGTAATTGAGTCTGCACTCATCAATTTTTCGTTATCTATCAATTTTAGACATCTGCCTAGTGGTTTTAATTAAAATTATCGCGACCCTTTTACAAGTATTTTGATAGCGGTTTCAATCAATTGGATGATTTTAAATTCCTGCAATGGGATGATTTTATAAAATTTAGACTAGTTTTGGATAACCGATAACACAGAATCGAATTCGAGACACATCGTATTTTCAAAAACGATTTTACAAAGACACGATTTAGCAGAATTTAGCTGAAATTTGTAATTATTTATTGATCGCTTAAGTGGAAAAATTTTACGCCTCAGATATTGCCGTTATGGATCACAATATTTTTAAGTGGTTCCCCCTACCTCAGTGATTTATAAGCAAAATTTTGTAATTTGCAGATAAACGAACCATGCAAACTCTTAAAATAAATTACCGCTGAACCGTATTATTGTGCTCGGTTAAAAAAATAATTGACTTAACTTCTACAAAAGTCTACCAAAAAAGGAAAAGTATAAATCACAAACCAAAACCAAAATCTTAACTAATTAACGCTAAAAGCTTATATTCTCTTAACAACCGCGCTGAATAAAATGTTCCAATCATTTTGTGCCGTTGATTAGCGGAACGAGTATAAAGGATTATGCGCCCCAAAAACTCCTTAGGAACGAAATTTGGTTCATCATCATTTTACATTTTCTTGAATAAATTAAATTATTAATTTTCCGATTGTTGAAGACGTTTACCAAAAACAACAACAGCAATCAAATTCTTATTTTAGTCCTTAAATATAACAGCTAAGAACAGGCAGAACAATATATGTTGTGAAGAATTTTTAATTGTTTAGGTATTTGTTTAGTACAGAGTGGCATAAAAGGGGGAACAACGGAAATTTGTTTAGGCTCAATGGGTGGTTTATTGTGTTTTTGAATGACAGTTGAAAAATATCTCATTATTTTTAGGGATTTGCCTATTTCACTTTTTCGGTCTTTTCGGAAATTAACTAAACAAAAAGTTTCCGGAGATTAACATATAACGAGATATTGACGTATGGTAATTTTATTCTGCATGAGAAAAAATTTAATAAAAAAATTATGGTTCGTCTGTATCTTACCGCAAGACGATTTTGGTCAACTACATAATATCAGATAGAGATTGGAATGCATACGTTAGCAACCCTGACACTTAAATTTATAAATTTGCCACCGCATTTTTATATGAAATATCCATTCAATAAAAAAAGGACGATATCCTTTTATACACAATCAGTGTCTCCTTTAATTATCGAAATTTTATAAAACAAAAAAATAATCTTGAAAGATAGACGAGATGATACAGCATTTTCAATGAAGTATAATATCGGTATTTGTTGCTGTTTTTGTTGATGACCAAGACTTTAAAAAGGCTAAAGGATTTTTATCACAATTGGTCTCCTCTGTGATAACAAGGACTGTGCAACTTTATCAATTTAATTAAATTTTTCTTGTTTGTTTGATAAAAGTTGAGAAATTGTCTACTCAGTATTTATGCAAAACGTATAATTTTTGCGCAATGAGTTTACCATACATAGTACCAGGGCAGAATGGGTTGATTGCTAATAAATTTAGATTGAACTTTTTAGGGTAAGTTCCTTTCTTATCCCCAAAGTAAATTCAACTTATCTTTCATTAATCAATATGACGGTTAAAACAGGATATTTCGGTAAGTATTTTGCTGATTCATCCCTCTCTATAGAAATAACCGTTAGAAATATTTTTGTTAGAGTTATAGCGCTGTCATCTTCTAAATTTATACTACCCAATAAGAAAATTTACTAAAACAAAGCTGAGAAAGCTGAGTTCATTTTAATTTTTTTTGTAGAAAGACTGACCCAATATAGAAATGCCAAATGTTGCGAAAATTTCATTGACGATGGAAAACGCGTAATTGCTCAATTTAAGTACACGCAAAGTTTTTTATTAGCCGTTGTTTTTTTTCTTAAACAATATTCAAGCGAGTATGTAAATATAATAAAAATTCCGTTTCGTCAACAAGAGAAGTGCGAATTATAATTTATAAGCGAATCCATAAAGGCAGGTACGTGGAATTCAAATGATGTAGTCACGGTATACGGCGGCGCCAACGTTGATTTCAGCCACTTTCTGGAAGTTGAGAAATACGTGGTTCGTCTACCCCACGTAGGAATAGTGAAGCATTAAGCAATCAAATTATTCTGGTCAACTTTGAAGTTAGCATATCGAAAATCCCTGAACAGGTAACCGTTCTGAGGTAGAACGGTGGAACGAATAAAATCGGTGTTAACAAGCGTTTCGACTAAAAATCCTTCTAAAGCTAGAAACACATGACCAGAAAACAACACCTCTTTCAGCTATCAAGGCAATGGCACAGTGCCTATATAGCGCGAGGAAACACTCCTACCAGCTGTTTAGAAGGAAGGAACGCGAATGTCATAAACAACAAAGGCTTATATATGAAACTGGGGCGTTATAATTGGACACTAATATCGTCCTAATAGTGCGGCGAAATAATTTTTCGTTACTCTTAAACAGGCTGGCGTTATCCTGAAAGTGCGAAGTATGTCATATCAAACATGAAAAATTACAAAGCACCTGGTGACCTTATTTGGTTCGAAGAGAAAATACCAGGTGATTGTAAAAAGTAAGGACTTGGCCAACGTAGTTGCTGATAAATTAATAATTTACATATCAGCAATGGATTGGCCGGCGCCAAAGGATATAAGTCAACCATGAAGTGCCAACTTCATACACGTCACGAAGTCTGCATAGCCTTACCGAAAAAAACAACCATTTAAATGGAACACAAGGCATCAAAAAGGAATTAAAGAACTAAAGAAGAAATTATGTAATGCTGCTATTTCGGTGTATCCGCAGGCTGGTGGAATATTTATCTTGGATACCGATGCTTGCAATACGGGAGTAGGTGCAATATTATCATGGAAGCAAGAGGCCAAAGTATGCAGTTGGCATAAAATTGAAACTCAAAACACCTCTGTTAATACAAAAAGGTATGTGCAGTGGCTCTCGCCGGGAATTGATGGTAGATTTGCTAGAATCTGCGAATCGGTTTACGGCAATAACAATAAATAGCAAATTAGGCTACCATCCAATCGGATACGGGAAGACACTGAAGATTGGTACAGGCAGTGTAAAGTGTGTGCTTCACAAGAGGGACCGGAAACTCGGAGAATGGGAAAATGCAGTAAACTACAATATTGGAACACTGGTTGTACGAATAGAAATGGATATCGAACCGCTCATTTCCAGAAAAAAAAAGAATAGTAATCGATACATACTGGTGAGTGACCACGTCAACAAATGAGTGAACGTCTATCCGATTTTGGATCAAGAAGTCTAGACAATAGTCGTCACATTTGTGAAAGGATTTGCAGATGCGGAGTACCGCGAGAACTATTAACTCGGATCAAGGTAGAAACTTCGAGCCACCCGTGTTCCAAAAAACATATGCAAACTTCTGATCACTGTCAGACGGAATGATAGGGAGGTTTAACTGAATACTGGAAGAGCATCTGCGGAAAGAAACCACTACAAACCTGGATAACTGGGATCGATGTTTACTCCCGTTCATGAACGGTATTGCAGTGCAGTGTAGTATACGGCAGGAAATTCACCTATCACATTGTTATTCGTAAAGAGTCTCGCCTACTCTGTGATATTAAGTTTGATAAAACGAAAAGGGCAAAGGCAAGCGATATTTTGAAAACGGGATACGGCCAAGGGCAGATAGCAAGGTGTTTGCAAATTGAAATTTGATTTGGTTATGCAACCCGAAGATAAGAAAAGGAATACCATCGAAATTACAACAATGTTGGAAACAACGTTATAAAACCATCAAACGAATTAACGACGTTGTATATCGCATTCAACTAGGCCCCAGAAATGCCGATTTTCCTTAGTAAAATACAGTATAGTGGTCATGATAAATTTTGATCTCGAGATTTTTCCAGATTTACCATTTACTATATCGCCGAAGTCAAAAAATTATATTTTTAAAAATTAGTGTATGTGTGTGCGTGCAGAGTAAATGTCTGTGCCTTCTCTACAACCCAGACGATTTGTGTGATCAGTATGAAACTTCATACTTAACCATTTTTCATTAGATCGAAGATTCCAGAATTTTTGGCCGAAATCGGTCCACCGGAAGTGACTACTTCCAGAGGTGCTTTTTCGTTTTGGCAAATATTTTGTAAAGTATAGCATTTAGGATGAAAACGATTATTAACTTAAAGATTCTAAATAAAATTTGTAACAATACCATTCCAGATCAGTTTTCCACAATTAAAACGGAAAAGACGATTTTTTTCGAAATCTGTTTTCAGTAAAAAATTGGGCTCTGTACAGCCCAGGTGAATTTATTGATCGGGATGAAACTTCACAGTTAAGCATTTCCATAAATTGGGAGATCCCAGTGATTTTGGACCATGATAGCTCCACCGGAAGTTGCATATTCTATAGAAGCTTTTCCATTTTTTGCAAATATTTTGGAAAGTATAGCAATTGCGAGAATAACGATTATTCTGAAGTTAATTTGAAACAATACAGTTCCAGATCAGATTTCCAAAATTTAACCGGAAATGAAAATTTTTGGCAAGAACTGTTGATGATTGATCGGGATCAAACTTCATACATAAAATTTTTCTACAAGTTTGGAGATCATAGTTAGTTTTAGCCGAAATCGGTCCACCAGAAGTGACAGCTTCCATGGGTGCTTTTTCGTTTTTTGCATGATTTTTTGAAAAGTGTTTCATTTACGAGAAAAATGTTTATGAACTAACAGATTCTAAATTAATTTCGCAACAGTACCGGTTCAGATCAGTTTTCTTATATTCATGCGAAAATGACGATTTTGAAAAAAAAATTGTTTTTCATCAAAAATTCGGTCCCTCACAACTGATATGGATTGGAATGGAAATCTCAGTGATTTTTCGCTGCCATCGGTCCACCGGAAGTGACCCAATTGAAGTTTATCCTAAATTAATCCTAAACCAACAAAAACAGAAATAAATGAGAGTGCGTTGGTTTAAAGCAGTCATTTAGGCGAAGTCAGAACGCAACAAATATTTCTATTTAAATAAGTATTTAAATATTTATTTATTTATTTATTTAATTAACAGTTTTAAAATAAAAACATTATCATTTACATATAATTAGAGATGTTTATGAAAGCCTAAAATCAATAAACACTTAACAATATACCAACTATAAGATTTTATTAGACTCATATGTGCACTCTACTTATTCCTACCCGATTAAAATTCTAATGGAGCTCGCATACCTAAATTGACATTCCTGTGATGAACGGAATTTCTTAGAAATTTTGATTCGTGAAGAACGGAAATTATTAAAAATTTTGATTCTAAGAAAATTCATATTTCAAAATTTTCACCGATCGGCAAACTTGCCACTATACACTTTTGATAGACCCATATGTGCACTCTACTTGTGCAAACCCGATTAAAATTCTAATGGAGCTCGCATACATAAAATGACATTCCTGTGATGAACGGAAGTTCTTAGAAATTTTGATTCGTGAAGAACGGAAATTCTTAAAAATTTTGATTCTAAGAAGATTTTCACTGATCGGCAAACTTGCCACTAAACACTTTTGATAGACCCATATGTGCACTCTACTTGTGCAAACCAGGTTGAAATTCTAATGGAGCTCGCATACCTAAAATGACATTCCTGTGATGAACGGACTTTCTTAGAAATTTTGATTCTAAGAAAATTCATATCTCTAAATTATCACCGATCGGCAAACTTGCCACCATAATATTTTGGTAGACCCATATGTGCACTATCCTTGTGACCTTGTCCACCTTGAGTTTTCGTGTTTCGCTAGACTAGCAGTAATTCGCTAGTACTATAAAAACATGATATTGTCGTATATATAGAGAGATAGACAATACTCACCTATAGAGAGATACACAATAGACCCATATGTGCACTCTACTTGTGCAAACCCGATTAAAATCCTAATGGAGCTCGCATACCTAAATTGACATTCCTGTAATGAACGGAATTTCTTAGAAATTTTGATTCGTGAAGAACGGAAATTCTTAAAGATTTTGATTCTAAGAAAATTAATATTTCAAAATTTTCACCGATCGGCAAACTTGCCACTATACACTTTTGATAGACCCATATGTGCACTCTACTTGTGCAAACCCGATTAAAATTCTAATGGAGCTCGCATACCTAAATGACATTCCTGTGATGAACGGAATTTCTTAGATATTTTGTGATTCGTGAAGAACGGAATTTCTTAAAGATTTTGATTCTAAGAAAATTAATATTCTAAAATGTTCACCGATCGGCAAACTTGCCACTAAACACTTTTGATAGACCCATATGTGCACTCTACTTGTGCAAACCCGATTAAAATTCTAATGGAGCTCGCGTACCTAAAATGGCATTCTGTGATGAACGGAATTTCTTAAAAATTTTGTTTCGTGAAGAACGGAAATTCTTAAAGATTTTGATTCTAAGAAAATTAATAAAGGGTGATTTTTTTGTGGTTAGGATTTTCATGCATTAGTATTTGACAGATCACGCGGGATTTCAGACAAGGTGTCAAAGAGAAAGATGCTCAGTATGCTTTGACATTTCATAATGAATAGACTTACTAACGAGCAACGCTTGCAAATAATTGAATTATATTACAAAAATCAGTGTTCGGTTCGAAAAGTGTTTCGCGATTTACGTCCGATTTATGGTCTACATAATCGACCAAGTGAGCAAACAATTAATGCGATTGTGACCAAGTTTCGCACTCAGTTTACTTTATTGGACATTAAACCAACCACACGAATGCGTACAGTGCGTACAGAAGAGAATATTGCGTCTGTTTCTGAGAGTGTTGCTGAAGACCGTGAAATGTCGATTCGTCGCCGTTCGCAGCAATTGGGTTTGTGTTATTCGACGACATGGAAGATTTTACGCAAAGATCTTGGTGTAAAACCGTGTAAAATACAGCTCCTGCAAGAACTGAAGCCGAACGATCTGCCACAACGTCGAATTTTCAGTGAATGGGCCCTAGAAAAGTTGGCAGAAAATTCGCTTTTTTATCGACAAATTTTGTTCAGCGATGAGGCTCATTTCTGGTTGAATGGCTACGTAAATAAGCAAAATTGCCGCATTTGGAGTGAAGAGCAACCAGAAGCCGTTCAAGAACTGCCCATGCATCCCGAAAAATGCACTGTTTGGTGTGGTTTGTACGCTGGTGGAATCATTGGACCGTATTTTTTCAAAGATGCTGTTGGACGCAACGTTACGGTGAATGGCGATCGCTATCGTTCGATGCTAACAAACTTTTTGTTGCCAAAAATGGAAGAACTGAACTTAGTTGACATGTGGTTTCAACAAGATGGCGCTACATGCCACACAGCTCGCGATTCTATGGCCATTTTGAGGGAAAACTTCGGAGAACAATTCATCTCAAGAAATGGCCCGGTAAGTTGGGCACCAAGATCATGCGATTTGACGCCTTTAGACTATTTTTTGTGGGGCTACGTCAAGTCTAAAGTCTACAGAAATAAGCCAGCAACTATTCCAGTTTTGGAAGACAACATTTCCGAAGAAATTCGGGCTATTCCGGCCGAAATGCTCGAAAAAGTTGCCCAAAATTGGACTTTCCGAATGGACCACCTAAGATCGGGAAACTTGCCACTAAACACTTTTCATAGACCCATATGTGCACTCTACTTGTGCAAACCCGATTTAAATTCTAATGGAGCTCGCATGCCTAAATTGACATTCCTGGGTTGAACGGAATTTCTTACAAATTTTGAGTCGTGAAGAACGAAAATTCTTAAATATTTTGATTCTAAGAAAATTAATATTCCAAAATTTTCACCGATCGGAAAACTTGCCACTAAACACTTTTGATAGACCCATATGTGCACTCTACTTGTGCCAGCCCGATTAAAATTGTAGTGGAGCACGCATACCTTAAATGACATTGTTGTGAAGAAAGGAATTTCTTAGAAATTTTGATTCTTGGAAAATTAATATTTCGAAATTTTCACCGATCGGCAAACTTGCCACTACAATATTTTTGGTAATTTTGATTCTAAGAAAATTAATATTTCAAAATTTTCACCGGTCCTTAATAATATTTAAGTCCGGTGAGTATATTGTTTCGCTTTACAAATCAATTGTGGTGTAATCGAGGTATATGCATTATATGCATTCGAGGTAAAAGAAAGTTGGGTGTTGGCCGCAACCTATTCACTCCTCCATTTTTGAGAGCTTTCATTAGCATCATCGCTGGTTGTCTAAGAAACCAAAAAAGCAACATTAGGAGTCATAGTTTAGTCATAACTAAACTATTTAAAGGAGAACAATTTAATTTTCCAAAAGAGAGCTGCTAACATAACGGAGCTCTGTCAAATCGCATTTACAATTCTCGTTCCTTATGCAAAATCATCCTGATTTTAATTATAAAATTTAAAATTTCTTTATTTTTTTCTAATACGAACTGAAGTCGTCATATTATATTGTACATGGCTGGAAATTCGGGCGACATTTCTATATACACCACATTTTAATCTGTCACAAACACCAAAAAGTAGAGACCGAACTTTTTAAATAAACACCCAGCGTATATACAAATGGAAATGGGGAAAGCAGTTTAAATATAAAAAAGTTCATTATAATATTTTTCCGTGTTCGTTCTTGCTTCCCAACGTTATCAAATCGTGATAACACAGATAAAGCAAATTTTTGTTTGTATGAGGTTTATATATGTACACAACATTATCTGTTATCTGGTTTGTGTGCGTCTCATGAAACTTTTTTTAAGGATCTCTGTGAACGCACCTAATACAATATCCATAATATAAAGATTATTTTAATTAGGAACGGATCCGCATCACTGCGCTAAAATTACTTTAAGGCCAAAAAGTTTCTTTAATGCGTCTACAACTCATTTCCACGAAAAATCAATTTTTAATCCTAAGAATATTTTATGATTAAGGTGGAATATCCTGTTTTGATGCCTATACAATATATTTTCATTTTGCAAACGTGGAATAAAAGTTTTTCTTTTACCTCATCTATCTGAACCCGTCGGTGATCAACGGAATAGGTTATGCGCGCGACTCAAGTCGAATTTATAACTAGGTGGAAATATTTTGAATTGGTATGTAAATGAAATTTTGTATCAAATTTATTTATGTCTAATAAATTAATCGTAAGTGTTTTATATCCAAATACAAAGAGTGAATGAGTTAGAAAAGAGGCACACACGCAAATCTCCCTCTATATATTGCAATCATTCAGTTCATTAGGCTGTCGATAAATCTTAAATTTGATTCAATTTATAAATTATTCCGCCTCTCACTTCCTTTCACTCCTGGAATATTTTATTTTCTGTTCTTGCTACATTATATCGTTTTAATGATAAATTGGAAATTTTTCAATTTGATTTCCATAATTTACGCACCCTCCACACCCATTCCATGTTGAACGTATCACTGTTACAAAAACTCATTTATCAGCAGTACGAGTTTTATGAGAGAAATTTGTTCAGGTCGGTTTGATCCATTTGATGAGATTTAAATTAATGTGACTGTTGTTTTAATATGCTAGACAATCGGGTGTCAAGTTTTAATACGGATAGGGTTTCGGGGAGATTTTGATTTGCACGACAAGCCGTCTGTTATATATTTCGGAAAAATTTGCGACAAATTCGAGCTAGAAGACGAAATTATAACTGTCAGACGAACATACTTGAGCACGTTTACTGCAGTGCTCTACTAGTGTCTCTGCATGCAGACACTTACTTCATATTTATACTGATCGGTAAACACATTGTAACATGTCTCTGAACTACGAATTATCGACATTAACTTACTTATAATTTCACTTTCTTCAATTCGTGAATAATTATATTAAATGACTCGAATCCGTTGTTGTATACGAATATCCTGAAGCAGAATACTTTAAAAGTATGTTACAGTGGTAATTTAACATAAATCAAATAGGCATAGCTGAGCAAATATACCTGCTAGCTGCCTAACTCCAACACATTGGTCCTTCGAGCCAACAAAAACAACCGGCGGAAAATTCAAAAAGTCGAGCCACCACAACAACTGGCAGATAATACAACAACAACTCGCGCCGCAAATAGCGTTGACAAATTGACTAGACTGGATAGCCCAGTAACATCGAATACCATAGTATGCTGACTACTTAATCAACGACAACAAGATTCGAGTTACTACACCAACACACCATTACTACGGTGAAAGACATACACCACTTTTTTGGAACACATACGTGTTCGCCTCAATACTGGTGCATAAGAAACTCCCACCGATGATAGGTCAAAGGAATAAGTTCTAATTTCCACCATATACTCCAGGAGATGATACGACACGTAGCAAACAAATCAACCGTTACATTCGTCAACAAAATATTAAGATGCAAAATCTATCGAAAGAGATGGATGGCACCCAGAAACTTATCAACGAAAATACATGGAGAGATGGTTCAATGAACCAAATCATAGATCTCCATAAAAATATATTCATCGAAGCCTCAGACGAAGAAAAAACAACACTACCACATTTCATTGATGACAAAACAGTGATAGCTGCCCAAACACCACTGGATCCTTTAAGGCATAATACGGAGGATGCAGCAGGCAAACTTCTAAAAATCAGCGAGAAGTCTTCGACCCAATAATACACTAACAGATACACATAAAATGTGTTATCTGAAAACATACACTGGTGACCATGCAGCCAAATTGATCAACCAACTTCATAGCACTGGCGAGAACTACGAAATTGCATGGACGATTATCGAAGATAGATACCATAATCGGCGTGCAAACGTAACCAGATACATCCATACATTGAAGACCCAACCCACCATCAATAACGAATCGGCGTCAAGCTGTAAAAAACATCGCAAATAATATCGAGAATTGAGATCCAATTATCAATAACACAATATGAAAGTAATTTGACAGTGAATCAGTGTGATTATGCGAAATGCCATTAGAAAATTCAAGAGACATTCATAGATTAGCAAGTTTTATAAAATTTCTTGAAAAACGGTTCACAGCCTTGGAAACCAGGAACAACACTGTTGACATCAAATGTAAAATCCCAACTCGACGATGAATTGCACGCACAATAAAATGTGGAGGACGACGTCATCAATTGCTACACAACAATAAAAAGGATGATGATAATGTGAGAGCAACAAATGAAGCTTCGACTATAGACAATCGAAGCACATCGCTGCATACTGCCCCAGATCTACGTGTAATTATCGATCCTTGCTCACAAGCGAGCTTTTATCACTTCAAAGACAGTGAACAGCTTAAAATTAAAAACACCTAATGCAGAGCTGAGAATTATGGGAATTGGCGGAAGTGAAAAGCAAATGATAAAACGGATAACAACATTATCAATAATGTCGCACTTCAATTCGAAATTCGAACTGTCCATACAAGCGTTGGTAGTAAATAAAATAACACAAGAATAACCACAGAAGCCACTAATGGTTCCAAAATGGAACAATCCAATATTACCACTGGCCGATCCTGGTTATAATATTTCAGCCCCAATTGATTTAACCCTGGGAGCAGATTTTTATGCGGATATCTTTCTACGTGATATATTAGTGCAAGGCAGCAAACAACCAATTGCTCATCATTTCCATTTTACTGCCCTGCTGTAAAAACAGCTGAAATTACTACTCAGGAAAACTCTCTGTACCAAATCGAGAAAACTCTCACAAGGTTTTGAAAGATCAAAGATTTACATCCCCCGCGGAAACAAACTTGCGAATAAGAAAAGTGTGAACAGGAGATCAAAAACAATTTCAAACGATCAACAGAGGGCACGTACATTGTAAAAATACTGATCAACAGTAAACTACTGGCACACTATGAACGAAAAAAATGCCAACAGCAAGATTTCTACAACTAGAGAAGCAACTCATTAAAAACAATGAACTAGCAATCCAAGAGAATTTACGAAAAATTATGAAGATCTCCGACATATGCAAATGATAAACAAAGCATCGGAAACCAACAACACTTACTATATTTCACGCCACGCTGTTCTAAAACCGTCCAGCACTACGACAAAGTTGAGAGTTGTATTTGACGCCTCTGCGTAATCAACCAATGGAAAATCATTAAATGACATAATGCACATCGGACCGAAACTGCAGCAGTACTTTTAGCTCATTGTCATGAGATGGCGGTAGCACAAATACGTCTTTACAGCATATATAGAAAAATATTTCAGCAAATATAGGTTTCCGAAGAGGACAGAAAGCTCTAACATGTACTGTGGAGTAACTCACCAGCCCAGAAACTTTAGCCACATATTAAGCGGTCAGAACTCTGCAGCAGTTGGTAGAAGACGAGAAAAGCACATTTCATCTTGCTTACGATGTATTAAAGAACGACTTCTTTGTTGATGATTTGATGGCGAGATGCGATACGTTGAATGAAGCATTAGATGTTCGAAATCAATTAACTGAAATTCTCCGACGTTGCGGTTTTAATCTAAGGAAGTGGGCAAGCATCAATGAAAAACTACTACCGATGATATCCAGAATACAGATATAAGATTGAAATTGTCCAAATGATCAAAGTTTTGGGGATCTATTGAAAATCCGAACTCGACATGTTTGAGTTTAACTTAGAACTCCCGAGACATATTTGTCCCGTAACAAAGCGGAATGTTCTCTCTACGATGGCCAAGCTGTTTGACTTATTAGGATGGCTATAGCACCAGTAATAATAACGCCAAAATCATCGATCTTAAAATTACAAGGTGGTGCAAGATCCACAGATGAATCACTAGGAGAGGTTTTAGTGACGCATCGGAAAAAGCGTATGCCGCTTGTGTTTCTCTAAAAGTAATCAGAAGAAAACATGTTAACACAAGCCTTATATCAGCTAAAACCAGAGTAGCGATCACGAAACTGAAAGTAACGTTAACACAAATAGAACTAAACGGATGCCTTCTAGTAGCTAAACTGCTTCAAAAAGTTAAACAAGCATTAAAAATACAACAAGCCCCGACTTAAGCATGGACCGATTCTACCATAGTATTCTCATGGATTAAAGACGGCATACCAAAATACAAATCATATGTTGCAAACAGTGTCGGAAATCAGGAATCTAATTGAACCAAATCAATGGCATCACATCAAATCAAGTAATAATCCAGCTGACTGCGCAAGTCGAGAAACAACAACTAAAGAACTCTTAAACCACAATCTCTGGTGGACAGATCCGCAATCGGCACGAAATAACACAAGCTACCAATTTAACGCGCAAATTGAGAATGTCCCCGATCATCAAAAATCAATTGAAGTAAATGTTAACTTAGCCGTCAAACATCATGAGTCAGATAATAGAATCATGGACTTAATTAGCAAAACATCTAGTTTTGTAAAGATGAAGAAAATTGTCAAAAAAGAAAATACAGATAAATATGATTTACTCGACGCAAGAACAATCATAATAAGGCATACACAGCGCACCAACTATAAAGATGAAATAACACAGCTCCTAAAGATTGGATCCGTAGGCAAGAAAATTCAGCTGGAACGGTGGAAGACCTTAAAACTCATTACTAAATTATAATGAAAAGTGTCTTGCAATACTGCCCTCCCGCGTTCAACTCAGTAAAATGTGTTAATTGCCATAGATACCGAACCAGGCAAGGGAGTAATCAACTGATGGAAAACTTACCTTTCTCCACGAGTGCAACCATCTAGGCCGATCACTTACACCGGGGTTGACTATGCTGGCTCTTTATAGATAAAACATGTAAAGGTAGATGACACTGTCTTGCAACAAAGGCAGTTCATATAGGGGTAGTGACGGAACTCACAGAAGGATTCATAGCTGCCTTTCGAAGATTCAGCACAAAACGTGGACTCTGTAGCCACAACGTCACAAATTTCATTGGAGCCAACAACCAACTCAAAATGATGCAAATGGCGGTAGTAACTGATTTCAATCACATGGTATTTTCAGCCACCAGCAGCTTCTCATTTTAGTGGCCCATATGGAAGGCAGGCGTGAAATCTGTGAAGACTCATTTAAAAAAGATCTTGAGTCAGCATACGATACTCACGTACGAAGACTTAACAACAGTTTTAATCCAAATAGTAGCCGTGGTAAAATCAAAGCCTCTATACCCAATTTCCGATCACATAACCAATCTGGAAGTTCTCACCCAATCTGGAAGTTTTAGGAAAAATTAAACAAGACTTCTGGAAAAGATGGACTAACGAATATATCTTCGGAGACTACAACAATGACCAAGTGGTTACAGGTAAAACCACAAGTACAAATTGGGGACCTTGTTCTTCTCTTAGAAGAAAACTTACCCCCCTCTATTTTTCGATTCTGTAGGGATGGGATATTCTCAGTTTTGAATCTCTTCCAAAACTGTACCATTTGTGTTATTTGTTTCATTAATATCTGACTGCCCTGTGAGAAACGCCCTGGTGTGAGAGAGTTCAAGTCATTTAGATCTGATGACTGTTCCGTTAGTGGGCGCAAATTCATTACTCCTTCTATTTCAACAACAGAACTTATATCAGCCTCAGTTTATTATCTCTCCATATGATTGCACTGCGACCACATCCATTGAAGAAGCGTTTCAAACATGTTATAAATAACGCAGCACACAGACTTTGTTGTAGGTGTTTTCCTTCACAAAACACAGATTTCTGTACCGCACAGAAAAAGTGCCACAAAAATCCAACCCAGTTGTATAAAACGACTGGCACGCTTCTAAACATGGTGTCGATACATTTCCAAGGATTTGTATCATACCTTCAGGTTTTGCATGGAAACACGAAACGCATCGATAAATTATTTGGTTAGTTTGATTATTGAGAGGCCCATAACGCAACAGTAAATTGATGGTATTAAAGAAAATCCACACGAAAACTGGATGATGGACTAGAACCATTTAATAATAATATCCAACAAGCAGCATGGCAAAGTGTGAACCATTCCACATACAAACTTCCTAAGGAACCATAACTATCCTCTTGAGGTCAGAAAACTAGATGGCAGCAAACCCGTGCTCCGCATTATAGACACATTCTCACCACTTTCTGTGGTCAAAATAAAATAAATGGCGAAAGCATAAATCAGTGACTCCGCAGTGTCTCTGAACTAAATAATGACGATTATTTAATTTATAAAGCAACGAAGGGCAGATCCTGGGCTAAAATTAACAAGCAGAAAGTCTCTTTATTTGCGAGACAAACAGCAAAAATACAACTACCGTCAACAAAATGAATAATCTTAACATAAGACAGGTGTTTTTCTTGGAACTAAACAATGAAATTAATAAAAATTTAAGTACCGGGAAAGCCTCAGGTTATGGCTTCATTGGAAATTGTGAAAGCCATTCCGAAAAAAAAGTTGGCGTAAATTAGTTCAAATAAGTTATGCTGAAAGTGGCTTAAGTAATTATTGTCACTACTACCAGTCATATCAAAAATATTTGAAAAACTGCTGCTCAAGAGGCTCAAACCTTTAATTGAAGAAATATGTTTAATTCCAACACACCAATTTAACCTCCCCCAATGCATCGAGCCGTCTAAGAAATTTTATCAAATTCTTAAATCTTGCATTGCAGATCGACACTTTCCACTGAAACTTGAGGTATACCACAATGTAGCGAATTCGAATCTATTCTGTTCATTCTATATATACGAGAGATTTGCCGAATATTCAAGGACTACCTGTTAGCAGTTGGAAATGCTATCAGTTGGTAAAGATAAATCGAAAGCAACAAGCAAACTCTAGAATGCGGTTACAGTGAGTAACTGTAACAAAATGTAAACCGGATTCTCGTTGCTCTTAACTAAAACCAAATGCAAAAATAGCTAAATACCTTGGGATGACCCTCAATGCTTGCTAAGCTAAGATGGAAAGAGCACAACTAGAAGAAAAACGAAGAGTTAAATTTCAAGATAAATTATAGGGAATCTACTATCTAACCTATTAGGCTTACGTCATCTAAATTTTGAGTACGTCATTTTATTTCATTTCATTTTGTCAATTTAACCGTAACATAAAATTATTCCTCATAAATCGTCTTACCTACCTATACCCCTTTTACGTTACAAACAATCAAAATAATTTACCGCTACATTAGTTCGTTATGCTGAAAGACGACAACATAATTATTAATGTTATTCACAGAACCAAGGTAGTAAACAAATTCTAAGTACGTATACCCAATATTTGGGTACGCCTTCATTCGTAATTCCCGGTTCTCGTGTAAAACAAGATTTAAATCTTATATGGTTATTAGTTCTGTTTGTTCTTAATTAAAAGAAATTATTTACCTTTCCTCTTGAACTATTTTCCTACGTTTGCCGTACTCGTATCTAAACCTTTTTTAAATAATGAATCGAATGGGGAGACAGGAGATTTCTAGTTTTCATAGTTGTACCTGTTGAAAGTAGTTTGATAAATTAATGCCGCATCAGTTATTTCCTTGCCACACACATTCGGGTAAAATTACTTGTAAATTCGAGCCCCAAACAATAGTTAGTTTATATTATATTTAGGACCGTAACCTTTTGACTTTTCGGTTTTGCTTTTTATTAAAATGAGGATTAGGTTTCCTTCATACCGTTGTAGATGGTGCGTCACAAAAAGAAATGTATTTCCAGTTTTTATTCCGTTGATATAAAGTGAATTTCACTCATACATTGATACCAATAATTTTATTAGGTTATAGGCCCTGGAGCGCCGAGCCTTGCTCGGTCAAAGATGATTGAATTGGAAGTTTTTGCGTTAATTTCTAATTGTCATACCCGGAAAAAATTCAGACTTTGTAATACACAAAGTCTAAGCAAATATCAGTTGCTTATTTAATTCTGAATACAAAACAATTAAATAATATTACGATAATTAGCATATCGCCCAACAATTAAAGGCGTTTTCATTAGCCATCATTTTCTATTCTACTATGGAGACGTTATTTCTTTCAAATGAGTTTGCCGCATCTAAACCTCTCTATAGCTTCACGTACCTAGGTGTATTATTAAATAAATGTTCTTTCCAGCAGTTAATACTAAATGGAGGGTTGTATATATTTGGCCAACACCCGAATTTCTTGTGGAATTTGATTCTCATGAACTCATATGTCAAAATTTTAAACGTCCCTTAAGCTAGCAGAACCCTTACAGCAGAACATTACAAGATAGTATGAATAATTTTAGGCTAATAATAGGCTAATTAAATGCTCTACTAAAAAATTTTGGGCTCCACCCCTTCCAACAAAAACGATGGGTTCTGCTAGCTTTAGAAAAAGTTAGCAGAACCCATATCGAAAAATATTTTAAAAACAATTGGAAAATTAAAGGTTAATTTTAGGCTAATTAAATGCCCTATGTAAATTTTATTATTCTGCTCATTCTAGAAAAGGCATAAGGTTTTATCATTTCAGAGCTAGCAGAACCCAAATCGAAAATCGAACCAAAACCGAAATTGGAACCCAAAAGAAGATCAATTAACATGCAAATAATTTTAGGCTCATTATGGCCTAGCCAAATGCCCCATTAAAAAATTTTGGGCTCCACTAGTTCTTGACCAAACTTCAGGTCATTTAATCTAAAGCTAGCAGAACCCAAATCGTAAATCGGACCAAAGCCGAAATTAGAACCCAAAACAAGATCAATTAACATGCAAATAATTTTAGGCTCATTATGGCCTAACCAAATGCCCCATTAAAAAATTTTGGGCTCCCCTAGTTCTTGACCAAACTTCAGGTCATGGGCGAGCTAGCCATGATAGCTTTAGACTAAACGACCTGAAGTTCTTGACCAAAACTAGTGGAGCCCAAAATATTTTATTGGGGCATCTGATTAGGCCACAATGAGCCTAAAATTATTTGCATGTTAATTGATCTTGTTTTGGGTTCTAATTTCGGTTTTGGTGCGATTTTCGATTTGGGTTCTGCTAGCTTTAGATTAAATGACCTGAAGTTTGGTCAAGAACTAGTGGAGCCCAAAATTTTTTAATGGGACATTTGGTTAGGCCATAATGAGCCTAAAATTATTTGCATGTTAATTGATCTTGTTTTGGGTTCTAATTTCGGCTTTGGTGCGATTTACGATTTGGGTTCTGCTAGCTTTAGATTAAATGACCTGAAGTTTGGTCAAGAACTAGTGGAGCCCAAAATTTTTTAATGGGACATTTGGTTAGGCCATAATGAGCTTAAAATTATTTACATGTTAATTGATCTTGTTTTGGGTTCTAATTTCGGTTTTGGTGCGATTTTCGATTTGGGTTCTGCTAGCTTTAGATTAAATGACCTGAAGTTTGGTCAAGAACTAGTGGAGCCCAAAATGTTTTAATGGGACATTTGGTTAGGCCATAATGAGCTTAAAATTATTTGCATGTTAATTGATCTTGTTTTGGGTTCTAATTTCGGTTTTGGTCCGATTTTCGATTTGGGTTCTGCTACCTTTAGATTAAATGACCTGAAGTTTGGTCAAGAACTAGTGGAGGCCAAAATTTTTTAATGGGGCATTTGGTTAGGCCATAGTGAGCCTAAAATTATTTGTATGTTAATTGATCTTGTTTTGGGTTCTAATTTCGGTTTTGGTCCGATTTGGGTTCTGCTAGCTTTAGATTAAATGACCTGAAGTTTGGTCAAGAACTAGTGGAGCCCAAAATTTTTTAATGGGACATTTGGTTAGGCCATAATGAGCCTAAAATTATTTGTATGTTAATTGATCTTGTTTTGGGTTCTAATTTCGGTTTTGGCCCGATTTTCGATTTGGGTTCTGCTAGCTTTAGATTAAATGACCTGAAGTTTGGTCAAGAACTAGTGGAGCCCAAAATTTTTTAATGGGGCATTTGGTTAGGCCATAATGAGCATAAAATTATTTGCATGTTAATTGATCTTGTTTTGGGTTCCAATTTCGGTTTTGGTTCGATTTTCGATATGGGTTCTGCTAACTTTTTCTAAAGCTAGCAGAACCCATCGTTTTTGTTGGAAGGGGTGGAGCCCAAAATTTTTTAGTAGAGCATTTAATTAGCCTATTATTAGCCTAAAATTATTCATACTATCTTGTAATGTTCTGCTGTATGGGTTCTGCTAGCTTAAGGGACGTAATTTTAATCAGCATTCAAAGACGAGACATCGAAAATAAGGAGTCTAAATATTTTTGAAATCGCGTCGTTCTTGTTAAGCAACTTCCGGTTTGTTGTTTCCAAAAATCAATGTGTCATGTGCTGCACCTTTGTTTGTATGTTTCGTAATCTCATAATCTCTAAACCGTAATTTTTGCATTTTCTGCAAAACAACATAAAACAAATTTTTCAAAACGAAACGAAACATTTTTTTTCTAACGGGTGCGCCATCTTTTATGTCGGTATGTAAACATTGATTAACTGTGAAAAAAACAACCGATTTCTATTTTTTATTCAATTTGGTCCTTTGCAATTTATTTGGACTAGCCTTTGAATACAACATTAATTAAGTGGCTGCGATTATGGCCAAAGCATCTCGTGTGGTATGCGATGATTCCGGCACGAATGTTTGCCTTGAGCTCGTCAATGGTCTGAGGCTTGCTGGTGTATACTTTGCTTTTCAAATAACCCCACAAAAAGAAGTCCGTAGGGGTCAAATCTGGAGATCTGGGTGGCCAATGTCGCCTCTTTTTGACATCAGACTAAATTGTTTGATTTGCAGTGTGGCATGTCGCACCATCTTGTTGAAACCAGTAACCGTCAAAACCTTTTCACGCATTTGCGGGCAGACATAAAGAGCCAACATACACCGATATCGATTATTTCGTTTTCTCTGAAAAAATATTATGGCCCAATGATGGTTTTGGTATAAATGCCGGCCCAAACAGTCACTTCATGGATCTCGTGTAGATTTTCCGTTCCCCAAATACGGCAATTTTGCTTATTAACGCCGACAGAGAGTGTGAAATGGGCTTCGTAAGTCATCAAAATTTGCTTCCAAAAATCAGGTTCAGTGTCAACCTTTCGAGCGACTTCCAAGCGACGTGAACGGTCTGTCGGCAATATTCTATGTGTTAATTGCACTTTACATGACAACAAATACAAATCATTCTTCAAAATACTCCGCAAACGACACTTTTAGGTTCTGGGCAACGCTCTCTCTGACCTCTCCAACCAGTTGGCATGTTGACGATCTCTCACTGTCCCGTGCTGAAATTCGACACCAAACGACGAATAGTGTTGTATCAAAATTTGCTTCCAAAAATCAGGTTCAGTGTCAACCTTTCGAGCGACTTCCAAGCGACGTGAACGGTCTGTCGGCAATATTCTATGTGTTAATTGCACTTTACATGGCAACAAATACAAATCATTCTTCAAAATACTCCGCAAACGACACTGTTAGGTTATGGACAACGCTCTCTCTGACCTCTCCAACCAGTTGGCATGTTGATGATCTCTCACTGTCCCGTGCTGAAATTCGACACCAAACGACAAATAGTGTTGTCGGGCGGTGCCCAGTGTTGTGCATCTATTGGTGCCGAAAATAGCGTAGACAATTGATTTTTGCGTAGACAATGTCGAGAATTGGTAGAGTATGTATAGACAATGCAGATGACTGATTTTTCGTTGTTTTCTTCCATTGTTTTTCTGCACGAATTAGTCATCTTATATAGTTTTCCAGTTTAAATATGGATTTACTGATATTTTTGATGTTGAAATTCAATTTTAATAAAACAATAAGGTGAGATTGAAATATTTTGATCAATCGAAATAAAATAAAATTTTATGAAAGGTAAATTGAAAATAGGTGGGATTTCTTTAGCGTTCACCGGTAGCTCCAGTAACTTTCATATAAGGTGTTTACACGATCCTGCAACATTTGCTGGTTTGTGGTATCGATTCTATAATGGCGTCGATATAATCGTTCGAAAAAGAATCTGAAAAACGGAGAATCTTCTAAGATTTTTTCTGTATCCAGCGGGCTTTATAGAAATGAATAATTTTCATTCTGGTTGAAATCGAGTTAATTTCGTAAACGAGATCAAATTAAACGTCAGTGTGCAAAGTACTTTCCTGAGCTTAATCGTTTTGTATAACGCTGTACGATGTTGAATTCGGTTATGATGAGTTTTTTTGATTGATTTTACTGTTTTTGGTTGTGTTTCGACCAAATTACACATAGTTAAGAAAAAATGTGGTGTACACCACAAAATGTGGCATGGGGATTTTTTAATGCAAGCAATACCCATTTTGTTCAGGTTAGTTCAGGATTACATTTGTCCGAGAGATTCACCAATTCATTATCAATCGACTTTTATTTTTTGGAGTTATCTTGCTTGAAATGGGGGGCGAGTGTCAGATATAGATATGACAACAAAAACTTCATCAATAACGTCAAGTAACCATTGCTTGGGTTACTACAAATCTGGGTAACCCTTGAGAACATCATAGAAGGAATTGAATAATAATAGAGTGGAGCGAAAACTCGATCGCGCCGGCACGCTTGTATCATCGCTCTCTCTCCCCCTGCATTCATTACTCCAAAATCAAAATGATTACAGAAACGGCTTATCTTACGCGAGCACGGTCTAAACAAGCATTTAGACACTACGACCAATCGACTTCTGCATCACAAACCAGCAAACTCATAAGAAGCAGTCAAAAAAATCAGTCCACACAAAAAAAAATTCACCCATATATATTACACATTTGGGCATGAACCCATATCACCTTGACTGGCACGACGAACCAAATTCGCGACGTAATGAATAATTAACAAGAAATTCATTACAAAGTCATACATTACAAAGAAGTCAGGCTTAAATAAAATGAAGTGTGCGGGGAAATTCGCATAGACGACCCCCAATAAAAACTGGTAACCACCACAATTGAAAATTAAGCGGCTATTTGTAAAACGCATTAAAACAAATTGGAAGAAATTTTAACACTGACAGGATTCAAGATTCCGCCGACACAAGGAAAAACACATTCTGCGAAGCGCTCAAGCTCCAGCCTAGCCTCCAAACGGATGAAGAAGCATCCACAAGTTTAGAAGCAATATTGAATCGAAGAAGGCTATATCGAAACCGCTACCAAAACACATTCCGGGTACCAAGGACAAGAAAATGGAGCGGTCACTAGGCCAACCAACACTGAAAACATTTCAAGGCTGCAGAAGGTGCTGCAGCAGCAACCCGACATCCGCGTACTATATAAAACTATAATAACAATAATGCGGTGTATGTAGAAGACAACTAGAAAATTCACCGATATCTCCTACCCAATGGAGCAGGAAGTCTGCAAAGCGGTAAATTAGCGGTGTTATTGCTAAAATGAAAAATAACAAAAAGCGAATAAGCAACGAATCAAAAATATACAACCTGAAATATTTATTCAAAGGGGCATTTCGACAACTGCAATGACTTCTAACACCAGTAAATACCAAAAGTGTGAAATTCCGGTAGAATACCGGAAAAATAGAAGGAAAATTTCCTCCTACAACTCCTTTCCACCAAGGCAGAGGGGTCTAGGTTAACGGATCAGCAATTATGACGGTGTAGCTAGGCCCTATAACAACCTGTTTTTAATCATAAAAACGATTTTAAAAAAATTTTAATTTCGAACATTTAACGATATCGCACTTTAACCCGTAACGTTTACATAAATGTGCTTCATTACCATATAAAACTGGAAGTTAAATTTTTAAATGTGAACCAAAAATTAATTTATGAATTTGATGATTGCTAATCGAAATAATAATTTTCAACGTTGTCTACACGTATAGAATATTAATTATCGACGCAGTGTAGACAATACGGCACAACACTGGCGGTTGGCCACGGTTATTCGACGATATGCACGTTGAGTTAACACAAGTGAACGAATCTGCAATATACAGCGCCACTATTTCGGCTTGTTTCGGTGTGAAGCGATTCATGGTTAAAATTGTACTGAATTGAGGTTCCTAAAACAAGTCTAATCAAGTTAGTCGATCGAAAAATGTCACTGTTATTCAAAGTTTACATACTGATACGAAAGATGGCGCACCCTGTAACCGTAATTTCTATTATATTTTAGTAAAATGTTTGATCTGCCAAATAAGAAATTCATCGTTATGAAGCTTTATTCTTAGAAAAGTGTTACAGTGTCAGTTACAAATTAAATTTAGAATCCGTTCGTTCTTAATCGATGTTTACACAGATGCTATATGCATTTCCGGTGGATCGATTTCCACTAAATTTCATTTGGAGGTAGGTATTTAAGAAAAAAATTTTAAGTATGAAGTTTCATTCAAATCAGTAAATCCGTCTCGAAAACTACTTTATGGGACTTCGGTAGTATGGCGAATGGTAAATCTATTACTATACTTACTGTTTCTTTGTAAAAATAAATAATAATTTTGCCACACCTGGTTATGCAATGGTTTAGTTCTTTTCAATTTAAAAACCCGCGGTTTTGTATCAATCAATTTACTCACTTTACAAAATCACATCCGGAACTCATTTTCGAATCCTATCCTTTCTGTAACATACAAAGAGAGTTGTACGCCAATCGGTAAAGAAATGGCTTAGGTTCATTGCAATTGACAATTACCCAGAGGCATGCCCTAAATATATATTAGATTCCCATTTTCATCATTTATCTGCGTTCCATCTTCTTCGATTGAGATGACATAGTAATATTGTAAAACATAACGCAACATAATGGCTAAACCGGGGCACCTCTATATAATTTTCCTAAAGTCCATCTGCATCCAATGCAGTTATTTCCTGACATTCTAAAATATTCTCTCCCAAATTTTCTATCAAAATCTTTTGAGCAATATTTTTCAATAGGGACTCGGATCCCGTTTTTCCCAATTTTTTCGATTTTAGTACTCATCATAATCGATTCTTAGTACTCGAAAATGTATCTCACCCATTTTTACTAAAATGGCGTTCGACCCGAAACCCCTAAATAAATTTTCGTCAAAATTAGGACTCACCACGATCCATTCCTGGTATTAAAAAATCTATATCACTGCAATTTTTATCTAAATCGTGCGAGCCGAAAATATTTAAAAAGGGTACCCGCCCCCAACGATGGGTCTTCTAAACGCACTTACCCGAAATTTGCAGCGGTCGAAACCGTTTCCTGGCATTCTAATGCTTAGCATATCCTTCATTGGTTTTTTTTTCAAAATTTTGCTAGCTGAAAATAAATAGTGAATTAACTAAAAAGACCCGGGCCGCTCCAGGATACATCAAAATCGTTTGAAGCGGAACAAAATGTGTAAAATGTGAATTTCAATGTAACGAAAAATGTGAATGATGCGAGTGCTACAAACCAATATTATTGTGCAACCATCTACTGTCATCGTTACGTAACCAACATAACATGGTGCAACATTCCGTAATATGATGAAACATAACGCCTGATAGCTAATTATTGAAAAGCACAAGACACAACACGATGGAACATCACGCAACATAGTACAAAATAGCGCAACATGGTACACATTACGCTACATGGTGCAATATCTAGCAACATCTCACAACAAGATGCAACGTTAATCAACATGGCTCAACATCACACAACAGGGTGCAATATGACGCAACATGAAGCGACATCAAAAATATTGAGCAATTAGATAACGAAACATTGAACAACATCACGCAACATATTGCAACAACATGTAACATGGTGCAACATCATGCAACATGGTGCAATATGACGACCCATCCGGAGGGCTCATTTGTGAATTATCTGCCAAATGTTATCAAAATCGTTCAAGCTAAATAAAATGGCCAAGCCAACATGACGCAACATAGTGGATGTCACACAATGGTCAACATGGTGTAACATCACGGAACATCGTGCAACATCACGAAACATCGTGGAACATTACACAACAAGAGGCAATATCAACATGGTGTAACATCACAGAACATCGTGCAAGATCACGAAACATCGTGGAACATTACACAACAAGAGGCAATATCATGCTATATGGTGCAACATCATGTAACATTTTGCACCATAACACATCCAGAATTTAGAACTCCTTGTAATCGTTTCCTTGCATTCGAAAACCCTATCCCGCTAAATTTTATCAAAATTGCCCAACCCAAATAAAATATTAAAAGAGGGCTCCAAGTTTTCCAGCCACCATCGCCACCTAAATGAATTTTCCATAAATATGAACTCATCACAATCGGTTTCTGTAATCGAAAACGTTCCTCTAGCAATTGTATAATTCGTGCTTGCCGAAAAAAATTAAAGAAAGGAACCGGGCCTCATCGAGCAACCCTTTGAACGGATTTTCCCGAAATTAGTATCCCTCGCAATCGACTTTTCGAAAAGCTGAAAAACGCTTAATCACCAATTTTTACAAAATTCGAGCGAGGCAAAGAACAATTAAAGAAAGAAAACCGAAGCCAACCGTTCGAACTTCTGAACTAGTTTTCCCGAAATCTGATCCAACCGATTCCTGGCAATTTAAAACCCCTTCCCAATTTTTATAAAAATCGTACGAGTAAAAAAAAATAAAAAAATGGGCCTCGGGCCCCACCAAATGGCTCCTAAGTGAATTTTCCGATAATCAGGACCCATCACAATTGGTTTTAACCGAAAAAATATTAGAGAAAGGAACCCAGCACCTAGATAACAATCGATTCTTGGTACTCGAAAACCCCTTTCAGCAATTTTCATCAAAGTCGTTTGAGCTGAGAAAAAACGAAGAAAATGGAACCCGCGCCCTAACAGAGGAGGGGTTATAATCCGCGAACGAATTTTCCTGAAAGCTAAACCCAGTGCAATAAACTTAATAGTCGAACACCTTCTGTTAACAATTTTTCTGAAACTCGTTCGTGCTGTTTCCGAAACCGATAAAGGGATAAATTAATGAATAATTAACAAGAAATTCATTACAAAGTCATACATTACAAAGAAGTCAGGCTTAAATAAAATGAAGTGTGCGGGGAAATTCGCATAGACGACCCCCAATAAAAACTGGTAACCACCACAATTGAAAATTAAGCGGCTATTTGTAAAACGCATTAAAACAAATTGGAAGAAATTTTAACACTGACAGGATTCAAGATTCCGCCGACACAAGGAAAAACACATTCTGCGAAGCGCTCAAGCTCCAGCCTAGCCTCCAAACGGATGAAGAAGCATCCACAAGTTTAGAAGCAATATTGAATCGAAGAAGGCTATATCGAAACCGCTACCAAAACACATTCCGGGTACCAAGGACAAGAAAATGGAGCGGTCACTAGGCCAACCAACACTGAAAACATTTCAAGGCTGCAGAAGGTGCTGCAGCAGCAACCCGACATCCGCGTACTATATAAAACTATAATAACAATAATGCGGTGTATGTAGAAGACAACTAGAAAATTCACCGATATCTCCTACCCAATGGAGCAGGAAGTCTGCAAAGCGGTAAATTAGCGGTGTTATTGCTAAAATGAAAAATAACAAAAAGCGAATAAGCAACGAATCAAAAATATACAACCTGAAATATTTATTCAAAGGGGCATTTCGACAACTGCAATGACTTCTAACACCAGTAAATACCAAAAGTGTGAAATTCCGGTAGAATACCGGAAAAATAGAAGGAAAATTTCCTCCTACAACTCCTTTCCACCAAGGCAGAGGGGTCTAGGTTAACGGATCAGCAATTATGACGGTGTAGCTAGGCCCTATAACAACCTGTTTTTAATCATAAAAACGATTTTAAAAAAATTTTAATTTCGAACATTTAACGATATCGCACTTTAACCCGTAACGTTTACATAAATGTGCTTCATTACCATATAAAACTGGAAGTTAAATTTTTAAATGTGAACCAAAAATTAATTTATGAATTTGATGATTGCTAATCGAAATAATAATTTTCAACGTTGTCTACACGTATAGAATATTAATTATCGACGCAGTGTAGACAATACGGCACAACACTGGCGGTTGGCCACGGTTATTCGACGATATGCACGTTGAGTTAACACAAGTGAACGAATCTGCAATATACAGCGCCACTATTTCGGCTTGTTTCGGTGTGAAGCGATTCATGGTTAAAATTGTACTGAATTGAGGTTCCTAAAACAAGTCTAATCAAGTTAGTCGATCGAAAAATGTCACTGTTATTCAAAGTTTACATACTGATACGAAAGATGGCGCACCCTGTAACCGTAATTTCTATTATATTTTAGTAAAATGTTTGATCTGCCAAATAAGAAATTCATCGTTATGAAGCTTTATTCTTAGAAAAGTGTTACAGTGTCAGTTACAAATTAAATTTAGAATCCGTTCGTTCTTAATCGATGTTTACACAGATGCTATATGCATTTCCGGTGGATCGATTTCCACTAAATTTCATTTGGAGGTAGGTATTTAAGAAAAAAATTTTAAGTATGAAGTTTCATTCAAATCAGTAAATCCGTCTCGAAAACTACTTTATGGGACTTCGGTAGTATGGCGAATGGTAAATCTATTACTATACTTACTGTTTCTTTGTAAAAATAAATAATAATTTTGCCACACCTGGTTATGCAATGGTTTAGTTCTTTTCAATTTAAAAACCCGCGGTTTTGTATCAATCAATTTACTCACTTTACAAAATCACATCCGGAACTCATTTTCGAATCCTATCCTTTCTGTAACATACAAAGAGAGTTGTACGCCAATCGGTAAAGAAATGGCTTAGGTTCATTGCAATTGACAATTACCCAGAGGCATGCCCTAAATATATATTAGATTCCCATTTTCATCATTTATCTGCGTTCCATCTTCTTCGATTGAGATGACATAGTAATATTGTAAAACATAACGCAACATAATGGCTAAACCGGGGCACCTCTATATAATTTTCCTAAAGTCCATCTGCATCCAATGCAGTTATTTCCTGACATTCTAAAATATTCTCTCCCAAATTTTCTATCAAAATCTTTTGAGCAATATTTTTCAATAGGGACTCGGATCCCGTTTTTCCCAATTTTTTCGATTTTAGTACTCATCATAATCGATTCTTAGTACTCGAAAATGTATCTCACCCATTTTTACTAAAATGGCGTTCGACCCGAAACCCCTAAATAAATTTTCGTCAAAATTAGGACTCACCACGATCCATTCCTGGTATTAAAAAATCTATATCACTGCAATTTTTATCTAAATCGTGCGAGCCGAAAATATTTAAAAAGGGTACCCGCCCCCAACGATGGGTCTTCTAAACGCACTTACCCGAAATTTGCAGCGGTCGAAACCGTTTCCTGGCATTCTAATGCTTAGCATATCCTTCATTGGTTTTTTTTTCAAAATTTTGCTAGCTGAAAATAAATAGTGAATTAACTAAAAAGACCCGGGCCGCTCCAGGATACATCAAAATCGTTTGAAGCGGAACAAAATGTGTAAAATGTGAATTTCAATGTAACGAAAAATGTGAATGATGCGAGTGCTACAAACCAATATTATTGTGCAACCATCTACTGTCATCGTTACGTAACCAACATAACATGGTGCAACATTCCGTAATATGATGAAACATAACGCCTGATAGCTAATTATTGAAAAGCACAAGACACAACACGATGGAACATCACGCAACATAGTACAAAATAGCGCAACATGGTACACATTACGCTACATGGTGCAATATCTAGCAACATCTCACAACAAGATGCAACGTTAATCAACATGGCTCAACATCACACAACAGGGTGCAATATGACGCAACATGAAGCGACATCAAAAATATTGAGCAATTAGATAACGAAACATTGAACAACATCACGCAACATATTGCAACAACATGTAACATGGTGCAACATCATGCAACATGGTGCAATATGACGACCCATCCGGAGGGCTCATTTGTGAATTATCTGCCAAATGTTATCAAAATCGTTCAAGCTAAATAAAATGGCCAAGCCAACATGACGCAACATAGTGGATGTCACACAATGGTCAACATGGTGTAACATCACGGAACATCGTGCAACATCACGAAACATCGTGGAACATTACACAACAAGAGGCAATATCAACATGGTGTAACATCACAGAACATCGTGCAAGATCACGAAACATCGTGGAACATTACACAACAAGAGGCAATATCATGCTATATGGTGCAACATCATGTAACATTTTGCACCATAACACATCCAGAATTTAGAACTCCTTGTAATCGTTTCCTTGCATTCGAAAACCCTATCCCGCTAAATTTTATCAAAATTGCCCAACCCAAATAAAATATTAAAAGAGGGCTCCAAGTTTTCCAGCCACCATCGCCACCTAAATGAATTTTCCATAAATATGAACTCATCACAATCGGTTTCTGTAATCGAAAACGTTCCTCTAGCAATTGTATAATTCGTGCTTGCCGAAAAAAATTAAAGAAAGGAACCGGGCCTCATCGAGCAACCCTTTGAACGGATTTTCCCGAAATTAGTATCCCTCGCAATCGACTTTTCGAAAAGCTGAAAAACGCTTAATCACCAATTTTTACAAAATTCGAGCGAGGCAAAGAACAATTAAAGAAAGAAAACCGAAGCCAACCGTTCGAACTTCTGAACTAGTTTTCCCGAAATCTGATCCAACCGATTCCTGGCAATTTAAAACCCCTTCCCAATTTTTATAAAAATCGTACGAGTAAAAAAAAATAAAAAAATGGGCCTCGGGCCCCACCAAATGGCTCCTAAGTGAATTTTCCGATAATCAGGACCCATCACAATTGGTTTTAACCGAAAAAATATTAGAGAAAGGAACCCAGCACCTAGATAACAATCGATTCTTGGTACTCGAAAACCCCTTTCAGCAATTTTCATCAAAGTCGTTTGAGCTGAGAAAAAACGAAGAAAATGGAACCCGCGCCCTAACAGAGGAGGGGTTATAATCCGCGAACGAATTTTCCTGAAAGCTAAACCCAGTGCAATAAACTTAATAGTCGAACACCTTCTGTTAACAATTTTTCTGAAACTCGTTCGTGCTGTTTCCGAAACCGATAAAGGGAGTTTAATTTCGAGATATACAACTTTAAGTTGGCATCACTTTTGTCAGGAACACCCGATTTGACAGCTGGCAGTTCATTTTTGGTTAGTTTCGTTTGCCATTTCATAATGAATAGTCTCACGCCAGAGCAACGTTTGCAAATTGTTCAAATTTACTTTGAAAATAATAGTTTAGTTCCTGAAACGCGCGTTGTATAAGATTAGCGTAAGAGATTACGGTACTCGCCGGAAGTGGCAGCACCATCACAAAAGAGAATTTTTATAATATCTAGTTTTACCAGCGGAAATTTTTATTCATTTTGTATCTCTTTTTTCACTAAATAAAACATCCCACCGGATAAAATATTAAAAGTAATTTTTAAAATGACAAATTGATTGATCTCCGAAATAAAGGAACTAGATAAATTAAATCTTGAAATTTAACAATATTTCGTCTTTCCGCCATTCTTAAAGTATGACGATGAAATTTAGATAGTAGTATTGATCAGAGATTTTTAAGTAAGTTTTGGACACAATTCTAGGATCTGTTCATGGTGGAATATACTTGGCCATTTCATAACCAACCCTTTTGAAAATTTAAATTTTTTTATTTTTATTTTTTGGCCAATATAATAACATAAACTTCCACTAATAATCAACACTTTCGGTTGCTTTCTAATAGCTTAGGCCATGCTAAGACTACGAGGGAAATTTGGGGAAAATTTATGAATTAGAATTTTTACTATAATTTTTTACTGGAAGTGGAAGTTTTTAAGATATTGGCCAAAAACTGAAAATAAATAAATTAAAAAGAAAATAAATTCTCTTTTGTGTTTGTGCTGCCACTTGCGGCGAGTAGCGTAATCTCTTATTTTCCGCTGAGAAATTCCAGCTATCTTATACAGCATCAAAATAAATACAACATTTCAGTTGGACTATATATAACAAAACAATTTTCTTTTGTGATAGTGCTGCCAATTGTGGTGAGTAGCACAATGTTTTATTTCCCGCTAGCAATTTTCCACTATCTTATACAACATGGCATAACCGCTAGTAAATATAGAGAGGAGATACTCTGGCCTATATAAATTGGTGTCTGTTATTCCGATGAAAAGGGTTGGGCTCGTCTGAGGATCTTCTAGAAATCGTATAACATAACGAAATGCGAATGAGGTGGCTCACACATCATACCAATTCACAAAAATCTCAGAGATGTGTAGGCATAACCACTAGTATATATAGACCTTTCTGTTTAGTGACACATCTCTAAGCTATTATTGGAGTTAAGAACCAAAACTGGGCAAAGACGAGTTTAAGATCTATTAAAATCCATAAAAATCTCGTCTATCAAAGCGACATACGGGTGTGTACGGAAATCCCGGTTTTCAAAATCCAAAAAAATCCCGATCTTTATGAAATCGCGGTTTGCATTTTTAAAATTTGACATGTGGGAAAATGGGCCTCTTAAATGATTTTGTGACAAAATTCAAAAATGAGTTTGCGATAAAGTATGGATGAAATTTGGATATTGCTTAACAGATTTTGTTGAAATTCGATACGTGAGATGGAAATGGATTTCAAAAACAAAATGGTGTAATTATTTATTTATTTATTTATCGAAGCCGTAAACCTGGCTCTGGAGTTATTGGTATTATTAATTAAACTAGCAAGCCTAGCTGACGCGCGTGTTTGTTTTTTTGCCACTACCAGCAAATTAAATTTTTTTATTTATAAATTTTGGGTGTTTGGGGCTTGATTATAGTTTGAGAATTCTATTATTAGATAAGTATCGTTCCTCTAATACCGTTTATATTGCTGGCATTATTTGGCTTTACTTATTTTGTTTCAGATTTTTATATTTGACGTTAAGGAAGAAAAAACTAATTATTTATTTAAATTTTTTGCATGTAAGTATTGTTGTTGAAGTGCGCCACAATTCTCGATATTCACCAAGAGCATTTCTTTCCCCTCCGTTTTATTAAAATCCATGCTTCCGACTGGGTCCAATTTGCTTAATGTGGTTAGTTCAAACGTCCAGAGTTTGATTTTAAATGTTGACGAACTTCGTCATACTTTTAATGGGGTCCCAATTGATGTCATTTTCTTATCGGAAACGTTTTTATCGTCCGATATTCCCGATTCCGCGCTGGCCATTAGTGGTAGTAATTTGTTCAGGCGTGATAGGACTAATCCACCGGTTAATTATGGTGGAGAATGCCTGTATGTTGTATCGGTACCCCTCTCAATTTCTCACAGGCTCGTTTCCGACTTTGAGTTTCTTTTTCTAAATGTCTTCGTGAATAAGCGGAAATTCCTTTTTGGTGTGGTTTATAATCCTCATAAAACGAACAAGAGGTCGTATGCTCAATTTGAAAAATCAATTTTAGTCATTGAGTGTCTTTTTAGTTATCTTTCCTGTCGGTATGCTGAGGTTTTATTTCGGGGAATTTCAATTTTGATATTTCTCAAGAGACTTTTTTTTCTCGTAGCTATTTAAATATCTTAAATAGCATTAACATTGGTGGTTCTTATTCTCTCATTGCTCATGTTGTTTTTTCAATCAATTGTCTCTTGGTATTAGCTCCCATCATGCTCTCCTTGTTTTTCTGTTAATTATTACTTTCGTTCTAAACCTAAAAGTTTCAGCTTTAGGAATTTTTCGAAAATTGATGAATCTCACCTTTCATCAATTTGTGGCTATATTTGTTGGGACAATATTTTTTCTCTTAGTACTTCTACCGATCAAATTGACTATTTTAACTCCTCTATTAGTTATGTATTTAATAATTGCGTTCCTCTCACTACTGTTTATTTTAGACCATGATCCCCTCCTTGGATGACGCAAGAGATTTCGAATGTTATTTCTGTTCGTTTTTCCCAATATCGTCTTTGGAAAATGAGTCCTAATTCTTGGTCTTATCTAGCTTATAGGCAATCTCGAAATAGAGTGGTAAGTTTAATTCGTATCGCTAAGCAAAATTTTTTCAAGGATAAGTTAGATCCCTCACTTCCCTCTAAGATATGTTTGCACTTGGTAGTTGCAATGGAAGTGCTTCGCTGGATTTCAAAACTAATGATTTTAACCATTACCTAAGTTACTCTAGTTCCATCCATGATATTTCCAATAGTGATTTAGTATCCGTGGATACCCTAAATTCTTTCTCGGTTGCAAATATACAGTGCTGGGAAGAAAAATTGGGCAAACATATTTTATTGCAAATTGGAGTCTTTTTTGTTAAAATTACCAAACTTTCGAAAGCAATTGGCTTATTGTTTCATTTTAAATATATGTATGACGTAATTTTTTGAAAAAAAAAAATTACCTGTAATTTAAGGGAAAAATCCCGGAAAATGCCAAAATATTCAAAACACGTTGATTGGAGTTAAAGTAACGGAATAAATTAAAAACCTATTTTTTTTTTGTTTTTTATTGATTTATAGAAGTTCTGGTTTTACTATTAATATTTTGTTGGACGATTCATTCAATTTGATAAATTTTTCAAAGTCGTAGGAGGTATGGATTCTCAAATCGTCATGAACAAACTTTTAAAAGCTTGAATCGATACTGGGCGCTTTTTTGCTACTTCTAGCTTCATTATAGGCCAAATATTTTCAATTGGATTTAAGTCTGCTCTATACGGGGGCCAGCTCAATACATCGATACTTCTTTCTTCGAAGTACTTTTTTTATCTTTAAATGAAGAAATTAATGGGACGGAGCGTTGTCCTGTTGAAAAATAAATTTGCAAGTCTCGCCAAAAAGCTTTAACCCAGAAGGCTCAAATTCGTTGTGTAGGACCTGCAGATAAACAGCTGCTGTAATGCTGGGACTAAGGAAGCACAATCGACCGGTTTAATTTCCAGAAAAACATCCCCAGACCATAACTCCTTCATTTTTCGGTGGAAGTCTTAAAAGACATTCGTTGCTAAGCCTCTCACCCGGTTTTCTTCTTACGAGAATTCTTCCAACTCCAACATGCAGCTGGAATTTTGATTCATTGGAGAAAATCACATCATTCCACATCTCTGGAGTCCAAGAAACATGCTCCTGGGCCTATAGCAAACGTTTTTTTTTCACTAGGAATGTGAACTCATGCTGTGGACTGGTTTAAGTGCTCGCAAACCAGCTTTAACAAGTCTTTTTCTCACTAAGCTGGCTGAAATTTGTTTTCCCGTTGCTCGCTCAACATCCCGTCTTATGTCCGATGAAGTTTTAAAACGGTTCCAACGACATTGTAACATTATAAAACGATCTTCCACTGGCGTTGTCTTTCTGGGCCTTCCAGAGCCATTCTTTCTTTGTGTACTGCCCATCTCTCGCATTTTTTTAATATTCCACGCGACAGTACTTTTAGGAATTCAGTATTTGACTAGGATCACTTACAGAATAACTTAATCTTACAGAATATGCACTAATAATACTTAAAAAAAAAATTACAGGCAATAAAACATCTGCACCCTAATGACGGCCAAGAACGGTAGGCGTAAAATAAAATAATTGCTTGACCAATTTTTTTGCACATCAGTTGAGGGGTTGTACCTGTGTAATAAAAACAAAAAGCGGTCCAACAAAATATTACTATTAAAGATAGAACTTCTATAAATGAATAAAAAACAAAAAAAAAATATGTGTTGAATTTATTCCATTACTTTAACTCCAATCAACGTATTTTGAATATTTTGACATTTTTCGGGGGTTTCCCCTAAATTTCAAGAAATTTTTTTTTTTTCAAAAAATTACGCCATACTTGTATTTAAAATGAAACAATAAGCCAATTGCTTTCAAAAGTTTGGTAATTTTAACAAAAAAGACTCCAATTTGCAATAGAATATGTTTGCCCAATTTTTTTTTCCAGCACTGTATCTATTGCCGATTTGCATTCTGCAATTTGGGAAGTTAAATCGCAATCCACTAGTCTAGATATGGTTAGTTTAAAATTTTTATTTTTCCTAATGTATCAAGATACTTGTTACATATTTTTAATTTTTTTTAACGACCTCTTTATATCCCTTTCTGTGGAAGTTGAGTAAAATTATTCCTGTTCCTAAAATTAGCAACCGTTCTGAGCTTTCCCATTTCCGACTTATTAGTATTTTAAGTTCTCTGTCCAAGGCATTTGAAATGGCAGTAAAAAACCAAATTCAATCTCATATCGATAGCTTTAATTTGCTCAGTATTTTTCAATCGGGTTTTAGAAGATTCCACGGTACTACCACTGCTTTACTGAATGTTTGTGATGATATTCGTCGTAGTATGCGTAAAAGAGGACTTGCCTTACTTTGTTGGATTTTTCTAAAGCGTTCGATTCAATTAATGGCCAAATTCTGTAATTTTTCTCTTTCCTTCTCTCTCGACTTCTTACCTGTCTCTTCTGGCATTCCTCAGGGGTCGGTTCTTAGTCCTTTACTATTCTCAATGTGCATTAATGACGTTGCATGTTCGATTCGCCATTCCTATTTTGATATTTTTGCTGATGATGTACAAATTTATAGGAGTAGTTGCTTAGTTAATGATTCCATTAACTCTAATATTTCTCTTATTAATGATGATTTGGTAAGAATTTATAATTGGTCACTATCTAACCGACTCGCTCTTAATGCTAGTAAATCTCAGTTTATTATAATTTATAAAAAATCTATAGATACTTCCTCTTTTCCTGGATTTTCCTCGGTGATTCTTTAATTCCATTCTCTAATACAGTTAGAAATTTAGGGTTAATTTTCAATAATAACTCCCACTTGGGGTGATCATTTGATTAAGGTTAGGAAAACGGTTGTTGGAATGCTTATGTTCCACTCGCACCTTCTTCCACATTTTCTGTTTGAGGACGTTGTTTTGTTTGGTATCTTCAGAAGAATATGAATGTTCTCCAAAGATATTTCAATGCTTGTACTCGTTTCGTTTTTAATGATCACATTTCTCGCTTTTTGAATTTGATTCTGGGTTGTAATTTAGTTGATTTTTATGAACTTCGTGTTTGCCTTTTTATTTTTAAGCTTCTCAGGACTAAGCAACCTCCCTATTTATTTAATAAGTTATAACCGGGATTTTGAAAACCGGGATTTTGTAGTACACCCGCGACGTACGTAACCCAATTTGATTACTAAGCTGCGTGTATATGTCTCGGCAACTCTAAAGTTGCCAATCAGGGGTCATTTCATTAAACCAACTGAGAAGCAAGATTCACTCAACTACAAAAAAATTGATGAAAATTAATTTGAAATAAAATTAAAGCGACTCTCTTATTTCGATTGCCAATCCTTAGCACACCAGTCATCCGATAATAAAGTAATTATGTAATTTTTTTAATTAAAATACGTCTTACGTATAGTTATCTACACGAAAATTGCCTTTCTCGATAATTGAAAATTTTCTAATCATTTTCCCTCCTGTTTGCCAATTAAAAACAAAATTAATTATATTTTATGGTTTGCATTGTGTATCTTGCAATACAATTTACAGACGCTATTCCTTCTCTGAACTAATTTCTGTTCTCTGTATGTAAGTCGATACACCCAAAGACTTCACGAGGGTTATATATTGGGGTTAAGGCCAGAATGTTATTATTTATAATCGCAAGCACAAATAAAATGGTTTCGTATTGTGAAATTGCATTAGACCCGCATTAAGAAAATCTTATTATAGTCCTTGTTCGACAGCAAGTAACAAGAAAATGTTCGACAGCTGTAGGAAAATTTCATAATCCATAATATCAATTAAATATATAAATATATTCATGTATACGAGAATTCTATATTGATCATCAAATTTAAATTATTGCCTCCTCAAAATTTTAAAGACGAGATAAGTATTTGGATGCGCGTGCGATGGAAAACACTTACACTCGGATTATACAAAATAATCTTGCATACCAAAAGACGTAGACATATACACTAATCGTATCTTCAAATTATATTACCACTCGTGCTGCTTCTCGTAGATATCGGTAATATTTAATTTAGGTTTAAGAGATGCGGAAAAGCCCCGCACCAGTGGTACATGTAGTATGAAAGTTATTTGTTATGCACGCAACATATGACTTAACTCGTGCCAAATGGAAATATTTTTTTGCTGCTGTTCGCACTTGAATAATTGGTAATATCATTCATCTTTCTACTTCTTCTTGCCGTTTTTTTCCATTTCCGTCGATTTTCTCAAAAACACAAATTTATGAATGTTTGGAAAATGTGTAATTTATTCGATTTTTATTATCTTTGTGAAAACATGAAAATAACTGGGCGAGATGCTGGGAAATTTGGATTTTGATAATTTATCGATATTTATCTGTGTACATAGATGTGTGTGATGGAAAAACTTTATTATATATGAGTTCGAGTGACTTAACTCGTTACGGAAAATGTTTTCCCCAAAATTTCATATAGAAATGCGTTAATTACATTAAAATTCGAGGTTACAAAGGAGTTGAAAAATGCGCAGCGAACCGTAATAATTCGCTAATGCACTGTGATTATACTTTGTATGTAAGTTCAAAGTATTTTCAAAATGTTTGTAGTTTGGTCGCTGCAGTCTGATAAGACGACCGATTTTTATTTTAATTGAATGAATTCAGTGTTTCATTAGTTCGAAACCAAACTTCTAACGTCTTAAGCCTCAACCAGCGAAAACTTAAGAGCTTAAGTTGTGCTCCGTTTGAACTCAGTCAAATTTTGGTGATTGTAGCACTAACCAAAATGATACAAACAGCGTTCAACTTAAGCTCAAAACAGAACAAGAGCGAAGGCGGCGAGCGTCGACGAATAAAGAAAAAATATCGCCGCGATATCGTTGTAGTCCACATAACAAGAGCGTCAGCACATGGCGATAAAAAATAACAACAAACGACACAACCTAAAATATTGTATCTGTATCGAAATGGATTCTGAGACGCGAACTCGAATAATAAAGTTATGTAAAATTATCAAAATTGTTTATCTGGTGTTTTTGGCAGATGAATATTATAATTTAGTACTGCCAAGTAGGCGTTGGTGGGTTAGGCCAGTAAATCTTACAAGAAACCAACACGAATTTTTTCGACGAAGTTTTATAGAAATAAAAGAAAAAGACCTTTTTTCGATCGTTTGAAGGATAGATTAAAAAACACTCCCATCGAACGCCAGTTACCGTTAAAACTAGATTGGCTGCAACACTGATGTACGAAAGTAAAATAAGTGAATAGCAAAAAAAATTATGTAAACGAAATTGATTTTCTTTTAGGTATCTTGCTCATGGTTGCTCTATTCAGATGCTGGCCTGGAGTTTCAAGTTGGGTGCATCGACCGTGCGCGAGATGTTTCAAAGCCAAACAATGCAGAGTGGTTTAAAATTGCCCATGTTTTGAAGCCAAAACTAGTATGCCGAATTGTTTGGGTTCTATCGGCGGCAAACATATTAATCTCCGATGCCCACCAAAGGCCGGATCGTTATATTTTAACTACAAAGGCCACCATAGCGTCATTCTCTTAGGTGTATGTGACACCAATCATTGCTTTACAGCGGTAGATGTTGGAGGTTACGGTAGGCCAAAGTGATTATGGAATTTTCCAGAATAGTGGATTTGGAAAGCAATTGAAAGATGGTACAATCGATATTCGAGTTAGTAAAATGCTACCCAATTCCACAATAGATTTTTGTTTTTATTTTGTGAGTGACGCTGCATTTCCGTTGAAGAAAAACCTAATGCGCCTCTATCCTGGAAGGTGCCTTTCAGAAGATAAGCAACTGTTTAATAAAAGGTTATCACGTGCTAGAATTCGTATCGAAAATACTTTCGGTATTTTAGCAAATAGGTGGCGCATACTAGGAACCACAATTAATATTCATCCAAAAAATGCACAAAAAATTGTGCAGGCTACTATTGTATTGCATAAAAAATGCTTCAGAAAAGTAAGGTATACTGTCCAGACGATTATGTTGATAATTCGCAAAATGGTACTGATGTTCCTGGAGCTTGGCGTGACGAAAAGCAAAAGCAATTCCAAAAAATTGGAAAAATCACTATGGATTTGCTTTTTACCTGAAACAGACTTCTTTTTATCGCTGGCGTTGATGAAAATATTTCACCGTGTTCAATAAGCCCGGGATTCGTGTATTCTTGATAGTCCAAAGAATTATAATCGTCACTATTGTTTGTGTTGCTACTACTTTGATAGTATTTAGTTATTAAAATTTCCCACCGTTCTAAAGTAATTAAAGTTAAATATTATAAACAAATTAACTCTTAAGGATGGCGGCTACTTACTCTGCTTGATCGTCTACATCATCCAGAAAGCTCATGAGTTCAAAATACTTCCATTTTTTTTGAGACAATAATTATTGTCTGGGCTAATCGTAGGGCTACCGGATGGTCATACATTTGTTTTAATATATAATGTAATTATTTACCATTTGATTTGAGGTTAATAGCAATATCACGCCAAATCTTATCTTTAATATCCGTTCTCCGATAATTTTCATTGGACAAATCATACAAAATTGAACTTTGACGAACTAATTCGACAAATTTTTCTTCGAGCGACATTATTTTAATTTGTAAATATTTATAAATTTATTCATTATTAAAAATCGATTGTTTTTGTTGTTCACTCCGATTATAATATTTTATTTTATATCTTTGTATTTTAATTTTATATACCGGGTGACTGACACGAAGTGTTACCAACTTCAGACTGTCATTGCTGTCAAACCAGTGATGACAGAACGTTCAAATTTACATTAATGACAGTTCATTCTATTGTTTACAAGCGTACAAAAGCATTTTAGTGGGTAATATTCAGAAAAAAAGTTATCCGCAATGGGATTCAAGCGCCGGATAACATTCGGAAGGTGTAGGCTAAATTGGCTCGGAATCCTTGCCGTAGCGGCAGAAAAATGGCTCGTGAGGCGAACATTTCGCTCGAATGGGTGCAGCACATATTGAAAGATCATCTTGGACTAAAGGCCCTGAAATTCCATAAAACGCATGGTCTCACCGATGCTCAAAAAAAGTTAGAGTGGACAGAGCAAAGGAGTTGTTACGCTTGCACGAAAGTGGCGATTTGCCGAATTTGGTTTTCTCCGATGAGTCACCGTTCTTTATTGAGCAATATGTGAACAAGCAAAACGACCGGATTTACTTGCCCGTGGCATCAAGAAAAATGCACAAATTTATCGGGATCATGTGTTGGAGGGAAAGCAGAGCCTGGACATTTCAACAGGACTCGGCGCCGAGTCATAAATCGCACGTTAATCAAGATTGGCTGAGAAACAACGTTCCGCGGTTCATTTCCACTGCTCAATGGCCACCAAATTCACCGGATGCAAATCCGCTAGATTTCTCGATTTGGGGTATTTTGAAGAGCGAGGTTGGGACAAAAAAATACCAAAGTGTCGATCATCTCAAGCAAGCGCTTCGCCGGAAATGGGCCAATTTACCGCGGAGCCACTTTCGTGCTGCATGCAATAGCTTTGTCGGCCGTTTGAAGGCCATAATCGCAGCTAAGGATGGCCAAATCGAAAACTACTAATGCAATTCGAAAATTTAAATATTTATGAATATTTTTTACTTTGATTCAATAAAAAATTAAAATTCTGTGGCGTTTTGTTTTGGTAACACTTCGTGTCAGCCACTCTGCATGTATAATAATAATGTTCCAGAAACAATAAAAATCGACTGAAAATTTTTTTAATAATGTGACAGTTATATGATTACCAACTTATATAATATAAAAAACAGTTGGCAACATTGTTTCGCCGGCGATAAAAATAGAAATAAAAATAGACTCTAAATTTGTTTCGACGAAGAAATTGTCGCCGCCAACGTCGATGGTTGTGTTTGTATTGCATGTTTTCGGTGTTTTGTAATATGACAAGCGATTTTGCTCGCCGCCTTCGCTCTTGTTCTGTTTTGAGCTTTAAACTCTTAAATCTTCGCTGGTTGAGGCATTAATTACCCCACCTCGATGTTAGTAATAACTGGCTGTCACCCAGAAGAACCAAATTTCTTATTATAATATTCGTTATTCGTCGTGTTTATTAGACGGCACTGTTCAAACTCTAAAATAGTAAAAATACTGTAGTGCTTATAAAGAAAATATGTACATATTGTCTTAGCGAATTATTTCATAAGTTTTAAATCATTAAAAATTCCAGCGTTTGCATGTATATAAACTTGTATTATTGAATAAGTAAAATAACTGCATATTAACGAGTTAAAAATTAATTCAACAGGACATAGTCTAATTTTCCAATCTAATTTTCTAATCTAAACAATTTTGAAAAAGTAGGTTTACTGGTAGTTAGGATTAAGGATATTTGGTCACATACTCGTATATCCACGATACATGACAAACCTTTGTTTTGCCGGGTTTTCCGATATTTCCAATAATTTCATCATGTTTTATGTAAGAAGGCTGCTTAGTCTTGTCCGTGCACTTCAATGAATGAATGAATCAATCAATTAGTCAAAAGTGAAGGATTAAATTGTATATCATATTTAAATATATTGATAAGTAATACTATCCTTGGAAATATATCATTAAGCATGACTTAAGTAGTGCCTAATCTGCCTAGATCAAAAATAATTATGGTATTCTTGCGCCAGTAAACTTTGTAGAACTAATAATTTTTCGAACTACTTTTAACTGCTAGTCTTCATCAGGTTTTAAAAAATCAAGCTAGCGAATTTTCCAACACATTCGAAATACATGAACTAGGTTATGCTAGGTTTTAGTGGTTACTATCATACACTTAGGCCAATTATGGCCCATTGTGATACCACAGGATTTGACATCACTAAATTCCCTTTAAAACCATTTAATGCTATTAATATAGAGTACAAGATCTCGCGCATTACAGCTTTCGAAATCAGAGAGGCGGTCCATAGGGTATTTGCCCAATTAGCGCAGAGCGTGGGCATATGAAGTGAACAAACGTCTCCTCCTCCTACTCGTCCTTGCAGCTTCTGCAGAAGTCATTTGCGTTCAGACCCAGCCTTCTCGCATGATCTCCGAAGAAGCAGTGTCTGTAAGTACCATTATGTTTCTACCTAAATCACGCTTCATTAGTATGATTAAGATCTTGGATCGCTTCAAGCTCAGCTCAAGCCATACTTGTTTCGTTAACCTGCCAATCAGACTGGCGAGCCACCTAGCATTTGCCAAAACAACTGCTTTCTTATGGCTTGCTGATTTCACACAGACATAGTCCTACCTACACATTCTCTCCCTGGTTTCAGTTGGAGAGTCGTACCGTACCTTGCTAATTCGTCTGCCCTGCAATTTTCCTCAACATCAGAATGGCCCGAAACCCAGACCAACTGGATATTGAAGTGTTCACTCATCTCGTTAAGAGATGTGTGATTATCCAACGCCACCCTTGACGCCAAGGAAACAGAATCCAGTGAACGAATGGCCGCCCGACCGTCCACACAGATTGTGATACCAGTCAACGATATTACATTATGTCTCAACCAGTTCATGACCTTTTCAATCGCTATAACTTCAGCCTGGTACACATTGCAGTAATGAGGAAGACGAAAGGATAGACCCACATTTAATTCCCCACAAAACACACCAGCTCCCAGTCTATCATCGAGGTTGGAGCCGTCGGTGAAGAATTTAACTGTCTCGGTCCCTATAAAGAGACCACTCTTCAAATCCTCGCTAGAGGGAAGAATCACTTTAAAAAGCTTGCAAAAGTTAGTTTTTCCAGAGCTGGCCACCATACTCCCAAACCATACAGCAGTACATACCTTATTACTGCCGTATAAAGCCAGTGTGTCAGCTCCGGTTTCAAACCCCATTTCCTTCCGATACCATTTTTGCAAGAGTAGAGTGCCACAAGGGGCTCTATTAACTATTTCTGTCGTATTAGGTTTCCAACTGAGCTTACTGTCTATAAGAATCCCTAAAAATCTCGCCTTATCAGTAAAGGCCAGCATAGTACCATTCAGACTTGCTAGTGAAAAGAACCAGCTCTGTTTTAGATGGGCTGATCCCCACACCACATCTATTTGCCCATCCTTAATTGTACCAAGGTGCTTTCCCGAGACAACTATCGCTACGTCATCGGTATAAGCAACCACACTTATTCCTTCCTCCTCCAGTTTCAATAGTAGTTCGTTAATTACTACATTCCAAAGAAGGGGAGAGAGGACACCTCCCTGAGGTGTTCCCCGAACAACCTGTCTTCTGACAGAGACTTTTCCCATCCCTACAATATCCAGCATGTGATTAATAATCCTCAATCTCAATTAGTTCAATCTCGAGTGGCAGCAACCCTTCCATAATTGCCTCATCGGAGTGACGTTTATGCCAAAATAACAAAATATACACTGTGTCCTTTAAGTACCTAGAATTAAAAAAATAAACTCAGAAATTATACTTTCAAAATAATATTTGTAAATTTTTAATAAACACAAACATTTCTGGGCAATAACTAAAAAATATTTTATTTTTGTGAAAAGTTTTGAGTGAATTTTATAAGAAATGTTTACAACAAAACACACTACGAATCGCACAGAGGTGATCGAAGTGGTTCTGAAGTAGAACTTCTCTGAGGTTTTTGTAATTCGACAGAGAACATCATTGAGTGAAATATGAAAATTCTTTAACATTTGGAATTATTTAACTCAGCTCCTACGGATCGCACAGAGATGCTCGAAGTGGTTCTGAACAAATACTTGATCTAAAAAACAAATCTTATTTACCCACATGCTCGGAAATCTCTGAGATTTTAGTTATTCGAGAGAGAACGTTATTGAGTGTAATCCGAAAGTTCTTAAACATAAGAAATAATTTATCATGGATTACACTCAATGATATTCTCTCTCGAATTTATAAATTCTCAGAGACAAGTGGATAAATAAGATTTGCTTCTTACATCAAATGCTGCTGTAGAACCACTTCAATCATCTCTGTGTGATCCGTAAGGGCTGAGTTAAATAATTCAAAATGTTAAAGAAATTACAAATAACACTCAATGATGTTCTCTGTCGAATAACGAAAAGCTCAGAGATTTCCGAGCATGTGGATGGATAAGATTTGCTTTTTACATCAAGTATTAGTTAAGAACCACTTCGATCATTTCTGTGCGATCTGTAGTGGCCGAGATAAATTAGTTCATATGTTTAAGAATTTTCGGATTACACTCAATGATGTTCTCTCTTGAATAACTAAAATCTCAGAGATTTTCGAGCATGTGGGTACATAAGATTTTTTTATTTCATCAAGTAATAGTTCAGAACCACTTCGATCACCGCTGTGCGATTCGTAGTGTGTTTTGTTGTAAAAATTTCTTATTATAAAATTCACTCAAAACTTTTCACAAAAATTAAATATTTTTTATTTATTGTCCAGAAATGTTTGTGTTTATTAAAAATTTACAAATATTATTTTGAAAGTATAATTTCTGAGTTTATTTTTTTAATTCTAGGTACTTATAGGCCACAGTGTATATTTTGTTATTTTGGCATAAACTTCACTCCGATAATTGCCTCCACCTTCACGTTGTTGAAAGCGCCCACGACATCGAGAAGCGCCACCAGCAAGAATTGCTGAAAATTCAGTGACTTCCCAATTTCCCGAATCTATGGTACGCATGTTGAGACTGTGCCCAGTTTATGGGTACAATTCTCGAACGAATATTGACATCCAGCAGCCTTTCCATGATTTTCAGCAGAAAGGATGACGGAGATATTGGTCTTAAGTTCTTAGGGTTGCTGTGCGAGCTTCTACATGCGTTCGGGATGAAGATCATTCTAGCCTCCCTCCATTTCTTCGGGATGCACCCCAGCTTCTGAATTTCTGTTGACTTAAACGGCTTAAAATTTTTAATAGCCCATTTTATCTTTCATGTATTCAGAATATTCTCGGTACACAACCATTCGCCATCCGGTTTAATCAGATAGCCTGGAACAGCTGGACTGGTAGAGAGAATCATACTTACTACAATTATTTTGCAATCCTAATTCTATCATGCTATTTCTGCCTAGTGCTCTAAATCTCTCCAAAACAGTTTTAATAGACATAGCTGCTTGGAACTTTTGATTGAAATTTCAGTTACATCCCTCTTTGATTGTATCGTCTCTTCATTGTGCGTATATTTGTGTAATTTTTTTAGTGAACGTTTACTGCTAATTTTAGACTATCTTTTAAGAATGATGTATCATTTGTTTTGGCGCTTGCATTTTCAGTGGATTTGGAACTGTGGCTAACTAATCTTTCCCTTAGATTACCTTGATATTGAATTATGCTTACTCCAGCCATGTGCTACACATACCTAGAATTGTCATTATGGTTGGCTTGAACGTCTCTTATCATATCATATCAAATCATATTTTGAGGGCCCATTTCGAAACAGGTCAACTCGGCGAAACCAACTTGGCGATGGAGACCTCCACGACGGACAACTCGACGATGGTCAACTCGGCGACGGTAAACTCGGCGACAGTCAACTCGGCGAAACCAACTCGGCGACGGTCAACTCGGTGAAACCAACTCGCCGACGGTCAACTCGGCGACGGTCAACTCGGCGACTGGAAAAACGTTGAAAACAATCAAAAATGGGGATAAAAATGGACTAATTGCGGGATTGCTGATTTTTGGTTGCCACAAAGTGTAAACAAAATATGGTGCAGGTATACATCTTCTATGTGTGCATGTTTAGTTTGTAATATTTAATAGCGTAATTGCCAATTTTAGCCGGTGGATTTTGACCAAGTATCAGTATGTAGATTTTAGCGAATAAATTTTTATTCGAATTTTGCGATTTAGCTAATGGATTCAATATTTCAGATATAGGTGACCAGCTAGTGCAAATGAATTTAACGGGCCCACGATCGCACGAATACACGGCGCCAATTGGAACCCAGTGTAATAATAAGCTGAGAAGTGAAGGATAAAATTATTTCCGCCCGAAGTGCGAGAAACATGGACAAATGTAGCGGACATGCACAATTGTGACGAGCTCTTCTTATTCAACGTTGCAGTAATATGACATAATACGATGCTACCCATTATCGATATTGGGCTGATGATAGTGTGCGGATGCTAGATTTTACATATGTATGAATGAAATGCATGTATGTATATGTATCTGTGGCAATTCAGAAAAACCATTTATCTTAGGTAGTAAGATAAGTGGGTTTTCTGAATTGCCAATGATATAGCTAAATTTCACTCAATGTTATAGTTGTACGATATTCCGCGAAGGTATTCGATTATGCTCCGACAATCATAGTTGACAACATTGCTTAAGATTCTGTGTTCCGCTCCTTCATCGTTTCGGTGGACATTCATGACGTACATTTTTTACATTTTTTTAGTTCATCGATGAAAACTCATACACTAGGGCGAGCAATACCACCGCCAAAGCTCAATTGTAATTTGCGATGACAAGCCTCAGAAAAATTCTTTGCTCTATCGCTAGCTACCATTTAGTGATCGTTGGTAAACTGACCAAATGTCGTATGGAAATATTGCTACACCTCTGGTGCCGTTATTCCGTAGGCGTCCGATATATGTAATAGTAAACTACGCTAAAATTGGTTCTAACTCCTCCGGTAAATAATATTCCAGTCTTGTTGTGGTATGAATAATATCGTCTTCAGGAACAAATAAAATACACGTGATCATTTGGCCATGCAATGCGAAATCGTCATCTGTATTATATCTTCCTAGAAGATGAAAAGATGCCAAGTGTTTTCGTAGATTTTTCACTAGGTGAAATAGGCAACCATTAGTGTTGGTTTCTGGAAATACTGTACGAATGGCTTCATGAATTGCGAGTTCGTAATCCACATTTATACCTTCTGGATTGAGTACAAATCGGGAGCACTTTTATCCGGCAATAAAAGGTAAAACTGTACTTCTATTCTGTCTAACCAGTATGACGAAAATTTGAGAAAACAGTGGAGGAAAGAGCAAAAAAGTTCCATCCATAATATAACTCGTTAGTGATATTCCCTGCCAAATATCAGAATACGTTGCGGGTTTGGTTGATCTCTACCTAAGTCGGGCTATACTCGTAACGTGTATATTCATCAGAGTGTCGATTTTGTATTAAGAATGACAGCAAGCGAATAGAATAGGTAAGGTAGACGAGAGCATCATACATATTCAACCGGTTCATCCGGAACCATTTATTTTGGTACTCGTCGTCGTACAATTCTGGATTTCATCGCGAGATTCTGGATTAGCTGGCGCTCTTAAATTTTTAACTCTCTTTCTTTGGATATTTCCGCACATAGTACTGCCACTTGGTAAAATACCTCGCACTGAAGTAGGCATATCTTCAATGACAATTTTCCATCGTTGTGTCTGCTAACTGTTTCACGGTTGCATTTATTTTTTGAAGAACGACAGTTCCTGCATTTCTCACAGTACAACATGAATGGTCCATTCTTATAGAATGGAACGAACCATCCTTCATATTAGAATATTCAAATTAGATTTGACTGGATTTCCACCAGTAGCAATAGTGGTACCGCACAAATCGGGGTATTTTTCAAACGTTATTTTCAACATATAAATATCAGCCAAAGATAAGGGAAACATCAAAATCGTTTAGTCAAATTTTGATATCGAATTGATAATCAAGGAAGCTGGGAAATTTGTCGATGAAGATAAAACCTATATCTGTTGTAAAGGGTGATTTTTTTGTGGTTAGGATTTTCATGCATTAGTATTTGACAGATCACGCGGGATTTCAGACAAGGTGTCAAAGAGAAAGATGCTCAGTATGCTTTGACATTTCATGATGAATAGACTTACTAACGAGCAACGCTTGCAAATAATTGAATTATATTACAAAAATCAGTGTTCGGTTCGAAAAGTGTTTCGCGATTTACGTCCGATTTATGGTCTACATAATCGACCAAGTGAGCAAACAATTAATGCGATTGTGACCAAGTTTCGCACTCAGTTTACTTTATTGGACATTAAACCAACCACACGAATGCGTACAGTGCGTACAGAAGAGAATATTGCGTCTGTTTCTGAGAGTGTTGCTAAAGACCGTGAAATGTCGATTCGTCGCCGTTCGCAGCAATTGGGTTTGTGTTATTCGACGACATGGAAGATTTTACGCAAAGATCTTGGTGTAAAACCGTATAAAATACAGCTCCTGCAAGAACTGAAGCCGAACGATCTGCCACAACGTCGAATTTTCAGTGAATGGGCCCTAGAAAAGTTGGCAGAAAATCCGCTTTTTTATCGACAAATTTTGTTCAGCGATGAGGCTCATTTCTGGTTGAATGGCTACGTAAATAAGCAAAATTGCCGCATTTGGAGTGAAGAGCAACCAGAAGCCGTTCAAGAACTGCCCATGCATCCCGAAAAATGCACTGTTTGGTGTGGTTTGTACGCTGGTGGAATCATTGGACCGTATTTTTTCAAAGATGCTGTTGGACGCAACGTTACGGTGAATGGCGATCGCTATCGTTCGATGCTAACAAACTTTTTGTTGCCAAAAATGGAAGAACTGAACTTAGTTGACATGTGGTTTCAACAAGATAGCGCTACATGCCACACAGCTCGCGATTCTATGGCCATTTTGAGGGAAAACTTCGGAGAACAATTCATCTCAAGAAATGGCCCGGTAAGTTGGGCACCAAGATCATGCGATTTGACGCCTTTAGACTATTTTTTGTGGGGCTACGTCAAGTCTAAAGTCTACAGAAATAAGCCAGCAACTATTCCAGTTTTGGAAGACAACATTTCCGAAGAAATTCGGGCTATTCCGGCCGAAATGCTCGAAAAAGTTGCCCAAAATTGAACTTTCCGAATGGACCACCTAAGACGCAGCCGCGGTCAACATTTAAATGAAATTATCTTCAAAAAGTAAATGTCATGGACCAATCTAACGTTTCAAATAAAGAACCGATGAGATTTTGCAAATTTTATGCGTTTTTTTTTAAAAAAAAGTTCTCAAGCTCTTAAAGAATCACCCGTTAGCAGTAGATTGGATGATTGGATGAAAATATGGATTAAACTGTTTAATCCATATTTTATTTTAAGTTTAATTTTATCACGTATATTGAATTTACTTTATATTATTAGTTTTAAAGTAAAATTTAAAATATGTTTGTTATTTAATTATTCATTAATAATTTATAACAAATGTTTTTAATTATTTTACGTCTTAAAAGTAGTTTCGCCTAAATGTTTTTTTGGTGTGTATCACGAATACAAACACACAACACAATTCTACTTAGGATTTTTTTAGGAAATATTTCATGCTTGTGTACAGGAGCATGAAATTTTTCTTAAACCATTCCTAATTTTTTTTTATTTAGGATAGAGTTAGGAAATATTTCACGCGCATATTATGTCATATTACTGCACCGTTGAATAAGAAGGGCTCGCTCGTCACAATTGTGCATGTCCGCTACTTTTGTTCATGTTTCTCGCACTTCGGGCGGTAATACTTCTATCCTTCACATCTCAGCTTATTATTACACTGGGTTCCAGTTGGTGCCGTGCATTGGGCCCGTTAAATTAATTTACACTAGCTGGTCACCTATATATCTGAAATATTCAATCCATTAGCTAAATCGCAAAAATTGTTACTGTAATATCGACTATTTTTTTTTTTTTTTTAATATATTTATTTATTACAACTGATTTACAAATCATCTAGTAATTTAACTTTCATAATTTATATTCTTGTTTGGAGGGTTGTAGCCCTTTGGCTAGTCCCCTTTACAATTGTATTATATTTTTAGTCGATCCTGATTGGATCTTGTAGATCATGCGGTTTCTTCGTTCGCAGCCGTCTTACTAGGTTTGAATCATCCAACATATGACGTATCTCATCATTTTGGTGTAGACTAATACGTTGCATGTGTTTTCTCGCGTATTTGCTCATTTCTTCACTAACGAAATCCATCTTCAGATCTCTATGGAGGTTGTCATTTCTTATGTACCACGGTGCATTAACTATTCCACGAAGGACTTTGCTTTGGAATGACTGGATGATATTGACATTGGTTTTCTTTGTATAGCCCCAGAGCTGAATACCGTAAGTCCACACAGGTTTTAGGATTTGCCGGTATAGTAGCAATTTATTATGTAGAGTTAGCTCAGAATTTCTTCCTAAGAGCCAATCCATCTTTCTGTATTTGATGTTTAACTCTTCTTTTTTCTTTTTCACATGCTCATTCCATTTTAGTTTCGCGTCTACAGTCATGCCTAGATATTTTGCCGTATTTGCATAGGGAATTTGCTGGGAGTTCAGTTCTACTGGTATCCAGTTGACCTTCTTGTTGGTAAAGTTTACGTGAACAGATTTTGTTTCATTAAGTTTTATTCGCCATCTCTTGGTCCAGGTACTGACAATATTAGTAGCTCTTTGCAATTTGCTTGTAGATTCTTCTATGCAATTAGCAACTGCTAAGATGGCCGTATCATCCGCAAACGTCGCTATGTTAGTATTCTCTATCGTTGGCAGGTCCGAGGTGTATAGAACATATAAAGTTGGTCCCAGAACGCTACCTTGTGGTACCCCTGCTGATATTTTCTTTATTTCTGAGTATTCGCCATCTAATTTAACTCGAAAGTGTCGGTAAGATATGTAAGATTTTCATAAAACTGCTTTGGTAAGTCTCTTTGTAATTTATATTCCAAACCTTTATGCCATACTCTGTCAAAGGCCTGTGCTACATCCAAGAAGACGCTTGAACATACTTTCTTTTTTCAAGTACGTCTTCAATTATGTTTGTAATTCGGTGTACTTGTTCTATTGTTGAATGGTTTTCTCTGAAGCCGAATTGATGTGGAGGAACAAGATTTCTTTCTGCTATTATTGGTTTTAGTCTCTTTAGGAGTAGTTTCTCGAATAATTTTGAAATTATTGGGAGTAAGGAAATCGGCCTATACGAATTTTTGTCATTAAGTGGTTTGTTTGGTTTAGGTATCATAATTACTTCTGCTACTTTCCATTGACTTGGAACTTGTTTAAGTCTGAACACTGCATTAATTATTTGGAGTAGTTTACGTAGACCTTTTTCAGGAAGAGCTTTTACTATTTGTCTTGTAATTAAGTCATATCCTGGAGATTTCTTTGTATTTAGGTTGAGATTGATTTCCTCTTTTAATTCTTGTAGGAGGTGGGTTGCAAACAACGAAGCTTTTTGCTTTGCACTTATAGCCCATGTGCCATCTTCATTTTTTACTGGTGGAATTTGTAGTTTAGGTCGTTTTAAACTTTTTGTCGCTTTCCAAAGGGAGTACTCGGTATCTTTTTCCCCCCAGTAAGGCCACTCAAGTATTTATTAATGGATTCGTTTTTGATTTCTTTAATTAGCAACTTTAGTTTATTGGATAAAAAATTAAGAGTTGTTTTATATTCTGGCGCTCGACTTCTTTGCCAGGCCTTCCTTCGTTTTCGTTTTGCTGCAACCAGTTCCCTAATAGCATTTCGGCGCATTTCCTTTGAACTTGAAGGGGTACTACTCCACGCCGCTTCTTGTATACTGTTGTTGAGTTGTTCTAGTTCTTCTTCTAGCTCTATCGGGTTTTTAATTGGCACCTGAAGATCAACATTATCCTCAACAAGTTTCTGGAATTTCTCCCAGCAGGTTTTTTTGTTCGTTAGCGAAGGTGGACTAGTTTTTTTAATAATCGTTGCACTGATTGTCATAATAACAGGCGTATGATCCGACATAATCCCCTCGCTGCTTTCTAGGTATATGTATAGTTTTCGTCTATACCTTTGGTGATAAAGAAGTCAATGATATCGGGTATTTTGTTTCTATCCGTAGGCCAATAAGTTGGTTGATCTCCAGAATGAAAATCGCAATTGCAAAGTTTTCCTGCTGCAAACAGCTCTCTTCCTTTTTTAGAGGTTACTCTTGATCCCCAGTAGGTGTTTTTTGCATTAAAATCACCTCCGATTATGAAACTTGATCCAAGTGATTTAAGTAACGTGCAATAGTCTTCTTTAATTAAATTATATCTTGGGGGGGTTCAATATATTGACGATACACTATATTCTTTGTTGTTATTTATAAATACTTTTAAGGTGACTACTTGCATAAATTCCTGTTCAATTTTAAGATCTATAAAGTGTTTGATGTTTTCTTTTATAATCACCGACGATCCTCCCCTTGCCCTTCCTGCTGGATGGCGTGGTAACAATTGTATCCATATATTTTAAGATATGAAGTTGAAGTAAAATGGGTTTCCCATACTAGACATATATCTATTTTTTCAGTATTTAGGAAAATTTCTAATTCTGGAATATGTTGCATTAGCCCATTTGCATTCCAGGTTACTATTCTTAATGTTTTATTTGTTGTTGTTTGCATCATTTTAATAGAGCATAGATTTCTTGTTTAGCTAGACGAATGTTAAGAGCTTCCATGCTTCTTAGTATCTTTTGGAGCACTGCTGTACCTTCAGTAGTGTGCTCCGAAATAATTGGTTTTGTCATGACTACTTGCGAGTACAGTTTTGGTTTTGGTTCTCCCGTTTTACTAGCATGAGGTTTAGGTTCCTCTTTGGTGGAAGTTTGATAATTTTTTACCGATACTCCTGGACTTTGTTTTCGCGTTTTATTTCTTATTCGTTGTAGCTCCTTAGCTATTGCACATCCCTGGTAGTTTGCGGGATGTGACTTATTGCAATTGACACATTTTGCAGCAATATTTTTACTAACCGGGCATACCTGGGCATGATGCTTTCCGGCACATTTCACGCATCTAATTTCTCTTTGGCAATATTTCTGTGTATGATTAAAACCTTGACATTTTTTGCACTGCGGTATTAATCCGTTATTCTTTTTCAATGGCTCTATTTTAACTTTCATGCTAAGTATTGCCTTGATATTATACACATCTTCCACTTTTTGTTTGTTATTAAAAGTGAGCACAAATAGTGGAAGCCCTCTTTTGGCATTTTCTATTTGATAACCCTTTTGCTTGAGATCCTCAATAGTTTCCTCTTTTGCACAGGTTGGGTGAAGACCTCTAGTCATAACTTTAATTGGGCGATCATTCTTATCCTCATAGGTAAACCACTGATGCTCCTCGGAATTAAGCTTTGTAGCCAAAGCTCTATAAGTTTCAGAGTCTACAACATTAATTTTCCAGACGCCGTTGTTTAGAGATACGAGTTTGTACTCGGCTATCGTAATCGATTTCATAATCGATTGTATAGTGGAGAAATTTGATATCCCGACGACATTTATTGGTGGAGGTGATTTTTCTTTCGGTTTAGCTGGTTGTTGTTCTAGAGCTAGTTGTTTCTTGGTGATTAACTGATTTCTGGCAACCTCTTTTGAAGTTGATGGTAAAGTCTCCGCCATTTCTGGTGAGTGTTGCGCTTTCCTTTTCTTACTTGGTCTTTTATTCCGGTTCAACATCCAATTTGTTTCTCTTTCTAATTCTTCTTCATCCGTATGAAATGAATTAATGCCATCATCGACTGTTGGGCTAGGTGTCGTCCCAAGTTCTGCACGTGTTTCAACTGCTTTTTTGAGTTCTTCGTTTTCTTTCTTTAAAATTGTAAATTATTCTTTCAATTTAGTAGTAAATTCTTTTATTTCTCTTAGTTGTTCACGGAGTTCGGCATTTTCCTTCTCGTACTGAAATATATTTCCAGTTGAAGGTCTTGGTGATCTTGATAATTTGGAACTTCGTCCAAATGAGTTAAACAATGATTGGCCCACCCCAGAATCTGTTGGGCCTGCCTCCGAAGAGTGTGGATTTGGCAGCATATCTGCTGCTGTACCACCTGGGGTATTACATTCCGTATTTGTTGTATTCATTGTTTGTTTTAGCCAATTTATACCACTGGCATTTGGTCCCCGGTAGCACTTTGCTACTGTCGAAGCAGTACCCGCCCCCCGCGACGAGGACGCGGCTAACTTGGTGTTACCTAGGTGTACACAGAGACAGCCGAAGCCCTCTGAGTACCCTAGGCTGAGGGGTAATATCGGCTATTGAATAAAAATGTATTCGCTAAAATTTACATACTGATACTTGACCAAAATCCACCTGCAAAAATTGGCAGTTACGCTATTAAACATTACAAACTAAACATGCACACCTCGAAGATGTACCTGCACCATATTTTGTTTACACTTTGTGGCGACCAAAATCAGCAATCCCGTAATTAGTCCATTTTTATCTCCATTTTGAATTGTTTTCAATTTTTTTCCCGTCGCCGAGTTGTCCGTCGCCGAGTCGACCGTCGCCGAGTTGACCGTCGCCGAGTTGACCATCGCCGAGTTGATCGTCGCCGAGTTTGTCGTCGCCGATTTCCCGTAGGTCAGATAAAAATTGATATTACTAAAGTAAACACTCTAGATTTACTTTAGATGAATTCGCAGGACAGCGAAAGTAAAATATGCCTAAAGCAAAATAAGTTGGTAAGTTGCAAATTAAATTTTATAGATATCTAAAGTATCATAAAACCATCAGATCGGTTAGTTTTTTAAAATTCATTTGCTAACACTTACCACTTAGTTTCAAACCAGCCTTTGAGCGTTGCCAAACTACAAAATATGCAATGCATCAACCCTTAAATCATGTCAAGTAATTTAAATGGATATTATTTTACCAAGTGATGATAGGTTATTCGAGATAAATTTGATATTTGAGACACAAGTGCGTTTTAGTTTAACGGTAAAAAATGTAACGAGTAGTGATACAAATTATAAGCAAATATATAGATAAGGCAGTTGGACCGCTGTGTTTCAGAATTTATTACAATTCGACGCTACCTCGAAAAAATGTTGGGATGAATATGTTAAGGCCAACACCCGACTTTCTTTTACGATAAATGTCCATAGATACACCGCACGTAATTTCTAAATCCAGAAATTGAACCAACCGGATTTTTTGATAAAAACTGTTTTATATAATAAAAATGATTATTCCTGCTTAAATTTCAGAAAACCAACCAAAAAGCTCCTACGGAAGCCGCCATTTGCGGTACACAAATTACCAAACAGTTTATATCGTTTGGTTGTAAAAACGAACACAACCGAATCTAGAGAACACACGGTTTTACAACAAGTATATAGGTTTTGATAAATTGTACGTCATACATATGCACCGTCAAACCATTAATCATTCTTAATAGCTAAATGCGCTCGCATCTGCATCTCCACAATGTCTAGCCACCTCATACGAGTAACTTTATCGTACGCGGTGTAACTATTGTATATTGATTTCACATTTGCATACCTGCATCTCTGCGATATAATAAAATAGAGCACACAAACAGAAAACAACAGTAAATTTTCAATTTCCTCTAAAGGTTTTCCATTTTCAGTTGGATATCTATGTACAAACATACCAAATCGAAAAACTCGTTGAATATTGTTTGTTTTGAATACGTATCGACCGACATTAAACGGTATAAAATATAAAATAAAATTTCCAATGGAAAAGGAAATTTATGAAAATTGATTTATATATCCGGCTGCTAAACACACGCACACACACAATCATATAATAGTATAAATTAACAGATGATCACGGTCAAAAAAATAAATATTTTCCAGCATAATGAAAAATAAATTGCCCAACAACAAAATTAATTAATGAGATGACCGTATTTCTCGTTTCTTTTCAGATTTCACCTAAATGACCACAGTTTTGGAAATTTCACAATAATGGCGGCCAAGAATAACAATAATAATGATAATATATATACGCCGGAGACGGTGGAACTCGTAAGGCGTTTGTTGCTCGAGTGTCGTGCACTCTATAAAAATTATACGCTAAGTAATTTAACAGGTAAGAATTGCATTTTTAATTTCTTGTTTATGGTAATAAAGTTTGTGCTGAGAAGTTTGATACGTGTTCAAAAACCTGCCCTAGAGGTATCCAATACAGTATCCCAAAACCATTTTATATCTTTTATACACAATTTAATGGTATAATGAGTGAAAATAAATTCTAATGTCCTTTCCTTTGTATATTTAGCCATTTAAACCCATCTGACCTTAGCGGTCTTCACAGAATTTGGCCTATGATTTCCAAAATCTGGCCTAATCAATACGCTAACTATGGTAAACGGCACAAAATTCTGACGAATTTTACTGTGCTGTATAGAATTTACAATTTTCTTCTCCTTAACTAATTAATTACAACTGAGTATGTGCTCATCTGTTGGGGTGAAACCAAAATTAGTTCCAAAATTAACTAAACATATTTAAAATACTAAATTTAATTTGGTATGTTTACTAGGTCAAGTGGCCTCCAATATAATACTAGATAATCTCAGAATCTTCAACGTTGCCCAACACTGCCAGCTCGCGTAATTCGTAATTGCGTAACAAATATCTATTAAAAGATTGATCTGTTTTTTTTCGCTCTGCCATTTGCCGATGAATGATGACACTGTTGAACTTCTTAGAGAATTCTTTGATTAAAAACTGTTTGAGTTTCTCTCACGTGTTCAACTCTTTGATTGTCCTTAAGCTTAGCGGTTCCCACTAATAGTCGTTTCTCATATACGACCTTGTCCATATCCGACCACATGGAAAATCTTGATGACTCTTCAAAGTCTTCGACCCATTTGTCGATCTGATAATTATCTTCTTCACTAAATATATTGAACGTCTTTCACATCCTCGAATTTATATCGCGGCAACGATGATAATTGCGTATCAATTTCGTTAATAGTGCTTGCTGCGAAATTTACATAATAATGAACGAATAATTTGGCACCAGCGCCGTTATGGTGAATTTGGGAACTCAAATGGTGATAACAAATTTGTGCTTGTTCTGCCTAAAAGACAAATCAGTCTCCAGCACAATAGCACTTTAGTATTAATATGGAAACTGGGTCAGCCCACGAATCCTGTGCTCCGACAGAGTCATAGTTATGTTTATTTTCATCACCGATCGTAACCAGAGAATGAAAAATTTATTTTGCATCTTACCCCTATCGGGATTTGAACCAAGTACCACCCGATCGAAACGCCAAAGCGCTTTTCCATTATGCCGTTTGGTCGGTAGTCGTGTACATTATCTATAATAAATATCTAATAGACAGCTACCAGTTCCAAAACGATGGATTTATAAACTAAAAGGCTGATAACAGAATTCAAGCGAAAACTACATGATATTAAGAGAATAAAAGGGAATGTATCTGCCGTCAGTATACTAGGACGATAATTTTGAGTACTAAAGAGCTAATTTGATGAAATTTTTCAAGACCATTTCAATTTGGGGACTCACCACATGAAGAATGTCCTGAAGGTTTTTCAAAAGGTAGCCATCACTAAGGCTTTTTATTTGAATCATTTTCCAGCCATAAAACTTTAAACAATAAATTTTTGGGGGTTTTCCAGTGTTGTATGTGGGAAGCATTCTATGTGAGTGAGTTTTCTAGGACCCTCCACATGAAAATACAACAGAAATTTGTTTCCAGAGGTACCCAACATTAGTACCTTTTATTTGAGTCCTGTTTCAGCCATGATAGTATAATCAATCCGTTTTTAAAAGTTTGCAAATTTTGTATGTGCAAGAATTTTTTATCCTTTGACACTTTGAACTGTAATTTTTTGGAAATTTTAAAGTTTTTGTATGTGTGATGTGTTTAAGCGAATTTTGCCTAACTCCTCACAAGAAAGTTAACCTTAAATTTTATCCAGGAGTATCACTAAGGCATTTCATATGGATATTTTAATCCAACTCTAACACTTTGAACGGTTAATTTTTAGAAGTTTTCAAGTTCTGCATGTGCGTTGTGTTCAAACGAGTTTTCTCGGACTTTCCACACGAGACTTGACCTAAAGTTTTCTCAGGGAGGAATCCTCACTGGTACCTTTCGTTTTAATATGGCACATAACAGTTTGAATGCGCCGAAATTACAGACACTTAAGATACAGGCGTTAAAAGATAGGTTTATTACATCTTATCTACCCGAGCACGTACTAAGAGATTGTGGAAAATTGGTTTGGTATTTTAGTTTTAATGAATTCGGTGGAAAGTTTTTAATTTTTAATTTTTTCGTTGTTGGAACAAAATAAACATTTTGTTGATTGCTTTGAATCTGCAGTATCAACATTTTTTGGCTACCAAATTTCTCAATAATACAGGGTTTTTCAATAAGAGCACTTCAACTTTTTTTTTGAATAAAACACAAACTATTCGACTTTTGAACTAACTTTTTTTTTATTAACGAATTTGAACATATACATTTAAGTATGAAACTCGATTTCTTTTGCATGACCACCGCGTGCACGTTTTACGAAGTCCAATCTTTGAACCCAATTTTCGACCACTCTTTCGCATAAATCGGCCGAAATTCCAGCAATTTCACGATCTATATTGGCTCTGAGCTCTTGCAACGTCACCGGCTTATTGGCATAGACCAATGACTTCACATAACCCCAAAGAAAATAATCTAGAGGTGTCAAATCACACGAGCGCGGCGGCCACTGGACGGGCCCATTTCGCAAAATAACACGCTCATCGAACTTAGTCTTCAATAACGCGATTGAATCGTGTGCTGTGTGGCATGTGGCCCCGTCCTGTTGAAACCACATGTCGTCCAAGTCCATTCCATTCAATTGCGGCCAAAAAAAATCGTTTATCATATCGCGGTATCGATTTCCATTAACAGTAACGTGGCCATCGTTATCGTCGATGAAAAAATATGGCCCAATGACGCCGCCGGGATGTAATCCGCACCAAACAGTGACTTTTTCGGGATGCAACGGCGCCTCATGAATCACGTGTCGGTTGCTTCCTGCCCAGTAACGCATATTTTGCTTGTTGACAAATCCATTTAGCCAAAAGTGAGCCTCATCGCTGAAGATGATTTTTCGGTGAAAATCTGCATCATTTTCGATTTGCTCTTGAGCCCAATTCACGAATCGGCGTCGCTTCAAATGGTCAAACGGCTTTAGTTGTTGTGTCAGCTTGATCTTATACGGATGTAGGCCAAGATCTTTACGTAAAATTCGCCACAATGATGTCACAGAAAGGCCCAATTGTTGCGAAAGTCGTGTGAGCGACACATTCGCGTCTTCTTGAACTGAAGCCCTGGCGGCGGCGATGTTTTCAACACTTCGAGCACTTCGAGCTCTCGAGGGCACCGGAACATTATGTAGCGAAAACGTAGGCTCAAATTTTGCCACTATACGGTCGATTGTCGAACGGGCTGGCTTGTTAAATGGACCGTATAATGGCCGTAATGCTCTTAAAGTAGCAGCAACAGAACAATTATTTTGATAAAAAATTTGCACGATTTGCAATCGCTGTTCACGTGTGTTGCGTTCCATGATGAAATGTATACTACTGAAGTTTCCAAATGACAAAAGATTAATAAAAAATATGGCGTCGTTCGCCGTCCCTATCGGAAAAAAGTTGAAGCGCACCTGTTGAAACACCCGTTATTATTGACTCCGATTGGGCTCAAACCCGCAACCATTGAAATAAAACTTGATAGTGAACACCTTAACGATTCGACCACCAAGTGTCATATCTTTGTGTGATAGAGTTCGTATTTGAAGATTATTCGTTATTTGTTCAATTCGAGAAAGGACCTCAAATTTTATCTAAAACATATCGCTCATTTGCTGCATCAGTGAAAATTCACTCATTTCTAAGATATTCCAATCAAACGATACCAAATAATTAATTTTTTTATTATTTTGTATCAAAACTTACTCTCTTATGTAGTTATTTCTAGCAAATTAGGTAAAATTCCTTATAAAAAATCACTCAATTCGCGAAAGAAATGAACATTTTAAGATATTGGACACTATCCTAAGAAAATTAGCCAAATATTAAAGAATTAAAACTCCCGTTTTTACAAACAATTTTGAGTGATATTTTCAAATCGCTCTACTGAAAAATTAAAATTTTTGGATTGTGCCACCCTAGCAACAAATGAACGATATGTACGACACATAGGTACAGATTTTTTCCAACCGACTTTGGAATGCGTTTTAAACTGATGAGTATTTATAATTTACTCACCTCTCTCAAACTCCCATTGTAGTATTTCTTGTTAGACGAAAACAATCTCACTCAATTATATCAAGTGAAATTTGATTTGGAAATGGGCCTTAATTGGAAAAGACGAGGAATTCCGAACAAGTTTCAAACTTAATCTGTTAAAAAGTAAAACTTCAATAATTATTTTAATTAAACACCAGAAACTTTTGAGAGTGCGCACTCAAATATAATTCTAACCGTGCCTATATTGAGGATAATTAGACCAAGCAGTATTAAGCAAATGCTACTAATTTTAGATAATTTTATGATTTTGAAAATCAATATATTGCTTTCTAAGTTTCACTCAAAAATTACCACTCACGAAATTTCACTCAATAATTTTCATTAAAAAAAATTCACTCAAAAATCAAATATAATCTTCATAGTTTAATAGTTTTTACTACATTATGTTTTGGCGGAAATGCGAATGGGGGGGATTCAAGCTTAAGCAAACCCCACATATATCGTGAGCTCATATATCGATACACAATATCATACATCAACATATAAATGTTTACCAATTTCCAAAGAATTCAGTTTGCATAGCTATCTGTTTAACCTCTGAATCCGCTATGAAGCACAAGAGTTTGCTGTTTGTTTGCCGTTTAGACAAATTGATAGTACAGAGAAATGCACCCAAATGCATTGGGTTTCGTATCGAGTACAAATTATATTTTGATTTTGCTTTAATTATGTCAAATTATATTTATTGATAAATCAAGTGTATTTAGCACTTCACGTCTAATTGCAAATCGGATAAGAAATTCGCAATGTAATTGTTAACAGTGAAGTATTTTGAAATACCAAGCGCGCTATAACTGACGAAAAATATAATTTTTGCCAATTCATGTCTACAATTTTGTTAGCTCATGTCGTTATCTTATCGTGTTCATTGATAAGTCGCGCTGCTATATAAACCGACTCAAAACAACAAACTTATATCAGTGTTAAGTCGGTTGCTTTACTACAAAGTCAAATAAATCATAACAAATACTCAAAATGTTTTGGTTTTTCGAAATACTTCGCGATCACTACATTATCATACTGTTGGGGATCGGAGCAGCCATCTACACATACCTCAAATACTTGTATTCATATTTCGACCGGTTGGGCGTTGAATATGTTAAGCCAACATTTTTCTTCGGTAATGCAAAGGATTTGATTTTGGGCCGTGAAACTTTTGGAGTAAGCAATGTAAATATTTATAAGGCACTCAAAGGGAAGTTTGGTGGATCGTTTATGCTGACTCGGCCGCAATGGGTGCTCAAAGATCCTGAATTGGTACATCAAATTTTAATAAAAGATTTTGATTATTTCACGAATCGTGGATTTTATTTTAACGAGAAAGATGATCCACTATCGGCACACATGGTTTCGGCGATGGATGATAAATGGAAAACCATGAGAAGTCGTTTTTCTCCTACCTTTACGAGTGGAAAACTAAAATTTTACTCGACGATCATAGAAAAGTTGGCAGAAAGGCTGCAAAATCATATTGAAAAGTTTGACAAAAATGGCGAAACATTTGAGGCGCGCGATTTAATGGCACGATATACAACAAATATTATTACATCGATTGCGTTTGGAGCCGAAATTGATAGTATAAACAATCCTGAAGAACCCTTCTATAAAATCGGAAAGCTAATTATGGATCCTCAAGGTACAGCCATAATTCGAATATTTCTTGGCTTCGCGTTTCCGAAAATTATGAAATTGTTCAAAATTAAAGTATTCGATCAGCGAGTTGAGGATTTTATGCGAACGGTGACGAAACAATCGTTGAAAATGAGGGAAAAGGATAAATTAGTACGCCATGATTTCATGCAACTGCTGGTACTGCTACGTAATGGTGCTAAAGTAACGGATGATGGAAAGTGGGAGGTTAAAGAGCTTCCAGGTAAATATATGGTTTGAATTCTTGTAACTGTTCCATAAAATTTATTCTGTTTCTATTTTCAGAAAACGATAAATTGTTAACCGTTGATGAGGCTATGGCCCAAGTATTTATATTCTTTTTCGGCGGTTTTGATACGACCGCATCATCCACATCGATGGCTCTATTTGAATTAGCCCGTCATCCGGATGTCCAAACAAAATTACAAAATGAAATTGATACTGTTCTCAACAAGTACGATGGGAAATTAACATTTGAATCCGTACAGGAAATGAAATATTTAGGCCAATGTTTTGATGAAGCCTTGCGTATGTATCCTTCCGCACCAGTCATATTTCGTGTGGCCGGCCGCGACTACAAAATCCCGAACACGAATATAACTATTCCAAAAGGTGATGGAGTTGTTATACCAGTTTACGGAATACAAACAGATCCAAAATATTACGAAAATCCCAACGTTTATTATCCGGATCGTTTTTCACCTGAAAACAAAGCTAATTTAACACCACACACGTTTCTCCCATTTTCGGAGGGGCCCCGAAATTGTATCGGAATGAGATTGGCGTTATTACAAGCTAAACTGGGATTAGGCGCAATATTTGCAAAATTCAATGTTGCTTTGGCACCAGGACAAACGGAAAATATTGCATTTGAACCTAAAAGTGTATTTGTTGCGGTGGGTGGAATTAAATTATCGATTAGACCCCGAAAAATGTGATGCCTTAAAATGAAAATAGACTTAATCGATTTTATGTTTTGTTATATTGATACAAGCGTCCTTGGAACTCCCCGAAAAGATATTCGATGTTGCAACCCGAAAAATAATTCAAAACTAACAGTTCGGCAATCAATTATTTGTGTTTGATTATCAAGAGAATCCACTGGATTTCGACACGCGTATAAAATTATTTTCATTGTTTATTTACATATCTTATCAATTGTGTAGTTGTTATAAGATTGGTTGGCGTCAGACTTATTATTGTATCTATAGATAACGATTACAAGATATACTAAACGATCGAAATTACAATAATTTGACTGACCTTGAGTCTTGACTACAAATTGTTCGATAAAATGAAACTTTATTAAATAAAATGACAAATCAATAATTGCCTTGGATTTAACCAGTTAAAATGAATAGCACCGAAGTGAATCGTTAGCGAGAGCAATACCTGCGTATATTGTGACATTTTACTTTAATCGACTAAATTTTACTTTTTTTACGACTAAATTTACCTTTGATATAACGGCGGTTTTGAAAAATCGCTCTGTGTAGTGTGTGTGTGTGTGTGTGTGTGTGCGTGGTACCGTCCAGACTTATGATGTGTGCCTGACACCGATTTTATCGACTAAATTGGTGACTTTTCTAAATTGTTGGTTAGTTAACATCAAGAACTAATAGATAGCAGTAGCAACAAATGTACAAGCTGTGCCTGACTAACTTGATGATTGGTGTCTCTTCTTTTCAAACGTCAAACTATATGAACAAAAAAAAATATTTCACACAAATCGAAATAAACTATATACTAGATATACGAGTATAATAAATAATAATGCAAATTGAAGACGATCCAATTGAGATTGAAGATGATATGGTCTTATCATTATTTATTAATGTAATAATAAACTATGACAGAACTATAAAGAAGAAAAAAATATTACATAAACGCTGGCAGGTAAAAGTTTTTTAACCTAGAATTGGTATCAATACATTATTACGTATTATCTCTTACTTCAGCCAGAAAGAACATTCGTAAAACACTATAATTGTGAAATATACCGACAAATACTAACCAGTGACGATCGTTTTATCAAACAACACATTCGCGTATCTGCGAAATCACTTCACAGAATGTTTGTTCTTGGCATTTGACCAACACAATCTGGGATACTGCATGAAATTCATATTGTGCGTATTCTTGTATTGGCTTGCGCCTGGGGCCAGTTATAGGGTGACGGGTGTATCTTTTCGGTCCGCACAATTATTCACAATACGTTGGATTTATTCATTGGCATTTCAAAAAATATTATAAAGCTTCCAGCATTTGGCGAGCTTCAAAAACATGGCCATCATTTCAACTCGAGGGCAAATACAAACATATTCTCAAAAGCTGTAGGTGCTATTGATGCGCCTACCAATTGCCATGTACAAATTATGGTATCCACGAACTTGCAAGACCAGTATATAAACCGAAAGTTGGATTATAGTCTAAACATAATGGCCATATGTGATAGCCATGGCAAATTTATAAATGTCATTGCTGGATATCCAGGGTCAGTAAACGATCAGCGAGTTCTGCGCAACAGTAATATATATATATGGTCTGGTAAATTTCCTCCACCTGCGTACTACTCTCTAGAGGATAGTACATATAAATGCGCTTTGACGCCTGTACCTATAATATCAGCTTTTCGTCAAGATCGTGTACTGACCTCTCAAGAAAGCCACTTTAATTTGTTGCATAGTCGAGGAAGAAGCATTGTAGAGAATGCTTTCGGGCGAATGAAAACAAGGTGGCGAGCAATTTTTCTGAAAAGTTTAGAATTAAAAATAGAAAATTCTATAAAAACGGTAATGGCATGTTGTGTCATACACAATATTTGTCTAACTGATGGTGTAGATTTGGAGGAAATCACCGAATTTTTGTTAGAAAGCGAAACACGACAGCATAACGTTCAGCACACTGATGAAGAGACTGCTCCAAGATTCCGCAGCTCGGTTCTCGCCCAAATGTAAGTTGTACACAATGAAAAATAAATTACAACAAGCGAATTGATAATAAATATATTGTATTTCAAGATAATTTATTTTGAAAATAAATAAAATAATAATAATTAAAGCTTAATAATAAAGATTAATCATATTTAATTCATGTAACTGGTATTTTAATCTTCTTCGCTTCTATCATCGGCGGTTATATTATGTTTAATTGCCATGTATTTAATAAAGGTTTCTGCTGCATGTCGCATTAATTTCGCATCTTTACCTAGCGAAGTGGAGTGGGAAGAACTTCGCGATGAAGAGCCCTCATTCCGCGAAGTAGATGACATGTTCCTTGACTCACTACGTGATGTAGAACCCTCGCTAATTGAACAAGGGTCCTCGGTATTCAAAAAGAGGACTTCTGTTTCTGCTTCTGCAGGTGGGCGGTATCAAAAACCTTTAGCGGATTAATATTATGTCGAGTGGCCGCGTAGTCGTGTATCAGTTCAAAATAAGGCCATGTTAGCGGCCCAGGCTCTTCGTCCTCTGTCCTTAAGCCAGTCGGAGGCTCAATTATTGTCTATATCAAATGAAAATTATCTGTTTTCAATAAAATTGTCAAACACTACTATAAAAGATAGATACCACCTACCTTGTATTTGGTCATGATGTTCGACCACTTTTTCTTTAATTTGCCCCAATCATCATCAATTCCTGTTTTTGCTCCCACCATCCTACAAAAATGTGTACGTACAAATTTATAAAAGTACATAAGGTAAATATAATACAATTATTTACTCCCAACTGCTCCTCAAATCGTAAAATTGTCCAGTAAACATGTTATCCAGTTTTGTACGAGCTTTTATAAATTTAACAGTTTCATCGTACGTCCCTAAAATTAAACATTTATTAAAATTGGTTGGGTTCCTGCATTTGTCGTACTCTGTGCCCCATAATGAACACGTAGCACAAACTATATAAATTAAATTAGTCTATTTTACATAAAACGTAATCTAAAGTTGAATATAACCACACACGAAATACAATTACATTTGGTTTTAAGTTTATAGGTACTTACATCTAGCGGAATATTGCCGTTTACTCATTTTAAATAAAATTATTATTAAAATCACAATAATTGTAAACAATTTTTCTATTTTCAAAGTAATATGTAACCGTATCGCACAAAACAATCAAAACTTTTGACAACTAAATTGAAAAGCAACCTCGCGAGTAGACTTTTCGTTGTCCGCCTGGCGGTTAATAGCATAAGGTACACTTGAAATGAAAAGTTGGCAATTTAGTCGAAATAAATCGTGTCAGGCACACAGCATAAATACCTGTAGCTTCCTTACAGTCCAAACGGTCTGACAGTATTGGATTAAGTAGTTAGACCAATCGTAAATAGCTGGATCCCGTACTTTTACTTTGTCGTGTTAGGGGGCTATGAATTTGAGTTGTGGCACTAACAGTGAACACCTGTGGCAAAAATCAGACCATATTTTATGTAGCATCATAGTGAAATAAATTAAAAGCATGTAATTTGTACTGGGTGAAGTTAAACCAATTCGTAAACTGCTGGATCCCATATTTATAATTTGTCGAAATTCATTGGCCACTAATACGACAAATTATAAATATGGGATCCAGCTATTTACGAATTGGTGTAACTTCACAGTTTTCAATTTTTTTTCGGCGAAAATTTACTGCTAACTTCAATAACATGTAGTTTTCGGCTAATATTAACAGAATTTTGTACTACCAAATGATACAAAATATGTCGATAATGCAGGCTGAAAATAAATTTCGGCTAACTTCAGTAGCATCGCGACGAAGCATTAATTTGTATTCAAATAAATTGAAATATTAAAGTTTCAGCAAGGGCTGACCTAGTTTGTGTTTTTAAAATTTAACCAATAATAATGATTTTTGATTAAACAAGACAGTTTTATCAAAAGTCCGTTAAGTTTAATTTTTCGCTGTAACAGAGATCTTTGTGTTCATTCGTGGTAAAAGTAAGTCGGGTGTTAGCCGCATCATAATTAACCCCTCCCCTCATTTTTTCAATGTTTCCGCAATCGTGTAAGGATTTCCACTTTTGACGATTGAATGACGATTGACTTCTAGCACATCATTTAAATATAAATTTGTTGTTGATTTAGTTGACCATACTTTAGTTGACAATATTTAGACGAGTAGTTTTTTAAGGTCTCTAAGATGCGCTAGAAAATAGTGGTTTGGATTCCCATGAGTTTCATATGACCGAGGTTAGCGTATTCATTAATAAAATAGTAATAATGATATAAACTCATTGCCACGCTGGAAACGTCTCCCCGTTGATACCAATCTGTTTAGGGTCATCCCAAAACCACTACCAAATACTAAACGTAGGTTTGGATTTTCTTGAATCAAAATAAGAAGCACCAATCCTGAAAAATATTTAGCAGCAAACGATGTTGAACAAGCACTTCTTAACAAGAAGCACAAGTACAGAAACCCGCTTTCAAATACTAAGCGCGATTTTGAGTTCCTAGTTTTATTTATGTCTTAGGAAAAATGTTCAGAAAAACAAAGTTAATATTCAATGCACAATTGAACATAACGTGTTCACTCTTACACTGGGGGTCGAAGGAAATGCTGAACGTGCGTTTTATTTATTAGGGTAGGGTGGTGGACGTATAGTAAATAGTCAATTAGTGATTATTTGGAATAAGGCAATCTGTTGGTGATTGGTGTTTAGTAATTTTAGTGTATTAAATGTCGATAGTATTGGTTATAATTTGTAATTTGTCATTAACTATGCATTATATAAAAACAATTTTAGTAGCATGTGCGACATCTACATAATGGTAGAAACACTAATCCGCGAAATACGAAATGTTTGCAGCCAGCAGCGATATTCAGCAAAAATAAAATTAAAACAAAAATATTTTAAACTTCAAAGTTTTACAAAAGAAAAAGTTTATTTCCTTTATTTATTTATTTAATATTATTTATATTGTGTTTTGTAAGTACATAATGAAAATTTAATTATGTGTTTGTCATATGTTTATGTTGCAAGAAATAAAATGGTAGGCTATCCAGCGAAAGTGAAATGTGTTTCTAATTATGATGATGTTTCTTTGACCGATTGCATGTGGACGGATGTTTTGTTTCAAGCGTTGGGTGCCTGCGTTTTCCGTGGGGCTGTGGATGTGGCTATGATATTGGAGTTTCGGAGGTAGTTTTAGTTACTGGTTTTTAGGTCCGGTCTTGTGTGGTTGTTTGTGCTTTTGCCGGACTGAGAGTCGTGGTGGCAAGTGCGTGTATGTCTGTGTGTTGTTGTTCGAAGGTTTTGATTGGTTGAATGAGGGATTGTGTAAATAGTGACGGCTGTTTCTTTCTTTCCTTTTATTAACTGGTTTGTTTATTTTAAGTTGTGTTACGGGTGTGATGTTTGGTAAAATTGTGATAATAGATAGAAACTTAAGCTTGAATTTGATTTGGAAAATTAATTAGGAGAAATGCTTATTAACATGCAGAGTTGTGTGTAGCTGGTTGGGACCTGTTAAATCACAACAATTGAAAAAAAAAATTCGTAACAATTTCAGTTATTTTTGCAGTCGCAAAATTTACTCCGAAATCCAGGAGTTGCTCAGACGTCTGAGCAGTCTGGTTCAAAACCTAGTTGGACTGAAGGTCAAAATCCAAATGTGGAGATTGGAGCAGCGCGATTTATAGTCCGCAAATATAGTACAATCAGAATCTGTTATTATTTCTTTTGCATCTTACCCCTATCGGGATTTGAGCCATGTACCACCCGATCGAAACGCCAAAGCGCTTTTCCACTATGCCGTTTGGTCGGTAGTCGTGTATATTATCTATAATAAATTTATAATTAGCTAATAGTGCCAAACGATGGATTTATAAACTAAAAGACTGATAACAGAATTCAAGCGAAAACTACATGATATTAAGAGAATAAAAGGAAATTTATCTGTCGTCAGTACTAGGACGATAATTTTGAGGACTAAAGAGCTTCAGCTAATTTGGTGAAATTTTTCAAGACCATTTCAATTTGGGGATTCACCACATGAATATTGTTCTGCAGGTTCTTCAAAAGGTAGCCATCAAGGTTTTTTGGAAGTTTTTCAGTGTTGTATGTGGGAAGCATTCGAGTGAGTGTTCTAGGAACCTCCACATGAAAATTCTCCTGAAATTTATTTCTAGAGGTAGCCATCATTAGTACCTTTCATTTGAGTCCTTTTTCAGCCATGATACTTTAATCAATCCGTTTTAACAGGTTTTCAAATTTTGTATGTGCAAGAACGTTTTCCGAGACTCCACAAATGAAAGATGACCCGAAATGTTTTCCAGGAGTAACCACCGCTGCTGCCTTTCATTTGAATTCTTTTTTAGTAATGACACTTTGATCGATCAGCTTAGGAAGTACTCCCTGAATTTAATTTTTTCTATGAGTAATGGGGCCTTTCAGTTGAATCATTTTTTATCCTTTGACACTTTGAACTGTAATTTTGTGGAAATTTTAAAGTTTTTGTGTGTGTGTGTGATGTGTTTAATCGAATTTTGCCTAAGTCCCCACAAAAAAAGTTAACCTCAAATTTTTTCCAGGATTATCACTAAGGCATTTCATATGGATATTTTCGTCCAACTATAACACTTTGAACGATTAATTTTTAGAAGTTTTCAAGTTTCGTATGTGCGTTGTTGTGTGCAAACGAGTTTTCTCGGACTTTCTACGTGGAAATTAACCTAAGGATGTTTCAGGGAGTAACCATCACTGGGACCATAATACTTTGAACGCGCCTAAATTTTAGATACTTAAGATGCAGGCGTTAAAACATAGGCTTACTACATCTTATCTACTCGAACACGTACTAAGAGATTGTGGAAAGTTGGTTTGGTATTTTAGTTTTAATGAATTCGGTGGAAAGTTCAACAAAATAAACATTTTGTTGAATGCTTTGGATCTGCAGTATCGACATTTTTTGACTACCAAATTTCTCAATAATGTTATTGACTCCGACTGGGCTTAAATCCGCAATCATTGGAATAAAACTCGGTAGTGAACACCTTAACCATTCGACTACCAAGTGTCATATCTGAGTGTGATAGAATTCGTATTTGAATGTTATTTCTTCAATTCGATGAAAGTCACTCAACTTTTATCTAAAACATATCGCTCATTTGCTGCATCAGTGAAAATTCACTCATTTCTAAGATATTCCAATCAAACAATTCCAAATAATTCATATTTTTATTATTTTGTATAAAAACTTACTCTCTTATTTAGTTATTTCTAGCAAATTAGGTAAAATTCCTTATAAAAAATCACTCAATTCGCGAAAGAAATTAACATTTTAAAGATATTAGAGAAAATTAGCCAAATATTATAGAATTAAAACCGCCGTTTTTTACAAACAATTTTGAGTGATATTTTCAAATCGCTCTACTGAAAAATTAGAACTTTTGGAATGTGTCACCCTTGCAACAAATGAGCGATATGTACGACACTGAGGTACAGATATTTTCCAACCGACTTTGCGATGCGTTTTAAACTGATTGGTATTTATAATTAACTCACCTCCCTCATACTCCCAAGTGGTATTTCTTGTTAGACGGAAACAATCTCACTCAATTATATCAAGTGAAATTTGAAATGGAAATGGGCTTTGGATTGGAAAAGACGAGGAATTCCGAACAAGCTTCAAACTTAATCTGTTAAAAAGTGAAAGTTCAATAATTATTTTAATTAAACACCAAAAACTTTTTAGAGTGCACCCAAATATAATTCTATCCGTGCCTATATTGAGGATAATTAGACCAAGCAGTATTAAGCAAATGCTACTAATTTTAGATAATTTTATGATTTTGCAAACCAATATATTGTTTTCTAAGTTTCACTCAAAAATTACCACTCACAAAATTTCACTCAATAGTTTACATTAAAAAAATTTCACTCAAAAATCAAATATAATCTTCATAGTTTAATAGTATTTTCTACATTATGTTTTGGTGGAAATGCGAGTGGGGGGATTCAAGCTTAAGCAAACCCCACAAATATCGTGAGCTCATATATCGATACACAATATCATACATCAACATATAAATGTTTACCAATTTCCAAAGAATTCAGTTTGCATAGCTATCTGTTTAACCTCTGAATCCGCTATGAAGCACAAGAGTTTGCTGTTTGTTTGCCGGCTAGGCAAATTGATAGTATAGAGAAATGCACCAATTTGCATTGGGTTTCGTATCGAGTACAAATTATATTTTGATTTTGCTTTAATTATGTCAAATTATATTTATTGATAAATCAAGTGTATTTAGCACTTCACGTCTAATTGCAAATCGGATAAGAAATTCGCATTGTAATTGTTATCAGTGAAGTATTTTGAAATACCAAGCGCGCTATAACTGACGAAAAATATAATTTTTGCCAATTCATGTGTACAATTTTGTTAGCTCATGTCGTTATCTTATCGTGTTCATTGATAAGTCGCGCTGCTATATAAACCGACTCAAAACAACACACTTATATCAGTGTTAAGCCGGTTGCTTTACTACAAAGTCAAATAAATCATAACAAATACTCAAAATGTTTTGGTTTTTCGAAATACTTCGGGATCACTACATTATCATACTGTTGGGGATCGGAGCAGCCATCTACACATACCTAAAATACTTGTATTCATATTTCGACCGGTTGGGCGTTGAATATGTTAAGCCAACATTTTTCTTCGGTAATGCAAAGGATTTGATTTTGGGCCGTGAAACTTTTGGAGTAAGCAATGTAAATATTTATAAGGCACTCAAAGGAAAGTTTGGTGGATCGTTTATGCTGACTCGGCCGCAATGGGTGCTCAAAGATCCCGAATTGGTACATCAAATTTTAATAAAAGATTTTGATTATTTCACGAATCGTGGATTTTATTTTAACGAGAAAGATGATCCACTATCGGCACACATGCTTTCGGTGATGGATGATAAATGGAAAACCATGAGAAGCCGTTTCTCTCCTACCTTTACGAGTGGAAAATTAAAATTTTACTCGACGATCATAGAAAAGTTGGCAGAAAGGCTACAAAATCATATTGAGAAGGCTAGCAAAAATGGTGAAACATTTGAGGCGCGCGATTTAATGGCACGATATACAACAAATATTATTACATCGATTGCGTTTGGAGCCGAAATTGATAGTATAAACAATCCTGAAGAACCCTTCTATAAAATCGGAAAGCTAATTATGGATCCTCAAGGTACAGCCATAATCCGATTTTTTATTGGGTTCGCGTTTCCGAAAATTATGAAATTGTTCAAAATTAAAGTATTCGATCAGCGAGTTGAGGATTTTATGCGAACGGTGACGAAACAATCGTTGAAAATGAGGGAAAAGGATAAATTAGTACGCCATGATTTCATGCAACTGCTGGTACTGCTACGTAATGGTGCTAAAGTAACGGATGATGGAAAGTGGGAGGTTAAAGAGCTTCCAGGTAAATATTTATATGATTTGAATTTTTATAAGTGTTCAATAAAATTTATTCTGTTTCTATTTTTAGAAAACGATAAATTGTTAACCGATGATGAGGCTATGGCCCAAGTATTTATATTCTTTTTCGGCGGTTTTGATACGACCGCGTCATCCACATCGATGGCTCTATTTGAATTAGCCCGTCATCCGGAAGTCCAAACAAAATTACAAAATGAAATTGATACTGTTCTCAACAAGTACGATGGAAAATTAACGTTTGAATCCGTACAGGAAATGAAATATTTAGGACAATGTTTTGATGAAGCCTTGCGTATGTATCCTTCTGCACCAATCATATTTCGTGTGGCCGGCCGCGACTACAAAATCCCGAACACGAATATAACTATTCCAAAAGGTGATGGAGTTGTTATACCAGTTTACGGAATACAAACAGATCCAAAATATTACGAAAATCCCAACGTTTATTATCCGGATCGTTTTTCACCTGAAAACAAAGCTAATTTAACACCACACACGTTTCTCCCATTTTCGGAGGGGCCCCGAAATTGTATCGGAATGAGATTGGCATTATTACAAGCTAAACTGGGATTAGGCGCAATATTTGCAAAATTCAATGTTGTTTTGGCACCAGGACAAACGGAAAATATTACATTTGAACCTAAAAATATATTTGCTGCGGTGGGTGGAATTAAATTATCGATAACACCCCGAAAAATGTGATACCTTAAAATGAAAATAGACTTAATCGATTTTATGTTTTGTTATTTTGATACAAGCGTCCTTGGAACTCCCCGAAAAGATATTCGATGTTGCAACCCGAAATATAATTTAAAATTCACAGTTCGGTAATCAATCATTTCTGGTTTTGGTTATCAAGAGATCCCATTGAATTTCGACACGCTTATAAAAATTATTTTCTTTGTTTATTTACATATCTTATCAATTGTGTAGAGTTGTTGTAAGATTGGTTGGAGCCTGGCTTATTATTGTGTCTAAAGATAACGATTTCAAGATATAATAAACGATTACATCATAATAATTTGGCTGACCTTGAGTTTTGACCACAAATTGTTCGATAAAATGAGCTTTATTGAATAAATTGACAAATCAATAATTGCCGTGGATTTAACCAGTTAAAATGAATAGCACCTAAGTGAATTATTAGCGAGACCAATACCTGCGTAAAATATAACAATTTACTTTACTCGACTAAATTTTACTTTCTTTTACGACTAAATTTACTTTTGGTATATCGCCGACGTAAAAGAAAAAATGGTTTTTAAAAAATTCTGTATGTGTGTAGTGCCGTCCAGACTAAATATCTGTAGCTTCTTTACAGCCCAAACAGACTGACAGAACTGGGTGAAGTTAGACCAATTGGTAAATAGCTGAATCCCGTACTTTTAATTTGTCGTATTACGGAGCTATGAATTTGAGTTGTGGCACTAACAGTGAACTCCTGTGCCAAAAATCAGGCCATATTTTATGTAGCATCATAGTGAAATAAATTAAAAGCTGAATGCATGTTTAATGGTAATTTGTACTGGGTGAAGTTAAACCAATTCGTAAACTGCCGGATCCCATATTTATGATTTATCAAATTCATTGGCCACTAATACGTCAAATTACAAATATCGAATCTCGCTATTTACGAATTGGTCTAACTTCACAGTTTTGAAATTTTTTCTTGGTGAAAATTTATGACTAACTTCAATAACATGTAGTTTTCGGCTAATATTAACAGAATTTTGTACTACCACCTGATACAAAATATGTCCATAATGCAGTTTTTTCGGCTAACTTCAAATGAAGTGAAATATTAAATTTTCAGCGAGGACTGACCTTGTTGGTTTTTTAAAATTTAACCAAGAATAATGATTTTTGATTATACAAGACAGTTTTGTCAAAAAGTCCGTTAAGTTTAATTTCTCGCTGTAGAAATCATGTGTGGTGTTCGAGATCTTTGTATCCATTCGTGATAAAAGTAAGTCGGGTGTTAGCCACATCATATTCAACCCCTCCCCCATTTTTTTCAATATTTCCGCAATCGTGTAAGGATTTCCACTTGTGACGATTGAATTGTGGGACCTATTTCTAGCACATTAATTCAAGATAAATTTGGTGTTTATTTAGTTGGCCCATCGAGTACAATACTTGGACGAGTAGTTGCATGTTGTTTGTCCTTAAGATGCGCTACAAAATAGTTGTATGGATTTGGTTCATCCATGAGTTTCATATAGCCGAGGTTAGCGTATTCATTAATAAAATTTTAATAATGATTTAAGCTCATTGCCACGCTGGAAGCGTCTCCCCGTTGATACCGACCTGTTCAGAGTCATCCCAAAACCACTAGCAAATATTAAACGCAGTTTTGGATTTTCTTGAATCAATATAACAGCAAGCCCCAATCCTGAAAAATATTTAGCAGCTCTTCTTAACAAGAACATGCCCTTTTTAACAAGAAGCACAAGCATAGAAACCCGCTTTCAAATACTAAGCGCGATTTTGAGTTCTTAGATATTTTTTTGTGCTAGGAAAATTTTTCAGAAAATCAAAGTTAATATTCAAAGCAAAATTGAAATAACGTGTACACCCTTACACTGGGGGGTCGAACGAAATGCTGAACGTGCATTTTATTTATTAGGGTAGTGTGGTGGACGTATAATAAATAATGAATTAGTGATTATTTGGGATATGGTGATCTGTTGGTGATTGGTGATTAGTAATTTTAGTGTATTAAATGTCGATAATATTGGTTATAATTTATATTTGTCATTGGCAATGCATAAAAATAAAAATAATTTTTAATATCATGTGCGACATCTACATAATGGTAGAAACACTAATCCGCGAAATACCAAATGTTTGCAGAGCCAGCAGCGATATTCAGCAAAAATAAAATTAAAACAAAAATATTTTAAACTTCAAAGTTTTACAAAAGAAAAAGTTTATTTCCTTTATTTATTTATTTAATATTATTTATATTGAGTTTTGTAAGTGCATAATGAAAATGTCATATGTTTATGTTGCAAGAAATAAAATGGTACGTTATCTAGCAAAAGTGAAATTTGTTTCTAATTACGATGATGTTTCTTTGACCGATTGCATGTGGTCAGATGTTTTGTTTCGAGCGTTGGGTGGATGCGTTTTTCATGGGGCTGTGGATGATATTGGAGTTTCAGGGGTAGTTTTAGTTTTTGGTTTTTAGGTGCGGTCTTGTGTGGTTGTTTGTGCTGTTGCTGGACTGAGAGTCGTGGTGGCAAGTGCGTGTATGTCTGTGTGTTGTTGTTCGAAGGTTTTGTTTGGTTGAATGAGGGATTGTGTAAATAGTGACGGCTGTTTCTTCCTTTCCTTTTATTAACTGGTTTGTTTGTTTCAAGTTGTATTACGAGTGTGATGTTTGATAAAATTGTGATAATAGATAGAAACTTAAACTTGAATTTGATTTGGAAAATTAATTAGGAGAAATTCTTATTAACATGTAGACTTGTGTGTAGCTGGTTGGGACCTGTTAAATCACAACAATTCAAAAAAAAATCTCCGAACAATTTCAGTTATTTTTGCGTCGCAAAATTTATTCCGGAATCCAGGAGTTGTTCAGACGTCTGAGCAGTCTGGTTCAAGACCTAGTTGGACTGAAGGTCAAAATCCAAATTTGGAGATTGGAGCAATGCGATTTAAACCTCCGCAAATATTGTACAATCAGAATCTGTCGGTATGGTTTTCGATTCTAGAATCGCAGTTCGCTGTCGCGAATATCAGGTCGGAAGCCACCAGTGGCACTATTCTGGCAATTCCCCGGGAATAGGGACCTGAGGAAAGAATTTATATGTAATTTCTGTTCAAATATTATTTTTCCGGCCTACTGAGGAGAAATACTTGATGTAAATATTTATAAATTGAGAATAATTTTTCCATATCTAAAATTGGCAGTGCACATTATTCCCCATTTAATTTTGTTTTCAAAAAAATTAACACTAACATTTTACCTCAGTATGCCAGAAAAAAAATGTTTAAATAAAAATTTTATATAAAATCTTTCCCCAGTTCCCTAATCCCGGGGAATTACCAGTGGGAAGGGTGCACTTCCTTATTCGGTTTTTAAAGAGGAAGTGATTCGCGTGTTGGGTGAGTCAGAGATGTCATGCTTGACCAACGTCCTTACTAACCTGACTTTGGACGATAAGAAATCATCTCAATTGCTCAGTCAGATAACGTTAAATGCTGGCAGTAACTTAAATGATAAGTTACTCAGACAACTTTAGATGAAGAGGTTGCTTTCGCAGGTTCAAATTATCCTCACTATATAGAAAATGACGTGACGTTAAATGTTTTGGCAGCACGGCCAAACAACATGATGGAGGTGATGCCACCGTTAGGGTTTAATGCTGTAAAATCGTGCAATCCTTTCGCTGGCAAACAGGCACAAACATCCAGTTTAGACGCTAAATTATAAGATTTTGGAATAAACATTTTGGCAGAAATTAAAGGTATGGTTAACCTTAGATCTCGATCTCGGTCTAATAATTGAAATCGCGTCAATTCGCGCTCAAGATCATTTAACTGTTCATGACGACAGTTACTGATGAACCTACTACCAGTCGGCTATTAATACACAATTCTAATTCTAGAGTTACATTTTTAATAGACACTGGTGCTGACATTTCGGTTGTTCCACTTCAAATTTGTCACATTCCGCAGGCCTTAAATAAATTATTCGCGGCGAATGGAACGCCAATTAAAGCATATGGGTGAATTCTAAATTTAGATTTTGGGTCTGGCGTAATTTCAATTAATTTTATAGTGGCAGATGTCTCGCTGCTCATTATCGGAGCTGACTTTCTTAAAAGAACTGGATTGATAGTTGATCTTGGCAAACGAGATCCAACGACATCTTTGTTTACGATTAATTCTATCGCTCTCACAGCCGAGTTAACTCTGTCTCAACTAGACAAATCTCAGGTTAACAATTACATCCAGCAACTTCTTTCTAAATTCTCTGAAATTATGTCATTATCGTCAAACTAGTTAAATACATGCTCACTCGTCGACTGGAAACTTTTGGACCACCGGTTTTCTGTAAAACTAGACGTTTGGCACCAGATAAACTACAGATCGCAAAACAGGAATTCGAGAATCTGATGGCACTAGGAATTTGTCGCCCGAGTAATAGTGCATGGTCTAGTCCTTTGCATCTATAGTCATGAAGAAAAACGGAGATTGGAGACCATGCGGAGATTACTCTCTACCCTTGATCTTGTCCAAACTTATCATCAGATCCCTATTGAACCGTTTCATATTCCAAAAACCGCTAGTACGACGCCCTTCGGTTTATTTTAATTTACAAAAATGAGTTTTGGTCTCAGGAATGCAGCACAAACTTATCAGGTATTCATGCATTCGGTATTATTGGAACTTAACTTTCGAGGAATATCACGCACACCTCGAACTAGTTTTCAAAAAATTATCAGAGAACGGTTCAATAATCAATCCTGGAAAATGTGTCTTCGCTTCACCTGAAGCTAAATTCTTAGGACATTTTGTTAATGGAAATGGCATCGTACGCGATCCAGAACGAGTTGAAGTCATCAAAAATTTAGAAAGTTCGTTAACGGTTAATCAACTCAAAAGATTTTTGGGGATGATTAATTCCTACAGACGTTTCAACCCAAACGCCGCGACTGACCAACTTTTACTTAAAGAATTTCCTAAAGGCTATACAAAAATAGTAAAATTCCAATTAATTGGTCAGAAGAGTCCATTGATGCCTTCGACAATTGTAAGGAGAAGTTGTGTAAAGCTACTCTTCTTGCACATTCTTCATCTACGGCTAAGCTCGCTACCATGGTAGACGATTCGCACACAGCTATTGGTGCAATAGTTCAGCAGTATATCGGCTATACTTGGCAACCACACAGGTTCTTCTCGGTTCGACATAATGAGACGCAAAAAAGACTTAGTTCTTATGATAGAGAGTTGTTAGCAGCGTACTCTGGCATCAAGCATTTCAGGTATCTTTTGGAAGGACGCCAGTATACTTTGTTTACGGACCATAAACCACTTGTCTATATGCTTTTTGTCAGAATCTGGAAAAGGCATCATCGCGTCAATTCGGACATTTGGATTTCATCGGACAGTTCACAACCGACATCCAACACACTTCAGGCATGGATAATGTCGTCGCAGATACACTTTCTTGAATTAATCTAATTTATATCCCTGAAAGTATAGATTATGCGCAAATTGCGGATGCCCAAGCAAATGATGTCGAGTTGAAAGATCTGATCCGCGAAAATTTGGCTTTAAAATTTTGAAGCCTTGAATCTTTCGCACCCCGGAATTAAAGCAACAATTATTAACGGAAAACTTCATCGGGCCCTCCATCACGAAAGATTCAAAAACTATGGCACAATCCTGTTAACTTGTCAGAAATCCAAAATTTCAAGGCACCGTTCCAGTTCCTGATGTTACTGCAGCTACTGTCGCTTCTGCGGTATACTCCATATGGATTTCACGCTTCGGGGTACCAAACGTCATAGTCACCGGCCAAGATTCGCAGTTTGTGTCTTGCCTTTTAGTGAATTGCCAGTATTGATCGGATTCAAACGAGTAAGAACGTCATCTTATAACCCAAAAGTCAAACGGTATGCTTGAGAGGTAACACAGAACGTTAAAGACTGCAATCATGTGCCACGAACGAACTAATTGGGTAATGTTCTTGCCAACCGTATACTATTAGGTTTACGTACGTTATATAGTAAGGAACTTAAAATTTATCCTGCTTTGCTTGTTTATGAAAGAACGTTGAAGGTTTCGGCAGAAAAAATGCATCAGTCAGATTTTGCCAATAATTTTAAAAAACATTTCGGTGATATAAGACCGTCTCCGGCCACCTGGCACTCCGATGTAAAAACTTTTTCAGCAAGAAACTTTCAACGTGTTCTCACGTGTTTTAAGATCGGATTTTCTAAGAAAATCTTTACAACCACCTTATTCAGGATCGTTTCAAGTTCTCGGACATCGTGGGATCGCTTCCAACGGTTCCGCTGGATGAGAGAGCTTTGGATTACGAGTCAGGTTCTAGTTGTACAAATGTGTTAAACAATTTTCGCTTTAATATTCCACCAAAGGAACAAGTTGAAACCAGGACTGGAAGAAAAATTAGACCGCCGTCACTTTTTTACTGAAAGCAACTTACATTCGGCTTACATTCGGTCTTGCTAAATGACAGTTGCATTTTCATAAATTCTTCCGAATTTATTGGGGAGGTAAAATTGTGGCGACGTTTACAAATTTAAACGTCACAAAATTTATTTATGCTGCTATACCAAATTCCAATGAACTCATGAAAATTGCGGAAGAGACACAAAAACCCGGTCTACCGACGTGAGTCGTGTAAACAATTTAATAAAAAATAATATAAATAGAAGAATATAGACAAGTTCTACGTTCTCCACCGAAACCCCGAGTTGAGTGGAAGGATGTACAAACTTATGGTTTGGATACAAACTTATGGTTTGCATACAAGGTTTTTTGTAGGGCAGTTTGAATTTGAACTCGTACTGAGCATGGGGATGATGCAGTGATGTAGCTTTTGGTAGGTAGGATGGTGAAGGATTGAATTGCGTCGACCAAGTGTTTTGGTTAGTTGCCGATTTATTTGAGGTGGGGACGTGCGCTGCTGGATACGTTTGCGGCGATTAGTCGTGTTGGTTGTTTAATTTAATAATCGTGTCTTGCTTGTCAGAATCATTTCATGATGATGGGGCATCTGTGATATGATTGCAGTGCTGTTGGTTTCAGTCATGTATGATTTCATTTGATGTTGATACCGGTTGTGTTTGTTGTGAGGATCGGTCTGATAGTAAATGATTCATTCTAATAAGTTTTAATTTTGTTTTGTGTACAAAACTGTTTTTGTTGTGTTTTGTATGTAGCGATTTGGTGTAATTTTATTTGATGCTTGTTGGGAGAATCGGGTTGGATTGATTGATCATTACAGTAAACTGCTTTGGTTTTATTACTTAATACTGCAATGTGACATATTGTTGTTGTTGTGCTTTCTTGGAGCTCTTTGTTTCGTGCCGAAAGGATAAGTTCTTGATGACCTCAGTTATACATTGATAGATTTTCGAGGCTCGAATGACTTTAACCAGTATGGTGGAAATGTTACCAGTGGTGATGTGCGCAGTTGAGATGAAATGACGGAACCTGATAACACTTGTTTTGTATTGTTCAAGCGGAACACTGAAGGTGCCAGTAAGTGAGTGGTTGTTGAGCTTTTATATGCTTTCGTTGGATTTTAGCTTCGCATTTTAATGAGAGCACACATCTGTTTTGTATTTCAAAAATATAATTTGCACATTTCGATTGGAGAGTATCACAACCCGATTATGATTTTCATTTTGTCTGGAAAAATTAATTGGTCGTTAAACATTTTAATAATCACTGTATTGTGTTTTTGGGGTTATGTTTTGGTTTTGTATACAAAACTTTACAATTTTGTCTGTCATTTAGTTTTCTTTTACTTTCGTTAGATGGAGTATTTTGATTCACTGTTTTTCTCATTTCTAGCACAAGAGTTCTTAGAATCGATGTTATTTTATTTTAGCGAGGACACACACCAGTTTTATGTTTCAAATGAATTTGAATATTGCGATTTAAAGTATCGCAACACGGTTATGATTTCCATTTTATTTTTAAAAAAATGTAATTAACAGTTAACCATTTTAGTAAACACTGTATTGCGTTTTGAGGTTATGTTTTGGTTTGGTTTTAAAAACTTTCCATGTTTTGCTTTATATTTAGTTTTTATATACTTTTGGTAGATGGAGTTTTATGATCCGATACTCTCTCTGAAATGTAGAATTTCACACTTCGACAAAAAGGTATCGCGGCCTGATTATTATTTTCATTTTGTTGAAGCTTGGAAATATTGATTCTACTTCATTTTAAAAAACATTGGTTGGTGAGGGTTTGGTTATTTTGGAGGCATTTTTGAATTCACTTGCTCAAACACTTCAAAAATCATCTCGCATAAACGCGCGAAATATAAATGTTCATTCAGCCGTACTATTCATTCAAAACACAACTCGTATGGAATTAACAATTTTTTTTTGTATACAATCCGCATGTAAATTAGAGATCAACGAAAATTTGAAAAAAAAAACGTTCTTTGATTCAACAATTTCCATGAAAATGGAATGGAAAACACAACAAAAAAAATGCTTAGGGTTTTTTTTAAATGAAATTGGCAGAAATAATAAACTGGAAACATTGATTGATTTACGTGCCGCCATCAAATTATAAATTAAAATATTTCCACAAACAAATTTTTTCTCGTATCTTGAAATGACAAAAAACCATTTTCCTGTATAAATAAAGAGATGAGTGGAAACTTATGGGGAAAATTTGAATTTTAAATTTTTCCAATTAAAATCTTTTTGGTTTTTTGTGTGTGCGGGGTTGTGGTGACACTCTTTGTGCGCTATAATTGCGTAAACCTTTTTATATTTTCCATCGCTTACATTCATACATACATTACCAAAACCAATCTTTGGATTTCAGTCTTGTACTTAAAATCATAATCAGTATCAACAACGTATAAAATAATGTAGGCTTTTATTTTCTATAAATAATCCACCTCTATTGATAGAATTTTGCGTTACAACCAAAACAATCACCTTACAGGTTAATGACGACAGAACTACTCAGACTATAAACCATATTTGAAATATGTTACGTTTGAAGCAATCGTAGGACAAATCGTGTTTTGGGCTGGACTGAACGACATTTATAAAATTAATCCAACTTTTGGACTCAATTAATGATGTAATGGTAGGATCCTTAGTGGAATCCTTAGACGGTGCTTCGATGATATAATTACATATTTATTTGAGATACGGTTACGTTCACAAATGACAACCCACGTTGCCTTAGTAAAAATAACTATCGGCGATCTTGTTGCTTTCAATATCACAGTGTAGCAATACTCACATACTCGTGACAATATTCCATTTCCAGGAAAAATTTAAAACGCGTATACTCTCCTTAACAAATTTCGAATCAATCAAGAGATTACGCTCTTACAGTTATTACACAAGAAAATATTGAACTCTTGAAAACATTCGTCCGATTCGTTCGCCGAAATTTTGAAAAATCACAAATCTTTCGAATCAAATTCTGGAAGTAGTCTACCATTAACCATAATAATTTCAAATTTTAAGGAATTATCCATATTAAGTATTAAATCAGTTTTTCTAAATGCTTCATGCTCAACGTTTTTGTCTATAAGCTAGATATATGACTTTAGAGCATGACAACTCTGTTCGGATACAAAGATTAGTTTGTTTCCTGGCATGGTTGTATCCTTTCATCGGAATTCCGAACCTTATAGAACATCGTCAATTACCCAAAGCCATAGTAATGGTCAGAGTACTCCTCTGGCCAATATTTGAAAACTTTATCGGCAACAGAGAAATTATCATCCAGATCAACACCACGCGGTTCAACAAACGATTCTATTAATTTGACATTGGGGTTAATCATACCAAATTTGTGCCACTGATTTGAGATCGTAGAAAACGATCGGTACTCGATACTTTTTTATCTCATGGGATATATCAAAAGCACCTGGAATGTCTACAAAGGATTTCATGAGACATTTTTTTGTTTTAGGTAATTTTTCAATTTTAAAGTAACGAGCTCATTTAGTGCAGTGTCGCAAAATGTAATATATGCTTCAGGCAATACTGACCAAACTATCATGATATTATGTCATAAATATTATACTATCACGACATAATAATAGAAAATTAAATTAAAAAGGGACATTCAAAAAAAATTATAGGATTAGTAACTTATTCATAATAGGTCAGGTTTATGCAACTTATATGCGTCCAAGCGACTCAATTTAATTTGAAGCTCAAAAAATTATTACCTTACTCAATTTGTTAATGCTCAACCGCTTTCACGGCAAATTCTCTAAAAGTAACGAACTAGAAAGAATATGTGACACACTAAAATCTGCTTGCTGGGTCAGTTTCATAAAACGTCTATGCGTCCAAGTAACACAATTGACTATCATGCTCCGAAAATCATTAAATAACTCAATATATGCTCCATCGCTGCCACAGCCCACGCTATAAAAGCGTTGGAATAGGACGAAAGTTTCATAGATACTAAACTGTTTCATAGAGGCATACTAAAATCTTCATACTGAATCCGTTTCATGAAAGTTCTATGTGTCCAAGCATAGAATTTTAAGCTCCGAAAATTATTAAATAACTCAATCTTTCAGTGCTCAAACGCTTCCACGGCCCTTTATATAAAGGTGTCAGATTAGGACGAATTTTTAGATGTGGCACCCTAAAATCGTATACTGGGTTACTTTCATGGAACTTATATTCGTCCAAGTGGTATATAGTACGATGTCCACACGAGGACGCAATAGACGGGTCTCTTTCTTCATTTTTTCCCTTTACCTATAAAACAGGTTTTCAGAAAACCGGTTTTATAGGTAGCGAGGAAAAAACGAAGAAAAATACTCGTCTTTTGCGTCCTCGTGTGGAAGGCGTCGTAGAATTGCTCCGAAAATCATTAAATTACTCAATTTATTGTTGCTCAAACATTTTCACGGCCAATGCTATAAATGTTTCAGATTAGGACGAATATTTCTTAGGTGAGAACATTTTCATACTGGTTCAGTTTCATGAAACTTATAATCGTCCAAGCGCCACAATTGAATTTTAAGCTCAGGAAATCAATAAATTACTCAACTTTTAATGCTCATTCGCTGCCACCGCTCATGCTATAAAAGTGTCAGATTAAAATCTTCATACTGAGTTCGTATCACGAAACTTCTATTTGTCCACGGATTGGTTTCATGAAACTTCTGCCTCCAAGCGACACAATTGAATTTTATGCTCCGAAAATCGTTAAATTAATCAATCGTTTAGTGCTCAAACACTTCCACGGTCAATGAATGTTTCTTAGATGAAGCACAATAACATCTTCATACTGGGTCAGTTTCATGAAACTGCCCTGCAGCGGCACCGTTGAATTGTAATGCTCAATACAGTGTTGGAATAGGACATATAACAAGATTTCCAGAAAGTTTGAGCCGAAAACGTATTTGGAACTGCTACTATTTGCGCCAAACTCATCGAATCGTTGGATCGATTTTTCTAAATGGAGTGTTTTTTCTCATTTTTCGATGCCACGAGGATATCGTCGATGTAAGTAAATACAAAGTCTAGTTCTCAAGTGACTTCGTTGATAAAACTTTAAAATTTTGTGGTATTTTTGAGACCGAATGGTATGCGTGTAAATTCGAATAGCCCAACTAAGGTCGTGGGAGCCGTTTTGTGTACATTTTTTGGCGCGCCTGAAATTAAATGATATGCTCAACCAAGATAGATTTTTAAGCAAATCGAGCACCGAGCGTTTATAGGTAACGACTTTATTACCATATGTAGAGAACAAGAGACCTGAGATGCCGATATTTGCCAAATCCTTAACCATGTGGTGAAAATCAGTATTTGTGGTGAATCGGACCTATAATTCGTGGTCAAGATACAGATAAATGATTTATCATTGCGACAGCGTGCACCACGGAATGTTTGTGGGGTAAATTGTAGTTTGGTTCGGCTGTTAGGGAAAAAGACTTCATTGGCACCCAACCAGAATCGTTGTTTTCGTTTCAGATCGACTAAAAGTGCAGATTTGCTGATAAAAGCAGCACCAATGATCGTACGTTTCACCAGCTATTACGAAAGCGTAAGTGAATAGTCGTTTGAGTCCGATAGTGATCCGGAGTAATTCCATGTCGTTGGTATTGGTTTTCGATCCAACGGCTGAAAAATCTAGATTCCTGGATTACAAATTCAAAAGAGATGATGTGCCCTAACGTGTGACAGGGAACACCAAAAGGATAGCTCTCGTATCGATTGGAAAATTCAGATTATTTGATGTGTCGTATAAAAAAAGTCGGCATGTCGTTTGTAGAAATACGTTCTATGCAGACGCGACAGTGCGATTTGGTTATTTTTTGTTTGATCGGTGTGAGTTTTGCTCTCGTTGACGAACTAGTTTGACGTAAACTAGATCGTTAGCGAGAGAGAGATTGCCATCGTGCTCTAAATTGTTGTTGTGTCACGAATCGTGAATTCCTGTTTTGTGACCAGCTTTCATTTCTGAGTGGCATATTCTAGATTGCCGTATCGAGTCAAGCAAGTCTATCTTCAATCGCTAGTGCACCTGTGGAAGTGGACGGTGTCGTCTGTTAGTTGAAATTTGTTTGTCCGGTTAGGGGTGATCGAAATGCTCGGTTTGTTTGGAACGCGGAGATGGAGGATTTTTGTAAATTCTGGCTCTCGTTCATCTTGTCGGTAATTTTTGATAATATATCGTCTATTACTCCCTTTCACTGTGTTATGTGATGCGCATCACATCCGTCACCACAGATGGTTTACGATCCCTCATTTCGATTCCTGATAGTAACGTTTTTAGCTATCATTCATCTGATGGATTAGTCTTTCGATTAATATTCATTCTGTCGTTTTTGATGTGATGCAATCCCGAAACGTAATTCCGCAAGATGCAACCAACCTCACACCTTCGTGGTCCATAAATGTTGCAATTTGGTTTTGTCTATGTTGACAACCACTTTATTGTTGGTGGAGGTGCATCTTTTTATCTTGCCGAGCTCGTAGTATGTTGCCCTCTTTATATTGCCGTTTGCGTCCGTTAGACGGGCGTTTCACTTCACTCCTCGACCAGCCGTGTTAAAATTTATTGCTTAATATATTCAGGGTGGCTGAGACCAATTGTTACCAAATGAAAACGCTATAATTTTTTTAATTTTGATTATTTTTTATTGAAATTTCGTGGAATATGTTGAAAACATATTACATTTTATGAAAAACATGTTACTGCTCAATATGACCTCCTTTGGCTCTGATTATTTGATTCAGTCTTCCATAGAAAGCATTGCATGCTGACCGAACGTGAGCTTGCGGAATTTTATTCCATTCTCAAACAAGAGCTGACTTCAATGCATCAACCAACACTTTCGTATTTTTTAGTGGACACCTTACTCTCTAAAATGGACCATATGGAGAAATCCATAAGATTCAAGTCTGGTGAATATGGTGGCCATTCTTTCGACGAAATCAGCCGCGGAACGCAATTTTGTAAAAATTGCTGTGTCGCTCGAGCTTTGTGTGACGGTGCCGAGTCCTGTTGGAATGTCCAACGGTTCGGACAGAAGTGTTTACGTGCCCAAGGTAGCAAAGCATCGTTTAGGATCTTTTGGCGGTACACCTCTTGGTTTACCTTGACTCCATGTTCGATGAAAACCAGAGGAGTGCGTCCATCTGCAGTCACTGCAGCCCAAACCATAACATAAGCTGGTGATTGCTTGCGCATGGCAACTCTTGTGTCCAAATTATCGATGGACTTGTGCTCTAACCAAACACGATCATTTTGTTTATTCACATACTGTTGAATGGTGAAAATTTTCTCATCAGAAAAGACATTTTTTGGAATCTCATCACGTTCGGCCAAGGCCTTCAATGCTCGTGTTCTTTCAAGCCTAACTTTTTTTTGTGCCTCCGTAAGATCTTGAACTTTTTGTATCTTGTAGGCTTCAAGTGTAGTTCATTTTTCAATATGGTTTGAATGCTGTATCGTGAAACATGTAGACGTGCGGCTAATTGATTGACACTTTGACGAGGATTTCGTTGGATTCGTTTCTTCACATTTCGTATCATTTCTTTTGATGTTTTGTTGTTTCATTTATCGAGTTATGGTTCGATACACAAACATTTTATTCACATTCAACTGCTGGAGCTGACGAATTATTGCTGTTTGTCAATTTCCACCCAAATACAGTGCAATTACACGATTACGTTTGAATTCCATTACGATTTTTTTATGAAGATATTAATTTAGATCAATTATTTGTTGACCACATGTAAACAACTAACCAAACTTCAATCTGTCACAAAATTAACGCGCAAAAATGACAACTACACAAATGACAGCAGAGTGAAGTTAGTAACATTTGATCTCAGCCACCCTGTATTTGCGTTATAATCAATACATTTGAGAAATGGTTACCTTGTAAAAAGGAAAAAAAATCGTTGTTGGATCGTTGAACTGGATCGTGTCCTTGTGGATCTATCCATATCGTCGGGACACCAAATGACATTGCGGCTCCATTTATGCAGATGGAAAGTGCATGCCGTACAAACAAAAGACGGCGTCCAATTTACACCACTAATAACATTTTGTGAAAAATATAGTCGATATAAATCAGCGGTTTCATCAGTTATTTTGCGGCGATTGCTCATAATTGTAAATTTTTCAGACACTTAGATTTCACAAGCCGATTTTCACTTTATGTGTTTGTGTTCTTTTGCCACTTTTTATATTTAAATGAAAAACTGTTTCCTTTTAATTTTACAGGGTGGCTGACACGAAGTGTCACCAAAACAAAACGCCACAGAATTTTTATTTTTTGGTGAATTTTATTGAATCAAAGTAAAAAATGTTCACAAATATTTAAATTTTCGAATTGCATTAGCAGTTTTCGATTTGGCCACCCTTAGTAGCAATTATGGCCTTCAAACGGCCGACAATGCTATTGCATGCAGCACGAAAGTGTCTCTGCGGTATTTTGGCCCATTCCTGGCGAAGCGCTTGCTTGAGATGATCGACACTTTGGTATTTTTTGTCCCAACCTTGCTCTTCAAAATTTTTTTGTCCCAACCTTGCTAGGGGTAAATCTAGCGGATTTGCATCCGGTGAATTTGGTGGCCATTGGGCAGTGGAAATGAACCGCGGAACGTTGTTTCTCAGCCAATCTTGATTGACGCGCGCTTTATGGCTCGGCATCGAGTCCTGTTGAAATGTCCAGGCTCTGTGACCGAAATTTTTTTCTGCCCAAGACTTCAACGCTCCCTCCAACACATGATCCCGATAAATTTGAGCATTTATCTTTCCAATCCGTTGGTCCAAATCTTCAGTAGAACGGCCGGGCAAATAAATCCGGTCGTTTTGCTTGTTCACATAATGTTCAAAATGAACGGTGACTCATCGGAGAAAACCAAATTCGGCAAATCGCCACCTTGCAAGCGTAACAACTTCTTTGCTCTTTCCACTCTAACTTTTTTTGAGCATCGGTGAGACCATGCGTTTTATGGACTTTCAAGGCCTTTAGTCCAAGATGATCTTTCAATATGTGCTGCATCCGTTCGAGTGAAATGTTCACCTCACGAGCGATTTTGCTGCCGCTACGGCGCGGATTCCGAGCCAATTTGGCCTTCACCTTCCGAACGATATCCGGCGATGTTGCAGTGCGTTTCGGTTCACCACCATGGCGTTTTGCAATGCTGCCAGTATCGTTATAACGATTTATGGTGCGATACACAAACATTTTATTCACATGCAGATGTTTTAACTGGTTAACAATCTGCGGCTGTGGTTTCAAAGCCAAATATAGAACAATCACACTATTACGCTTGAATTCCATTGCGGATAACTTTTTTTCTGAATATTTCCCACTAAAATGCTTTTGTACGCTTGTAAACAATGGAGTGAACTGTCATTAGTGTAAATTTGAGCGCTCTGTCATCACTGGTTTGACAGCAATGACAGTCTGAAGTTGGTAACACTTCGTGTCAGTCAACCGGTATATTGTAGTTTTTAGTTGTTACCTATTGTTCCAATTTTTTAACTTTTTTAGAAATAACGATTTCGAGAATAATTTCTTCTTCGGTTTATGTTTTGCTACTATTACACAATTTATTTTGAAGCTGTTTATAAACTGTTGCTAGGCGCTGCTGTTTGGCACCTCCTTTGTTTTTAAGTTATGGATAGTAAGTCGTAAATTTTATTGGTTTCGTTGATTTTCTCGTTAAGTAAATTGTTGGAATTTTTGTATTTGTATATTTTCAGGGAGTGAATTTTGGCCGCAATTTGACTCATGACTCCTGAGAAATTTGTATACATACAGTATTCAAATGTCTTATGACTCATAAGTTAAATTTTATCCAAAAATGTATACCAAGATCTTCTAACCTGTCTAATTTCGGTCCTTTTTTGATTCTGTGCAAAATGGTTAAATTTTTATTGAATTTAGTGTACCTATGATTTTCAGTTTTGTGTATTGTGGAAATGTTATTGATGTGTTCTTTGTATCTTATTTGAAATGAGCGTCGTGTTTGGCCTAAATATGCCGGCCTCCAGTTGTATTTATCCTTACATGTGTATACGGATCTCTACACAGATGAACCCTAGTTCTTTTTTCTAGTTCTAATTTTTTTTCTCAAGATGGCAAGGAAGGAGCCGTAGTCCTCTGTGAAAAGCTTTTGCTATAACTGACAAGACCTTACCTTTTTGGGGAACCTGCGAGAATGCTGTGTTTACAGATAACTTTAGATAACTTCCTATGCTCGTGTCCGGCACTATCATACAGAAGGCATAGGTATTTGGGCGTGCACATTATGTGCGAGATATTTTGCCCTACGTACATAGCTCCGAATAATTTTGAACAGGGAAAAGGGGAAATAGGATCTTGTGGTGTCACAACGGACCACTACTGGTCTAAGTGTGCCGAACCAGCCACTCCAACCTATTCTACCCCAACCTTAGGCTAAGCAAAACACATACTATATATTGTAGATGTGGTTTTTCGCTCTCGATATGTTCGGCGAAGTGGTTTGTCTTGACTTGCGCAACAACTTTGCTGAAGAAAGCATAACGAAAATCTTAATGGTTCAAAATTCTTGTTTTTTACGACATTTTGTATAAAAAACACCCACTGGGTGCAATTATTTGGCCGGAATAATACGAACATGTTCGCTGGAAAAAGCAAAACGATAATATTTATGGTTCATGGCTGTCTACGTGAAAGTGAGTGTACATTTTGACAAATTTTTGACTCAGAGGCAAAATATGTCGGAAACGATATCTCAAAAATGGGGACTAACTTTGAAATGGGACTAGCACCATTGAATTCAGCGTACTCGAATTAAGTTTACCCCTGGGTGCCCAGCTTGTCACTTTTTTCAACTAGCACAGCGAATTTTTACAATATAAATCATTTATCCGCTTTCTTGGCCCCAGAGAGCGATAATGAAATCATAGAGATTTGATTTAAAAGAAGTACTTCTATTGTTTCCCTAATAACGTAAATTTCGGAACAGAAAGTCGATAATGCAGCCTTCATACTCGGGTGAGCCCAAAATCTATAGATTTAGCAAAGATGCACAACATTATTTTTTAGACTATTTTTCGTGCTAACTTCACATTCGTTAGGGAAGTATTAACGATCAATGAAAATAATCACTTAAATAAATAAAAATTAATTTTCCGGTAGAAAATACTCCACGTGAACGAGATTTGGATGCTGAGACCAGATTAGGAAAATTTTCGAAGAAATTCATAGGAAGTCAATACCAAAATTAAGACTAAACTGATAATCACCCAAATTTTCAAACAATTGTTATATTAGGATATTTGTGACAGATAAAATTTGCAATGATGCTCTTTATGTCACTAGTGTTCAATTTTCTTAAATTCTCTGTGAATAATGACTTGAGGTTCGATTTTTATAAACTCGTGTTTGGTGTAACCGATACTTTCAACGGAACGCTTCTCGAAGTGACCTCGTCCAAAATCCTCCACGCCCTTTGACAGACATGTCCAGTCACCACCTGCAGCTTTAGCCGACTGTCGCTCGGCTTGTCGTGGGTGTTAGTAGTGGTGTTTTGTAACACTTCGGGACTGCTCTTTATTTCACTATGGTACACAAAAAACCCCAGGGAAAAAAATACCATTTCCATTTAGGTACACCTCCGCGACTGTCCTCCTCCCAAACTTTATAATTTAAGCACACATGCTTAAAACATCTAACTACAATCATTCTGGTATACATATTGTCCAAGACGCGCAGCAGTTAGTATGGCAGACGGTTTTTCTGTTTGGTTTATTTTCTCGGTCCGAATGGTTGTAGTTATTATTTTATTGACAAAATACAAGGCTGCCCCATTGTATAGTCCTTGTGTCCAGTATCGAAAGAGCAACCTCGATTTTCTGGTTTTTATTTTTATTTTTAATTTTTACTGGTAAGACGTGTGCACTTGTCTGTTGTTTTGTTGATGTTTATTGCTCAAGCGCCCACAAGAAAAGCATTGTAAATTTTTCTCTTGTGTTTCAGCCGTCAAGTTGGAAAGAAAATTTTTCCAATTACTTTGCTCATTATCGAATGTTCGATACCGAAAACTAAATTCAAAATGAGCGATTGTTCTGCCACCTTTTATACAATAGCTGTACTGCAAATCTGCGGTGTAACGACATGAACGTTATAAGGTTTATCCAGCTTTAAGTTGATATCTGTTCTAACGAAAAAGTTAAAAATAATAGAAGGGCAGAATTTATAAAATGGTACAAACAAACCTCCATTTTTAATTAATCAAGCTGCCACAAAATATTTCCATAACCATCAAACAGCTATAACACTAAGGATTTTAAAGCCAAATTAAATTATAGTATTATGAACATCATAAATTAATAACAGAAATTTTAAAATTCAAAACTTTTAGAAGATTACATAAATGAATCAGAAAGTTTCATGATTTTACGGAATAATACTGCCACCCACGTTTAAAACCCAAACCACTCTCTTGCTATGGTTGTAATTTTCCACGATTTCAAATTCCCGTTCATGAATCGATATATGTCGAACACGTACGAGTACATAAAACGAAACGTAATAAAATGCATTAAAAAATGCCAAGTTCATGACATCACCCATATAATATATCGCCATCGACTGCCTGATAAAAGCATATATATGACATTCCCACCCAAACACAGCGGATAATTGCAAAAAAACACTTTTATCATAAACAATGATAATAATCTACCCATTTTAAATTAAATTATTTCTGCAAACAAAAAATTATCGTTCTCAACAATGATACCATCGCTTTTTTATACGCCCCCCCCCCCTTATATACTCTCGTATATAGAATGCTATATCTAACCTGTTATATCAGCATGAGCATCGTGATGATGATGATTATGATTCCGCATAAATTGAATTTTTATTCATTCGTCATGTGACAGCTAATCGATAAGCATCGAATGGATTTTATAATAATCGATATAATTTAGGAACTTTTATTGGTAGCACACTCCAACCGTTCTAAAATGTTGTATGGGGTTACAAATTTAATTGTAGATCATAAATTGTTTCTTAATCCCGTATATACCGAATCTACTTACATATACATCTTGAACGTGTCATGAGAACTACATGACTATATTTCTTTGAAAGAATCAATTAATTTCTATTACCAGAAAATGGATGGGGGTGGTAAAATAGAGTGCCGTAAGTGTAGGAAAATTATTACATAGATTAACATAGATATTTACTTGGTACATTCATTCAACATACTTATATACCTATGTATGTACTCGTGTGTACCATAAGCTCATATTTGTATCGTTTGTATAAAAATTCTATCAATCATTCTGTTTGTGTGCGCGCCAATTAAACGTACTAAGGCGATTATCAACTAACTAGCGAATCACGTTCAGTGCATTGTAGACCAATTAATGTTTGACATATATTTAAAAAAGGCAGAGAAAAATTTGTAAATTGGATTGTATTTAGATCGGGCACTAAATTCCACTGTCAGTAGATTTTTTTAACTAGCTTAACACCAAAATATGTGGGCAGTCATTGAAATGTATAATTAATATGTAAAAACCGTTAAATTGATTCTAAATAAACAGCTCCGCCTTTTTAGCATTCTAGCCAAAGATTTTGAACTGTAAATAAATAATGAAAATTTGAAGAAAATAATTCCCGGGTGCAACTCATTGCAAGAAAATCATTTAAATTTCGTTAGGTCAGGATTGGTCAATACATTTTGGCATTTGGTCACCAATGAATCAAAATTGTATTATTTCAATAAAATCAGGTTCGTCGCTTATTTGGAAATTCAATTTTACAAAATTGCCAACTTTCCAGTTGGAAGATTCCAATTGGAATCAAATTGGGATTTGCCATTTGGTATCCAATTGGAATATACCATTTGGAACAAAATATCTTTTATAAAAGAATTTTAATGGGAGTATAACTTATTTTTTTTCAAGAAAAACACGTTTATTTTTCTGCAAACTACTTTCCATCGTTATCTATGACTTTCGACCATCTTTCTGGCAATTTATGGTGCGATCCATTCGTCGAGCCATTTTTTGATTTCTTCGAGGTTTCTGAAGTGCTGGTCTTGAAGATCGCTTTGCATTGATCGGAACAAATAGTAATATGGGCACAATCTGGTGAATAGGGAGCAAAATCACTTTACGCTGTTTGTTGGCTGGAATCGGACGGTTTTAGTTCAATGCATGGTTCAAATAGTTTCGTTCGGTTTTAGCAGCTCATAGTACACAATGCCTTTCTGATCCCACAAAATGCACAACATAACCTTACTTCTATGAATGTTTCGTTTTGCTGTTGATGTGGATGGTGCGCCTGGATGAACCCATGACTTTTTGCGTTTACGGTTATTGTAGTAAATCCATTTTTCATCGCCAGTCCTTGTAAGCAAAGAATTGCAAACCATTAAACGATTTTCAATAATGGCTTCAGTCAGTTCATGTGGTACCCATTTTCCTTCTTTTTAAATCATTTTCATATGGAGATCATTTACTTATGGCTGCTTGAGTGACATTTACCTGTTCTGCAAGTTCTTTTTGTGGATTTTTCAAATCCAACGATCGTAACTGTTTGGACCACTGTCATGAAGGGGTGATCAGTAGTTTTTTTTCGTTTGGTTACCCCTACGAAACGATTTATTGCTAAAATTCGTTTAAAACTTAACATTCCATCAGATTCAGCCTGTTTGAGTCTGGAACTTTACCAATGCAAAGATAGATCCAACGGTCCAAACGAAAACAACTAGTAACCAATCCTTAATGACAATTGACCAAACGATTCCGATCGTTGCATTTATAACTGGTACTGGTAAACTTTTCAGACCTCAACATTACGAATCTGATGAAAACATGAGTTTTTAACGAATTTTTGCAATAAAACGTTACGTTGAGGTCACCAAACGAAAACATCTTGTGCCCAATCTACAATGACAATTGACCAACTGATTTTGAAATTGGAATTTCACAATTTATTAGCATTAGTCAAATTTCCAGATAGGAACAGTCAGAATAGTGTGGAATTGTAGAGTTTTTAACGAATTTCCGCAATAAATCGTTACGTTGAGGTGACCAAACGAAAACAGATTACGGCCAATCCTCAATGGCAATTGACCAAACGATTCCGATCGTTGCAGTTATAAAATTAGTAGCATTGGTAAACTTTTAAGACCCCAACATTCCGAATCTGACGGAAATATGAGTTTTTAACGAATTCTCGCAAAATTCGTTACGTTGGGGTGACCAAACGAAAACAACTTTTAGCCAATCTACAATAAAAATTGACCAGCTGATTTTGAAATTGGATTTTAACAATTTATTAGTATTGGTCAACTTTTCAGATAGGAACAGTTAGACTAGTGCGGAATTGTTGAGTTTTTAACAAATTTTTGCAATAAATCGGTACGCTTGGATGACCAAACGAAAACAACTTGTGACCAATCCTCAATGACAATTGTCCAAACGATTCCGATACTTGTATTTATAAAATTAGTAGTATTGGTAAACTTTTCATACCCCAATATTCCGAACCTGATAGAATTGTTAAACTTTTAAGACCCCAACATTCCGAATCTGACGGAAATATGTGTTTTTAACAATTTTTCGCAATAAATCGTCACGTTTCCGTGCCCAAACGAAAGCAACTAGTGACCAATTCTCAATGACAATTGACCAACTGATTTTGAAATTGGAATTTGACAATTTACTTATTAGTATTGGTCCACTTTTCAGATAAGAACGGTCATAATAGTGCGGAATTATTAAATTTTAACGAATTTTCGCAATAAATCGTTACGTTGGGGTGACCAAACGAAAATAGCTAGTGACGAATCTACAATGACAATTGACCAGTCGATTTTGATCGTTGCATTTATAAAATTAGTAGTATTGGTAAATTTTCCTGACCCCAACATTACGAATCTGATGGAAATATGAGTTTTTAGCGACCAAACGAAAATAACTAGTGACCAACCCTCAATAACAATTGACCAAACTGTTCCGACTGTTGCATTTTTAGAATTACGAACAAATAACATTATTTATTTCGTAAGTAACCAAACGATTAAAACTAGTGACTAATCCTGACCAAACGATTCTAATCATCCTGTGTATCGAAACCTTTCGAGAGGTGCTAAGAGGCGAAGCTTAAATAAACTAGTGGAACAGTTCTGCTAGAGACAGCATTTTTAATAAATTACTTTTACGATAATACTAAAGTAATTATGAAATTTTTCGACCTCGAAATTTTATGCAAATTTATCATTGACAACATCACCAAAGTCCGAAAATGTGGGTTTCAAATAGTTTTCCGTGTGTTGTATGATTTTGTCAAGTTTTTGCGGTGGCAACCCTAAAATTGTTTGCCAAATGAAAAGTCAAACCTATGCCAGTTTTAGTCATGTGTTCCTTCACAACACAGCAACGCGTTTTGGTTATCCAAATTTATTACGAAAATGGTCGTTCTCATTGTAGAGCATACGAACACCATCGTGAAAATGTTGGTGAAGAGCCAAGCATCTCTTTGAGGCATTTTTTAACTAGATTTTTGTGGCCAAAATTGAATGAAATTGGTTTAAACGATCTTTGGTTTCAACAAAACTGTGCCACATATCAAACAAATTGTGAAATACTCGACTTATTGGCAACCAAGTTCGATGATCGCATAATATCAAGCCATTCTGATGTCAATTGTCCACCAAGATCATGTGATTTGACACCGTTATTTAATTTTCTTTGGTGTTTTTTGAACACTAAAGTGTGAAGCAATGATCCACAAATAATTCAAGATCTTAAGACCAACATTTGAGTTGAAATTAGGCCATTGAACTGCTTTCATTGGAAAAAGTTATCAAAAATTTTGATGTTTGGATGTAGGCCTGTAACAGGAGCCATGGTGATCAGAAGAATGATGTTGTATGCAGCATGATTGCTACAGCCAGAGTAGTAACGCACGCTGTTCTGAGAATCCCATTTGTGAAAGCTACTGCACATGTGCCGAAATTCAATCAGAAGTTGGTTCCTTCCACACATTTTCAATATACGTCCAATATAGTTAACCGATCGAGTACCATAAGGCACTTTATCAGGTCAACACCAAAATGTAGTGATCACTAGAGACTTTCATGCTAGAAATAAAATGTGGCGAGACCGTGTAACTGATGAAAACGGAAGGAAAGTAAAAAAATTCGTGTCTAGTAATGACCTCTTCAATGACCTGTCTCCAATATTGGTTCGAGTTATTCACCACAGAATTGTTCGCTTGCAAGTAACAAAACTCCGAGGCTTGCCATTAAGATAGCAAGCTGGTGTCTATTTGCTAGACACTTGGTCGGCTCCTCGGACGGTGTTGAAGCACTTACGGAAAATGATTCGATCGATGAAATTAATGCTCCTGTGGAGCTGATCTCAACACAGTTTAACAGTGTCTGCAATAACTCAATTCCAATGAAAAGAGAACCTAAAAACGAAATGGCTGGTGAAACTCTAATCTAAGGAACTTAAATGTCCTATGTCTTAGCGGGTCATGAAACAAGTAGGCTTAACCTTAAACTAAGAATTATTTTAAATATAAACAAATTTACATAGCCAATTATGTATTGTCATATCAATTAGCATTGTTAACCGATATCAATGCTTTGTACATTTAGCCATCTACAATTAAAAAATTGTAACGTTTTCATCACTGCCGCGTGGAGACATGTACTGTCCGGCATTCCGGTCTACTATATATCACTATTCCGTTTACTTAAGATAATGATCAGTTCATAACAGTTGGAACTTAAGAAGAACTTCGTCGCTTAGTAATGACGATAGTGGTAATTCGTTTGTGTTCGTATTATCCAGCCACTTAAGTAAGGGCTTAACGTCTTCTACTTCCGATTCGCATAAACATTGATTACTTGGCTCATCGAGCTCGTTAGTGATAATTTTAATTTGCGTCTTGTTTTAATCTCTAGAATGAAGTCAAACATTTGCCTACGATTGGCCAATTCACGCCTCTTTCTTTGCCATAGGTCAATCGCCGTCTTCAGATTTGTTTCTATATTTATTATGCCTACTATCTGCAGCATGTACACTGTCACCTATTTCATTTCAAGTACTTCTTCTTAGGTGGTACAAATGCGCTCGTTTTTCGATTAGAATATCTGCCAGGAGTACGCCGGGCAGAGCCGCAACAGCGTCTCCTCTCAGTTAGTAACAAGAAAATGGTATTACAATATGAGTTTCTGACGTGGTGGGCAACAACTAATTTGACTCGAACTAAGCTATTTTTTTACTTGGCTCATACTGGTTCATTTATATTATGATGAAATTGAGTTTCAAGAGTTTTGGTGGGGCTTTGAAAAATGTTCAGTTTGTGTGTCCTAACAAGAGGCTGGTGTTATTCATATTAGCACGACCCTTCGACCACTCTTCTAAATGTGTACAAAATGTCTATGTTGTCCTGCCTATCACACCGATTTAACGTTTCTAAGGAGCTTCAACGTCACGATTTTCAGGAAATACAAACATTCAGGGTGAATCGCATCTCGCGACTCTCATGGGTACTCTTGAAATCTCGTACATTGGTTTGTCAGCAGACATTTTAAGCTAATACAAATTATTTTAAATTTGGCACAATATTTATAGATGCTCGGGTTTGCAGCCTTATTAGATTATATTTCTGTAATATGCGTAATATCTAATTCTAAATGATCACCAGTCCCAGTATCAGATGCATCCATTCAATTCGTGCTCGAATTACCTTTAAATTAGTAAAACCGTTTTCAAAAGCAAACCCGCCTTCCTAACGAGACTCCGAGTGTCTTTAACATTGTTGGGTGTTGCAAAATTCTAGAATCGGTTTACGCAGATGTCTTGCCCATTCCATTGGTAGGTTCCATCACTCCCAACATTAGTTTACGATCAAGTCCAAATTTGTCCTTCTGAACGTATGAGTAAATTGGGCGGGCATGTGTTTTAACCGGATTTGCGTTTATTTTTCGGTATTTTGCTCCGTTTATGGTTTCTGTATAACACATTTGCTTAAAAAATCAATTCAGCACTGTTTTTAAATCTAGTTTTTAATAACAAACCAGCTCATTCATCTGCCACGATGATATCATTGTTGGTTTTTTTTTTGCACGAGATGTTCTAACACGCGATGCTGGCAATGTTGTTGTTATTAAGTTTCGACTGTTCCTTAGTTCGTCGTTCGACAGTGGGTCGGATGTACTTTTTAAGTAATCATTGCATCTGGCATTGTTGATAAACCTTTTTCAAATGTCACATTGACGTACTGCTGGTTGCGTGGTGATTATGATTTTCTTCACTTCTTCTTCCTTTGAATCCACTTGGGCGCAGACCACCACAGGTCGCTGTGTTAGATTTCTTTAGTCGTAAGGCCTCGTGAAGCCGGGTCAGCGGGGTTATCTTCTGATTTGACGTGGAACCAATAAGCTGGACTGATGTTGTTTTGTATTTCAGCTACACGATTTCCTACGAATACCTTCCATTTGTTTGAAGGTCCTTGAATCCATGCACGAGTAATGGTTGAATCCCTATAAACGTATATTAATGTTGGCGACTCTAATGACTGCCTTACGCGGTTCATTAATCTTTACAACAAACTTCTCCGTATAGCTCTAGTCGTGGTGCATTTTTTCTAATGGATTTACTCTTCTTTTTGCGAGCCCGTGAAGTTTCTAACAAAAAATAACACGTATACGTGTACGAGTCCAATTGGAAAACATGGCGGAGACATAATTCTTATTGGATTCAAATAGATTCCAATAGCCGCCATATTGAATTGTTTTAGTGTTGGTGAATATTTTATGAATGCAAATTAGTAAAAATTTTATTAAAAATTATTATTGTATTAAATAAATTCATAATTTACATAATAAAATATAAAAAGGATAATAAATACAAAAGATATTAAAGAAATATTTAAATTACTTAAAAAACTTAACAAATAAATAAAATTAAAGCTTTAACAGAAAAAAAATATTAAATATGTTTACTGAAAATTTTCACTCAAAATATTGAGTATTTCACTAATCTCGGCCAATAAGAAGCCACTTCCAAGGATTAGGGCAAGATACCACTATGTAGGTTGAATTGGCCTATATCTAAAGAACATTTTCCGGTATAAAGTTTTTCCTAGCGGAGAAAATCTAACCTTGTTAATAGCAATTTTCCACCGTAAATTTTGATTATTTTATCAATCTGGGCCAATAACAAGCCACTTCCAGAGATTAGGGCAAGATACCACTATATAGGTTGAATTGGCCTATCGATAGAGAACATTTTCTGGTATAAGGCTTTTCCTAGCCGAGCAAATGTAACCTTGTTAATGGCAATTTTCCACCGTAAATCTTGAGTATTGTATCAATTTGGGCCAATAACAAGTCACTTCCAGAGATTAAGGCAAGATACCGCTACATAGGTTCAAAATTGCCATTAACAAGGTTACATTTTCTCCGCTAGGGAAAACCTTATATCGGAAAATGCTCTCTATAGATAGGCTAATTCAACCTATATAGTGGTATCTTGCCCTAATCTTTGGAAGTGGCTTGTTATTGGCCCAGATTGATAAAATACTCAAGATTTACGGTGGAAAATTGCTATTAAGAAGGTTACATTTTCTCCGCTAGGGATAACTTTATATCGGAAAATGCTCTCTATAGATAGGCTAATTCAACCTATATAGTGGTATCTTGCCCTAATCTTTGGAAGTGGCTTGTTATTGGCCCAGATTGATAAAATACTCAAAATTTACGGTGGAAAATTGGTATTAACAAGGTTACATTTTCTCCGCTAGGAAAAATCTTGTACCGGAAAATGTTCTCTATAGATAGGCGAATTCGACCTATGTAGTGGTATCTTGCTCTAATCTCTGGAAGTGGCTTCTTATTGGCCGAGATTGGTGAAATACTCAATATTGTGAGTGAAAATTTTCAGTAAACATATTTAATATTTTTTTTTTTGTTAAAGCTTTAATTTTATTTATTTGTTAAGTTTTTTTGAGTTATTTAAATATTTCTTTTGTATTTATTATCCTTTTTATATTTTATTATGTAAATTATGAATTTATTTAATACAATAATAATTTTTAATAAAATGTTTACTAATTTGCATTCATAAAATATTAACAGTGCACATCATCAACACTAAAACAATTCAATATGGCGGCTATTGGAATCTATTTGAATCCAATAAGAATTATGTTTCCGCCATGTTTTCCAATTGGACTCGTATACGTATACGCGTTATTTTTTGTTAGAAACTTCACATCGGTTAGTATTATTATTTCCGATATAATAACTAATTTTCGAAAGTTGTCAAATTGAGATACTTGAAGAAACTTCGATAAAAACATTTGTTTCAATTTCTGTCCCTTCGAAATTAGCCACAGGTAGGGTTTGTCACGTCATTTCCTCTAGCGACTCTCAAAGCTGTCAAAATACCGTCTTGGTGGTTTACTACGTTGCACTCTTCTAATGGAACTCCTAATTTATTTACTCCTCGAAAAGCCCAAATTGGATGATATTTTGATTTATGGCGATATTTGGTGGTGTTTAGTGGTTTTTATATCTCATCCGAGTCTTTCTGCGCTTATGTGGTTTGTTAAAAAAATGTTGTTGAACACTTGTCTATACATACCAGAAAATCTCGAAAACAATCTGAAATGTTAGAACTATCGAAACTTTAGTAGTTTAAATTATTTTTCTAACCCTACTGACCCACAATCTCTGTATACCATGCAATTACATTTATATGTATTTTTCAATTATAAACTTTCCAACAGCAAATAAAGCGGCAAAAGTAAATTATAAATTACTGTTCTTTGTATTCATCCTTCTTTCAATATTCATCTTGGTATAGTCGTCGTTAAAGTCGTTTCCTTATAATTGTTATTTTATAGCCCGAAAGAACTAAAACTTAAATATTTAATTGTATTTAAACTTTTAGTGATGTCGCAACATTGTAATGATGATGTAACTTTCTTAAGCTAACTTTAGTTTGAGAAGAGTTAAAATATTACACCAAGGGACATACTGACTAATGAAGATTGAAAGGCTAATTTAAATGTTTTAGGCCTTTCACTAGTCCCTCCCGCTTTTACATAATCCAACTATATCCCAAAAATAACCTTACATTTTGTGACCAAATGATATTCAGAGGATGGGTCAGTTAAATTTCCCCCAAATACTGGAAAATATATTTTCCATTTCGTCTATTTCTTGAAAATATGTTATACATGCGGATTGAAAACATAAAAAACTTCGAATATCCAATGGTACATGACCCCAAGTCAAATCAAGCATTAAAAAGTTTTCGGTATACATTATTAAGGTATAGGAACAAAAATCAATTTTGTTGCCAAATTGAAACCTAGTAGTTTATAGTAGTACGTAGTGGTAGTAGTAAAGGTGTTCACAGAGGATATCGATTTAACCATTTATTTGTTTTTTCTCTTGTCGTTTCAGATACAGGTGAACATTTATACTGTCCGCTTACATTTGATGGGTACTTATGTTGGCCTAGAACACGTGCCGGTAGTATAACAACCCAAAATTGTCCGGATTTTATTACTGGGTTTGATAAAAAACGGATTGCCCATAAATCGTGAGTGTTTAATTGATTTGAAATGCCAAGAAGCCAAGACATCAATAAAATGTTTGCATTTCCTTTTATTTTTCTAATTTCAGATGTCTAGAAAATGGTACGTGGTTTGCACACCCAGAAACGGGACGGGAATGGTCAAATTATACGAATTGTGTCGATACAGCTGATTATGAGGTAAGATTATTTTCTATCATATTTTATTGGGTGATTTGAATTACGTATTTCAATTCTACAGTTTGCTGTGATCCATTCATTAATCCATTAATTTGTCTATTTATGCATTTGGCCCACCTTCCTAGGAACACCTCACTTAAACTCGTTTAAGTGTCTTTTAATACTTTTACAATTTATTTTCGCTCAAACAATAGTTCAATTTTTTCACTGCTTGATATTTTTCAATTTTGTGCTCTCGATATGCCACGGCTAAGCTTCCCCGATCCGATGGTTTATATGATTCAGTGGTTTAAAATATATGAATTTACCAGAGCCAGTGCTAATGCTAACACCAAACTTTTAACTAAGTGAGCGTCTTTTCAGAATCAATAGTACAATCCAACACCCCCTGCCCGTCTTCAACAAGTTGTTAATTGCAGCAGTAACAAATAAAAACACAAGTAAAAATCGCCTATAGCTGCCCGCTTATCCAAAATGCCTACGAACTATCGTTACTGTCATCGGTGTCACAAAATTCAAAACATCAGTGTTTTTTCCGGGATCAGTACGCAACACATGCTAATGAGAAGTCTCGCTTATGAGTTTTAAGTAAACAAAAACATTGGGTTTCAGATCCACTGAACTACACTTGCACTTTATTTCAGGCACAGTAAAAAAGCCATTTTCGGTCGTGTTTCTCCTTCCAAAAAGCATCACTCAAATTAATGCTGGAAAGGTACTTTATACCTTCAAGATGAACCAGAATTCTATTAAGGGTCGCGCATCGTGTTTTCAATAGGTAGATCGGCCCGCTCAAACACTCCTAACTGAAGCATACAATCAAGTTCTAGGTTCATTTCTACCTGAATATATTATGTAGCTAAATGCTCAATCAGAGCAGTACAGCGGTGTTCAAAAGACATTTGTGATTAACTTATATAGATAAGTTCTTCCATGTTAGCCATATCAGAGGTCTCTATCTCTACCAAGCATCAAATACCAAAAATCAACTCCGAACATTTGCTTGTTTGTCATTGCTGGAACAAGCAGCGTATACGCGATACCCAATTATAACTCATGGAATACGGAACATCAACAGCTGTCAGCCGTCTTGTTTTTGAGACAAACTGGAATTATCCTCATCCACTATTCCAACTATTCCAAAAATTTCAAATGTCATGTCGCGCGTTTGCTAAGGCCCGTCCAAAACCTTATCCCTTACACTAGCACAACGCATAACAATCGCTCGGTTCGTCACTTAGAATACTCTAATATTTAACTAAATTGTCGTCTTTATGAACCTGTTTATATATTTGTATCTGACGTTTATTAGCGAATCGACATTCGATAATAGGTTGGTTCCCGCAATACGATTTATGTAGATTTGTGGAAGATTTTGAGGCTGGTGTAAGGTTTAATGAGCCTCGACAACCCTCATCTTTGTCAAAAATCGTAATTAACACTTAAATTTGTATGGCATTAAGTATGGAATATAACGTCGTTCAAATTTTTGCCGCTGCTATGCGATGACTTTGTCGCATAAATCTGGCTGAATTTGTTGGATGGCGTTCGTTATGGTGACTTTGAGGTCATTAATTGTTTGCGGTCTATTCGCAGAGACCTACGATTTATGACAGCCCTAAAAGAAGAATTCTAAAGGCATTAAATCGCACGATCTCGGTGGCCAGTTCACGTCGTCGCCGTGCAAGATAACCTTCCCCTCAAATCGCTCGTGCAGAATATTCATCGTGGCATGCGCTGTGTTGCACGAAGTGCCATCCTGTTGGAACCACATACCGTAGGTGTCCATATCATCCAGTTTATGCCACAAGAAGTTTCTTCTTCCAGTTTCGTTTTGGAAGAAGGGCAGACGGATGATTGCCAGACCAAAATCCTCAACAAACAATGACTTTCGCGGGATGTATTTGGTGCTGGTACATCGTGTGGATTAATGTCGCCGCAAATCCGAAAATTTGCTGTTCAGGTATCCGTTCATCCAAAAATGGGCCTCGTCGCTAAAGATATGTTTTTGGCGAAGTTTGGGTCAACTTCCAACTGCTCCCGAACCCAATTCACACGGCGTTGTCTATGGTCGTTTACCTTAAGTTCCTGGGTCAGTTGGATTTTATTCGGATGCAGATTCTCGTCCTGACGCCAAGTTTACCAAGTTGAAGTCACAGAAAGGCCCAGTTCTTGTGAACGATGAGAAATTGACTGCCCCAGAAATTGACTCACGCACAACATTGATGTTATCCGCAGACCTTGCGTTTTGGTGACGTACGGGTGTTGGTTAATTATTTGTTGCAACGGCTGATTCGAATTTGGTCACCAAACGTCGAATAGTTAACTCGGCAGGGCGGTTATGGCGATGATACAAATGGTAATGCGCGAAACGTTTCTCAAACGGAGCACTGCTAATTGCATGCTTCCATGGTAATTTACTATATATACAGTACTGAATAATTCACAACAATAGGGGGCTCGATCTGAGGAAGTTTGTATTTCTTGGAGAAAAGAACCAACTAAGTTTTGTGTGGATTCACATTTAAACCGCAACTGTTCTCCCAATTGGAGAGGCTACATGCATTCTCTTAAGGTGCAAGGATAATTACCGAAGACACCAATCTCAACCACCTTAAATCGCCTTACGGTGTGCCACTACTCACAAATATGCTATTGGAGGACTTACCCAGCCTGACCATCACGACATGCTTTTACGTATTTGATCTATCCAGCCCCAAGTAAATCGTCTACGTCTATAAAGGAGTTATCATGCAAAATCTCTTATGTTCAAGGGATTTTGGGTAGGAGCAATAAGAGAGTGGAGAGCGGTTTCCATAGTTTTTTTTCTTACAATATGCGTGTTGGGATTTCGATAGCCAATTTATTTACAGCCTATGCTAAACTTATAGATCTAAGGTCTTTAGGACTGCAATTCTACTTTTACCCGTCTTAAGTAACGTATGTGAAGTTGGCCCGAAAACCATCCCGAAGAAAACCATTTAATAAAAATATTTGCGTCCTGCTTAATTAAAAAAAGAAACTTTTCAGCCCGAAAAATAATACAAAATAACAGAAAATTAAAATCCATCCCGAAAAAATATATATAAAATTTTGCTCAGGACCTCAAAAGTTTGATCTTTTAATTTTCAAACTAAGTGGTAGATGTGGTAGATCAATAAAAATTCAATATTGCTATAATATACTCCAAAATAAAAAAAACCTGCATGTTTCGACAAGTGTATATCAGCCCATATAGGCCAGTAGATATCACAAATGTGGCATATGCTTCATAAGACTAGCACTAAAAGTCATCTGCAAGGCCATTACCATACGATGGAGATAAGGGTTATATACAAACCATTGGTATCCAATGATTTTCACTGCGTGATGTATGAAAACGGCCATGTTTGTCCATGTGTATCTCTGTTCACAGAGGTTTAAAGATATAACGGGATATGTTATTTGCTTGGGGGTGGGGATGGGGATAAGAGTTTTTTTACAAGCCATTTGCTACCCTCTCGCTGCTTTAAACGTCTTTAAAATATAAGTACGTTTCTCCGCTAAATCCATTAAAAGGCTGTTCAGCCCGAAAAATAAAAATATATCGAGAAAATCAAATTCCGTTCCGAGAAAAAAAAACCAGCTCACATACACAAAACATATTTTACGTTTATAATCTTTAAATTAAAACATTTAAAAAACAATTCACTCAAATAAAATTGATTGAAAATTTTGTTACGGCCTTAACATTTGGTTTCACAGAGGTTAACATACATGGTCAAACATGGCCGTTTTCATACATCATGCAGTGGAAATAATAGGATACCAATGGTTTGTATATGACTCTTATCCCCATCGTATGGTAATGGCCTTGCAGATGAGTTTTACTGCTAGTCTTATGAAGCATATGCCACATTTGTGATATCTATTGGCCTATAAGGGCTGATACTCAATTGTCGAAATACTTAGTTTGAAAATTACAAGATCAAACTTTTGAGATTCTGAGCAAAATTTTATATATACTCGTATTTTTACGGGATGGATTTTAATTTTCTGTTATTTTTCGGGCTGAAAGGTTTTTTTAATTAAGCGAGGACGCAAACATTTTTATTAAAAGGTTTTTTTCGGTATTTCACACACGTTCTTAGGTATATGTACATATTACATGTACTTCGGCACTTACTACGCATGTGACAGAGTTCTAGGCCGCCCTTGAAGACAACTTTTAGCCAGGGTAAGGTTAACTCATTCATTTGCTATCCGACGATATAATGCCATCCGGTTCTGCCAACTTATAAGGAGTAAAGCTATATCCTACGAGATTTTTCTCCTGCTCTTAACCTGGTTTACAAGGCCGCCGACTCTGTTCTCTCTAGGCCTTTGTGGCGTAGATTCCGAGCTTCCTGGAAAGTGAGTTTCCAGTAGTAGCTCCAAGAGAGGTCGAAATGATAGGACTTAAAGATAGTACATTACGCAGTCTAGATGATACAGAGGACACCCTACATTTTACACTGTATAGTGTAATCTCTATAATTCGTATTTATATGTTTTGAGGACTTCTCTTTAGCGGTCCCAGTCCTTAGCAGCTATAGTTTCCATGGCTCTTTTAATGAGACTTTTGCATTTTCACGGGTATTTTGTAGTCCTTTCGAATTTACCCAGAGGTATACTTTCCATAATGGTATCTGAGACTAATGTACTGTCTAGTATTCCTTGTCTATCATATGGAAGATATGCTGAGGTTTTCCCGAGATTTTGACCATTCATCTCAATGCTTATTGTGATCACATCTAAATTAATCTAATTGATAACAGAAAGATATTCTGATTACTTTTAGGAAGAACACAGGAACGAATTTAACCTACCTTCTTCGTCCTTATCAGTTTATATTTAGGAGTCCTAAGTCCAAGTACTCGGCTACCATTGATCCCAAGATTCTTAAAGGACTAAGACAATGTATATCTCCTCTGCCTTGAACTGATGGAAATGATTACTCCTTTACTACAACCACTACCAAAGTGGTGTCAAAGAGACTCTCTATTTAATATGATAATAGCTGACGTATAATCAGCCTTTCGTTCTTCCAACTTGCCCACTCTCCAGTCGGCAGTCGGCAGTTCATGATTGCTAATTTGAACCATTCTTCTTCTTTTGTATGATGTACCTTTGTATGATTAGTTTCATCGGTCTTTTGTCCCATGAGCAGCACAGAAAGAAATTTGCAGAGATCGCAGGGCATCCAGATGCACAGTTAGAGACTGAGCTATTTTATATTGGTCCCTCATAACACACTACAAATGCCGTAGTGAGATAGTTGCCCGGTGGTCACCGCGAGGAGATAAAACGAAACTTGTGGAGGCTGTCAAATACGAAGCAACACAAGTGCCAACTTGATTCCCCCAGACAGCTTCACGCCAGGACCGCCATCATACCAACAAACGTAAAGGAAAATTAGAATTCAGAAACCGATATAACCTGAACCCGATGTGTACCTGAACACATTCACTATTCGATACTCGTAGCGCGCTAAACGACGAGTACCGAAATTAGAGCAAAACAAAAATGTCATCAAAATGACACCCGAAAAAACAAAACGGCATCTTTCTTCAGACGATTTACACTTCTGATGGAGGCGCATGCAACTATTTTTGACTTAATTTTTTTTTATTTTTATTTTTAGTTTCGTCGGATGATCAACAACATTTACATTGGTGGATACTCAATATCCTTGGTGACACTAATCATATCCTTATTTATATTTTTTAGTTTTAGGTAAGTAAAGCGTTAATTGGCATGTTAAAATATTCTATAAACTATGTTCCCGTTCCATTCCAGGTCATTAAAATGTACGAGGATCCGTATCCACATACAATTGTTTATGTCGTTAGCCCTTAGCTGTATTGCATGGATCATGTGGTACAAATTTTTTATTGAATCGCCTGAAGTACTTGTCGAAAGTGAGGTAAGTGGCAGATTATATACTTTACATAAAAACGTATGCTGATTATGTATGTGTATTTGAAATCATGTTAAAGACGCGATTTTTCACATCAATAAACTCGAAATTAAAACACTTTACGTTTCATACTAAATCTCAATTTTTCAAGCAAATCAATCTAACGTATCAAAACAATTTATTCCCGCACATCCACTTCAAGCAGCAATATAATTGCTAATTTCTTCGCACAATATCGCGTACCCCGGTTTCGAAAATATTTTTCAAATGCCATTTCGACGAAATATAATGCGATGTGCAAAAAAACAAAGGCGATGGAAAATTGTTCGCAGAAGATGGAAAACAAAAAAAAGTGTTTTCCGTTTTGTTTCCTTTGTTCTTTGTTGTATCCAGAAATTGCTCGCGTGAAAAACACAAGCAAAAAACATTCTTCCACAGCATCAGTATACAAGAAAATGTTTGTGACTACGATCAAATCAGATTGCACAAAATAATAATATGCGGGAAATTGTTCTATCCACATGTGCAAAAAATAACATCTCTCAAAGTTAAATACAATGATGGGATTATGCTCGTTAGAACAGCTTAAATTGTATAAAGAGGATTTTTGGTGTTTTGATTTACGCTCATCGCTTATATCTCAAACATACACGTGATAACTCGAAAAAATATAACAGCACACTCAAAGGTCGAACGCTTTTCATAATTTAATTGGATTATATTATGATTCTCTTCGATGAAAAACTGTTTTGCCGCCAAACGCCCCATTCCAAATTGGATTTGGATATAAATCCAAAATATTGTTTGGTGGTTAACTTGAAATGTTGTTCTTTTCAATCGTAAACCACTTATGCAAAGTACCAAAAGCATTTGGTTGCTTGATGTTTTCAAATCAGATTATTAGCCTCCTTGATTTTGAAACATTCAAATCAGCATAGACGACGATTCCAACGTTGGAGATTATTTTGTTCCGTCTTTACAAATAAATACGCCAAAAGTATGTGGGAGCAGTGCGATTTTAAATTTATTTTTCAAATACTCGTAAATGTCTGTCAGCAAATTTTTGTGATGTGACAAATGATTTAGGAATGTTTATTTAAGGACATGTCACCTGACATTTTGTATTTATATATGTATTATTTATTTAGGTCGTGAGACAATTTACAAAATGCGATTGCGAAATGTGTTTCATTTAATATGTTGTAATATCAAAATTGTAGTGTGTCAAGAGCAAAAGCAATGTTGGTTTATTGAAAAATCAATTCTCATTTTCAAGTGGCATGCTTAACACAATATTAGACTATTAGCCATATCCTTAGTTAATGGAAGGTGCTTTCAAATTGAATATTATACTAAATAGAGAAAATGCTGGATGCTCACGTACATGAAGTTTTTCTTTGATTTTATCCCAGAAAATAAAAAAAAAGTTCATCAATAAAAAAACTCACTTGCTCTTGTGTGATGTTAGGCCAGCTCAGAATGTTTTAAATTAATTCCAAATGAATAGTTAATTGTGAACTTAACCCGATTGATTCTGAATGTACGACCAAGTTCTTACACATGAGCTCCCCGGTGACGAATTACGTACTTGTAATTCAAACAACATCAAGGCCAAACCATCTGTGGTATTTTAACCTTTAAGTTGATAGTACGGTGATGAAGAATTTCCTAAAACTTTCCTAAATTTAAAACCGTTTGATAGTATTAGTGAATCTTTCAATTAGTGCTTATAACAAAGCATTCAACAAAATAATTGAATTTGACAATTAAAAAAAATACTAGTTATAATTTGTTCCAGAAACCACTACAGGCTCTTGGCCATAGATGAGACTAATATTTTTAGATCATGGTTGGTCCATTCAAGAAGCACACACAGTTTGAAGAAATTCTCTTGGCAATAACAGGTTCAAAAAGACAAAACCCACCCCATGTCATAAGTTGAACGGAAAAATTTCAATATATCCGTTCCAGAAACCACTCCAGGCTCTTGGCCATAGATGACACTAATATTTTTAGATCATGGTTGATCCATTCAAGAACTACACACAATTTGAAGAAATTCTCTTGGCAATAACAGGTTCAAATAAGACAAAAACCACCCCATGTGACCATGTCATATGTTGAACGGACACATTTCAATATATCCGTTCCAGAAACCACTCCAAGCTCTTGGCCATAGATGACACTGATATTTTTATATTACGGTTGAACCATTCAAGAAGTACACACAATTTGAAGAAATTCTCTTGGCAATAGGTTCAAAAAAGACAAAACCCACCCCATGTCATATGTTGAACGGAAAAAATTCAATATATCTGTTCCAGAAACCACTCCAAGCTCTTGGCCATAGATGACACTGATATTTTTATATTACGGTTGAACCATTCAAGAAGTACACACAATTTGAAGAAATTCTCTTGGCAATAGGTTCAAAAAAGACAAAACCCACCCCATGTCATAAGTTGAACGGAAAAAATTCAATATATCTGTTCCAGAAACCACTCCAAGCTCTTGGCCCTAGATGAGACTGATATTTTTATATCACGGTTGAACTATTCAAGAAGTACACACAATTTGAAGAAATTCTCTTGGCAATAACAGGTTCAAAAAAGACAAAACCCACCCCATGTCATAAGTTGAACGGAAAAATTTCAATATATCCGTTCCAGAAACCACTCCAAGCTCTTGGCCATAGATGAGACTGATAGTTTTAGATCATGGTTGATCCATTCAAGAAGTACTCTTAGCTTCAAGAAATTCTCTTGGCAATAACAGGTTCAAATAAGACAAAAACCACCCCATGTGACCATGTCATATGTTGAACCGACACATTTCAATATATCCGTTCCAGAAACCACTCTAAGCTCTTGGGCATAGATGAAACTGATAGGTTTAGATTATGGTTGATCCATTCAAGAAGTACACACAATTTGAAGAAATTCTCTTGGCAATAACAGGTTCAAAAAGACAAAACCCACCCCATGTGACCATGTCATAAGTTGGACGGAAAAATTTCAATATATCCGTTCCAGAAACCACTCCAAGCTCTTGGCCATAGATGAAACTGATAGGTTTAGATCATGGTTGATCCATTCAAGAAGTACACACAATTTGAAGAAATTGTCTTGGCAATAACAGGTTCAAATAAGACGAAAACCACCCCATGTCATATGTTGAACGGAAAAAATTCAATATATCTGTTCCAGAAACCACTCCAATCTCTTGGCCATAGTTAGGAATATTTAAGTAGAAAATTTAACAATTTTAGAAATTTTAAAAACTTGCTCGATACAGTGAACGTCTAAATCCCATTTATTTTAGTTTTGCAAAAGTTCATCAAGTTCATTTTGATTTGCCGCTCCATGCTCTCATACCCCAACTCTAGCGCCGTTATGCAAGATTTCGTTCAAAACAAAATACATAAAAATACGTTATACATTCTATTCGGTTCCCGTTATTGTACGTTTTTCGCATATTTGCAGTATTTTCATTATGTCTTGTTGTTTTAAGTAAATCCCTTTAGGGCCTTCATGCATTCATACATGAAAGCAAATTTATGTTTAAAAAGACAGCATCACAAATGCAGCGGCGCGGTAATGATGAAGAAAGCAACGACATGATATTTTTGGAATTGAATTTTGTAAGAAGGTTTTTGATCATTCGCATTGTACTTGTAATGTTTCGTATGAAAATATTTTTAGAATATGAACACAATAATACGCTATGTGACATGCTTACATATACATACGTACAGGGTGGGCTATTTGTATGTCCTTTTTTTCAATCGATGGGCAGGAAAAAATCCTTACAGTGAATGGAGAACCTTATCGCAACATGTATATTGGTTTTTTGTGGCCCAAATTGAATGAATTGCATGACAGCGACCTTTGGTTTCAACTAGATGGAGCAACATGCCACGCAAGTCGTGCAACAATCCATTTATTGTCAACAAAATTTTCTGATCGCATAATTTCAAGAAATTGTGAAGTTCCTTGGTCACCAAATTTTGACTTTTCATCCCAAAATGTGTTTTTTATTTCCAAATGAAAAAAGGACTAACAGATGGCCCACCGTGTATATGAGCAGCATACTGATTAATAATGAAAATCGAAATTAATCTTTAAGGTACGTACGCGCGGTTAAATTTAAATTGAATCCAAAATTTTCAACAATGTGACATGCAAAGCCAAAATGCCATCGTCATCTAAACAATAATACATAATATACGGGTGAACAACACAAACATACACACACAATTTTCCATTAAATAAATTCTCGTTATCGCACAAAACCTAATCATCGTCAACACCCAGTTGACATCTACAAAATAATATTTCGTAAATTTCACCTTTTTCCATTGCGCCTTGTGCGTTGTGGGTTGCTTTCGCGCGTGCGATCAAATTTTCGTATATTCTTCCAAATCATTTAACATTTAAAATTTATGTTTGCGTAAAGACGACATGCAACTGGTATAAAACAAAAAAGTGTTAAATTGTGTGAAGGAGATTATAACCTGGGACTGTTTTTTATAGGAGGGGATTGTGCCGGGACGATGGTACTGATATCAGTTTCATATCGAATTATTTATGTGAATACACTTTTGAAAATTTAATTTAATGGAAAATTTAATTTACTCTTTTAATTGTAGATTTTCCATTTTCCTGGAAAATTGCTTATATTTTTCTCCCAATTTATTTTATTTATTCTAGCATCAATTACCCAAAAATACAAAATTCTATTGAATTCAAATAATTAATGTAGAAAACTATTTGTCTTGATGAATACAGGTAAACGAATGGGCTGTTCTTTGGATGGGTGTTTTGCGGTTTCTGGTCTGGTAAATGATTGTTTTTCTACAGATGTACAATACAGATTCTTTAATTATATTCATTGCTTTTTGCTGTTTGGGTATTGACGTGTGTTGAAGTGGAATGGAATCCTTGTAAAACCACAGTTAGGCGGTAAACTGCTTCATATTTTTTATCACACATTAAAAGGTTTACTATACCCTTTATTATTATTATCTGTCAGTCATATAGTTGGATCGTGAAAATATATTTTAGCTGAAGACAAAAATTTCCAGTTTCTTGGGTCTATTTGGGGTGATGAGGAAAAATTTCGTGATCCGAAATAACATGGGACACGGTTCAGTGTTACCAATATAAATATACATAAAACGTATATGCAGTTTAGCAATCCGAAGTTAGTAATACTACAGTCTGTAGTACCGAGGTTCAAACCTTATTATTTCCTCTTCGGAGAATTGGTTGAAGCTAGAAGTCGGCAGATCACCCACAATTACTCCGAAGGCAAAGGCGAAACAAAACACCGTGAACGATGTGTTAGGTATTAAGCCAACTGTGTGTCTACAGTTTCACTACAAGGCAAACCAATCGAATTTTTGGATTATATTGCAGACAAAGGCGACCTCCATTCATACCACAAGTGTGTCGAAATAACAAAAATGAACATGTATTAGTAAAACAGTTGACAAAAGCAATGTTAGGATTATTTAAAAATTTTGCTATGAAAATCAACTGCTCGTACTAGTAAACTAGCGACTTCGGCAATGACAATTAATACAAAATTCGAAATGTTCAAATAAATAAAAATTATCCCCATTTTAATACGATGACGTAGACCCATTTGACATGATTTGATATGATTTGATATGATTTGATATTATTTGATGTGATTTAACATAATTTGATATGAATTGATATGATTTTATATTATTTCCATCCGTAACGTTTTGGGTTCGCTAATTGGGCTGTGGAACGCTTGGCAGAAAATGAGCATTTTTACCGAAAAAACATCTTTTCCGTCGAAGCTCATTTTCAACTCGTAGGCTACGTCTACAAGTAAAATTTTCGCATCAGGATCAAAAAATCCACACGTAACCATGTTGTTCTGTTGAGGATCCAATGCATCCACAAAGAGTAACTGGTGTGTATTTTGGACCACCGGCATCATTGGCCCATTTTTCAAAAATGAGCAAGGAGCCGCCCATACAGTCAATGGGGAGCCAGTTAAGGATAAGTGTTACGCTAACCATCCAGGGACTAGCCAAGACTTAAAATTTCATATCGAAGTTGCCATTGATGAGATAGGAGCCCATACAATCGAAATTTCTGAAAAATTGGGTTGACATAATGAGGTACTATAAGTCTGTATATTGTCCAGGATGAAGTATTTCCAAAAAGGAACTTGTGTGAACAAACACAACTTCACCATATTTAAACTCTGGAGGACCCGAATCTTTTCCCGGTTTTCATTTATAATAATTTTTAATTTTCGAACACATTCCTACTTCCAACCAAAATTATTCCACCATGCCGACCAATCAGATCTCATAAAGAAGACGTTTCCACCACGAGACGCGATTCTTTCTAACATTCGTGGCTTTTCCCTGCTATCTGTTCTGGGACCAAGGCTCTCCCAACTCTTTCGCGGTTTGCTTGTTTACGTCCTCACCTTTACGCCTATATCTGCACATTGCATAGCTCCATGCCAGCCTATACTGGCATGGAAGATGGCTCGGCCCATGAGTTTTGCACTCCGACAGGGGGTCATAGATGTGTTCCATTTAATCACAAATCGTAATTTGTTGATAAAAATTCCCTTTGCATCCTGCCTCTACCGGGATCCGAACCCGTTACCTCCCGATCCAAACGCCAAAGCTTTAACCACTATGCCATTTTGTCGGTCTTTTTCTTCTTTTGAATGTGTTTAGCAGCGGTAATACAAGATGAGGTTGAATGAATGCTAATAACCCATGCGAATATTTCGTCATTGGTGGACGATGGAATGCACTCAATTTCATGGGTTTCATGGGTGTTAGAATAAACGGGACTCGCTTTTCAACTACCGGAGTTGAATGTTGAATTAAATTTCTTCTTCCGAGTTTGAGTCTCATGGTTGTTTCTGATGATTTCGGCAGGTAATAAAAATCATTCGATATATTAAATGGATCACGATATGGACTTTTTGGTGGTGGCGCTGGAGTATCTTCGGCAATAAAATTAATTACGCCAGCTTTTCCAAGCAATAATTTTGAGTTCGCATCTTATTACATGTGGATGAGGCATTTTTATTTTTGGTGGTCGCCCAGTATTTTTTTGGATCTATAAAATAACAATCATAAATACCGGAATTAAATTTTTCACAAAAAATTAACTTACTTTAGATGACATATACGAACAGCCTGTATACAGGGTGGCTGACACGAAGTGTTACCAAAACAAAACGCCACAGAATTTTTATTTTTTGATGAATTTTATTGAATCAAAGTAAAAAAATGTTCACAAATATTTAAATTTTCGAATTGCACTAGCAGTTTTCGATTTGGCCACCCTTAGCCGCGATTATGGCTTCAAACGGCCAAAAAAGCTATTGCATACAGCACGAACGTGGGTCTGCGGTATTTTGGCCCATTCCCGGCGAAGCGCTTGCTTGAGATGATCGAAACTTTGGTATTTTTTTGTCCGAACCTTGCTCTTCAAAATACTTCAAACCGAGAATTCTAGCGGATTTGCATCCGGTGAATTTGGTGGTCATTGGGCAGTGGAAATGAATCGCGGAACGCTGTTTCTCAGCCAATCTTGATTGACGCGCGCTTTATGATTCGGCGCCGAGTCCTGTTGAAAAATCCAGGCACTGCGGCCAAAATGTTTTTGTGCCCAAGGCTTCAACGCTCCCTCCAACACATGATCCCGATAAATTTGAGCATTTATCTTGATGACACGGTCCAAAAAAACGAGCGGTGAACGGCTTTCGGCCGTTACGGCAGCCTAAACCATCACCATCGGCGGCGCTTGGTTTCGAGTGGCAATCCGTTGGTAAAAAATTTTCAGTAGAACGGCAGGGCAAGTAAATCCGGTCGTTTTGCTTGTTCACATATTGCTCAATAACGAACGGTGACTCATCGGTGGAAGCGTAACAACTCCTTTGCTCTTTTCACTCTAACTTTTTTTTTAGTATCGGTGAGACCATGCGTTTTATGGAATTTCAAGGCCTTTAGTCCAATATGATCTTTCAATATGTGCTGCATCCGTTCGAGCGAAATGTTCGCCTCACGAGCCTTTTTTCTGCCGCTACGGCGCGGATTCCCAGCCAATTTGGGCTTCACCTTCCGAATGATATCCGGCGATGTTGCAGTGCGTTTCGATCAACCACCATGGCGTGTTGAAATGCTGCCAGTATCGTTATAACGATTTATGGTGCGATACACAAACATTTTATTCACATGCAGATGTTTTATTTTATAGCTTATAACCTCAAATGTACCTCAAATGTTCACAACGTATGTGAAGTTATCCCCGAAATTTAAAAAAAATTAATCAGGCAACACTAACATAATTATATCCCTCTAACTCTTGTGTGAAGTTATCCCCGCCCCATTTTATATTATATTTTATTCCAAATACACCACATATGTGAAGTTAGGCCCGAATTTTATTATATGAAACATGAAAATGTTTATTTAAATTATTTTAATTTGTAATAATTTAATAAAATGAAGTAAAATTATTTTTAAATTGGCTCATAAATCTGACAGATTATGATAATTAGGTTATAAGGCGGAAAAACACATATCCCACATTTAGGAAAACACTGAAAAATCGTACCTTTGCAACCTAGCGAAATCAGGCGCAGGGCAAAATATTTTCATGAAATATGTTTTGGACCCAAAATAACATTTTAATTTAACATGTGAAAAGTATTAGTTTGCCGGATCAGAGCTATATGGTTTTGAGATGGTCAGACCCATACGTCACTGTTAACAAAATACGAACAAAATCGTAACATTGCTACCTAGCGAAATTAGGCTCCAAATAAAATATTTTCATGTAATTTGTTGTGGACCCAAAATAACATTTTAATTAATTCCAAAACCACACAGCTCTGATCCGACAATTTAATACTTTTCACATGCCAAATTAAATTGTTGTTTTGGGTCCAAAACGTATTACATGTAAATATTTTGTTTGGAGCCTAATTTCGCTAGGTTGCAAATGTCATTATTGAAGTAGAGATACATCCACAAATCTATAGAAGTTAGGAGCAACGTAAATGAATTAGAGAAGTTAAATTGTGGAACAAGCCTGTCGCTACTCATATTTATTTAGGATATTAGTGGACAGTAATTTTTCAATAATTTGTCGATACCCACAAGTGTAACACGAGTATCCCATGCTTCACTACTATTTAAACGAAAAGCAGCAGAACACGCTGAAATTAAAATACAAAACTACTGCTGAGGAAGAGAAAGAATGAACTCCGCAACAGGTGTATTGGAAAAAACACCAATGACCGTCCCGAAGCAAAATTTTGAAATATGTCGATTTTGCAATTTTACCATTAAGGATTACTATCGACCACGAGATGACAGACGTGCAACTAGAAACGGGAGACCAGGATATTTGGCCCACTTTATGATCGAGAATACTTTTCCATGACTTAGCATCCTAAAAAACTTCTATTGCATAACACAATCCGCGATGGGGATCGTGCTACCAAAGTGAATGAGAATAACAAGGCCTCCTAAATTTGTACATCCAGTAAAAACTGCTACATCAGTTTTTTATTAGGGCTTTTCATTCCCCGTACATTCCTGGAAAACGGGATAAAAGCGCCATGTTCCCGGGATTTTCCGGCATTATTAAAAATTACCTATATAGGTATATTAGAAGACATCCTACATAAATATTTTGTTATCTTCTTCCAACATAAGCAGTTCATCATCAAATTTAGATCAGTGATACGTTTATTTAAAGATTTTTTAATTATAAAAATTTAATCGAACGAATTTGAATTTGAGTGAACTTCTTCGACCAATTGGATAATGTACCAAGATGTGGAACCAGCTGTTTCATAGAAGTCATGATAAGATCCACATAACCAAAGGTCTGCTAAATTTAAGTATACACGAGGTGTACTTGTTTGAAGCCAGAATATCATTTGTTAGTATCCAATTAAGAACAAATCCGTAATAAACAAGAAATACAAACTGATTTTAATCACTTCGCTACGAGCGGGGCTACCCCTCCTAGTATTGTAATTCTCTCACATTCATTTCCGAGAAGAATTTTCGTAGTACTACTCCAATTTACAAGAGTTGAAAGTCCATCCGATGGAAGATATGTTCATGGGAGCAGAGCAACACAGTAGATACTCAGAACCAGCTGGATGAAACTACTTGAAGACTCAAGAGTATTTCTCATTGACGTATAATCCTAAGCTGCATTTATTAATGATAAATTATTAGCCATAAAACTTACGGTTTGCTTTTCGTGGCAGAGTTTTTAGTAGAGGTCACGTCATCAATGTTAAATATTTAACCCAGATGTGCTCAGGTATGGTGAATTAGGCAAACAATTATGTATGATCTGGCCGCCTCATTAGGATTAATGTGTGATTGGTCCATTGAATCCTAGCTCAGGGTTGCTTGAAGGTGCGTCTCAGGACTGCTGGAAGGTGCATGCTGCTGCTGGATTAGATATATTGCTTACTGGTGAGAGGGACGATCTCGATTTTCTTCCATTGTTTTCTTCTATTGTCGCATTATCACTGCTAGTGCGCGTTATTTAATGACATCCGTAATTATTTAAAATTATAATATATTCTGTACATTTGACGTGTATGTTTAAGAAAAATGACTGAAGGACTTCCACATCATAAAAAATGTGTAAAAGTGTGAAAAATGCCACGTTCTAAATTATTTTTTTTTTAAATTAAAGTTTATTTTGAAACTAGCTTTATTTTAAAAGATTCTCTAGTTTATGCCCTTTTCCATGGTATACTGCATGCCATAGAAAGCATTCATTTTGTGGTCAAACTAAGAGATACTATTTTGCCGGGAAGAGAAAATGCCTTTTAAGGGATTGATAACAACTTCATTTATTAGATTTGCATTACATATCCACTCCATATGCATGCACGGTATCTTTTTCTTATCTCCACAGTTGTTGCGCGAAGTGCATTTCATTTTATAATTTTTCAAATGCGGCGCTTTTACGTTCAATTAAAATTTCTCTTGTGGGCACCCCTGTTGTGTACACCAATTCCTTACCTAGTCCTCAGACGTAGAAATTCAGAGGTGTGAGGACTGGGAACCACGTGGGCCAATTCTGCCAATCCATGAGTTTGGGAATGAATCATCCAAGTATTACCCTTCCGTTCGTTGGTTATGTACCGTACAGAAGTCATTTTGAAAAATAATCGACACATCTTCTAAAACTCCAGCTCAGATAGCACATTGTGAACAAATTCGAGATAAATATCTCCGGAAAGGCGTTCTGGCAATAAATATAAACCGATAAGGTTCCGATCAATAACACCAGCCCAAACATTAATGCTGAATTTCCTTTGAAAAGAATCCTGCCTTTTCTTCTGCCCAATGATGCAGATTGTTTAAATTCACAATCCCCTCACGATTGAAGTTAGACTCATTTGTCCAAAAAGTTTTTTTCAAGAAGCTATCATTCTAAGCATCTATACGGAGTATAAATCTACAACACTTCAGCCGTCTAGCATTATCACTCTCTTCGAGACCTGGAACAATTAACTAAGTCCGTGAGTTTGTGATAATTTCTCAAATATGATACATGTATGCCCATTGCAGCCCAAGTTAGGTATCGTAACAACAGCGAATACAAACAACAAAAAGTTCTTAACAATTTAACAACAATAACGTGAAACACACTGGCATTTCCGATAGCACATAGTGAAATACTGAAACATCGACTGAACAGCTCAAGGCAATTAACACCCATATATAATTAACTTATTTTTAAAAATCTATCAATAACTTAAAAGGTATTTTCTTAACCCTTAACCCCTAAATTAATACTTTTCATATGTCAAATTTAAATGTTATTTTGGGTCCAAAACATACTACAAATGAAATATTTTGTTTAGAGCGTAATTTCGCTAGGTTGCAAAGGTAAGATTTTGTTCATATTTCACGAAAAGTGGCGTATGGGTCTAGCTGTTCCAAAACAATACAGCTCTGATCCGACAAATGAATACTTTTCACCTGCCAAATTGAAATGTTATTTTTGGTCAAACATGTATGACATAAAAATATTTTGCTCTGAGCCTAATTTTGCTGGGTTGCAACGGTACGATTTTTTAGCGTTTTCCTAAATGTGGGATATGTGTTTTTCCGTCTTATAACCTAATTATCATAATCTGACAGATTTATGAGCCAATTTAAAAATTATTTTACTTCATTTTATTAAATTATTACATTAATTTTGTGTGTTTTGCGAATTAAAATAATTTTAATAAACATTTTTATGTTTCATATAATAAAATTCGGGCCTAACTTCACATATGTAGTGTATTTGGAATAAAATATAATATAAAATGGGGCGGGGATAACTTCACACAAGAGTTAGAGGGATATAATTATGTTAGTGTTGCCTGTTTAATTTTTTTTACATACGTCGATACACAGTCAATTTTTATATAATTAAATAGTTATTAAATTATATAATAGATAGCGCGCTTGTCATGAAAAAGTCATTATTTACTTTACATAATGTAAAAAATAACTTATGTAATTTACATGTAAATTACATCGTGTAATTTTGATGAACACCTGAAATATTTCCTATTTTCCGTTATTATGATTTTTATCTTTATCGATTTAAATTTTCCCAACTTTTTTATGAGACTTTGAGTAGTACATTTTCACATTCACATAGACATACCAAAATAAAAATTAGAAATTATTTTTCTTGAAATTTGAACAAAGTGTTAATGGATTATATTACATTAGTACTAACAAAAAAAAACAATTGAAAACTTGAGATACGCCAACAATAACAATTATCATAAATTTAAGCCTCCAGCAAGAAAACTTCTAACACGACGGGTGTACATCGAGTATTTATTTATTAAATTATAGCGTTACAAAAATGTTATATCGCTATTCTTTGTAATTCCGTTGAAACATGTACCCCTACCAACAGTGAATAGCAGCATCGAATGCAACATTGAAAATCAATATCTTCTTGGGATATGAACAACAAAATAATACTAATTGGAATACATAAGGAGATTTTCCAATTTATTCTAGAAATTCAAAAAAAAAATTCTTAAATTTAATCTATAGAGTGGCATTGGTGGTCGACCACTCTATTTAGATACTCGTATGTATGGTATATAAGTAAGGACACTGAACTTGCTGACATACATATGTGCCAAAAAAAACTTTTAAATTTGTCAATTTAAAAGTTTTCATCGAATGTGTTCGGGTAGATTATCATAGATATGGAAATTTGCCATCCTACCACTTTAAAGGTTCTCATACTAGTTTCAGACTATTGCTTCGTATCCTGGACAGTTTGAGGGTTGTTGCAAGAAAAATATCATTTCTAAAAATAACTTTAATCAATTACAATGCTTAAATTATTTCACAACATGGCACATAAATGAATTATAGTTCATCAGGTATTTGCATAACTCTATACAATGAGTGTGCAAATTGTAGAAAATGTTGATCGGAACAAAAATATATTAAAATTTAAAGAATTTATATTTAGATTTGAGTATCGAGACAAATCGATAAATTTGTTATTACCCAAAATTGTATTTTATAATTAGTAGTGATGGAATATTCAAATCCGGGTTCACACTACGGCCTGTTATTATTTTTCAAGGGAGGTTACTTTCTTTTACGAATAGTAACCAGTGTTGTGCGTATACGCGTATTTCGGAATTGTCGACTTGTTATTGTCGAAAATAGTGTAGACAACTCATTTTGGCGAAGACAATGTCTTTCTTCATTTTTTCGGTACGAGGTTGCCAACTTTCAGTTTTCCAGTTCAAATTGCGAATTTCGATTGATGTGAAAGTTATAAATCAATTTTGACAAATCAAATAAGTGAGATTAGATTGCCATCGATCTGATAATAATTGAACCAAAAAACCAATAAAATTTAGTTTGCCCGAAGCTAGAATGACTTTCTTCATTATGATTGGTTTATTTATGGAAAATAAACCAATTTTAGTCGGTTATTTTCAAAAAAATATTTTGTGTTGTTTCAACATTTTATTTCAAATAATCTTACTAAAAAAACTATAACATAATTATTCTGTAATCATTTCAAAATAGAACTGAATTTACTGATTTTTTGTTCAGATTTTTCATGGGAGGTTCAATTATGTCAGATTCTTCATCTCTTTCAGCATCATCTTCCCAAGTGTGGGTAACTGTAGCAGGGGAACTTTCGAATTTCAAAATGAAACTTTGCATACCGATTAAGCCCAATTTGTGCTGATTGGTGCTCGCAGGAAAAAATTAGTGCTAGTCCAGAACCCGAAAAAAACGGGAAAGAAAATTTCAAATTTCGCCTGAAAGGCGAAACATAAAAACTAGAAAAAACCAGGAACAATAAAATCCTAATTTTAAAATTTTTTAAAGGCGGCTAAACTGATGAAACTTGTGCTGATCATTGAAATATGATTTTCATAAATTTTCATTCATAAATCGAGGTAAAACAAACTAGCCCCTAAAAGATACTATATTAAACATACAAAACATACAAAACATAGTTCAATAATATTTGTGTTGAACAACAAATTAGACAATAGAAATAAAACGTTCTAAAATCCAAGTCCTACGCAATTCAGATAGCATATTCCTGTCAGGTATGTTCATTGCCAACCGAAAAATATAGCGGCTGAATTTGTGCTAATCCATAATTGGCATAATTCCATTGAACAAAAACGACCGTTGAATGAACAATATTGTGACAAAATCAATGGAATAAGGCCAATTTTGGATTAGCACAAATTCAGCCACTGTACTTTTCGGATGGCAAAGAACATACCTGATCGGAATATGCAACAAAAGTGCCAACTTCATTGGTTTCTAGAACACTTTTTGTCAGAAAATTGTTGATGCAACGGTCGTTGTTGTTCAATGGAATTGGGTCAATTCTGGATTAGCACAAATTCCGCCACTATATTTTTCGGATGTCAATGAACATACATAATCGGAATATGCAATCAGAAGTACCAACTCCATTGGTTTCTAGAAAAAATTTTGTCAGAAAATTGTTCATTCAACAGTTTTTGTTGTTCAATGGAATTGAACCAATTCTGGATTAGTGCAAATTCCGTCATTATATTTTTCGGATGGCAATAAACATACCTGATCGGAATATACAATCAAAAGTGCCAACTTCATTGGTTTCTAGAACACATTTTGCCAAAAAATTGTTGATTCAACGGTCGTTGTTGTTCAATGAAATTAGGCCAATTCTGGATTAGCACAAATTCAGCCACTATATTTTTCGGATGTCAATGAATATACCTGATCGGAATATGCAACAAAAGTGCCAACTTCATTGGTTTCTAGAACACTTTTTGCCAAAAAATTGTTCATTCAACAGTTTTTGTTGTTCAATGGAATTGGGTCAATTCTGGATTAGCACAAATTCTGCCACTATATTTTTCGAATGGCAATGAACATACCTGATCGAAATATGCTATCAGAAGTACCAACTCCATTGGTTTCTAGAACACTTTTTGTGAGAAAATGTTTGATTCAACGGTCGTTGTTGTTCAATAGAATTAGGCCAATTCTGGATTAGCACAAAAACAGCCACTATATTTTTTGAATGGCAATGAACTTACCTGATAGGAATATGCAACAAAAGTGCCAAATTTATTGGCTTGTAGAACACTTTCTGTGAGAAAATTTTTCATTCAACGGTCGTTGTTGTTCAATGGAATTTGGCTAAATCTAGATTAGCACAAATTCCGCCACTATATTTTTCGGATGACAATGAACCTACCTGATAGGAATATGCAATCAGAAGTACCAACTCCATTGGTTTCTAGAACACTTTTTATCAGAAAATTTTTCATTCAACGGTCATTGTTGTTCAATGGAATTTGGTCAATTCTGGATTAGGACAAATTCCGCCACTATATTTTTCGGATGGCAATGGACTTGCCTGATAGGAATATGCATCAAAAATGCCAACTTCTTTGGTGTCTAGAACACTTTTTGTCAGAAAATTGTTCATTCAACAGTTTTTGTTGTTCAATGGAATTGGGCCAATTCTGGATTAGCACAAATTCGGTCATTATATTTTGCAGACGGCAATGAACATACATGATCAGAATGTGCATTCAAAAGTGCCAACTTCATTGGTTTCAAGAACACATTTTATCAGAAAATTGGTGATTCAACGGTCGTTGTTGTTCAATGGAATTTGGCCAATCCTGAACGCTATACCTCTATGTTTTGTTTGATTTTAATATAGTATCTTTTAGGGGCTAGTTTGCTTTTCCTCAATTTATGAATGAAAATTTATGAAAATCATTTTTCTATGATAAGCACAAATATCATCAGTTTAGCCGCCTTTAGAAATTTTTAAAATTAGGCTTCAATTATTTCTGGTTTTTTCTAGAAATCGGGTTTTATTTATTTCGTCTTTCAGGCGAAATTTGAGATTTTCTTTTCCCATTTTTTCGGGTTCTGGACTAGCACTAATTTTTTCCTATGACCACTAATTGGGCAGCACAAATTTGGCTTAATCGGAATGCAACGTTTCATTTTGAAATTTTAAAGTTCCCCTGCTGCAGCTACTCACACCCTTCCCGAGTATGTGAAAATAAATCATAAAACGAGTGACAATCCTGTGTCCTGTGTCCTGGTTGGATGTTTGTTCAACTGTGGATAATTTAAAGTAGGGGCCACGTTTCTGCATATCGGATTGTGATATAGCGTTAGGATTCTGAGCCAGCGAAATATTTGAAAAACTCACGATTGAGATGAACTATATGTCTCAGGTTTGTATACAGCTTCCTTGGATGCTTTAACATAATCGCTTTGAAATTCAATTATTCTATTTTAAACTACCTTTCAATGCAACTATGGACGGAAGCGCATTTCATTTGAGTTTGCTCTTTTGTAAGACATATTTGTGTTATTGGTTGGTTACATAACAAGCGGGTTGAGCGGTAGCCTAACAACCTGCTCTCATAAAAACAACTAAGTTATTGATTGTGAATTATCAGCCTCCACATTTGTTTCCTATGTTATACACTATCACGGAAAGCGTTGCTTTAGAAAAAATCCTCCAATATTTCAGATGGCTGTATATTTCAAAATCGCAATATTACTTTGGCTATAAAAAACTTCGCTAACATGCATGGAGTGCACAATCCAATCACCCGTGCATCGTTTTGCTGGAACATCACTTTTCTTTTCATGTCCAAACATTTATGTAAAATGCAATGTACCAGTTGAGATGCCCTTAGCCTCAGCCACATGGATTTTATCGACTATCTTTTTGGCGACTTGAACGTTCGACGTCGCACGACCACAACGGAACTCGGTAAACCACTTCATTAACATTGAAATTGATGGTGCAGAGTCCCCATAGTGTGTATCAAACATTTTCTTGTTTCGTTGATAGTCGTATGCTTAATCAGCACATGAAATTCACGATTTTCCATTTTCGTTAAAATTCACGAGGTTGTCTCCTTTCAATGCCTGTCAAACACAAACTAAATGACGCAGCTTGCTCAAAATTTGACAGTAGTCTATTAATAGATGGCAGTTGATACGTTATGCATGGGAAATTCAAAAAGTCACTGACTATCAAACTGCCTCGTATTTGTGTTGTAAAAATTGAATTATAACTTTCACAACATTGGAAATTCGTATTTTGAACTGGAACTGTGGGATAGCAACCTCATGAAAAACAGTGGATAATACAGGGTGGCTGACACGAAGTGTTGCCAAAACAAAACACCACAGAGTTTTTATTTTTTGATGAATTTTATTGAATCAAAGTAAAAAATGTTCACAAATATTTAAATTTTCGGATTGCATTAGCAGTTTTCGATTTGGCCAACCTTAGCCGCGATTATGGCCTTCAAACAGCCGACAAAGCTATTGCATGCAGCACGAACGTGCGGCGAAGCGCTTGCTTGAGATGATCAACAGTTTGGTATTTTTTTGTCCCAACCTTCAAAATACCCCAAACCGAGAAACCTAGCGGATTTGCATCCGGTGAATTTGGTGGCCATTGGGCAGTGGAAATGAACCGCGGAATGTTGTTTCTCACCCAAACATGATTGACGCGCGCTTTATGACTCGGCGCCGAGTCCTGTTGAAATGTCCAGGCTCTGCGGCCGAAATGTTTTTGTACCCAAGGCTTCAACGCTCCCTCCAATACATGATCCCAATAAATTTGAGCATATATCTTGATGCCACGGCCCAAAAAACGAGCGGTGAACGGCTTTCGGCCGTTACGACGGCCAAACCATCACCATCGGCGGCGCTTGGTTTCGAGTGGCAATCCGTTGGTCCATGTTCTCAGTAGAACGGCCAGGCAAGTAAATCCAGTCGTTTTGCTTGTTCACATATTGCTCAATAACGAACGGTGACTCATCGGTGAAAACCAAATTCGGCAAATCACCACTTTCGTGCAAGCGTAACAACTCCTTTGCTCTTTCGACTCCAACTTTTTTTGAGCATCGGTGAGACCATGCGTTTTATGGAATTTCAAGGCCTTTAGTCCAATATGATCTTTCAATATGTGCTGCATCCGTTCAGCGAAATTTTCGCCTTACGAGCCATTTTTCTACCGCTACAGCGCGGATCCGAGCCAATTTGGCCTTCACCTTCCGAATGATATCCGGCGATGTTGCAGTGCGTTTCGGTCCACCAGCATGGCGTTTTGCAATGCTGGCAGTATCGTTATAACGATTTATGGTGCGATACACAAACATTTTATTCACATGCAGATGTTTTAACTGGTTAACAATCGGCGGCTGTGGTTTTCCAGCCAAATATAGAGCAATCACACTATTACGCTTGAATTCCATTGCGGATAACTTTTTTCTGAATATTTCCCACTAAAATGCTTTTGTACGTTTGTAAACAATGGAATGAACTGTCATTAGTGTAAATTTGAGCGCTCTGTCATCACTAGTTTGACAGCAATGACAGTCTGAAGTTGGTAACACTTCGTGTCAGTCACCCAGTATGTGCTGTAAACCATAAAACCCTCGCCCTCAGTGGTTCAATGATAGACTAGTAGTTAACTTAAAAAATCGGAAGTCGAAAGCGTATGCCAAAATGTTGAAAAGCGGGTTAGAAGCTGACAAAACTACAACATAGTTTCTACAGCATAGTAACGAATTTGAAATTTATTTCATATCAAAATACAGATCGTATCTCGATCAAATTCAAGGAAAAATCAAAGTAAATCCAAAACAATTTTGGAAATACTTTAGAAATAAACGCGAACTTGAAGGATACCCTGCTAATATGACCTATAACAATACCAGTTCCTCAAACTCCAAAGATATAGCTGACATGTTCGCGAAATTTTGCCAATCAGTCTATAAACCAGGCGTTACTAGTGGATTGTACGAACAACCCAGCTGTTACATGCTACAGAGGAATATTAACTCCAAAATTGTTTGAATTAGTAGTATGCAACAACTTTAAATCCACACTTAGGTTTATGCCTGGCCGATCCACATCAACTAATCTGGTTGAATTCACCAGTAAAATAATTAATGAGATAGAAAACCATCATCAAGCTGATGTAGCGGATTTCAGTAAAACATTTGATTCCATCTGCCATCAAAAAGCACTCCGGTGTTTATTCGCATTTGGATTTTTACTCGATTACATAAATTGGCCCTATCTATGAAACCGGCGACAATTTGTAATAATGGGAAATGAGAAATCAAATATTACTAAAGTTACTTCTGGTGTTCCCCAAGGATCTCACATCGGGCCGTTACATTTGTCGAAAATGCCAGTTTTCATAGGCATATTGAAAATTGTATTGCGAGAGCTAATGCTATGTTTGGATTTGTTAAAAGGTGGACTGGATAATTTAAAGATATTCAAACCTTATGTTCACTCTATTTCGCTCACGTTCGATCAACTGGAATACGCTGTATCGAACTGGAATCCATACTATGCTGTACACATTAAAAGAATTGAAAGCATTCAAAAGAAGTTTCTGATTTTTTTGTGAAAGAAAAGTGACTGGAATTACGATCACAATTTACCATTCCATGAAAATGTGCCTCGGTTACCTCCGTACTCAACAAGTCGCACGGATTACCAAAGGCGCGACTTTTATTGGTAATTCAGCTTACATTTTGGAAAACATATCATTTCATGTGCCTTGCACAACATTTCGAAACCATGGGTTTTTAACACTTGAACACCATTCCACAAATCATACATGCAAATCACGGTAATTTTACCCTATAGACAGTGGACAGCTCAAATTATAAAAACGTTCGACTGTATATCTCTAAATTAGAATGGTTGGAAACCATAGTGGATGTGAGGCATTGTGATTCTCACCTCTTGACTTCAGATACTTTAAGGAAATATCAAACGAAATTCGGATTCAAAGAAATTCTAATTCAAAGAATTCGGTACAAAGCTCCTGTGTATACAAGAACATAGTGCATACGTTAATGTAAAATAAAATAAAAAGTTTTTGGAAAATTTAATAAAAAAAAAATTATATCAATTTTTCATTTAAAGAACAAAACAAAAAACTTTTCTTTGAGAACAAAAATGAAATTTCCTTTCCTCCTTTTCGTGGTAAACAAATTTCTGTTTCTCGGGTATGTACAAAAACGCCCCCCTACAATTTCCATCAACTAATCAAGTTTTCCCTCCCCTATTTTGTTTTGTTGTGTCTTGTGTAGTTGGTATTTGTAAAAAAACACATTTTCATTTCAAATACACGATGGTATATAGGTATGTCTTCGTGCCGGCTTATTTTGTCCTTGTACCAAAATCTGTTACAAAATCTTAATAAATTACAATTTTTCTCGTTTCAGCCGATGTGTATCGTATTCCATTTAACATTACACTTTCTAATGTTGACAAATTATTTTTGGATGTTTTGCGAAGGACTTCATTTGATACTGGTGCTGGTTGTGGTAAGTAAACCTCGAGCTTTATTCCTAGGTGCATTTTATAGGTTAGGTATATGGTCTGCTTGGTTTTATTTTGTATATAGATAAACTTTTAATTGCATGCAAATTAATTAGACAATTTGCAAATGTAATTGGTAAAGTTTTATGTTTTATCATTAAACACCGTAAAGCAATTTGGCACACATAATGCAATATACTCATCGACCATCGTGCAGCAAAACGATGAACTTTTATCAGATTTTATCTAATTTTGATATAATGCTGGTTTATAAAGATATTTTGATAAAGTGATGTTGGGATTTAACGTTTAGATGAATCTATGATGAACTGGGAAAAAATATTTTACGTATTCATGGATTGTATATTACTAAAAGCTCTTTAGAAAGCTCTTAAGCAATTTAGAAATCTTAATGTATGGTATGCATTCGTACATATTTAGTGTAAGATTATAATTAGGGGTGGTCGATAACTGATGCAATGAACCCGCAGAAACTGTTTTACAATTATTTATGTACTTTATCCTCCGCTTAAAGGTTTGGTTTGTTGTAAAATAAAAAATTAAACAGCTTTAACGCAGCTTTCAAATTATTCACGCCTTGGTATTTATGGATTATAGTGGTAGGGACTAGAGATAATTATTACACAAAACATGTGTCTTTTCGGAATATTTCTACACAGTGGCTTAAGTCGTAAATTTAACTGTCCGCCATGCTAGCCGGAACCATATCAGTCGGAACCAAACAAGTATGACACAAGTAGCACGATGCATTGAACATCATTGTGCACTTTACACTTTTTCAGCCGGACTTTTATAATTCCAGCCGGATCCGAATAAATCTATCTAGAACCATATAACAGCCAAATCAACTATGACACAAGTAGCATTGTGCATCATTGTACACTATATAATTTTTCAACCGGAACCTTATAAATCCATAAACATACGATTTTATGGGGGGAAACCTTACAAATTCCGGAATCTTACTCTCTACACCCAAACTAACTAAGACACAAGTACCACGAAGCAATGTGCACGCTTTTTCAGCCGGAACCTTATAATTTCAACCAGAAATCCAGCTAGAACCATATAACAGCCAAACCAACTGTGGCACCGATGTGCTATATATATTTTCAACCGAAACCTTATAAATCCTGAAACATACGATTTTGCGGAAAAACCTTACATATTCAGATGAAACCATACCCTATACATCCAAATTAACTATGGCACAAGTAAAACGATGCATTGTGCACTATGCGTTTTTTGAGCCGGTACCTTATAATTCCAGCCAGAACCTCATAAAACCAGCTAAAACCATATAGCAGCCAAACCAACTAAGGTACAAGTAGTACGATGCATTGTGCATCATTGTGTACTATATAATTTTTCAGCCGGAACCTTATAAATACAGAAACATACAATTTTTCGGGGGAAAAACCTTACAAATTCAGCCGAAACCATACCATTTACAGCCAAACTAGCTTTGACACAAGTAGCACGATGCATTGTGCGCTATGTGCTTTTTTAGCCGAAACATTATAATTCCAGCCAGAACCTGATAAAGGCTATTATAATCATGTAACCGTCAAACACACAGTGGTACAAGTAGCACGATGCATTGTGCATCATTGTGCACTATGCGGTTTTACAGCCGGAACCTTATAGTTCCAGTCAGAACCTGATAAAGCTAGCCAGAACCACACTACAGCCAAACCAACTATGGCACAAGTAGCACGATCAGTTGTGAATCATTGTGTATCATGCGCTTTTTCAGCCGGAACCTCATATTCCAGCCAGAACCTGATAAAGCCAGCTAGAACCATATAACAGCCAAACCAACTATGGCACAAGTAGCACGATGCATTGCGCATCATTGTGCACTACATGATTTTACAGCCGAGCCATATAATGTCATCCAGAACCATACAAATCCATTCGAAACAAAATGTTTACATAAAGAATTTTAGCGCTTGCACAATGGTCGCAGTGCAATTCGGATGATACGAGTATGAGGCAACATATGAGATTTCCGGAACGGTTAAAACGTTTTGCACTACAATGCCAACCCAATCAGAACCCGCAAAGCCAGCCGGAACCATATCGGCGTGAACAATTCGGAGCAATAAACAATAAGCATGGTTGATGGTCATTGTGAATTAGCTAAAATTCCAACTGGAATTATTTGGGCACATTATAATTCCCGATTCGCTAAAAGAGTTAATTATATAAAGTTGAAACAAAAAAAATAAAACTAAAATCGAAAATTTCACGGAAATAATATTTTATTTTCTAATAAATTATTGACTATGTTTTATATTTCATCGTTTAGAGAAGAACTTTCTTTGGTTTGGCTTGTTGTAAATAGAACAACATGTAGGCAAGCATTTTACGTGAAGTATTTGAGTTCGTTTCGGATTTTTGCAAATCGTTGTAAGTTTTCCATATGCCACCGGTTCTAAGTGCATGTGCAGTGAAATGCTCATTTAAATTAACATCTCGCTGAAATTGACGATAACACTTCCTGTGTGGAAAATCTCTATTACGCGCCAGAATTGCAGAAAAAAATAATTTTTATTCTCTCTCGGATACCTTTATGTGGTAATTTAATGAGGAAAAGTTTTGGGTCAACCAATGATGCCCCAACATCAAGGGAAGTTTAGAGCACCTTTAAAAAATTTAAATCTTTATCACGTAAGCATTCTTAAAATTGAAATTGAACACGATTCTACATTTTAGCTAGTTCACAATGACCATCAACCAGGCTTATTGTTTATTGCTCCGAATTGTTCACACCGGCTTCATATGGTTCCGGCTGGCTTTGTGGGTTCTGGTTGGGTTGGCATTGTAGTGCAAAACGTTTTAATCGTTCCAGAAACCTGATTTTGCACTATCATCCAAATTGCACTGCGACCATTGTGCTAGAGCTAAAATTATTTGTCTAAACATTTTGTTTCGCCTGGATTTGTATGGTACCGGATGGCATTACATGGTTCGCTGCAAAATCAACCGATGTGAAGTACTTAATGTTAATGAAAAGTGTAGCTACACATTTTAACGAAAAGTGTAGACTCAAAAAGTGTAGATACACAAATTATCAAAAAATGTAGCTGGAAAAGAAAAAGGTTTGGAATTCGAAATAAGTGGTTTAATTAAATTATTAAAAATAAACAAAAAATATTGAGAATCACAATACTACAATAATAAGTTTTAGAAATACCTTTTTCATCCAAAAAATAATTTTAAAGTCCGTTTAATTCAGAAAATCTTCGGAACAATGAGTGCTGAGTGTGGAATTTAGTGTTCTCAACTTGGCATGGTGTCCGAAATGTGTACAAAAAGTTTCAAGATAATTTGCATGTTGTGATTGGCGATATGGTGCTACACTTGGAAGCGTATTGGCCTAATTCACTTAATTTTTTCATAGTTCAAAAAAACATTTTAGATACCATGCCAAGTTGAGAACACTAAATTCCACACTCAGCACTCATTGTTCCGAAGATTTTCTGAATTAAAAAGACTTTAAAATTATTTTTTGGATGAAAAAGGTATTTCTAAAACTTATTATTGTAGTATTGTGATTCTCAATATTTTTTGTTTATTTTTAATAATTTTAATTAAACCACGTATTTCGTATTCCAAATTTTTTTCTTTTCTACCTACATTTTTTGATAATTTGTATATCTACACTTTTTGAGTCTACACTTTTCGTTAAAATGTGTAGCTACACTTTTCAATAACGTTAAGTACTTCACACCGGTGCAAAATCATATTGTGCACAATGATGCACAATGCATCGTGCTACTTGTGTAGTTGGTTTGACTATTATATGGTTCTAGCTGACTATCAGGTTCTGACTGGAATTATAAGGTTTCGGCTGAAATAGCGCATAATATGCAATAATGCACAATGCATCGTGCTACTTGTTCCATAGATAGTTTGGCTGTATAGGATATGGTTCCGGCTGAATTTGTAAGGGTTTTTCCGCAAAATCGTATGTTTCTGAATTTATAAGGTTCCGGCTGAAAAATTATATGGTGCACAATGATGCACAATGCATCGTGCAGCTTGTGCCATAGTTAGTTTGGCTGTTCTACGGTTCTAGCTGGTTTTATCAGGTTTTCACTGGAATTATAAGGTTCCAGCAGAAAACGCATAGTGCACAATGATGCACAATGCATCATGCTACTTGTGTCATAGTTAGTTTTTCTGTAGAGGGTATGGTTCCGACTGAATTTGTAAAGTTTTTTCCGCAAAATCGTATGTTTCTGAATTTATAAGGTTCCGGCTGAAAAATTATATAGTGCACAGTGATGCGCAATGCATCGTGTCACTTATGCCACAGTTGATTTGACTGTTATATGGTTCTAGATTTATCAGGTTCTGGCTGGAATTATAAGGTTCTGAAAAAGCATATAGTGCACAATAATGCTCAATGCATCGTGCTACTTGCGCCATACTTGTTTGGTTCTGACTGAAGCGGTTTCGGCTAGGGTGCAGGACACAAACTTAAGTTGTAGCGGGTGGGGTCTAATTATTAGAGAATAAACTAATCGGTTTAACGTAAAATTTCACTCTGCCTTATTATTAGCTTAAGTAAGGTTTATACACAAAATGTGTTGGTTCAGCCTCTGCATGAACTAGAAAATACTTTTCCCTTTATTCCGAGCGGACCAGTGGTGGGGGCTAATACCGAAATAATATATGAGTAAAAGAATGTTAGAGTATGTTTTAAGCGTACTACCTGTTTTATTCATTAGCTTTATTGTACAAAAATGTGCTAATCATATTTATGTAATTTAATGTAGTAAATAATGAAATTTGAGTGACCTTATCTTTTATGTGTTTAAACATTCTGGGCCGCCCTAGGAGGTCTTGGAGCTGGAATGGGAGATGACGTTGGTAAAGCTCCACGATGAGCCAGGTGCCTCTTTTTCCGCAGCTCCAAAATAAAATATGAGCTAATACCTAGTGGTGAGCATGATGCGTATTATTTATTTCGGAAATATATTGCCTTAAGTATATTTATATCGTGCTCTAGCTTGCTGGTATCCACAGTTAAGTTAATATAATCCTCCTCCTCTCGATGACTATAGTTGCTTCGTATCGTCCGTCAATTCGGGTCTGAGCTAAGGTTGCTCGAGTTGATGTGTCTTACGAAAACGGGTGTATTGATGCCTCCTTTATCGGGCAATGACTTACTCGTAACAAGCATCCATCGTCTAATTTTAAGATACCTGACCCACTAAACCGTGTCGTTATGATAGATGATCCACAAATTGGATCCTTGTGTGTTTCTTCAACGACGATAAATAATTATTGATTTGTGACATGTAACTTTATCCAGTGATTGGTTGCATTAATTTTTTTATGTTACATAATCCTTGCAGATTAGTGGTATGATGAAGAATCAACATTTCACAAGTATGTTCTGTAGATTCTGGGAAAATGATGCTGTTCATCCACAGCAATATAATTTACACTTGTTTCAATACATATAATGCTTGGTACTCGTTGTAATAGATGTTTGGAAATGGAATAACCGACAAGAGAGTGTAGCTCCATGAATATATTAATGGAATAGTTGCTCGTATTTATAGGTTATCCTAAATTATTCGTGTTTCTAATTTCATTGTTTTGTAAATGTGCTCTAAATTGTCAGCTGTGTGAGATCATTAAGCACAGTTATTGACGGGGGTCGATACTTTCTTATCTGAGATAGTTCTTGTTATAGTTAAGGTGGCGTCAGCAGAGTGCGATGCTTTGCTGTGTTTCTTTGATGTTATTTAATGTTAGCATAATTTCGAGAGTTGCTGTAAATATTGCTCGTACTTTATCCTCAACGGACTAGCATATTCCTTTAGCAGATCTATTTATGTTTGAAGTCGGTTCTGATTTTCCCTGAAATTGTTTAACGACGACAATGTCAGGTTCGTGTTATGTTTGAATAGCTTGATGCCGCTCGTTTTTATAAATCGTCTCAAAATGGTTTTCATGTTGGGAACAACAGGATTCCCGAACAATAAGAATTCGTTGTTCTTTTGCACAACCTCTAGTTGCCAATCAAATTGGTGTAGTATCAAGGCCCAATTAATGCCCCGTATTATTTAACAGGCTTCCACCAGTTCCGTCTGAATCACATTTATTTGTTTTATTTCTTCCCAATAGTTCGTCAATTGGTAACGGATTACCAAATCCTGCTTTGAGTACACCCATTCCTGAGATGAATCCGATAGCACTTTAATTATATCTTTCAATTTAATGCTAATTGCGCCATTGCTTTGTATTTTTTTTTGGAATATCGGCAAGGATTATTGAATCGTTCGAAGTCCATTTCCGTAGCAAGAGTCCTCCTCTGGCCATTATGCCGATTAATTCACCTCCTGTTAACATATCGTCTACGTAAAGATCTTCTTTTAATATTTTAGAAGCCACACGGTAGTTTTCAGCTTCGGCTTGCGCTAATTTGGGCAATGTTCTTATTGCTAGAAAACTAGCTGCCTTGGTTCCATAGGTAACTGTTTTTAAGACAAAATCTTGTATTGCATGGTTGGTTAGAATCGTCTCTCCACACAATTCTCTGATAGTTTAGTTGGTTTTCATCTATCCAAATTCCTATAAATATTTTCTCTACGTCTACCACTATAACGTATCTATGTTCCCTCCATCTTAGAATTAGTTTTTCTAAGTAATTTTGATGTTTTGGTCCGTTTAGCATTATATCGTTTAAACTTATACCATTTGTTGGTTTAGCTGATGCGTCAAATAAAACCCTCAGTTTGGTGGTGCTGCTGTTTCCATTTACTACACTATGATGTGTTGTGACACGGAGATGGTTGGTGCACTGGTGCCATATGTTTTAATTTCAGGCATTCTCCCATGAATTCTACATATCTTTCTTTAAAGTATACATTTCTAGCAAATCGTCTTTCTAATTGAATTAGTCTGGCAATGGCCGTTTTTCGCAATTCTCCTACGATATACCTGCCATTGGATTCACTGATCGATTTTCTTGATACCAAGCTAGTTTTGAGTGCTTGATCAGCTGATCTCATGCATCCGATTATTATCCAACCAAGCTCGGTCTCTTGGGCCATGCGTTCTCTTTCATTCCCCCTTATTATGTTGTTCATCACAATGGCTGGGTAATAGTCAGCTCCAATTATAATGTAGATTTGACTTGGTTCATTAAACCTTTGATCTGCCAATTTTATGTTTTGTTGATGCTTAAATTTGTTTACGTTAAATGTAGGTTCTGGCATGTAATTCGCCAGTTGATCGAATATCATGGCATCCGTTCGAACCAAACATCTACTGTGAAATTTCGGAACTACATCGAATTCTATTGTGTTTTTACAAACTCCTGCTTTGAGTTCACCCAGTCCTGAGATGGAAATATTCATTTTATTTTTCCTTGCGTTTAGTAAATTTGCAGCACCTTTTGTAATGAAGGTAGCTTACGAACCAGAGTCGATCAAGGCCCGCAAAGTTATTGGTTCTTGGCTATTCCTATATGTGCTGTAATTAATGCCGTCCCAAGCAGAGTTTGAAGTGTCTCTTCATTGTTGGAATTATGAGAGAGCATGCTCAACCGGTATGTTAACGTTATGCATGAGCGTGTTATGCTTGCCATTGCAAATGTTGCATTTCTCACCACGCACGTTGTAGTGTTAAGTTTTTCAAAGCAAACTCTACATAACGTTAGCAGTTGGATAAGCTGTATCCTTTGGTGTACGCTTAATGCTTTGAAATTTGCACATTGGCTTAGTTATGGTGGCAACAACAACAAGTGTTTGTTTATATTTCAGCGGCGTGATTTTAGACAGTAAGTAAAGTCAGGCGTGGGCAAAAAGAGGGCTTCTGCCTTTAAAAGGGGCGATGTTTGAAATCCCAAATAGATTCGCACCGTTGAGGATGTTGGGAAGTAATACCCAACCCTCCAAAAGGAAAAAGTTCGAAGAAATGCGAACAAAGAGATTAGGATTCGGTGCAGATATAATGGATTGCAATGGAGTGAATGAAAAATATCTAATAATGAAGCTCGAGCAGGAGGGACAAAACCTGTCAAATTGTTCACCTTTTGGAATACAAAAAGCGCTAGATATGATAACCAAAGGTATCATTAAAACGCAACGCTCGAGAGCTGGAGAACTGCTGGTTCTGACAAAAAATCAGGCAGCGACGGATGCATTAATGAAGGCCACATCTCTGGGGCAATTGGCCAAAATAAAAGTGACGGATCACCCCATATTAAACAGTTCCAAAGGTATCATTTTCTGCCACGACCTAAAAAGTTTAACTGAGGAGGAAATCAAAGAAGGGCTTAAGGACCAAGGCGTCATAGAGGTATATAAAACAAAGAAATGGATGGAAAACAAATTAACGGACTCAGCAGCAATTATTCTGACTTTTAATTCACCAGTATTACCGGATATGTGAGGGCAGGCTTTATACAACTAAGCATTCGGTTGTACATTCCAAATCCGTTGAAGTGCACCGAATGCACAAATTTGGTCACACCAAAAAGAGATGCACAAGTGATCCTAAGTGCTACAAATGTAGTGAAGCAACACCACATAACCAGCCGTGCACTACACATTTCCCGAGGCGAAAGCCAAATATTTTCGATTATACGCAAACACTATACCAGCTAACATGGGCATAGAGACAATCAAAAAAAATGAAGCATGTCTAGCAATGAGACATTCTAATTTAACTCCAAAAGAATTAAAACTATTTGGAACTAACCAAGTATGATTCTTCATTTCTTTGAATGGTAGAGCGAATGCTGAGATCCAATGAATGCGTGAAAATTGGCCAGATACATATTCGCAGTATATATGCCAATGGCGATATGTTGCGGAATTATCTGACCAATAACGATGTGAATGTGATGATTTTGTATGAAACTCGGGAGCGTGAGGGTAAGACGTTTCGGGTGAAAGGATACAATTATCTGTCCAGACCGAGGGCTGATGGCTTCGGCGGGGTGGCGTTATTGGCACGTGCCAGTATCAGCCTGGTCCTTTGTGACATACCGCGTTTCGAGCACATCGAAGTCATCGCAGCCAAAACTCGGAATCTGGACAGAAACTTGTTATTTGTTACTATCTATGCAACTCCAGTGTTGTCTACGTCTGGCAGAGAGAGAAACCAACGAGATTTTCAAATTTTGTTTGAATGGGTGGAAGGCAAAAGTGACGTGATTCTAGCGGGTGATATGAATGCGCATTCGAGAATATGGGGGAGGGAAAGAACTGATGCTAGACGTAACTGGTTGACCCGCCCTCATTCTGGATTCCGATCTCGTAGTCCTGAATGATGGTGGATCGACTAGAATGGCGAGAGTGGGGTCGACAGCCAGCGCGATAGATTTAACTTTAATATCTAGCGGGCTGGCGGGCCAAGTCACTTGGAATGTCACAGATGAGAATTTGGGTAGTGATCATTATTTGATCAGGATATGCTTAGGTGGTATAAATGTTGACATAGACCGTAAGGTCATTATGAATGGTAAGAAATGGGTCGAACGTATGAAATATACTCTCATAATGAAAGAAGTAAATTAGTTTAACCAACTTTAGGATGAAATAGAGAGAGAGAGAGAGAGAGAGTGAATGAAATGTGCACTATAAGAGAGTTCAATAGGTGTATATGTCATGAATGCAGAATAAACTATGGAAGGATGAATGCAAGATTGGAAAAGGCTATCCGTAGATCGAAAAGGAAAAGTTGGTTGGGTTGGTCCAAAATGACACATAGAACCACAACTAAGGATGTATGGAATAAATTTAATAAAGTGAGAGGATATAGAGCGCAAGGCAGAAATGCAGTGTTAGATGACAGAGAGAATGGAGGTGTCTTTTTACAAATGATTACGGACGTACGTAGCAATTTGAGCGGTAGATACGAAGTTTTGATTATCAGGTAATGAAATTGAATTTATGAACGATATGTGTAAGGAGTTTGAACGGGAAGAGTTCACAAGGCAGTCTTGCTTCGAATTCTCAATCAAATATGGATGAGTATTCAGATACCGGAAAAATGGGAGGAAAGCAGAGTGGTACCTATTCCTAAAAGGGATCGGGATAGGAATCTGGCAACAAATTATAGGGGAATATATATATTGAATGCATTTGTTAAATTGTGAATGGTATGATGAAAGGTCGCGTATAGATAAATTTGCGAATGAGGGAAATTTGTTGCCGGAAAGCACCTTTGAGTTTCGTCACAACCACTCTGCTAATGAATGTGTAGAAAAGTTTGTGTGGCAAGTACAGAAGGAAAATAAGTTTGTTGTGGCGGTATTTTTGGATATAGAAAAACTTTATCAGATCTTTATGGACTTGGGGTTTCCTTGGAAAATTTGCAAATGGGTGTATGAGTTCATGAATGAGAGAAAGTTAGTTTTATGTGGTAGATAGGTTGGAAGGAGCGGTGCCTATGTGACTCCCCCAAGGCAGTAAAATCTCATCGACTGTCGTCAACCTGTTCACGAGCTCGAGTTACATAAGTGTAACTCCTCGGGCAAAGTCATTTTGCAATTTGTAGATGACTTTGTCCTGATGGGCAAGGGGAGGACCATTGAGGAGGCCTTGAGGCGGGCTCAAAAATGTGTGAATCAGGTAACCGAATGTTTGAGTGAATTGCATTTGAGGGTAAATTCGAGTAAATGTTGTAGTACGAGTTTTGGAACGAACCAGATGGTTGATGTGCGAGTATATAATGAGTGAATTGAATGTGTAAATTTGACTATATGGGTATTTGGGAATCTGGATTGACAGAAGAATGAGTTTCAAAGTACATATGGAAAAATTGGCCGATAATTGTAAGAGTAGATTAAACGTGATTAAAAGGATGAGCAAACCGAAATGGGAGCTTTTCCGTGTATGACTGATATATTACGAAAGGCGCTAGTGTCTAAAATTGCGTATGGAATGAGTATATAGATCCATCACCAGTCCAAGGCTAGGTTTAAAAGGTTGATGCTTGTTTAGAATGCGTGTGCCAGAGTGGTATTGGGAGCGATCAATTCGACGCCAATACACTCTGTGGTCTGAATTGGGTGATTCGCCTCTTAATTATAAGAGGGAATGGATCACCGTGCGAGAGAATGTTAACTAATGAGAGAATGTTACTGTGAGATTGTTAGCTAAGGACAATAAATTGGTGAATGAAATGAAAGAGAGATTGCAAAGAGAGACGGTTTACAAAAAGACAATAAGATTACTGGTAATCTTGGAAAATATTAATATATTTTTCAAGATTCGTCCGGCAAATCCGAAAGTCCCTCCGAGCAATCTAATAGTGCGGTTGAAGTTTGGTGACACAACAAAAGCAATAATGAATGAGTTATCGGTTAAGAGTGGATTTTGCAAAATGCGAAAGAAGTATGTTGCACATGTGGAAGTGTATCCAGATGTAAGTGTAAATGATGATCGAGTAGGCGAATTTATATTCCTTCAATGAGGAAAGAGAAAATGGTAAGAGTACATGACAGTATCTGTAGAATGAATGCAGAATTGATAGGGATTATGGAAGGGATCATGTTGGCTATGACACAAGGGGGCAGGAGAACAGTGTTATTCTCTAACTCCCGGAGTGGGATGGTATTAATTAGTAAGGGTAGAGGAACTTATGGCAATGTGTATGTGGAAATCCTATATAGGTATCTTCAATCTTGTGCGAGGGAGATCATCCTTCAAGGATACCTTCACACCTACAGATTAAAGGTAATGAAAGAGCCAATATGCTTGCGAAACGAGGTTGTTTGATTGAGGATGTAAATGAATACAAACTCATGGATACCAGAGACATACTTCGCATGTTTCAGGCGAACCTGTGAAGAAAATGGGAGAGAGAATTTGTTGAAAAATGTCAGGTGAAAGGTAAGAAGTACTTTGAGTTGGTTAGGTCTCCTTTGAGGCAACCGCAATTTGGTTGTGTGTGAATTATGTGAAAGCCGTTTAGTTGTGGAGGACATCGAACATTTGATCCTGAAATGCTCTGCATTTAACCAGAGCAGACAAATGTTCGATGTTCTATTGAGTGCAAGTAGTTTGACTGAATTATTACGAATGGGAATGAACGTATATAAGAATGTGTATGAATTTATTAGAACAAATCAGATAGAAGTGTGAAAGGGGATCGATGTGTGCTAAATTTGTAAATTTTGAAACGGGCCATGTGGCACCAAATTTTTGGAGCTAGTGCCCAAAGTGAGCAGAAAGTTAATTCATTTCATTAATCAGAACAAGTTTTTAATGGTGTGGGCTACTGGTGTGGGCTATTATCTGCACAAATAGACAAGCTGTAATAAATTCGAGAGTGGTCATTGCTGAACGATAGTTCGACTTGTTGTAAACAATTTTCTAATGATACGTTTTAAACGACTTCTTAAGACTAGGGGCTATTTTAATGGATTCCAGAGACAACTCCATAATGAATCCCTATGATCGTGGGGTGGGCTACTATACTAAACTGAAACCTAGAAATTTAGCTTTAGATTTAAGCTGTAGCATAAAATTATATTTTTTCATTAAATCAATGTATTTCCAGGTATTTGTCAAGGATACGATAGCAATGCGATGGTTCCTGTTAATTGGGTGGATATCACCAATTTTGTGGATCTCAATTTACGGTGTAGTTCGTGGTAATTACACGGAAGATACAAAACAGTGAGTGACCAAGCCACAAAAGGATATTATCCTTACTGACTTAGTACTTGCCATTTTTAAATATTTTTACAGTTGCTGGATTGATGAAAGTTACACAATGTGGATATTGATAGCACCGGTGCTGGTCTCACTGATCGCTTCCAAAGGTATTTTATGGCGTAATCGTATATTTGGTTAAATTATTAACGATATTTTTATTTTTTCGCTCACAGTATTTTTAGCCAAAGTAGTTAGAGTGCTGTTAACAAAATTACATCCATGTTCGGCCCAGCCAGCACCGCTTGCTATACGAAAGGCAGCCCGTGCCACATTAATATTAGTACCGCTATTCGGTTTACAACATTTGCTGTTACCATTTCGACCTGATAGTGGAACACAATTTGAGAAATATTATCAATTTATATCGGCGGTCCTGATAAGCCTTCAGGTATACAAACAATGCATTACGAATTTTCATTCAACTTTCCAATTTTATATATATTTCGTTTACAGGGCTTTTGTGTATCCTGCCTCTTTTGCTTTGCCAACCATGATGTCGTATTTGCTGTGAAAAATTTTTTAGGCCGTACATTTCCGAATATAATTACCGGCACCGGGGGTGGTGAAAGTGTTAATGCGGTTGCAGCAACACAAAGTCGGGACATTATTGTTTAAAATAAATTTATACAAAAATTCCTACAACATTTTTCTATTTTTTGAATTATTTTTTAGATGAAAAATTAAAAAGTACTAATTCAACGTCAAATACTATGAAATTAAAAACTATTTATGTTAAATGGAAAACTTAAATAATATAAATTAGTAAAAAAAAATAATTAACAATAATAATTAGCATAAATTTAATGCCGGAAATCAAATAATAAATGTTATAAATCCGCACAGCATGGGTTATGCGTTTTATAAACACAAGCATGTTTCTAGGTATCCTAATTCTATGCGCCCTGTAACTGATAAGCATACAATTTATATTTAAGGTTGCGCGCCAAACCATTTTGAATAATTCTCCAGAAGCATAAACACAATTATATAACAATAAATAAACAGATAAAAACGCGTTTTAATTGATTGAGGTAAGGCACCGATTGAGAGAACAACTAAACAGGTAAAAGCTGTTCAGCTGTGCATAACAATTCGAATGTCCCAGAATAACTATCGGAAGATGAATCAACTATCAAAACATCAATCGTTGATTATAGCAAAACTAGGGAATGTTTTGATCCATGTTTCATTCAAAATTAGATAAACTTCCATAATGGAACAAATATTTCAAGAAGTGAGTCGCATTAATATTTTCGTATTTTTCACTGAAAAAAACAACAAGGGGTAGGCTAATTGGCACGCTACACTTAAACGGACAATCTAACCAAAAAATCATGAGCAATTTATGTGTAGGGCGTGTTGTATTCCGGTTTGGGGATAATTGTTCAGAACTTCATTCGCTGATTTTGAATGGAGAAAATTTATTGTTACCGATTCCGTGTGTTTCGGTTATTTTGCGTTGTTGGCGTAATTATGAGTTGAGCAACGTTTAATTGGCTGCAATATGTTGCCTCATTCGCCTGCAACAATCCAAGTTCGATTTCACAATGTGGCCCGATTTCAAAATGCGAAACTTCCAATAACCGCGCTTTCCTTATGCACCCAACCGGTACTTTTGTGCTCAACCTATTAGATCCATTACCTATAATCATTTTGAACCGGAATTCCAACAAAAAAAAAAAAAATTTTTTGCAAAAATCCCTGATGGTTAGCCTTACTGATTTTGAACGGATAAAATTTATTGTTACCGATTCCGTGTGTTTCGGTTATTTTGCGTTGTTGGCGTAATTATGAGTTGAGCAACGTTTAATTGGCTGCAATATGTTGCCTCATTCGCCTGCAACAATCCAAGTTCGATTTCACAATGTGGCCCGATTTCAAAATGCGAAACTTCCAATAACCGCGCTTTCCTTATGCACCCAACCGGTACTTTTGTGCTCAACCTATTAGATACATTACCTATAATCATTTTGAACCGGAATTTCAACGAAAAAAAAATTTCAATTTTTTGCAAAAATCCCTGATGGTTAGCCTTACTGATTTTGAACGGATAAAATTTATTGTTACCGATTCCGTGTGTTTCGGTTATTTTGCGTTGTTGGCGTAATTATGAGTTGAGCAACGTTTAATTGGCTGCAATATGTTGCCTCATTCGCCTGCAACAATCCAAGTTCGATTTCACAATGTGGCCCGATTTCAAAATGCGAAACTTCCAATAACCGCGCTTTTCTTATGCACCCAACCGGTACTTTTGTGCTCAACCTATTAGATCCATTACCTATAATCATTTTGAACCGGAATTCCAACAAAAAAAAAAAAATTTTTTTGCAAAAATCCCTGATGGTTAGCCTTACTGATTTTGAACGGATAAAATTTATTGTTACCGATTCCGTGTGTTTCGGTTATTTTGCGTTGTTGGCGTAATTATGAGTTGAGCAACGTTTAATTGGCTGCAATATGTTGCCTCATTCGCCTGCAACAATCCAAGTTCGATTTCACAATGTGGCCCGATTTCAAAATGCGAAACTTCCAATAACCGCGCTTTCCTTATGCACCCAACCGGTACTTTTGTGCTCAACCTATTAGATACATTACCTATAATCATTTTTGAACCGGAATTTCAACGAAAAAAAAATTTCAATTTTTTGCAAAAATCCCTGATGGTTAGCCTTACTGATTTTGAACGGATAAAATTTATTGTTACCGATTCCGTGTGTTTCGGTTATTTTGCGTTGTTGGCGTAATTATGAGTTGAGCAACGTTTAATTGGCTGCAATATGTTGCCTCATTCGCCTGCAACAATCCAAGTTCGATTTCACAATGTGGCCCGATTTCAAAATGCGAAACTTCCAATAACCGCGCTTTCCTTATGCACCCAACCGGTACTTTTGTGCTCAACCTATTAGATACATTACCTATAATCATTTTGAACCGGAATTTCAACGAAAAAAAAATTTCAATTTTTTGCAAAAATCCCTGATGGTTAGTTAGCCTTACTGATTTTGAACGGATAAAATTTATTGTTACCGATTCCGTGTGTTTCGGTTATTTTGCGTTGTTGGCGTAATTATGAGTTGAGCAACGTTTAATTGGCTGCAATATGTTGCCTCATTCGCCTGCAACAATCCAAGTTCGATTTCACAATGTGGCCCGATTTCAAAATGCGAAACTTCCAATAACCGCGCTTTCCTTATGCACCCAACCGGTACTTTTGTGCTCAACCTATTAGATACATTACCTATAATCATTTTGAACCGGAATTTCAACGAAAAAAAAATTTCAATTTTTTGCAAAAATCCCTGATGACTGATTTTGAACGGATAAAATTTATTGTTACCGATTCCGTGTGTTTCGGTTATTTTGCGTTGTTGGCGTAATTATGAGTTGAGCAACGTTTAATTGGCTGCAATATGTTGCCTCATTCGCCTGCAACAATCCAAGTTCGATTTCACAATGTGGCCCGATTTCAAAATGCGAAACTTCCAATAACCGCGCTTTCCTTATGCACCCAACCGGTACTTTTGTGCTCAACCTATTAGATACATTACCTATAATCATTTTGAACCGGAATTTCAACGAAAAAAAAATTTCAATTTTTTGCAAAAATCCCTGATGGTTGTTAGCCTTACTGATTTTGAACGGATAAAATTTATTGTTACCGATTCCGTGTGTTTCGGTTATTTTGCGTTGTTGGCGTAATTATGAGTAGAGCAACGTTTAATTGGCTGCAATATGTTGCCCCATTCGCCTGCAACAATCCAGGTTCGATTTCACAATGTGGCCCGATTTCAAAATGCGAAACTTTCAATAACCGCGCTTTCCTTATGCACCCAACCGGTACTTTTGTGCTCAACCTATTAGATACATTACCTATAATCATTTTGAACCGGAATTTCAACGAAAAAAAAATTTCAATTTTTTGCAAAAATCCCTGATGGTTAGCCTTACTGATTTTGAACGGATAAAATTTATTGTTACCGATTCCGTGTGTTTCGGTTATTTTGCGTTGTTGGCGTAATTATGAGTAGAGCAACGTTTAATTGGCTGCAATATGTTGCCTCATTCGCCTGCAACAATCCAGGTTCGATTTCACAATGTGGCCCGATTTCAAAATGCGAAACTTTCAATAACCGCGCTTTCCTTATGCACCCAACCGGTACTTTTGTGCTCAACCTATTAGATACATTACCTATAATCATTTTGAACCGGAATTTCAACGAAAAAAAAATTTCAATTTTTTGCAAAAATCCCTGATGGTTAGCCTTACTGATTTTGAACGGATAAAATTTATTGTTACCGATTCCGTGTGTTTCGTTTATTTTGCGTTGTCGGCGTAATTATGAGTAGAGCAACGTTTAATTGGCTGCAATATGTTGCCCCATTCGCCTGCAACAATCCAGGTTCGATTTCACAATGTGGCCCGATTTCAAAATGCGAAACTTTCAATAACCGCGCTTTCCTTATGCACCCAACCGGTACTTTTGTGCTCAACCTATTAGATACATTACCTATAATCATTTTGAACCGGAATTTCAACAAAAAAAAATTTCAATTTTTTGCAAAAATCCCTGATGGTTAGCCTTACTGATTTTGAACGGATAAAATTTATTGTTACCGATTCCGTGTGTTTCGTTTATTTTGCGTTGTCGGCGTAATTATGAGTAGAGCAACGTTTAATTGGCTGCAATATGTTGCCCCATTCGCCTGCAACAATCCAGGTTCGATTTCACAATGTGGCCCGATTTCAAAATGCGAAACTTTCAATAACCGCGCTTTCCTTATGCACCCAACCGGTACTTTTGTGCTCAACCTATTAGATACATTACCTATAATCATTTTGAACCGGAATTTCAACGAAAAAAAAATTTCAATTTTTTGCAAAAATCCCTGATGGTTAGCCTTACTGATTTTGAACGGATAAAATTTATTGTTACCGATTCCGTGTGTTTCGGTTATTTTGCGTTGTTGGCGTAATTATGAGTAGAGCAACGTTTAATTGGCTGCAATATGTTGCCTCATTCGCCTGCAACAATCCAGGTTCGATTTCACAATGTGGCCCGATTTCAAAATGCGAAACTTTCAATAACCGCGCTTTCCTTATGCACCCAACCGGTACTTTTGTGCTCAACCTATTAGATACATTACCTATAATCATTTTGAACCGGAATTTCAACAAAAAAAAAATTTCAATTTTTTGCAAAAATCCCTGATGGTTAGCCTTACTGATTTTGAACGGATAAAATTTATTGTTACCGATTCCGTGTGTTTCGTTTATTTTGCGTTGTCGGCGTAATTATGAGTAGAGCAACGTTTAATTGGCTGCAATATGTTGCCCCATTCGCCTGCAACAATCCAGGTTCGATTTCACAATGTGGCCCGATTTCAAAATGCGAAACTTCCAATAACCGCGCTTTCCTTATGCACCCTACCGGTACTTTTGTGCTCAACCTAGTAGATACATTACCTATAATCATTTTGAACCGGAATTTCAACGAAAAAACAATTTCAATTTTTTGCAAAAATCCCTGATGGTTAGCCTTACTGATTTTGAACGGATAAAATTTATTGTTACCGATTCCGTGTGTTTCGTTTATTTTGCGTTGTCGGCGTAATTATGAGTAGAGCAACGTTTAATTGGCTGCAATATGTTGCCCCATTCGCCTGCAACAATCCAGGTTCGATTTCACAATGTGGCCCGATTTCAAAATGCGAAACTTCCAATAACCGCGCTTTCCTTATGCACCCTACCGGTACTTTTGTGCTCAACCTAGTAGATACATTACCTATAATCATTTTGAACCGGAATTTCAACGAAAAAACAATTTCAATTTTTTGCAAAAATCCCTGATGGTTAGCCTTACTGATTTTGAACGGATAAAATTTATTGTTACCGATTCCGTGTGTTTCGTTTATTTTGCGTTGTCGGCGTAATTATGAGTAGAGCAACGTTTAATTGGCTGCAATATGTTGCCCCATTCGCCTGCAACAATCCAGGTTCGATTTCACAATGTGGCCCGATTTCAAAATGCGAAACTTTCAATAACCGCGCTTTCCTTATGCACCCTACCGGTACTTTTGTGCTCAACCTAGTAGATACATTACCTATAATCATTTTGAACCGGAATTTCAACGAAAAAACAATTTCAATTTTTTGCAAAAATCCCTGATGGTTAGCCTTACTGATTTTGAACGGATAAAATTTATTGTTACCGATTCCGTGTGTTTCGTTTATTTTGCGTTGTCGGCGTAATTATGAGTAGAGCAACGTTTAATTGGCTGCAATATGTTGCCCCATTCGCCTGCAACAATCCAGGTTCGATTTCACAATGTGGCCCGATTTCAAAATGCGAAACTTTCAATAACCGCGCTTTCCTTATGCACCCAACCGGTACTTTTGTGCTCAACCTATTAGATACATTACCTATAATCATTTTGAACCGGAAGTTCAACGAAAAAAAAATTTCAATTTTTTGCAAAAATCCCTGATGGTTAGCCTTACTGATTTTGAACGGATAAAATTTATTGTTACTGATTCCGTGTGTTTCGTTTATTTTGCGTTGTCGGCGTAATTATGAGTAGAGCAACGTTTAATTGGCTGCAATATGTTGCCCCATTCGCCTGCAACAATCCAGGTTCGATTTCACAATGTGGCCCGATTTCAAAATGCGAAACTTTCAATAACCGCGCTTTCCTTATGCACCCAACCGGTACTTTTGTGCTCAACCTATTAGATACATTACCTATAATCATTTTGAACCGGAATTTCAACAAAAAAAAATTTCAATTTTTTGCAAAAATCCCTGATGGTTAGCCTTACTGATTTTGAACGGATAAAATTTATTGTTACCGATTCCGTGTGTTTCGGTTATTTTGCGTTGTTGGCGTAATTATGAGTAGAGCAACGTTTAATTGGCTGCAATAAGATGCATCATTCGTCTGCAATCCAGGTTCGATTTCACAATGTGGCCCGATTTCAAAATGCGAAACTTCCAATAACCGCGCTTTCCTTATGCACCCAACCGGTACTTTTGTGCTCAACCTATTAGATACATTACCTATAATCATCTTGAACCGGAATTTCAACAAAAAAAAATTTCAATTTTTTGCAAAAATCCCTGATGGTTAGCCTTACTGATTTTGAACGGATAAAATTTATTGTTACCGATTCCGTGTGTTTCGTTTATTTTGCGTTGTCGGCGTAATTATGAGTAGAGCAACGTTTAATTGGCTGCAATATGTTGCCCCATTCGCCTGCAACAATCCAGGTTCGATTTCACAATGTGGCCCGATTTCAAAATGCGAAACTTCCAATAACCGCGCTTTCCTTATGCACCCAACCGGTACTTTTGTGCTCAACCTATTAGATACATTACCTATAATCATTTTGAACCGGAATTTCAACGAAAAAAAATTTTAAACTTTTTGCAAAAATCCCTGATGGTTAGCCTTACTGATTTTGAACGGATAAAATTTATTGTTACCGATTCCGTGTGTTTCGGTTATTTTGCGTTGTTGGCGTAATTATGAGTAGAGCAACGTTTAATTGGCTGCAATAAGATGCATCATTCGTCTGCAATCCAGGTTCGATTTCACAATGTGGCCCGATTTCAAAATGCGAAACTTCCAATAACCGCGCTTTCCTTATGCACCCAACCGGTACTTTTGTGCTCAACCTATTAGATACATTACCTATAATCATTTTGAACCGGAATTTCAACAAAAAAAAAATTTCAATTTTTTGCAAAAATCCCTGATGGTTAGCCTTACTGATTTTGAACGGATAAAATTTATTGTTACCGATTCCGTGTGTTTCGTTTATTTTGCGTTGTCGGCGTAATTATGAGTAGAGCAACGTTTAATTGGCTGCAATATGTTGCCCCATTCGCCTGCAACAATCCAGGTTCGATTTCACAATGTGGCCCGATTTCAAAATGCGAAACTTCCAATAACCGCGCTTTCCTTATGCACCCTACCGGTACTTTTGTGCTCAACCTAGTAGATACATTACCTATAATCATTTTGAACCGGAATTTCAACGAAAAAACAATTTCAATTTTTTGCAAAAATCCCTGATGGTTAGCCTTACTGATTTTGAACGGATAAAATTTATTGTTACCGATTCCGTGTGTTTCGTTTATTTTGCGTTGTCGGCGTAATTATGAGTAGAGCAACGTTTAATTGGCTGCAATATGTTGCCCCATTCGCCTGCAACAATCCAGGTTCGATTTCACAATGTGGCCCGATTTCAAAATGCGAAACTTTCAATAACCGCGCTTTCCTTATGCACCCTACCGGTACTTTTGTGCTCAACCTAGTAGATACATTACCTATAATCATTTTGAACCGGAATTTCAACGAAAAAACAATTTCAATTTTTTGCAAAAATCCCTGATGGTTAGCCTTACTGATTTTGAACGGATAAAATTTATTGTTACCGATTCCGTGTGTTTCGTTTATTTTGCGTTGTCGGCGTAATTATGAGTAGAGCAACGTTTAATTGGCTGCAATATGTTGCCCCATTCGCCTGCAACAATCCAGGTTCGATTTCACAATGTGGCCCGATTTCAAAATGCGAAACTTTCAATAACCGCGCTTTCCTTATGCACCCAACCGGTACTTTTGTGCTCAACCTATTAGATACATTACCTATAATCATTTTGAACCGGAAGTTCAACGAAAAAACAATTTCAATTTTTTGCAAAAATCCCTGATGGTTAGCCTTACTGATTTTGAACGGATAAAATTTATTGTTACTGATTCCGTGTGTTTCGTTTATTTTGCGTTGTCGGCGTAATTATGAGTAGAGCAACGTTTAATTGGCTGCAATATGTTGCCCCATTCGCCTGCAACAATCCAGGTTCGATTTCACAATGTGGCCCGATTTCAAAATGCGAAACTTTCAATAACCGCGCTTTCCTTATGCACCCAACCGGTACTTTTGTGCTCAACCTATTAGATACATTACCTATAATCATTTTGAACCGGAATTTCAACAAAAAAAAATTTCAATTTTTTGCAAAAATCCCTGATGGTTAGCCTTACTGATTTTGAACGGATAAAATTTATTGTTACCGATTCCGTGTGTTTCGGTTATTTTGCGTTGTTGGCGTAATTATGAGTAGAGCAACGTTTAATTGGCTGCAATAAGATGCATCATTCGTCTGCAATCCAGGTTCGATTTCACAATGTGGCCCGATTTCAAAATGCGAAACTTCCAATAACCGCGCTTTCCTTATGCACCCAACCGGTACTTTTGTGCTCAACCTATTAGATACATTACCTATAATCATCTTGAACCGGAATTTCAACAAAAAAAAATTTCAATTTTTTGCAAAAATCCCTGATGGTTAGCCTTACTGATTTTGAACGGATAAAATTTATTGTTACCGATTCCGTGTGTTTCGTTTATTTTGCGTTGTCGGCGTAATTATGAGTAGAGCAACGTTTAATTGGCTGCAATATGTTGCCCCATTCGCCTGCAACAATCCAGGTTCGATTTCACAATGTGGCCCGATTTCAAAATGCGAAACTTCCAATAACCGCGCTTTCCTTATGCACCCAACCGGTACTTTTGTGCTCAACCTATTAGATACATTACCTATAATCATTTTGAACCGGAATTTCAACGAAAAAAAATTTTAAACTTTTTGCAAAAATCCCTGATGGTTAGCCTTACTGATTTTGAACGGATAAAATTTATTGTTACCGATTCCGTGTGTTTCGTTTATTTTGCGTTGTCGGCGTAATTATGAGTAGAGCAACGTTTAATTGGCTGCAATATGTTGCCCCATTCGCCTGCAACAATCCAGGTTCGATTTCACAATGTGGCCCGATTTCAAAATGCGAAACTTCCAATAACCGCGCTTTCCTTATGCACCCAACCGGTACTTTTGTGCTCAACCTATTAGATACATTACCTATAATCATTTTGAACCGGAATTTCAACAAAAAAAAATTTCAATTTTTTGCAAAAATCCCTGATGGTTAGCCTTACTGATTTTGAACGGATAAAATTTATTGTTACCGATTCCGTGTGTTTCGTTTATTTTGCGTTGTCGGCGTAATTATGAGTAGAGCAACGTTTAATTGGCTGCAATATGTTGCCCCATTCGCCTGCAACAATCCAGGTTCGATTTCACAATGTGGCCCGATTTCAAAATGCGAAACTTCCAATAACCGCGCTTTCCTTATGCACCCAACCGGTACTTTTGTGCTCAACCTATTAGATACATTACCTATAATCATTTTGAACCGGAATTTCAACAAAAAAAAATTTCAATTTTTTGCAAAAATCCCTGATGGTTAGCCTTACTGATTTTGAACGGATAAAATTTATTGTTACCGATTCCGTGTGTTTCGTTTATTTTGCGTTGTCGGCGTAATTATGAGTAGAGCAACGTTTAATTGGCTGCAATATGTTGCCCCATTCGCCTGCAACAATCCAGGTTCGATTTCACAATGTGGCCCGATTTCAAAATGCGAAACTTCCAATAACCGCGCTTTCCTTATGCACCCAACCGGTACTTTTGTGCTCAACCTATTAGATACATTACCTATAATCATTTTGAACCGGAATTTCAACGAAAAAAAATTTTAAACTTTTTGCAAAAATCCCTGATGGTTAGCCTTACTGATTTTGAACGGATAAAATTTATTGTTACCGATTCCGTGTGTTTCGGTTATTTTGCGTTGTTGGCGTAATTATGAGTAGAGCAACGTTTAATTGGCTGCAATATGTTGCCTCATTCGCCTGCAACAATCCAAGTTCGATTTCACAATGTGGCCCGATTTCAAAATGCGAAACTTCCAATAACCGCGCTTTCCTTATGCACCCAACCGGTACTTTTGTGCTCAACCTATTAGATACATTACCTATAATCATCTTGAACCGGAATTTCAACGAAAAAAAAATTTCAATTTTTTGCAAAAATCCCTGATGGTTAGCCTTACTGATTTTGAACGGATAAAATTTATTGTTACCGATTCCGTGTGTTTCGTTTATTTTGCGTTGTCGGCGTAATTATGAGTAGAGCAACGTTTAATTGGCTGCAATATGTTGCCTCATTCGCCTGCAACAATCCAGGTTCGATTTCACAATGTGGCCCGATTTCAAAATGCGAAACTTCCAATAACCGCGCTTTCCTTATGCACCCAACCGGTACTTTTGTGCTCAACCTATTAGATACATTACCTATAATCATTTTGAACCGGAATTTCAACGAAAAAAAATTTTAAACTTTTTGCAAAAATCCCTGATGGTTAGCCTTACTGATTTTGAACGGATAAAATTTATTGTTACCGATTCCGTGTGTTTCGTTTATTTTGCGTTGTCGGCGTAATTATGAGTAGAGCAACGTTTAATTGGCTGCAATATGTTGCCTCATTCGCCTGCAACAATCCAGGTTCGATTTCACAATGTGGCCCGATTTCAAAATGCGAAACTTCCAATAACCGCGCTTTCCTTATGCACCCAACCGGTACTTTTGTGCTCAACCTATTAGATACATTACCTATAATCATTTTGAACCGGAATTTCAACAAAAAAAAATTTCAATTTTTTGCAAAAATCCCTGATGGTTAGCCTTACTGATTTTGAACGGATAAAATTTATTGTTACCGATTCCGTGTGTTTCGTTTATTTTGCGTTGTCGGCGTAATTATGAGTAGAGCAACGTTTAATTGGCTGCAATATGTTGCCTCATTCGCCTGCAACAATCCAGGTTCGATTTCACAATGTGGCCCGATTTCAAAATGCGAAACTTCCAATAACCGCGCTTTCCTTATGCACCCAACCGGTACTTTTGTGCTCAACCTATTAGATACATTACCTATAATCATTTTGAACCGGAATTTCAACAAAAAAAAATTTCAATTTTTTGCAAAAATCCCTGATGGTTAGCCTTACTGATTTTGAACGGATAAAATTTATTGTTACCGATTCCGTGTGTTTCGTTTATTTTGCGTTGTCGGCGTAATTATGAGTAGAGCAACGTTTAATTGGCTGCAATATGTTGCCCCATTCGCCTGCAACAATCCAGGTTCGATTTCACAATGTGGCCCGATTTCAAAATGCGAAACTTTCAATAACCGCGCTTTCCTTATGCACCCAACCGGTACTTTTGTGCTCAACCTATTAGATACATTACCTATAATCATTTTGAACCGGAAGTTCAACGAAAAAAAAATTTCAATTTTTTTTCAAAATGCGAAACTTTCAATAACCGCGCTTTCCTTATGCACCCTACCGGTACTTTTGTGCTCAACCTAGTAGATACATTACCTATAATCATTTTGAACCGGAATTTCAACGAAAAAACAATTTCAATTTTTTGCAAAAATCCCTGATGGTTAGCCTTACTGATTTTGAACGGATAAAATTTATTGTTACCGATTCCGTGTGTTTCGTTTATTTTGCGTTGTCGGCGTAATTATGAGTAGAGCAACGTTTAATTGGCTGCAATATGTTGCCCCATTCGCCTGCAACAATCCAGGTTCGATTTCACAATGTGGCCCGATTTCAAAATGCGAAACTTTCAATAACCGCGCTTTCCTTATGCACCCAACCGGTACTTTTGTGCTCAACCTATTAGATACATTACCTATAATCATTTTGAACCGGAAGTTCAACGAAAAAAAAATTTCAATTTTTTGCAAAAATCCCTGATGGTTAGCCTTACTGATTTTGAACGGATAAAATTTATTGTTACCGATTCCGTGTGTTTCGTTTATTTTGCGTTGTCGGCGTAATTATGAGTAGAGCAACGTTTAATTGGCTGCAATATGTTGCCCCATTCGCCTGCAACAATCCAGGTTCGATTTCACAATGTGGCCCGATTTCAAAATGCGAAACTTCCAATAACCGCGCTTTCCTTATGCACCCAACCGGTACTTTTGTGCTCAACCTATTAGATACATTACCTATAATCATTTTGAACCGGAATTTCAACGAAAAAAAATTTTAAACTTTTTGCAAAAATCCCTGATGGTTAGCCTTACTGATTTTGAACGGATAAAATTTATTGTTACCGATTCCGTGTGTTTCGGTTATTTTGCGTTGTTGGCGTAATTATGAGTAGAGCAACGTTTAATTGGCTGCAATATGTTGCCTCATTCGCCTGCAACAATCCAAGTTCGATTTCACAATGTGGCCCGATTTCAAAATGCGAAACTTCCAATAACCGCGCTTTCCTTATGCACCCAACCGGTACTTTTGAGCTCAACCTATTAGATACATTACCTATAATCATCTTGAACCGGAATTTCAACGAAAAAAAAATTTCAATTTTTTGCAAAAATCCCTGATGGTTAGCCTTACTGATTTTGAACGGATAAAATTTATTGTTACCGATTCCGTGTGTTTCGTTTATTTTGCGTTGTCGGCGTAATTATGAGTAGAGCAACGTTTAATTGGCTGCAATATGTTGCCTCATTCGCCTGCAACAATCCAGGTTCGATTTCACAATGTGGCCCGATTTCAAAATGCGAAACTTCCAATAACCGCGCTTTCCTTATGCACCCAACCGGTACTTTTGTGCTCAACCTATTAGATACATTACCTATAATCATTTTGAACCGGAATTTCAACGAAAAAAAATTTTAAACTTTTTGCAAAAATCCCTGATGGTTAGCCTTACTGATTTTGAACGGATAAAATTTATTGTTACCGATTCCGTGTGTTTCGTTTATTTTGCGTTGTCGGCGTAATTATGAGTAGAGCAACGTTTAATTGGCTGCAATATGTTGCCTCATTCGCCTGCAACAATCCAGGTTCGATTTCACAATGTGGCCCGATTTCAAAATGCGAAACTTCCAATAACCGCGCTTTCCTTATGCACCCAACCGGTACTTTTGTGCTCAACCTATTAGATACATTACCTATAATCATTTTGAACCGGAATTTCAACAAAAAAAAATTTCAATTTTTTGCAAAAATCCCTGATGGTTAGCCTTACTGATTTTGAACGGATAAAATTTATTGTTACCGATTCCGTGTGTTTCGTTTATTTTGCGTTGTCGGCGTAATTATGAGTAGAGCAACGTTTAATTGGCTGCAATATGTTGCCCCATTCGCCTGCAACAATCCAGGTTCGATTTCACAATGTGGCCCGATTTCAAAATGCGAAACTTCCAATAACCGCGCTTTCCTTATGCACCCAACCGGTACTTTTGTGCTCAACCTATTAGATACATTACCTATAATCATCTTGAACCGGAATTTCAACAAAAAAAAATTTCAATTTTTTGCAAAAATCCCTGATGGTTAGCCTTACTGATTTTGAACGGATAAAATTTATTGTTACCGATTCCGTGTGTTTCGTTTATTTTGCGTTGTCGGCGTAATTATGAGTAGAGCAACGTTTAATTGGCTGCAATATGTTGCCCCATTCGCCTGCAACAATCCAGGTTCGATTTCACAATGTGGCCCGATTTCAAAATGCGAAACTTCCAATAACCGCGCTTTCCTTATGCACCCAACCGGTACTTTTGTGCTCAACCTATTAGATACATTACCTATAATCATTTTGAACCGGAATTTCAACGAAAAAAAATTTTAAACTTTTTGCAAAAATCCCTGATGGTTAGCCTTACTGATTTTGAACGGATAAAATTTATTGTTACCGATTCCGTGTGTTTCGGTTATTTTGCGTTGTTGGCGTAATTATGAGTAGAGCAACGTTTAATTGGCTGCAATATGTTGCCTCATTCGCCTGCAACAATCCAAGTTCGATTTCACAATGTGGCCCGATTTCAAAATGCGAAACTTCCAATAACCGCGCTTTCCTTATGCACCCAACCGGTACTTTTGTGCTCAACCTATTAGATACATTACCTATAATCATTTTGAACCGGAATTTCAACGAAAAAAAATTTTAAACTTTTTGCAAAAATCCCTGATGGTTAGTTAGCCTTACTGATTTTGAACGGATAAAATTTATTGTTACCGATTCCGTGTGTTTCGTTTATTTTGCGTTGTCGGCGTAATTATGAGTAGAGCAACGTTTAATTGGCTGCAATATGTTGCCTCATTCGCCTGCAACAATCCAGGTTCGATTTCACAATGTGGCCCGATTTCAAAATGCGAAACTTCCAATAACCGCGCTTTCCTTATGCACCCAACCGGTACTTTTGTGCTCAACCTATTAGATACATTACCTATAATCATTTTGAACCGGAATTTCAACAAAAAAAAATTTCAATTTTTTGCAAAAATCCCTGATGGTTAGCCTTACTGATTTTGAACGGATAAAATTTATTGTTACCGATTCCGTGTGTTTCGTTTATTTTGCGTTGTCGGCGTAATTATGAGTAGAGCAACGTTTAATTGGCTGCAATATGTTGCCCCATTCGCCTGCAACAATCCAGGTTCGATTTCACAATGTGGCCCGATTTCAAAATGCGAAACTTCCAATAACCGCGCTTTCCTTATGCACCCAACCGGTACTTTTGTGCTCAACCTATTAGATACATTACCTATAATCATCTTGAACCGGAATTTCAACAAAAAAAAATTTCAATTTTTTGCAAAAATCCCTGATGGTTAGCCTTACTGATTTTGAACGGATAAAATTTATTGTTACCGATTCCGTGTGTTTCGTTTATTTTGCGTTGTCGGCGTAATTATGAGTAGAGCAACGTTTAATTGGCTGCAATATGTTGCCCCATTCGCCTGCAACAATCCAGGTTCGATTTCACAATGTGGCCCGATTTCAAAATGCGAAACTTCCAATAACCGCGCTTTCCTTATGCACCCAACCGGTACTTTTGTGCTCAACCTATTAGATACATTACCTATAATCATTTTGAACCGGAATTTCAACGAAAAAAAATTTTAAACTTTTTGCAAAAATCCCTGATGGTTAGCCTTACTGATTTTGAACGGATAAAATTTATTGTTACCGATTCCGTGTGTTTCGTTTATTTTGCGTTGTCGGCGTAATTATGAGTAGAGCAACGTTTAATTGGCTGCAATATGTTGCCCCATTCGCCTGCAACAATCCAGGTTCGATTTCACAATGTGGCCCGATTTCAAAATGCGAAACTTCCAATAACCGCGCTTTCCTTATGCACCCAACCGGTACTTTTGTGCTCAACCTATTAGATACATTACCTATAATCATTTTGAACCGGAATTTCAACAAAAAAAAATTTCAATTTTTTGCAAAAATCCCTGATGGTTAGCCTTACTGATTTTGAACGGATAAAATTTATTGTTACCGATTCCGTGTGTTTCGTTTATTTTGCGTTGTCGGCGTAATTATGAGTAGAGCAACGTTTAATTGGCTGCAATATGTTGCCCCATTCGCCTGCAACAATCCAGGTTCGATTTCACAATGTGGCCCGATTTCAAAATGCGAAACTTCCAATAACCGCGCTTTCCTTATGCACCCAACCGGTACTTTTGTGCTCAACCTATTAGATACATTACCTATAATCATTTTGAACCGGAATTTCAACAAAAAAAAATTTCAATTTTTTGCAAAAATCCCTGATGGTTAGTTAGCCTTACTGATTTTGAACGGATAAAATTTATTGTTACCGATTCCGTGTGTTTCGTTTATTTTGCGTTGTCGGCGTAATTATGAGTAGAGCAACGTTTAATTGGCTGCAATATGTTGCCCCATTCGCCTGCAACAATCCAGGTTCGATTTCACAATGTGGCCCGATTTCAAAATGCGAAACTTCCAATAACCGCGCTTTCCTTATGCACCCAACCGGTACTTTTGTGCTCAACCTATTAGATACATTACCTATAATCATTTTGAACCGGAATTTCAACGAAAAAAAATTTTAAACTTTTTGCAAAAATCCCTGATGGTTAGCCTTACTGATTTTGAACGGATAAAATTTATTGTTACCGATTCCGTGTGTTTCGGTTATTTTGCGTTGTTGGCGTAATTATGAGTAGAGCAACGTTTAATTGGCTGCAATATGTTGCCTCATTCGCCTGCAACAATCCAAGTTCGATTTCACAATGTGGCCCGATTTCAAAATGCAAAACTTCCAATAACCGCGCTTTCCTTATGCACCCAACCGGTACTTTTGTGCTCAACCTATTAGATACATTACCTATAATCATCTTGAACCGGAATTTCAACGAAAAAAAAATTTCAATTTTTTGCAAAAATCCCTGATGGTTAGCCTTACTGATTTTGAACGGATAAAATTTATTGTTACCGATTCCGTGTGTTTCGTTTATTTTGCGTTGTCGGCGTAATTATGAGTAGAGCAACGTTTAATTGGCTGCAATATGTTGCCTCATTCGCCTGCAACAATCCAGGTTCGATTTCACAATGTGGCCCGATTTCAAAATGCGAAACTTCCAATAACCGCGCTTTCCTTATGCACCCAACCGGTACTTTTGTGCTCAACCTATTAGATACATTACCTATAATCATTTTGAACCGGAATTTCAACGAAAAAAAATTTTAAACTTTTTGCAAAAATCCCTGATGGTTAGCCTTACTGATTTTGAACGGATAAAATTTATTGTTACCGATTCCGTGTGTTTCGTTTATTTTGCGTTGTCGGCGTAATTATGAGTAGAGCAACGTTTAATTGGCTGCAATATGTTGCCTCATTCGCCTGCAACAATCCAGGTTCGATTTCACAATGTGGCCCGATTTCAAAATGCGAAACTTCCAATAACCGCGCTTTCCTTATGCACCCAACCGGTACTTTTGTGCTCAACCTATTAGATACATTACCTATAATCATTTTGAACCGGAATTTCAACAAAAAAAAATTTCAATTTTTTGCAAAAATCCCTGATGGTTAGCCTTACTGATTTTGAACGGATAAAATTTATTGTTACCGATTCCGTGTGTTTCGTTTATTTTGCGTTGTCGGCGTAATTATGAGTAGAGCAACGTTTAATTGGCTGCAATATGTTGCCCCATTCGCCTGCAACAATCCAGGTTCGATTTCACAATGTGGCCCGATTTCAAAATGCGAAACTTCCAATAACCGCGCTTTCCTTATGCACCCAACCGGTACTTTTGTGCTCAACCTATTAGATACATTACCTATAATCATCTTGAACCGGAATTTCAACAAAAAAAAATTTCAATTTTTTGCAAAAATCCCTGATGGTTAGCCTTACTGATTTTGAACGGATAAAATTTATTGTTACCGATTCCGTGTGTTTCGTTTATTTTGCGTTGTCGGCGTAATTATGAGTAGAGCAACGTTTAATTGGCTGCAATATGTTGCCCCATTCGCCTGCAACAATCCAGGTTCGATTTCACAATGTGGCCCGATTTCAAAATGCGAAACTTCCAATAACCGCGCTTTCCTTATGCACCCAACCGGTACTTTTGTGCTCAACCTATTAGATACATTACCTATAATCATTTTGAACCGGAATTTCAACAAAAAAAAATTTCAATTTTTTGCAAAAATCCCTGATGGTTAGCCTTACTGATTTTGAACGGATAAAATTTATTGTTACCGATTCCGTGTGTTTCGTTTATTTTGCGTTGTCGGCGTAATTATGAGTAGAGCAACGTTTAATTGGCTGCAATATGTTGCCCCATTCGCCTGCAACAATCCAGGTTCGATTTCACAATGTGGCCCGATTTCAAAATGCGAAACTTCCAATAACCGCGCTTTCCTTATGCACCCAACCGGTACTTTTGTGCTCAACCTATTAGATACATTACCTATAATCATCTTGAACCGGAATTTCAACAAAAAAAAATTTCAATTTTTTGCAAAAATCCCTGATGGTTAGCCTTACTGATTTTGAACGGATAAAATTTATTGTTACCGATTCCGTGTGTTTCGTTTATTTTGCGTTGTCGGCGTAATTATGAGTAGAGCAACGTTTAATTGGCTGCAATATGTTGCCCCATTCGCCTGCAACAATCCAGGTTCGATTTCACAATGTGGCCCGATTTCAAAATGCGAAACTTCCAATAACCGCGCTTTCCTTATGCACCCAACCGGTACTTTTGTGCTCAACCTATTAGATACATTACCTATAATCATTTTGAACCGGAATTTCAACGAAAAAAAATTTTAAACTTTTTGCAAAAATCCCTGATGGTTAGCCTTACTGATTTTGAACGGATAAAATTTATTGTTACCGATTCCGTGTGTTTCGTTTATTTTGCGTTGTCGGCGTAATTATGAGTAGAGCAACGTTTAATTGGCTGCAATATGTTGCCCCATTCGCCTGCAACAATCCAGGTTCGATTTCACAATGTGGCCCGATTTCAAAATGCGAAACTTCCAATAACCGCGCTTTCCTTATGCACCCAACCGGTACTTTTGTGCTCAACCTATTAGATACATTACCTATAATCATTTTGAACCGGAATTTCAACGAAAAAAAATTTTAAACTTTTTGCAAAAATCCCTGATGGTTAGCCTTACTGATTTTGAACGGATAAAATTTATTGTTACCGATTCCGTGTGTTTCGTTTATTTTGCGTTGTCGGCGTAATTATGAGTAGAGCAACGTTTAATTGGCTGCAATATGTTGCCCCATTCGCCTGCAACAATCCAGGTTCGATTTCACAATGTGGCCCGATTTCAAAATGCGAAACTTCCAATAACCGCGCTTTCCTTATGCACCCAACCGGTACTTTTGTGCTCAACCTATTAGATACATTACCTATAATCATTTTGAACCGGAATTTCAACGAAAAAAAATTTTAAACTTTTTGCAAAAATCCGTGATGGTTAGCCTTACTGATTTTGAACGGATAAAATTTATTGTTACCGATTCCGTGTGTTTCGTTTATTTTTCGTTGTCGGCGTAATTATGAGTAGAGCAACGTTTAATTGGCTGCAATATGTTGCCCCATTCGCCTGCAACAATCCAGGTTCGATTTCACAATGTGGCCCGATTTCAAAATGCGAAACTTTCAATAACCGCGCTTTCCTTATGCACCCAACCGGTACTTTTGTGCTCAACCTATTAGATACATTACCTATAATCATTTTGAACCGGAATTTCAACAAAAAAAAATTTCAATTTTTTGCAAAATCGCTGATGGTTAGCCTTACTGATTTTGAACGGATAAAATTTATTGTTACCGATTCCGTGTGTTTCGTTTATTTTGCGTTGTCGGCGTAATTATGAGTAGAGCAACGTTTAATTGGCTGCAATATGTTGCCCCATTCGCCTGCAACAATCCAGGTTCGATTTCACAATGTGGCCCGATTTCAAAATGCGAAACTTCCAATAACCGCGCTTTCCTTATGCACCCAACCGGTACTTTTGTGCTCAACCTATTAGATACATTACCTATAATCATTTTGAACCGGAATTTCAACGAAAAAAAATTTTAAACTTTTTGCAAAAATCCCTGATGGTTAGCCTTACTGATTTTGAACGGATAAAATTTATTGTTACCGATTCCGTGTGTTTCGGTTATTTTGCGTTGTTGGCGTAATTATGAGTAGAGCAACGTTTAATTGGCTGCAATATGTTGCCTCATTCGCCTGCAACAATCCAAGTTCGATTTCACAATGTGGCCCGATTTCAAAATGCGAAACTTCCAATAACCGCGCTTTCCTTATGCACCCAACCGGTACTTTTGTGCTCAACCTATTAGATACATTACCTATAATCATCTTGAACCGGAATTTCAACGAAAAAAAAATTTCAATTTTTTGCAAAAATCCCTGATGGTTAGCCTTACTGATTTTGAACGGATAAAATTTATTGTTACCGATTCCGTGTGTTTCGTTTATTTTGCGTTGTCGGCGTAATTATGAGTAGAGCAACGTTTAATTGGCTGCAATATGTTGCCTCATTCGCCTGCAACAATCCAGGTTCGATTTCACAATGTGGCCCGATTTCAAAATGCGAAACTTCCAATAACCGCGCTTTTCTTATGCACCCAACCGGTACTTTTGTGCTCAACCTATTAGATACATTACCTATAATCATTTTGAACCGGAATTTCAACAAAAAAAAATTTCAATTTTTTGCAAAAATCCCTGATGGTTAGTTAGCCTTACTGATTTTGAACGGATAAAATTTATTGTTACCGATTCCGTGTGTTTCGTTTATTTTGCGTTGTCGGCGTAATTATGAGTAGAGCAACGTTTAATTGGCTGCAATATGTTGCCCCATTCGCCTGCAACAATCCAGGTTCGATTTCACAATGTGGCCCGATTTCAAAATGCGAAACTTCCAATAACCGCGCTTTCCTTATGCACCCAACCGGTACTTTTGTGCTCAACCTATTAGATACATTACCTATAATCATTTTGAACCGGAATTTCAACGAAAAAAAATTTTAAACTTTTTGCAAAAATCCCTGATGGTTAGCCTTACTGATTTTGAACGGATAAAATTTATTGTTACCGATTCCGTGTGTTTCGTTTATTTTGCGTTGTCGGCGTAATTATGAGTAGAGCAACGTTTAATTGGCTGCAATATGTTGCCTCATTCGCCTGCAACAATCCAGGTTCGATTTCACAATGTGGCCCGATTTCAAAATGCGAAACTTCCAATAACCGCGCTTTCCTTATGCACCCAACCGGTACTTTTGTGCTCAACCTATTAGATACATTACCTATAATCATTTTGAACCGGAATTTCAACGAAAAAAAATTTTAAACTTTTTGCAAAAATCCCTGATGGTTAGCCTTACTGATTTTGAACGGATAAAATTTATTGTTACCGATTCCGTGTGTTTCGTTTATTTTGCGTTGTCGGCGTAATTATGAGTAGAGCAACGTTTAATTGGCTGCAATATGTTGCCTCATTCGCCTGCAACAATCCAGGTTCGATTTCACAATGTGGCCCGATTTCAAAATGCGAAACTTCCAATAACCGCGCTTTCCTTATGCACCCAACCGGTACTTTTGTGCTCAACCTATTAGATACATTACCTATAATCATTTTGAACCGGAATTTCAACAAAAAAAAATTTCAATTTTTTGCAAAAATCCCTGATGGTTAGCCTTACTGATTTTGAACGGATAAAATTTATTGTTACCGATTCCGTGTGTTTCGTTTATTTTGCGTTGTCGGCGTAATTATGAGTAGAGCAACGTTTAATTGGCTGCAATATGTTGCCCCATTCGCCTGCAACAATCCAGGTTCGATTTCACAATGTGGCCCGATTTCAAAATGCGAAACTTCCAATAACCGCGCTTTCCTTATGCACCCAACCGGTACTTTTGTGCTCAACCTATTAGATACATTACCTATAATCATCTTGAACCGGAATTTCAACAAAAAAAAATTTCAATTTTTTGCAAAAATCCCTGATGGTTAGCCTTACTGATTTTGAACGGATAAAATTTATTGTTACCGATTCCGTGTGTTTCGTTTATTTTGCGTTGTCGGCGTAATTATGAGTAGAGCAACGTTTAATTGGCTGCAATATGTTGCCCCATTCGCCTGCAACAATCCAGGTTCGATTTCACAATGTGGCCCGATTTCAAAATGCGAAACTTCCAATAACCGCGCTTTCCTTATGCACCCAACCGGTACTTTTGTGCTCAACCTATTAGATACATTACCTATAATCATTTTGAACCGGAATTTCAACGAAAAAAAATTTTAAACTTTTTGCAAAAATCCCTGATGGTTAGCCTTACTGATTTTGAACGGATAAAATTTATTGTTACCGATTCCGTGTGTTTCGTTTATTTTGCGTTGTCGGCGTAATTATGAGTAGAGCAACGTTTAATTGGCTGCAATATGTTGCCCCATTCGCCTGCAACAATCCAGGTTCGATTTCACAATGTGGCCCGATTTCAAAATGCGAAACTTCCAATAACCGCGCTTTCCTTATGCACCCAACCGGTACTTTTGTGCTCAACCTATTAGATACATTACCTATAATCATTTTGAACCGGAATTTCAACGAAAAAAAATTTTAAACTTTTTGCAAAAATCCCTGATGGTTAGCCTTACTGATTTTGAACGGATAAAATTTATTGTTACCGATTCCGTGTGTTTCGTTTATTTTGCGTTGTCGGCGTAATTATGAGTAGAGCAACGTTTAATTGGCTGCAATATGTTGCCCCATTCGCCTGCAACAATCCAGGTTCGATTTCACAATGTGGCCCGATTTCAAAATGCGAAACTTCCAATAACCGCGCTTTCCTTATGCACCCAACCGGTACTTTTGTGCTCAACCTATTAGATACATTACCTATAATCATTTTGAACCGGAATTTCAACGAAAAAAAATTTTAAACTTTTTGCAAAAATCCGTGATGGTTAGCCTTACTGATTTTGAACGGATAAAATTTATTGTTACCGATTCCGTGTGTTTCGTTTATTTTTCGTTGTCGGCGTAATTATGAGTAGAGCAACGTTTAATTGGCTGCAATATGTTGCCCCATTCGCCTGCAACAATCCAGGTTCGATTTCACAATGTGGCCCGATTTCAAAATGCGAAACTTTCAATAACCGCGCTTTCCTTATGCACCCAACCGGTACTTTTGTGCTCAACCTATTAGATACATTACCTATAATCATTTTGAACCGGAATTTCAACAAAAAAAAATTTCAATTTTTTGCAAAAATCCCTGATGGTTAGCCTTACTGATTTTGAACGGATAAAATTTATTGTTACCGATTCCGTGTGTTTCGTTTATTTTGCGTTGTCGGCGTAATTATGAGTAGAGCAACGTTTAATTGGCTGCAATATGTTGCCCCATTCGCCTGCAACAATCCAGGTTCGATTTCACAATGTGGCCCGATTTCAAAATGCGAAACTTCCAATAACCGCGCTTTCCTTATGCACCCAACCGGTACTTTTGTGCTCAACCTATTAGATACATTACCTATAATCATTTTGAACCGGAATTTCAACAAAAAAAAATTTCAATTTTTTGCAAAAATCCCTGATGGTTAGTTAGCCTTACTGATTTTGAACGGATAAAATTTATTGTTACCGATTCCGTGTGTTTCGTTTATTTTGCGTTGTCGGCGTAATTATGAGTAGAGCAACGTTTAATTGGCTGCAATATGTTGCCCCATTCGCCTGCAACAATCCAGGTTCGATTTCACAATGTGGCCCGATTTCAAAATGCGAAACTTCCAATAACCGCGCTTTCCTTATGCACCCAACCGGTACTTTTGTGCTCAACCTATTAGATACATTACCTATAATCATTTTGAACCGGAATTTCAACGAAAAAAAATTTTAAACTTTTTGCAAAAATCCCTGATGGTTAGCCTTACTGATTTTGAACGGATACAATTTATTGTTACCGATTCCGTGTGTTTCGGTTATTTTGCGTTGTTGGCGTAATTATGAGTAGAGCAACGTTTAATTGGCTGCAATATGTTGCCTCATTCGCCTGCAACAATCCAAGTTCGATTTCACAATGTGGCCCGATTTCAAAATGCAAAACTTCCAATAACCGCGCTTTCCTTATGCACCCAACCGGTACTTTTGTGCTCAACCTATTAGATACATTACCTATAATCATCTTGAACCGGAATTTCAACGAAAAAAAAATTTCAATTTTTTGCAAAAATCCCTGATGGTTAGCCTTACTGATTTTGAACGGATAAAATTTATTGTTACCGATTCCGTGTGTTTCGTTTATTTTGCGTTGTCGGCGTAATTATGAGTAGAGCAACGTTTAATTGGCTGCAATATGTTGCCTCATTCGCCTGCAACAATCCAGGTTCGATTTCACAATGTGGCCCGATTTCAAAATGCGAAACTTCCAATAACCGCGCTTTCCTTATGCACCCAACCGGTACTTTTGTGCTCAACCTATTAGATACATTACCTATAATCATTTTGAACCGGAATTTCAACGAAAAAAAATTTTAAACTTTTTGCAAAAATCCCTGATGGTTAGCCTTACTGATTTTGAACGGATAAAATTTATTGTTACCGATTCCGTGTGTTTCGTTTATTTTGCGTTGTCGGCGTAATTATGAGTAGAGCAACGTTTAATTGGCTGCAATATGTTGCCTCATTCGCCTGCAACAATCCAGGTTCGATTTCACAATGTGGCCCGATTTCAAAATGCGAAACTTCCAATAACCGCGCTTTCCTTATGCACCCAACCGGTACTTTTGTGCTCAACCTATTAGATACATTACCTATAATCATTTTGAACCGGAATTTCAACAAAAAAAAATTTCAATTTTTTGCAAAAATCCCTGATGGTTAGCCTTACTGATTTTGAACGGATAAAATTTATTGTTACCGATTCCGTGTGTTTCGTTTATTTTGCGTTGTCGGCGTAATTATGAGTAGAGCAACGTTTAATTGGCTGCAATATGTTGCCCCATTCGCCTGCAACAATCCAGGTTCGATTTCACAATGTGGCCCGATTTCAAAATGCGAAACTTCCAATAACCGCGCTTTCCTTATGCACCCAACCGGTACTTTTGTGCTCAACCTATTAGATACATTACCTATAATCATCTTGAACCGGAATTTCAACAAAAAAAAATTTCAATTTTTTGCAAAAATCCCTGATGGTTAGCCTTACTGATTTTGAACGGATAAAATTTATTGTTACCGATTCCGTGTGTTTCGTTTATTTTGCGTTGTCGGCGTAATTATGAGTAGAGCAACGTTTAATTGGCTGCAATATGTTGCCCCATTCGCCTGCAACAATCCAGGTTCGATTTCACAATGTGGCCCGATTTCAAAATGCGAAACTTCCAATAACCGCGCTTTCCTTATGCACCCAACCGGTACTTTTGTGCTCAACCTATTAGATACATTACCTATAATCATTTTGAACCGGAATTTCAACGAAAAAAAATTTTAAACTTTTTGCAAAAATCCCTGATGGTTAGCCTTACTGATTTTGAACGGATAAAATTTATTGTTACCGATTCCGTGTGTTTCGTTTATTTTGCGTTGTCGGCGTAATTATGAGTAGAGCAACGTTTAATTGGCTGCAATATGTTGCCCCATTCGCCTGCAACAATCCAGGTTCGATTTCACAATGTGGCCCGATTTCAAAATGCGAAACTTCCAATAACCGCGCTTTCCTTATGCACCCAACCGGTACTTTTGTGCTCAACCTATTAGATACATTACCTATAATCATTTTGAACCGGAATTTCAACGAAAAAAAATTTTAAACTTTTTGCAAAAATCCCTGATGGTTAGCCTTACTGATTTTGAACGGATAAAATTTATTGTTACCGATTCCGTGTGTTTCGTTTATTTTGCGTTGTCGGCGTAATTATGAGTAGAGCAACGTTTAATTGGCTGCAATATGTTGCCCCATTCGCCTGCAACAATCCAGGTTCGATTTCACAATGTGGCCCGATTTCAAAATGCGAAACTTCCAATAACCGCGCTTTCCTTATGCACCCAACCGGTACTTTTGTGCTCAACCTATTAGATACATTACCTATAATCATTTTGAACCGGAATTTCAACGAAAAAAAATTTTAAACTTTTTGCAAAAATCCGTGATGGTTAGCCTTACTGATTTTGAACGGATAAAATTTATTGTTACCGATTCCGTGTGTTTCGTTTATTTTTCGTTGTCGGCGTAATTATGAGTAGAGCAACGTTTAATTGGCTGCAATATGTTGCCCCATTCGCCTGCAACAATCCAGGTTCGATTTCACAATGTGGCCCGATTTCAAAATGCGAAACTTTCAATAACCGCGCTTTCCTTATGCACCCAACCGGTACTTTTGTGCTCAACCTATTAGATACATTACCTATAATCATTTTGAACCGGAATTTCAACAAAAAAAAAATTCAATTTTTTGCAAAATCGCTGATGGTTAGCCTTACTGATTTTGAACGGATAAAATTTATTGTTACCGATTCCGTGTGTTTCGTTTATTTTGCGTTGTCGGCGTAATTATGAGTAGAGCAACGTTTAATTGGCTGCAATATGTTGCCCCATTCGCCTGCAACAATCCAGGTTCGATTTCACAATGTGGCCCGATTTCAAAATGCGAAACTTCCAATAACCGCGCTTTCCTTATGCACCCAACCGGTACTTTTGTGCTCAACCTATTAGATACATTACCTATAATCATTTTGAACCGGAATTTCAACGAAAAAAAATTTTAAACTTTTTGCAAAAATCCCTGATGGTTAGCCTTACTGATTTTGAACGGATAAAATTTATTGTTACCGATTCCGTGTGTTTCGGTTATTTTGCGTTGTTGGCGTAATTATGAGTAGAGCAACGTTTAATTGGCTGCAATATGTTGCCTCATTCGCCTGCAACAATCCAAGTTCGATTTCACAATGTGGCCCGATTTCAAAATGCGAAACTTCCAATAACCGCGCTTTCCTTATGCACCCAACCGGTACTTTTGTGCTCAACCTATTAGATACATTACCTATAATCATCTTGAACCGGAATTTCAACGAAAAAAAAATTTCAATTTTTTGCAAAAATCCCTGATGGTTAGCCTTACTGATTTTGAACGGATAAAATTTATTGTTACCGATTCCGTGTGTTTCGTTTATTTTGCGTTGTCGGCGTAATTATGAGTAGAGCAACGTTTAATTGGCTGCAATATGTTGCCTCATTCGCCTGCAACAATCCAGGTTCGATTTCACAATGTGGCCCGATTTCAAAATGCGAAACTTCCAATAACCGCGCTTTTCTTATGCACCCAACCGGTACTTTTGTGCTCAACCTATTAGATACATTACCTATAATCATTTTGAACCGGAATTTCAACAAAAAAAAATTTCAATTTTTTGCAAAAATCCCTGATGGTTAGTTAGCCTTACTGATTTTGAACGGATAAAATTTATTGTTACCGATTCCGTGTGTTTCGTTTATTTTGCGTTGTCGGCGTAATTATGAGTAGAGCAACGTTTAATTGGCTGCAATATGTTGCCCCATTCGCCTGCAACAATCCAGGTTCGATTTCACAATGTGGCCCGATTTCAAAATGCGAAACTTCCAATAACCGCGCTTTCCTTATGCACCCAACCGGTACTTTTGTGCTCAACCTATTAGATACATTACCTATAATCATTTTGAACCGGAATTTCAACGAAAAAAAATTTTAAACTTTTTGCAAAAATCCCTGATGGTTAGCCTTACTGATTTTGAACGGATAAAATTTATTGTTACCGATTCCGTGTGTTTCGTTTATTTTGCGTTGTCGGCGTAATTATGAGTAGAGCAACGTTTAATTGGCTGCAATATGTTGCCTCATTCGCCTGCAACAATCCAGGTTCGATTTCACAATGTGGCCCGATTTCAAAATGCGAAACTTCCAATAACCGCGCTTTCCTTATGCACCCAACCGGTACTTTTGTGCTCAACCTATTAGATACATTACCTATAATCATTTTGAACCGGAATTTCAACGAAAAAAAATTTTAAACTTTTTGCAAAAATCCCTGATGGTTAGCCTTACTGATTTTGAACGGATAAAATTTATTGTTACCGATTCCGTGTGTTTCGTTTATTTTGCGTTGTCGGCGTAATTATGAGTAGAGCAACGTTTAATTGGCTGCAATATGTTGCCTCATTCGCCTGCAACAATCCAGGTTCGATTTCACAATGTGGCCCGATTTCAAAATGCGAAACTTCCAATAACCGCGCTTTCCTTATGCACCCAACCGGTACTTTTGTGCTCAACCTATTAGATACATTACCTATAATCATTTTGAACCGGAATTTCAACAAAAAAAAATTTCAATTTTTTGCAAAAATCCCTGATGGTTAGCCTTACTGATTTTGAACGGATAAAATTTATTGTTACCGATTCCGTGTGTTTCGTTTATTTTGCGTTGTCGGCGTAATTATGAGTAGAGCAACGTTTAATTGGCTGCAATATGTTGCCCCATTCGCCTGCAACAATCCAGGTTCGATTTCACAATGTGGCCCGATTTCAAAATGCGAAACTTCCAATAACCGCGCTTTCCTTATGCACCCAACCGGTACTTTTGTGCTCAACCTATTAGATACATTACCTATAATCATCTTGAACCGGAATTTCAACAAAAAAAAATTTCAATTTTTTGCAAAAATCCCTGATGGTTAGCCTTACTGATTTTGAACGGATAAAATTTATTGTTACCGATTCCGTGTGTTTCGTTTATTTTGCGTTGTCGGCGTAATTATGAGTAGAGCAACGTTTAATTGGCTGCAATATGTTGCCCCATTCGCCTGCAACAATCCAGGTTCGATTTCACAATGTGGCCCGATTTCAAAATGCGAAACTTCCAATAACCGCGCTTTCCTTATGCACCCAACCGGTACTTTTGTGCTCAACCTATTAGATACATTACCTATAATCATTTTGAACCGGAATTTCAACGAAAAAAAATTTTAAACTTTTTGCAAAAATCCCTGATGGTTAGCCTTACTGATTTTGAACGGATAAAATTTATTGTTACCGATTCCGTGTGTTTCGTTTATTTTGCGTTGTCGGCGTAATTATGAGTAGAGCAACGTTTAATTGGCTGCAATATGTTGCCCCATTCGCCTGCAACAATCCAGGTTCGATTTCACAATGTGGCCCGATTTCAAAATGCGAAACTTTCAATAACCGCGCTTTCCTTATGCACCCAACCGGTACTTTTGTGCTCAACCTATTAGATACATTACCTATAATCATTTTGAACCGGAATTTCAACGAAAAAAAATTTTAAACTTTTTGCAAAAATCCCTGATGGTTAGCCTTACTGATTTTGAACGGATAAAATTTATTGTTACCGATTCCGTGTGTTTCGTTTATTTTGCGTTGTCGGCGTAATTATGAGTAGAGCAACGTTTAATTGGCTGCAATATGTTGCCCCATTCGCCTGCAACAATCCAGGTTCGATTTCACAATGTGGCCCGATTTCAAAATGCGAAACTTTCAATAACCGCGCTTTCCTTATGCACCCAACCGGTACTTTTGTGCTCAACCTATTAGATACATTACCTATAATCATTTTTAACCGGAATTTCAACGAAAAAAAAATTTCAATTTTTTGCAAAAATCCCTGATGGTTAGCCTTACTGATTTTGAACGGATAAAATTTATTGTTACCGATTCCGTGTGTTTCGTTTATTTTGCGTTGTCGGCGTAATTATGAGTAGAGCAACGTTTAATTGGCTGCAATATGTTGCCCCATTCGCCTGCAACAATCCAGGTTCGATTTCACAATGTGGCCCGATTTCAAAATGCGAAACTTCCAATAACCGCGCTTTCCTTATGCACCCAACCGGTACTTTTGTGCTCAACCTATTAGATACATTACCTATAATCATTTTGAACCGGAATTTCAACGAAAAAAAATTTTAAACTTTTTGCAAAAATCCCTGATGGTTAGCCTTACTGATTTTGAACGGATAAAATTTATTGTTACCGATTCCGTGTGTTTCGTTTATTTTGCGTTGTCGGCGTAATTATGAGTAGAGCAACGTTTAATTGGCTGCAATATGTTGCCCCATTCGCCTGCAACAATCCAGGTTCGATTTCACAATGTGGCCCGATTTCAAAATGCGAAACTTCCAATAACCGCGCTTTCCTTATGCACCCAACCGGTACTTTTGTGCTCAACCTATTAGATACATTACCTATAATCATTTTGAACCGGAATTTCAACGAAAAAAAATTTTAAACTTTTTGCAAAAATCCCTGATGGTTAGCCTTACTGATTTTGAACGGATAAAATTTATTGTTACCGATTCCGTGTGTTTCGTTTATTTTGCGTTGTCGGCGTAATTATGAGTAGAGCAACGTTTAATTGGCTGCAATATGTTGCCTCATTCGCCTGCAACAATCCAGGTTCGATTTCACAATGTGGCCCGATTTCAAAATGCGAAACTTCCAATAACCGCGCTTTCCTTATGCACCCAACCGGTACTTTTGTGCTCAACCTATTAGATACATTACCTATAATCATTTTGAACCGGAATTTCAACAAAAAAAAATTTCAATTTTTTGCAAAAATCCCTGATGGTTAGCCTTACTGATTTTGAACGGATAAAATTTATTGTTACCGATTCCGTGTGTTTCGTTTATTTTGCGTTGTCGGCGTAATTATGAGTAGAGCAACGTTTAATTGGCTGCAATATGTTGCCCCATTCGCCTGCAACAATCCAGGTTCGATTTCACAATGTGGCCCGATTTCAAAATGCGAAACTTCCAATAACCGCGCTTTCCTTATGCACCCAACCGGTACTTTTGTGCTCAACCTATTAGATACATTACCTATAATCATCTTGAACCGGAATTTCAACAAAAAAAAATTTCAATTTTTTGCAAAAATCCCTGATGGTTAGCCTTACTGATTTTGAACGGATAAAATTTATTGTTACCGATTCCGTGTGTTTCGTTTATTTTGCGTTGTCGGCGTAATTATGAGTAGAGCAACGTTTAATTGGCTGCAATATGTTGCCCCATTCGCCTGCAACAATCCAGGTTCGATTTCACAATGTGGCCCGATTTCAAAATGCGAAACTTCCAATAACCGCGCTTTCCTTATGCACCCAACCGGTACTTTTGTGCTCAACCTATTAGATACATTACCTATAATCATTTTGAACCGGAATTTCAACGAAAAAAAATTTTAAACTTTTTGCAAAAATCCCTGATGGTTAGCCTTACTGATTTTGAACGGATAAAATTTATTGTTACCGATTCCGTGTGTTTCGTTTATTTTGCGTTGTCGGCGTAATTATGAGTAGAGCAACGTTTAATTGGCTGCAATATGTTGCCCCATTCGCCTGCAACAATCCAGGTTCGATTTCACAATGTGGCCCGATTTCAAAATGCGAAACTTCCAATAACCGCGCTTTCCTTATGCACCCAACCGGTACTTTTGTGCTCAACCTATTAGATACATTACCTATAATCATTTTGAACCGGAATTTCAACAAAAAAAAATTTCAATTTTTTGCAAAAATCCCTGATGGTTAGCCTTACTGATTTTGAACGGATAAAATTTATTGTTACCGATTCCGTGTGTTTCGTTTATTTTGCGTTGTCGGCGTAATTATGAGTAGAGCAACGTTTAATTGGCTGCAATATGTTGCCCCATTCGCCTGCAACAATCCAGGTTCGATTTCACAATGTGGCCCGATTTCAAAATGCGAAACTTCCAATAACCGCGCTTTCCTTATGCACCCAACCGGTACTTTTGTGCTCAACCTATTAGATACATTACCTATAATCATTTTGAACCGGAATTTCAACAAAAAAAAATTTCAATTTTTTGCAAAAATCCCTGATGGTTAGTTAGCCTTACTGATTTTGAACGGATAAAATTTATTGTTACCGATTCCGTGTGTTTCGTTTATTTTGCGTTGTCGGCGTAATTATGAGTAGAGCAACGTTTAATTGGCTGCAATATGTTGCCCCATTCGCCTGCAACAATCCAGGTTCGATTTCACAATGTGGCCCGATTTCAAAATGCGAAACTTCCAATAACCGCGCTTTCCTTATGCACCCAACCGGTACTTTTGTGCTCAACCTATTAGATACATTACCTATAATCATTTTGAACCGGAATTTCAACGAAAAAAAATTTTAAACTTTTTGCAAAAATCCCTGATGGTTAGCCTTACTGATTTTGAACGGATAAAATTTATTGTTACCGATTCCGTGTGTTTCGGTTATTTTGCGTTGTTGGCGTAATTATGAGTAGAGCAACGTTTAATTGGCTGCAATATGTTGCCTCATTCGCCTGCAACAATCCAAGTTCGATTTCACAATGTGGCCCGATTTCAAAATGCGAAACTTCCAATAACCGCGCTTTCCTTATGCACCCAACCGGTACTTTTGTGCTCAACCTATTAGATACATTACCTATAATCATCTTGAACCGGAATTTCAACGAAAAAAAAATTTCAATTTTTTGCAAAAATCCCTGATGGTTAGCCTTACTGATTTTGAACGGATAAAATTTATTGTTACCGATTCCGTGTGTTTCGTTTATTTTGCGTTGTCGGCGTAATTATGAGTAGAGCAACGTTTAATTGGCTGCAATATGTTGCCTCATTCGCCTGCAACAATCCAGGTTCGATTTCACAATGTGGCCCGATTTCAAAATGCGAAACTTCCAATAACCGCGCTTTCCTTATGCACCCAACCGGTACTTTTGTGCTCAACCTATTAGATACATTACCTATAATCATTTTGAACCGGAATTTCAACGAAAAAAAATTTTAAACTTTTTGCAAAAATCCCTGATGGTTAGCCTTACTGATTTTGAACGGATAAAATTTATTGTTACCGATTCCGTGTGTTTCGTTTATTTTGCGTTGTCGGCGTAATTATGAGTAGAGCAACGTTTAATTGGCTGCAATATGTTGCCTCATTCGCCTGCAACAATCCAGGTTCGATTTCACAATGTGGCCCGATTTCAAAATGCGAAACTTCCAATAACCGCGCTTTCCTTATGCACCCAACCGGTACTTTTGTGCTCAACCTATTAGATACATTACCTATAATCATTTTGAACCGGAATTTCAACAAAAAAAAATTTCAATTTTTTGCAAAAATCCCTGATGGTTAGCCTTACTGATTTTGAACGGATAAAATTTATTGTTACCGATTCCGTGTGTTTCGTTTATTTTGCGTTGTCGGCGTAATTATGAGTAGAGCAACGTTTAATTGGCTGCAATATGTTGCCCCATTCGCCTGCAACAATCCAGGTTCGATTTCACAATGTGGCCCGATTTCAAAATGCGAAACTTCCAATAACCGCGCTTTCCTTATGCACCCAACCGGTACTTTTGTGCTCAACCTATTAGATACATTACCTATAATCATCTTGAACCGGAATTTCAACAAAAAAAAATTTCAATTTTTTGCAAAAATCCCTGATGGTTAGCCTTACTGATTTTGAACGGATAAAATTTATTGTTACCGATTCCGTGTGTTTCGTTTATTTTGCGTTGTCGGCGTAATTATGAGTAGAGCAACGTTTAATTGGCTGCAATATGTTGCCCCATTCGCCTGCAACAATCCAGGTTCGATTTCACAATGTGGCCCGATTTCAAAATGCGAAACTTCCAATAACCGCGCTTTCCTTATGCACCCAACCGGTACTTTTGTGCTCAACCTATTAGATACATTACCTATAATCATTTTGAACCGGAATTTCAACGAAAAAAAATTTTAAACTTTTTGCAAAAATCCCTGATGGTTAGCCTTACTGATTTTGAACGGATAAAATTTATTGTTACCGATTCCGTGTGTTTCGTTTATTTTGCGTTGTCGGCGTAATTATGAGTAGAGCAACGTTTAATTGGCTGCAATATGTTGCCCCATTCGCCTGCAACAATCCAGGTTCGATTTCACAATGTGGCCCGATTTCAAAATGCGAAACTTCCAATAACCGCGCTTTCCTTATGCACCCAACCGGTACTTTTGTGCTCAACCTATTAGATACATTACCTATAATCATTTTGAACCGGAATTTCAACGAAAAAAAATTTTAAACTTTTTGCAAAAATCCCTGATGGTTAGCCTTACTGATTTTGAACGGATAAAATTTATTGTTACCGATTCCGTGTGTTTCGTTTATTTTGCGTTGTCGGCGTAATTATGAGTAGAGCAACGTTTAATTGGCTGCAATATGTTGCCCCATTCGCCTGCAACAATCCAGGTTCGATTTCACAATGTGGCCCGATTTCAAAATGCGAAACTTCCAATAACCGCGCTTTCCTTATGCACCCAACCGGTACTTTTGTGCTCAACCTATTAGATACATTACCTATAATCATTTTGAACCGGAATTTCAACGAAAAAAAATTTTAAACTTTTTGCAAAAATCCCTGATGGTTAGCCTTACTGATTTTGAACGGATAAAATTTATTGTTACCGATTCCGTGTGTTTCGTTTATTTTTCGTTGTCGGCGTAATTATGAGTAGAGCAACGTTTAATTGGCTGCAATATGTTGCCCCATTCGCCTGCAACAATCCAGGTTCGATTTCACAATGTGGCCCGATTTCAAAATGCGAAACTTTCAATAACCGCGCTTTCCTTATGCACCCAACCGGTACTTTTGTGCTCAACCTATTAGATACATTACCTATAATCATTTTGAACCGGAATTTCAACAAAAAAAATTTCAATTTTTTGCAAAATCGCTGATGGTTAGCCTTACTGATTTTGAACGGATAAAATTTATTGTTACCGATTCCGTGTGTTTCGTTTATTTTGCGTTGTCGGCGTAATTATGAGTAGAGCAACGTTTAATTGGCTGCAATATGTTGCCCCATTCGCCTGCAACAATCCAGGTTCGATTTCACAATGTGGCCCGATTTCAAAATGCGAAACTTCCAATAACCGCGCTTTCCTTATGCACCCAACCGGTACTTTTGTGCTCAACCTATTAGATACATTACCTATAATCATTTTGAACCGGAATTTCAACGAAAAAAAATTTTAAACTTTTTGCAAAAATCCCTGATGGTTAGCCTTACTGATTTTGAACGGATAAAATTTATTGTTACCGATTCCGTGTGTTTCGGTTATTTTGCGTTGTTGGCGTAATTATGAGTAGAGCAACGTTTAATTGGCTGCAATATGTTGCCTCATTCGCCTGCAACAATCCAAGTTCGATTTCACAATGTGGCCCGATTTCAAAATGCGAAACTTCCAATAACCGCGCTTTCCTTATGCACCCAACCGGTACTTTTGTGCTCAACCTATTAGATACATTACCTATAATCATCTTGAACCGGAATTTCAACGAAAAAAAAATTTCAATTTTTTGCAAAAATCCCTGATGGTTAGCCTTACTGATTTTGAACGGATAAAATTTATTGTTACCGATTCCGTGTGTTTCGTTTATTTTGCGTTGTCGGCGTAATTATGAGTAGAGCAACGTTTAATTGGCTGCAATATGTTGCCTCATTCGCCTGCAACAATCCAGGTTCGATTTCACAATGTGGCCCGATTTCAAAATGCGAAACTTCCAATAACCGCGCTTTTCTTATGCACCCAACCGGTACTTTTGTGCTCAACCTATTAGATACATTACCTATAATCATTTTGAACCGGAATTTCAACAAAAAAAAATTTCAATTTTTTGCAAAAATCCCTGATGGTTAGTTAGCCTTACTGATTTTGAACGGATAAAATTTATTGTTACCGATTCCGTGTGTTTCGTTTATTTTGCGTTGTCGGCGTAATTATGAGTAGAGCAACGTTTAATTGGCTGCAATATGTTGCCCCATTCGCCTGCAACAATCCAGGTTCGATTTCACAATGTGGCCCGATTTCAAAATGCGAAACTTCCAATAACCGCGCTTTCCTTATGCACCCAACCGGTACTTTTGTGCTCAACCTATTAGATACATTACCTATAATCATTTTGAACCGGAATTTCAACGAAAAAAAATTTTAAACTTTTTGCAAAAATCCCTGATGGTTAGCCTTACTGATTTTGAACGGATAAAATTTATTGTTACCGATTCCGTGTGTTTCGTTTATTTTGCGTTGTCGGCGTAATTATGAGTAGAGCAACGTTTAATTGGCTGCAATATGTTGCCCCATTCGCCTGCAACAATCCAGGTTCGATTTCACAATGTGGCCCGATTTCAAAATGCGAAACTTCCAATAACCGCGCTTTCCTTATGCACCCAACCGGTACTTTTGTGCTCAACCTATTAGATACATTACCTATAATCATTTTGAACCGGAATTTCAACGAAAAAAAATTTTAAACTTTTTGCAAAAATCCCTGATGGTTAGCCTTACTGATTTTGAACGGATAAAATTTATTGTTACCGATTCCGTGTGTTTCGTTTATTTTGCGTTGTCGGCGTAATTATGAGTAGAGCAACGTTTAATTGGCTGCAATATGTTGCCCCATTCGCCTGCAACAATCCAGGTTCGATTTCACAATGTGGCCCGATTTCAAAATGCGAAACTTCCAATAACCGCGCTTTCCTTATGCACCCAACCGGTACTTTTGTGCTCAACCTATTAGATACATTACCTATAATCATTTTGAACCGGAATTTCAACAAAAAAAAATTTCAATTTTTTGCAAAAATCCCTGATGGTTAGCCTTACTGATTTTGAACGGATAAAATTTATTGTTACCGATTCCGTGTGTTTCGTTTATTTTGCGTTGTCGGCGTAATTATGAGTAGAGCAACGTTTAATTGGCTGCAATATGTTGCCCCATTCGCCTGCAACAATCCAGGTTCGATTTCACAATGTGGCCCGATTTCAAAATGCGAAACTTCCAATAACCGCGCTTTCCTTATGCACCCAACCGGTACTTTTGTGCTCAACCTATTAGATACATTACCTATAATCATTTTGAACCGGAATTTCAACGAAAAAAAATTTTAAACTTTTTGCAAAAATCCCTGATGGTTAGCCTTACTGATTTTGAACGGATAAAATTTATTGTTACCGATTCCGTGTGTTTCGTTTATTTTGCGTTGTCGGCGTAATTATGAGTAGAGCAACGTTTAATTGGCTGCAATATGTTGCCCCATTCGCCTGCAACAATCCAGGTTCGATTTCACAATGTGGCCCGATTTCAAAATGCGAAACTTCCAATAACCGCGCTTTCCTTATGCACCCAACCGGTACTTTTGTGCTCAACCTATTAGATACATTACCTATAATCATTTTGAACCGGAATTTCAACGAAAAAAAATTTTAAACTTTTTGCAAAAATCCCTGATGGTTAGCCTTACTGATTTTGAACGGATAAAATTTATTGTTACCGATTCCGTGTGTTTCGTTTATTTTGCGTTGTCGGCGTAATTATGAGTAGAGCAACGTTTAATTGGCTGCAATATGTTGCCCCATTCGCCTGCAACAATCCAGGTTCGATTTCACAATGTGGCCCGATTTCAAAATGCGAAACTTCCAATAACCGCGCTTTCCTTATGCACCCAACCGGTACTTTTGTGCTCAACCTATTAGATACATTACCTATAATCATTTTGAACCGGAATTTCAACAAAAAAAAATTTCAATTTTTTGCAAAAATCCCTGATGGTTAGTTAGCCTTACTGATTTTGAACGGATAAAATTTATTGTTACCGATTCCGTGTGTTTCGTTTATTTTGCGTTGTCGGCGTAATTATGAGTAGAGCAACGTTTAATTGGCTGCAATATGTTGCCCCATTCGCCTGCAACAATCCAGGTTCGATTTCACAATGTGGCCCGATTTCAAAATGCGAAACTTTCAATAACCGCGCTTTCCTTATGCACCCAACCGGTACTTTTGTGCTCAACCTATTAGATACATTACCTATAATCATTTTTAACCGGAATTTCAACGAAAAAAAAATTTCAATTTTTTGCAAAAATCCCTGATGGTTAGCCTTACTGATTTTGAACGGATAAAATTTATTGTTACCGAATCCGTGTGTTTCGTTTATTTTGCGTTGTCGGCGTAATTATGAGTAGAGCAACGTTTAATTGGCTGCAATATGTTGCCCCATTCGCCTGCAACAATCCAGGTTCGATTTCACAATGTGGCCCGATTTCAAAATGCGAAACTTTCAATAACCGCGCTTTCCTTATGCACCCAACCGGTACTTTTGTGCTCAACCTATTAGATACATTACCTATAATCATTTTGAACCGGAATTTCAACGAAAAAAAATTTTAAACTTTTTGCAAAAATCCCTGATGGTTAGCCTTACTGATTTTGAAAGGATAAAATTTATTGTTACCGATTCCGTGTGTTTCGTTTATTTTGCGTTGTCGGCGTAATTATGAGTAGAGCAACGTTTAATTGGCTGCAATATGTTGCCCCATTCGCCTGCAACAATCCAGGTTCGATTTCACAATGTGGCCCGATTTCAAAATGCGAAACTTCCAATAACCGCGCTTTCCTTATGCACCCAACCGGTACTTTTGTGCTCAACCTATTAGATACATTACCTATAATCATTTTGAACCGGAATTTCAACAAAAAAAAATTTCAATTTTTTGCAAAAATCCCTGATGGTTAGTTAGCCTTACTGATTTTGAACGGATAAAATTTATTGTTACCGATTCCGTGTGTTTCGTTTATTTTGCGTTGTCGGCGTAATTATGAGTAGAGCAACGTTTAATTGGCTGCAATATGTTGCCCCATTCGCCTGCAACAATCCAGGTTCGATTTCACAATGTGGCCCGATTTCAAAATGCGAAACTTCCAATAACCGCGCTTTCCTTATGCACCCAACCGGTACTTTTGTGCTCAACCTATTAGATACATTACCTATAATCATTTTGAACCGGAATTTCAACGAAAAAAATTTTTAAACTTTTTGCAAAAATCCCTGATGGTTAGCCTTACTGATTTTGAACGGATAAAATTTATTGTTACCGATTCCGTGTGTTTCGTTTATTTTGCGTTGTCGGCGTAATTATGAGTAGAGCAACGTTTAATTGGCTGCAATATGTTGCCCCATTCGCCTGCAACAATCCAGGTTCGATTTCACAATGTGGCCCGATTTCAAAATGCGAAACTTCCAATAACCGCGCTTTCCTTATGCACCCAACCGGTACTTTTGTGCTCAACCTATTAGATACATTACCTATAATCATTTTGAACCGGAATTTCAACGAAAAAAATTTTTAAACTTTTTGCAAAAATCCCTGATGGTTAGCCTTACTGATTTTGAACGGATAAAATTTATTGTTACCGATTCCGTGTGTTTCGTTTATTTTGCGTTGTCGGCGTAATTATGAGTAGAGCAACGTTTAATTGGCTGCAATATGTTGCCCCATTCGCCTGCAACAATCCAGGTTCGATTTCACAATGTGGCCCGATTTCAAAATGCGAAACTTCCAATAACCGCGCTTTCCTTATGCACCCAACCGGTACTTTTGTGCTCAACCTATTAGATACATTACCTATAATCATTTTGAACCGGAATTTCAACGAAAAAAATTTTTAAACTTTTTGCAAAAATCCCTGATGGTTAGCCTTACTGATTTTGAACGGATAAAATTTATTGTTACCGATTCCGTGTGTTTCGTTTATTTTGCGTTGTCGGCGTAATTATGAGTAGAGCAACGTTTAATTGGCTGCAATATGTTGCCCCATTCGCCTGCAACAATCCAGGTTCGATTTCACAATGTGGCCCGATTTCAAAATGCGAAACTTCCAATAACCGCGCTTTCCTTATGCACCCAACCGGTACTTTTGTGCTCAACCTATTAGATACATTACCTATAATCATTTTGAACCGGAATTTCAACGAAAAAAAATTTTAAACTTTTTGCAAAAATCCCTGATGGTTAGCCTTACTGATTTTGAACGGATAAAATTTATTGTTACCGATTCCGTGTGTTTCGTTTATTTTGCGTTGTCGGCGTAATTATGAGTAGAGCAACGTTTAATTGGCTGCAATATGTTGCCCCATTCGCCTGCAACAATCCAGGTTCGATTTCACAATGTGGCCCGATTTCAAAATGCGAAACTTCCAATAACCGCGCTTTCCTTATGCACCCAACCGGTACTTTTGTGCTCAACCTATTAGATACATTACCTATAATCATTTTGAACCGGAATTTCAACGAAAAAAAATTTTAAACTTTTTGCAAAAATCCCTGATGGTTAGCCTTACTGATTTTGAACGGATAAAATTTATTGTTACCGATTCCGTGTGTTTCGTTTATTTTGCGTTGTCGGCGTAATTATGAGTAGAGCAACGTTTAATTGGCTGCAATATGTTGCCCCATTCGCCTGCAACAATCCAGGTTCGATTTCACAATGTGGCCCGATTTCAAAATGCGAAACTTCCAATAACCGCGCTTTCCTTATGCACCCAACCGGTACTTTTGTGCTCAACCTATTAGATACATTACCTATAATCATTTTGAACCGGAATTTCAACGAAAAAAAATTTTAAACTTTTTGCAAAAATCCCTGATGGTTAGCCTTACTGATTTTGAACGGATAAAATTTATTGTTACCGATTCCGTGTGTTTCGTTTATTTTGCGTTGTCGGCGTAATTATGAGTAGAGCAACGTTTAATTGGCTGCAATATGTTGCCCCATTCGCCTGCAACAATCCAGGTTCGATTTCACAATGTGGCCCGATTTCAAAATGCGAAACTTCCAATAACCGCGCTTTCCTTATGCACCCAACCGGTACTTTTGTGCTCAACCTATTAGATACATTACCTATAATCATTTTGAACCGGAATTTCAACGAAAAAAAATTTTAAACTTTTTGCAAAAATCCCTGATGGTTAGCCTTACTGATTTTGAACGGATAAAATTTATTGTTACCGATTCCGTGTGTTTCGTTTATTTTGCGTTGTCGGCGTAATTATGAGTAGAGCAACGTTTAATTGGCTGCAATATGTTGCCCCATTCGCCTGCAACAATCCAGGTTCGATTTCACAATGTGGCCCGATTTCAAAATGCGAAACTTTCAATAACCGCGCTTTCCTTATGCACCCAACCGGTACTTTTGTGCTCAACCTATTAGATACATTACCTATAATCATTTTGAACCGGAATTTCAACGAAAAAAAATTTTAAACTTTTTGCAAAAATCCCTGATGGTTAGCCTTACTGATTTTGAACGGATAAAATTTATTGTTACCGATTCCGTGTGTTTCGTTTATTTTGCGTTGTCGGCGTAATTATGAGTAGAGCAACGTTTAATTGGCTGCAATATGTTGCCCCATTCGCCTGCAACAATCCAGGTTCGATTTCACAATGTGGCCCGATTTCAAAATGCGAAACTTCCAATAACCGCGCTTTCCTTATGCACCCAACCGGTACTTTTGTGCTCAACCTATTAGATACATTACCTATAATCATTTTGAACCGGAATTTCAACGAAAAAAAATTTTAAACTTTTTGCAAAAATCCCTGATGGTTAGCCTTACTGATTTTGAACGGATAAAATTTATTGTTACCGATTCCGTGTGTTTCGTTTATTTTGCGTTGTCGGCGTAATTATGAGTAGAGCAACGTTTAATTGGCTGCAATATGTTGCCCCATTCGCCTGCAACAATCCAGGTTCGATTTCACAATGTGGCCCGATTTCAAAATGCGAAACTTCCAATAACCGCGCTTTCCTTATGCACCCAACCGGTACTTTTGTGCTCAACCTATTAGATACATTACCTATAATCATTTTGAACCGGAATTTCAACGAAAAAAAATTTTAAACTTTTTGCAAAAATCCCTGATGGTTAGCCTTACTGATTTTGAACGGATAAAATTTATTGTTACCGATTCCGTGTGTTTCGTTTATTTTGCGTTGTCGGCGTAATTATGAGTAGAGCAACGTTTAATTGGCTGCAATATGTTGCCCCATTCGCCTGCAACAATCCAGGTTCGATTTCACAATGTGGCCCGATTTCAAAATGCGAAACTTCCAATAACCGCGCTTTCCTTATGCACCCAACCGGTACTTTTGTGCTCAACCTATTAGATACATTACCTATAATCATTTTGAACCGGAATTTCAACGAAAAAAAATTTTAAACTTTTTGCAAAAATCCCTGATGGTTAGCCTTACTGATTTTGAACGGATAAAATTTATTGTTACCGATTCCGTGTGTTTCGTTTATTTTGCGTTGTCGGCGTAATTATGAGTAGAGCAACGTTTAATTGGCTGCAATATGTTGCCCCATTCGCCTGCAACAATCCAGGTTCGATTTCACAATGTGGCCCGATTTCAAAATGCGAAACTTCCAATAACCGCGCTTTCCTTATGCACCCAACCGGTACTTTTGTGCTCAACCTATTAGATACATTACCTATAATCATTTTGAACCGGAATTTCAACGAAAAAAAATTTTAAACTTTTTGCAAAAATCCCTGATGGTTAGCCTTACTGATTTTGAACGGATAAAATTTATTGTTACCGATTCCGTGTGTTTCGTTTATTTTGCGTTGTCGGCGTAATTATGAGTAGAGCAACGTTTAATTGGCTGCAATATGTTGCCCCATTCGCCTGCAACAATCCAGGTTCGATTTCACAATGTGGCCCGATTTCAAAATGCGAAACTTTCAATAACCGCGCTTTCCTTATGCACCCAACCGGTACTTTTGTGCTCAACCTATTAGATACATTACCTATAATCATTTTGAACCGGAATTTCAACGAAAAAAAATTTTAAACTTTTTGCAAAAATCCCTGATGAGCCTTACTGATTTTGAACGGATAAAATGTATTGTTACCGATTCCGTGTGTTTCGTTTATTTTGCGTTGTCGGCGTAATTATGAGTAGAGCAACGTTTAATTGGCTGCAATATGTTGCCTCATTCGCCTGCAACAATCCAAGTTCGATTTCACAATGTGGCCCGATTTCAAAATGCGAAACTTCCAATAACCGCGCTTTCCTTATGCAGCCAACCGGTACTTTTGTGCTCAACCTATTAGATACATTACCTATAACCGTTTTGAACCGAAATTTCAACGAAAAAAAAATTTCAATTTTTTGCAAAAGTCCCTGATGGTTAGCCTTACTGATTTTGAACGGATAAAATTTATTGTTACCGATTCCGTGTGTTTCGGTTATTTTGCGTTGTTGGCGTAATTATGAGTAGAGCAACGTTTAATTGGCTGCAATATGTTGCATCATTCGTCTGCAATCCAGGTTCGATTTCACAATGTGGCCCGATTTCAAAATGCGAAACTTCCAATAACCGCGCGTTCCTTATGCACCCAACCGGTACTTTTGTGCTCAACCTATTAGATACATTACCTATAATCATTTTGAACCGAAATTTCAACGAAAAAAAAATTTCAATTTTTTTCAAAAGTCCCTGATGGTTAGCCTTACTGATTTTGAACGGATAAAATTTATTGTTACCGATTCCGTGTGTTTCGGTTATTTTGCGTTGTTGGCGTAATTATGAGTAGAGCAACGTTTAATTGGCTGCAATATGTTGCCTCATTCGCCTGCAACAATCCAAGTTCGATTTCACAATGTGGCCCGATTTCAAAATGCGAAACTTCCAATAACCGCGCTTTCCTTATGCAGCCAACCGGTACTTTTGTGCTCAACCTATTAGATACATTACCTATAACCGTTTTGAACCGAAATTTCAACGAAAAAAAAATTTCAATTTTTTGCAAAAGTCCCTGATGGTTAGCCTTACTGATTTTGAACGGATAAAATTTATTGTTACCGATTCCGTGTGTTTCGGTTATTTTGCGTTGTTGGCGTAATTATGAGTAGAGCAACGTTTAATTGGCTGCAATATGTTGCATCATTCGTCTGCAATCCAGGTTCGATTTCACAATGTGGCCCGATTTCAAAATGCGAAACTTCCAATAACCGCGCTTTCCTTATGCACCCAACCGGTACTTTTGTGCTCAACCTATTAGATACATTACCTATAATCATTTTGAACCGGAATTTCAACAAAAAAAAAATTTGCAATCCCTGATGGTTAGCCTTACTGATTTTGAACGGATAAAATTTATTGTTGCCGATTCCGTGTGTGTCGTTTATTTTGCGTTGTTGGCGTAATTATGAGTAGAGCAACGTTTAATTGGCTGCATTATGTTGCCTGTGGCAAATTAATTAATGAATACACATACAAAATTCAAAAATCATAAACTTTTATTTAACTCAAAGAATCTAATCAAACATGTCTCATCCGAATTCTCACGATAAAATACATTTTAAACGTTTTACAGCAGCTTCTAGTTAGAACTATCCGGTTGGTTGCGCATTTTTGAAAATACTTTGAATATTTTCAGCAACTCCAGTCACTTTAACAAGTTAAAAGTAATTGAATAATTATTTATTACGTTTTATGAAATTAACCTACCGTTAACACGAGCCAAGGCCTCCCTAAGAGTGTCTGCATGAAAAAAACGTAAGCAATTTTTAGATTTTGACTGCCATAGCCACAATACTTTATAATTAATTTACTCACTTTCGAATGCGGTTACATTAAGCTTATTGATAACTGTGTAAAATAAACGTTTAAAGCAAGCGCCAGAACATAACACTCGAATACTTACAATTAGTAATCGCCGATGTATCAAACGGGGGCTGTGACGGTGGTGAAGGCGATTGGCCAAAAACACTTAAAAGCGCAAAACTACATACAACCAAAGCTATTGAACAGAACTGTTGATGGTATTTCATCTTGGACGAATGGTGCTGATCGTTGTCTAAGCCACAATGTACAAATAATTTTTAGTATTTTGCTGCTCAATGTATATAACATGGACGGAAGTTGACAATTGGTTTGTAATTAATTGGACATGTGGTGGCAATGAAATTACCGGTCAATTTAATAATTTTCTTATTTGGTGCGGTCGTTAGTTAAATTTATCAAAAAATTTGTAATAATTTGTTAATAATATTTTGGTTAATGAATTCAACAAGCGGTAGGTACTAAGCCGATTATTCATGTTGAAATAAAAATATGCGTCTACACCAGGCAATCTATTTATAGAACAAGCCCATAATGACATAATCTAACACTGTGTAACGTAGGTAGTTTGTCTAGCATATTTTCTGGTATTTTTAGTATCTGACATGAATAAGTAACAACTGGAACTACTAGTTGTATGCCCAATATAGGGAATCGCTTTTGTGTAAACATCAGCACGTTACGTAATGAAAGCAATCAGGTGCTTCTTTGCAAGATTATTGAGACACGATAAAGGATTGATCACACAATATCATAAAACAGACGAGGTATCGTAAATAATCAATTCGCTAATTTCAACCGTTAAAGGTTAATATCGAGCTGCATTACAAAGTGACAGATGCTCAGTTATGCATTAACAATCCACTGCACGTGAAAAAATAATTGTTACTAATTTCTAGCGTAATGAGTTTGATACGGTGCTCCATGAGATACATAAGGGACCTTGTTTACATCTTAAAGTCGTTCTAGTTATTATTCGAGCATTTTGTAGTGGTACTGTTGCACTGCTTAGATCCAAAAGAGAAGATCTAACTCAATTACCTGATTTCTAGTGGAACACTCTTGAGTAAATACGTAAGCCTTTTGATCCGCGTCAATCGACTTGGTTCTGAATTCGGGAAAATTCATTTAATCTAATGGGGCACTCTGTCAGGCCCATTATAATCTAAGCACTACGGCAATGTCATTGATCTTGATGTTAAACATCCAGAAAAAACTCGGTAGAATCGGAAGAAATCGGTAGAAGCGTATAGAAACAAAAGCAAAAGGAAGTGATCGTAAGGTCTGGCGGCTTAACCAAACTCCAGCATGATTTTAGAAATATACAGTTGAGACTTGATGGCATTAAATTCGCACAAATTGTGCGAATCATTGTGAAATTTGCAGCTTGGATGAGCGAAATGCTTTTAATATGGTGAGATGGAAATGCATTCTTCGTGAAGTGCGTCGAAGAATAGCCCCAAGATACGAGTTCAATGTTATCGAGGACTACTTCTGTAACAGAATCCTGATATACGAAATAGACAATGGCACTGTAGAATAGATTATTATGGGTGCTGTTCCACAAGGGTATGTGCTTGGCCCCCTGCAGTGAAACATTATGGACAGTAGCGTGCTCTGACCCCAACTCCGCGATATCGACGAAATGAACATCTCGTATAAATGTACGTATAAACCTCGTTTACCGTCACAGTGCTTAAAGGTTGTCTGTGCATTTCGAAAAGTTTTGGGCGACACTTTGTATGTAATTGCAGGAACGCCACCGTTGGACCTCTTAGCTATGATGTCAGTGTCGCACAAGGAAATTTGTCCCAGATAAAACTACGATCGAATGGCAAATCAGATGGTTCCTCCAACTAAAGATTGAACAAAGTACAGATTTAAGTACAAATACCACTACAGTTGATATGATCCAATAGGAGTGGAATCGATATTCTCAGATATTTCTCGAAAGTAGATATAAGCAAGGCAAGCAAGTAAAGGAAGTATTGGAGAATATGTTACTCAATTTCGAGGAGTGGATCTCTGTCATTAATCCATTCGTGAAGGGGTAGAAGTGTAGTTTTTGCTGGGCACTTGCCAAGCGATGTAATATGTAGCGATTGTTCCGCGGAACTGTATGGCACTGGATAAAGGAACGAGATTTGAGTTGGCAAAAATCCGGCAGTCTTACATGTCAGTTGATTGGGCACATCTATCACTAAAACACATAAAAAAGAGGCGAACTTAGTGATGAATGAACTTGGCCTTACAAAGTTATCCAAATCCTGACGGACATGATATAAAAAAGGGCTTTTGTCCAGAATTATTTTTCTCGCTGTTGGACCTTCAATCCCTGATCCCAAAAAAATGAAACTTCGCGAGGTAATCAGAACTTTGGATAATTCGGATAATTTACTGAAAATTTAGAAACATCGCAAAATTAAGAAAATTGATCGCAAAATGACTTAGTACGCTCAATAAACTTGAGAATTTCCATTAAAAAATTCGTCATAAAACGACTCGGAAATATTATTCATAGAAGTTTGTTAAATTATTTTTTTTTATACAGGGTAAGAATTAAGAAGAATTAAGTGAATTTGGTCAAAGACGCTTCCACGTGTAGCGCCATATCGCCAACCACAACATGCAAATTGTGTTGAAATTTTTTGTACAAATTTCAGATACACGCCAAGTTGAGAACAGAAAATTCTGCACTCGGCACTCATTGTTCCGAAGATTTTTTGAATTAAAAAGACTTTAATTTTTTTTTATAAGGAAGGAACGTTATAAGTACTTCACACCGTTATATACTTAGTATTGCCTGATGAACATTTTATATTGTAATCGGATGAAAAAATGGGATAACGTTACATACTTACCTAACATAGGTATTCTGCTGTGAGCTTTATACCAAAAAGACAAAGATGAGAATCATCCAGTCCAGCTTTCTAATGCAAATCCCTATATAAACCAAGCCGATCTTCCAATAATTTGCCATTTTAAATTAAAGCCTTTTTATATTATTAATTTAAATTCAGTAACAGCAAATTGCTTTAATAAATAATTCAATAACTTTTCAATTTACCGTATTTATTTCTAGTTAAATGGAAAATTAAATTTTTCGTAACCCCTAAAGTTTTTCATTCAACAACTCTCGCAATGAACTTAAACATTTTTTATACATATATTATCAAATGGAAATCACACACACACACACATACACACACATTTTGTTTACATATGAATACGTTCTCGAAAATGTGGGGTGAAAATAAAAACAAATATATTCCCGTCACGATTGTAACCAGGATTGATATCCAGGTGGAATTGGCCCTATACACCGCATATACTAGTTGCGTATGTGACGTCTAAACATGATTTCTTATTATTAACTTTGAAGTTTGTTGTTGTTATGTTTTCGAAAAGCACGCAAAAAACATAAACTTTGAAAGTTTTGTTGAACGCAGTTTTTATGACTTTTTAACCAAGCACCCATATGTGCTTACAACTCTTGTGGCAATTTACCATTTTTTTGTGGTTGTGTGTGTGCTTCTTGAAAATGAAGATCTGATGATGATGGTTGTCATTATTTCTTAATCAAAACCAAATTTTTTATACGAAGACATGTTTACACGTATTACATTCTTGTTACGGTACGTAACACCTGTGCATCCCTTTTGTTTGTGTCATATTTACAGGGAGGAGGAGGTGGATTTACAGAGACTAAAATTAAATTCTTTCAAAGCTTCTATGGTATGGGTTTTTAAGGCATCTTTCAAAATTTCGTTCAGAAGCTGCGATAGAAGGAAGACTCCTGTATTACAGCGTCTGTAATGTCATATTTACGAAGCCGGATGCTGCTTTTTAGTAGGTGCTAGATGACCCGGTGAACTTCGTACGACTTAAAATTGATTTGATTGTAACTTTTCGTAAGCGATTATGAAAATTCGATCGATCATTGAGATCGGTAATATTGGTTGCACGGTGTACGGTTTGAGTTTGTTTTGGTGATTAAATAAAACTCGTTCGTAATTCAAATGAATTCAATGTCTATGTTATTTACATGGAAAAGAAATGAGGTTAACATTCAGTGCAAAGCGTTTACGTTTATCGTGTTGTTTTCTGGGACATAAACAAACAAAGATGATGGCTTGCCGACACGCGAACAAGCGACATACAGTTGTACGTGCGCGAAAAACGGAAACTCCAAATTAATCCCGCAAACTTCCCACGGCCTTTTGATTTGTTGACGGGATATGCGAAATCAAAACACCCTCTTCTTTGTACTTTCCCTTGATATTCGTCGCCTCGATGATGTTCATAAGCTTTTTCACAGCCAGTCTCGTTCCATTGCACAATCGAGGTTGATTGATGTTACGCAACATGATAATGACTGGGCCTAATTTCAATTACAAATCGTGAGGTGAAAATCCGAGTATTTCGGTCATTTCAACAAAAAACATGTGACATATCGTTTAAAAGTTCTTGGAAAAGCAATAATTTTGTTATCAGTCCTTTTGTTGATGAACCCACCGTTTGTTGAAAAAGTGTTGAAGATTGTTTCTAATTTAGCTGAAGCGGCTTAGTATTCAAAACTACCGCTCTAGTGTTCAACGGAGTAACTTGTTTTCTCATTCCGATTTAATCAAATGGCATATCGTTTAAAATGTCGTGGACCAAACAAAAATTTTGTTGCTAGTAGTTTAGTTCACAAATTCACTGCTTTAGCGATTATAACATTAATATAATAAGATAATACAGGGTGGTGCGGTTAAAAGTGGATCAATGACCTCACTTCCAGCTCGAATGTTGTTTTTAAGTTGTTGAATTTTTTGTGGATGATTAGCATACACCTTACCTTCCAAAAAACCCCACAAAAAATAATCAAGTTGTGTTAAATCCGGGCTTCTGGGTGGCCAAGGAACTTCAAAATTTCTTCAAATTATGCGATAAGCAAATTTTGTTCACAATAAATGGACTGCTGCTCGACTTTCGTAGCAAGACGCTTCGTCTTGTTGAAACGAAAGGTTTTTGATACGCAATTCAATCAATTTGGGTCACAAAAAACAGTTAACATGTTGCAATAACGTTCTCCATTCACTGTAAGGGCATTTTCCTGCTCGTTTTCAAAGAAAAACAGCCAAATGATGCCACCAGCCCATAAACCCATGAACTTCTGCTTCGCGAATAACATGAGAATTCTCCGCTACCCAAATTCGACAATTTTGCTTATTGACATACCCATTAAGATGAAAATGAGCTTTACTGCTAAATCGGATGCAAATGAAGATCAACATGCAAAATGTGATGTAATGTGGTTCATGGAATGTTTTGTTCTTGTGAACGATGCCTGGTTGATGTGCTTGGTTCATTACGAACACTTTCACTAACGGCTGCCACTGCATCACGAGTACAAACTGGATAAACATGTTGATACGGTCTACGACATTCCACTGAATAAATTTGGACAGTCAAAATGCGTTGTTGTGCTGTTAGCGCCGCCATGATGATAAATGGTATATTTTTGACTTTGCATATGTCAAAGAATTTTTTACAACAAATAACATTAAGTACTAAAACTCATCGATTGAAAAAAACACCAACAGATGGCCCACCATCGCCGAGTGTGGAATTTAGTGTTCTCAACTTGGCATGGTATCTGAAATTTATACAAAAAATTTCAAGACAATTTGCATGTTGTGGTTGGCGATATGGCGCTACACGTGGGAGCGTTTTATGGCCAAATTCACTTAATTCTTTAATAATCCCGAAAATCTTCGGAACAATGAGTGCCGAATGTGGAATTTAGTGTTCTCAACTTGGCATGTTGTCTGAATTTTGTACAAAAAACTTCAAGACAATTTGCATGTTGTGGTTGGCGATATGGCGCTACACGTGGGAGCGTTTTATGGCCAAATTCACTTAATTCTTTAATAATCCCGAAAATCTTCGGAACAATGAGTGCCGAGGGTGGAATTTAGTGTTCTCAACTTGGCATGGTATCTGAAATTTGTACAAAAAAATTTCAAGACAATTTCCATGTTGTGGTTGGCGATATGGCGCGACACGTGGAAGCGTCTTTGGCCAAATTCAGTTAATTCTTTAATAATTCAGAAAATCATCGGACCAATGAGTGCCGTGAATTTCGAAGGACTTCACTGTAGCAGTCCCAGTCCTTAGCAGCTCTAGTTTCGTTGGCCTTCAACATTTTTGACGGGCGTTTGAAGTCCTTTCGACCACCACGGTGCTCGAGGTTTACTCAGAAGTACCAAGAGAAGACGCACGTAGCATTATTAAATGCATCGAATAGCTGGTCCACTAGGACATTAAACTCTTATATTATATCAGGAGGGTTAGAACCGGTGCCGGTAGTACATTATTTAGAATAGTTCTAAAAATAAACCAATCGCATTTCCTCCTGTTTCAATAGCTAGGTTTTCTGATGGGTTTTGTCTCCAATTCACTAAACTATCAAAAATGGTGTCTGAGGCAAATGTAATGTCTAGTACTTCTTGTCTATTTTTACTTATAAAATTAAGTTTACAGTCAATACTGCATGTACACAGGATAATTCAATCGTATCAGTGCTCCCCCAAAATGTGTGATGTGAATTTGAATCACTTCCCATGATAACCCTAGTTTTTTTGTTTTTGAGTCTCCTTTAATGAGCTTCCTAAAATGAAAGATGGGATATCTTCTCCATCATAGGGGAGCCAGAGACTTTGACCATCAATCTAATTGGTGCATGTGGTCACATCTGAATTACTGTAAAACACAAAGATATTCAAATTATTTTTAGCAAGAATGCAGGAACAAATTTTGCCTACTTTCTTCGCGTATAGCAGTTTATTTTTAGGAGTTCTAAGTTCAAGTACCCGGTCAGAACTAACCCAAGGTTCTTCGACTTGGACCAAGAAGGAACCTCAACATTAGGTTTGCTCTTTTACTTCAACCTCCACCATAGTTGCCTCAGAGTCCTCCTCTGACTTTGATTCCTCCAGGGATATACAAAGTAATCCCATCGAAGTTGTCACCTTCGTGTCCGTAGAGAGTGTTTTTACCTCCTCATCCATTTCCAATATGTTCAGGTTGACAGCCAGGGCCTCTACCGGTATCGATGTCCTCAAGATGTCATTCTCATCTTTCTTATAAATCTTGAATGTGGCAGCGTGACTATTTAATATCATAATTGATATTAAACTGCTGACCTTTAACCAGCCTTTGGTTCTTCCAGCTTGGCTACCTTACATTTGGTGGTCGGCAATTCAGAATTGCTAATTTGTAGCATTACCAGAATTTCTTTCGGGTTGCTGGGTTTCATGGGGATCCTTGCTGTCGCTCTAGGTATGCAGGGGACTTCTGCTTAGACTTCCATTAGGCTCTCTACAACATTTTTGTACAAGGTCAATGGCCGTTGTTACCGTTTTCTGCATCCTAGACCTCTTTGCCTACTCCGGTGCTCCCTCCTCCGATCTCTGCATTTTCAAATCTTCCTCATGAATCTTATTTAAGTTGATGGTTTTGCAAGTTGATACGAGGAGACCAACCTTACTTGTGCTTCTGTCCGCAAGGATTATATTTGAAGAACAAGCCATTTTTGTGCTTGTGTCCTATTTTAATAATACGTCTTGAGCGCGAGGCTTATTGGCCCAAGTCCTATCTTGCTCCCGTTTTGTTCGTACATCTTGTTACGACACCTTGAGGGGTCATAACATCATATCAGTAGAATGTTGTTTTTGAATTTTGAATTTCGTTGCAATCGATTGATTGAAGCATTTTACTGATGGCATTACCATCTACCCTTTGGCATTAACACTAAAGTGTTATTTTATTGTGGATTAGCCTTAATCTTATGTATCTATCTACATTGTTTCGCGTAGACTTCAAATAATTGTGAGAGCCCAATGTGTACACCTTGTGCTTGTATGCGACCAGTAAGAATATAGAAGAGTATTTTTGTGGTACGTTTTCGTTTTGGTGTGTTGATTGATGTGCGGTGTGAAAGGGTGGATCATTGACGCGCACGAAAAAACGTGAATATTCTTCTAGATTTTTGTTTTGGTGCGAGAATTTTTTGGGAGTCGAGTCGAAATTTTCATAAATACAGTCGAGTAATAATTTTGTATATTTTTTATGCCTAATTGGTTTTGTGTGATTTACAACGAGAATGGACCTATAAATTAAAACTAATTTTATAATTTAATATTAATTATAGCGAAATTGTATACGATTAATTTATGTGATTGCTTAATTATAATTATTTAATTAATTAATTAATAAATACTAAATTTTAATAAAACGGAAGTTTTTGGTATCGAAAGTGAGTTCATAGTGTAAAATATGACAACTCTATAAGTGGTGTGGCAAATTTTGGTTTGCAATCTAAACTAATTAATATAAATTATATACACAGCTTAGTTTTGGAAAACATTTCTGGTGCCATTATATATACGGGAAGCCGACAAGATGCGTTCGCGGTACAACGGATGCCGTAATTACCAACGGTACCACATTTATCAAGCGGATACCGCCTGGTGAAAGGCACCGCCGCACGGAAAAATTTTCCAACGTGGGATCAAACATACGGGTGGTCAGTTGAGGCCATTCTACTCTACGGTTTACGGCGGGAAGACGCCCAACGATATTTTACAGTTTACGGCGGGAAGACGCCCAACAATATCTACGATCATCGGGTGGTCAAATACTTGGCCATTTATAATTGGGGATTAACGGGGAGGAGATGCTTAACCCATTTCGATAATCAAGGACGCCGCAACATTCAAGGTCGGCCTCAATCAGGTCAAAAGGTACCAATTTGTTTTATTTACATTTTCCAATTTAAATTTTAAATTTCAACTTTTTCAAATCGAGTGCCATAACGGTGGCTTGGCATGCGCGAGAGGGTGCACATTGGTTTCGCTACATCATTATTCACGTTCAGCGTCCATTTTGCTCAAATTATTGTTTTTGTTTCATTTCGTTACGAAATTATTCACATTCCGCGACCATTTTTGATTGGTTCATTTTTTCCGTCTTTTTTTCTCCCCTCCTTCCACCTCTGTTCGTTTTGTAAAAATGTATTTAAATAAAAAACAGCGCAGGTTTTTGTGGCATTCGGTTTTCTCTCCCTCCTCGGCCTCAATTTATTTTCCCCTTATTGTCCTGGTCATGTTTCCTATTTTTGTTTTTTATTGTGATAAAATGAATTACTAAATTTTTCGGTTTGGTATAATGGGAGGGGGGGGATCTCATTTCATGTCGGTTCCATAGTTGCAGGCTGGGCTTCCTTTCACTCGAAGTGGTGAGTCCAGTATATGTGTCATCCAATCGGGGACGACCAGCTATCGAAATGTGTAATGTGGGAGATTACTCTGTCTCTTCGAGTGAAGGGGAGACGTCCCTACCCTTTAATGCTGCTTCGTTGTGGTTTGGCATCGGCCTCTAGGGGTCGATGGGTCGTTCGAGGGGTCTGGTCAGCTGACATTCAACTTGTCATCCGGGGACATGCGGTGTAAATGGGTTGTCTCACTCGCGTATAATTATATTTATCTCATTGTTCCTCACATTTTGGCTGACGGTGTAAATTCAATTTAGTTTCAGTATTTATTTTCTTACTTTAGTTCTGTTCCACGGTGTAAGTCATAGGGATATGCAAGCCTCAACTTCCCCACGACCCAAAACCCTAAACCCTAGTCGGCAAAAGCACCGTGAAAGAAACCTCTGCATATTTAGAAGAATATGCGGGTTGGTTTCATGCCAGCACATAACAGTCTTGCGGACCAGGCCTAAAGGCCAAAATACTACAAACATTAGTTTCCGGGTTTTTAAGAACATCGGACTCCTCTTTGTTTGGATTGTTAGTTTCATAGTTTCATCAACGTTTTGTCCCACGTGTAGTGGAGAAAGGTATGCCTATCTGTGCAGAGATCCGCAGTACACAGATAAGGCAGTTTAATCCAAAGGACTATACACCGTTAGAGACTGAGCTTTTTTTATATTGGGTCCCAAGCCTGGCCGGTTATTAGCACGGTACGATTAATACCTTAACCTTAAGTTGCTCGAAGAGATAAAAGTGCCAAGACCACAAGAATACTGGGAAGATCACCATCATGTACCACAATATCACACACAAATTAGTAGTATTCGAGTAGCAGCCCGAAGAAAGGTTAACGAAGCTCGTAATTTAGCAGTGTGATTCCTCAAGCCATTTTGTTTACGAAACGTTTTTATTTGCGAGACCAAAAATTCAGACCAAATTCAGGTTAAACATGCTGTGGAAGAGGTAATTGCCGCTGTTCTTGAGCATTTCGTTGCAAATGCCATCCTCACCAGATGTTTTATAATTTTTCATTTTTGCCGCTGGAGCGGGTGGTAGTGTCATTTCTATATTGATTTCAAAGCTACTACGGGGATGGCAGTCGGTTATGATTTTTTTTATTGAACGGTACCTGTATCTTAAACATGGCAGTTTCGATTTCAAGCATTTGTTGTTTGTGCTATTCAGGTTTCGCCCTTCTAAACAGTCGTTGTGCGACCACCTTGTTGATTGAGACACTTTCTGTTTTCGTATGCGATCCTTTTCTTGAATTGAAGATAGGCAATTCGCATCCAGCCATGGGTTTCTAGGTGTAGATGTATTTTTATCCAGATTTGCTGTTGAAGTATTTGTTATTGCCAATTTATATTATGTTCTAATGATCTTACACGAATAAGTTTAAGTTGCTGCCGATAATGCATTCGTTGCTCCAAAATCTAAACCGTTGTCCTTGTTGTTAGCCTAACCCGAACCCTTCTAAAACGCGCAACACATCCCTTATATACCACTGCGGGCAAAAAGTAGTAAGACTTTTTAATTTAAATTTGCCGCGCGGAAAACCATTCGTCGAAATATTTTTTTTTTCTATGTTGGTATGACTGTCAGTGACAGTGAGTTGTGCCAAATGTCACATCAAAATAATCATTAGTGTTTAGTATACGCTTGTCTTTCTGAAGTACAAAAAGTGCATTCGGCGATTTTTACAATGAGTGAAATTATTCAACAAAGAAGTTCCATTAAATTTTGTGTGCGGAATCAATTTTGTGGTGCCGAAACGTTCAGAATGTTGCAAAAGGCCTTCGGTGATAATTGTATCTAGCGCGCAAGTGTTTTTGATTGGTACAAGTTGTTCAAAGAGGGTCGAGAACGTGTTGACGACGAACCACGCCTAGGACGGCCATCAACATCAACTGATGATCAACGCGTTATTAAAATCAAGGAATTGGTGCTCGAGAATCGACGATTAACAGTCAGAGATCTTACTGGCATCGTTGAAATATCGGAAGGATCAGTGAAAACCATTTTGAAAGATCATTTGAGCCTAAGAAAAGTGAAAGCACGATTGGTTCCAAAATCACTCAATTTTTTGGAAAAACAGCGTCGCGTTGACGTCTGTGAAACTATATCATGCCAAAGGTGAGCCGAAGCCGAAAAAACCACGTCAAAGCAAGTCAAAAATCAAGGTGATGTTGACAGTTTTCTTAGATTATCGAGGTGTGGTGCACTCCGAATTCCTTCCGACCGACCAAACTGTCAACAATAAAATAGAATACTATTTGAGTGTTATGCGTCGTTTGCGCGAAGCTATTCGTAAAAAGGGGCCGGAATTATGGGTCGACAACTCTTGGTTTTTGCACCACGATAATGCACCTTCTCATACTGCTTTGGTTTTACGTGATTTTTTCGCCAAAAATTCGATCCATATCGTTCCGCAACCACCGTATTCGCCTGATTTAGCTCCGTGTGACTTCTGGCTGCTCAGCAAACTCAAACGACCGCTCCGCGTAAACCGTTTTGAGTCAATTGAAGACATTAAACGTGAATCGCTACGCGCATTGGAGGCTATTCCAGAAATTGACTTTAACAACTGTTTCGAGGATTGGAAAAAACGTTGGCACAATTGTATTGAGGCCGGGGGGGTTACTTTGAGGGGGACGAAATAGATTTGGAGAAATAAATAAAGAATTTTAAAATTATGGACAAAGTCTTACTATTTTCTGCCCACAGTATTACTTAGTCTACCCTTGTTACATTGCACAGAGAGACAGCACAGGGGGTGGGTCCAGCGATTCGATGTACTTACCAAGTATAACGAATCACCAACATAATTAAAGATGTGCTTGAAACCAAAAAAATATGTTCAAGTATCTTTATGGATGTAGTGCAGGGTGACTATTTTTAACGAACGCTATTTTTAAACTTAGACAGAAAAGAAACCAAACATACCTCGAGATGATACTGCGGTGAGTGGTAAATATAAATTACCCATGCGAAAACTTGTACGAAGTAATTCTATAATTGGCTTCCAACCCATCTCCAAACAGCACAATACATTACGAGTATGCTATAAAAAAGTATGTAACCCAGTTAATTGCTATTTAACGACCGTAATAAACACAAAAATACCGTTTATAAATTGTGTGTGTGTTGTGTACTACATGGAAATTGAAGGTTATGTAAACTAATCTTTATTGGGATTTTACGAGATAATTGACTCGCTTGTGTAAATAGGCGTAATTGGCAAATGCTAATTTTTTACCCAAATATAGTCGATAATTTAGTGAAAATTGTTACTAGATTTACTACACGAGATAATCAATCTCCCGTTGCCGATATGCGCGCATCACAGAGTTTTATAATTGCGACGTATTTACAATTTTGCTAAACGCTGGTATTGAATTTTTTCCATCTGTTTATAAATAGAGGAAATCATAAATTAGCGTTTGGAACTATTGAGCTGATAAAAAATCTAAGGTTTAGAATATATAAACACGGACTAGGTGAAACAGTCAACATATTCGTCTTAACAACGCCAAATAAACATGAAAACTATTATTTTGTTATTGGTACTTGTAAATGTTGCACTAATGATTAGTGCGACACCTTTGAGTAATTTCGGTGCTGGGCAAGCAGGTATATCAGGTTTAACACCGGAACTTTTGATTTGAACTAATATAGGATTTGTGTTATAATATAATAAGGACATGCTCCAGGCGGAGGTCAAGGTGGGCCCGGAGGACAAGGAGGTCAAGCTGGACCCGGAGGACAAGGAGGACCGGGTGGCCCTCCACCACCACCATCTGCTCCAGGTTTCCCAGGAAGTAGCAATTTTACCATTCCTCGTAAGTATCCCTATCTAATTTGTACCATAAAGAATCCGCCGCCATGTTAAACGCGATGCTTAATTTTGTATTAAAATATTCTAGCTTTCCTAACTTCGTCCAGCTCTGGTTAGTGCAGTACGTGATTTTAATATTATTCGCTTGTTAATTTTAGTTAGTTAAAATAAAATTATAATAAAACGTTCAAATCGTATTTAAACTTGTTTGTAATTCTAAACTTTGTAACAATTGCAAAGCTGCCTGTTATTCGAAATGGAGATGACTGAACAAATAAAGAATTTATATTCTCTCAGAAACGTGTTTAAAAGCGTTTTCTAAAGGCTTATCATAGCAAAGAGATTTTCTCTGCGTTGTAACCACTTGCATTGAGCTTGAATTGGATTAAGACATTTTTTCGATTTACGTCCCTATGCATGGGAACTTTGTACTAAATTTGTCCTAAAACTTAAAAATGAATAATTAGGACAAACTTAAGAATAAGTTCACACCGCTGATACCGATAAGAAGCTTATAGTGAGCTTGTCCTACCTACAGCGGAGGCAATATACACAGGGTGTCCCCAAATGAATGGATAAGCCTGAAGCACCTTATAGTAGAGCTATTGGGCGCTCAAAATAAAATACGAAAAAAATATATCCCAAGTAGTACCTAAGATATATCGTGTTTTTACAAAAAGTCCATTTTTTCACATTACTTTACGTTTCCGATCACCACGGCTACAAATAAATTAAATCCATCGGTTTTTTGGTGTTATAATATTCTTAATGGACTATACTAATAGATATGCAGCAAATGTATGAGTAGCTGTTGCACGTTTTTCGAGAAAAAAAATCTAAACTTTAATTTTCAGCATGAAATGTGGTAAATATTTTTTTTTATAAAAGTTTGAGCGTCTTTGGTGAAAAAAAATGTATGAAGAAAAATTTTAAATATTGGATTATTTCTTGTCTTAAACTGTACCTGATAATAACGGATTTATAAACTTAATATTTGCTACACCTAAGCGTGCTCTGCGCTACCCATCTTTTGTTCATAAAATGTATTAAACGGTAAATAATTAAACATTAATTTAATGCGTCACTCGACTTGTTCGATGCGACCATGCGCAGCGGTGTTGGTGGTACTAGCACTGGAAGAGTCGCTAATATTGACACTGAAGAAACGGTGCTTGGGGAAATTGAGCAATAGCACGACGCACTGGAATCGCAAAATCGAACGTGCATCGTGTATTGAAAAAAAAATATGTTCCACCCCTACCATATTAGACACGTGCAAACTCTGGAACCAAGAGACTACTACGCAAGATTGTGTTTTTGCCGACAGATGCTTGAGAAAATAGAATAAGATCCGCAATTCTTTAATAATATTCTATAGAGCGATGAATCGACACTGAATAGAGATGGATGCTTTAACATGCACAATTAGCCTTTTGAAAATGCCAGGGGAGGACAGTGAATTTTTTTTTATCATTTCAAATTTATTTTATTACATAGGATTTTTGTCCCAAATAAATGTTGTATTGTCTAATTAATTATAAACCAAGATCAAAAATATAGTTCTAAAATATAGGAACTAACAGAATATGTACTCTTCATGAGAATGACTAGAAAACAAAAATCAACAAAGACTCATCACCTTGAGTATAAAATGTATTTACTAAATTAAAATGAAAGCTTACTAGTGACTTGACTTTTCAATTCTTTAAAGTATATTTGTCACTACTTTTTGCTAATTTAATCAGCTGATCGTTATGCTTTGCACTTTCGTAAAATTCAGCACAAGTTTCGTTTTGGTTAAAATATATAATTAACTCATTTTTTATTAGTTTAGTCAAACATTTTCCTCTATCTTCACCCCATTTCGAGTTCATTACGGAAAAAACTCTTTCCGTAAAAGCACTGCTAGCTGGAATGCTAAACAAATATGAAATAATTCGAGTGCTCTTAACCTGCACCGACCAAATTAGCCCGCCCCAATGAAACCTGTACTATAACTTGTTACACATTTATTACAATTTATTACAACAAATCCCGATTTTATTACAGCTACCGTTTTCGAGGAACGAGTGGTCGGTTTAGCTTACAATTAAACCTGCGCCGCCAAAATTGTAACTTTTGATGTAGCTATGATATCGGGATGATTCTTGAACCAGAATTTATTACAAATTAATTACATTGAATAAGTTAGTTCAAGACCACCCCTATAACTATCCTAAGGGTAAATTTCACCCCAAAACGATTATATATTTCAAAAACGTCAATTTAACCAAATCTAATAAATTTTTTTACACCGGACTGCCACAATATTTTAGGAAAAATAATGCAAGAAGTCTTGTCGAGAGTAGTTAAGCCCTATCCAGATGTGTAATAAATTATTTTTGTGTCAGGATACGCGGAATTCGCTCCCAATGGTAGAGGCTTCAAATAGGTAATTTAAGGGTCGATTTTACAACCATTAATAATTTATTACACCAGACCGCCACCAGATATTGAGTCAAATGTTACTCCTTAAACATTGTGGTGGGTAGATCAACCTTATCCAGTTGTGTAATAAAATATTTTTGAGTCAGGTTACATAGAATTGTTCCGAACGGTAAAGGTTTGAAATTTTTAATCTGATCCAGATGTGTAATAAAATATTTTTGTGTCAGGATACGCGGAATTCGCTCCCAACGGTAGAGGCTTCAAATAGGTACTTTAAAGGTCGATTTTACCAACTTCAATAATTTATTACACCAGACCGCCACCAGATATTGAGTCAAATGTTACTCCTTGGACATCGTGGTGGGCAAGTCAACCTTATCCAGTTGTGTAATAAATTATTTTTGTGTCAGGATACGCGGAATTCGCTCCCAACGGTAGAGGCTTCAAATAGGTAATTTAAGAGTCGATTTTACCACCTTTAATAGTTTATTACACCAGACCGCCACCAGATATGGGGTCTAACGTTACTCTGTGGTCGTTGTAAAGGGTAGGTCAACCTTATACAGGTGTGTAATAAATTGTTTTTGATTCAGGATACGCGGGATTGGCTTCCTTTTTACCACTAGTTTCGGCTAAGCTAATAATTAGTATTTCTCTAATTAAATCTTCACAGTCTTTCTTATTATCAATTAATATTAATTGGCCAATAGATGCCAAGTATAAAGTTTTAATGTTTTTTCTCGAATTTTTAAAAAAACTCTGAGTATTTTCGTATAGTATTTTCGGTAAAAAATTAAAAATCTATATTGGTATTTAAACACTGTAGCATGTATCTAACATCTAAAATAGTGTTAATCTTGGATGTCGGAATATATCACATTTTTTCTAAACCGCGCCTTGCGTTAGAAGCACAAACCAATTGAATTTAACAAATTTATTTCATTTTCAATGATTTATTAGATACAACTTTAATTTTGTCGTTTATTAAGTAGAGCACTTTTTTGAACCATAGTTATTACCCATATATTTTGAAGCTAATTCCGTAATCTGACACAAAAATAATTCATTACACACCTGTATAAGGTTGACCTACGCTTTACAAGGACCACAGAGTAACATTAGACCCCATATCTGGTGGCGGTCTGGTGTAATAAATTATTAAAGATGGTAAAATCGAACTTTAAATTTCCTATTTGAAGCCTCTACCATTGGGAGCCAATCCCGCGTATCGTGACACAAAAATAATTTATTACACAACTGGATAAGGTTGATCTACCCACCACAATGTCCAAGGAGTAATATTTGACTCAATATCTGGTGGCGGTCTGGTGTAATAAATTATTAAAGGTGGTAAAATCGACCCTTAAATTACCTATTTGAAGCCTCTACCATTGGGAGCCAATTCCGCGTATCCTGACTCAAAAATATTTTATTACACAACTGGATAAGGTTGACTTGCCCACTACGATGTCCAAGGAGTAACATTTGACTCAATATCTGGTGGCGGTCTGGTGTAATAAATTATTAATGGTAGTAAAATCGACCTTTAAATTAAAAATTTCAAACCTTTACCGTTCGGAGCAAATTACGTGTAACCTGACTCAAAAATAATTTATTACATACCTGTATAACGTTGACCTACCCACCACAATGTTTAAGGAGTAACATTTGACTCAATATCTGGTGGCGGTCTGGTGTAATAAATTATTAATGGTGGTAGAATCGACCCTTAAACTACCTTTTTGAAGCCTCTACCGTTGGGAGCCAATTCTGCGTATCGTGGCACAAAAATAATTTATTACACAACTGGATAAGGTTGATTTACCCACCACAATGTCCAAGGAGTAACATTTGACTCAATATCTGGTGGCGGTCTGGTGTAATAAATTATTAAATGTGGTAAAATCGACCTTTAAAGTACCTATTTGAAGCCTCTACCGTTGGGAGCGAATTCCGCGTATCCTGACACAAAAATATTTTATTACACAACTAGATAAGGTTGACCTACCCACCACAATGTCCAAGGAGTAACATTTGACTCAATATCTGGTGGCGGTCTGGTGTAATAAATTATTAATGGTTGTAAAATCGACCCTTAAATTACCTATTTGAAGCCTCTACCATTGGGAGCGAATTCCGAGTATCCTGACACAAAAATAATTTATAGGGCTTAACTACTCTCGACAAGACTTCTTGCATTATTTTTCCTAAAATATTGTGGCAGTCCGGTGTAAAAAAATTTATTAGATTTGGTTAAATTGACGTTTTTGAAATATATAATCGTTTTGGGGTGAAATTTACCCTTAGGATAGTTATAGGGGTGGTCTTGAACTAACTTATTCAATGTAATTAATTTGTAATAAATTCTGGTTCAAGAATCATCCCGATATCATAGCTACATCAAAAGTTACAATTTTGGCGGTGCAGGTTTAATTGTAAGCTAAACCGACCACTCGTTCCTCGAAAACGGTAGCTGTAATAAAATCGGGATTTGTTGTAATAAATTGTAATAAATGTGTAACAAATTATAGTACAGGTTTCATTGGGGCGGGCTAATTTGGTCGGTGCAGGTTAAGAGCACTAATAATTCGACAAATAGGGCAGATTGGGAAAACATCCAAAAAAATTCAAATATGTTTCATTCGGATTTGAAAATTCCTGAAGATTTAACGTAATTATGTTTTTTCCGACTAGGCATACCTCTTCAAACAGTTCATCAATATTAAGGCCAGATAATATTTATTATAAATTTAATTCCTCGAATTGGCGAACTTCGTAACCAAAAAATTTTTTGTCAATTCTGTCCTGAAGTTTATTTTTAAAACAAACAAAAAAGCCATGTAATTCGATGGCTGTGCAAGTATTATATTCTAGATTTTAGATGTTTCGGAATACACTTTGAGAATATGCGACAGAAACAGCATGTAGATTTGATTTTTCGGCGATATTTTGTCATTTTTTATGTCCAAAACTTGACGCATCTGTTTTGGCAATTCTTCACTTAGAAAATATGTGGATAAAGCTGGCCATATAATTACAAGTCTATCTATAGCAGGCAATAAAGACAACCATCTCGTCGATACGTGATGAAGAATTTCTTTAAATTCGATTTCCGAGTTGTTACAAAATTCAATCAATTTTTGTCTACGTTTAGCAGCATTCGAGAAATGAGAGTATACTTGTAGAATAATATTTTCAACATCTACGTCTAAATTTCATAAAGATCTCTTTAAAGCGTTATATAAAATATGAGCATAACAATTGCCTTTCAAAATGTTTCTATTTGATGTTTTTTTAATTATTAAATAACGAATTATTTTTCCCAAAATTTGAATTCGTGTTATCAGCGCTTAAACAGAGAACGTTATTTATATTTAGTTTTAAATTATCTAACACGTTTTTCACCATATCACACATGCCTACGGCAGTTTCATTTGCACACTATAAATCTATAACACTCTATTTTGAATCCCAAGCGATTTATCAAAATACTGAATACAAACTGGGAAAATTTTTCGATTTTTTCGTTTAGATGCATCAGTTTGAACTCCGAAGTACACGTTATTCGAAAATAAATGACCAAGAACATTTTCCACGATCATTGTGGCTTTTGTACGGCCGCAACAAATTTGTTTGGCAATTTCTGAATCGGGAAGACTTTTTCTAAGGAATTTTAAATTGCAATCCAAGGAGTTGTAAGATAAATTATGTTTCACGTTATGAAATATATGGACAATTTCCGAAAAATAGACATCGTTCTTTTGCGTGGAGTTCTTTTTGACAAAGAACTTTTCTAAAATTTGGCTGGTAGTAGCAGCTGATGGATTAGCCTGATGCGCTGTTCCATTTTGGTGAATCCGAAGCGCTGAATATCCTTTATATTCTACTGAGAAATCCACTCCACAATCCAGGAGTATTCCTTCAACCACTTTTCATTAAAAACACAAAACCGTTTTTTTTAGCCTTTGGGGGAGTTTTGTCATTTTCAGATTCTTCTTCCAAATCAGACATAGTGAATTGATTCTGTAATGAAAAACTCTTTAGCAAAACACATCGAAAAAAATTAAGAGACACATAAACTGCAAGCCACATGAAACTACCATTTCCAGTGGAAATTTTCCACACAAATAAACCATAATTTCCAATTTTCCACATAAAACTATTATTTTTAATTTGATTTAATTAATTTTTACTAACCTTTTTGCATTTAAGCATAAACAACTACACTTATAAAACAATTTAAAGTGAAATGTCAAACAATTTAACGTTGAATTTGACAGTTTTGTTAGGGTTACCAAAAAAAATTATTTCTTTGCTGAATAAAAAAATTTATTTTGCAGGGATGTACGAGTACACATAAAATAAACGAATGAAATAAATGAAAATCTGAAATTGTTTTTCGATTGCAAAAATTCAAATAAATAAATACATGAAACTAAAGAAACAAATATGAAGCATAAATAAACTTAACATATAACCTTTTTTTATTATACATATTTGAATTTATAAAAATTAAAATTATTTATTTTTATAATTTTTTGGGAAAAACGCCTTATTTTTCTGGGGAGGACATTTTTGCCTTCGTGGAGGACAGAGGGAATTTCTTACGAAAGGAGGACTGTCCTCCTCAAAGGAGGACGGGTGGCAAGCCAAAATTTTACAGCAGATATAAACACTAAATTTGGAGCGCTACGGAAATACTAAAAATAAAATTCTTGTAAGTTAAGTGTAGTTGTATACGGCTTGCATATAAAACATACCCGTGAATAAATATTTTATTTATCATTATTAAATATAGTTTATAACTAGCACGGTAGTGTTGTCCCTTACCTAAACATTATTCTATAATTTACTTGAAATGAGTGAACTTAAAGGTAAACTAATTAACTTAATAATATTATTTGCCTATACATATTTTATATTCGATCAACTTAAAATTATTTACCATCTTAATAGAAGCTGAGGTAAATAAAGTAATAACTTTTGATGAGTTTTGCGCCAGCAATAATCTAGTAATAAACACTCCTCAAAATCAGATTTTGCATATCGCATTACAAAATTCGGAGGAGGAGTCGTTCAATGAGCTTGAGTTGCTTTTGGAAGAATGGCAACTTCTACATTTAAGAGGAAAATTTGCAGGTATTGTATAAAATAACTTCTACGTCGTACCTTTCAAACATTTATTCCCATTTTTTATTTTAAAGCGTGTGGTTATGACCAAGTTAACGATCTCAAGATTATCACGGAATCAGATTTAGATGCCATGTTTCCTAATATAACGGAAAGAAGCCAAAAAACAAGACTTCGAGCAAAAATAACCGAATGGCGAGTAAACATGGTAAAACATATATTGATATATAGAGACAGAATTTACATATTAGTTTTTAACATCCTATGTTAGGGTTACAAAGTCAACGTAGACTTATTATCTGGAACAACAGAATCGGTATCGACCTCAGTCAATAATTGGCTAGAATCCCAAGGGGGTTCACCCACAACATCACAAGGTCCATCTGGTTCAGTGACATCTTTGCGTTTTGTAAGTACATATATAAATAATATTAGCTAAGCATATGTAAATAATATATATAAACACATCTTTCATGCCTTTGGTTACCTTTTTCGTTTTTACATTAAAAATCGTAAAACACATCTAAATCTGGTTAAAATTTTGTAATTTAGAAACCAAAGTTAAAAATTTATTGAGAATCAGTCGCACCAACCCCTAATCAACGCGATCAAAATTTCATAAACATTTTTGTAAATTACAGGATTTGAAAAAATTGTTAAATACCGAAAGAGGCCAGAAAATTTTGAAGTGCTACAACAGAACAAATCCACCAAAATTAGGTAACCATGAGCGGAAACTTTTGATTGACTGTATATTGGAACACCATTATACTACAAATACACGTATGTTATACGATGATTGTGAGAAAATTGCCAGTGATATAGAAGATAGTTTCTTAGGCGAGAAGAAGGTAAATATAACATTTAAATTCTCAACATCTAATTTTAAAATAAAAAACTAATTTTTTGGAATGGGTTTCAGGAATGGAGGTATTACCATCGAGTAAAAAATTGTCGGCCAACAGGCCGGTTGTTCACAAAATTTAGAAATCAATCACCAGTACTGAATAAAATTCGGTATTATGAGACACCTAAACGAGCGAGACGTTTTAATGAAATCGAAAAAATAGGTAATATTTTCTTATATACAAGTACTTAAAGAAAGTAAAAATTTCTCAACATAAAGTGTTTTATAACTTAAATAATTCAATTTCATTTCTAAATAATATTTTATGTTCAGTAACATTTTCTGTTATCTGTTAACTTTATTATTTTCTGACTACTAATTTAGATATAACGGCCTCCACTAGCCGATTTAGAATAGAATTTTTTTTAGTTATATTTAGTAATTTCATCCACGTAATTTCAAATTTAAATGTTTAGCTCTAAAGCTATACAATGAAATTTTTAGGTTTCATGGTTTTCACGCAACAGGACCGATTTTAACACACATCACAAAACCGTACTTAGCACAATGGCGGTAGAAAATTATTTGAACATTATTTAAAACTGTTAGATGAAAGTAAATTTAAAGTAAATTAATTTAATTAATTTTCTACATTTAATTAATTTAATTTGTTGAATTAATTTAAATAATTTATTTAATTTTATAATTTAAATATTTAATTAAATAAATTTTGTAATTTAATTTAATTATTTTATTTTATTTCAAATTTATATTTTTTCTTCATATTTATTTATAGTTTTTGTAAATTATATTTCTTTTAGAACCACCGGTCGAGCTGCAAGACAACGATCAAAGTGAAGCATATAAAAGAGATAAAGAATGGCTTGGATGCAGAGTACTCCATGGAGCACAGTTGAGATAAAATTTAAAGATACTCTTAAAGGACGGCAGCAAGAACTTGCCCGGAGCAAGTCCAATAACGTTGGCTTTTATAAAGATTGGGTTATTTATTTGCATCCAGATGGCTATAGACTGGTAAGAATTTGAAGCAATGAAATTATTGTTAAACATAATGTATCTAATTGCGTTTTTTAAATAGATTGACTTGGATTTCGAAATGTTATATCCTGGTAAAGAACATTGTCTCAAACAGAAGTGGCCTGAATTTGAAAATAACGTTTTACCAATTTTAAGACGAACAATTAAGGATAAGTTATTAATTCAAGAATTGGATTCAATTTCCGACAATAATGGTAAACTAAAATTTAAATATGATCATTACTTACATAGCAAAACAATACGAATAGGTTTAATTTGGTCTTTTTGGTTTCTTTGATGAATCGAAATTTTAAGTATTTATATTTATAAAGTTAACAAAACAAAACAAAATAGATTACATAATGAGCTCTATCACAATTTATTCAATGATAAGTTGAAGCCCAAACATCACATACTTACGCATTATCCTTCAATAATCAAAAATTCAGGCCCACCAATTCACTATTGGTGCATGCGTTTTGAATCTAAGCATAGGGAGATAAAATTTTACACTAACGCGACAGTATCCAGAAAAAATTTTCCTGTTTCTATTGGGAAAAAATGTTTGTTAAAATTTGCTTATACTGTTTTAGAAAATGTTGGTTTTAAGCAAATACTTGTTATAAATCAACTAGAAAACAATCAATGTATTTCAGAAAAGCCATATTTTGAATACATACAAACCAAATTACATTTCAATTCTAGATTTTATCAGTTGGCATATTCAGTTACGTTTCGAAATACACTTTACAAAATTAATTTTTATATATTTGATAAAAGCAAAATTAAACTTATGCAGATAAATGATATTTGTGTTATTCAAAACGAACCGTTTCTAATCACACAATATCGCGCTATAGAATTCTACGATAAACATTTGAGTGCATATATTGTGGGAGATTTAGAACTGCAATTCGATGTTATAAAATTGAACGAAACTCATGTAAAACCATTTTTGTTATACAAATTACCAAATGCCAAAATTTGTTTTAAGCCGCCTTTATTATAAGTTATGTTTAAATATCTAGTATGTAATCTATATGAAATAAAGAGACATAGGCAAAATGTATTATAAGTTATCTATTAATAAAACAACTATGTAAATGAATTTAATTGTATGTATTTTTTATTTCGGATTGAAAATTGTGTGGAAAATGTATGTAAATATGGAAAAATCATATTTAATGTAACTGAAACATATAGGTAAGACAAAGAGTTCCTTAGATTAAGGACAAGCATCCAATTATTTCGTGATGAATATTTCTCAATTCAAGGATTAATTTTCATTGCTTTAATGTTCAAAACCTCAAACATAGAGTAATTTTACTGTAAAGTGATCTTAAAACAAGGTATATTACATAAATTATAGGTATCAAAACACAATTTTTTATATTTTTCACTATCAAAATGATGTGTAATTGGCATAATATATATGATATATTTATCAATTTAAAAAATTGTTCCTAGAATTAATGTTACAATTGACATCGTAGAATGTATTTAAACATTAATTTTATGGCCAAATACATGGCTAAAGGTTAGATTTAATGTGTTTAGTTATTAAAATTGACTATAGGCTTGGCCTTAAAAATATACAAGAATTCCTTAATTTTTTCTATAGGTGTAAATCAAGTCACAAAATCCTTGAAATTAATTACATTTACATCAAATATAGGCCAGAATTTTTTCAGTGTAGATGGATTGGTCGTCTGGGGCCCATTTTGTGGCCCCGGACCTAAATCCGCTGGATTTTTTTTACTGAAGCTGCCTAAAAGTAGAGGTCTACTCTAAACTGATCAGGAGTTTAGAAGAGTTCCGTAGCCGTGTCCAGGAAGCCGCTTCAAAAATTACTCAACGGCGTTATGCGCGACTTCTCAAAATAGCTTTTATTCGGAGAAGCCGGGCGTGTATCAGAGTCGGTGGCAGAGCATTTACTGTAAATGCTCATAGGTAATGTACATAGGTCAAATAAAGTATTATCAATGTGTGACATTGTTTTTATGAAGCCCTTATCATCAGATACAGTTTAAGACAAGAAATATTCCAATTTTTTAAATTTTGTTATTTAATCGAATTTATTCCTTCTGCATACTAATAGCAATAACCTCGTATCTACATTAGATAAAAGGATATATTATACCATTTTAGAGTCTGCATTAAACACGCATGTTTTTAAAATAGTTGGCAACTTAGGTTCTCATACATTTTTTTTCATCAAAGACGCTCAAACTTTTATAAAAAAAAATATTTACCACATTTCATGCTGAAAATTAAAGTTTAGATTTTTTTTCTCGAAAAAAGTGCAACAGCTACTCATACATTTGCTGCATATCTATTAGTATTGTCCATTAAGAATATTATAACACCAAAAAACCGATGGATTTAATTTATTTGTAGCCGTGGTGATCGGAAACGTAAAGTAATGTGAAAAAAATGGACTTTTTGTAAAAAAAAACGGTATATCTTAGGTTATTTTGAGTGCCCAATAGCTCTACTATAAGGTGCTTCAGGCTTATCCATTCATTCTGGGACACCTTGCATAGGAACAAAATTTTAATTGAATAATTGAATATTTAAAATAAGAAATATATTCGAGTTTATATACATAAGAAAGGACCTTCAAGTAATTAAGCCACATTTTGGATTTCCAGTGAACTATTGTCTTTCAAAAATAAAACAAAAAATTCCTGAAGGCAATACTTATAAGGACAGTTTGCTAATCTGCATTATGTCAGCATCTTATTGTTATTCTAATAATTAGTATTACCTCCTGCTTTATAATAACTTGTTGGAGGTAACGAGACGCCTTGTTATGGTAAACGCGGTTAGAAAGTAATTCCCAAACGTTTTCCAATGAATTAAGATCTGGACTAATCACAAGCCACTGTAAAACATCAATACCACGTTATGCAAAAAGTGATTTTGTATGTCGAGCTGAACGTATTGCAGAATTATCTTCCTGGAAAAACGTCTTCCAACAGATTTAGATACTTGGCAGCATTCATTTTAGTTGATACAAAATAAATTGGAGCACGTTCAGTGTAACAAAATGCTCCCCATACCATCAGCGAGCCACCCTCAAAATTTCGTGATGGATGAGTAAGCCTGTTCTGACGAGTATCCCTCCAATACCATTGCCAACCATCAAGGCCGTCAAGAGAAAACTTTTTCTCATCGCTAAATATGATATTATGCCACTCCCGAAATTGGTAAACCTCAGCAAATCTCAACCGAGCGATGGATACGGGCGTACTCTGGAAAAAGGAAAAAACACCCCAGGTGGTACACCGACATCAACATTGGTAAATCCACTCTCTGTAGAGACTGGCCCTATGGATTGTGGGGAAGGCCATCTATTGCATTATCAGGGAACATCAAATCCGTTCCAGAGAAGATCAAATTTACAAAGATCACCGAAAAATAGAAGCAACTCGACAGCTGACCAAGGCAATGCTTCTTCTAACGTTGTAACTAGATGTACTGGACAAACATTACACGAAATAAGTGATGCCGCCGGAAATTTTACTAGAAAAGGAGAATATAGATCTCTTGGCGAGACTAGAGCATATGGAGCAATTATGTACCAAGCTAAGCGAAGAAATTGAGTATCTAAAGCGAGAAAATGAAAACCTAAAACTGAATCGGGATTCAAAAGAAGATTACGATATAGAAAGCATTGAACCAGACAAACTCATCTATTCCACTGATGAAGATGAATTACAAAGAGAAACGGGCTGGAACCTAAAGAAGAAAAAACAGTCCAGGAAGAGTAAGAAAAGAAAAGCTGAATCGTCACCTGAGGCTGAGCAATTAAATGGTAGGGGACAACCTAGTCCAGATTCACCTCAAGATGTTCTACTCAAAGCCAATCAACCAAAAGGTAGAAGATCTACCAAGAACATTACACCAAATTTCGTGCAACCGAAAGAAAAATCACCCCCACCAATAAATATTGTGGGTGTAACCAGTTACCCAGAAATTCAGTCACTGATGAAATCGGTTACTGACAAAGACTACAAGGTAACAGCGATAATCGACAAACAAGCTCGACCTATAAAAGTCATGGCAAGAGGTTTGCATCACACTTGCTCAAGCAAAGAAATAATGGAAGACTTACAAAATAAAGGTCTTAAAATACTAGATGCATTTCCAATTTAGACAAGTGTCCAAGTGAACACCAAGATATTTAAACGAGTCAACAAGTTCGATGTCAAAATACTCAGAGTGGCAACCAATAGATGCACATTCAAGCCTGCTGTGATTAGTCAACTTAGTTGATGAACTTAGTTTTTCGGCTTAGAATCAGACGATGCTTGTCGAACCATGCACAGTTGAAAAAATATGACCTATGTAATGCAAATTCCATTACATATAGGTCCAGCGCTAGTTTACATTACAAACTAATGCACAACTTGCATTATATCAGATAGTAATGCTAATTGTATTATTTTTTATTGTATAGTTTACATTAAACTTTAACGGAATATTTTGTTAAAATTGATCATGTTATATTAAACGTTTACAGCACATTGCATAAAAAAATAAATTAATATAAATTAAAATATCTATTTGGAAGCATCATTTTTTGTCGAAAGCGGCATTAAAATTGTGTAGTAAAGTGCTTTAAACAGCAAAGTACACCACATTAGAAATTCCCAAATAATAATAAAACTAATATTATTTTATATAAAAAGTATAAGGCAAATTTCACAGATTCCACGTTTTTTACTTCCAGCTCGATTGGCGGAAATTAATTGACGTCTTTAGACTGCAAATATATGAAAAATATTTTAGGCTTATATTAAAAGTATACACAATGCCTTAGCGAATTATTATAAATTCGCCAAAAAATAGTTAGCCCCAGATTATATAGAAATTTTCTTTCGACACACTGCTGCAGTAGTTTTAAACGCAACTGCGTCGTAACTATTTTTAATGCATGCTTTGCATCAGAATGTGATACACGATTGTATTGTATAAGACTCGATGCAAGGCTTGCATTATAAATTGCAGCAAAATTTCTAACTGTGTGAGAGTAAAGTTTTTAGATCAGTATTGATCATCGAAATAACGTTACTGGGAGACTTCCCACAATAAGCCAAGGCTATGTCATCGGCAAACCCGGTAGAATAACCATGAAGATTCAGTTTAAACACCGAGTTAGTGTAATTAAGAAACAGCAATGGGCCTAATACTGAACCCTGGGGAACCCCAACCCCAATAAATTTCGGATCGCTTAACTTGTCGTTTATCTTAACTCTCACCGATCTACCATATAAATACGATGCAGCCACTTATTTGAAACTCCCCTAAACCCTATATTATACAACACAGAGAGCAGAAGCTTGTGATCGACCATGTCGAAGGCTTTAGCTGTATCAATAAATAAAGCACCGCAAGTATTGCCTTTATATAAACCAATATTCATTGTATTTAAGAATTCCAACAAGGCCGTTTCGGTACTCATACCTCGACGAAAGCCATGTTGATGAATACTCAGTACACCCGTTTGATCTAAAAAACTAGAAACCCCATTTTTAGCTGCCTTTTCAAGAACTTTTAGGATTGTTGGCTGCAACGCAATAGGTCTATAGTTACCTTTGTCGAGGCGATTACCATTATTAAAAAGGGGAATTATAGTTGCTGTTTTCAATCGATTTGGTACAAATCCCAGCTCAAAGGAAAGGTTGAAAATATGTGCAAGAGCGGGACTAATATGTCCAGCAATGGCTTTTAGTATATAACTATTCAGGCCGCAGTTATCAATTGAGTGTTTTGATTCTGTACAAATAATTGAAAAAACTTCATAACTAGACACTGGGCAAATCGGAACTTGATGACGTGTTGCTAGAGTCGAATTTGGCACCTAGGTCTTTAGCAATACTAAGAAGCACTCGTAAGAAGTTCTTCGTTCTGTGCTAAAATAGATTTAACTAGTGGCGTTTTAGGTTTACGAGTTAAGATTTCGTTCACTAAAATCCAGTTTTTTTATATCACCGCGGTTAACTGAAAAACGCTTAGAATAATAGATTTCATTTTCCTTTTTGATATCCACATTAATTATTACTGCATTATCAGGGCGCTTAGATACCTTGGTTCGCAGTTTATTCCTTTTATTAATATGTCGCGCAAGGTCAAAGGAAATCCAAGACTGCAAGCGTTTGATTTTAGATGAGCAATATGTGTAACAGCGGTCTAAAATAGTCGAAATATTATCCAAAAGTGCCTCAAGAACTGGCGATGGATTGTCGATGTTAAAAATGAACCCCCAGTCCATAAGATCCAACCTTTCATATAACAATAACAGATTGAGCTTCTTTCTTCTTCTCGTGGAATTTTGGTTCAAATTAGGGCCAGGTAACACTATGTAAGAAACCTTAAACCATACCTCAATCAAATGGTGAACAGAAATTTTTAAGTCTAAAGCCAACGCTGTTATACCTGAAAGATCATTAGATCTAAGCCGAACAAAAAAGTGGTCAATGCAAGTTGAAGAAAGAGCAGTGACACGCGTGGGAATATTAATCAGTGATTCAAGCCCAAAGCAAGACATTAGGTTTATATAATCAATGCTGCTGTTTGGAAGACCAAGAATATCAATATTCATTTCTCCAAAAACAAACAGATTTTTGGACCTAATACTGCCCAAAACCGAACGAAAATATTTACAGCATAAAAAACATATAAATACAAGGTGTCCGCCGGGAAGGTATACTACTTTGTTTGTTTATGATTTTTGATTAAATGAAAGAGAATGGATCTTATATGGATAAATGTTTTATTTAATGTCGGCAATTATGTATGGAATACAATATCAGATAAATGTCCGCCTCTGTTAGCCTCACAAATGCGAGCCCTTTTGAGCACATTTTTCATTAAATTCTCACACATTTCACGCGGTATTTCATTAATTTCATCACGAATATTTTGTTTGAGTTGCTCAAGCGTTTCTGGTTTGTTTGCATAAGCCTTGCTTTTTAGATATCCCCACAAAAAGAAGTCCGGAGCAGTCAAATCAAGCGACTGTGGAGGACAATCAACATCACCATTTTTTGAAATAACTTGTTGTGGAAAGAGTTCTCGCAGTAATTCCATTGTAATCCTGGCTGTATGCGATGTGGCACCGTCTTGTTGATACCACATGTTAATCAAGCCCAAAGTATGCAGTTGTGGCGTTAAAAAGTTTTCAATCGTATCACGATATCGCTCCCCATTCACAGTTACCGTTAAGCCGTTTTTATTTTCAAAGAAGTAAGGTCCAATGATTCCTCCTGACCAAATTGCACACCAGACTGTCACTTTTAATGAATGTACAGGTGACTGATGAATAATGTGAGGGTTTTCCATTGCCCAGAACCGACTATTCTGTTTATTCACATATCCATTTAAATGAAAATGTGCCTCGTCACTCATTATGATTTTTTCATGAAAATCGGGGTTGTCACATGGCGTAAATGGTCTTGTGGAAGAATTTGCCACGTGTCTACTTCACGACTGTCAAGTATGAACTGTCAATACTAATATTCGCCTAAATGGCGGCAAAACAAAGTAGTATACCTTCCCGGCGGACACCCTGTTTATCATAAGCAAATCTCCATTCAACCTTAATGATATCCGCTGATAACAAATTATGGGCACTTACTGAGCAATCTAAATTTGAATCAAAATATACGGCAACACCACCAGCCATATATGAATCATTGCACGCACCATACAACGTATAACCATTTAAATTATAAGAAGACAATTCATTAGTGTGGATCCAAATTTCACTCAAAACTATAAACGAGGGCTTCGTATTACATGCATTAATATTGGCAACCAGTACTTCAAAATTCCTAAGAAGATTTCTAACATTTTGATGTACAATTAAAAAATCTGCAAATGCACAATTATCCATAAAAACTAAAAAGATTATGGAACCGCGAGAAATGTACTGAAAAGTAAAGTACAAATACAATCAATACGTCTGATAGCCAAATAATTTGCACAGGACTGAAATTTGATGCATCATGATCGATTTTTATGGATGTGGGCTGTTGCAATAAATTCATGGATACTGATTTCTGGCATAGGAAAGAAGTTCGGTGCATTTTGACCAATTTTTGTGGGTGTGGGCTGTTGTGATAAATTTAAGAGGCTTTTACAGACTTTTACAGAGAAATGTTGTTTTAAAGAGCTTCACTTTTTACAGGCAGATTTTGGCAATTGAACTATTCCACTAAATTGTAATTTATTTTGTAAAAAAATTCCAGTACCACCCCCAGCACGATTGTCTAATGCCAACCCATACACGAATTGCAGGTTAACAAAACTTATAAAAAATGTTCTAACTGTGTAGCAATGGAACAATGGAAATGAAAATTTCTAAATATTGACCGTTTAAAGTGTCATGGCTGGAAATAGATTCAAATGAAAGTTCTTAATGATACTCGCACCTGGAAAAAGTTTGAGGTCAATTTTCATGTGGGGAGTTCGGGAAAACTCGATTTAATATATCGCACACACAAAATTTGAAAATTACTAAATATTGACCGTTTAAAGTGTTATGGCTGGAAATAGATTCAAATGAAAGTTCTTAATGATACTCGCACCTGGGAAAAATTACAGGTCAATTTTCATGTGGGGAGTTCGGGAAAACTCGATTTAATATATCGCACACACAAAATTTGAAAATTACTAAATATTGACCGTTTAAAGTGTTATGGCTGGAAATAGATTCAAATGAAAGTTCTTAATGATACTCGCACCTGGGAAAAATTACAGGTCAATTTTCATGTGGGGAGTTCGGGAAAACTCGATTTAATATATCGCACACACAAAATTTGAAAATTACTAAATATTGACCGTTTAAAGTGTTATGGCTGGAAATAGATTCAAATGAAAGTTCTTAATGATACTCGCACCTGGGAAAAATTACAGGTCAATTTTCATGTGGGGAGTTCGGGAAAACTCGATTTAATATATCGCACACACAAAATTTGAAAATTACTAAATATTGATCGTTTAAAGTGTTATGGCTGGAAATAGATTCAAATGAAATTTCTTAATGATACTCGCACCTGGAAAAAGTTTCAGGTCAATTTTCATGTGGGGAGTTCGGGAAAACTTGATTTAATATATCGCACACACAAAATTTTAAAATGACTAAATATTGACCGTTTAAAGTGTCATGGCTGGAAATAGATTCAAATGAAAGTTCTTAATGATACTGGCACCTGGAAAAAATTTCAGGTCAATTTTCATGTGGGGAGTTCGGGAAAACTTGATTTAGTATATCGGGCACACAAAATTTGAAAATTTCTAAATATTGACGGTTTAAAGTGTCATGGTTGGAAATAGATTCAAATGAAAGTTCTTAATGATACTCGCACCTGGAAAAAATTTCAGGTCAATTTTCATGTGGGGAGTTCGGGAAAACTCGATTTAATATATCGCACACACAAAATTTGAAAATTTCTAAATATTGACCGTTTAAAGTGTCATGGCTGGAAATAGATTCAAATGAAAGGTCTTAATGATGTTCGCACCTGGGAAAAATACAGGTCAATTTTCATGTGGGGAGTTCGGGAAAACTCGATTGAATATATCGCACACACAAAATTTGAAAGTTTCTAAATATTGACCGTTTAAAGTGTCATGGTTGGAAATAGATTCAAATGAAAGTTCTTAATGATACTCGCACCTGGGAAAAATTACAGGTCAATTTTCATGTGGGGAGTTCGGGAAAACTCGATTGAATATATCGCACACACAAAATTTGAAAATTTTTAAATATTGACCGTTTAAAACGACATGGTTGGAAATAGATTCAAATGAAAGTTCTTAATGATGCTCGCACCTGGGAAAAATTAGAGGTCAATTTTCATGTGGGGAGTTCGGGAAAACTCGATTGAATATATCGCACACACAAAATTTGAAAGTTTCTAAATATTGACCTTTTAAAGTGTCATAGTTGGACATAGATTCAAATGAAAGTTCTTAATGATACTCGCACCTGGAAAAAATTTCAGGTCAATTTTCATGTGGGGAGTTCGGGAAAACTCGATTTAATATATCGCACACACAAAATTTGAAAATTTCTAAATATTGACCGTTTAAAGTGTCATGGCTGGAAATAGATTCAAATGAAAGGTCTTAATAATGTTCGCACCTGGGAAAAATACAGGTCAATTTTCATGTGGGGAGTTCGGGAAAACTCGATTGAATATATCGCACACACAAAATTTGAAAATTACTAAATATTGACCGTTTAAAGTGTCATGGTTGGAAATAGATTCAAATGAAAGGTCTTAATGATACTCGCACTTAGCAAAAATTTCAGGTCAATTTTCATATGGGGAGTCCGGGAAAACTTGATTGAATATATCGCACACACAAAATTTGAAAATTTCTAAATATTGACCGTTTAAAGTGTCATGGTTGGACACAGATTCAAATGAAAGGTCTTAATGATACTCGCACTTAGCAAAAATTTCAAGTCAATTTTCGTGTGGGGAGTTCGGGAAAACTCGATTGAATATATCGCACACACAAAATTTGAAAATTACTAAATATTGACCGTTCAAAGTGTCATGGCTGGAAATAGATTCAAATGAAAGTTCTTAATGATACTGGCACCTGGAAAAAATTTCAGGTCAATTTTTTTTTTTTTTTTTTTTTTTATTTATTTATTTATTATTGCCTAAATAGTCTAAGAGACTGTGGCAGGCAATCCATAGCAATTTAAAACATACACACAATTTACAATATCATATTAACATAGAAAAAAAGAAAGAAAAACAAAACATTATCATATTTAGAATTAAATAAGATTTAACATTAACATACTGAAAACTCATTATGAGATCTTGTCACTTCAAATCTGATCCTTTGATTAATCCGATAGTTTTTTTTTATAATACATATATGTATATTTAAATATTCTTCACGTAGCCAAGTTAGTGGTTGCTGCTGATTGGAATTTAAATTTGATTTTAACTTGTCTACTAGATCTCTCTATAATACATTCAACCATTTACTGATTAAGTGATCCTTCAACAGCCGTTTGTATTTCATAATATTGGACTCTATTCTAATAGCCTGGGGAAGCTCATTAAATAGAGCAGGGCCCATATAAAATGGATTACTTTGGGAACGGCTTGTACTTACGGTATTTAAATAATATAATGAGCTTGCATTGTTTCTTGTATAATGTGAGTGAACTTCAGATACGGCTATAGGAGTGAGATTACATTTCATCAGAGCCATCTGAGCTTTCTTAATAAACATCAACAATTGAAATTTCCCTAGAATCTCTAGGGGAAGTGTTTTGGAAGAGTACAAAGATTTAGTCGACGTTAGTACTGGCAGGCATTTGATAGTTTTGATGATCCTGTTTTGAAGAACCCAAAGGCTTTTGATGGAATTTTTCGGTATAGTAGTCCATAGCGAGCTCATATAACTCAATCTAGAGTTGATATATGCGTCATAGAATAACCATGCTGTTCTTTCATCAATTAGACTTCTTATTCTCTTCAACGCAAATGCATAGGGCCAGATTTGTTTTTTAACTTTCAGTACTTGTTCCTTCCATTTCAGGTTTTGGTCAATGAGGAGCCCCAAGTAGGTAGTAGTTTCAACTTGCAGTATTTTATTATTATTTACTTCCAAGTAACGGGGAAAATGCGCAGGAAACTTTTTGTTTTGGAAAATTATGTAATTGGTCTTTAACATGTTCATGCACATTTTATTAGCAGTCAGCCAGTATTCTATTTTAGTAATATCTTGTGCCATTTGATCAAGAAGGCTTAAACCATCTGAAGATTTATACACTAGAACAGAGTCATCCGCATACATAAAAAGTTTTCCAGACAAGTCTATATTGAACATGTCATTAACGAAGAAGTTAAATAGAATTGGACCAAGAATAGAACCCTGCGGCACACCAGATACCACTGTCATTTTCATGTGGGGAGTTCGGGAAAACTTGATTTAATATATCGCACACACAAAATTTTAAAATGACTAAATATTGACCGTTTAAAGTGTCATGGTTGGAAATAGATTCAAATGAAAGGTCTTAATGATACTCGCACTTAGCAAAAATTTCAGGTCAATTTTCATATGGGGAGTCCGGGAAAACTTGATTGAATATATCGCACACACAAAATTTGAAAATTTCTAAATATTGACCGTTTAAAGTGTCATGGTTGGACATAGATTCAAATGAAAGGTCTTAATGATACTCGCACTTAGCAAAAATTTCAGGTCAATTTTCATATGGGGAGTCCGGGAAAACTTGATTGAATATATCGCACACACAAAATTTGAAAATTACTAAATATTGACCGTTTAAAGTGTTATGGCTGGAAATAGATTCAAATGAAAGTTCTTAATGATACTCGCACCTGGAAAAAATTTCAGGTCAATTTTCATGTGAGGAGTTCGGGAAAACTCGATTGAATATATCGCACACACAAAATTTGAAAATTTCTAAATATTGACCGTTTAAAGTGTCATGGTTGGACACAGATTCAAATGAAAGGTCTTAATGATACTCGCACTTAGCAAAAATTTCAAGTCAATTTTCGTGTGGGGAGTTCGGGAAAACTCGATTGAATATATCGCACACACAAAATTTGAAAATTACTAAATATTGACCGTTTAAAGTGTCATGGCTGGAAATAGATTCAAATGAAAGTTCTTAATGATACTGGCACCTGGAAAAAATTTCAGGTCAATTTTCATGTGGGGAGTTCGGGAAAACTTGATTTAATATATCGCACACACAAAATTTTAAAATGACTAAATATTGACCGTTTAAAGTGTCATGGTTGGAAATAGATTCAAATGAAAGGTCTTAATGATACTCGCACTTAGCAAAAATTTCAGGTCAATTTTCATATGGGGAGTCCGGGAAAACTTGATTGAATATATCGCACACACAAAATTTGAAAATTTCTAAATATTGACCGTTTAAAGTGTCATGGTTGGACATAGATTCAAATGAAAGGTCTTAATGATACTCGCACTTAGCAAAAATTTCAGGTCAATTTTCATATGGGGAGTCCGGGAAAACTTGATTGAATATATCGCACACACAAAATTTGAAAATTACTAAATATTGACCGTTTAAAGTGTCATGGCTGGAAATAGATTCAAATGAAAGGTCTTAATAATGTTCGCACCTGGGAGAAATTACAGGTCAATTTTCATGTGGGGAGTTTGGGAAAGCTCGATTGGATATATCGCACACACAAAATTTGAAAGTTTCTAAATATTGACCGTTTAAAGTGTCATGGTTGGACATAGATTCAAATGAAAGTTCTTAATGATACTCGCACCTGGGAAAAAATACAGGTCAATTTTCATGTGGGGAGTTCGGGAAAACTCGATTGAATATATCGCACACACAAAATTTGAAAATTTTTAAATATTGACCGTTTAAAGTGTCATGGCTGGAAATAGATTCAAATGAAAGTTCTTAATGATACTCGCACCTGGCAAAAATTACAGGCCAATTTTCATGTGGGGAGTTTGGGAAAGCTCGATTGAATATATCGCACACACAAAATTTAAAAATTTAATTTGTGTGAGAACTAATCGGCATGCGTTGGAGTTATTTGACTGCATACCACATGTTATCGTTGCAAGATCAACGCATACTCGTTCATTCAGATCTTTTTCGTATGTAGCACTTGCAATTTGTGACTTCAATCCGGATATTAATAAAAATCAAATTAAAAATACAAAATGAAACTTTTATTCATAAGCCGCTTTCACAGTTGTTAACATAAGGTCAAAACCATACGTCCATCATTATGGCACCCACCAATAAATATATTATCCAGAGCTTGTTGTATTTAAAACGTTTCCATTCAGAGGTAGTAATAAAGTTGGCGATGCTGGTGGCCCGCTTACTCCAGTACCATTACCTCCACTAACGACACCACCATCAGTGGTTGAATTATGCATTAATAAAGTTTACGTTAAATAAATTCCTTTACAGGTTATCCAAACTCTCAAAATATTTACCAGCTTTATGGAGAACGCCTTCGTGATTCATTGGCGTGACATTTAGTAAAAATGCAATATTTACAAAAATTATAAGTAAACTGATATGCTTCATATTTGTTGTTTGTTACAAACTGTGAACGAAATGTCTAACAGTCGCTTTATATACGTAGTACCGCAGTGATGGTAATAATAATTGACACATTATGGTCATGATTGGCTAGCTCATGAATAATTGGGTGACAATAAATTTTGATATCCGCAATTAAGAAGTGTTATAAAAACTGGGTTTTATCTGCACACCTGGTAATTGGACCGGAATGCGTACACCTATAATTTACGATACAATTTAATTTACTGCTACCGTATTTACTACTCGTATATGGTTATTATTTGATGATCGCGGGAAACAAAAATCGTCAACCAACGCTGAAATCTTTTGATCAACTATAGTAAAAAACAACGCTGCAAGCAATCCAGCGCATCTCGTAAACAATGCAAGTATTTATACGAGTAAGAAGAAGCGAAAACCTAGTCTGCTAAAGTGCTAAAGTGTTATTGCGGTGTAAAAATTATTCAACGGTTATGCGTCAAGTATTTTAATTTCTGTATTTGAGCTACGTATATAGTTGTGCTTGTTAGTTTGTTTGGGGCGACCAAATTTCGCGAGCATTTTTGAGTCAGTTGTTAAACGCCGATTTTATTAAAAATGTTCACCAGGTTTGAGAGGCTTCACACATGCGTATCTCTGGTGGCAAGCATTTCAATTAACATTTGGAAGTATGGATTATGCTAAATATAGGCAATACCAGAAGACAGGTAATCGTTTTCTCTCATACTTGCTACTTCTGCTAACGTCTCCCTGATTTTGGAATTTATTTCGGTTGAAACACTGCTTTTGATGTCTAAACTAAAATTTCGTAGATTGCTACTCGTCAGCAGGGGGGCTGACTAGTGGAATGGTTTGCTAATATTATTGGATGCAGTCCCAACAGCGACGATGAACAATTCCTTATGTCACCAAATGCAGCCACTTTTATGGTGACTACTCTAGATCCTTGAAAGTTATAGGAGTTTATCTCGGAACTGCAAAGCACATCAATAGTTGTTTCGTTTGGAACCACCCAATATCCATTGGGTAGGAGTGTGAAGTTTGATCCAGATAAAAACTCAACTCTTCAATTGTCAGGAAAGCAAAATGTTCTCGGTGATGATTACATTTTGACACGCCACTCTGTTCTGCGATACTCGTGGGATCAAGTATGGGATCTAATAATATAAAAGTTAAAATAGCTAAAAAAGTGAGCACTTCCAAAATGCAGGGAAAGGGAGTGATTGTCAGGGTGGCTAAGACTGGTTCCGAGGCTTGCAAGCCAGGAACTAGTGGTAGTGGTAAAAAGGAGAAAATCATTGCTCCTTCGTTTCGGAGATACAGGACGAGGCGTTCGGCCTTCCGTGTCTTGGACAGCCTGGCTACAGTCCCGGAGGAGCAATGAACGAAAGAACAGAGGAAATCTGATAATTGGGCAAAGAGTTGCATATCCGAAGAGAGCAATGCACGTAAGGAAGACCTTGGGTCTAAAAGGCAGAGGTCTAGTGAGGAGGAGCTTAGATGTCTGGATGCCGAGAGGAAACGGACCAAGCTCCATGTGGGGCAGTCACCGAAGAAGCATAAGCTCTTCAGCGACATTGTGAAGAAAGGGGAGGTGGTGCTAGCCATCATGGACGAGAGCCATGAGGCGGGGAGCATCACTGCAGAAAAATAGAGGTTGGTGTTTAACGCACTCCACCTAGTTTTTCTTAAAATACTTGGACAACATCCGGGACCCCCGCCAATTTGTAGGGACGCGGGTTGGTATCGGCGACGGCTGAAATTGACTGCGTGTGCAGATGAAAGATCGGCCTTCTTGTACAGGAAGGCGATCGAGGAGTTACGCGAAGTATGGTTAGGCGACTCTGTCGGATCCAACTAACCGACGTAGCACGGCTGTAGCGATAAGGTGAGTAAATACTGTTACCAAGGATCAGGTTTGTGCAAATAAATATACATCACACAAAGCTGCTTCGGCGGCGCTACTTCTCAAACTTGCTAAGTTAGGGGAGAAGCTAGTTCTGATCCAAGAACCTTGGATCAAAAACAACCAGATCTGTGGTCTGTGAGCGAAGAGATACACCCTTTTTTACGCTTGTGAGACGTAAAAGAGCAGATCATATACACTGGTCGAAAATAATATAAATGTTTTTCTACTTCCGCAGTATTGCAATGGGGACATAACTGTGGTCTGTATAGAGACGGAGGGGAGTAGATTCTGGCTTCCAGCCGCATACATGGGCCGGGAGAAGCTAGTGCCACCAGATTTACTAGAGCGGGGAGAAAGCGGAAACCTTTTTGGTGGACCTCGACACTTGCGGAGTGCCTGTCTGTGGATCTGCTTTAAATAGAGCGAAAAGATCGAGAGAAAGTCAAGACTGGAACTTCAATAAGGAATGCCTCAGAGTATACAAAACGGAAACAAGGAAGGCGCAAAGGAATTCATGGAGGCTTTTTTGTGATAGAATGGAAAGAGTCTCGGATACCTCGTGCTTAAGAAAGATTCTCTCTACTTGTCCAGCTGTTCAAACCGGATGGCGAATGGACGGTTTCTAGTGAAGCGACTCTTGATCTTTTGATGGAAACTCGCTTCCCGGTTATAGTGAGGATGCGTCGATTGCGGTGCCTTTGGTTGACTGTGGGTCTAGAGATGACTGCGGCGTCCAATTGTTGTGTACAGAGGATATTCTGAATACACGGAAGATAATATGGGCTATTAAAAGTTGTAAGCCCTTTAAGTCAGCTGGTCCGGATGGGATTGTACCAGCAGAAATTCAGAAGAACTCGGATGTCTTAAACCCCTGGCTGGAGGTTATATCTCGGGTACATCCCAAATAAATGGGGGGAGGCTAGGGCAATCTTCATCCCGAAAGTAGGTAGAAGCTCGCACAGCAACCCTAAGGAATAAGACTCATATCTCTGTCATCTCTTCTGCTGAATATTATATGGAAAGGTTTCCTGGATGTCCATAATCGTTCGAGAATTGTACCCAGAAACTGGGCACAGTCTCAACATGCGTACCATAAGGGTAAGTCCATGGACACATTATCTACCTTGGTTCGGGAATTTGAGAAGTTACTGGATTTTCAAGAATACTCGGTGGTGGCGTTTCGCGATATCGAGGGCGCTTTCAACAACGTGAAGGTGGAGGCAATTAGGGAAGGATTCTTGTCACTTGAGATTGAATACCCTGTTACCAGGCTAATTAATCACCTGCTACCTAGCAAAAGCGTTATAGCGGAGGTGGAGAAGTCTCCGTTAGAAAACGGGTTGTTCGAGGAATACCCAGAGAGGTGTCGTCTCGCCCCTTCTTTGGAACATAGTAATCAATGGGCTACTATTAAAATTTGAGGGGGATAGCTGTCTCGAGGAAGCACCTATGTACAATCAGAGATGTGATGCAGAATGCATTATCAATCACTGCGGGTTGGGTAAGCAGATGTGGATTGGGGATTAACCCCTCTAAACCAGAGCTGGTCCTTTTCACTAGGAGATATAAAATTCCGTTCAACCAAGTTTAAATGGTACTATGCTGGCCATTATTTATAGGGCGAGATTCCCAGGGATTCTTCTCGACAATAAGCTCAGTTGAAAACCAAACACGGTAGAAAGAATGAAGAATGCCCCTATGGTACTCTACTCTTGTAAAAGTGCATGGGGCTTGAAACCGGAACTGGTGCACTGGCCCTACACGGCAGTTGTAAGGCTCGCACTATTGTGTGATATGAGTGTATGGTGGCCAGCTCTGGAGAAATAATCATACAGGAACATGATGGCGAGGGTGCAGAGGGCAGCCTTCTTGCTCATTAGTGGGGCGTTGAAAACCCCACTAATGCTCTTAGAGGCCATGCTTTACCTTCTCCCGTTGGATATTATCAGTAATAAAATGGCGGTCAATACGTCCGCTCGGCTATCAGCGATTTCGGGGTAGAAGTGCAAAAAGGGCTCTCAACTATAGACGATTCTGTAAGAGATGACCTGGTGAATTTGGATTATATAACACCCCTTTTGTGCTATTGCAAGCGTTTTAAGGTGGTTTTCCCCTCTATGGAGGATTGGAAGAATGGTCTCATTATGGAGACCGGGGTTATTAAATTCTTCATCGACGGCTCCAAGCTCGATGGTAGAGTGGGAGCTGGTGTGTTCTGTAGGGAATTAAATGTAAGTCTAACTTTTCGTCTCCCTGATTACTGCAGCGTATACCAGGCTGAAGTTATAGCGATTGAATAGGTCATGAACGGGTTGAAGCACAGTGTAATATCGTTGACTAACTGTTACTGGATTTAGTTTTCCTGCCATCAAGGGTGGTATTGGACTGTTACACATTTCTTAACGAGATGAGTGAACACTTCAATATCCAGTTGGTCTGGGTTTTGGGCCACTCTGACGTTGAGGGAAATTGCTGGGCAGACAAATTAGCAAAGTACGGTACGACTCTCCAACTGGAACCAGGGAGAGAATGTATAGGAAGGCCTATGTCTGTGCTGAAAGTAGCGGGTCATAGAAAAGCAGTTGCCTTGGCAAATGCTAGGTGGCTTGACAGCAACTATGGCCTGAGCTAAGCTTGAAGCGATCCAAGATCTTCAGCACACTAAGGAAGCGTGACTTAGGTAGAATTGTAAGGGTACTTACCGCACACTGCCTTTTCGTAGATCATGCGAGAAGACTGGGTCCGGATGCAAATGACTTCTGCAGAAGCTGCAAGGATGAGGAAGAGGAGAAGGAGACTCTTGTTCACTTCGTATGCTCATGTCCTGCGCTAGCTGGCAGTAGACATGATCACTTTGGCAAATACACTATGGACAGCCTCTCTGATATCGAATGCTGTAATGTGTGAGACCTTTTACGTTATGTGAATAGCACTAGATGGGTTTAAAGGGAGTTTAATGATGTCACATCCTGTGGTATCACAATGGGCCAAAACTGGCCTAAGTGTGCGATAGCAACCACTGAAACCTAACCTAACCTATCGCTTCGTTTAAAAGTTATTACAGATATAAATAGGAATGGAACTTTTGCACACCCTGTACATCAACTGAAAACTTTATTCGTACCAGATACAAATACAAAAAGACCGACCACAGATATACCCACATTCGATATGCTTAACACAAGGCAGTCCGTATCACACTGACATGGAAGATAGATCGACCCTGATACACCCGATTCTAATGTTGCGTTCAAAACAACAACAACAACATACGAGTAGCATCGTCCTCGTTCGATTAAGTATAGAGTACCCCGGAAAATATATAGACTGGAGATTTGCTTTAAATTTAAATTAAAGCAAATTGTTTTCGATTGGTGACATTTTTTCTAATCAGAAAGCCAATAATCGTGGCAAGCTCTATCTCTCCCCAGACCTTCAAATGATTATATGCAGTCGAACGAGTTGGACATTTGTAAATCTCAATTCGAATAACTAGTCTCCAGGGCCATCGTCGGCTCATTTTGGAAACCCAATCTTACCCAGAAATAAAATTTCATCCCATTTTATTAAGAAATGCAGCTAATTTCCATTCAACCGGTCGGAAAAATGGATTAATTCAGTTCAAACTAGCCGTTTTTCAAAACCACAATCAACACTGATTTTTCATTTAATTGTTCATCACATAAGCCCTCACCCCAATCGATTGCCAAATAGCTTAAATCCATTATAAATGGACATTTCTTAACAACAAGAACAAAGACTAAAATGTATACAGTCCATTAAGAATATTCTCTCCAACGTATGGGTACCCTACAGACAAGCTATTTTATATCATACAGTTTTACGTTGTACAAACGAAGTTGGTAAACGAAATTTTAATGCGTTTATCAAATGGTCATTTTTAAAACGAGTCACATAAACATTTGACTCCTATAAAAACCACAAAACAAGTAGAAACCCAACCACAATGCAGCAGTAATTAGAAAAAATAACAAGAAGAACCTGGACCTCCTTGGACTCTGCATGGCTTGAGGAAGAGAGAAGCACGTCTAAGAGACTGCTACACGGAATTAGCCACATACGCACACGCATAATCGATATGAAAACCAATAAAAAAAATTTAATTATTTTTGTGACGTTTTATTAATCATTAATAACATTAGAGCGAGAAGACAAATTTAGCAGATAAGTAATTAGATTCTAAGCAAAAATAATAAAGTGCGATGAAAATAAGCTAGAGACACTCAAAACTCGGCGTACTCGACATTTTAACTAAATGCTATCATATTATCCAGAGGTGGTTGTAAACGTGAAATTGCCAGGAAATCCACCGGGGAAACCACCTGGCGGCGGCCCTCCCGCTGGTGGCCCTCCCGCTGGTGGTGCGCCCATTGGTGGTCCTTGTCCATAGTCTCCACCAGCAAACCCTAATAAAACGATTAATAATCTCTTGTATATTGAAAATCCTTTTGTAATTCTAATCCTTATGATATTTACCAGCTGCGCCAAGATTCCCATTGAAATTCATTGGCACTGCGTTGATTAATAGCGCCAAGCTAACGAGTACGATAAGCACAATAATATATTTCATATTTGCTGAACTACTTTAATGAGATGAATCTGAAATGCAGTGCCTATATATACTTATCTGACGATAATTGACCATGTCACGACGATAATTGACCGGATTACGCAACCATGTGTAATTTATCAAATTTTTTTGCGGGGATTACAAGACAGCAAAATTTTAAATTTTGGATATCCGCAAATCAAATAAATGTCATAAAAACAAACATCGCGCGCGTTTATTTTCGGTTTTGTAATTTGCTGCAAAATTATACATAAGTGCATTAGTACCTCTACCTATAAATTGTATTCAAGATTTGGTCCAATGATTTGTTATTCGATAATTTCTTTTTTTTTGGTCAAATTGGCCAATCACGTTATATCGGAAATTTCAAATCGAACCACAGTGTTACTTATAAAATTTAGGTGTTAGGCTAGGTTAGGTTAGCATATAAAGCATCGACACATATCGCATAGAGATACCACATAAATTGCTCCTCATCTCCAGTAGGTTATTTAGGATGTTTTCATTTTTGGAGCTACGCCATTAACCGTGCCTGTAATAATACCGACAACCAAACTGATATGCAGTATTGCTAACACCAATTGTTTCAATTTTGCCAGATTAGTTTTTGCCAGGTCTACCTAGTTATAAAACAGGAGGTACCACTAGGTACCATCCGATTTTTGATCTCGAAATTTTCTCCCCGGTATAAAGTACCTTACCTCAAGTGTCTGACCTCAAGTGACAAATGTGTATTCATGAAACAAAATTTAAGTGAATATAAAACTAATTCGCCTTTTCATAAATGAGAGACAATTCTGAGCTACTTTCATAGGGGAGGCAAGAAGGGGAAACAAATTTACCTCTAGTTGTAAAGAACTGACTCACTAAACTTAGCTCACTCGGTTCTCTCTGGCGGGAAAATTAGACTTAAAATAAGTCTTACCTTTAAAGATGGTAAGCTTATAGCGTTGGTAGTTAGAGGGATATTTAAGGTTCTGCCTGCCTTCAAAAACAGGTGATTTATCAGAATATTTGAAGCTGGTCGCCAGACAGTAAACAATTATAACGGAATTCATCTACTGAACAGGCTGACAAGAAGTGTTACCAAAACAAAACGCCACAGAATTTTTATTTTTTGATGAATTTTATTGAATCAAAGTAAAAAATGTTCACAAACATTTAAATTTTCGAATTGCATTGACAGTTTTTGATTTGGCCACCCTTAGCCGCGATTATGGCCTTCAAACGGCCGACAAAGCTATTGCAAGCAGCATGAAAGTGGCTCTGCGGTATTTTAGCCCATTCCCGGCGGAGCGTTTGCTTGAGATGATCGACACTTTGGTATTTTTTTGTCTCAATCTTGCTCTTCAAAATACCCCAAACCGAGAAATTTAGCGGATTTGCTAAGAAATTTAGCGGATCCGGTGAATTCGGTGGCCATTTGATGTTTTTGTGCCCAAGGCTTCAATGCTCCCTCCAACACATGATCCCGATAAATTTGAGTATTTATCTTGATGCCACGGTCCAAAAAAACGAGCGATGAACGGCTTTCGGCCGTTATGGCGGCCCAAACCATCACCATAGGCGGCGCTTGGTTTCGAGTGGCAATCCGTCTGTCAAAATTTTCAGTAGAACGGCCGAGCAAGTAAATCCGGTAGTTTTGCTTGTTCACATATTGCTCAATAACGAACGGTGACTCATCGGAGAAAACCAAATTCGGCAAATCGCGCACTTTCGTGCAAAGCGTAACAACTCCTTTGCTCTTTCCACTATAACTTTTTTTGAGCATCGGTGAGACTATGCGTTTTATGGAATTTCAAGGCCTTTAGTTTAAGATGATCTTTCGATATGTGCTGCATCCGTTCAAGCGAAATGTTCGCCTCACGAGCCATTTTTCTGCCGCTACGGCGCGGATTCCGAGCCAATTTGGCCTTCACCTTCCGAATGATATCAAGCAATGTTGCAGTGCGTTTCGGTTCACCACCATGGCGTTTTGCAAAGCAGCCAGTATCGTTATAACGATTTATGGTGCGATACACAAACATTTTATTCACATGCAGATGTTTTAACTGGTTAACAATCTGCAGCTGTGGTTTTCCAGCCAAATATAGAGCAATCACACTATTACGCTTGAATTCCAATGCGGATAACTTTTTTTCTGAATATTTCCCACTAAAATGCTTTTGTACACTTGTAAACAACGGAATGAACTGTCATTAGAGTAAATTTGAGCGTTCTGTCATCACTGGTTTAACAGCAATGACAGTCTGAAGTTGGTAACACTTCGTGTCAGTCACTCGGTAATAATTGAGCTAGAGATGCAATATACAAAATGGTGCACCAATCCCTATAATTCCCCAATGGCATTCTTTACAATGGCTCAGGTTACTAGGTTGGTTTTTTCAATTGAAATTCAGACAGTTAACTTTTTCTGCCAAGTGCAAGCTGATATCGTTTAACAAGTTGGAAAGGTAATCAGAAGAAGTTTGTAATTGTTAGATAAAAGTAATACCAGTTGAATTTTGTCATCTACTGTGTTGAATGTCACTAAATGGACTTTCCCATCGTGCCCTGTATGTAATTTCTACACCTTACCCAATCTCCAATTATTTATCAGTGGATTATCCAGTGGATTATTTATCAGTGGGTAATGGAAAACTTACAAAATAAAGGTCTTAAAATATTTGATGCAGTGAACATTGTTAAAAAAGAAAAAATAGAAATCCAGGAAGGAAACCAAATTATCAGTGAAAGGGGACTCTCTCTTTTATGCTGGTATTTGAACACAAAGAGAATCTTCAAAACATTTATGGAATAAAAGGAATCCTTCACATGAAGGTGAAAATCGAACCAATGAGAGGAACCGCACAACACGCATACCCCAATGCAAGAAATGTCAGGCATTTAATCACACCCAAAGATATTGTGGCCGGAATTCAAGATGTGTAAAATGCTCAGGTAATCATATTACCTAGAGATGTGGCAGCCATGTGTACAAATTGAAAGGGACAACATCCGGCTAATTATCGAGGCTGGGAGGTTGCCAAACAACTACAAAAATTAAGAGATAAAAGAAGAAATCAACCGCAAAATCACGAAAATCGGAGGGTTCAAATATCAAATCAGATGGATCAAAACCCACAATCAAGCAACACAGAGCAAAGAAGTTTACTTGTCCAGGTAGTGAAACGGTTTGGATTCAACCAAACATACGGACTCCAAAAATAACCAAATTATGGAAAACATTATGAACAGCATTGCAGTTATTACAAAGCGGCTAGATGACCAAAGTAATCTGAACAACATGATACTTGATTAACTGAGAGAAATGCAACTCCCTCAACGCAATCCAACAAAAAATGTTAAGTAAGGACTGGAATGCGAATGGGATTATGCAACATATTCTAGAAACAGTAATATTTTTAAAGTCAGAAAAAATCGAGATTCTCTTAATATCTGAAAGCTATCTAGTTAAATCTTCGTTTAAGTCACTACTGTAAGGATCCAAATTAAACACAGACAGCTTACTGTCTCTGCAATATATTGTCCTCCCCGGCAAAACTTGAAAAAGGAGGACTACCTTAAACTATTTAAATCGCTTGGACGTGATTTTATTATTGGAGGTGACTTTAATGTAAAAGCACCTATTGGGGATCTAGTCTTACGACGTCAAAAGGTAAAGAACTGCTTCAAGCAGGGCAGAGATCAAAATGTGAATTTTATTCTGGTGGTTCCCCAACATACTGGCCCAGTGACGGAATGAAGATACCTGACCTAATAGACTTTTATGACAGTCAGTCGGAGAACAAAACAATTATTAACAATTTAGGTAACAGTCTCAAATCTTTTCTTAAAGAAGTTAAAAATGCATCAGTCAACAGATATCTACTTAGCCTAACCGATGAAAAACTTTCTGATTAGTCTCTGTGGAAGGCGGCGGAGGAATTCAAAAGACCCAAAATGCAAGTGTACTAAAGAGAACGCTAATCTGTTTGTGGAGTATCTCGAGAATACCTTCCAACCAACAATCTAGATGATTTTGAAATGCGCCCAGTAATTCTCAAAGATTTGAAAGAAGTAAAAAGCAACGTGAATGTTAAAAAAGCCGCATGGTATGACGATTACTTGTCAAATAATCAAGGCTCTACCAGGTAAAGGATTTCCTAGGCTATTATTCCGTGACAATGGAAAGTAGCAGAAGTAATCATGATAGCAAAACCAGATAAACGATAACGATAAAAAATCATACAGGCCAATTATGTCAAAACTCTTTGAAAAATTATTACTAAAAAAGACTTAAACCAATAATTGAAGACCGACAACTGATTCCTCTACTTCAATTTGGATAGAGAGAAAAGCACTCCACAACTGAACAGGTGCATAGAATCACCAACATTATTGAAAGAACGTTAGAACGTATAAAAGTATGCTCCAGCATATTTCTGGACGTCGTGGTGGTATAAATGAGGAGCTGAAGAAGACTAGACTGATAGAAGTTCGGGAAACTCCTCTTACTATAGTTATAACGAAACCAGCACACTTGCCTGTACTAACGCTGAGTTTCATACAGATGTTGAGGAACTTGCGAGAGAAATTGATTGGCTACACAAACAACAGAAAAGACCACGAAAAAAACGAAAAGCAGAATTCTCATCAGAAGTTGGGGAGCACTCGCAAGCAAAAGTTAATGAAACTGCCGAACCAGTGCCTGTACCCTCATCAGCCACAAGAACAACGCTAGGTTGCAAAGAAGACTAAGGCACCATCACCAATTAATGTGATAGGCATTACACAGTTCGCAAATATCTAAGCTCTAATGAGATCAGTGTCCACAAACGACTATAGAGTAGTGACAACAATAATGTTTGGAAAATAAACACAAGAAATCTCGATGCATACAAAGCTTTAGCCACAAAGCTTACTGAAGAAGGTAGAGAGGTATACATATATGAAGACAAAAATAACCGAGAAATTAAGGGTATAGCCAGAGGTTTTCATCCCACCTGCAAGAAAGAGGATATAATAGAAAACCTCAAAATGATAGAACTGCAAACTGAAGACTCAGTAAACATCCTTAAACGGGAGAAAATTGAAAATAGTTAAGGAACCAAGAATATAAAAGAGGGCTCCCGCTATTCATTTAAAAAAATTAAAATATATTTAATATCAAAGCAATTCTCAATATGAGGGTTAAAACAGAGCCACTGAAAAAGAGCACGAGATTAATAACTCAATGCAAGATGTGCCGGAAACAAACCTACAAGGTGTATAAACTGTAATGGAATCGACCGAATGGCAAGTGGTTAAAGCTTTGGCGTTTGGATCGAGAGGTACCGAGTTCGAATCCCGATAGGGGCAGGATGTAAAGGGAGTTTTCATCAACAGATTACGATTTGTGATGAAATGGAACACATTTATGACCCTCTATAGGAGTGCAAAACTCATGGGCCGACCCATCTTCCATGCCAGTATAGGCTGGCATGGAGCTATCCAATGTGCAGATGGCATAAAATCGGACCTATAACCGTACGTCCTCGGATTGGCTAACACTGGCGTAAAAGTAAGGACGGGAAAAGCAAACCAAAGATTAAGAAACAAAACACGTCAATCGACTCAAAACACTAACATTATAAGAGAAAAGATTCCAACTACATCTAGAGTGCCGAGACAACCAGAGCCCATAGGGCCAGAAAGGAGATCCAACTCATGCTACTGAAGTTAGTAGAAAAATTCAAAATAAAAACTGCACTATCGACATCCTTTGTATACATTGGTAGAAAAAATCAGCGGTCATTTTTTATTGTTTTTGACCGTTTTCTGAAGAAAAACTATATTATCGACGTCTTTAAAATAGTCGTAGAAAAATTGACTCAATTTTCTTTATGTAAGCATGTTTTCGGCCGGAATTCGAGTAAATTTCAACTGTTTTAACAATAAATTAGAAGTAGAAAGTAGAAACATTTTCCAGCTTTAGGGTTTAAAAGGTCTGCAAATTTGTTGATTTAGAATAGTTCCCGCTATTTAAATTTGAGTGCGCATCTTATGATATTTAACTAATTTGAGCAATGTAAATTAGTCTAGGATGAGTACTTCTATTAAAAGGTTCACCGATTTGTCATTGCAAATACTTCCTGTACTCTGTTTGCCAACTTATGACGAAACATAAAATTCCGCCGATCGTGGGTATTCCCGCTATGAGAATATACGTTACACGGGAAATGTATCAGTTCCGTTGAAAAGTGTCACGTATATTCGAAGAGCAGGAATTCCCATGATCGCCGAAACTTTATGTTTCGTCATAAATTGGCCAACAGGGTACAGAAACTATCGGCAATGACAAACCGGTGGACGTTTTAATAGAAGTACCCACCCCAGACTAATTTGCGTTGCTCAAATTCGCAAAATATCATAAAACGCGCACTCAAAATTAGCGGGAGTTCCCACAATCAACGAGTCGTCGTTCTCGCTTGGTAGATAGCCATAGAAGTCTAAAATTTATATAAATCAACAAATTTGCAGACATTTTAAACCCTAAAGCTGGAAAATGTTTCTACTTTCTGCTTCTAATTTATTGTTAAAACAGTTGAAATTTACTCGAATTCCGGCCGAAAACATGCTTACATAAAGAAAATTGAGTCAATTTTTCTACGACTATTTTAAAGACGTCGATAATATAGTTTTTCTTCAGAAAACGGTCAAAAAAAATTCTGCTGACCTTTTGTACCAATGTATATAAAGGATGTCGATAATGCATTTTTATGCTGAATTTTCTGCTAACTGCAGTAGCATATCCTACTCGCAGATAACGCAGCGGAAAATATATTCTGAAGTATAGAAACGATAAACGCACGAAAAACACGAACGTTGTCTAGAGGCTATATAAAGGATGGTTAAATTTTAAGGGCCGATGTTCATTTTGAATACAACACAAATTATTTAGGAAATTATTGTTCTTCTTCTGGAGAATGAAATTGGAATTCTTTTTATTATGATAATATGGTATGGTTTAATTATGTATGGAACAAAATATCGGCCAAATGGCCGCCGCGACCTCGGCTCCTACAGACCCGGTTTGCTCAAATTTATGCACGATTTTTCCGATTGTACGCACATTTGGACGATTAAATTGACCGAAAAAATCACGAAGTGCACGATATGCATTTTGATTTGAACGCCCATTTTCATAATATGCCTGAATAACTTTAACGCATTGCTCGATTGTGTATCTTTCCATGGTTCAAATTGAGTTAGTCTGAAATTGAGAAATGTCAAATTAAATGCAGAAAAAAACTTGACGTTTAGGTGTGGTTCACATTCAACGTCGGCCCTTAAAATATAACCACCCTTTATAAGCGACTGGATAGAGAGAAAGGTACGAATGAGCTTACTTCAATGCTATACTAATCAAATAAGCAGAACACTTAGAATTGTTATTTGGAACAAGAATGGATTACAACAGTATGTTCCTGAGCTAGAAATTTTTCTAAACAGAAATTTTATTTATCAAAATACGTGACTATGAATGCTACCATGCTATTCATCCAAGAGGGACCGATAAAGCTGGATATATCGCGATTATTACAAATAATATTAAACGTTAAGAAGTGCTCGGTATTGAAGCAGAAAATATGCAAGTTAAAACCTTAAAAGTTGAATCAATCAATAATATGGATCTCATCAGTATCTCCTCTATTTACTGTCCCCCATGCCACCAGTCAAAAAAGAAGATTACGGGTGACTTTTTAAATCACTAGGACCAAATTTTATCATAGGCGGTGATTTTAATGCAAAGCATACCTATTGGGGATAGACTTACAACCTCTAAAGGAAAAGAGTTATTTAATGCAGATCGAGAGAATAACTGTGAATTTTACTCTGGCGATCAACCAACATATTGGCCTGCTGACATACATAAAATACCAGATCTTCTTCAATTATTTGTAACAAAAGGATTTTAGAGGACTAGGAGGACACAATAAACCCAATTGAGAATTGTTCAATAAATTAGTGGTACAGCAAACAAAATCTCGGCGAACCAATTAGCCCAGAGATGCACGTGGCAGAAGAACTAGAAGCATCCAATAATAATATCGAACAAGCAGCTTGGGAAAGTTCACCGATTTCTCATACCAACACCACATAAGGAAGGTCTTGAGGTCAGAGAACTAGTTAAAGAGAAACGTAAAGCTCGTAGAATCTGGTAGCAGAATCGTGATCCGTAACACACGAATATCCTCCATTTTATGTGCAACAAATTAAAACAACTAATAAAGGAAATAAAGAACGAAAGCATAAATAAGCGACTTCGATATCTTTCTGAACTAAAGAATGACGATTACTCACTCAGAAAAGCAACGAAGGGGATAAAAGAACCAAAATGGGTAAACCTCTGGGTAAAAGCGACAAACAGAAAGAGCTGCTCATTTGAAAGAGGCTTTTCATCCATTACCGAGACAAAAAGCAAATGAAAATAGAATGGTCGTAAACAAAAAGTAGATAATTTCAACATAAGACATGTGACCTTCTAGAAACTTAAAACTGAAATCATTAAGTATCAAAAAACTCCAGGTTATGACTTAATTACTGGGAAAATTGTAAAATCCATTCTCGAGAGAGGTTTTCGTAAATTAGTTCAAATAATTAATGCAGCCTTCAGATTGAATTATGTTCCACGTCAATGAAAGGTGGCTGACGTAATTATGATTCCTAAACCAGGTAAACCAGCAAATGATTAAAAAAATATAGGCCGAAATCACTACTTCCGGTCATCCGGAAATCATTCACACCAGTTTGGGCTTAGAGAAAATCACTCAAAACGGAAATAAGAAGATATGCTCTAGTATTTTCTTAGATGTAGCTCAAGCTTTCGATAAAATTTGCCACCAAGGGCTTGAATTTAAACTGCATCGAGACCTTTCTAAAAAAAAATATTAAATTCTTAAATCTAACATTGCAGACCAACGTTTCCAAATGAAACTTGAAAACCAGTACTCTAAACTAAGAAAGAATATCAGCAGATATACCACAAGGTAGTGTACTTGGACTTATTCTGTTCAATCTTTATACGAGAGACTTATTGAAGGTGCTACAGCAGCAACATTTGCAGACGATATAATACTGTGGGCAAAAAATAGTAAGACTGTGTTCATAATTTTAAAATTCTTTATTTATTTCTCCAAATCTATTTCGTCCTCATCAAAGTAATCCCCCCCCCCCCCCCGGCCTCAATATACTTGTGCCAACGTTTTTTCCAATCCTCGAAACAGATGTTAAAGTCAATTTCCGGAATAGCATCCAATGCGCGTAGCGATTCACGTTTAATGTCTTCAATTGACTCAAAACGGTTTCCCCGGAGCGGTCGTTTGAGTTTGCTGAACAGCCAGAAGTCACACGGAACTAAATCAGGCGAATACGATGGTTGCGGAACGATATGGGTGAAATTTTTGGCGAAAAAATCACGTAAAACCAATGCAGTATGAGAAGGTGCATTATCGTGGTGCAAAAACCAAGAATTGTCGACCCATAATGCCGGCCTCTTTTTACGAATAGCTTCGCGCAAACGACGCATAACACTCAAATAGTATTCCTTGTTGACAGTTTGGCCAGTCGGAAGGAATTCGGAGTGCGCCACACCTCGATAATCGAAGAAAACTTTCAACATGACCTTGATTTTTGACTTGCTTTGACGTGGTTTTCTCGGCTGCGGCTGATCTTTGGCACGATATTCGGCCGATTGATCGTCTGTTTCCGGGTCGTAAGCATAGATCCAAGACTCATCGCTAGATATAATACGTTTCATGACATCCTGGTAGTCGAAAAGCATTGTTTTACAGACGTCAACGCGACGCGTTGTTTTTCCAAAAAATTGAGTTGTTTTGGAACCAATCGTGCTTTCACTCTTCTTAGGCCCAAATGATCTTTCAAAATAGTTTTCACTGATCCTTCCGATATTTCAACGATGCCAGTAAGATCTCTGACTGTTAATCGTCGATTCTCGAGCACCAATTCCTTAATTTTATTAACGTGTTGATCATCAGTTGATGTTGATGGCCGTCCTAGACGTGGTTCGTGGTCAACACGTTCTCGACCCTCTTTGAACAATTTGTACCCATCAAAAACACTTGCTCGCGACATACAATTAACACCGAAGGCCTTTTCCAACATTCTGAACGTTTCGGCACCACAAAATTGATTCCGCACACAAAATTGAATGGAACTTCTTTGTTGAAGAATTTCACTCATTGTAAAAATCGCCGAATGCACTTTTTGTACTTCAGGAAGACAGGCGTATACTAAACACTAATGATTATTTTGATGTGACATTTGGCACAGATGCCACTGACAGTCATACCAGTAGTAGAAATTTTAGCAGTTGTAAAAGAAATTTCACATCTTACTAACTGAAGCTAAATTAGTACAAGTCAACTTAACAAACCAAAACGTGAGCTTGATCAAACCACAAATTGAGCTTGATCATAGAGACATGCATCCTAAGTACTCAAGCAACATGCGACAATAGTCAATTGTAGGTTGCACAAAAATTTTATTTAAATATAAGTCAAAGACTTAGCGTCTTTTAAACGATGATAGACGAACTATGAGAACTTCACACAAACACTGGACTCCGAACAATCCCTTGCTTAGAATACAAATTCGTGAAAGACCAAATTGGAAAGAAGCATTTTAAAGGGACATGCACATACACATTCTGAAAACCAAAACTGTAATAGTACACCAATTTTAGCCCAGTTCCAATTTATATCCAAAAGGTAAGCATAGAACTCGCTTTCAGACAGATTTTCTTCAACATTACTTCCCAAACAAAGATAGATATGGGTTATAATGCGGTTCTTGACTCGTACAGTGGTCTTGAAAAGTACATTCAAATACACCCTTGGGCACGAACGATGGGCAAAGATGCCCAATGAAAACTAAATGTAAAACTTGCTTAAAAAGTTTAAAAATTAACAATTTATTTTATAAATTATTTCAATTGCTGTTCATCCAGATTGCACGGTGTATGCTGTATTTCCATAACATAACCCATTGTACTTGACATACCAATCTAAAAATTCAAAATGTTAAAAATCGTTTAACTCTTTTGTATTGTAACAGTCCATTAATTACTTGTTAAATGTTCGCAATTATATTTCTGCAGCAGACACAAATTATAAAACGTGTTTATATTATTATCGGTCGCGCCAAACACCGACATTAGTGGACCGGCACACACAGGTACATAAGTACGTGGACATATCTGTCGACATGAGTTATTAGTATAAAACGGGGCAGCATTCACCTGATTGCGATCGTGATAAAAAACTGTAATATAAAAAATATTATCGAATACTCAAACCATTTTTTTAATTGCCAACTAATCTTAATAATAAAAATATAACAGTTTTATTGCCTCACCGAACAGCGCGATTTGTACTACGAATATGAAAATTTTACAACACATAATCAACAATGAATGTTTGCACAGGTGTGCACGTGATACTGGTGTACTTATTTCAGTGGAATTGTTAAATTTAATAAATTATTTATTATTCCGATATGGTAATTTATATATAAATGGACCAGCACTTCGCCATGCGTCCGCACGTAACGCGTAAAATTCAATAATTTCCAAATTATTCACTTGACGGCTGTGTGTATCTAATTAGCACATGAAATTGAGAAACAATAATGAACGGATATGTTGCAAGGTTTGATAATTGGCGTTAAGTAAACCGGATGATCAAAATTTGGGTGGTTTGGTCAAGGTGTACAACACGCGAGTTGTCGGTTAATTGATTACCTTAAATAATGATACTTTGTATTTAAGACCTATAATGAACAACGTAATGATGATGGATATTCCTCTATTAATTGCATACAATTATCACCAGACCACAAACAACAGTTTATTATAAAGTGCTGACTTTGTTACGTAGCCTAGACGAGAAAAATGCGTGTGGTATATGTCACAAAAAAATAGTCTCAAATTTGTTGCATGCAACAAATGTTGCACAGAAATTTCAAAAAATGAAAGGATTGATTTGAAATAAAAATAAATGATAGATTTTCAGCGCGTAATTTCGCGCGTAATATTTCGCGCAAAGAATTTCATTAATATTCTTGTTGTTTCATTAGCATTTTATGATGTAACCTTATGTTAAAAACATAAGCAACGAATTTAATACACAGAACAAGGCAAGTGTCTATGGATAGGTAAGTTCTCTCAATGTTAGTAAATTTTCAAAACGCTAATAACAACAGTTAACTTATAAATGACACAAACTTAGGGTTTATTCCCACAAGTTTCAAATAAGCAATTTGCCCAACAAATTTCAAAAGATTGACATTTGGGTAGGTTTCTTGGAATGCTCATGATATGGTCTCTTACCGGGACAAACGGATCGAACGATTCCTAGGATCGGCGATAAAAGTAACGGAACTTTTACAAACAGGTTGTAGCAACAAGTTTCAATTAAGAATTCTTTTCAGCAAATTTCAAAAGATTGGCATGTGGGTAAATTTTCTGGAATGCTCATACGGTCTTAAAAGATAAACGATTTGAACGATTCCTGGGGTCAGCGATATAAATAATGGGTCTTTTATAAATGGTTTGTTGCAACAAGTTTAAATTAGGAAGGTTAGGTTAGGTATCAGTGGTTGCTACCGCATACTTTGGCCAATTTTGGCCCAATGTGATACCACGGGATTCATCCTTATGAACTACCTTTAAACTCATCTAGTGCTATTCACATAACGTAAAAGATCTCGCACATTACAGCTTTCGATATCAGAGAGGCTGTCCATAGTGTATTTGCCCAAGTGATCGTATCTTCTGCCAACAAACGCAGGACATGAGCATAGGAAGTGAACAAGAGTCTCCTCCTCCTCCTCGTCCTTGCAGTTTCTGCAGTAGTCATTTGTATCCAGATCCAGCCTTTTCGCATGATTTCCGAAAAAGGAGTATCCGGTAAGTACCCTTACAATTCTACCTATGTCACGCTTCCTTAGTGTGATCAAGATCTTGGATCGCTTCAAGCTCAGCTCAGGCCATGCTTGCTTCGCTACCCTGCCAGTCGGACTGTCGAGCCACCTAGCATTTGCTAAGGCAACTGCTTTCCTATGACTCGCTGCTTTCAGCACAGACATAGGCCTTTATATACAGACATAGGCCCTACATATTCTCTCCCTGGTTCCAGTTGGAGAGTCGTACCCTACCTTGCTAATTCGTCTGCCCTGCAATTTGTCTTAACGTCAGAGTAGCTTGGAATCCAGACCAACTGGATGTTGAAGTGTTCACTCATCTCATTAAGAGATGTGTGATTATTCAACGCCACCCTTGACGCCAGGAAAACTGAATCCAGTGAAAAAATGGCCGCCCGACTCAGAGAGTTCAGAACCAGTTCATGACCTCTTCAATCGCTATAACTTCAGCCTGGTACACGCTGCAGTAATCAGGTAGACGAAAAGATAGACTTACATTTAATTCCCCACAGAAAACACCAGCTCCCACTCTCTCCATAATGAGACCATTCTTCCCATCCTCCTTAGAAGAGAGAATCACCTTAAAACGCTTGCAAAAGCACAAAAAGGGTGTTATATAATCCAAATTCACCAGGTCATCTCTCACAAAATTGACTATAGCTGAGTGCCCTTTCTGCAGGCACTTCCAGCCCGAAATCGCTGATAGCTGGGCGGCCGTATTGACCGCCATTTGCTTACCGATAATATCAAACGGGAGAAGGTACAGCATGATCTCTAAGGCACTAGTGGGGGTCGTTTTCAACGCCCCACTAATGAGCAAACATGCTGCCCTCTGCACCTTCATCATGTTCCTGTATGATAATTTCTCCAGAGCTGGCCACCATACACTCACACCATACATTAGTATGGGCCTTATAACTGCCGTGTAAAGCCAGTGTACCAGCTCCGGTTTCAAGCCCCATTTCCTTCCGATGGCACTTTTACAAGATACATTTTTACAGGTTAATGCCCAATCCACATCTGGTGACTCAACTCGCAGTGACTGATAACGTATTCTGCATCACATCTCTGATTGTACATATATAGGTGCTTCCCCGAAACAGCTATCGCTACGTCATCGGCATAAGCAACCACACCCATTCCTTCCCCCTCCAGTTGCAATAGTAGTCCATTGATGACTACATTCCAAAGAAGGAGAGAAAGGATACCTCCCTGGAGTGTTCCCCGAACCCGTTTTCTGGCGGGAACTTTCCCCAGCCCTGCTATAACCCTTCTGCTACCTAGCAGGTGATTAGTTAGCCTAGTTACTGGGTATTCAATCTCAAGTGGCAACAATCCTTCCCTAATTGCCTCCACCTTTACGTTGTTGAAAGCGCCCTCGATATCAAGAAACGCCTCCAACGAGAATTGTTGAAAATCCAATGACTTCTCAAGTTCCCGAACCAATGTAATGTCGTGTATGTAATGCCCGGTCCACAGACTTATCCTTATGGTACGCATGTTGAGGCTGTGCCCAGTTTATGGGTACAATTCTCGAACGAATATGGACATCCAAATCCGAATATGGCAACCTTTCCATAGTGTTCAGGAGAAAATATGACAGAAATTAAGTCCTTAACGTTGCTGTGCAAGCTTCTACCTACTTTCGGGATGTAGATCGCTCTAGCTTCTCTCCATTTCTTCGGGATGTACCCCAGGTTCAGACACCCTTTGAACATAACCTCCAGCCAGGGAAGTAAGACTTCCCAATTCTTCTGAATTTCTGCTGGTACAATCCTATCTGGACCAGCTGACTTAAAGGGCTTACAACTTTTAATAGCCCATTTTATCTTCCGTGTATTCAGAATATCCCCTGTACACAACAGTTAGACGCCGCAGTTATCCCTAAACCCGCAGTCATCCAAAGGCACCGCAATCGGCACATCCTCACTACCCGGGAAGTGAGTTTCCATCAAAATATCAAGAGTCTCTTCACTAGAAACCGTCAATTCGCCATCCGGTTTTATCAGATAGCCTGGAACAGCTGGACTAGTAGAGAGCACGAGGTATCCGAGACTACTTCCAATCTATCACAGAAGAGTCTCCACGAATTCCTTTGCGCCTTCCTTGTCTCCCTGATGATATGGTATCTTAACGGGACAAACGGATCGAATAATTCCTGGGGTAGGCGATATAAATAACGGGTCTTTTATAACGGCGTTCTTGAAACAAATTTCAATTAAGAAATCTGTTTAATATATTTCAAAAGATTGACATGTGGATAGGTTTTCTGGAATTCTCATAATTTGTACAACCCTTTTGTAAAAGACCCGTTACTTATATCGTCGACTCCAGGGGTCATTTGGTTAGTTTATCTCGGTAAAAGACCACATCATGAGCATTCCAGTAAACCTACCAGATTTCTTAATTGAAATTTGTTGCTACAAACCTTTTAAAAAAGACCCGTTATTTAATCGCCGACCCCAGGAATCGCTCGATTCGTTTGTCCCGGTAAGGGTGGCCCCGAATCACGATCGTTCCAGAAAACTTTCCCATATGTCAAGCTTTTGAAATTTGTTGAACATATTTCTCAATTAATTTTTACCATGCAACAAATTTAGATTTTTTTTGCATGCAACAAATTTTGAACAAAGTTTCACTTGGGTTGAGAAAAGCAAAAAAAAATAAATGAAAATTTTAATTTTTAATATTTTTAACTTTACTTACGATCAGTCTAAATAATCAAAAGTCTCTAAGAATATCTTTATCTCGGCTGGAACGGTTCGCACAGAAATCGAAGAAAATAATAGAGAACTTTGAGTGCAAAACAAAATTTTGAAATTATTTGTCCGTTACGGGTCACACAGCTCTAATCCCAGTGATTGGAATTTTCATTTAATGTAGGAAATCATTCAGGTTATATTCACGTGTTTCGTTGCAGTAGAGAAACATGCAGAAGCTACGGTATTTCTCGAGCAAGGATCAGGAAACGGTAATACGCATTGTAAAGTACTCTAGTTCAAAACCATTAATCGGTATAGAGAAAGACAATTATCTCTAACAGAATTTACCACACTCACAATCGTCCCTAACAGAAAAGAACAACAAAGAGAATACTTTGGAGCGAGTCCAGGATTTCGAACATCGGACACCTTCCGATTATACGTAGCCTTACCGCAGCAAAAGACGATGACTAAATTGTCAGACTAAATAAAACTAAATAGTAAACGAAGCCCATCTAAACATCACCTTTATAAATCTTTTCTTCCTTGAGAGCTTCAAAAATACTAAGAAATTATTAAGATCAAGAGAATTAGAAGCTGCAATGGAGGCCAATGAAAAACAAGTACGATTTTACAGAGATATTAAACTTTCTCGATGTTGTATTAGAGATAATACAAATTCTAGACTTAGGGACAGATGGCTGGTCAGGGAAAAGTTTATTTTCAATTAACCATTTCCACCTCATGCAAAATAGCAGGGGGCCTTAAAGCAACACGTCGCACACCAATAAGCTGATACTAACGAATTCTCGGAACCATGATTGTGTTTGTCTTGTGACATTTAAAATTAACTATTGTCTATAAATATAGAAATTTAGTAGCATAATTTGGTACGTGCAAAGTGTCAGGATACAGTAAAAAGCTGTTGTATTTCATTATGACCACGTTGAAGTATACTGAACTGCGCATTTGTGTTGTTGAAAATACACAAATGTCTTCTGATTTTACGATGACTGCACAGATATGGCGAATCGATCCTCCCAAATCATAGAAATCATCTTTTGAAATCTTAAAAAGTGAAATAACATGTAAAAGATTACTGATCGAAGACTTTATAAATGAACTGCATTCTTCAGGTATTAGATGTGCTGAAAATTTGACTTCTACGTTTATCGTCGGCAACATCTTTACCTGTGTTATGAACCCTACACATAAGGCCTCTGATTACCTTATCGAATTCATCACAAATACGACCTCGGAAACTGTACACGGACAACATTTTAAAAATGGTGGAACGTGCTTAGCCTTCTAAGACCCAAAGATCTCTAAAACCTTTTAAACTAGGCAAAGATTTAAATATTAGATGTACTCGCACGAAGTTCGATGGTCTGGAAGTGGCATCCATGACACTACCAATGGTTATACTGTCCATTACAGCGGCCCTCACAACAGAGTAGAATTTGGAGTCGGTTTTCTGTTCTATTGGCGCGTCGAGTAACACACCATCGACTTCCGCCCTATCAATATGCGAATATGCACGGTCAGCCTCCACATTAGGAGCCGAAGATAAATCAGATGATGCCAGAGATTTATTTTTGGTTGAGTTGGAAGAGTTCATCAATAACATCCCGCACCATGTCATTAAAGTTATCGTGAGCGACTTTAAAAATCGGTAGAAGTGCAAAAAATCTTGGATAGCGTGAATGTTCAAAAATTCTCTGAGAGCCCTACGGCTTATTTCAAAATGGCATTAGATGATTTTAATTGCACAATGTAAGCCCGTTCAAACCTACATAGCCACGATGGGAGCCAATCTTTCAGATTCGTGTAAGAGCTATTTTTAATTAAAATAAACTAGAACAAAGAAAGAGAAAGTAAATTATACATTTTACACAACGTAAAAAAGTAGCTCGGAGAAGATTAAGGAGAAGATTATGGAGAAAATGATGACTCATTTACAACCGTCAGATAACCGTCGAGTAGAAACAACAATATACCGTGGCCACATCCATTAAATGTCGAATTTGGAGATATTAGAGAAAATTTCAAGTCATTCAAGTCAAACTGCAACAACTATACCATAGACAGCGGTATGAATCTCTAGCCAGCATTGAGAAATAAGCAGAAAACTAGAAATATTCTTTCCGCAATTTGAGTAAAAGCCATGGATTTTGTTTTGACAGGGAGGACAAAAGAGCATATATCTTGGGCTTGACAGTAACACAAAAGCATTTGGTTGCAAATTCTAACGTTACTCCAATTAATATGTCAGATGAGTTGCTGAGAGATCGAATTATTGTCGGTATTAGAAATAGTTCTATCATGAAAAGTTTAATGGAAAAGAATAATTTAACTTTGAAATATGCCTTTGATACTTGCAGAATCAATGAAGCTACACAAAATAGACTCAAAAATGGGAATTGATACGAATGTTCAGAATAATATTGCTGTAAATACAGCTTCAAACAAAAAAGGAAGTGACAATGCCAAACAAGAGTTTGAGAGTTGGTTTTGTGGTACAAAACACGTGTTTGGAAAAGGTTGTTGTCCGGTTCTGGGTCACATATGTAGTTTTTTTAAGTACAAGCAACACTTTGAATCGGGCAGTAGACGTAACTATAACGAATCTAATAAAAAATCGACAAGTAATCGATCCAAATATAAAGGCAACCAAGTTGACCGCGATGACGAGGGAAGACAAACATGTTCCGATGACGAAGCTATACAAATATATGAAATTATGGCATCATCCAGTAAACGCAAAATAATGGCAATACTTCAGTTGAAGTTCAATTTAATCTGGAAAGATGTTGAATGCATGTTAGACGGGCATCAATATTCGGAGCTTATGAATCATCCCAATCCAGAGATGCAATGGAAATTCTTTACCATCGATTGGAGAACATTCCATGCCGAATCGGAAATCGAAAGGTAGCTGCTATATTGCAAATTATAAAGCAAGATTGGCCACTGTTTTAATAAAGTTGCGTTATATAGCCTATAGGTATTGAACATGAGGATGAACTTACCGAGTAAAGTAAAGATCAGTGGAAGAGGAACAGCTGATGACTCCAGTGCGATTGTTGATTGTGGGTCCGGAAGTGATGGTGATCCCGAGAGAGGAAGCGATCCTAAAGGTAGAGCAACAAACAATGAAGGAGATTGAAGTACACGACAAGTAGCAGTACGGTTGTATTATCTCGCGAGGCAAAAGGGAGATCTCAAAATTGTGCAACGCAATTAGAATGGTTCCTACCAAGTTGTTAAGAGGTTCATTTTGTCAATAATTAGGCCCTTCTACTTTTGGGGTTGCATACTTTACTGGATTCTCGTTTGACTTTACATAATACCATTGAGATGGTTGAGTCTAAGATTGCATTTGTCAAAGACAAATGCCAGAATGATGAAAGGGTTTAACAATTTATGTGTTAAGAATCCGCATTCATCATCAATTACTAATCAAATCTGCAACTCTTTGGCCGAACCATATTTATTGTCATCGGTTTTGCTTTACGTCAGAATTTTGACAAATAAATTATGGTAGCTTGCTATAATTACCGTAGCTGAACTATTTTGTTCAGTACACATTAACTGTATTACTCAGTACACTTGTATAGCTATCTATGTTATATTTTGTTGTTGAGTAGTATTGTATTGTATCACAGACATAAGAGTAATGCAGCCAAGGTGGGAAATACCCATCACCATTAGTGATTTAAAAAAAATAAACTTAAATTAACAAAGTTGAAATTTGTTTTAGTACAAAATTTATGAGTGCATTGCTTCGGGAATTATTCATGATCCCTCGAGCTGGATCGCAACGCCTAACATAGTGACTAAAAGTTTCATAACCATAATAAAATAAGTTCCAAGTGGCGATAGACATCTTTTAAAATGGAATTTTTTGCACAAAACGGAATGATTTCCGAGTTTAGAGTCGTTATTCAATTTCGTCACAAATAGAGCTGATGCTCCCGAATACCAAGGTAAAGCGACGAGAAACATATAGAAGTTCGAGAACACCTGCTAACCCGAAGTCATGCAGGCGTGAAATTGCGAGAGATGATGGTTAAAGGACGAAGTGAATTTATTCGACACGAGAATAGATGATTCAATTGTTTTGGTAGTAAACATACCGTGAAAGACTATCGATCCTTTCGAAGATGTAAATATTGTTAATTGCAACGCCATTTATTCAGTCTCGCATCAGTTCTCCGACGCAATTCCGTCAACAACCAGTAAAAGCGAGATTAACTCGAATGCGGCCTAGAATAAATCTAGTCATCCTGAGGCGAAGAATTTGAATGACACACCACAAGTAATTATATCGGTGCCCCCGAATATGTAGAGGTTTTAGGGGCAGAGATTTAATTCATATTGGAAGAATGCGTACAGAGACTTGGATCATTATAAAGTAAGGCTAAGATAAGCATATCCGGAATAGAGCACCAAAGTATGGGTTAAACCAAAGGATTTATGTAGTTCAAACTAAACCCTCATTTTCCATCATATTTTAAAATTTCACTGAATGCGGCTTACGTGACGCACCATATAACCAATACTAGATCTCCTTAAACAGTGAACCAGGGTTATAAATACATCAACGGAGAGAAGATAGCTGATCCAAGTCCAGTAAATATTACTACTTACTATAGCCCGGAGAACTAAATTGGATTGGATCCTTTCCGGAACATTTACCACCAACCAAGCTACTTCTTGCTTATATTTGTGTTGGGGAATGAATATAGAAAAGGCGTTATGCAACTTTTGAGAAACGAGGAAATTGGGATAAGCGGCACCATCCCGAAGTACTCCATGTGAGGAGCATTATGTACAGGATGAGCCTGGACGTTTTGTAGTAAAATGACAATTTAAGGATGTTAACGTACCTTTAGAAAGTTCGCATGAAGATGTCAAAACCCGAATTTACGACTCATCATTTCTTAATTAATACCGCGACTTAAAACAAATGAATTTTACTTCTAATCTATCAGATAACAAGTTTGTGATTTACTTTCCCATCATGGCATCCTGAAAGAATCGAGTGCCACCACATGTTTAAGGGTGGTGTTTGATGCGTCAGCAACAACATCGACCGGTATCACATTAAATAACATTTTGAAAGTGGGTTCACGATACGAAATACATACTGTTTCAAATTATATTGAAGTTTCAAACGCATCGAGTCGTAGTCACGGTGGACATTGAAAAATGTACCGCCAAATCTTCGTACATCCAGAGGATCATAAATACCATCGCAGACTATGGCGTGACAAGTTAAGAATCACACCCGTTATCCAGAGTCTGGCTTAATGACTTAATGAGCGGTGCAGGATCAGTTGTGGATCCGATAAGAGGGAGTAATGAGATCGATTCTATTTCAAAAAAAATGCAGGAATGGATCTCAGAAAGTGTTCCAAAAGCTATTATCAATGCTGAAGCCAATGACCAGTCACCAATTGATTTAAATCAGACAGAGGTGCTCAGGTTTTGGGTTTGCAATGGTTCCGGAGGCCGATTCATATACGTACTAATTTTAATGAAAGGCCATCATCTACAAAACACAAGATGTTGGCTGAATTCAGTTGAATATTCGATCCATTAGTTTTAATTTCATCTTTTGTTATACGGATTAAAGTAATATTTCACCAATGGTGGTGTCTTAAATTAGCTTGGAAAGAGCTTTTACCGCAAAGGACACAACAAGAATTGTTAAATTTAAGGCAGGAACTACCGGATATTAAGCAAATCAACATTTTGAGATGGTTTGGTTCTATAAATAGAAATATGCTAATAAGGATTTTTGGACGCCAGCGAGAAGGCGTATGCTGCGGCAGTTTACCTTTGAACAATCAATTGATGGAGTCACAACAGCACAATTAGACACCTTAAAATTCAAAGTGTCACTCGCTAATATAGTAACAGCAACGCGGCTTTAACTGTGTGGCATCTTGTTACTTGCAAGTTTGATGAAATAAGTCGGTTCGATAAATGCTATATAAGTATCTTCAATCTTATGGGAGGGAGGTCATCCTTCAATGGATACCTTCACACCTACAGATTGAAGGTAATGAGAGAGCCGATATGCTTGCGAAACGGGGTTGTTTGATTGAGGATGTAAATGAATATGAATTCATGGATGCCAGAGACGTACTTCGCATGTTTCAGATGAATCTGTGGAGAAAATGGGAGAGAGAGTTTGTTGAAAAATGTCAGGTGAAAGGTAAGAAGTACTTTGAGTTGGTTAGGTCTCCTTTGAGGCAACCGTTCTTTAAGGTGCTCAAAGGAGATACTAGAATGTTACGAACTATGGAACGAGTGAGATTGAATCATGGAAATTGGAAAGAATGTTTGAAGAAACGCAATTTGGTTGTGTGTGAATTATGTGAAAGCTGTTTGGTTGTGGAGGACATCGAACATTTGATTCTGAAATGTTCTGCATTTAACCAGAGCAGACAAATGTTCGATGTTCTATTGAGTGCAAGTAGTTTAACTGAATTATTACGAATGGGAATGAACGTATATAAGAATATGTATGAATTTATTAGAACAAATCAGATAGAAGTGTGAAAGGGGGTCGATCTGTGGAGGCTAGGTGAATGAGAAGAAATTAAAATTAAATTATTATTATTATGGTAAAAAATGTTAAAAATTAAAAATTGTAAATTTTGAAACGGGCCATATGGCACCAAATTTTTGGAGCTAGTGCCAAATAAATAAAAAAAAAAAAAAAAAAGTCGGTTCGATTTGAGAAATACCAAGGATGAATATGATAGCATAGACGGATTCAAACATAGTATTAGGCTGGTCTGATACTCCAAAACAGTGGAACGCTTATGTTTCGAATCGCACTAGCACTATATTAAATGTGTTCTCCAGATACCACATGTATCACGCCCCGTCAGAGCAGAATCCAGCTGATTGCGCAACCGTAGCATGTCTTCCAGCGAATTGAGGAATTGTCAATTGTTCAATTATGGTGGCATGGACTGGACTATTTATTACTGGCAAGAGACCAATGGCCGAGATTTAACCATCCAAACTGCCCTAAGGAACGTTAATGTATGTCAACAAGAGCTTTAAATCGAGATGACGATTATGACATTTACTTGGGCTGCTACGAGTAGGAGTTCGAATCGAAAATGCACCAATTTCATATGATCGTACGCACTAGATTGTGCTACCAATGCATGACCCTATTGTGAAGAAATTTATAATCGAGCAGCACCTTATTTATTTATAATCCAGCATCTTACCTACTACATCCATTGGGGACAAAATATTCAATATTAGGGATTCGAAATACAATAAGAGGAGTTTTTCCGAACTGTGTACGGCGCATCAAATAAAATCCACCAATGGTCGGTTTGAAGATGCTACCTTTAGAAAGAGTGGAGTTGACGAAACTACTTAAACTAAACTATGAACCGATGTGTTTCTCTACCATTGTCGTCCTCCAATTTTCGAGAAGCTAAGCATGTACTCAATAGTTTGAATCGATCTGTAATGGAGAAACAAGATGAAATTGCGTCCGCAGGCACTTCACTTCGATAGCATTTCGGAGGCCAGAGTAAAGTCCATTAAAACACAGTTACAAAGAGTAACTGGTGACAAAATGTTATCAAATGATGAGCTTCTCACCCTCTTGGCGCAGATAGAATCGATGCTGAATAATCAACCGTTGTGTATGAATGGTGCAGAGTTTGAAGACGTGCTTACTCCGCCACAGTATTTGATGGGGACACAACGGGTGTCACAGATATACAACACAGATATTATAAAGTTATCATATAATCGCTTGAGTCACTGGTAAGCGGTTCAAAAAATGATACAAATAATATGGAAACGATGATACCAACAATATATTCACACCTTACAACAAATGATCAAGTGGTACCTTAAAAAGGGAAATCTGCAAGTGGGTCAAGTCGTGTTAATCAGAGAAGATAAACCACTGATAAATAATTATAGACTGGTCAAGGTGTCGAAATTACTTATTGGACACAATGGGAAAGTCCGGTTAATGACATTGAAAATAGTAGATGGCGAAATCTAACGGGTAATACATAAACTTTGCCCCTCATCCACACAAAAATATGAATCCGTCTGAAATTGACGCCTGAACTTCAATGGTTATTAAACCTCGATTATACGGAAAAGTCATCCTGTGGCACTATTTTGACCTTCCATGGAAATACGGAATTGGGAAAAATATTTTCTCAAAATTTTTGTCTGAATTATATTTTTCTGGCCTACCTAAACAACCAAACAAAAAATAATTGAGAAAAAATTATTCCCCATTTCACTTTGTTTCGAAAATTTTTACAAAAAGCAAATTTCTTTAGTAGGCCAGAAAAACACAATTCAAACAGAAATGCTACCAAAGTATGTTCCCCAATTCCCAGTGAAAGACAGAATAGTGCCTCTGTAGCACAATTTTTCGCTTTCCCTGGGTAATGGAATTGGAAAAAATATTTGCGTAGCATTTTTGTCTAAACTTAATTTTCCTGGCCTACTGAGGGAATAAGTTTGGTGTAAATATTTTCGAAACAAAGTTAAATTAAGTTTTCCCTATAAAAACGTTATGGAACAAAAGTTTCCCAATTAACTTTGTTTTGAAAACTTTTGCACTAAACTTATTATTCCTTCTGTAGGCCAGAAAAATACAATTTGGACAATAATGCTATGAAAATATTTTTCCCAATTCCCTATTCCCAGGGAAAGCCGGAACAGTGCCACTGGTACCTATAATATACTCAACTTGCGGTAGGATTGGAAAACTTGCAAACTTGACAAAAAAACAGAAACAGTGTAATGGACTTTCAGTTATGGGAATTTTGGGATCGTGAAAAGCTCATACGTAAAGAAATGTGAAAGAATAACACACTAACTTTTTTCGATTACAATCATAACTTTAACCCACTAAGCCGATTATGACCTTCGCCTGAAATTATCCTCAATGCTAAAAAAATATTTAATTAATAGAAAAATATGTAACATTCTTTATTTTTTCTAAAAAAATGAATAATTATTATTGATGATACCAAATATTCAATCAAAAATTAACACCGAAATTTTGAACTTTTACTCAACTCAACCCGAATAGTTTAATGTTTTCTGAAAAATAACTTTTTGGCGGCGCCACCTTAACATCCTCTACCCATCTTTTATCCAAAGAATTAATATTCGAACAATTTCTTTATTAAAAATTATTTTTCGAAGAGTTTCTTTTCGAAGAATTCTCCGTGGAACACAAAGATTCGATCATCTTGTAATGGTTCGATAATCCACTTAATCACGTTTTAGGAGCAAAATGAAGTCAAGAACAAACAGAATCTCTTATTCAAACTCCATAAATACAAATTTCTGAAATTTTGTCGAGTTCATAGCCGATTTAAACATAAATCTGGGATGTAGCGAAGCGAAATAGAACTCAGTTTAAAGTTCACAAATTTCGGCAACAATAACGAAAATTAGAAAATTTTCTACATTTTTCTTACTTCTTACACTTTTCTTAAATTCGGTTTGTATGCTAAATGAATCTCGTATATATCCACCTGTAACCGATTGCGATAATCAAATTGAAGATTCGAGTTAATGGGATTCTAACCAGAAATATAAAAAGTGGTCAAACCCTGAAATATAAAAAGTGGTCACATAGAATCAGCTCTGTTGGATTTGTGGATTGCTAAATTCTGATTTTTTCCTCAAAATTCGAACGAGTTATGGTCTCATACGAATTTAGTTGCCGGGTATTATAGAGGCCAATCAATATCATTTCTTTTGTTGTTTTATTAATATTACCGATCATGATCGAGGAGTGTAAGCAAAATCAATCAAATGATTCTCCTTTTCTCTCTTCAAATAAAAATTAAACGGGGTTGTTCATTTTAAGTATAAAACTTGAGTATGTAAAACGAAATGCTAATTAAAGGTTGTCTGTTTGTTCACTAGTTTGCAATGAGCTGTTTCAAGAAGATTGTAAACTTGCAAATTTACTTTAATTGTAATAAGTACACGAGTGCCCCGATTTGCGTACTCATTGGTTCCAAAAACATACCTAAATCATGGAAACATATTTTTCCAAATAATCCAATATATTTAGTTCCAGATCGTTTCCAAAGATTATAGCCAATCAATGTAGCCGTATTTTTACGTGGCAAAAAGTTTTGGGACGCAATTTAAAATTTTGAGAATCATTTATTGACAAGAGGCGACGCAAATCGAAACCCTCGTGTAAAAATAAATCAATATTATTTTTATTGATTAAACACTAGTCAATTGAAACACAAAGACTTGAACAGTGGCTGTTATTTCATATAATTTTCAGTGCCGCGTATGCTGCATAATTCTTTCTTGGTATAGAGATAACTAGAACGTGTTTTCGAAGAAATGGTAAAAAACTGAATTGAAAAAGTTCAAATGTCATACAACTTATCTCGGTATACAAAAAAAATTAACGATGCAAACAAAAATATTCGCAAGATCGTCGAGATTTCAAAAGAAAAATGACGTGTACCAAGGAACAACAATAATATCTATCCCATACCTGTTTAATATTTAAATTAGTGTGTTCTATTTGCTTGTTATTACATTTAAATTCTATTGTATCGCTCATATACACAATTATGCCGGGTGATCGTTTGTGAACTCCTCGAGAAATAAATACCAACACACATTCTAGAAAAAAAATAGAACAAATTGTTTTACTTGCTTTTACGTAGTAAAATAAAGTACAGAAAAATTTTGACCTTGAGATTTGGCCCACCGCAAGTGGTTGCTTTCATAGGCCCTTATTCGATTTGTCCAAATATTTTGAAAAGTGTAATAACATTTAGGGAAAAAAAGAAGGGAGGAATTTGTTGTTGGTGGCCAACACCCGACTTTCTTTAGATCTCGAATACACCACACTTAATTTCTAAAGATAAAAAAACTTACCGGACTTTTGGTAAAACTGTCTATCATTATTCCTTCTTAGATTTCAGAAAACCAACAAGGTCAAACCCTTGTTGGAAATTTATTTAAATCTTCTAATTCATTGTGGTTTTGAGTAAATGCTAAACTTTTCTACATCATTGCAAAAATTGAAAAGCTCCCTTGGTAATAAGAGAAATTCAAAAATGGTTGGTGTGGAAAAACTACACAAAAAATATTGACAAAATGCGTCAACGGCTCAGCCGTTGCCAATGACGACAACACCAACTCGAAATGCGTCAAATACTATTTCAAAATTTAACTTCACCCTATCTGAGGAGTCAAAACAAAAACGACAAATAAAATGAGGATGCATCATTCAAAAAACCTACTCGCCGCCAAACATCCGAGACATCAAGAACTGGATTAAAAGCTGAATTTCAACAAAAACAACTTTCAAAATCCAGGCAACAATTAAAACAACAAGAAGCCTGAATGGTAGGTCTATATCGAGAAATTCTAGCAACAACAGATCCAGACCAGCTTTACGACTCAAATTAAAAAAGTATAGAATGAATGATGATGCGGTTCATCACATGAAAAAATCTGAATGAAAGTTTCCGAAGAACATGAAGTTAATTTAAAATGCTTCGTAGAACAACCCTACGAAAACTTAATCAACGAATACGACATAATGAATTGATTTCGAAAACACATGTAAACAGTTAGTTCATAACCCCAGAACACAATGAATTACCTAAAAAGTCACGTTTGAACTCTGCTAAAAAATTAGTGAGCCATTAGGAATCTACTGGAGATAACTACGACTTAGAAGATTTTAGAGAATCGGTTCAATAATAAAAATTACTCGAATCTAGTACATTGAACACTTTATTGAGTCAGCAAACTAGCAACACGGAATCCGCCGCTGCGATCAAAAGGTTACACGCATGTCTATACGCCATACGGAATACAGGTACAATAATCGACACGTGGAGCCCATTCATTATACATCACCATATTGAAAAAATTGAATAACGAGTCGTGACGTTTATAAGAAAGTTCCCTAGAAAATTCAAGGAAATTTCAATCTTTAGAATCGGTAGCAACAGATCAATAACAACACAATCCCAGGTATCAAGCACCACTTCCAAAACATGCTTTCGTAGTTGCAACCAATTTATATTTGCAAATGCTGTCAGCAAAACCATAGAACCGCATGCTAACGTTTTAATAACTGGAGCACTTGCGAAAAAATCAAATAGTCATATTGCACAATTTGTGTAGACATTGAACGATTTCAAGACGCGCAACAATTGGGAACATGTTGAGTAAAATTGCGACTAACATTATGAAAATACTTAGTAGTACGAAATTTTCAAACCAAATTGGCGATGGTTTCACTAATCGTTATAGGGGACCTAAAAGCGTAATTTGTCTTAACAAAAGCCAAGCGATAGCAAATTGTAGCAGTAAACCCAATTGTTTTACCTGCAAGGACAAACACCATACCATTCGACAAGGATTATAATCCAGTACTCTTAGCAACAGCAAAACGATTCAAGAAGGACGAAGACCAGTTCATGAACGAATATATTTAGCTTAACCACATGGAACTGATCAAAAATGTTTCTATAACAGATGCTCTTCGTATTTCCTATATGCCATATCATTCCGTAATAAAAGAAGGTAACACAACAACGAAGTAGAGGGTAGTTTTTGATGCTGCCTGGAAAAAACAACAGGCACATCCCTAAACGAAACGATATATGTAGGTTCAACCTTAAAAAACAACCTAACTGGAATATTGATCAGATGGAAAAAACATCGTAATAAAGCCCAAATAAACCAATGAGAAGTTAATTATTAAAAACACGTCACATATGGTACGGCATCTGCAACATATTTGGCAACAAAAACCACAAAAATTATCTACAGATAAAGCTTCAAAATATCCAATTGATTCAAATATTGTTAAAAAAGACAAAATTTAATAACGCAGTCAAAACACTTGGGCTCCTGTGGTACTCTGCAACGGATACATTTCCATTTAAAGTTTCCTTTAAAAATTTCGAAAAGAATAATTTTATTAGAAGCTTCTAGGCTTTTCGATCCATTAGGATAGTTAGCATCAGTGGTGATTCAGGCAAAAATACTACTTCAAGATCTATGAATTTATGCTGTAGGATGGTACGACAAACTCCATTTAAATCTTGAAAACAGTTGGCCAAACTACAAGCTACAACTGCCACAGTTAGAGAAGATTAGAATTTTTCGTAGGATACACTACAGCAGTGGTGAACTACATGGTTTCTGTGACGCTTGCAATCAAGCATATTATCCTGCTAAAAATACCATTCAGGCTTTGAACATCAACAACAACTTATCAACATTTTTCTGGAGTGATTCCATAGCAGTACTAGGTGGTTGGGTAAAGGGAAAGTCACTGCATCATAACAAGTTCGTGGCCAGCAGAATATCAGAGATACAATCCAACACTAATCGTAGCCAATGGTATCACGTGGCTTCAAACACAGATAAGGCGCACTGCTCATCACGAAAATTAAACCCTGTCCGAAGGTTTAATCATAAGCTTTAATGGGAAGGGCTAAAGTGGCTGAAGGGTCCAACCTACCCAACAACAAACATTAATGATCAGTAATTGGAAGAAGCAGGCAGCATGGAACGTAAGTCAATAAGTACAGCAACCACAACCGTGGAAAAACCAGTGAATTAATATAATCGATTCTCGTCGTTACAACGACTCATTCGCAGTATTGCGTGCTATATTCGGTTTGTATCAAATACAAAGACTAAAACTAAAAATATATCCCAGTTTAACCCAGAGGAACTCATTACAGCGCTAAGAGTAATAATCAAATTCGCACAGAAATTAAAATCAACATTTACCAAATTGTAGGACAACCCTAGCATTAAACCCATTCATCACGGAAATGATCTGCTACGAATCGGGGAAGACTAACTAATTCTAACCTCTCGTTTGACGAAAAACATCAAATAATAATGTTCAAAGGCCACAAGTTGTTAAAATTGCTAATCAGAGAAGCTCATTTGAAAACACTACATTTAGGCAATCAAGCAACATTTAACTATGCATGAGAGTATAATCTGCACTAAAGCAAACAAATTTGCGCTAAATCATCAGCCCAACCGTTCACGAAGAGCGGGGTAGGCTATGCCAGCCCAATTAACACAAAATTGTGGAAATGCCACTGTAATAAAACAACAAAAGGCTACATTGCTATTTTCATATACCTAGCCACGGAGGCAATCCATATAGACCGACGTATAAGGTCATCGGCCGCATATCGACGATTCTTGAAATAAATCCTCTTAAGAGGAATTTGTCTAAAAATATTCAGTGAGTGTGGCACTAACATCGTTAGAGCAGGTAAACAAGTACAAAAGCTTAGCCTGCTGATGGCTGGAAGCTGAAATTAAGAACAAAACAGTACAGATGGAAACTCATTAGTATCCGGAGCCGGGATCCAGACACCAATATAACACCTACGGAAAGTAGTCGGAACTCACAGGTAAAACTTCGAATAGCTGCAACACTTCTTGTTCAAATAGAGACGTGTTTGAAATTTTTAACAATGACCATGGCTTTTGACAAAAATGATGAACGGATTATCTCTCACACACTCTAGTAATCTTCAAAGATAAACAACTCTTACAACTACCTGCAACACATTGGCCACTAACCAGAGTCATCGAGCTACATCCTGGACAAGATGAAGTAGACAGGGTAGTCACACTCAAATACAAAAATAACACGTGAGGAAGGAATGTCACCAAAATATGCCGCCTATACTTAACTAACGAGTCTGAAGGCCACATTAATATGTAATCCGAGAATAATGATCCTATTTAGACAGTAATAGGCGAAAATAGAAATAAAACATAGCATAACCAACCGCGCACGGAGATAATACGCAGTTCACAAGGAACAACCAAAAACTAAGAGAGCAGCCCCGAAGGCGGGCGAAAACAAGTCATCTAGTATTAGCGATACTCTCAACTAGCTGCCTGCTAAGGTTAACGCAAGCTCAAATCAAGGTCAGTCCATTTAACCATTCGACAGGAATATATTTTGAGGACCTAGGCAAACTGTAGCTGTGAAGTGGCCTTTAGTAATTTATCACAACATGATGAGCTATGGAGAAGAGTTGGAAGCTTTTAACTAAGCACAAGTCGAGCTGCCAGCAATCTGAAAATTTTTGTTTAAATTGAACTGCGACGTTATTCTGCAACAACTTCAGTGGAACTTTAACAACTTGGACGCAAATAATCTACATTTTTGTAGCAAGAGAGGTTTGGGAGGCATAACAGGCATATCCCCTAAGGACATACATATTTTGAATTCCCATCCAGCGCGAAACCAACCAATATGAAGCCTAGTTTGAGAACATTAACAACAACGAGAATCATTTGAGGGAGTTAACGAGAAACACGATGTCAATAATAGACAATACAATCAAACTGGTGAAGCACAATTCTAACCTTACAATGGCATCATAGAACAATTTGGTAACGGATCAACAGTGATAAAGATTGGAAATAATACAACTCAATGAATATCGAAAACACGAGGAAATGGTACGCTTGTCAATAACCTGCCACAACCTCATTCATATATGTATATCAAAACATGAATGTACGTAGCCAGCTGGTGACACAACGAAATGTGATAGTTGAAATCATCAAACCGTTATCCTTTGCTCTTGATTGTAACCTGCTAGTCGTATGTTGAGGGCACGTGGCAGGAAAGGAGAGCTAATGCGACAACAACTATACCATCAACTTCAAGCAACCGTTGCTTGGGTTAGTAAAAATTTGGGTGACCACATGGAAACAGCATAAAAATGTAATTATCAAAATTAAAAGAAATACCGTTTTCGTCAGCTAACTCCCCACGGCATGGCAGTAGCAATATGCCCCTTCCAGCAGGTCAGGAACCTGGCTAGGATTCAATGGGCCTATATTAATCCGAATATTTCCGATTATGTAACCTCAAATATGAGACCAAAAAAATCTGACATTAACAAAGGTGGTACCTAGCAATAGACACAATCATCGAGAACATTTCGCAGCTCTATCAAAAGAAGAGGTGAAACGTTGCCAAATACTCCAACGTACATAATTTTTACCAGGTAATTTTAGATATCATCAATTTTCAACGCAATGAAACATTATGCAATGTTGAGGCAACAAATTCAACCAACCTTGGTTAAAACTTCATGATTCACGCGAATGGATGTACGTAAGTACTAATGAAACTAAACAGTTGGTATCATAAGCGGATGTAACATCAACTCATACAATTTTCAGGAATCTGGGTTAGTGACAAGAAACCCCTGGTTGTACACTAAGAGACGAGAACCTTAATATCATCGCTATCGGCACAGCATCTAACCGTATTAGTACATAAATCCTTTCATAAAGCATCTAATACAGGATGTCCAGCCGAAAGGTTTACTCTAAAATAGATTAATGTTTACAGATGGTTTATTTAATGTTTGGAATTATGTTTGAAGAACTGCCAAATGTCCGCCTCTATTGGCCTTACACATTTGGACTCATTTGATTACATGTTTCATGACATATTTCACCCTGTATCATGTTAATTTATTCTCTAATGTTGCTTTTAAGTTGTTCAATATTATCTGGTTTATTTGTATAAACCTTACTTTTAAGATAACTCTATAAAGAGAAATCGGGAGCAGCTAAATCGGGTGCCCGGGGAGGCCAATCCACATCACCAGATTTCGAAATTAACTGTTGTGGAAACATTTCTCGTAACAATTCCATGGTTTCTCTAGTAGTATGGCATGTGGCATCGTCCTCTTGGAACACCATGTTCACCAAACCATTGGCATGCAACTCTGGTCTATAAAAGTTCCTTATCGTATCAGTATAACGTTCGCCAAAAATATGGCCCAATGACCCAAAATACCCAAATTGCACACCATACCATATCGTTACTTATTATTATTTGTGGATTCTCTACTGCCCTGGAGCCTTATTCTTGAAATCGGCGTAAATTTCCGCATTCGGAAATTATTTCGCTTTATAATTCTTTATATTATTCGGTTTTATCGCCGGTTACTTTGATAATTTTTTGTAAATTCTTTGCACATTTCATAACATTTGTTTCCTTAGTAAGGGAGAAATTAGGACTGGGTTAATCTTTTCGAAATTATTAACTTAGTAAATTTTACAAATTTTATAAAATGATTAAAGTAGCCGGTGAATTCGAACAATACAGAGAAATCTAAAGCAAAATATATTCCGAATACGGAAATGTCCACCGATTTCAAAAATAGGGCGCCAGAACCGGCTATCTGATTTGTTTACATGTTCACTTAAGTGAAAATGAGCTTCGTCACTCATCATTGTCAAGCAACAGCATCTTATTTGCATACGTACGACACCGCTAATGATCTCTTGGTAGCAGCTCTTGCGTTAATTGAATTTTATAGAGTCAAGAAACTGTGCGAAACTATATGAGCTGTCAATATTAATATTCGTCTAAATGGCGGCAAAAAAAATTGTAAATCTTTCGGATGGACACCCTGTATAATAAATGGAGCCATTAATCTAAACAAATTCGGTTTACAGGTGGTGCTGGTGATTGAATGGGAGTCCGCGACCAAGCTTACTAGACAAGAGCTCTCGATAGGACGGACTCCACTGTGCGCGTCTACCCGTTTTACATTTAACAATACCAAAGGATAGAAAAGAAGAATTAGTTATGAGAGACTTGGGCTAGTTACAGACACCTAATAAAACTGATAGTTATTACATCACCTGGAAAGTTCCCAGTCTGACACATAGATGGTGCCATAAATTTAAACTAACAAATTTAAAAACATGATTTTTAAATTCGTGATGCTAATTTATTGACGCTACTTTTGTTAATTTCAAAACAATGAAAAAAAAAAGAATTTCGTGTGTTGATTAAACACTGTTTTTTATGGGAAAAAATACCGTCCAAGCAAAGCAGTGGCTTGATAACTGTTATCCGGACAATCAACCATCATTGATGGGTATGCTGAATTTAAACGTGGTCGTACAATCACCGGGATGCACCAAGCTCTGGACGCCCAAATGAGGCTATATCTCCAATAGCTGATATTGTAAAGATATCAGTGGAACGTGTGTCATATTTTACACGAACATTTGTCCATGAGAAAGCTATGTTCGAAGTAGGTACCGCGTTTACTCACAATGGATCAGAAACGACAACGTGTCAATGATTACGCGCGCTGTTTGGGCTGTTTAAGTGACAAAGGATGAAACATGGATCCACCACTATACACCAGACTCAAATCAACAATCAGCTGATTGGCGACAGGCCGGTGAACCTCGTCCGAAGCGAGCACAACAGTCGACTAGAAAGGTTATGACATTTGTATTTTGGGACGCACATCGTATAATATTCGTTGACTACCTTGAGAAAGGAAAAAAGATCAATAGCGAATATTATATCGGGTTATTGGTGCGTTTGAAGGAATAAATGGCTGAAAGCTACCCCAAATGCAGAAGTAGAAATTGTTCTTTCACCAAGACAATACACCATGTCCCAAGTCGATCGCAAATTGCACGAAATGCACATTAAATTGCTTCCGCATCCACCGTAATCACCAGATTTGGCCCCCAACGATTATTACTCGTTTGCAGACCTAAAAAAAAAACTCCAGGGAAAGAAATTTGGCTCCAATGTAGAAGTGATTGCTGAAACTAAAGATTATTTTGAAGAGAAATATAAATCGTTCTATAAAAAAGGCATCGAAATGTTAGAGAGGCGTTGGACTGATTGTATAGCTCTTTTCTTTGTTAGACCGGGATCTTTTCAGGCGATGTGTTAGTGTTTATTTACACAGGACAGCACAATTTAGTTTATATTTCTAGTATTTATACATTCGCGATATCACAAAAGTTATAAGAAACAGTTTTTAAAAATCTCTTTGTGTGTGTGTGTGTGTGTGTGTGTGTGAGTGTATATGACGTCGTGCAGACTAAATGTTGTTGGTTCTCTACAGCTCAGACAGATTGACTGATCGAGGTGAAATTTCATACTTAAGCTTTTTTCATAAATTGGGAAATAGTAGTGATTTTGGTCAAAATCGGTCGGCCGCAAGCGGCAACTTCCGCAGGAGATTTTACGTTGTTTGCAAGTATTTTGAAAATTATATCAGTTACGAAAAACACGACTAAGAACTAAAAGATTCTAAATTAATGACGGAAATGACCTTTGGCCCCGGTATGGTGTAGACGATGGATTGGTTGATCTGGATGAAATTTTATACTTAGGCTTTTACCATAAATTAGAAGGTCCCAGTTACGTGTGGCCAAAATCGGTCCACTGGAAGTGACAGCTTTCATAGAAGCTTTCTCGTTTTTTGCAAATAATTTGTAAAGCAAATGGTTGTCCAATTGAGACGTAGGAAAATAAACACAAACTAATACTACAAATATTTATTTTTGGATCACGTTGGGTACTTTATTTTGAAGGTTTATCGATGCCATTTATAAATGAAAAATTGTATCACTCAAATGTTCACCACGGCTCGATTTACAGACGTCGATCCGATGATCAAAACTGTTGAAGACATTTTCCAATAGGAACGTTTCTATGGCATTTATCTCGGCAATAATGTTGTTTTTAGATCTTGTATGGTGGCTGGATTATCAACGTACACAAAGTGCACGTAACTTGCAGGCATATTCACATTTCTGTGACACGGAGTTAAGCGGTTTTCGAAGAAACTTTGCAATTTGTCGATATTCTCAAACGTAGTATGGAAATTTGCACCGTTTTGTTGAAAATGAACATCACCCAAGTCATGGGTTCAGTTTGCATTGATGATTGATTTTAAGAGATGGATGTCGATTAGCAACATTTACGCCATTGCATTATATTTGCTTTCAAATGAAAAAAATGCTGCTCAAGCTATGTAATTGATTACTCCGACTTTGAGTGAACATTCGTTGAGTGAACGATATGCAAATTGACCTCTTTACAAATTTGATTTCCTAAACACCCGGGGCCCCCAGATTTTTCAATGGAATGGTGTTTATCTGTTAGTTTTGATCCAGAACAACTCAAAAGTGCGCTTAGTACTTGGTAGCGGTGTTTCTGGAATTGGGAAAATTGCTCGGAAAAACTCTACGATATGCAAATTGACCTCTTTACAAATTTGATTTCCTAAAACACCCGGGGCCCCTAGATTTTTCAATGGAATGGTGTTAATCTGTTAGTTTTGATCCAGAACAACTCAAAAGTGCGCTTAGTACTTGGTAGCAGTGTTTCTGGAATTGGGAAAATTTCTCGGAAAACCCCTACGATATGCAAATTCACCTCTTTACAAATTTGATTTCCTAAAAGACCCGGGGCCCCTAGATTTTTCAATGGAATGGTGTTTATCTGTTAGTTTTGATCCAGAACAACTCAAAAGTGCGTTTAGTACTTGGTAGCAGTGTTTCTGGAATTGGGAAAATTTCTCGGAAAACCCCTACGATATGCAAATTGACCTCTTTACAAATTTTATTTCCTAAAACACCCGGGGCCCCTAGATTTTTCAATGGAATGGTGTTAATCTGTTAGTTTTGATCCAGAACAACTCAAAAGTGCGCTTAGTACTTGGTAGCAGTGTTTCTGGAATTGGGAAAATTTCTCGGAAAACCCCTACGATATGCAAATTGACCTCTTTACAAATTTGATTTCCTAAAACACCCGGGGCCCCTAGATTGTTCAATGGAATGGTGTTAATCTGTTAGTTTTGATCCAGAACAACTCAAAAGTGCGCTTAGTACTTGGTAGCGGTGTTTCTGGAATTGGGAAAATTTCTCGGAAAACCCCTACGATATGCAAATTGATCTCTTTACAAATTTTATTTCCTAAAACACCCGGGGCCCCTAGATTTTTCAATGAAATGGTGTTAATCTGTTAGTTTTGATCCAGAACAAGTCAAAAGTGCGCTTAGTACTTGGTAGCAGTGTTTCTGGAATTGGGAAAATTTCTCGGAAAACCCCTACGATATGCAAATTGACCTCTTTACAAATTTGGTTTCCTAAAACACCCGGGGCCCCTAGATTTTTCAATGGAATGGTGTTAATCTGTTAGTTTTGATCCAGAACAACTCAAAAGTGCGCTTAGTACTTGGTAGTGGTGTTTCTGGAATTGGGAAAATTTCTCGGAAAACCCCTACGATATGCAAATTGATCTCTTTACAAATTTTATTTCCTAAAACACCCGGGGCCCCTAGATTTTTCAATGGAATGGTGTTTATCTGTTAGTTTTGATCCAGAACAACTCAAAAGTGCGCTTAGTACTTGGCAGCGGTGTTTCTGGAATTGGGAAAATTTCTCGGAAAACCCAACGATATGCAAATTGATCTCTTTACAAATTTTATTTCCTAAAACACCCGGGGCCCCTAGATTTTTCAATGGAATGGTGTTTATCTGTTAGTTTTGATCCAGAACAACTCAAAAGAGCGCTTAGTACTTGGTAGCGGTGTTTCTGGAATTGGGAAAATTTCTCGGAAAACCCCTACGATATGCAAATTGACCTCTTTACAAATTTTATTTCCTAAAACACCCAGGGCCCCTAAATTTTTCAATGGAATGGTGTTAATCTGTTAGTTTTGATCCAGAACAAATCAAAAGTGCGCTTAGTACTTGGTAGCAGTGTTTCTGGAATTGGGAAAATTTCTCGGAAAACGCCAACGATATGCAAATTGACCTCTTCACAAATTTGATTTCCTAAAACACCCGGGGCCCCTAGATTTTTCAATGGAATGGTGTTAATCTGTTAGTTTTGATCCAGAACAACTCAAAAGTGCGCTTAGTACTCGGTAGCGGTGTTTCTGGAATTGGAAAAATTTCTCGGAAAACCCCTACGATATGCAAATTGACCTCTTTACAAATTTGATTTCCTAAAACACCCGGGGCCCCTAAATTTATCAATGGAATGGTGTTAATCTGTTAGTTTTGATCCAGAACAAGTCAAAAGTGCGCTTAGTACTTGGTAGCGGTGTTTCTGGAATTGGGAAAATTTCTCGGAAAACCCCTACGATATGCAAATTGACCTCTTTACAAATTTTATTTCCTAAACACCCGGGGCCCTTAGATTTTTCAATGGAATGGTGTTTATCTGTTAGTTTTGATCCAGAACAACTCAAAAGTGCGCTTAGTACTTGGTAGTGGTGTTTCTGGAATTGGGAAAATTGCTCGGAAAAACTCTACGATATGCAAATTGACCTCTTTACAAATTTGATTTCCTAAAACACCCGGTGCCGCTAGATTTTTCAATGGAATGGTGTTTATCTGTTAGTTTTGATCCAGAACAACTCAAAAGTGCGCTTAGTACTTGGTAGCGGTGTTTCTGGAATTGGGAAAATTTCTCGGAAAACCCCAACGATATGCAAATTGACCTCTTTACAAATTTTATTTCCTAAAACATCCGGGGCCCCTAGATTTTTCAATGGAATGGTGTTAATCTGTTAGTGGTGATTCAGAACAACTCAAAAGTGCGCTTAGAATTTGGTAGCGGTGTTTCTGGAATTGGGAGAATTGCTCGGAGAAACCCAACGATATGAAAATTGACCTCTTTACAAATTTTATTTCCTAAAACACCCGGGGCCCCTAGATTTTTCAGTGGAATGGTGTTTATCTGTTAGTTTTGATCCAGAACAACTCAAAAGTGCGCTTAGTACTTGGTAGCGGTGTTTCTGGAATTGGGAAAATTTCTCGGAAAAACCCTACGATATGCAAATTGACCTCTTTACAAATTTTATTTCCTACAACACCCGGCGCCCTTAGATTTTTCGATGGAATGGTGTTAATCTGTTAGTTTTGATCCAGAACAACTCAAAAGTGCGCTTAGTACTTGGTAGTGGTGTTTCTGGAATTGGGAAAATTGCTCGGAAAAACTCAACGATATGCAAATTGACCTCTTTACAAATTTGATTTCCTAAAACACCCGGTGCCCCTAGATTTTTCAATGGAATGGTGTTTATCTGTTAGTTTTGATCCAGAACAACTCAAAAGTGCGCTTAGTACTTGGTAGCGGTGTTTCTGGAATTGGGAAAATTTCTCGGAAAACCCCAACGATATGCAAATTGACCTCTTTACAAATTTTATTTCCTAAAACATCCGGGGCCCCTAGATTTTTCAGTGGAATGGTGTTTATCTGTTAGTTTTGATCCAGAACAACTCAAAACTGCCCTTAGTACTTGGTAGCGGTGTTTCTGGAATTGGGAAAATTTCTCGGAAAAACCCTACGATATGAAAATTGACCTCTTTACAAATTTTATTTCCTACAACACCCGGCGCCCTTAGATTTTTCGATGGAATGGTGTTAATCTGTTAGTTTTGATCCAGAACAACTTAAAAGTGCGCTTAGTACTTGGTAGCGGTGTTTCTGGAATTGGGAAAATTTCTCGAAAAACCCCAACGATATGCAAATTGATCTCTTTACAAATTTTATTTCCTACAACACCCGGGGCCCCTAGATTTTTCAGTGGAATGGTGTTTATCTGTTAGTTTTGATCCAGAACAACTCAAAAGTGCGCTTAGTACTTGGTAGCGGTGTTTCTGGAATTGGGAAAATTTCTCGGAAAAACCCTACGATATGCAAATTGACCTCTTTACAAATTTGATTTCCTAAAACACCCGGGGCCCCTAGGTTTTTCAATGGAATGGTGTTAATCTGTTAGTTTTGATCCAGAACAAATCAAAAGTGCGCTTAGTATTTGGTAGCAGTGTTTCTGGAATTGGGAAAATTTCTCGGAAAACCCCAACGATATGCAAATTGACCTCTTCACAAATTTGATTTCCTAAAACACCCGGGGCCTCTAGATTTTTCAATGGAATGGTGTTAATCTGTTAGTTTTGATCCAGAACAACTCAAAAGTGCGCTTAGTACTTGGTAGCGGTGTTTCTGGAATTGGAAAAATTTCTCGGAAAACCCCTACGATATGCAAATTGACCTCTTTACAAATTTGATTTCCTAAAACACCCGGGGCCCCTAGATTTTTCAATGGAATGGTGTTAATCTGTTAGTTTTGATCCAGAACAAGTCAAAAGTGCGCTTAGTACTTGGTAGCAGTGTTTCTGGAATTGGGAAAATTTCTCGGAAAACCCCTACGATATGCAAATTGACCTCTTTACAAATTTGATTTCCTAAAACACCCGGGGCCCCTAAATTTTTCAATGGAATGGTGTTAATCTGTTAGTTTTGATCCAGAACAACTCAAAAGTGCGCTTAGTACTTGGTAGCGGTGTTTCTGGAATTGGGAAAATTTCTCGGAAAACCCCTACGATATGCAAATTGACTTCTTTACAAATTTGATTTCCTAAAACACCCGGGGCCCCTAAATTTATCAATGGAATGGTGTTAATCTGTTAGTTTTGATCCAGAACAAGTCAAAAGTGCGCTTAGTACTTGGTAGCGGTGTTTCTGGAATTGGGAAAATTTCTCGGAAAACCCCTACGATATGCAAATTGACCTCTTTACAAATTTTATTTCCTAAACACCCGGGGCCCTTAGATTTTTCAATGGAATGGTGTTTATCTGTTAGTTTTGATCCAGAACAACTCAAAAGTGCGCTTAGTACTTGGTAGTGGTGTTTCTGGAATTGGGAAAATTGCTCGGAAAAACTCTACGATATGCAAATTGACCTCTTTACAAATTTGATTTCCTAAAACACCCGGTGCCGCTAGATTTTTCAATGGAATGGTGTTTATCTGTTAGTTTTGATCCAGAACAACTCAAAAGTGCGCTTAGTACTTGGTAGCGGTGTTTCTGGAATTGGGAAAATTTCTCGGAAAACCCCAACGATATGCAAATTGACCTCTTTACAAATTTTATTTCCTAAAACATCCGGGGCCCCTAGATTTTTCAATGGAATGGTGTTAATCTGTTAGTGGTGATTCAGAACAACTCAAAAGTGCGCTTAGAATTTGGTAGCGGTGTTTCTGGAATTGGGAGAATTGCTCGGAGAAACCCAACGATATGAAAATTGACCTCTTTACAAATTTTATTTCCTAAAACACCCGGGGCCCCTAGATTTTTCAATGGAATGGTGTTTATCTGTTAGTTTTGATCCAGAACAACTCAAAAGTGCGCTTAGTACTTGGTAGCGGTGTTTCTGGAATTGGGAAAATTTCTCGGAAAAACCCTACGATATGCAAATTGACCTCTTTACAAATTTTATTTCCTACAACACCCGGCGCCCTTAGATTTTTCGATGGAATGGTGTTAATCTGTTAGTTTTGATCCAGAACAACTCAAAAGTGCGCTTAGTACTTGGTAGTGGTGTTTCTGGAATTGGGAAAATTGCTCGGAAAAACTCAACGATATGCAAATTGACCTCTTTACAAATTTGATTTCCTAAAACACCCGGTGCCCCTAGATTTTTCAATGGAATGGTGTTTATCTGTTAGTTTTGATCCAGAACAACTCAAAAGTGCGCTTAGTACTTGGTAGCGGTGTTTCTGGAATTGGGAAAATTTCTCGGAAAACCCCAACGATATGCAAATTGACTTCTTTACAAATTTTATTTCCTAAAACATCCGGGGCCCCTAGATTTTTCAATGGAATGGTGTTAATCTGTTAGTGGTGATTCAGAACAACTCAAAAGTGCGCTTAGAATTTGGTAGCGGTGTTTCTGGAATTGGGAGAATTGCTCGGAGAAACCCAACGATATGAAAATTGACCTCTTTACAAATTTTATTTCCTAAAACACCCGGGGCCCCTAGATTTTTCAGTGGAATGGTGTTTATCTGTTAGTTTTGATCCAGAACAACTCAAAACTGCCCTTAGTACTTGGTAGCGGTGTTTCTGGAATTGGGAAAATTTCTCGGAAAAACCCTACGATATGAAAATTGACCTCTTTACAAATTTTATTTCCTACAACACCCGGCGCCCTTAGATTTTTCGATGGAATGGTGTTAATCTGTTAGTTTTGATCCAGAACAACTTAAAAGTGCGCTTAGTACTTGGTAGCGGTGTTTCTGGAATTGGGAAAATTTCTCGGAAAACCCCAACGATATGCAAATTGATCTCTTTACAAATTTTATTTCCTACAACACCCGGGGCCCCTAGATTTTTCAGTGGAATGGTGTTTATCTGTTAGTTTTGATCCAGAACAACTCAAAAGTGCGCTTAGTACTTGGTAGCGGTGTTTCTGGAATTGGGAAAATTTCTCGGAAAAACCCTACGATATGCAAATTGACCTCTTTACAAATTTGATTTCCTAAAACACCCGGGGCCCCTAGGTTTTTCAATGGAATGGTGTTAATCTGTTAGTTTTGATCCAGAACAACTCAAAAGTGCGCTTAGTACTTGGTAGCGGTGTTTCTGGAATTGGGAAAATTTCTCGGAAAACCCCAACGATATGCAAATTGACTTCTTTACAAATTTGATTTCCTAAAACACCCGGGGCCCCTAAATTTATCAATGAAATGGTGTTAATCTGTTAGTTTTGATCCAGAACAACTCAAAAGTGCGCTTAGTACTTGGTAGCGGTGTTTCTGGAATTGGGAAAATTTCTCGGAAAACCCCTACGATATGCAAATTGACCTCTTTACAAATTTTATTTCCTAAACACCCAGGGCCCCCAGATTTTTCAATGGAATGGTGTTTATCTGTTAGTTTTTGATCCAGAACAAATCAAAAGTGCGCTTAGTACTTGGTAGCGGTGTTTCTGGAATTGGGAAAATTTCTCGGAAAACCCCAACGATATGCAAATTGACCTCTTCACAAATTTGATTTCCTAAAACACCCGGGGCCCCTAGATTTTTCAATGGAATGGTGTTAATCTGTTAGTTTTGATCCAGAACAACTCAAAAGTGCGCTTAGTACTTGGTAGCGGTGTTTCTGGAATTGGAAAAATTTCTCGGAAAACCCCTACGATATGCAAATTGACCTCTTTACAAATTTGATTTCCTAAAACACCCGGGGCCCCTAGATTTTTCAATGGAATGGTGTTAATCTGTTAGTTTTGATCCAGAACAAGTCAAAAGTGCGCTTAGTACTTGGTAGCAGTGTTTCTGGAATTGGGAAAATTTCTCGGAAAACCCCTACGATATGCAAATTGACCTCTTTACAAATTTGATTTCCTAAAACACCCGGGGCCCCTAAATTTTTCAATGGAATGGTGTTAATCTGTTAGTTTTGATCCAGAACAACTCAAAAGTGCGCTTAGTACTTGGTAGCGGTGTTTCTGGAATTGGGAAAATTTCTCGGAAAACCCCTACGATATGCAAATTGACTTCTTTACAAATTTGATTTCCTAAAACACCCGGGGCCCCTAAATTTATCAATGGAATGGTGTTAATCTGTTAGTTTTGATCCAGAACAAGTCAAAAGTGCGCTTAGTACTTGGTAGCGGTGTTTCTGGAATTGGGAAAATTTCTCGGAAAACCCCTACGATATGCAAATTGACCTCTTTACAAATTTTATTTCCTAAACACCCGGGGCCCTTAGATTTTTCAATGGAATGGTGTTTATCTGTTAGTTTTGATCCAGAACAACTCAAAAGTGCGCTTAGTACTTGGTAGCGGTGTTTCTGGAATTGGGAAAATTTCTCGGAAAACCCCAACGATATGCAAATTGACCTCTTTACAAATTTTATTTCCTAAAACATCCGGGGCCCCTAGATTTTTCAATGGAATGGTGTTAATCTGTTAGTGGTGATTCAGAACAACTCAAAAGTGCGCTTAGAATTTGGTAGCGGTGTTTCTGGAATTGGGAGAATTGCTCGGAGAAACCCAACGATATGAAAATTGACCTCTTTACAAATTTTATTTCCTAAAACACCCGGGGCCCCTAGATTTTTCAGTGGAATGGTGTTTATCTGTTAGTTTTGATCCAGAACAACTCAAAAGTGCGCTTAGTACTTGGTAGCGGTGTTTCTGGAATTGGGAAAATTTCTCGGAAAAACCCTACGATATGCAAATTGACCTCTTTACAAATTTTATTTCCTACAACACCCGGCGCCCTTAGATTTTTCGATGGAATGGTGTTAATCTGTTAGTTTTGATCCAGAACAACTCAAAAGTGCGCTTAGTACTTGGTAGTGGTGTTTCTGGAATTGGGAAAATTGCTCGGAAAAACTCAACGATATGCAAATTGACCTCTTTACAAATTTGATTTCCTAAAACACCCGGTGCCCCTAGATTTTTCAATGGAATGGTGTTTATCTGTTAGTTTTGATCCAGAACAACTCAAAAGTGCGCTTAGTACTTGGTAGCGGTGTTTCTGGAATTGGGAAAATTTCTCGGAAAACCCCAACGATATGCAAATTGACCTCTTTACAAATTTTATTTCCTAAAACATCCGGGGCCCCTAGATTTTTCAATGGAATGGTGTTAATCTGTTAGTGGTGATTCAGAACAACTCAAAAGTGCGCTTAGAATTTGGTAGCGGTGTTTCTGGAATTGGGAGAATTGCTCGGAGAAACCCAACGATATGAAAATTGACCTCTTTACAAATTTTATTTCCTAAAACACCCGGGGCCCCTAGATTTTTCAGTGGAATGGTGTTTATCTGTTAGTTTTGATCCAGAACAACTCAAAACTGCCCTTAGTACTTGGTAGCGGTGTTTCTGGAATTGGGAAAATTTCTCGGAAAAACCCTACGATATGAAAATTGATCTCTTTACAAATTTTATTTCCTACAACACCCGGCGCCCTTAGATTTTTCGATGGAATGGTGTTAATCTGTTAGTTTTGATCCAGAACAACTTAAAAGTGCGCTTAGTACTTGGTAGCGGTGTTTCTGGAATTGGGAAAATTTCTCGGAAAACCCCAACGATATGCAAATTGATCTCTTTACAAATTTTATTTCCTACAACACCCGGGGCCCCTAGATTTTTCAGTGGAATGGTGTTTATCTGTTAGTTTTGATCCAGAACAACTCAAAAGTGCGCTTAGTACTTGGTAGCGGTGTTTCTGGAATTGGGAAAATTTCTCGGAAAAACCCTACGATATGCAAATTGACCTCTTTACAAATTTGATTTCCTAAAACACCCGGGGCCCCTAGGTTTTTCAATGGAATGGTGTTAATCTGTTAGTTTTGATCCAGAACAACTCAAAAGTGCGCTTAGTACTTGGTAGCGGTGTTTCTGGAATTGGGAAAATTTCTCGGAAAACCCCAACGATATGCAAATTGACTTCTTTACAAATTTGATTTCCTAAAACACCCGGGGCCCCTAAATTTATCAATGAAATGGTGTTAATCTGTTAGTTTTGATCCAGAACAACTCAAAAGTGCGCTTAGTACTTGGTAGCGGTGTTTCTGGAATTGGGAAAATTTCTCGGAAAACCCCTACGATATGCAAATTGACCTCTTTACAAATTTTATTTCCTAAACACCCAGGGCCCCCAGATTTTTCAATGGAATGGTGTTTATCTGTTAGTTTTTGATCCAGAACAAATCAAAAGTGCGCTTAGTACTTGGTAGCGGTGTTTCTGGAATTGGGAAAATTGCTCGGAAAAACTCTACGATATGCAAATTGACCTCTTTACAAATTTGATTTCCTAAAACACCCGGTGCCGCTAGATTTTTCAATGGAATGGTGTTTATCTGTTAGTTTTGATCCAGAACAACTCAAAAGTGCGCTTAGTACTTGGTAGCGGTGTTTCTGGAATTGGGAAAATTTCTCGGAAAACCCCAACGATATGAAAATTGACCTCTTTACAAATTTTATTTCCTAAAACACCCGGGGCCCCTAGATTTTTCAGTGGAATGGTGTTTATCTGTTAGTTTTAATCCAGAACAACTCAAAACTGCCCTTAGTACTTGGTAGCGGTGTTTCTGGAATTGGGAAAATTTCTCGGAAAAACCCTACGATATGAAAATTGACCTCTTTACAAATTTTATTTCCTACAACACCCGGCGCCCTTAGATTTTTCGATGGAATGGTGTTAATCTGTTAGTTTTGATCCAGAATAAATCAAAAGTGCGCTTAGTACTTGGTAGCAGTGTTTCTGGAATTGGGAAAATTTCTCGGAAAACCCCTACGATATGCAAATTGACCTCTTTAGAAATTTGATTTCCTAAAACACCCGGGGCCCCTAGATTTTTCAATGGAATGGTGTTAATCTGTTAGTTTTGATCCAGAACAACTTAAAAGTGCGCTTAGTACTTGGTAGCGGTGTTTCTGGAATTGGGAAAATTTCTCGGAAAACCCCAACGATATGCAAATTGATCTCTTTACAAATTTGATTTCCTAAAACACCCGGGGCCCCTAGATTTTTCAGTGGAATGGTGTTTATCTGTTAGTTTTGATCCAGAACAACTCAAAAGTGCGCTTAGTACTTGGTAGCGGTGTTTCTGGAATTGGGAAAATTTCTCGGAAAAACCCTACGATATGCAAATTGACCTCTTTACAAATTTGATTTCCTAAAACACCCAGGGCCCCTAGGTTTTTCAATGGAATGGTGTTAATCTGTTAGTTTTGATCCAGAACAAATCAAAAGTGCGCTTAGTATTTGGTAGCGGTGTTTCTGGAATTGGGAAAATTGCTCGGAAAAACCCTACGATATGCAAATTGACCTCTTTAAATTTGATTTCCTAAAACACCCGGCGCCCCTAGATTTTTAATGGAATGGTGTTAATGTTAGTTTTGAACCAAAACAACTCAAAAATGTGCTTAGTATTTGGTAGCGGTGTTTCTGGAATCGGGAAAATTTTTTGGAAAAACCCTACGATATTCAAATTGACCTCTTTACAAATTTTATTTCCTAAAACACCCGGCGCCCCTAGATTTTTCAATGGGATGGTGTTTATCTGGAGGACATTCAGGATTTATTAGTGGAAGAAGAACTTGATGAAGCAGATTTAGTAGAAATGGCATCACAACCCCAAGCAAATCAAACCGATTCTAGCTCTGACGAAGATCGTGGTGTTAATAATTTTACAAGAAGGTTTAAGCTTAGCCGAAAAGTTGAAATCGCTTTTCGTGAATACAAACCCTTCCACTGAAAGAAGTCGAAAATTCAAAAGGGAACTACAAAAATGATTATTACCATATCATCAAATTTACAACGGCCTTATAAGGACACAGAAACAAAGCAAGAGTACAGATTTTTTAAAGATTGCAGAAGATGCGCAAAATCTAAATGATGCAGAAAAAACGACGCAGAGAAATGCAGAAAAAACTTCAGAAAGTGAAGATGATATCGTTCAATAAAGTTGCTTATATGAAATTATATAAAAAAAAAAATTTTAATGGATTTTAGAACCTAACCCCCCTTTTGTACTAGCTTCTAGTCTCTTATAGCACGGTTTCACATAACACGTCATATTGTAGGAACCTATCTGCCGTGTTATAGGAGGGATACCTGTAATCGGAAATTATGATTTATGAGCTGTGATATTGCGTCCGATGCGACCCCATCTAATTTTGACTTCAAAAACGTTCAATTTTTTATGCAAATTTACCTAAATTAAACTGTTTGCCTGGATTCTTAAGTTTATTCATCTGCAGTGATTTCCGTGACAACAATTATTGTGCTAATTGTTGTTAAGATTTTTTTTTTTTTTGAGGAGAAAGTTTCCAAATCGCCACCGGGTATTCGACTTATATAATAACCTTTAAGCAAAATAAATAAACAACTCAAGTGATATGGTACGTAGACAGATCAAAAAATATTATAAAACATCAACAAATCATTAATTTTGCGATCAGTTGAATTTCAACCTTCAATCGAGCTCATTTGTTGCAAGCAAAATATTTTGTTAGTGAATTTTAATTGTGTTGTTGTTTTTGTAATTGTCAATCAAAATGAATAAATTTTTAATTTTGGCTTTGTTTGGTAAATAATGTTTTTATAAATTAAGTGAAATTATAAAACTGAAAATAAGTAATCCAATTGGATTTTAAAAACAAGTTTTGGTACTATTCGAAATTCTAATTTATTTATGTAAATGCAAAAGTTATCAGCGATTAAGTGAGCAATGACCTCTTTCCAAAAAAAATTGTTTCTTGTTAAGCTTCAGAGCTTTTTTAACATAGCTATAGCATTCACTAGAACATCAAATTAAATATTATGATCAATATGAGATCACCGGTGTAATTGTGTTGTGTTAATTGTGTAGATCTGCTAATTAAGTTCTTTTGACGTAGCAAATATTTATATTTTCAAGAAAATTTATAATTTCGATGCCAATTATCTAATAAAAATTTTGAAATGTTTAAATCAACTTGACCCTGATAGGATAGCAGCTTCTAGTTTTCTGTTACGTCTACGGCCTTCCCTCGTAATTAAAGCCTATAGGCGTTTAGAATGCCCATAGGGTGTTGTATCGAAATTTTAAGAATAAATTAGCTATTTTTAAATTATTTGCCGTTTTTGAATTAAGTGTATTAAGGTTTAAGAGCTAATTTAAATAATCCGCTGACCAAATTGTGCAATGATTAGGATTGGGACATTCGCATAGGGGTGTAAGGATTAAGCCCTGCGTTAATTACTTTGGTCCGCTGTTGAGTTTTATACCAAAATCATAGAACGATCCTAGGTCTTGCATCGGATAGAAATACTCACAAATAATATCGGATATTAAGTTTTCTTGAATATAATTTAGAGCAGTTGAATTAGTTTCAATAATCGGGATAATTATTTTTCTCAATCAAAAAATTTTACGAGAAGAGAAACTAGTTTCTTTTAAATTTGCGGATCATCAGGCGGAAGAGTGCGGATGCGGATATTTTTTTATTTGTTTTTTGTCGATAGGAACAAATGTATCCGCGCAGGGATTAAATGGTTGTTATTTGAAATTTTTTTTTAGATTTTGAAAGTAATCCTTTTTTGGCACTCGCAAATAGAACGTCTATTCACGAAGAAACATAGTAGACACCACCGGAATATAGTCATTGAAACAAGATTTTTTAATCTTGTTTGAGATTTTGTAATCTCAGCCTGCCGTCCGTACTGCAAACCTATTACCTGTTTTATAAAGTGTAGGTTACCGAATATCATATTACACGTGAGATCACATATTAGACCAGCTTGGTTTTCTTTATTCGTCTAAATTTCTCAACTATCCCTTTTGAGATGTGTTTAAAATACGATTGCTCCGTTCTACGAGGGTCGATCAATAAGTACTCGTGTTAGGAATGAAGACACAAGTGTTTTAATTTTTTTTTTTCAACGTAATCTCTTTTTTGGTCGATATACTTTTCCTAACATTTCTGCCATTTCTTTAACCCCTCCAAAAAATACGATTTCTCAAGCTCTTCAAAATACGCTTCTGACTCGGCGATAACCTACTCGTTTGAGCTGAATTTTTTACCCCCAAGACATGTTTTCATGTTGGGGAACAGGAAGAAATCGCATGGACCTAAGACGGGCGAGTAGGGTCGGTACGGTAGTAATTCGTAGTAGGGCTGTGTCCTTCAATTGGCCAATAATTCACTGTAGTACTGTACCGTGATCCTACTTTCTGCAAAAAATCCATGAGACTTATTCCTTTTGAATTCCAAAAAATCGTGGCCATGACCTTCCCGGCTGATGGGACCGTCTTTGACATTTTCGGAGCAGATTCACCCAGATAAATCCATTGTTTTGATTGTCGCTTACTCTCTGGCGAATAATAATGTATCCACGTTTCATCAACGGTAACGACTCTACGCAAAAACTCCTGCGAATTTCGCTTAAACAGATTCAAACACTGTTTCGACATTGACAGCCGTATCTGCTTATTGTCTACTGTTAACAATCACGCCGAGCATCGGGTAAACACCTACCTCACACTAATCTTATCATTTAAAATATCAATTGCCGTTCCGTACGACACGTCTACGATCTCTGCTACTTTGCGCACTTTAGTTCGGCGATCAGCGAGAATCATGTTGTGGACGTCATCAAAAACAGATGTACGACCACGTTTAAATTTGTTAAACCAATATCTCACGGTTGGAGGGATAGATGATGAAGGGTTCCCATAAAAATCACCCAACGTCGCTTTTACTCCCTTGCATGTTTTTCCATCCAAAAATAAAAAGAGAATTACGGATCGATATTGCTCTTTTTCCGTTTGATCTTTTTCTTAACACGAGTGATACAATTGGCTGCCAAATAAAAACTAACCTAAGGTGTCGTACTTCCCTCAGCAACGCCACCTGTTTTCAAACACGAGTACTTATTGATCGCAATCGTAGCTTCAAGGTATTTAAAATTCTTTGCATTGTTTGTAGGTCATACATTCGCTTTGTATATTTGAAGGAAAGCAAGTACTTACTTAGCTATAATATGACCTGTTAACATGAATGAATAATAAAAATAAACTTTAATAAGGTGGCTCAGATACAAACTCCAGGCGTACCTTGAAGACTTAAAATATTTGTAATCAAAACCATTCAGGTTAATTTAATAAATCAAATTACAGTTGTAAAGATAAGTAGAACTTAAACGTAAGGTATATGCTGCTACATGTGTTCCATGCCGTCACGTCAGCGCACGTACGTTTGAAGCGATTAATTCATTGGAGCCAATTTTCTACCACTCTTTCATACATATCGGCCGGGACGTTGGCAATTTCGTGTTCGATTCTTGTCCCTGAACTCCTGTAACGTTGTAATCCCATAAAAAGCATGGGCATTAAATCGCATGAGCAGCGCCACAATAAATCGCATGAGCGAGATGGCCATTCGACCGGGCCATTTCACTGATCTCCATCAAATTCTGACCAAACATACACATGGCACGATAGCTCCATTGAAAAATATGGTTCAATTGACATCACACGATTTTGTGGTTGTAATGAAGTTTCTTGAAGCATATATGGATTTGTTGCAAAGCCATTAAGCAATGAACTTCATCGCTGAACATGGTTTTTCGATGAAACCCAGGATTTTCTTCGAACTTTAGCAGAGCCCAATCGGAAAAGTTTAGTTTAGGCGCTTTAAATGATCAAGAGGTTTCAGTTCTTGAGTTAATTTGTTCTTATAAGGCTCATATTGAACTGACTGCGATATTTTCGTTACTTCGATCGGTGCGTTGTCTCACTGGCACAGGAACATCTATTAGTGAATATTTTGACTCGAATTTATCCATTATCGCACAGTCTATCTGGTGGGGCGATTATTACGACTGATAATTGAAGTAACCGGCCTTAAAGTTGCGATCACCGACTCAGAATTGCATTAGTAATTTTTAATACTTTCCAAATGTTGTTCGTTCGTGAACTTCGCCGTGATAAAAATGTTAAGTTTAACTAACGTTTTGACGTTGACGCTGATCTGAAAAACGTTCAAGGCGTGTTCGTATTAAAATAAAAAATAGTCCCTATTGGAAAACCCGATAGATACCAAGAATAGCAGATATACGAGAATAAAATGTCTCTCATCCGTTTACACAAATGCTATAGGGATAAGGAAAATTCGCAGTTTACATGCACAGATTTGATCTATCTGATATAAGCAGTTGCGTATGTAGTAAGAACTCGGAAACGGATGACCACATTTTATTCGAATGTGATTTCGCCGACAGTGCAAGAGATCAGTAGTTAATCTAATGTAGTCAAGCCGGCTAGCAAGCTGATACTTATGTTACCCAATCACATCAGTGCATTCAAAAAGTTATGTGACAACATCAGGTTTATAGCCAATAAATCTTTTAATTCACAATAAATATTTTAACATTTTAAATTTTTGTTTAAAGAATTCACCCTATACAACATTTTAAAGAGGCTAGGAGAGTGCAAAGTCAGGGTTAAAGCCCGAACCCTTAACCGCTTAGTCTTCCTCGCCCCCCCCCCCCCCACCCAAAACAGAATAAAATGGAATCGGATATAGGCTCGGTCTGGGTGCCAATCTCACAAACAAATACATATACAACAAAAATGACAATGTAAGTGTAAACCGAATACTGCTTTGAATTGTTCACTTTTTTTTTTGAACGTCATATCGCTCGCTAGACGTTTTCGGTAAGAGAGAACCCGAATGTTGAGCCATTTTCTGGATTATATGAGAATTCCTAGTGGTAGCCGATAGCGTTTTGATAATAAATTCTGGTTTGCCTTTAGCTGGCGATTGCGTGCCAAGTATTTTGGTATCCTTTGCAACTGCCGCTCCTTTTATGGTGTGAGCCACTTAGATGCCGTTTACAATATTTGCAATCAATGCAATAAAATAAAGTTAGTAAAATTCACAAAGCAATATATTTTGGATATAATTTAAATAGGATTAGGATTTTTTCATTCTGTATTAAGCAATTTTAGAATTAATTTGGGTTCTCCCAATTTTTACAAAAAGCCTAGCTATTACGTTTCACCTCGGACGATTAATCTTGGTCTGCAGAAGGGAGACAAACAAACAGACAGACACACATTAAAACAGGAAACTTCTTAAAAGCTTCTTTGCCGGACTTCGACACGATATAAAGCGATTTGGAAAATTTGCCATAATTTCGAGGTCGAAAATTTCAATTAATTCAAAACACATCGATTCAATTCGCCTTACACTTTAAAGGGATTTTATTTTGTTACTAAAATATAAGCAATCTTAGATATTTACGTCAAACCCTAAAGACAACACACTCTTTGCAAGTTTATCAGGACTTTCTCAGACGTGGAACCCCTTAGAAAATTTTTCCTCAGGGCTCACAATCTCTAGATGCGCTACTATCTCAAATGTGGATCTCTGTGTCCACATTAAGGTTTCAATTCGAGTTTTGAGATTTTCTACTGTAAAATAAAAGTTGAAGGTTCTCTTGAAAATGACTGATCATATCAAAATCTTTACATGACCGTATACTTATTAGCGTACCAGTGCTAATAATTTTATTGTTTCATTGTAACCAAATAATATAAAGCTTCCATTCACAGAAAACAAATAGCAATAAAATTTCACACGTCATAAACAATTATAATCGCTAACTTCAAAAGCATTATGCATTAGTTTCTGGCATTGATCAGAATGAATTTTTATGATTAGTCGCGGTGGTTTACCATTACAAAAAAAGTTTTGATGTGATATAATAACAAACGATATCGATCGTTAACGATCTAAATTAAGATAAAATTAATGATTTATGTTTTATAATTAATTTATATAATTTTTGTACAGCATTAGTAGCGATCGCAGCGGCTGCCCCACAAAAAAAGAAACCAGCATGCAACAACATTTGTACCGATGATTATACTCCGGTATGCGGTGGTCCACAAACCGCTGGAGGCGACCGGCCTTTATCCTTTGGGAATCAATGTATTTTAAACAAGTACAACTGTGAAAATAAGAAAAGTATGAACAAATTATGCAAATTCTCGAACATGATAATGAACTTTTATGATTATTTACAGATTATGTTGTGAAATCCCAAGGAGAATGTCCAGGTGGCGGTGGAGTTCGTCTACAATAAATTGTGTGATATTCATTTTTCGTTTTAAAAATTTTTACATTGATTTTATAACATGTATACATAAATTGCAATTTAAGTTTTTAAATATTTAATTTTTTTTAATGGAATCGTTTGCTCACGATTGTTCATTTGGCCATCAACAACTGAAGTTTGGTTAGTAATTTTTTTTCGTTCAGTCGTCACTAGGCACCGTTGTTTATTTGCAAAACTTTGTTTAGAATTGTTCGGACATGCACAACTGTTTGATTCTGACATGTTCTCTAAACCTCATATCGACATCAATTGGTCGACTGTTATTGAGGGTGGGACAAGTTTTTTCAGTTTAGTGGCAGATGACCAATGAAATGATCGATGATTTTCATGAATTAATGTAATTAATCGTTTTTTTTTTCACAATAAAATGCCTCTACCTTAACTTCCCAAATAGACTCATGCTCGTCAGACTTCTAAGATTATACCGGGTATGATAACAGAAGTAAGTGAGGTTCAATCTATCAATATCGACCATTTTCCTTATTCTTCTAATTATGCTCTTAGACACTATGAATTGGTCTTTCCAATTGCTAATGGAATTCTGTGGAATTTAAATAATAAGATTTACAACTACACAGCCAAATCAAATCACCGTTTTGAAATTCTGAACCATTTATTTAGGTTAGTCCATTGTTCCTTACAGTAATGTAAAAATGTCTAGGATTGATTTTGGATTGAAACATAAATTTCAGATGAAGATCTGTTATCTGCAAAAGCTACACAATTAAAGTGGATTATAAGATGCATTTTGAATGAAATTCTTATATTTGGCTACGCTCAAGAGAACTGAGCTATTTAGTAGTTCTAATACGTATTTTGATATCGTTAGCTATTAGAAAGCAAGCGTTCGTATTGGTTACCTGTAAGATTTTTTGAGATATTGGCCATAATTTGAAACTCCATTATTTGGCCGCAAAAAATCAAAATCTTACTTAGTAAATTTTAAACGATAACCTCAGTTGATTTTCCAATTAGATGCTCAAGTTTCTAATGCAAAATTCAAATGCAACCCTGCACAACTATTCTTATATTTAGTTGTAAATGAGTGGACGTTCAGAAGAGCCTAAATAGATATTAGAATTACAACATAGACCTACGACTCAAATTCCATACTTCCATTCCAGAGTTTGGTTATGAACTGGTGATGTTTAGTCCAGGATGAACAGATACTAGAATTTGGTCCAAAACTTTAGAATCTTTATGCAAAACTACAAACCAAATTTCATCTTAATTCATGAAGAAATGGCGGTTTTAAGATTTTATTTCGCTGGAAGGTTTTTTTTAGTGAAAACAGAGGTGTAAAAATGAATAAAAAATGTCCGGTGGTTTCAAAATAACAGAAATTTTTTTTTGAGGTAGTGATGCTACTTTGGTGAGTAGCGTATTCTCTTATTTTCCGCTGGCAAATTTCCAAGAAAATTTATTTAATTTAAATGTGAAACGCCGACAAAATCATTAGATCTACCAAATTAGTTGAGGTGCAAAGAGATTCCCTAACTGGCAGGAATAACAAATTCCAAAAACAACAATCAATAGCATGCGTGGAAACGTCATAAAAAGACTGAGAGAATAAATAAATATGATACACATAATATAACAAAGGTTTGATCCACCGCGATTACCCATGCTAGTGCATCAAAACGACCCGCAGACGAGTAATTGTAGCATTATAACGTGATCATCCCAGGATAGAGTCTCATCAAGCACAAATCTCAGACTTTGCGAAAAAGGCACAGGCATTGCGTTGAGCAAAATCTGATTTTTGGATGAGTTACCAAATGGTTTGAGCTGAGCCCAAAGCAAATAACCCTCAGGGTATTCACCTAAGAAATAGACGATTTCAATTCGGAGAACCACATTACATGTAGTGGCTGGATGTCATCTGTAAAAAGCTGAAACAAGAGAACCGGGGAACGGGTTCCTGGTCGTTAATAAAGAAAGAAAACAACAAAGGTCTCGTAATAGTACCTTGCGGAACACCCTTCTACAACGACAGAAAAGAAAAACACCTATCACCAATAGAAATTGATAACGGTTAGTCAAAAATTAAAAATTAAAATACGAGCATAGTTGTAACGGGATTTTATCCAATCCCGTTGAATTAATAATTATTTGTAATAACTATTAATTCAGTGGATTTCAAATCATGATACCTTAAAACTTTTAAATAAACAACCACGGGTGTATGCCTGTTTCTCATGATGGTTTGAGACCATCAATTTTGGGTCCACTGACCCATTTTACGTATTCCCTTTCGTCCATTTAGGTGGTAAAATTCCATGCCACCTATTCCCATTTATTTATGTGCGGTTTACAAGGTCTCCTACTCGTCTATCCCCAAAGCCCACGACCATTTCCCCTACTTGACTGAGTTGTGGGAATCAATGCCGTATAGGCGAGAGAACAAAAGATTAGGGATAAATTTCTTTAACGTTCAGGTGTGTTGTCGAAACACGCACATCTTGACCGTTACATAGTTTGGCTGAGAGTATGCTACCAAAAGGAGCAAAATAGTGATCATACTCTGCGCCAAGTTATTCAGATTCAACTGAAACCATGAAATGGGTGGAGAAGGGAACCATGTTGGAGAGTTGATGCATGATTTGGTCCTTGATAAGATCCTTACATACCTTAAGCAAGGCGGGAAGAATACTAACAAGTCTCAGATTTGCTAGGTTAGGTCACCGGAGTATTACCTTTTTCGCCAGAAAGAAACAGAAAAAGAGGTAGCTAAGCCACACAAGACTCAGGACTATACTGGAAAGGCTAACTTAATAAAATTTATGGAAATGTATCCAAACCAACCGCGAAACTATCCTATAATGGCGCAAAATGAGCATTGACGTTAGTAAGGCAAAGCCCTTGAAGATCAACGTTCGATTCATTATGAATACTAATGCATTGTAATATTTCGCCAGAGGCGGGTTGTGTGCTCGCCATCACGAGTGGCGTATTAAAGACAAAGTGACCTATTAGTATTATCCCCTCTTCTAAAATTACTTTGGAAATATGACTGTAGGTCTGTATGACTATAGATCTGTATGACTATAGAACTAAAATAGGGGTAAAGAAGAAGAAAATATAAAGGCACTAGCCCAAAATTGAATATAGGAGAGAAAATAATGGAAATGTAGGACCGACGAATCGAAAAGTTTAAGATTAAAGCAACCCAGGAGAATAATACTGTCAAAAACAGTTGGTCAGAAAATTTCGAGCATTGGTAGGTCCCACGTCGAAAGAACACCGGCTACCCGTATAATAACTTCGGTTCTCAGCACTAAATGGCCACTTTCTAAGTAGCTAAATGATACGGAAAATAAGGATCAAAAGTTACAAATTCGATATGCCGGAATGGAACTCACCCAACACCCCTTCTTTGCACAGAACCGACTTACGGTACCAGAAGTCGACAAAAAAATTAGTTGCATTAATTCTCAATGGGGGCAGTCCGCCCCCCTTATTTTCCCCCACCCCCGCTTATTGTTCCACTTGATTCTGCACTATCGGCAAGGCAAACCCTTAAGTATTCACAAAAATCAGGGTGAAAGTTGGCGAACGTTTAGTTGAGCGTAAACGAGCACACCATTAATAAATACTGATCAAAATTGGTTTATCCGCACTTTCACTCAGATAACAAGGTGTAGTTTTCATCAAAGGTCACGTTGATCAGCTATCTTTGTGGTATATGTTGGGCGATAGCACCAACTTGATGAACGGGAGCAATCTCGAGAAACCGCGGACAAGAGTAGCGGTTCAAATATTCACTCCAGCTGGTAAACTAAAGATGGTCCCAGTCGTTTTAATATTCACGAGGTTTGGCGATAAGAGATAAACCACACTATTCTATGTTGTTGCACCGCAATACGTGTTGCACTTTTATGATAACGGTATTATCATGCCTAACCTAGAGTACGATTACATATAGTAACTTCCAGCGCTCATTTACCTCAGCTGTACCGAGAATCGCCATAGCATACACCTCTCACTCTCTCTTTAATGATTGTCTCTACTGCTAGAAAATTTTTAATCGAGCGTTTGGCTTGTATTTCTCAAATAATATTTCTATTTCTTGTCATCTGTTCTCTTATCCTTCTGTGAATGGAAGCAGTACCAATATTAGTTTTAAATCCTTGTCGCGATTTTTATCTCTTATCTCGACTGTTTTATGATGATAGATTGATAAATCTGTGTTGGCTAGATGGCTAAGTAAAGATGGCTAAGTTAAAAAAATCTAGGCTATTATATTTAAATAAACCGTGGTTCACACACCTCATATAAAGTAGGCCTTACATTTTAATTTTCAATAATATCTATGTCCCTCAATTATGAAGTATCTTGATTTAGAGATTCAGGCATGCGATTGCTACGGATCCTTTGCGCTAGTTTGCTTGTCGTTTTCTCTCAGTCAATTTATTGGCTGGGTTTAGAACGGATCTAGATCCATTGGCAATTTCTCCGACTCATTTATCAGTATGATTCTCCTTGCTTTCTATTGCAACGACAATGTAGGCGCCGCTCCTTAAACATAGGGAAAAATTGCATATACAGAGGTAAAGCTGCATACAAAATTTTATAAAAACTTCTATTTATTGCCGCCATTCAAGCTCGTTTCGCGACTTAATTAATAGACCTAGATTTTCTGCCTCTTCGAATATACGTTTGGTGTTCCTATAACGTTTCATTGTGTTTTGGTATCAATTTTCAGCGTTTGAATTATAACTATAATGTTATAAATTATGTGAAACCTCTCCTCTTCAAAGACCGTACTTTAGTCAAACACTTTAAGAACGCTATAGTAGTTTAGCTTCGTAGCGACCAATGGATTTGTTATCGTTTGAACGTCAATAAGTACTTCACTTACAATCACTAAAGCGTCACCCACAAATACTCGGGTATTCTTGCCCTCGGATTTCAACTTGCTTTTATTTTTCATCTCTACTTTTACAGATCTTACACTTTATTATTAATTCGATCCAGTTTGACCACCCCATAGTTCGAGATATTCCCCAGAGCAGTCAGATCAACTATATTACTTCTATCAGTTGGTCAGTAGATCGATATTCCAAATGGCTTGCCTTCACAACTGGACATTGTAGAAAACCGGAAGAACAATACAAATGCAGGAAACTGAAGAGGAACCAGCAAGAATTAATTACGAGTACCGATCCAGTACTTCAAAGTGCAGTTCTATCCCGCGATACATTATAGTAGATAGGGCAACGATAAACAACTGAATACTTTAATTTTGGATCAGCCTGCGTAGTAAGTTAGCAGATGTATAAAGGCCACCGTAGAGAGACTTCAAAGAACCGGATCTACGATATGGACACCCACAAATTCGGGATTATTGTTTGGTGATGTAAGAATACAGCTGAACAACGAGCAACAACTGGGTAGCTGTAACGTTCAGCATGTAGAACGAAAAATGACAAAACTGGTGAGTTAAGCTTATGATGCCCCTTATGAATTTAACTTTAACTAAATCCCGAAAATTTTACCAAATTTCCTTTACTTTTGTAGATTATTTTGTTAAATCCGGAGGCGAATTCCCCGAAAGCGTCAGCATCTGTCTATCTTCTATCTAAATTTTCAATAAAAACTACAATTCAAATTTTTAAATAATAATTATAATTTTTATTTATTTTGTGTATTTAGAATTTAGTAAATTTTACAAATATATAATGCATATTCGGACATAATTTATTCTTACAGGCAATGCTGAATATACATAATCGGTGGCTCACCAAAAATTTACGCCGTTGGTGTATTCGGAATACTTATGTTATTATTGTTTGGTAAAAATTCATTTTGATTTGTTGCCACAACATTCGTCTGCGAATCTTTTATTGATAAATAGACTGATTTTCGTGTATCGATTAGTACTTCACGCACCATATTAATAAAAAACGATGAATGCTTTGGTTTCTCAGAATATCGTTCGTAGTGATCGAGCGAATCTTGTAGTTTCAGGGTAAGATCATAATTTTTACGAACGACATCTAAAATTTGATCTTCCGTTGGTGTTGATATACTTTGGCTGGCGAGCCATTCTTTAATTTTTATTTGGAAATGTTTTATTATTGCTAATATATTAACTAGGGAATTAAGTAATTTTAACACGTCCTCGTTAAATTCGCAATCAGTCATAGGAGAATAGCGTAATACTAGAAAATAAACAATACAAATTATTAATTAGTACATCAATCATCTTGGCGTAGTAAAGGGTCAAAAAATACTGATAATAAAAAAGTATTGAATCGCTAGTTCACTTGTCTTATCAATTTTTAAAAAATACAGTAACGCCAGTTTAAATTTGCTCCAGCGAATCAGAGGTAAACATAAACTTAACAATAAAACGAATCGTGAATCTATTATGAAATTTACAAAAGGTAAAATTTTTCTAAACATACGATCATTCAATTAGATTCCCAAAAATATAAAGAAAGTTAACAACCAAACAAAAATCATTAGAGCTCTTGCAAAGATGTTGTTTGTTGATGTGTTAGTATTGGAATTCAAGTTTTGTTAAAAAATCAACAAGGAATTAGATTTGAATTCCATTTTTTATAAAGTTTATATGTTATCATAACTAAAATTTTGAAAATAAATAATTACTAAAATATTGACGCAGTTTAATTAAAATTACACGCCCCCACGACATCAACACGATAACCCATAAAGATAATTCTAATTTCCATTATATCAACACAGGTGTTCGACGGAAACAATTCATGCAAATAAAATATGCATAGCTATGATTATATTGAAGTAAGATCGGAATAGTAGACCTTAAGCTATTTAGAGAAACATTAAATTTAGCTACAAAAAAAAACTGAACGATCTCGTTGTTCCTTCCATCTTACAATTACTTTTATGCTGTTCCCATTCGGCCAACCAAATTTGTACTAACTCAAGCAACGGTTACTTGACGTGAATGGTGAAGTTGTAGTCGCATTATATTTTCCTTTCGCGAAACCAAAATGGTTAGTGCAGAGAAAACCATCGCCGAAACAGATTTTTTTTGCTGCTCTCTAAAACATGCAATGAGCAACATTGGATCCAATATCTGGTGGCAGCCTGGTGTAATAAATTATTGGATTTCGTAAAATCGACATTTATAATGTCTGAAGCCAATTCTATCTAATCTGACATAAATATAATTTATTATTCATCTGGATACGGTTGACCTGCCTTCTACAAGCTGATAGACTCCTTCTACAAGCTGATAGACTAACATTTGACCCAATATCAGGTGGTGGTCTATTCGACCTAAAATAAAGATAAAATCGACCTTTATCTTACACATCTGAAGCTTATAACGTCCGACGCCGATTCAGTCTAATCTGACACAAAAATGATTTATTACACATCTGTCCTCTTGTGTCACTCATAGAATAACATTTCACCCAGTATTTGTTGGCAGTCTGGAGTAATAAATTATTGAAAGTGGTTAAATAAACGTTGCTATATTAATCATTGTTGAAGCCTATTTTTCAAGTGTTTACCCCAAAAAATTATTGATTCATCTGGATGGGACTGATTATACTGTATCAAATTTTATAGAATATCTTTTATAACATTTTCTATGTTATTGCAGGTTTCGTTTTTGATTTGAATGCGTGCTTAACGATAATAATCGTTTTGTGGTGAAATTTATACTTAGGCAAATCGGAGGAGAGCGCCTTGAACTAACTAATGAAGTGTAATTAATTTGTAATAAATTCTGGTCTAAGAACCATCCCGATGTCATAGCTACATCCCAAAAGTTTCAATTTGGGCGGTACAGGTTTAACTAGCAAAACCGACCGATCGCTCCTCGAAAACGGTAACTGTAATAAAATCGGGATTTATTGGCAAATAATCAAAGTGTAACAAATTATGGTATAAGTTTTATTGAGGCGGTTTCATTTGGTTGGTGCACGTTTATAGCACTCACTATAGTCCTTTTTCGTTTATTTGAAACTTCTTGCTGTTTAGATTTTAAAATTGAAAATATTTATAACGAAATTACTTGAAAAAAAATTAAACAAAATTTTGGGACCGAAAATCGACATGTTACTCATACATACATGTTACATAAACAGTAAAACAACGTGTTAATTGGTGGTGCTTTGCCCTTTGGTTTGGCCATTGTTCTGAAAATGGCGGTTATTTGTTGAATAACTGGCTTCTCGAAACCCAATTTAATGTTGAAGGTAAACAATCTGCCAATTCTGAAGATTCTTCATGCTTTTCTTTTCTTGGTTGTTCTTTACTTTCCAATTCTTCTTCATCCGTATGGAATGAAATAACGTCATCATCGATTGCAGGTTCAAGTGTTCCTAAATGCTGGTTTTGTTCGAACTACTCTTTGAATTTTTTCAATTTCTAAAGTTGTTTTCTTTAAAATTGTAAACACTTCTTTCAACTTAGCAGTAAATTCCTCTTAAGTCTTCGTATAGTTCAATATTTTCTGGATCTTGATAATTTGGAGCGTTGTCTAAATGGATTAAGCAATAGTACGCCCATCTTGGAAGCCTTTGGAACAGCCTCCGAAGATTGGATTTCGCAGCATCCATGTTCCTATACAGAGTCATAATTACTTGTTGCATCCATTGCTTGGTTTTGACAAGTTATACCACGGTAGAACGACTACCTTGGAGCTACCTAGGTGTACACAGTTCGGTGGACGAGATCAGAATGAATATTTCAAATGCTTTCGAATGGAAGTTATAGAATATGGCCAGTTGGGCAGAACTAGACCAATTCTTAGCCTCCAAGTCAACCTGAACCTTGTTGCCCTCTGACTTTTAAGAGGCCCTCGCCCCTGAAAAATTTTGCTTTCTACCATAGTACGAATTTTGAGTCAAATTATGTAATACGGTCATACTGAATAGATTTCTCTCACTTATTTAACGATTCTTATGAAATGCGATTTATACGATGTAACACGGGTTTTAAAATGAATTGAAACTCGTTTTTTCTTACGTATCATTAAATTCAATTTACATAAGTGATATTTAAAACTGAATTTCGAATGAAATTTTACTTAAGTTATATTAATACCACGCTATCGAACTGGATCAAACTCGGTTAAGAGTAAATTGTCCTTTGAAAATGTTAAATTATTAGGAACAAAAGGCAATAGGCGCTTTCAGGTCCCCTATCATGATTAGTGAAAGCATCGCCAATTTGATTTGAAAATTGCATAGTGCTAAATATTTTCATAACGTTAGCCGCCATAAATTATTAGAAATTCAATTTTTCATTAATTGTAAAAAAAACATTTTAACGAAAACCTAAATATACCTATTGTATCCAATGAGATTTTTCTCAAAAGTATGGTTATTCTGTGTTAGAGATACGAAAACATTTCAATCCGCTACAACTAAGATTCTCAGAAGTTCTAATTACGGAAACTGTGCACCAATGGAGCTCATTATACTTTAAAATTAGGCTCTTCTTCTGCTTATAGGTTATTTTATAAAGTTTTATTTGCCTGAAAATAAAAGCGATTTTAATCAAAATTTATTGCTAATATCTTAGCTGGTTAACGTCAATATTTAAATAATGAATGAATCATGAAACTTATTATAGATTTGGTAAAATATTTTGTTGCAGAAGGCTCCTTGGAAATATACACAACAAATTTACCGCAAATTGAGATAATTTATTGCTATTCAATTTTTCAGTTTGCACAAGTTATTAGACTCCGAACGTATTGAGTTAATTGTTAATACCCCTTTTGCTATAGAGTGCACATGGCATACCATTGGGTCATCAGCAAAGCACGCATTTCTTCAATTTTTTTTTTAATTAGAAGCGGCTCATTATCAATATCTACAATAGACTGCAACTCGAATCTGCGTACCTATACCTAATGAGATTTTGCATAACTGAGATATTGTTCCACCTAGGAAATTGGTGCAACGCACTTAGAAACTAATCGAAGGTAACTTCGATATCAACTAAAACCTGTAATTTCTCGATGACCTAAGGCCGCAAAATGTGTATTTGCCTACTCCTCGAGTTAAACTTAGTTCTGAATTCTACTCGTAATGTGGCTTTTTGATCTGAGCGAAAAATACTTTCAGCCAATACCGAATAATTTCGTAATTTTATTGTCCGAACCTCCCCAGACATATTACTTGGTTTAACAAAAAAATAACGACTGTTCTTGTAATATAAATTAAAATTAACTTACCCATCGCATGAATTTCGCTAAAAACCTTCTCCTCCCTATTTAGTTCATAGTACAATTCGTCATAGCTATTTGTCGTTGCCAAAAATGTATCACCATACGTAATAAACAAATTAAATATATTGATTACCTGCCAAACGAAACACTAACATTATCTAACTAAAGTATCATAAAACACGAAACCTCACCTGAAGAGATAAATAAAAAATATTACATTTCTTAACTAAATTCTGTTCCTGACCAACGATAAACTTTAACAATCCAATTAATGCTGCCCACAGCTCCTTCCACGGATAAACTAAACGCACGCGACATCGTTTTTGATAACAAAGTATTCGATGAATAATCCCGATGCACAGCAGGTACAATTCCATCGGGAATTTCTTAAATAAATGCGACACTATAAATTCTACAAGGAGATCAAGTAGTGTGGCGGCGAGGGGTTGAGATTTTGATATCCGATCGTTCGTTAATTTACGATGCCTCATCTGGGTGCGATGGAGCAGCACTTTAAATGTCAAATTAGCATCGTGCATCATTGAATTTGCATACTGATCTTCGGATATGCACGTCAATATTAGGAAACATAATTTTAGATTTGTTATACTCGACTCATTCTTATTATCTTGCATAACAATCGAACCATATTGGAATACGGCAACTAGAAGATTTGTTGGATATTGCGTTACATCTATAATAGGTGCGGTCGATAAATCTGGTAACGGTTGGCCAATGTTTAACGTGTTACTAGGGCTTGGCGGAGAACTGGTCTCGGCTTGTGTATGTGCCAAAGTTGTTATAAAATTACGGTTTAAATGAACAGCCTCGTAAAGTGCTAAAAGCAGTGCGTTGTTCGCCCGTATTTGTTGTGTTTTATCGTACCCTTCGTCTGAAACAAACATATTTCCCACAATTGTTGATAGTGAGGAAAACCACGATGATGATTGTACTTCGGATAAATTATTTGTATACTGACGACAAAATTCGATAAGCGATGAGGAAATAACTTGCCCATAACCGTTTAAGGCGAGCTCATCTGCTAATATCGATAATTGCACGATATAAGGGTTTGCAGCTTCATATTTTCGATAGTTTACTAATAGTGTTAACAAAATAACAACATCATGCCCATATTGTGCACGTAATAAAGGATCACTAAGTAAACGAATCAATGAATCGAATAAACTATTAATCATTACATATTCTAAAAGGATATTTTGACTGACATTATCGGTCCCGGTCACTAGGACTAGCAACAGTTTTATGCACATTTCACGCGGACTATCGGGGCCATCGCCTGGAAAGTAAACAAAATGAATAAAACATAGTTTCGCCAGTTTAGTCACTTACTTATCAATATATCGTTACAATGGGCCAAAAGTGTTTTCATATTCTCTTCGGCATCCTCAAATCCGAACAATGCATTCAATATATCAAATCCTGTCTCGGCAGTCGACGACTTCCGAAATATTGAATACAACAGCGCGCATAATGTTTGTAAACAATTACAAATACGTTTTGGATGATCTATAAATAGACAAGAAATATAATATAATAATTGGCCTCTCCCAAACCCCATACTTTTATAAATAAACAAATCGATATGAGAAAAGCACCCCACCTGATTCTAGCAATTCAATTGATTTACTAAATAATTTATGTACATTTCCTTTTAGCGTGAGAAATTGTTCCCCCGTCAATTTCATCAACTCCGTTTCGAGAACATCCACATTCGGTTGTAACAAGAAGAATTCATTCCAAAATTCTTGATTCTGTGCCCATGGCTCTTCGCCACGAAAGATTAACTCGTATATATAAACAACTTTCTCTTTGGGACGTTTTGAACCGGAACCACTTCGTTTTCGTGTTGTCATTCTAATCGTATTATTTATTTATTACTTGTATAACAATTATATTAAATAAAAATTGTGAAAACTACATAAAATAAAATAAAGAAAAATTTCCTCTGCTTTGTATCGTTTACTAGAAATATCCAACTTCTACATTTTGACGTTTCAAGTCGCGAATCGAATGATTAGAACTGTGCGCTGTTGAAATGATTCAAAGTGATATTATTTATTGCAGGTTGAATGATATGTGCCGAATCATCGAAGATTCAAATTTGTATTTTTTTAAGTTGAAAAGTCCGACTGATAAGAGCTCGATATGTTTACACCTCTTGAGATAACCAAATCTGAAAATCTTCAATTAAAACAATTCAATATATTTACATTGAATAAGCGAAACAGAATAATTTTTTATGGTTTAAATAATTACATATTTATTAATTAATTTCACTGTGTAGTTTGAAAAGGTGCTAACGGAACAAGTCACCAATTTAAATATGTCGATTGTCGACGATAATCCTATAGTTCCGGAATTTGTTGCAACAATTATTGAAAACATTGCAGAACAAAACGGTTTCACTGATTTTATTTACCGCACAGCTAAAGCAGCGGCAATTGGGGATGGATTTTCGGGCCTAGTGACACGAATCGTTATCGAAGGTGTGAAAAATTCGCAATACTCGTTTTTACGCTTGATTTGCAAATATCCGTCAGCAGATAAGATAAATCGAGATACCTTTAGTATAAAAGAAGGATTTGAACGGGAAGCGCTGGCCTATAACGAAATACTACCGGAATTTGAAAATTTTCAGTTAGAAAAAGGATTAATGCGAGGCGGAGACGTTGGATGGTGGAGCACCGCGCAATGTTATTATGCGGCATACGATGAGCCAAACGATAAGTGTCTTATAGTTATGGAAGACCTGTGTGATCGTAATTTCCACAAGGCTAATAAACGTATTCCGTCCACGTTCCAACAAAGTAAACTTGTACTCCAGGAATTGGGTAAATTTCATGCCGTTTCCTTTGCAATGAAACTACAGAAACCAGAGCTGTACGCACGATATCAAGAACTTCATGATTTAAACGAAAAAGTGATAAAAAGCGACATGATGCAACTAATGCTAAAAGAAAATTTCGAGAATGCCAAAAAGTCGCTTATATTACCAGAGGATTATGAAGTGCTAATGAAGTTTATGGATTTCTTCAAAAATGTATCGAGTATCATTGAGGAATGTGTGAAACCTGGGTCTGCTGGTCCTTACGCTATTTTAGTACATTCAGATTGCTGGATTAATAATGTGATGTTTAGTTCGCTGGGTGTATGCTTATTAGACTGGCAGTTTCTAAGTTACGGGTCGCCCGCTATCGATCTAATGATGTATTTGTTGAGCTCGACTGACCATCAAATCCTAGAAAATCGATTTCACGATTTGATCGATGCGTACTACTACGAGTTCGCCAATTTATTGAACATTTTTGGTGAAAATGCTAAAAATCTTTATCCACGCAGTGATCTGCTAAGCCAGCTGAAATATTTTGGCCGCCATGGACTAATCTTGTCTTTATTTGCAATACCCATCTTAACCAATGACATCCCCGAATTGAGTGATTTGGTTAAAAGGTACAGCATGAAGGGTTATATATTTGACGACGGGGTCAATAGTGATTTTCGATTCAGGATGAGCGGGGTGATTCGAGTGGCATTTAAACTTGGTATTTTGTAAAATTATAAATAAATTCACATGTTATGAAATTTTAGGTGTTTTTTAAGTCCGCTATGTGATGAATACGCCTTATCACATTGTGAACACTTGTAACGCTTCTCACCCGTGTGTGATCTCATATGACTCGTAACATCAGTCGAACGTTTAAATGCCTTCATACAAACTGAACACTTGTAATTTTTTTCGTCACGATGAATACGCTGATGCCTGGCTAAATCTCCAGATTTTACAAATTTTCGACTACACACTTCGCATTCGTAGGGTCGTTCATTGTTATGCAATCGCATATGAGTCGTAACATTGTAGAGCCGGGTGAATTTCAATTTGCATATTTTACATTCAAACTGCTTTTTCCTTGTGTGCTGCTGACAGTGCTGAATCAAACCAAAATAGTGACTAAAAATTTTACCACACTCTTCACATTGATATTTGGATATTCCTTTTTCCGGATTCTCCTCAAATTTCTGAGATATATTTATTTCTACATCACAAAATGACGCGGCATAATCATCTTCGTCGACATTGTGTTCTTCTTCCGCAGCGGAGTACGCCAATACCTCATTACTTAAATCACCAGTCAGTTCTAATTTAGGGTCAACGGGCGAATCTGTCCTCCCAATTAAATCGTGCAGAGCTCGATTGGTCGATTCACATTTTTGTTTAAATTTGTAGAATAAAATTAATTTTGACGCACATTCCTGACATATCCGATTCGAGAACATCTCATTTTCTAGTAGCTGAAACGAATATTTGCATAACTTCCTAAAATTTTGTAGGATATGTACAGCATACCTCCACCTCTACAAGTAGCGATGCAATCCTCTTGTATGGAACGCCTCCACCTTGATAAATTGCATTTAAATCTATTTCATTTTCGTCAGCTAAGCACAATCTGCAAGCCTCTCTAATGTTTATCTCACTTACTATATTATTATCAACCATAATTTTGTAGTTCGAATTACTTTGGCTTGAAATGCTTGAAACTGTTCCTAAGACCTAAACTAATTTTGACGGCTTGAAATCAAAATGTCAAACAAAATCCGACAAACAAGTTGAGTACCACGGGGCCATCTTTCCCAAAATCATTGTAAAATGCGAATGGAAACGTCAATGTCCATATATTTGTCAGGCCGACTCATATCGAAAAAACAAAGGCACAATGTGATAAGAATAAATCTGTGTAGTATGTATAGGAATCTTATTTTAGGTTTGAAAAATGAATTCGCCACACAGCCGGTTTTATAGGTAAAAGGACAAAAAACGAAGAATGAAACCGGACTAATCATACCCAGCGTGAATTGACCCAGGTGTATTGATTATGCGCGTATCTGTCAAACTTCCTGTCAGCCATATATCCAATAAACCAGTTGCTAGAGGGTACAAACACAGAGCCGTTCCCCCTTAAAAATATTGTAGATATTGTGTTTCTTTAATCAAAACTGTAATTTTGTCTCTTCATTAAAATCTGACTCTTCTGGCAAATCTGAAGCCACTGATTTCGTGGGGACCGCTTGATGTAAGCATTACGAGTACGACTTTCGACAAATTCCCTATGGAAAAAATCATTACGTCTTGTGTCTCGAATTACGACACATTGAACGACTGGAGCAACATGGATTTATCCTTGTGAACTGCGGTAGATACACAAAATTGAAATTTGATGTTATTCTTTTTTTTAAGAATTATACGAACTGTGATTTTCATAAAATAGAATGCAAAATGGTTGTATTATTTCCATAAATTGTTAACCTGTTTAAGTTTTTTTGTGCAAATACCTCATTTACATTTCCTCGTGTAGCGGTGCTTGTCATAGCTTTGCAATGGTCAATAAAAGAAATGAAAAATTTCAGTCAATTGAGCCCAATATTGCCATCGATTGTACTAATAACACGCGATTTCTTTTAGAGTCGGCTTTCCTTAAAAATGATATGATTTTTTCGTTAATTTAACCCACAAAAACTAAGTAAAACTTATACCAGTTGCAACTTTTTGAATTAATTCAAACTTCCTACTTTTATATGTGTAATAATTTTATTAAAGAAAACAAATTTTTAAAATACTAAAACGATTACTTTTTTGTAAAGAAATTCATTATAGATCCTTGTTTAGTTGCCGGTTTCTCAATTTTCTTCGTAGGTGATCGTTTCGTTGGACTCTTTTTCGTGTCCCCGATAGGCTTACCATTTTTCTTGTTTTGCTTCACCGGCGATTTACTTGATTTTACTTCTATATCATCGTCGGAACAACTATATTCTTCAACCTCTTTAACTGTTTCTGTAAATAGCGAGATGTTAAGAAATGGCAAAAAAAAACACGAAAAAACAAAATCTTACTAAAGAATCCATCACTATCCTCATACGTTCGGGTAACAGTCCGCTTTGCCTTGCGTCTCTTACCACTTGAATTATTTCCATTTTGGGTACTCTTGTTCGTTTTAATCTCAGGCGAGGATTCCACAACCTCCATATTCTCAATATCACTTGATTTACCACCCTTTTTCGCTGATGGGCCATCATCTTCATCGCTCGACTCGTTTTGAATGATCCGTGATCGTTTCTTTGCGTTACTATTTTGTTTCGGTTTAGCACGTCTCGCCTTATTTGGCTGTTTTTTCGGCTGTGGAGTTGTTGGTATTATATCATCATCGGAATCTTCTGAATCGCAAATCGCTGAAATGGAGCGTTTTAAAGAATCGGTTTTAGACTCTTTTTTCTTTGGAGTAACCACCTCTGATTTAGTTGGCTTATTGGAGATTTTCTCGGGAGACTTATTTTCTGGTTTGATTTCGGGTTTTTTCTTGGGTTCTGGCCCTTTAGCGGATTCTGGTGTTTTAACTTCGGGTTTAATACGTTTCGGCGACGCCGGCTTTGCAGATTGTGATGCGGAAACCGTGGTGGTAGCCGCCGGCTTAGGTTTACTCCCCGCTTGAATAAAAAACGATGCAATCGAATTTTTGGATGGCGCTTTTTTAGCATCTTTCTTTGCCTTTGGCGATTCTTTTACTTTAGCGGATTCCTCAGATTTTTTCGGTGTCCTAAGTTCCTTTTTCGGTGCAGTGCTTGATTTAATTACCTCGGATGGGCTTGAATCCACTTTACTTTCTTCCGAATCAATATCTACCGTTGGTTTTTTATCGGAGATACCCGTTGAGCCGAACATCGAAGAGATTGAAACTTCCTTTTTCTTTTCAATAGTTGGCTGTATTTTAATCTTTTGACTCGTAGTTGCAACAGGTTCATCTGAAACGACTGATGCTGCCTCAAAGTCTCGTTCTTCTGAATCCATCTGTAAATTAATCATTTTGATTTCATCGTATTCAGGCATAATCAATTTTTTACATGACGAATCCGACACCAATTCAATACTATGCAAAATTTGTGAAAAATTCTCTAATTTCTTCTGGATTATATCCAGCTTGGTGTCCGGCACTATAGTGATCACACCATTACCATTTTGATCGGTGCCTTTAACCAAATATTCTTTGGTCAATTTATGCTTAGTATTATTAGAAATCCATTCAATGAGTACCGCGGCAGCATCTTTAATCGTTATATCCCAATTATTCGATAGAGATTTGACGGTAAGCTTTTTATCCGCGTCCAGTATGGTATGTGAAATTTCATCAAAACACGCACTTTTCACACTTGAATCCATTATATCTACACTTAATTATTTTTATTGATATACAGACACGTTAGCCACTCAATTTAATAACTCAATTGCATATTTTATAAATAAATATTAGATAAGATTTTATAATTTACTTTTTCTGCGTTTACAATAATTTTTTGACATATAAGCAATTTATTTAAGGTTAGAATGGTACAAATATTTTGCAATTTGTTGGAGGGAAAGATGTGTCGATAAAACAGTTTGAACTATGAATTATTGTAGGTTGTTTGCCCTAAATACAATGCAGTCGGATTAGGGGTCGATGTGTGACTATGTAATTTACATGGTTCACTCTGGATGGCCATCGTGTGGCTTATCTTTTATTACTTCGGCGCTTATAAATGCAATAATTACAATAGGGTATGCTCACACTTTCCATAGTAAAATGGCTCAATAACTCGCATTTTGTTGCGGTTGTCCCCTCTGTAAAACAATTTCAATGCAAAATTGAAAATGTTGCTTCTATCGCTTATCGGGTTTTAACGGAAAATGATTTCAAAATAATTTGTATTTTTTGCTTTTATTATTATATAAATGTCTTACATACTTTAGTGCTGTAGCCAAATATCTTCGGATGACGAGAATTGTCAAATCCATTGTTGTGACAGTTTTGATCCTCTTGCTTCATAGCAAACTGCGATTCACATTTTGTTCACCCGTATCAGCTGCTTTGTTGAAAATCTGGAATACACTATATAGGCAATAAAGAAGGAACGGCGTTCCAACATAGTTCCTAGACTTAAGATTGAGCAGTATTAGCTTACATATAAAATATTCGTTGAATTGAAACTATGGTTCAAGCGACGCCTTTAAACCTTGTACTTAACCTCATTTACCAAAGTGTACAACAATAACAAACTTGTAAGATATTTACGAGCAAATTTATTAGGAAAAAGTCGAGCAATTCCAAATGGCATAGTGGTTAAAGCTTGGCGTTTGGGTCGGGAGGAGGTACCAGGTTCGAATCCCGATAGGGCAGGACGCAAAGAGAATTTTCATCAACAGATTACGATGAAATGGAACACATCTATGACCCCCTGTCGGAGTGCAAAGCTCATGGGCCAAGAGTTGGGAGAGCCTTGGTCCCAGAATAGATTGCAGGGATAAAAAAAAGTCAAGAAATTATTTAAGTAGTGTTATATGGCGGTATCATTCAAAATTATGAAATACATGGAAAAGTAAAGTTTTTATAAATAATAATACGCGTCGCATAAACAAAAATAATGAGTAAAATTTTATTTAACTTACTGCAGTGTGGACTTCCAAAGCCCATTACATATTACATAGGACTTATCATACCAGTTGCGTTGACTTTGGATTTCAAAAACTAAAACTCGTTATTTATAGAAATAGCTCGAGATAATTATAAAATAAACTATTTTTAAATTATAAATTCAGAAAGTTTGGAATTCAATGCAATGAAGTTATCTATAAAACAACCGGTATGAACAAAGCAGCACTTGATGTCGGTGGAATTTATTTATTAACTCAAAGTCTGCGGTATGAAAAGCCATTTATACATATTTCCACTATAAGGAATCTTTGAAATAAAATACAATACATATTTCATTTAAGTTTTATTTATGATTAATAAAAATTATTAGCTGTATCCATCCAGTAAATTTCAAGTTGGGTTGGTAAAGATACTTCAAAACGATGTTACGAGTTCAATAGGAGGCGATCAATAGAATTCGTAATAGATTTTGTAAATAATAACACTTAGGCTGTGTCCCAAAACGAATACTTATTTGTGGAACCTAACTTATTCAAAACTTATTTTTAAAACTATCACATATATTTAAATAAATTTGGGAATATGTCTATCACAAATATCCTGTCAAACTCAAAAATAACAATAAAATTCGATTTTCACGGAAGAAAGATACAGAAAATAAGTCACCTCGCCAGCATACTTATTTGAATAAGTTAGGTTCCACAAATAAGTATTCGTTTGGGACCCAGTCTTAGAGATGAATTTACTATTCAATTCTAAAACTTTGTATCACCACTATGTGCATAACACTGTACAAATTTTGACTTTAAATTGTTCTTAGTTTAAGTCTGTATCTACTTTACCAATTACTCGCACTTTGTGAGCACAAGTATCTTACTGTTCGATGTGTGTCGCAATTGTAAACCACCTGCGCGTAGTTGTTATTCGCGAAAATTTCTACCACCTTATATTAAATTTAAGTCAGTAGATAAATTATCCTTCGCGGCTTGACTGTTTGATCTTGCCGGATTGTCTTCGTGTTTACATCATCTTTTTCCTGAGCCTCGCTATGGATCCTTTTATATTACTCCTCTACATGAAACCTCCACATTTGCCAGTTTAGCACGTTTTTATTTCACAGCCTTCTGGATCGCAAATAAGTTATTTCGTTCTTATCCGTTTTCCTTATCTGACGCATCTTTTTATATTTTGTTCGTTTCTACTGACTGTCGAAAATCTCCATAACTTTAACTGCTCTAGCAACGCCTCTATCACAGCAACGAGTTTTGTGTTCGCTGTAGCATTGGTTCAGTATGGCCAAATTTTGCCGACTACCGTCGTATCCTAGCACCAACTCTGTCTTGACTCGACCATAATTTTCCTCAGTCTTGGGTACAGTTAACACATTATTGTTGTATTGCTCCTTGAGCCATTCTGTTGCATTTCCTCTTGAAATTGCACAATGAAGTCCTAGAATGGAGATTTACCATCGGACTACAAAAAATGTTCAAGTTTACAATAACAACGTCTCTTAAAATCTGTAGACTCCCTCATCTGTAGCTTAGAAATGTCTCTTCAAGCTGGCATTCACTTGTTTAATTTTACTTCCCTCTCTTGTCAGAATTACCTCTCGAACTGTTCAATTCGTTCGTCACTTCTGATTTAGAGTTCTTGCATTTCGCAAGAAGGAAACAGGAAACATATAATTATAAATTATAAATTATATCTTACAGGTGGTCTATTTTCTGCTCATGACCCCGTATACTTTGCTCGAATATTTCATTCTGTTCAGCACGAAGTTGATCTAATATGTTTCTTCTACGGGTTCTGTTGCATAAGAAGCTTGGTAAACTAACCACTCCGCACCTCCTCCAATTTGGCACTTAGATTGCGGTCCAATTCGTGACTTATTTTTTGGAGGCTGACTTATTTGAAAGTCTACAATAAGCCTTCTGTCGGCCAAACTTATTGTAGACTTGTTTGACTTTAATGTGAGGCTTGTGCCCAAACTGGTAGCTCATTAAATAATTCTAGCAAGTTTCTAATAAACCTGTTCGACAAGAGACTTATTGTAGACTTTCAAATAAGTTAGTCTCCACAAAATAAGTCACGAATTGGACCACAGTCTTATAGCTAATCGCCTAATTTGGGACTTAAGTGGTCCAACCTGGCTACTTGTTCGGCTCGTAGAGTTTTCTTAATTTCTCTCCTTGGTGAGTGAGTTCATTATTAGTGTTGTACAACTGTCTAGAAGCTAGCTGCACTAATACTTGCACTAATATTGTTGGTGGTTGACCCACTGATTATTTATCTTCTTGTTTTACATCGTACTCATCGGTAGGCTGGATGTTTTGCCCGGTGGTAACCGCTTAATAAATTTAATTTTATTTGTGCCTAATAATCCTATATGTACACTTATATGCAGTGAAAGTTATTTTAAAATATTTCTTTGTTTTAAATATACATACTTGTGGTTCAAAACTTTCAACTCAAAATGTCAACTCTACTCCATCCCATTAGTTTCGTCGAGTTCAAAATAATTTAACGAAAACTCAACTCTACTCTGTTTCCATGAACGATACCTCCAACTCAAGCCACTTTCAACTCTGCATGGAAACAAGGTAATTCAGTGAATTTCACATTTTATATGTTTTGTTAATTATATTTTACAAAATTTTGAGTGAGGAATCGGCTCCGATGAACCCTATCATATTTATTTAACCAACGTGTAAATTAAGTTTACACGGCGAAATGACTAGCTCTGTAAATCAAAGCCATAATTTGAAAAATTCGAAATAACATAAAAACAAATAAAATTTTATTAATGTTTTAAAATGTATACATATTCGATTCCGCCGATGATTTATTGCTGACAGTATTTGAATGATTTAATCCGAAAAATAATTGGTGCCGTGCTTCTGAAATCAAAATAAATTAATTAACCGGTAAATAAATTAAGACTAACGAAAAACGAACTCACGTCGAAAATTGTCAACATTAAAGATTTGCAATTCATTTGTGATCGGTATCACTTCATTCAAATGAATCAAACTAAGTTCATACTTTCGGAAATTCCTTTTCGAAATATTCAATTTATCTTGAATTCGCTTCCTTAGGGATTCATAACTTTCGTGATTCTTTAGTTTCATAAAGAATGGTGCTCCAAAAATTTTTTCCAAATCACCATCAAAATGCACGACAGGGATTAGTAATTCACTCTTGCTAACAACTAGTTGATCATCGGGTATCTCTTCGACACGGAAATACATATCCTTCGATTCATGTTTTTGGGTTAGTGAGTGTAAAACTATATAGTGTTTTCGGGGCAAAACATGTAATACTAATTATTCGTTCAGATATTAAGTTTATGGTATACTTACAATCAACGGTTTTATCTTCCGAAACTACAAACATTATTTTCTTTAGCATTATGCACAGTAAACGAATATTCCGCTTCGCATCTTTTACGTTCAGAAACACCTTTTGGAGTAAGTCTTTTACGGTATCCTGCGGTTTACAGGCGATTATTAATTTATTCTGGACCGACATGTCCGCGCTCAAATATTCCATTTCTAGAGTGCACCATTTCTGATCAGATTCCGCGTCCGGCATAATGGCAAGAATTTCATGTGAAATTTCATAAAAGATTATGTTCTCCATGTTAATTCGGCTAGTTTTTAAAATATCACCGACGTTCCCCTCGAAATTTTTCGGTACCAATTTGTTAACAATTTTAGTGTTTCTACACAAAAATAAGAAAAACATAACAATCCCGCGTATACCTACCTTTAGAACGTTTATACTTACTCATAAAAACTTAATGTGGTCGGATCAACATCCAGTTTCTCTGCAACCTTCAGCACCATCTCATTGTATGCAGTTTTCAGTGATAGTTGTAGGAAAAATCTAAAACATTTACATGCTTTTAGTTTAAATGCCGTTATTTATCGAAAACATTATACGCTCAGCTCACCCCTTATCGATCAACGTATTTTTATTAATAAATCGCACCTCAACCCCATGAAACTTAACATCGAAATATTGTGGAAATGGCATATAATCTCCATCTGCCGGTTTTTCTAAGAACGGCTCTAAATACACAGTATCTCCATTTTTAAGCGGCTCGATATTTAAATTAAAATCATATATTTGAAATAGATCATCATTGCTGTTCAAAAATATTTTAAATTCTTTGAAGTCTAGATCCGTCGGGATTAAATCCTTGAAAAGTGTTTCCTTCGATAAATAAGTTACTTTATACAAATGGACAGCACCCTCGTGTGGATAGTAAATCTTTATAATTAAAATAACATCGTTGTAATTATCGAATGGCCTTAAGTGTTGGATCGCCTCCTCTATTTTTGGATAGTTAATAAGTAAGAACAGAATTGCTGGATTTTGGTTGTTAATGTTAAAATTATCATAAATTAGGGCGGTTGACATTGCTTCTGTAAAATTTAGATACGTAAATTGCGTTGAATTTGAGCTTACCGTAAACAAATAAAATGGATCGTGTAAATTATAAATATGCTTAATAAATTCGTAAAATTCTTGGTAAGTTTTTGTTTTCGGAATGGCGAATATTTTAAAATTGCAATTACGATAATCAACCCAATTTGTTAACGGATTAGTCTGTAAATCTTCTTCGGTAAATATTGCCACTCGGAAATTATTATCTTCGCACATTTCCTGCTCCAGCCGTTTATCACTATTCAACTTGTCGAGCACCTCAATTGGAATCGATTCTTTGGTAACATTCTCTAGGATATTCGGAATTTCGGCATCGCATATATAGACTAGCATATATGCATTTGTGGTATCGTTTAATTTCCCACCATAATTATCATCAATTGCCTCGCTCTTTTTGCATTGACACACAATTTCATCGTCAAATTTAAACCAATTCCCATCACATTTCGGGTTGATATACACGAAATAGTGTCCACTCGAATTATCGCCCGAGTGTACTAATACAGCTTGAAGCGTATACGATAATTGAGGATCATCAGTACCATCCATTGTGTCGTCGGCATTCTCTAAAAAGCTTGCCACATTCAATTTTTCCGAAAACTCAAAATGATCGTTACATTTAATAGCCCGATCCAATTTCTGATCGTAATGATAACGCATCAAATGTAAATGCAACACGGGTGGAAATGATAAAAAATGTATACCTTTCTCAGCTGTTTGCGGGCCATAATTCTCAATGGTGAACTTATTATTCCCATCTAGGATTTCAATTTCGGTATAATTCTTTAGCGATTGCTCAACATTTTTAAAATCCCGCACGTTCAGCTGAATATCATAAAACGTTTCCATATTATAACTTTGGTATGGTACATCTACGCAACGGATAAACGATTTCATTTTTCCTTCGAACAATTTGGGTATGGACCCCTCTAGTGAAGTTCCCTTCATTTCATTTTCGAGCTTATCTAAAATTATACGTAAAAATTCTTGAACATCGTGCTGCATAAATATTTCGGATGGTTGCCATCCAAAACTGCTGATTAAGTTTTTTATGCAAACCGATTCATTGGTAAATTGGAGATCATAGAATATACGTTGCAGGGCTATTGGGAGCTTCAAATATTTAAATTAATTCGTGATTTATTTGTTTACAAACTAAAATATATAATATAGTTACCGTATGTGTCGAGATTGCACCCTCGGTCGGCATTTTATAAACAAATCGTCTCAGTCGATTCGTAAAAAACATTATCTGCAACAGAGAGTTCATATAGCATGTGGCACCCTGATTTTTGAGACCCACATAACCGGAAAATTTTTTTGAATTCCATCCCGATCCGTGTGGTGCATCCGCGACTACTTCGGCTTCAAATATAACGCGGTCATCTTTGATGAAACAATTTAACGGATCGGTTAACTGTTGCACCGAAATGAATTGCTTAAAACCCCAATCATTTTCCCGATTATGAAAAATATGGTGTAAAACAATTTTTTCATAATTTGCTGTGGAAAGCGGTTCGAAAGACATGACACGAAAAACCAAGGAGGCTTTACATGACCATGTCTCGCTGCTATCAACGTTACATTGTACAAAAAAGCTTATATAGTCTTCGCGGGCATGATTTTTGTGAGGGGTTACAAATATGTTCCATGGTAAATTTCGTATCATCGTTTTGCCGGAGTACATGTTTCCATTAAATTTTGAAATATTTTCGATCTCGAAACGAAGCGTTGCCTCCGATTTAATTTCGTCGGCCGGCGGTAATTCCACATCAGGAACATCGGTAATAAACGGTTCGGGCTCGGGAACTTCCATGATGGTTTATAAGGTTATTTTTTTAGGGGTTTTCTTTGGGATAATTTATATATTCACAACTTCGATTTTGAAATAAAATCTAGAAACGTCAAAAATATTACAAATTGCAGATTGTTTTTGAATTTAAATCGCCATTCCAGGCGGCTTCGTTTAAGCATTTTTTAATTTTGTATGATGACCACCCAGTGTGCTTGGATCACGTTTCATGAAACTACTAGTGATTGAAAATATAAAGTTGTTTTTGAAAAAACAAAGTAGAAAAAAAATATGAGTACATTTTGCACTATCCTCAGTGTCGTTCTTAAAAACCAACACACTATTCTTAAGTACTCGACTCGTAATGTTATGTGTACCTGTCGACCATTAGTCTCATACAGTTTCCTCTTGAAGAGTTAGATTATGCACGTAGTGAACGGTTGTGGACGAGCGAGCTGTTAAACTGAACTGCCCCCCGTTAATAGATGAAAGATTCTTGGCTAATTTTGACGTAATTGAATCCGAACTGTAAGTAAAATGCGAGAATCTATTTCAGATAATATATTATACCTCAACCAGATTGGTTTGCGCTGCAAATGTTGGTGAGACGCATAATAGAGGTTTAAGTTTAATGCATCAAACAACAACACCAACCTAACCAGAAAAAACCGAGAAAAGGAAACAACTTCAGGGTTCAAAACCTCGTGTTTCATCTAGTTCAAATATCAGTTATAAATCGCTCCTGAAAGGTCGAGTATGGAACAGCAGGGTCGGATATTCTAGAAATGTGTCAGAGTTACTTAAAACAAGTATGGAGACACGGAGTCAAGCCTTAGGGCTGAGCTCGCAGTGATTTGTTTGCCTAGAATATCCAAGGGTGTGAGATGTAGCCACATTTTGCCGGAAGCTACCCCTACAGCCTTTCAAGTTCTCTTGCCGTGCTCATCTTCTCACAAATCTGTTAAAAGTACGATGTTGTCACCTCTATATCCGGACAGGGAATCATGAAAATTTCCTTTTATTGAAGAGATTTCTTTCTAGGAGAAAGCGGATAAGCTTAGGTCTAAGTTCTTTAGCATTGCTATGAAAGCGTTTCCCACTTTTGGTATGAATATTACCGTTACTTCAGTCCATTTCCATGGATATTATAAAGTTCCAGACTGGCTGCGAATATAGCTTTAATCCATAGCAACACCAAGTCGGTGGTCGTTTGGGCATTACATGTGACATCGTATCGCAATTTAAAGTTTACTGTGATGAAAGAAAGACCTATATTTGGATAAAACTTTCTATTTAAAAAATTTTAGTTTGTTATTTTATTTCTGATCTACGTAACAAAGTAGGTAACGCATACTTTACGCTTTGACTATGATGCTATGACAAACGTCGAATCTAGAACAAAAACTATTCTGGCCGACGCTCATTTAGATGCACCTATTTTTGAGTCCAATACACGCGTGGAAAGGCACAATATGCCATGCCCTCAAAAAAGGTGCATTTAAACGAGTGTTAGCCAGTATACGTGTATATATTTTCTAGATAGCTAGTTTGTAGTTTTTTGTAATATTCAATGTAAAATGGTAAACCAAGAAAACACTGGAAAAAAATATCATTGAATCTACGGCAACCTATACGCCCGTACAGGTAACACCCCTATAACGGGTGATGTTCAGGACCCTACCTCTAAACCAAATCTACCACCTTCCACCTCCCCATATGAAACTTATTAGTTGAACATCTTATCGAAGCTCTTCTAAGCCACGGAGGAAAATAAATGAGGAGAATCTGGTGATTAATATTGCCGACGACTCTGAATTGTATACGTGCGTTCATTTATAGTGGTATTGAGTTTACAAAATTATTGAAAATTAAGCCTATGAAAAGTTATTTAAACATCAATAATTAAGGTCGGAATAATGGAATGCAAAAACAAAATTGGATAATAATAATAAGACTAACCGTACGGGATAACGATAATAAATAATAATACAATAAAATAATAACATGAATTTAATGAAAAAAAAAAATGTATGGTACCTGGCTTGTCACTTGTAGCCTGAGTGAAGATTACCTCGTGATGATGGTCTGGTACTCCGTTAGGTTTCGGTAATTGGCCCCGTAGTTTAATTCCGTATTATGGCCCACACCATCGGTTGATTTCCAGGTGGTTAAATAGCACCTCACCAGTAACAACAATGACCCACGCGTCATCCACCTGTCAATATAATATAAAATTTAGTTGTATCAAGTACGTTTATCCCGCTTGTTACACGAAGATCTCTAAGAGTTTCCACCAACATATCCGACGTTAGATCTATGATTTTCTTACAGAGGTGCCGACATGGAGAGTGATCATATGCTTGTGATCTTCAAATAAAAGTGCAGATTGTCATCAACGAGTACATTCAATAGGCAAGCACAAAATACCGTTCATGGTACATCGATGCTCTAAAAGATCAAGCATCAAGCCATGACTAACTCGTCGCGAAATACTATCGGACCACAGCGATCGTTGTCGAACAAAACAAAAGTTTGTTGACAAATGGTTGGCTCGAAAGACTAGGAACACTCTACTCTAAGAAAACTCGAGAGTTGGTTTTGCTAACGCACGAAATCTCACTAAAGACTTTCACCCAAAAGGCACCGCCGTCAAAGACGGGAACGGAAACCTAAGAACAAACGTGGATGATATTCTCACAATAAGCCAAACATACTTCCAAAATCTACTAAATCCGAATGATGAGGTGACCTCCATTAGAGCAATTACGCTCCACCAAGTGAAGAGGGTTTTGTCGAACATCCCATAGTAGAGAATGTAAACGCAGCCACTATTAGATTGAAAAATTGAAAGGTACCACCCGGTCGCGAATTAATCCCCACAGAATTGATTAATCTCGAAGGCATTTCTTTTGCATAAAATCTATGGAACAGAAATCGACGGAACTGTATCTTACGTTAGAAGTAACATCTGGTGTTTTAAAGGAGGATGAACAACATTGAAACATCTCGCTGTATATTTGAGACGAAATTCTTGGATATGCAGATGATATCGTGTTTCTTGAGCGAAGATCTAACGATATCAAGGACAGTTTCATAACGCTCGATCGCTACGCAGGACTACTTGGTGGGACAGGAAATCAAATTCTTATTAACAGTCAGGAGCACCTCCAAGGCAAATCTAGAAATTAACGATAAAAGGACCAATTGCTGCCGGGCATCGAGTTTTCTAAGCCCAATCAAGATTATTGCGATAAACATCTTTCGCAGTCGCGCAACCTAATACTTAGCGACATAAACTTCGATAAAATGTCGAAAATATGATGGCAGGACATGTCACCACACTGGTATTCGAAAGCGAGGGCTGGTCCTGATCACTACTAATAAACGTAGAATGTTATATACTTTTGAAAGGAAGGTCCTTCGTTCCATCTTTGGGCCAATTAAAAAATTTGCGGAAAACGAATTTCGAACTCGTATATGAACCACGAGATAAAGCAACTTTTTTTGCTTATTATTCTGGCGATATTATCGGATTCTTGTGATAGCGTAACGCCTTATCCTCAGGGTGTGTCCTACTCACCTCCACTTTCGATTCTTAATATCACGCTTAATTTCGATCTGTTTTGTTTGCCGCAGAAGTTTCTCGTTTGTGTTTAGAGGATCATCTTATTAGGAGCATCTTATCGGCTGTCTGAAGTATCAGTTTCTTGATTGATTTATTTCCGTATGTGAATGTTCATATGTTCAGTCTTGGGCTCTTAGGCTCTCTGATGTTAATTTTGAAACAGACTTTCTATGCCAAATCTGATCTGACTTCCTAATTCTCTGTTGCACGTCTATGTGTTTGTGCAATAGCAGAGATATATCTTCAGCGTAGTCCAGATTCCAAGATCATTGAGTAGTCCCCAATAATTAATTCCACAGATTGCCATTAGGAGTTTCATTATCTAATTTGCACAACATAATTTCCAGTTTATTGAGAATAGTAATGGAATAGTACAGATTCATGTCTGACTCCTGAACTCCAGGAAGTAAATATTACAATTTATTCCTGAAAAATATATAGAAGCAAACTTTCTCAACTTTTGAGCAAAATAATTGGGCTGGTATTTTGTGCAAAAGATGAGGGAGTATTTCGAAATATAGTTCAGTAGGAATAATAATCCAATAATTTTGCACTAATTTAAAAGCTCTTGTGGCGCAATTGGTTAGCTCGCGGTACTTATACAGCAGTATACGAGCGATGCTGAGGTTGACAGTTAGAGCCTGTCCTGGAGCAAAAATTTAAATTCATAGGTTTTTAAGCACCGAAAATAAATCATAATATCAAGCTAACTTTACTACACAACATCAAACTCATTTATTGTACAAATTAAAACCTCCATTTTAATGTACAGGCCAATAGTCGAGTAAACTATTTACTTGCTGCAGGTAAAGCAAAATTTTGAAACGGCGTCTCAGTTAGTTTGGTTTATACTAATATATTGTTGGCTTTCTGACAGATTTGTTGCGATTGTATAACTTCACACAGAAATTTTGAAAGAGCTTTTCAGTTCGGTTCCTTGGAAAAGAAAAGTACTCGCTCTACTATCAACCACATTAAACTGTCGAAATGTTAAATAGAAATTTAAAAGCAAACCTCCAACTAAAGACCTCATTGAATCATTAACTGTTAAAAAAATTTATAATTCATAACCGTGGAATATGCAAGGCAATAAGGTCTAAAATTGCCTTCTTGCCTCGCATATTTCAAGGTTATGAACAGAACAGCTTCACAAAATTGCCCAAAGTTTACAACCTAATCTAAGTTAACTATTACGTTGGACCCCGGATTGGGCAGTTCTACTGGGGTTGGGTTACTATTGTAATTGTTGTTAAGGACGTGCCTCTCTATTTATTAGATTTACTAGGGCCGAGCCTACACATTTGATTCCCACATTTTACTGTTTATTTATGAACCATATATGAATCTGCTCGTGTCAGAAACATTATAGATTTAATGTACACTTAGAGATACCCTACTTATGGTATGAGTACCTATTTGCTTGTAACTATAAATAGTTCATTCGAATATTACTTTTGAAGATATTTAGAATATTCGTTCTTGCTTGTCTAGAATTTGTACGCTCCCCTAGTTAATATTCTGCATTTTCATTGAAAAGCCTTTGTATGTTTAGATGGCTGTGACGATTTGGATAAGATAAGCTTCATTTTATCTATGGCATCTATGACAATAGCATAATTTATCTCCAATTTGAATGCTGTTTCTTGAACATCATTTAATATATCGCTTTAGAATATTATATTCCCGGTGTGCAGACCTAACGATGAGATTTGAGTTCATTCCTTATTTAAACGTTTAGAAAGCGTGCCATACCCTATTACAGCAGTAGCTGATCTAGAGCTAAGATAAAATAAACGAGACTTATATCCTAAGTAATTTACCTAAGACCGAAAGCAGCGGCATGATTAGTATTACGCGTTGAGATCGATGGGAGATCACATCCAGCCAACGTCATTCTTCAAAATACTTGTAGTTCTCGGAACATGAGTTGGCCAGAGATTTCATATTCTAGCTGCTGTTGGATAAGCGCTGCTACCATCTTGTGCTTTTTGTAATAAGGCTCCTACGGATAGGAAACGGGCTGCTGCGGTTCTATAAGTAACCATATTCAATCTGTAGGCAGCCATAGGTTTGGTGGGATCATGCATCCACAATATGCTCTGATAATCTAGATCTCCCTCATGAATCCGTCTGTACATTTCCTCGATATCGGCGCAGTCATGATAAATTTATGCTATCGCAACATTGGGTACTGAGCGTGGCGGCATGTATACGTCTTAGTGGTAGCATGGTTGGTGCCACCGTAGGCACTTGCGATTGATTTTGTGTTCCCCATTGCTTCCAACGACTGGAACCGTCTCTCCATGAAGTCGATTGGATAACGTTGTGATAGCAATGAATTGAAGTACTTGCCAGCTAGAAGTTGTGCGGGTTGGTGTATCTTGACTGTATAGCAAGCTACAAGCCATTTCATAATTCTCGCCAGTTGTTGGAAGCCCGTTGTGATTGGTGTTTCTCTCTGGCGATGTTGCAATCTAATATTGTTGCTTCCACCTTATCTTGCAAGGTGCCGTGAAACTTCTTTTGAAAATATTTGGTTGATGGTTCATCTTCGTTTTTTTCAACAAAAATTTCAGTGTGCAATTGTTCAATTTCATTCAAATTTTTTTGCAACTGCGGTTGGTTTCTAATTGCAAAAATTCCTTTAAGCGATCCGTGGTATCTAATGCTGCAATTTTTTGATATAATTGACGTATTAATACGTTCTGCTTTGTAAATAAAAGCTTATTACTGCCGTTCCCATCGTCCATTGAATCCCAATCATTGTTATTTGATCAAATACCAAAACCTTGACTGGTGAGTGACGATGGTTGTGACCAATCGGGTCTGTTGTTGATAACGTCAGAGTGTTGGACTGTTCTCTATTTAGCCTTCGGCGCATGCCACCTAGGCGGAGGTCATCATATATCACAACTATTTGTCTTCTCGTTCTGAGATATTGATGAGAAGGCTCTAACGGCGGCATCGCTGCTAGAATTTTATCGTCTGTTGCTGTAGGAGGGGTACGTACCTGTAACCGCGAATTTATTATATTGTTCTGCGTACTTCACCGTCTTACTTTCACAGTCTAAATGTTTTGGACTGATTATTCTACATGTTATATTTTCTCAACATGTATTGTTGACCCTATTGAGCTTATCTCAGTTTTGCATAGAGAAAATTGAAGTTTGAGACTAGGCCCGTCTAGAATTACCCTCGCTCGGCCCAAAAATTTATTTGTTTCATAGATATTATTGACTGGTGTGGTCGTGGACTGCACTGATAGAATAAATGAATTTGCGGTGAAAACCTTTGCATTACTTTTGAATCTCTATACCATTTCTGAAGGGGCTGGAAGGCTACTTACTACAACTTTGTTGTTGCGTAATACCTTATTGTATGGTCATCCCTTATACGAAGAGTACCTGAAATAGCACTCGTCATCCGTACCTTATGGTTTAAAGACGTTCAATTTGCAGGCAGCAGATCGAGTTTACGGACTGTATCGCATTAAGTGCGAGATCTTCGGGATTCCATCCAAAGAATAATAAAATGGTAATGAAATGTTGAGCAATTTCGTTTCTATTTCGATTGCTGTGATAGAGAGTGGGCTATGCTATCGGTATCACGTCGAGCAGGGAGTATGCTTCATTCCGGTAACGGTCACTTGAAACGAAATTATCTTTTTGTTGGCAATGGTCTTTTTCTAATAATTTCTAATAGTACACCTTAACAACACCCCAAAACTAAACCTAATTTTTTGATCTCGAAAAATTCGAGATTCCGCTAAAGTAACTTGTACAAAATTATAAAACGAATGCTAACAAAGCCAGACTTTTTATTTAGATTAGACATGACGTAGCCAGATCATAATGTGTCAATGTGCATATTGTATCAGTATGACAGATTGTGTTGTAGTTATATCGATAAGCATTGCAAACAACGAAAAAAGGATGGGGCCCTGGATTTTTCGTAGATAGTAGATAAAAAAAAAATGTAATTTGAGATTTTTGTACATATAGCATGTATTTATTTATAAAGAGATTGATCATTTTTTACAATGAGTGAAATCACAGTGAAATTATATTTAAATCGCGTTTTACCAATGATAATAATATGTGTAATAGTAATAATACCCCGAAGGCGTTGAATGTGTGTATGTGATATATAAACTGAATTTGGTGAACATTTTTATCCATCTATGTACATGGATACATACTTTATTTCTTTCCCAACAATTTGTTCATTTCTTTGTTTTGTTTATTAATTCGTACATCTGCTACTTCCATTTTATCGTTAATTTCGTCCAGCAAATCGTTGCTCGATTCGATTTCCTGTCCAAGATCCATTGCCAAATATTTTAATCGTGATACACTTCCAGCAATTACATCAAGATTATTATTCAGCTGTTCATCTATAGATCGTTGAGGTTTTTGCGTTTGTGACCTAACATCAATATCGTCATCATTTCGCAAGCGATTTACTGGATGAGAATTGTAACGTTCCTCGGGTGACATGGGACTTGTTGGTGATTTTAGATTTTCTGTTTTAGCTTTATCACTGGTGCTATTTGAGGGTGATGATTTATTTGGCAAATCTTTTGTACCAGACAAATAATTTTTTAAACCCCCAAATACGCTTTTGATTCCGTTTATATGCTTCTGACTAAAACGTAAATTTGTATTGATTTGTTCCAAATTTTGATTTGTCTTCTCCAGTTGTTCACGTTGTCTAGCGAGTTCCTCGGCCGTACCAGTACCAATTTGTTCAGTTTCAACAAGGATTTGCAAACTACGTTGTGACGATTCTAGTGTACGATTCTCAATTTCACGTCGTTTCTCTTGAAATACACGCTTTTGTTCTTCCATGTCGCGAATCGCTGGATTCGAGGAATTTTTGAGAAATGTTTCGTCATCAACATCGTCAAATAGATTATCTGTGTTTATTATGTAATTACTGCCAGACATTTTTAATTGGTAGTTTATTGATTTGTGTTTATATTTATTTAACACTCGAAATTTATCTTACTAGAACTTTATTATTTAAAGCAAAGAAATTCAATACAAAATTAATATTTTTTCTCAACACAAAATTCAATGACAGCTGTCACAAAAGAACAACTTGGGCTTTAACTTTAGTCCTGCCATATGCGAACTTTTATTTTTTTATTTTTATAGCAAGTGACCAAGTAACCAAATTTAACGAAAACGTTTCGCATACTTTGTACATTTTCCGAATAAATTATGTTATTGCGTATACACACGGCCTAGTCGGGCAAAAAAATAGTGTGCATGTATGCAGGCCTATGAAACGTAAACACGAAAAATTTTCCTATGCAAATGCAATGGAACGTTTTTTGTTAAGTTTTTTAACTTTATTTATTTAAGTTAAATGTGCCATACAAGTTCGTGTAATTTTTTATGTAGGTGTAGTTGAGGGGTCTGGTTGATTTTCGCGTAAAAAAGAGTTGAGGACATAACGAGGAAGTGGGACTCACATATATTTCTGAAAACAATAAAAGCTTTTATAGTGTTCGGTTGCATTTTTTGTACTTTTTAATCATCATATTCAACAAGCGGAACAATAAAGTACTCCATACAAATTTGCCTTTCATTTTCATTTACAATCATAATTTGAATACCCAACAAACCCTCTTTATCGGTTCGAATCGAGATTGTTTTTCCTGTTGTAAGAGCCTTAAGCGCGTAACGAATATGTGTAGCTTTGTAACAGTGCCTCGATTCAAACTTTGATGAAAACGAGAATATCATTTCACTATTTCGGCTCATCTCAATTTTAAATTCTGAATTTATATTATTCATAGTTGAAATACGAAAATTTGGATAGGACGGTGCAATTAGAAATTCAAGTTCCTCACTTTTGTCGACGTCCGATAGTAGATCCGCAAATTGTGGGGCATTCAAAATGATCATATTCTCGATATTATCGTCGTTTAAATGAAAATCGAGCGAATCATCATAGCTAATCGTTTTGATTGAACATTCTGTGGTGAGTTTCTCTTCATCGAATTCTATCAGGAATATTAACGGGGTACCGGAACCTTTGTACAGGATTTGAAGATTTTTGGCATTATTCCCGATAGAGAATAGACTAAGACATTCAATTAGGATACTCAGTTTAACGCCGAACGATATGCACGCATCCTTTTGCAAATTGAACGTAGTGAAGTAACTTTTAGTTATGTAGAGAGCTGCTTGCACTGTTCTAGATTCCTCAACTATGATTTTAAATCCCTCTTCCGTAATTTGTATTAAACAGTTCTGAAACAATTAAAGATACAAAAAAACATTAACCGATAAACATTATTTTAAACCATATAAAATTAAACCTCTGAAAAGTTGATCGCCTTCAACGAAGTAAAAAAACATTTTACATTTTCAAGTTCTCCATTAAAAATTGTTTGCTGAATTTGTGACTGGGTTAACATTTTCTGGTTTTTTAATAAACCTTTCGCATAAAGAATTTTAGATGTTTTCATTTAAACCGAAGAATTCATAGTGAGAGCGCTTTCATATAATCTGTCTAATTTATATGTCGGACAACCACTTACATTTATGAATCTTATTTTAACACAAATTTACGTTTAATAATTTACACATGCGTTAAATTTAGCTAATTGCAATTATTTACGAACATTTATAAAACAATTCCCAGCGTTTTGCTATGAATTTTTGGCGAATTGACACTGACATGAATTCTTCTTAAAATGTAAAGGATACATTTCACTACAAACCTATTTTGATAAGATCGTTAGCGCAGACTCAAACCACATTAAAATACATACATAATTATTTATTATGTAAGAAAAATGTTATACAAAATTTATATTTTCTATAATTGTACAATACATATTATGTAAATTATTAATTTAATGTAAATAATTGTGGCACACATTGATTAGGCAATACTTTGTCATCATGCTATAATACTTTTAACACATTGTGAACTGCAGAATGGCTTATCATGTTTAACACAAAACCGCCCGCCAATCAAACTCTTGTGGCAATTTAATCCCGCGCACAAGAAACAACCTTTATGCCAATGCATTTTACCAAAAGCAACCCCTTCCTCTGCTGCGCCAATTGGTTTTCCGCAATTTTGACATTTTTCAGCATGAAATTGTTCATAACAATTTAGGCACAATGGCATATTAGTTTTTTCGTCGGGAAGATATTGTTTTCCAGCCAACGGTGTATCGCATTGATAGCAACAGAAATGCTTTATATGGAAAGTAGCACCTTCCGCTGCAACATATTCCTTGGTGAATATTAATTCATCACATGCAGCACACCGAGGAATTTTTAGTATATCGGCCAAATCACGAGCACAGTATACATGACCACCGTGGAAGAAGTACACCAAATCGGCCAAGAGTTCTTTACATTTATGGCATACAAAACATTTAGGATGCCATGCGACATCTTTTCCGGCACGTTCGGCTTTAACCGCCACATCTCCAGATAGAATATCATCATTACATTGTTGGCATGACATGATTGGGGTTTTACCAAAGCTCGCATTTTGTGGTGGCGCTATATTTAAATTATGTAACGTCTCGCTCAATGCTGGCAGACCACTTGTATAATTACCCGGTTGGACATTTGGATACATATTCATATCTGCTATTCCGGGAATTAATGATAATTTCCCCTGGACTGCGTTTAGATTCTCTTTCGGATCCATACCCGGAAACGTGGTATAGTTTGGTGTTGGTGGAATCGATTCAAAACCGGAATCACTACTTCTTGACGGATGAATATATTTCGCTGGGCTACTGGACGGTGTATTCAATGGAATTTTATCAATCATTTCTAAACCAAGTTGTTTTACGTAATTATTTATATCATCCCTGAACGGTTCATTGCGCTTATACTCTTCACGAAACTGTTCTAGTGGCCAAAGAATTGTGTCATCTTTATAGTCAACACTGTGTTCATGTAGATCAGGAAAAATTTTATCGTATGCCCAGCCATGCATCACACCGCTTTGAATGCCTTGTGAATTTATGTTCAAGTTATTGAGAAGAAGTTTCGAATTATCCGATAAAGTGGGCGAATCACCAAAATCTGGTTGAATACGATGTGAACAGATAACAAGCTTGGTGCCTGGTAATAGTTTCGCCGGCTCATGTAAAATTCCTTGTACCACATCTGAATTCAAAACCGTCGAGAGGATTCGATCATTTTTGATAGTTGGAATTAACGGGAGTCCCGTTTGAGGATTATATAACTCCTGTATATTTGATTTTTCCTGATTTGCAGAGAAATTTACCTTTCGCATGGGTGTCTCCTGCTGAAATAACTGCGCTTGTCTGGAATGTAAGGGCGATTTAAAAGGTAATGGTGAGTTCCATATATCATTGCGAACTCCTGGAGGTGGTTTCTTGGGTGTCGAATAACTGTCCTCTTCTTGGACTTCCGGTATTGTATCCAAAAACCGATCACCAAACGCATTTACAAAACGATTTATATCGCTCTGAAATTTATCATTGCGTAAGTATTCCCGCCGAAAATCATCCATCGGTTTAAGTATGTGATCTTTTTCGTAATTCACCTTTTGGTCGTTCAAATTCTTTAGGACACTATCGTAAAATGGGCCATTTATTGTGCCACTCTGGATCGCTTGTGAATTTATATGCATTAAATTCAATTTGTATTTGTTTTTGTCGGAAAGCAAAGGCGACTGATGGAAGTCTGGTACAAGTGGTTTTTGTATTGATTGCTTAGCAGAACCGCCAATTATTGGACCAGCTGCCGGATGTTGTATAACCCCTTGCACGGTTTCCGAATTTAATATGTAAGAAGCTAACTTATCTTTATAAAAGACCGGTGTGATTCCTTGGATTGATTCAATTAGTGGCCGCGGAGCTTGGAATGAGCCTTGCACATCACCAACCCTCACAATATTTCCTTGGCCTACACAATTTTCTTTTATTTTATTGACATACTCTTTGAGCTGCTCTTGTTCCTTTTCAGTTAAATTATCACAGAGAGTCGGATCTAAATCATGTGCAGGAACTTGAAATTCAAGCTGTTGCTTCCGTTTAGCTGCCGCATCTGTCCCCTCGATAGGAATATGTGTTGAACCTAATTGCGTCATGTATTCGGTCACCAAATCTGTTGAGGCGTTCGGCGGCACCCAATCTAATTTCACAGGCTTATCCGCAAAAGTTGAAATATTTATATCTACAATTACAAATGTATTAATAACTTGCTCCATTGAAAATATAAAGAGCAATTCTTACATGCTGGCTTAGAACGTATTTGTCCTAAAATTTCAAATTGGGCCCATCCTGATAAATCATCGTCTTGGCACTCGTGCTGCTCCTTGCGACATTTACAATTGCGACAAACCTTGCGCCAGAAATGCAAATCTAAACCAGGGCATTTAGCCCCGCATACTGTACATGGAGCTCCGGCGCCGCTTTCATGCCCTAAACGGCGTTTCGTTAATTTTTCACGACGAGATTCTAATTTTGACAGCCATTCCGGAGCTGCTGGCGTTTCAACGCAAGATTCATTTGTATTCATATCGAATCACATTCACAACGCGGTAAGCAAAATTTCTTATAATATTATTACACGAAATTAAGACAATTATTTCACAAAATTTGTTATTCAACTAAACTGATTACTGTGGTAGATACTAGATATTATTACTTATACTACTAGTGTTGTCCATGGATATTGATGCGTTTATATTTTTATTGATGACTCATAAAAACAATTCTTGCAAAAAGATCGATTGTTCCCACACAGGGTACCAAAGTAATTTAATTGATAACCAATAATGAAATTCTCGCTTATCTATAGCATTAATATGCATTTAGCTTTAATTGATTTATCTCAATAACTATCTGATATTACTAATAATTACCAATTGTTGTAATTTTATAGAATTTGAATACAAAACGTTTTTTGTTTATAATTTTGACAACCTGTTGCACTTTTAAACCAGGGATTCGAACTTTCTGGTTCATTATTATTTTGAGTAATTTCTGACGGAAAATATTTTTTTCACTCAGCGCAGTATAATGGCCCATTTACATGCGACCAACATTTTTCTTCTGCAAAATGAAAGGCCTTGACATTTTGCATGTGAGAGACAAGAAAAGAAATATACCCATGCAGAGATGCAGAAATATAAATGCAACATTTTGCAGAACACTTTTTGAGCAAAAATACTATAAATGTTAAGAATTCACAATAAAAAGAGACGCAATAGATAAAAATTGTAAATTTCGCATTTGAATTAATTAAAAATAAATTAATAATAGACTATAAAAAAATTATGGCATTACTATGTATGTTTATTTCTTTCTCGCATATTTTTATACAGTGGACGCTTCATATTTATTATGACACTGGTTTGAAAAAAGTGCAATAAAAAAACTAAACTGTGACTAGAACAGAAACAACATAATTTTTCAAATGTGCATATGCATAATCCTAAATCAACATGGAACAACTTAAAATTGCTTGGTATTTCATGTTCGTCTACTGAAGGAATTATTACTTTTTCTGCTAATGACATATTAGACGGTATAAGTAATTTTAGTGAATCTTTATGTGTTTTCCTTTACCGAATTCTGATTATAGTAGTTCCAATGGTTATATATTTACAATCGATTGTGTTGATGAGCTGATGGTACTGAATGCCATTAAATCTATTAAATCAGATTCAATGGCATATGATATGATTGACTTTAAAATATTAAAATTATTTATTGATTTGTTTTTGCCACATATCACATTCATTGTTAATCAGTGTTTAACGAAATCAGTATTTCCTAATTTATGGAAAGTGGCTTCGATTATTCCTCTTCCTAAGAAGGATGTTATTTCCACTGTTTCGTCCGATCAGTATTTTGCCAGCCCTTTCTAAAGTTTTGGAAAAAATTATGCAAATACAAATGCTTGAGCATCTGAATTGTTTCAATTTTCTTTGTAAATTCCAATCGGGTTTCAAATCTGGTCATAGTACTACAACCGCACTTATTCATATAGTTGATGACATTTCTGCTACTATGGATAAGCGAAGCTCATTTGCGATTTTAGTACTATTGGACTTCTCTAAGGCTTTTGACTGTGTTAATCATACACAATTGCTTCAAAAGCTTCAGTTATATTATAAGTTCTCTAATTCTGCTATTTTTTTGCTACATTCATATTTCAATAATCACAAACAATTTGTAAAACATGGTGATGATATTTCCCACTTATGCGATGTTTTTGTTGGTGTTCCTCAAGGATCAATTTTGGGTCCTTTGCTTTTTTCTATTTACATTAATGATCTTCCCTGACATATTTTAAACTGTCATTATCATTTTTATGCTGATGATTTGCAATTATATATTGGCGGTGACTTGTCGAATATATATGAAACTGTGAGATATCTGAATGACGATCTTAACAATGTTTCGCTATGGTCCAAAAATAATGCACTTACCATAAATCCAACTAAAAGTAAAGCATTGTTTTTCTCGAAAAATGGCTCCCATAGTATTGTACCTGAACTCTTTTTAAACAATGATACTATTTTATTTGTTCCAAATGTTAATAATCTAGGTCTAATCAGAGTTAATTATAGATTATGTATACTCGCACAGGGTTAGTAAAAAAAATTTGTCCAGTTGACTTACGGATATACTTGGTCAAAAGTTTGGTTATACCAATTTTCTCATATTGTGATGCAATATTTTTAAATTGTGACAGTTCGTCAAAACGTTTGCTTCAGGTTACTTTTAACAATTGTGTATGTTATGTTCATGACCTAAAGAAATTTGATCACGTTTCTGAATTTAAACATTCGATTCTTGGTTGTGACTTGTTTGAGTTTTATCGTTATAGGACTGCTCTATTTATTTTTCGAATGATTAAATCAGGATGTCTATTGTACTTGAATGATAAATTTCTCTCAGCCATTACGAACAAAACATATTAATTTACCATTTCGCGTGTGAATATTTTTATTCACCAAAATTCAATGGCGTATTTTTGGCAGATACGACATTTTTGTTGCTTCTTTTCTATAATTTGTACTTTAAAAGTTTGTAATTTAATTTTTCTGATACTTCTAATTTAATATAAAGACAGAAACAGAAATCAACAAAAACTAAATTACTCTAAATTTACTCTACATGTTCGGAAATAAATTTGGTAATTTATTGCCAGCAAGTTACATAAAAGTTACCATGGGCTATTTCTAATTAAAACTACCCCAAAGGTACCACGGGTTAATTTCCGAAAAAGGCTATTGTGTGCACTCACTCTTTTTAATACTATCGACGTGTTCAGTCCGACCCGACCAAAATAATAAAAATTATCATGATATTTTTTTTGTGACCCTAACTTCATTCTGTTTAATTTTATGTCAAAACCGAGTGAACAACCCACATCGAAAGTCAATTATAAATTAGTATTGTACATACGTCAATATACGCTTGTGCTTGTCATAACAAAAAATGTATTACCAATTTCTAATGGACATGGCACAATTTACATCAAGTACATACATCACGCAGCCACTCTAACCTAACATACATCCATAGAATTATATACTATAGAATGAATGTAAAGATTTTTCCCATATAAGATTTGCTGTTTCATGTGTCACAAGCCAGAGCAGGATGGTTATATAAAAAATGCATATGGCGGTCTCATATGTCAAAGAATCAACCCCCTCAAACCAGTTTTTGTTTTTGTTTTAAATGACGCGTTAAATTTTGTGCTCTTAAAAAATCGTGAAAAAATTAATTAAAATAATTAAAAAATAATTAAAATATTATTAAAATAGTTAGTGGATTGTGTGTAGTGCATCATTTTAGTAATAAAAATTAGAAACATTTAATAAAATGAAGTGTCTCGTGAAAAACTGCTAATTACGCCTCAAAAATTACAAGATGAAATTTCGTACCATCAGTAAGTGTTTATAAAAAAATAAAATGTAATTTATGTTGAAAAGAAAGTGATTTGTGGTAAAATTATCCTTAATTTAAGTTATAAATCAGATAAAAATAAGAAAACAATTTTGCTTATTGGCGTGGGTTGTTTCTTTTAATAAACATATGTTTTTACCAGTGCCGCATTTTTCTTATTTTATTTCATGTGCTAAGTGCTTTGCTTTTCATAATTTATTTTTATTTTGGAATATGTACTGTAAATACAATTTTTTACAGAAATTATATTGTAAACATTTGTTTTTAGTCTACCAAAATATGGAGAATTGCAAAAGCAATGGTTGAAGCCTCATCAGATGATATTTCTATTGACCAAGAAATTTCAAAAGTAGACGAATCGAATATGTATGATGAAGATTTTCTTGGATACCCAATTATACTAAGTGAATTTTCAATTAATGTTATTAAATACATAGGAGGATTTATAGTCCGATATTTATTTAGAAAATTGAACTGTGAGGACTGTTGCACATTAATACAACAATGTAATTCTTATACCTCGCTAATCAATTTAAAAAATAAGGGTCGTCGAAGGAGTTAACCTTCGTCGTCAGTATTAAAAATTTGTAAATATTCAGAAGCTGTATTAAAACGGGAATTGGCTATTGCGGACTACAAAAACATAATGCAACTAAAATCTAGTTCTAAATTGTTTAAAAAAATAAGTTATAACGTTCTTCACAACCTAATAAGTGTAAATATTTTCAATGATGAAGATCAATATAGTCATTCTCAAGAACACGTTAATTTGTTAGCTCATTCTATCATAGAAAAATATTATGACATCCGATTGAATTATTTTTGTAACCAAAGGTCATATAAATTAACGAAAAGAAACAAGTTTATTTCTTTGTTACATTTCAAAGGAATGTGAAATAAATAAGCGTAGTGGTTTTATAATTATTATTTTTTATATTTTATATTTTTTATATTTTATGATTTTTTATTACATTAATATTATATTTAAATAAAAATAATTAATGTACTTTATTAAAGAAATAAAAATGTAATTAAATATAAATAATTTTTTAATTTAAACTTCTTAACTTCACTGCATTCGATCGAAAAAAATTCTAAATACGGCCCTGTTAATTTATATGCTTTCTCTTTTACCCTCCGAATTTGTGACGCTTGACAGTTCTTTACATTCATTCTATATACTCTATTTCTATGCATACATCACGTACTACAAATTTAGTGCATCTCTAGCACCTTAACCATCTACTATAGGATAGCACTAATATTCATCAAGAAGAACCCAGAACTATATAAGTATAATTTTTAATCGTTCTATCCAAATGCAAGACACAGCTTAGAAATATTTTGTTATAAATATGAAATTAATTTTAATGGCTTTATAATAGTGGATAACTATGTATTTTATTTGTAATAAATGAGTGCGTTTTATGGCAAAACGTGACAAAAAATATCATATCAAAAATATATAATTTTTTAGACGCCGAAAAATAACTAGTGTCATAATATATAAAAACTTACAAAAATTTGCAGACGAAACAATTTTCTACATGTAAATGGGACATTATGCTCCATGTACATGTGGAAAATTGTTTTTATAGTTAAAAGGGGAAACCGGTTTTATAGGTAAAAGAGGGAAACACGAAGAAAAGACTCGCCTTTTGCGTCCTCGTGTGTATTGGTTGAATGGGCCATTACCATAAAAAGACGAACGTAGCGTCACTCTCGAATGTTTCTGTCACTAACCAGCTTTTACTCAGCACGTTCTCACGTAGAGATTAATATGAAAATGTTTGACATTTCCTTTAAAGTATATGTAAATTATTTGTATTTTACAGCAGAATACTTAATTTTAGAAAATTAAAAAGGTAATAAAATAACAAGACTCTGTTCATCGCAAAAATAACATTAAAATATTAGTAATTTTAGGTTAGATTTTGTTGTCTAAATTTCCGCAATGTTTTATACCACCCAAAATAAAAAATAAATTGTGTCCCATTCGCTCTCATCTAAATTTTTGTTCTTGTCTTTCTGACATTTCAGCAATCTTATGTGCGTTTTCCTATGGAATACAGCAAATGGGCATTTACACGGAGAATCTTTTACATTAAATTCTTTGCTTTTAAAAGTCAATTTGAAACTCGGAGAATTAAAAAAATATTTTAGCGACACATACATACATCACAAATCTGAAATTCGCCCTTGGTACCGATGTAGACGATCAAAATGACATAACTACACAAAAATAAAACAAAAGTTGAATACAACTTGAAAAATTGTAACTGAGTTAAAATTGTACACGAGTTCGTTAAACGCCACAAAAAGTATTGCCATAGTAACAAATGGCGCTGCTGTCACAAAAAATTATTTTAATCGGCATTTTCTCTGTGTAAATTAATAATGTGGTAGTTTACGAGTCGATCTTGACAAAATACGTCCGCCATTAAAATATATATATTTCCGTAATAGCTTTAAAAAAATTATATTTTTTTGTCAAGACTTCAATTTATTTCTCTATAAAAGATAATTTTGTGTTTGTTTTTTTTATAGTAAAATAATTTAATATAAAATTTGTGTTACATGATTTCTTAAAAAGGAATCGGCAAAATAGAAAAATTATAATAAAACTTCATTAATAATAAAAATTTCAAGATTTTATTTTGTTGTTGTTATAAGAATATTTTTCTTACAAAAAAAGCCAAATGGCTGAAACAGATAAAATAAATATTGATAGCGTAATTAATAGGCTTTTGGAAGGTAAACCAAATTTAAAATTACATAGTTTCTGTGTTATTTTAATAAAATAGTTGTTTTTTATTATTAATTTATAAAAAAAAAAATAATTTTGTTGTCATAAAATTGATTAAAGCAAAAATTTATTTCCACATAAAAATAATGAGAAAAAAATGTGACAACGCCCGACGTTGTATAGTGAATTTTTAAAAGTAGTTTTTAAATTAATAAGAATAAAATTTGCATTTGCAATAACGTAGATTTTCATTAAAATATTTAAAAAATATATATTTATTATTCTTTTTTTAAATAAATGTGTTAAAAAAATATCAATACAATTTTGCATTATAGTTCGTGGTGCCCGACCTGGAAAAAATGTTCAACTTTCAGAAAGTGAAATACGTGGTTTATGTTTAAAATCGCGTGAAATATTTTTGTCACAGCCAATTTTATTGGAATTAGAAGCCCCATTGAAAATTTGTGGTAAGTGGAACAAGAATTATATTTTCTTTGTAGGATAGGTACCTATTAATTTTTTTAAACAAACCAAAACGTATTTCTATATTTTGCGCATCACATCTGTCTCAGTGTAATTTGTGAACAGCATTAGCGTTTTTCTCGTTTTCTGTACATATTTATTTCTGATCAAGGACAAACCGTTTATAATATGTATGTGTACATTTTATTTTGACAATTTTGATTATTACCTATGTGTAAGATATTTTGGCTTGGCATATATATATAAGTGTTTATAGACTGTGGCCAAAATGTCCGGTCACTCTCTTTTGTTTATGCTAATGAAATCTATGAAGTGTACAAAGAAGATTAATGACTACTTCCGGTGAAGTGGTTTCCTTTTCTGTTGACAAACTACATTAAGTTTTTAATTATTCATTTGAGCTCGCAACAGAAGGGTACAATATTCAAATATTTAATCTTCTGTGGCTCAGGTGTATATCTAATTAGAATTCTTAAAGAAATTGGTTTTTTACTGTAGGCTGGGATCTATCTAGCTAAGAGAAGGCTGGCTTTAGTCAACAAGTAATGTATTGTATCATAGCGTGTTCTAACTTACTACTCCTTACCCACAAATGGGCTTGCAAAATTAACAGAAATAATTCTTATTCGAATTTTCGACCCCAAAAATCTTACCTTTATATAGATTTGTTGTTCGTTTTTATTATCACAATTTATCACAACATTTCATAATCAAAATGGCACTTCCAATGTTTCCCGTGGTGCTTTTTTCATTACAAAGTTGCAAAAACAATACATATTTGAATTCATGATGGAGGTAAAAATTAACAGGCAAAAGGTCATCATTAACAAAGGAAGGCATAGACAAAAGCTTAACAAAGAACTATGACCGTCAATAGCAGAAAATAATTGCAACAAAACTCAGACGTTGAATCGAGATATATTAATATTTTAACTATAGTCATTGCTCACATTTAGGACCGCTCCAGATGCTTAGAATCACGTAATGAGTGTACGTATAATAAGTGACTTATTTTAACTGGAGTTATGAAAACCGCCAATCACTGTATACTGATTTTGCTATTATGATTTTAAAGACAAGTATCGTCTCCTTTTTTATGACAACATTGCAACAAATACTCGTTCAAGAATTCGCAATTTTATATATCTGTTTCTGACTTCACGCGAAAATTATAATATCTAATTTCTTGCAGAAAATAATTTTAGTGTATTAAAATCGACCTTAATGGGAATTGGAACATTCGTCGGCTATTTCATGCCATAAAATTTAATATTTTTGATTCTAAAAAGGTTGCAAATTAAACCAACTTCTTTGGTGGTAGTGCATTATTTATGTTTAACAGGCTAAATAAGCTTATTTAAAGCCGATTATGATGCATTTGGATTTACTAGATGTATAGGGTTATCCAATTCGAGGTTGATAAAGTAGAAATCTGTATACCGACATCTGTCAAAGATAAACGTCAAGTACGCTGTCATTTATTTAGTTGACATTCTGCCATTTAAGAATATGGAGCATTTAACATACGCAAATTGGATGTTGGAAAAACAGGCCGTCGATGCTGATTTTTCGAACAAAATTTTCTTCAGTGATGAAGCTCATTTTTCGCTTGGTGGATGTCAATTGGCCTCCAAGATCCTGTGATTTAACGCCTTTGGTTTTTTTTTGTGGGGCTACGCGAAAGATCGTGTTTACGCAAACAATCCTCAAACTCTTGACGAATTGAAAACTAATATTCGTAAGGTAATGGCCGAGATACCGCCCGAAATGTGCCGAAAAGTCATTGAAAATTACCGCAAAAGAATCAAGGCCTGTAAGAAGTCCCGTGGAGGACATTTGAATGATATCTTGTTTAACTAAAAATGGCAAGGATCAATCTGTAAAATGAAATAAAAACTACAATACATTCCGAATATTTTGTGTGTTTTTTTTTAAGTTTACTTTATCAAGCTTGAATTGGATAACCCGTTATATGATGTATGAGGTTCTATTCTTAGGCGATTTTTAAATTGCGGTGGAATATAGCCAACTTGATGGAAAATAAACTAATTCTTTGCCGGGATTGATATCGTTTGAAGAATTATTGGACATTTAAACATGTTTCGGAATGGCCGGTGATTACTAAGATCAAGATGTATCTCAAGATGTTTTGTAAGACTGCTTGGAATTCTTATATTTGAAAACTGATCAAAATCATACGAAGAATATTAGAATAATTGTTAATAATATAACCAAACCCCTATGGTTCCAAGCATGTTACTGTTACTCAGATGGGGCTCATATTTGGGTCATTAGTATCCTATCCTAATTCTCGATATCAAACTGGGGAACACACCCAAATTTAATTAATTCAGGTGAGATTGAGATTCCTCAGTCAAATTAGTTTGGCGTGAACAAATTATTTTGGAGGGAAATTGGTTTACTATTCTATTCAAAATGCATTAAAAACTTTTTTATTGAGCTTGATCGTGACCTTCAAACGATAGGAAACTAAAGCGAAATTGTATGTACTGAGAAAATTATGGAAAATAGGTAAGATGACTAAAAGTGTGTGCAAATTCATTTGGTGAATACCGTTTTATAGACTTTCTTAATTGAAAGTTTTGAGCGGAACCCATTAGCAGCACATTGGTGCTCTGACCGCTAATATTATTTTTTGCCTCAGAATTTGCGGTTGTCTTAAAGGGTTTTTGCTAAGAAATCTTTGAATGTACAAACCTTTTGTTGTCATTTCCAAAAACCAATAGAATTTTAACCGGTTTATGCAAAGAAAAACAGTTTTGTTCATACTGTAGTGTAATGGCAATGGTTTTTATAGCAAATGATAAATTTCGCTCAAACAAACATTAATAATTTTCAGTGTTCCAGTCTAGAGAGCTTTACGCCATTTATTTGCTCTTGTGATATTTTGTTGATTAATGATTTGTAAACAATTTATTTTGAGCGTTTCTATTACAAATATCAAGAAAAATCAAAACAGCAGTTTATTAATTGTGTTATTTGCTAGTTTTTTTTATCAAACTAGTGTTTTTGATGTTGTGTAAAAAGGTGGTGAGTTCTAGTTTTCCAATACTTTTCGCTGTTGTATATTTCTTAAAGATTCCATGTAGATAAATAAATAAATTAAATACACATTGCAAAAAATTTGGAAATTGTGTGTTTTGGTTGGAAGGTTAGTAAAGCGCACAATTCAATTTAGACGTTTGAATGTAAGAACTGTCATTCAAGGGGAACAGCATTCAAGGGTAACGAACGCAATAACAGCTGGATAAATAAATACGTCACTAATATTTCGAATTTGCTCTCGTTAGGATATAAATATTTCCTGGGATCGATTTTCGACTAGACTGAATTCTTTTTTTTATTTTAAAAATTTGTGGAAAAAAACTAATGCGCTAATTCTTCTTATTTTTGTGAAATTCCAAAAAAATTGGTGTGAAGATTGCCTTTTTATTTACTATTTATGTTAAGCCGCACAATTTGCAATAATATGTACATTTATATTATTTCGCTAATTGATTTATTGGGGAAATATCTAATCGTGAAAATAAAAAAGAAGTCTAAACTGCTTCCTCATTTTTTTTTATCAAAATAAAATATTTCGCGCATCGTATACGTACGTATGACGTTTAATTACCAATTTTGCACACAATAGCTAGTTTCCGGATTTGATAAATATTAGAATAGTAAATGTTTTCGATCGAATTTATTGATTTATTCACTGTTTATACTGGCGCAAAGGGAAATACATAATTTATAATTTAAGAGAGTCGAGTCAAGGCGATACGTTGGATTTTAGATATGATATTAAGGATTCAACGGAATAAATAATAATAAAAATCAATTGGTCAGTGACATCTCGTCTTCGTCTTATAATAATATGTTATATTATTATTTCCTTAATATCTTGTGTGTGTATTGTGTTTAAAATCGTTATCTATTTTATCATAAACAAAAGAGAAATTCATAAAAATAATGAAAATATATTTTTTTTATTATAAATTACGAATTCTTAGTCTTTCTTTTTGTGATATTTTGAATGAATATTTATATGTATATAAGAATTACAAGAAGAAAACGTCTTTTATATGCTGTTGTTGTAAGAAATTGCAATAATCATAAAAAACGAGAAGAAAACGTTTTTTTATTAATAAAATGTGTCTACACTTCTACAGTGGTTGCTCGATATGTGAAAGCTGATTAGAATCGGCGCGGATCATTATTACCAGCACGTGCTTGTGTGTGTATATTTATAATATTTTACCACAAAGTTAATAGGTTTGATTTCGAATCTAAATATTCGTCTTTTGTGGTGGAGAATCTGAAGATGGTGAAAGTATTGGTCAAGTATGGAAAACAAAATAATCATAAATTGTAGATTTTGGTTGCTAAATTATATATATATATATATATATATATATATATATATATATTTTATAAAAACGTAGGTAATCAATTTCCAGAAAGCTGTAAATGGCGATAAAACAAATCTTTCGAAAGTTGAGCCAATATGTATCCTGAGGAAGATTAAACGCCTCCACGGAAGAATATTTGCCTAACTTTGGTTCGGCTAAATATGTAATCGTTTTTGGCAATCTAATTTAGCTAGTTTTTAATGAAAATTTGCTTTAGGATCAAAATTCCTGTATCACAAAAATTTATTTCTGGTCACAAAGTATGATGTATGTTTCGCATTTCGAATGCATTGTGTTTTTATATTAAAGCGCCGATAATCAAATAATTTGTAATTAATTAAGATTGTTGCCAAAAAGAGCAAAAATAACAAATGATTACAGTTTCTTTTTGATTTATTGTAATAAGATGCGAATTGGGGGAGATTGTTAATTTTGTTTAAGAAAAGAAAGTTTCGAGTCATTTGCTTGGCATACCTAAATATTGGTTGCTGTATATTGTGTATGATGATAAACCATGATTCGATTTGTTGTTTGCCTAATGATTGATTGGTTGAGTGATTTTTTTTATAAAATTCCGAAATCATATGAAAGAGTTCAAAGATCTCAGATAACTGATTAATATTTTTGTTATTTTGTCGATGACATTGATACGTAACCAATTCCATGCTCTATTGGTGGTTGGCAAATAATTTTTTAGTTCGCTTAATAACTATGAGAAAATGTTAGATAATTGTTACTATTTGAATTCATTAAAAAATGTTTAAATGTATTAGATCGTTACCAATTTGATTTAATTGTTTGTTTATCTTGTTAGAACCGTAAAGGAAAGAAGAAAGAATCCGAAATTATAGTGAACTAATAGTGAATTTGCTAATTATATTGGATTCAGTCTTGGTTGGCTAAATGAGTGCTTTTGGCTCTTCGTTCACTGCAATTTGGTGTAAATTTTAAAAGTAATTAATCTCAGAGCAAGAGATTCTACGTGATTTCCTAAATCGAGATGGAATGCATTTATGTAATTTGGCTTCGTTAGGCGAGTCATCAAACAATTCCGATCATATAAAATATTTTTCACAATATCTTTTCTACTCTAAATATCCTTTGCAATCATCATTTTTTTGTTATTTGAACCTGTTCCATTGTGCAAGATGAACTGTCAATTTCTCAATAATTTTTAACTGATCCGCAGTATTAAACTTATTACTTTGTATCTGGTTTGATTGTTATCGGTAGGATCTGACTTAATATTTGAATCAGCCTGATATGGTTTCGAGCTATGTTGATTGCTCATTGTGGTTTTGGTTTCTAGTTCTAACTACACCTACGGTTCGAGAAACAGAGGTTAGGGTCAAAGTCGTTGCGTGGTCGAATCAATGAGCTGCGGCAACAAACATAAGTAATAAGTTAGGCGTTGTTTATATTTTAGAGATGGTTAATCCTGATTATTTGTTTAGATGGATTCTGCTCTTTCACATAGCTTATATTCGAAGTATGGCAGACAATAACACCTTTGGCAATTTTTATATTAAGTATTTTGTCTTTCTCTAGAAGTACCTCCGATTTATCTCTAGTGTCTAAAATCAGTTGATTTAATTGCCACCAACTATAAGTAAGGCATTTGACATGGTTTTAACTGTAGACTTGACTGAATCTGATACGCCCTAGAATAGTAATTTAGAACCAATTTTTTTCATCTTCTTGGGCAGATAAAAACAAGCCACGATATCTAGATTGTTAAAATTTCAGTAAAATACAGACGCTCTATCAGTGACGAATTGGCAATGTTGTTTTGATTCACCGATTAACTGACAAGGTAGAGTCAACGGACTTTCTCAAAAATCTAGATTTTAAGAACAATGCATGGCCACAGCGAACCACAGGAAAGGTACGTGAGATTAATTGCAGCTACAGTAATTTTAAGGAAACTACTTTATGCTTCCACCACATAAAGAATACTTTTATTTTACATCATTTTATTATACATCCGATATCTTCTCGCATGTTGTTAAGAATTGTTAATTGAACGTCGGAAATTATGTATTATTATTCTATTTCCAAAATCTATTTTAGAATACTATTTGTTCTTACAAATCAATTTTGATAATAACCGGATTGCTGAGATCCATTCCTATTTTCTAGATCATCGCCACCTTACTCAAAAACTGTGCTAGAATGCAACAGCAAAAAACACTGAAACATTAATTAAAAATGAAGAAAATGTTGAGCTTCGATTAACTTTGTCTTATTCCAAAGGTTTTGAAGAATTGCTTAATTCAGAAGTGTGTGGTTTATGAAGTTCTGTGTCACTTCACTCAAAATTATCGTTGTAATATCAATGTCCTGTAAACTATAGTTGGCTATGTTATACTAATAGGAAGCTCCATTGCACGTTATATTTTGTTCTGATCATTATGAAAACAATCGGAGACGTAATTTTTTAACTTACACAGAAGAATTAAACTACAAGTTTGAAAATTTCCATATTTATTTTAAAACAGAAATATATTCAGAAAGGTTAAAATTATTTAATGATAAATGTGAGATTTTCTGTTTGTGTTCGTCGAAAGCATTTATCGAGAAGGATCGTATATTATTCTCGGATGAATGTGCTTAAATATTTGTTTATTTCCTACTAATTTAATATGATACTCATTTTATTTTACTGGCACTACATTCCATGGATGAATTTGGTCATCTGATCTTTGGAAGTTAATCAAATTATTTTCGGATTAATGGTTGATTGGTGATGGTGACCATTGTTGCTAGCGAGATCTCAAGCCTGCTGGATGCCGACGGGAGATCTCGTTTTCTTCCATTTCACAATTTCTGTTATGCTGTTCCATGCGGTCACCTAATATGTATTAAGCTAAGCATAACAGTTGCTTGCCATTGATACATTGATGGTGATATTGTTGTCGCATTATCTTTCTCTGCCGTGCTCTCTCTATATTATACTTTGTAGCTGTCATACATTTTTGAACCATATATACATAATATATGTTAACAGATCGACAAGCGCCTATTTTTGCCAGTTTGATTTGGTTTCGCTGTAATCTTGTGATATCGGTGTCTAACCACAAATTAGATAATTTCAGAAAAAACAAATCAATTGTTTTAAAATTTACAAAATAAGTTTTGTAATCCGTCCCGTCACCTCAGTAAATCGATTTTACTTTTTCTTTTCGGTTGGAGTGTTTACCTTTCGGTTTCAGTTTTAAGATTTGGTTTGTTTTGTTTGCCCGTTTTCGTCAATCAATTGGTATGCACTCAAGATATATTGTTGTTGGTTAAATTTTATTTTGGTTTATGCGTTCGGTTAAAAAATGCGACGAAAGTAAAATTTTTAGGTTTGTTGGTTTAAAGTTCTTTTTATTATTATAATGTATTTGTGTTGTGTCGATTTAATCGACCACTTGATTGGAATATAAATGATTCGATATTGTGTTCTTGTTACAATGTCTAGTTTCTATTTTGATTGATAAATGACCTTCCGTTTTTTATGAATATACCATTCTTCGATTGTAATACTACATAATTTATAGGCATGGGCGTATTCTTGATTTAGTTATTAAACTTCTCGTGATGCTATGTATTAATTAGTGTAAAATAGTAAAAAAAATATTTCCACCATAAATACAACTGTAGAACTTAGTCACGTAACAAAAACGTTTTGAATGGAAATTTTCTTCGAAAAGGCACCAAAAACAATTTGTGCTTTTCCCACGCGGTTTTTTCAGTTGATCTTGAAAATATAACCGCCAATTGATATATTTTGTTGTGCTCCGCGGTAAATTTATGAACTGATTCATTGCCTCATCTGTATGACGTCTGAAAATTTCTTAAGAAAAATATTAGATCCATAAATTTTATAGTTTTGTGTTTCGTTAATAATTTTGTTATTACATATTTTCTGTTCGCTGTACATACACAAGTATAGTACATTGAGATGTACGTGTACGCAACTCGCAAACCAATCAACAAGAGATGTGTTTTAATTTTACTATAAGAAAATTTTAATTTCCTTGGCATCGTTTATGTGTGTGGGATTATTTTATTTCTTTTTTTCTTACACAAAATTAAGCATTTTACTTAATTTTACGAAAAATTTATTAATTCGTTTTGATTCCTTGATCCAGTAAAACTAAACAAAACCAAATAGTTTTTTAATTTAATTAATAATATTATATACTTAAAAAATAATGTACCCTAGGTACATATTCAAACATCTTAAAGTTTTTTTTCTCTTAATAAATTAATTTGCGCCATTTCTATTACATGTGTTTACTTATATATAAGAAATTTACTGCATACATTAAGGAGTTTATAAAATGATTTATTAAATAATAATTAAGATATAAGAATAACATAAACTTCCTAATCTTCCCACGCCCGAATTTTATCCGTTTTCTTAACAGTTTTTTCGTACTTATACATATACTTACTAATTCGTGCGTTTTATTAATTTAAATTAAGAAGAATATTAGTTGGTTGTTTATAAATATTAAGGTAAAGCTAAAAATTTCTTAGAATGACGTCAATCAATTTTTTTTAACTTTAGTTGCTTTCTTCGAATTTTTATCAAACTTATTGAGTATTATGTATACACACTACAGATAATTTTTAGCCTTACACCAACCTAATATTTGTAGATTATTTTCTGTATACACATACATAATACTATCTATATACAAACAAGGTGAAAAACAGTTTTCCTATTTTCTCGATATTAATATTCACTATTTTATATACATGATATATAAGCCAATTACAATCTCGCACCTGTGATATGCATACGAGTATGTTGATTACTCTTTTAAATCGCGGGAAGGTCTGAGAAATAACAATCGTAATGTTTTAGCAAGACACTTGAATGATTTTCATGATAGGAAAACCAGAAATTGTGATGAAATTTTTTATTTTCATTTTGGGATTTTCTATTGTTGGCAAATTAAGTACAATGTGCGAGCTAAATAATGATTTAGAACTCAATTCAGACTAATCTGTGATTGGCATAATAACTATATATGTACTATACGTGGTGAATATGAAATAGAAAATAGGTTTATTGTTGTACGTTTTGTTTGAGTTGGCTTGTATTATGTGCAGTTCTTAAACATAATATTAATATTTATTAACAAGTATTTAAGCGCGAACGTCGAACAAGAGTCTCTTTATGTGTAATCTTATTTTACGTTGACGTATTTTTTTTATTTGGCAATATTGGATTGATTAATTATTGGGTCTATGAATCTAATATTTGTAGTGTTTAATAATTAATATTTGAGTGCAAAAAGTTTTAATTATAATTTTTGTAAACGATTAAATCAAATATAATATTAGATAGATGGTCTGGGCAAAACGAAACTTTATGTCATACTTCTTTAGTAACAGCGGTGTTTTTGAAGTTCAATTTTTCGAGTTCGCCTTAACTTTTATCGAATTTTAGTCAATTTATAATCAAAATGAGCAACACTTTTAAATATATAAGTAAAATGAAACGGTCCTCTATGTTTAACAGGGCTATGTATAATAAGCGAAATCCATCATAGAAGTTTCCGAATTATACAGAACTATACTAAATAAGGATTTAACCAGAAAACTATCGAACATTTATAATATAATTTTTTTTATAGATGGAGGACTTTTGCGTCCAAATCATTAAATTAAAAAAAAAACAACAGATTTTTTATTTTAAATTGCATAAATTGCATAAAGCTATCGCGATATCGAACAATTAAAAACTCAGCGTAATTGATTCTTTTTGTGCTGCAGAATTATTTTGATTAGTATGAGCTGGATGGTTTTACTTTTGGGTTAATCGGTTGGACTGACATGATTTGCATCTTGGTTAAACTTAATATTTGAACTTAACTTCAGAGTGAATCGTCCGATTTAAGTTTGTGAACCTCGAATTTGCAAAAAATTATTTTTTATGGTAGTAATTTTCTTATTGAATTTCATCCTTCCCAATGTCCCAAGAAAGGTGTCTTCCTTTATGTAACGTGGGGACGTTGGCAGGTTTTTTTTAGATAGTATAGGTTCATATTGGTGTCAAAATTTGTCGGATTTTTCATCCACATGAGCTAATACATTTTCCTATATTAGGTTGTTAACTCTGTGTTTTATTTTTATTTTTGATATGTTCTTTCCATTTTAGCTTAGCATCGAGTAAAATGTGCCATATTTAGGTCCAGTTAGTCACTGTGTTAACAGTGTCGCTTTTTGAAGTTTATTTGTTATCTCTAATATATAATTTCTAACTGCTATTATTCTATCGTCTTCAAATTTTCGATGGAGCCACTTCAAATGCGGTAGATTGTTTGTATACAGGATGGTAATATAGGTCCAGGTAACTTACCATGTTGTATAATTTCAAATTTGATAAAGTAAGCGGTGATTTGCGATAAATGATTTATAAATTTCATGAAACTGCTTTAGAAAATCTCGATGAAATATAAGTCGTTGATTGATACCAAATAAGTTGATAGCTTGATTTATATCTAATCTAAGCTTTATACCTATTTATAACTCCGTTCTACCTCTCTAAACCTGAATTGGTTTGATGGAATCAAACATGTTTCTACTATATTAGTTTGTGTCTCTTCAGCAATAGTTTTTCAAATATTTTCGAACGGATAGAAATTTGTGATGTCTGAACCTTATCTTGCAAGTTTTATGCTTAATTGCAAAATTTCATTGATAAAGCTTTAAAGATAAATGAGATATGTCCGAAGAGCTACAAAAAGTCCGAAAATGCCAAATAGATTTAAAAAAAAACACAATCTACTCTGATCTAAAAGTTAACGAAATATGTTCGAATGAAAGTAAAATGTACAGATATATAAAAAAATTGTTATGAATTTTCATATTGAACAATATATAACTTGAAATTTGAAAACTCCCTTAAACTGTACAGCGTTTTTCTGTCAAGTTTTTTAATGAGACCCAGTTCGTTCAAAATAAGTTGTAAAACAATTAAACTTTTGTTCGGTTATAATCATTAAATTATATTAAGTTTTTTCGAAAAATCGAGGGAGTTTACAATTTTAAGTTATAAAATTTTATTAGTTATTAGTTATAAAATTTCATTATAAAGCTTAGTTAAATAATATTTACTAATAAAAATAAATTGTGTGTACTAAAATTTGCTAAGTGAGAATTGTTTTGGTGTAATAGGCTTCGGGTTGGAAATGATAATTGCTCTAGCCACTCAATTAGCTTATAATATACTTCGGTATAAGGACTGTATAGCTTATTTGAATTAATTTGCGTGAATATTATTTGAGGGCTTTTATATTTTGTCCATTTATTAATCTTGGATCTTTTAGCCTTCTGTTTCTCAACTAGTTCTCTGACCTCAAGATTATAATTTAATGGCATAAGTGGCATAAGTAAAATGTAATCTTTCGCAGCGCGAAAGCGGCTTGGTAGTACTATTGGAAATCCCTATAATTTATGTGTCATCTGTAAAGTTGTTTTAATTGGTACCTGGAGATTTATTGGCCCTTCAATAAAATTACAGGTTCCAATTAGTTTTATTATTTGTTAGTTTAGCTTTTTTTGTAAATTATGATTCATGGTTACATTAGATTTGATTGGGAAAATTCCTTAACAGTGTAACGTCTTGTGTAAGTGTAGTGTAAAACTAACTAAAGATTGATAACTTTTTCTTGCATACGTTATGTGTAGTAGCTTCGGTCTTATCACCAATAAGAATGTGCCTCAATTTGTTGTTCTTTTACTCGTACAATTTTCGATTCTAGTTTTAAAGCTGTTTTTAACTATGATAAAAGAGGGTAGCGAAAGTTTTATTTTTAATTTTCGCGATTGTCATTTATTATGACTGAAAATTGTGTAATTTCTCATTTATATTTGTCATGGAATATGGAATCGATATATCCAGTGTTGTTCGGCGAGCTTAGACGACCAAACGAAAAAAAGTACAATAGTTAGTCTGGCTAGTTATGTTTTTCTCAACACCTTTTTATGAATTTTCATTACAAAGCGACACAGCCAACAAGAATACCAACATAAGTAGGCAAGAATCGAGGAATTATGGGAGATTTATCTATAAAAAAATTTAGGTTCAGCGGGAAGTTAAAGCCTTACAAAAGTAGCATCAAAGTTAGGACTAGGGTCAAATCTGTACAATCTGGCCCATTCATTTTTTTAAATATTTTAGAAACTCGTAGATCTGTCTTGATCTTCAAAATAATATAAGAACCCTTAATTAGCTGCTGACTAATAAAACAGCGTTCAAAGTAGTATCAAAAATATTAATTATTTTAATTCGATTCGAATACTATCATTTGGTGTTTGTTTATTCGAACGAAAATAAAAATGTATACTGTAAAGTTACCAGGCGTACAAGTATGAAAAGCGGGGTTTTTTTTACTAAACAAATATGTTAAATTCGGAAGAATGATTAAAAGTGCTTTATTCAAAGTACATATGCTCCATCGCTTGTTATACATTTTTTTTCCATCTTTCGGGCAATTTGTTAATACCATGGCAGTAAAAATCTCCTTTTGCTGCGAACCATTCATCGAGTCATTGTTGTGCGTGGCTCATTCATCGAGTCATTGTTCTGCGTGACCCATCGATGCTAACAAGTCGTAATCGGAAGGAGCTAAGTCTGGTGAATAAGCTACATGGGGTAGAACTTCCCAGCTGAAGATTCCAACGTATCGCGAACCGGTTTTGCTGCATGTGCAGGAGCATTGTCATTAAGAAAAATGACTGTCTTACCTCTTTCGGTATTCTGGCTTTTTTTCAAGCAGCGAACGGTTAAAATCCGTCAATTGTTGTTGGTAACGTTTAGTATTACCTGTTTCCCCAGGTTTTAACAGCTCATAATAGACCACGCCCCTCTGGTCCCACCGAACAGAACACCATCTTTCTGCCAAAGCGATTCGGTCTTGCGGTCGAGATGTGGATGGTGCATCTGGGTCCACCCATAATTGTTGCGCTTGAGCCTCTCAAAATAAATCCACTTTTCATCCCCTGTAACTATACGATGCAAAAACTCTGTCGTTCAACTCATGTATCCATCTACCGGTCTTCTGAATCTTTTCTATCTCTCGTAGCCGATTGGAAACAGCTTCGTAACTAACACCCAATTACTCGGAGAGTTGTTTTTGTGTTTGCGCATCATCGTCGTCCAATATTGCCTGCAATTCCACATTTTCGTATTTTTCCACGTTTCTTATCTGCAGCATTGAAGTCACCACATTTGAAACGCCGAAACCATCGTTCACACGTTTTTTGTGATGGAGCATATTTACCATAACCTTCTGTCCGCGGTTGCTCTTTGTTCGGTATAAATTTCGACATTTTAAACAACAATACAACACTGCACACACTTTTCCAAGTTATCACTCGTGCGCGTCTGACGCTTGTTAATGACTCAACATAAGCAGGGAAATTTTGTTTTATGGTTATGCCTGACGAAAAATACAAGCCATGGTTTGGAAATATGGACGTTTAGTTTTACGCAAACATATAATTATTAAGTACAATTTGATTTGTAATTAACATTTTCAATATTAATATTAATAAATAAAAACACTTTTCGTTTTGTGTTTGCACAATAATAATCCAAACAATAAGTTAAACGTTTTTTAATTTAATAAATTTTTTACTAAAATAATAAAACAATATGTTTGAAAATTATGAACGAAGAGAAATTCGTTCACGAACGGACAATTCTTATTCTAAAACGGATTGCGCGATAAGGGACAGTGCTCAAGTTTTCCCTTGAGTGTCTCAGTGATATAGAATTCATCATTTCGCTGCACTTTCCTAAAACAGATTAGGTTCGCCATAACATTTGGAGACAGTAGGGCCGTATAATAAATGGCCTAATGTTTGAGGTATAGAGTCAATTAACGATGTGGTTTTCAAAATTTCATCGTTTCCCAATGACATTTTTATAGGAATAAATCGCATGAGTTTTCTTTTAGGTTAGGCTTCCAGATTACTGTTCAAACTGATACCCAGGTGCTTTGCTTTATTTGTGAGGTCAAGCGTATACTGTTTAAAATGAGACCCAGGTTCTTCGCATTCTGTGCTAGGTGAAATGTGTACCATTTAAAGTAAAAGCTCAACCTGAGGAAGTTTATACTTCCTAGAAGAGAGATCGCAATATAAATGTGCTTGTCGCGAAAAAGCATCATTGATAAAGTTGTTTGAATTATCATTTTCTGGGAATTCATGGGATGAAAGGCTTTTGACATCTTTTTAAACACTGTATGATTATGAAGTATTTGTCTTATATTGTTAGTTCAGTTAGTATATTTTCCATCATTTATTTTATATTCGAATAAGGCAAATTAGTAATATAAAAAATATTATCTTATTGTTCAGAGTTTTCAAATCTGGAAAAATTCTACTGAAGTCTAAAATGTTGTTTTAGTTTAACATGATTATCATTTCTCTCGAAAATACCAATATTTGACCGACTGACGATGATTATACTAAATCTAGCCTAGCCCTTCGTTAATCGCATATTCTAGGCTATGTACATTCTGCTTTTGGGTTCGGCAGAAGTTTACATACAGCTCTGTGTAGTATAGATATTGCACATTGTTTATTAGTGGGAGTCTTTTGAAGTTCGGAATTTTTATAAAGATAAATGTAGAATCTGCCTCAGGATTGATGAAACGATTCAAAATTGATACTTTTAAAGTGCGTCTCGGAATGGCAAATATAGTCATTCTCCAGAAACGGTGCAGGTTACTTGAAATTAAACTATGTCATTAGCAACCTCGTTTAAGCCAACCTACGTGCGCTACGATACGCCTATTTTAGCGATCAGCATTATCGGGATTCTAATATCCCACATCTCATGTTCCGCGATCTCATTTCGCGGTTTAACACTTACGAGTATACATGGTTTAAAATCGAAAATGATATTCATGTTATAATGATGGTGGATGAATATAATGATCTACTCGCGTAATAAGTCAATTGCATATATTCTTTAGGATTATTTAATAAACATTATACTATCATCATGTTGTAGCTTACATCACATCTGTAACAAATATATTCTAGCAAATTTCACAAAATTCCGGTTTACCTTAGTTAATTCTACTTGTCACGTATTATTTTCACTTTAAGCATGTAATCATTCATAAAATTTTGCAGAAATTAAGAAATCCGACGATACTTGAATATTTGCATGTTAATTCGGCAATTGGTCGTATTTGTTGCAAAATTTTAATTTGACGGCTAAATTTATTGTGTGATTTTTTATTGTTGATTAATTTGGTGAAACGGATAATTTATTTTTATTTTATTTATCTATTAATTTTTGATATAAATTTATAGTCATACGTTATCGAATGTCAATACACTAATGAATGGTAATTAATTTAGAAATAATAATTCTCGACCATAAACTAATTCTAGGCAATGTGTATTTAGTAAGATACTAATTTCTAATCACATGATAGAACGTTTTACAAATCTTGCGCTTTTAGATTTTGAAAAAGCTTATAGTGCGAACAAAACAAAACTACGGAATACTGTTTTTTAACGTTTTGTTCGATACAGTTTCTGCCAAATGGTCAATTTTGGTTTGGCTACACGGATGCGATTAAAGTAATTTTTATTAATCCGATTGCCATAGAGACCTTATTTGTGATTTAGATTATTGCACAAGTCATATTTTATTTTCTAGTCTGCGATAAAATGTTTCACGATATTCTATTTTGCTATAAATTGAACGAAATATGAAGTTTCAATATTCTGATGCAACTCTTTCTCTAAAATTAAAAATTCTGCATGACCTTCTGAGATTAATTGGTTTCGTGCTACGGGAAAACGAATAATTGTTTACAATGGGGTAATAAACATCTAATTAGATATTATATTAAGAGCTCGAGATTTAACATTAAAACCATGTTTTATGCACGACCAATACAAGATTGGCGCTCATGAGGACTTATGAGATTATTATTGTAGTTGAAGAAAATATTTTTGTTCATTCTGCTTAATAAATTTAGCTTTAAAATAAATAAAGAAAATGAAATTCTTATAAATTATTGCAAAATGATCGTCTTTTTATCGTTTGTGCATTTTTTTGCAGAATTTCATACCTTCGGCAATTAATTCTTTATTATAACATTATTCATACAGTGTTACCTTCTCTGGAAGAATGAGAATTGGTCAATATTTACCAATTCTGGAAGAATGAGAATTGGTCAATATTTATCCGATTTGTGAATTAAACTTTGTCAAGCTACGTGTCTTATTTAAGCATTTATTTCAAAGTTATTGCCTATCTAGTACCTCTAATTCTTTAGAATAATGTTAAATGTATACAGTTAGTTCAACTAATTTTTGCTTTCAAAAGTTAAACAAAATGTAAAATTTATTTCATAAAAAATTATTCCATTATACGATTTCATCCACAAATAGAGTGAACAATTTTATTAATATTTCTTTTTAGGTGTTTCATCTTATGTTGAGTTATTATTGAATATATTCTATCCGATTTACTTAAATTATTAAATTATTGTTGGTATCTAGATTATATTTCATCGAGTACATTTCAGACGTAATAATCGAAGCGATTTGTAATGTTGTAAATTAACTAAGTCCTATCTTGTTTTTGTATAACTCTAATTCGCCTTTGATTTCTCTAGTTGCTGAGATAACCGTTATCCTATAGTAAGGAATACCTAACGTTTTTGATATTATATATTGGCCTAGACTTTAGCTTATGTGTAACCTTAATTTTATATGGTGTATTCTATGTAAATAAAAATTTACGTGTACTTTGTCATTAAAGATTTTTTTTCAAAATAACATCTAGGTAATTAATTAAACAAACTAATAGACTGGGTCACATATAATTTAATTAGTACTACTTAGCGTAACATTTATTAGTCTGTGATTTTAATAATATATGCCGGGAGTACATTTTTATGTGATAGAAGTAGTGCGAAAACACACTTACTGAGCTTTTACGGTAGAGAAAGCAATGTGAGAAAAACTGTTGATCCGTTGAAAATTTATAAAATATTAGGTGTGCAAGTAGAAACTCGCTTTTTTTGGTCAAATTTAACTTTATTGCAAATTGTTACAAAGATTAATTATCGAAATATTCACTTGGTAGAAACTTGGTGGTTTTGTAGCAAAATAGTCATCGAGCCATTTTCGCACATCTTTAACTTTCATGAATCGCTCGTCTTTCAAATATGATGAAGTCGATCTGAGTAAATGGTAACTTCCCAGCCTAAGGAGAAGATTAGTTCCTGGGTTGATTTTGTCGTATGTGGACGAGCGTAAATGGTTTTTTTCCTCCAGAGCATCACTTAATTTGGTCAATTGAGCCTGGTAACGTTCAGCTGTAACAGTTTGACCAGGTTCCAAAAGCTCGTAGTAAATTACTCCTTTCCAATTCCACCACACAGTAACACTTTATTGGCATGAATATTCATTTTTGCAACTGATGTTGATGGCTGGCTTGGACCAACCCATGGTTTCCTGCGTTTAGGATTATTGAAAGAAAATTCATGCAGAAGTCAATTCTTCGGTTTTTGTTTTCTTCGGTCAGTTTATGAAGTACAGATTTTCCTTCCTTCTGTATTTTTCCCATTGCATGCAATCGAAGTGATATAGCTTGGTGAGTAACTCCTAACTGTTCTGCAAGCTCTTTTTGAGTTTAACACGAATTTTCATCCAGTAAAACTTTTAAGTTCTTGCAACTAACTACAGAGCCGAGTTTCTACTTGCACGCCTAATACATGGAATTTTAAAACTATAAGAATTACGTGCTCATGAATAAGTAGTACTTTCCTATTAGTGTAAAATAAATCGATGTTTTACATAAAAACAGTTGTAATTAAATCTAAACCTTGATTTAAATTAGTTATTTTTATGGAAATCGAGTAAAAATGATTTACAGATTTATTTGTTTATCGGTTTTGTGTAATATGCGAATTGTGACGAGCGACGGAAATTTTTATTTTTAAACAAATTTGAGCTTGTGAAGATACAGTATTTCGAAATTTGTCGAATGTGAATCCAAAAATAGCATATTCGAAAATATAGTGATTCGTCTTTATGGTTTTATTTAAATTATTAGATGAAATATTTTAATGGTCATAAAAGTTTTTAGTTTTAGCATAACGATGACATGTTCAATCGTTTGTCGTAGTCTAAAAGGACGTTTCTGATAGCTTTTACAACGAAATGAAACAATATTGTCTCGTGTTGCCATGTATGAAAGAGAAATTATAGAAGCGCGCGTATCAATGACATTTCTACTTTCCAGAATCACGTTTAATTTTTATGATTTTGGTCGTTATTCTTGTTGTTTCTAGGATTTTATCAATTATTTAATTTTTTAACGTAATTATTAAAAATATTCGCAATTTGAATAAATCCAAGGTGGTTCAAATACACTGGAACACAAAATTAATGCATCACCTAAAACTTACCTAAAGTTTAAACTTATTTTTTTCCTAGGCCGTTAATCCTATTTAAATGTACCGTTTGCGTTTTAGAAAAAATGCCTAGAATACAGGCAGATTAACTGGTGTTTTTAAATTTGAGGTTGTAGCTTCTTATCGAGCGTAACAAAAAATTATTTTTTCGAGCGAAATCAAAAGACCCTGTGAAATTTATCATAAGCTGCTGCTTCGGTTCGCCAAAGTTTGAAGTGCATCGATATCCCTATTATTAATGCCGGATCAAACAAAAAATTTTATTTCTAAAGATAGGCTACATTTTAACTTCACGTTACAGTAAATTAAATAACCAATACCAGAAATTAACAAACCGATAACAATTTAAAAACAGCTAATTACGTATATTTTCGCCTCGACTTGCAATAACTACTTCACAACTCCGATGCATACTAATTAGATTTCTTATTAAATTTTGATCTATAGTTCATCTCTAATTTCGGTAATTATTTGTTGGACATTCTGTAGAAAAGCCGAGACTCACGGACTCACAGCTCACTTCCAATGATATGGTTTGGGCCCGTTTCAATATTTACATTGTTTAGATATCAAGGGCGCGTGATAAAAATAAAAAGATAATAAAGGGTGGTTAAATTTTAAGGGCCGATGTTGATTTTGAATAAAACACAAATTATTTAGGAAATTATTGTCAATTCTTTTTATTATGATAATATGGTATGGTTCTCCACCCGATGGTTCAAATTTTCGATGACGCTTAGGCATAATTGAGGTTCTATGCTGTTAATGTGCCGAATTATCTCATCCTTTAGCTCTTGAATTGTTGCTGGCTTATCGACGTACACCTTTTCTTTCAAATAACCCCAAAGAAAGAAGTCCAACGGTGTCAAATCACATGATCTTGGCGGCCAATTGACATCGCCACCACGTGAGATAACAAGGCCATTGAATTTGTCGCGCAAAAGAGCCATTGTTTCGTTAGCTGTGTGGCAAGTGGCACCGTCCTGTTGAAACCACATATCGTCCACATCCATATCTTCCTATTCGGGCCATAAAAAGTTCATTATCATCTCACGATAGCGAACACCATTCACAGTAACTACCTGACCGGCCTCATTTTGGAAAAAAATACGGCCCGATGATGCCGCCAGCCCATAAACCGCACCAAATAGTCACTCTTTGTAGGTGCATTGGTTTTTCGACAATCACTCTTGGATTATGATTCGCCCAAATGCCGCAATTCTGCTTATTGACGAATCCACTGAGGTGAAAATGTGCCTCTTCCTGAAGATGATTTTCTTCGAAAATTGATCATCCACTGTTGCCATTTCTTGCCACCATTCTGACCATTGACGACGTTTGGAATGGTCAAGAGGCTTTAGTTCTTGAGTCAATTGCACCTTATAAGCGTGTAAATGCAAGTCTTTATGCATAATGTTCATCAACGACGAGCGTGAGAGGTGCAATTGTTGGGCATGACGACGAGTTGAGGTAGACGGCTATTCAACCACACTATCGCGAACAGCAGCAATATTTTCTGCTGTACGAGCTGTACGTACGAGCATGCACTGGTGTTTTAAAATCTCCTACAGACCCGGTTTGCTCAAATTTTTGCACGATTTTTCCGATTGTACGCACATTTGGACGATTAAATTGACCGAAAAAATCACTAAGTGCACGATATGCATTTTGATTTGAACGCCCATTTTCATAATATGCCTGAATTACTTTAACGCGTTGCTCGATTGTGTATCTTTCCATGGTTCAAATTGAGTTAGTCTGAAATTGAGAAATGTCAAATTAAATGCAGAAAAAAACTTGACGTTTAGGTGTGGTTCACATTCAACGTTGGCCCTTAAAATTTAACCACCCTTTACAAAAACATCATCCACCATCAATGTCAAGCAGTTGTCGTGTGAGTTCGTAGAAATTTGGGTGACCGCATGGAGAAAGCATATAAAAAATTGGAAAACGGAACTCCGAATTGGAAATCCCTTGTTAAGTATACTTATTTTTAGTTTATCACGTTAAACAGACTATACTACATAGGCAGTTATGATTTTTTGTAATACCTACATAAGGTGTGCACTCAAGAATACAACAACGTAAACCTGTAGTTCATAAATTGGTGTTTTAATTGGGGGAGGCAGATGATAAAATGACAATTGATATGCTCCATATTCTATAACCCGGCTGCGTTTCATTATTTAGATATTGATAGTTGGAATGGCGAGATATTTATTAAAGAAGGCATTTTTGAAGAACGTGCGGCATAAACTGCTACTAAATATTTTATGAATCTGGTTTAAATACACTGAATTTGAGCCAATATTTATGTATACTATCATCCCAATTCAAATGTCATTAGCTAAATTCACAAAATTATGTTAAATTTTTATGTAAAATAAACAATTCGAAAATTTTTTAATTTTCGCAAAATTTAGAAAAAGTATTTGTCGTAAGATTTCTTGAGAAATCGAGAAAAAGAGTTCATGAGGCTAATCTTTAATTAGAATCTGAAAGATGGGTTTAATACCGACCTACTCTGTTAAAATATAAAGCAGCCTTCGCTAAAAATTTACACCTTTACATAACCACTCGTTCTGCGAAAAGCAAATCCTCTCTAAATTAGCGACAAGCTTGGCCCAAAATTGCAGAAAAAGTACTAGCATTACATCGAACCTATTATTTGGTGTCATAAGTATTTCTTTTCATTACAAAACACTGAAACAAAATCGGTTTTGTTTTACGGGGATATTTTTATTTTGGCAATATGAATTAAAATTGCAATGGATTTATAGCGATAAATTTACTATTGTTTTACGCTGTTTTAGTTTAAATGAAAATTAGAAGAGGTCTAGGGAGTTAAAGCCCAAATAAGAGGAGTGCTTATTATTTGGTTGAGTTTACTTTGGGTGCATTAATTTCGTAGGTTTTAGCGAAATTTACTAGTTACAATTGTACATGTTGTTCTTAGAAGCTTTCTTATAAGCAATAACTTATTGGTGATATAATGAGGGTTGAACAAGAAAATGGCATCGCTATTAAATAAAATTTGAAAACGAATAATTACTAAAAAAATATTCACTCATATTTTCGGAAGAGATCAACAGCTCTATTATTAATTACTATCATCAGTATTATTAAATTTCTATTCGCACGCCAAATGATCATACTTAACAATATATATTTTGCATATTGTTAACTATGAAATTATGCGGCTCGAACATAGTTTTTGCGAAGGTGTAGTTTAATTTAAGGTTTTTGCGAAATGTAGTGTAGCAATAGTTGTTTTCCGTAATTCGTGAATCGGTTGTTGAATTGTGAGAAATCTCATATTAAGAAATCCTCAAGTTTTTTTTATAGAAATAATTGATTTCTATTCAAAAGACTCATTAGTTCATGCTTATTCCGTAGCTAGTTAAATTTTACTGGCTAAATCCATGCTCGCATCACGCTATATCTTAAAAAACACGCTACATTTCACAAGTGGAAGTTACATAATTAAAACTAAAGCTAAAATTATTTTTGTTTCGAAAATGTTCATAATCAATGTAGATGGATAAAGCACTTCTGTCCTTAAAATTGAATAATTTACTTTCCTGTAATTCATTTATCTTCTTCGATTGTACAATGTTAAGTAAACTTCTTGAAGTGTCGTTTAAGAATATAATGATTAAAATCGTAGTATCTTTATCCTTTAAATTAGAGGCAAATTTTACTCTACTCTCAGTTTATAAATATTAAATTTAATTTAGTTCTTACAGTCTTAGAACTTTTAAATTCTAAATAATCGAAAACTGTCATTTCCACAGAACATCTAGAATCATTTTATTTATATCAGCCTTAACAATTTTCAGCTATAGCCATCTTTGTTGACGGAAAAATTAAATCAGAAATTCACAATAGCGATGATAATTTTGATTATAATTCAATTTTTAGTATGTTCATTAAATTTAACTGTAAATAATATTACAGTCGTTACGATCGATGTATTTTCAAGCAGACAAGCAAAACCAAATTGATTGAAATTATCCAATCTTCGATTTAGTCTTCATAAGCACGGCTTTACCGATCACACAAAAATATGTTAAATGAAAGAGCGAATTTTGATACATCGATGCGAATGCATCTGCAAAACAGTATATTTCAAACCTAGAGTACTACTAAGTAAAGGAACTAGCTACCCATAAACTAGTTTAGCGAAGTTTTCGGGAAAACGCAATCTCGATAGATGACCACCGAAAAAACGGATGGAAGAATTTGTTAATAATCGTATTCATTTCGAGAAGAAAATTAATTCGTATTTCATTTTGAAATTGTTATTTTGTATTTTGAATTTTTAAAATTCCATTTTAAAATTGTTTATTTCCAATTGTTAGTTCCTCAACTGTTACGACTTAAAACGCCTAGCGGCATAGAGTCGAAATTATTCGTTAAAATTAATTACTCCATTCTAAATTTTAAAAATTTTATCATTCACCTGGAACTCGATTAGATTGTGAATTGAATACAAATTTAAGTGAAAATTACATTTTATCGGATTTGACTTTGATTATCGTGTTTGACAGAAACAATCTTTGTTTCGCTAAATTCTTATCGTTTTGGAAAATTAAAATTATTAAATTTTAAGGAAAGTTGGTTACTGGTAATAAAATTTAGCTTACTGAATTTAATGTTTTTTTAAATTTGGTTGTGAAATTTGTTCATGAAACATAATTAACAAAATAATTCAACCCAAGTTACCGTTCGAAGTCGAACTGGAAACCGCGCACAAGAAACCACTTCTCACAATCTCCAAGTGCGACCATATCGGATTAAAATTATATTTTTCTTGTTATTTTTCCTTCCATTGTTTATATAATTATGCTTTTAATCTTTATACAGAAGATATCAACGTTTCACTGAACATTTTTTGGGACATGTTTTAGTAGTATTCCGGCAAGATCTTCCATAGAATCTGAATGTTTGAATAAGTCTTTTGAGATTACAAGACATATTGCCTTAGAAATTCTTTCGAGGATACTTTCTGGCATAAATGTTTTAAAAAGGAAATCTATCATCGAACTTCAGTAATGGCTTCCGCTTTTAGAGATCAGAAAAAGCTGAACCCAAAGCGCCTCCGGCCTCGAAATGTGTTTTATGTCACAAGATTATTGTAGGAATACTGAAATATATAAAACATTTAAGATAGTATTCGATATTTTGGTGAAGAGAACCATCATTCAATAAACCAAGAAGCATACCTAGCGTTTTCGTTTCCGCCCAATTACTCTGCTTTTCTGCTACTAGTCGCGGCTTATTAGTAAACGATTTTTTTCTCAAAAAAATGGGCTTAATAAAAGAGTTGTGGGTTATTATAAGGTGCGGCTTATTACTGGAAATGAACTGAATAAAAAAGTTATGTAATTTATTGGTCGTACAAATAAGTTTTGAGGGATTTACAAACGGTGGCGTAACTAGTATTAAATCGCATCGGGTCATCTTGTAACTATCCATGTTAAAGCGTCATCATTTCCCTCAGTATGCGTCATTTCGCTGAAGTGTAAAAAAGATATTGTTTTTGTGCTCTAACCATGTAAATCTGTGTGCCAACAAAACACAATTTACGGGAAGCGCTACTTTATGGACATCCATTGCTGTGTAAAGCATATGGAGACCATGCTCCATCAATAAAATTTGAGTACTGGTTCCGTCGTTTTAAAAGTGGCGATTTTCACTGGTGTCAAAATGAAACAAAGCACGCGAAGGGAGGCGGTATTGGACCAATATTCTTGCCAAACTCAAGAGGAGCTCGCCGAAACTTTAGGAGTAACTCAACAAGAGATTCACAACCGTCTCAAGACAATGAGTATAGTGCAAAAACAAAGGAAATTTGGTTCCGTATGAACTCAAGCCAAGAGACGTCGAATGTTTTTTCACGTGCGAACAACTGCTCCAAACACGAAATCGGAAGATTTTTTTACATCGATTCGGGACGGGGGACGAAAAGTGAATCCACTACGACAACCCAAAGCGCGTGAGATCGTGGGAGTGTAAGGTGTAAGTCCAACCATGCATCAACTTCATCCGTCAAACCGAATATTCATGGCAAGAAGCTAATGCTGTGCATCTGGTGGGATCAGTTCGGAATGATATACTATGAGCTACTCCAGCCTAACGAAACCATCACTGGAGAACGTTATCAACAATTGATGCAATTAAGCCGAGCATTGAAGCTCAAACGCCCACAATATGCCAAAAGACATGACAAAGTGATCTTTCAGCACGACAACGCTCGGCCACATGTTGCAAGAGTCGTCGAGAAACTTTGCAAGCGCTTCAATGGGATGTCCTACCCCACCCGCCGTATTCACCAGACATGGCTCCTTCCGATTATAACGGGTGATTTTTTAAGAGCTTGAGAACTTTTTTTTAAAAAAAAACGCATAAAATTTGCAAAATCTCATCGGTTCTTTATTTGAAACGTTAGATTGGTCCATGACATTTACTTTTTGAAGATAATTTCATTTAAATGTTGACCGCGGCTGCGTCTTAGGTGGTCCATTCGGAAAGTCCAATTTTGGGCAACTTTTTCGAGCATTTCGGCCGGAATAGCCCGAATTTCTTCGGAAATGTTGTCTTCCAAAACTGGAATAGTTGCTGGCTTATTTCTGTAGACTTTAGACTTGACGTAGCCCCACAAAAAATAGTCTAAAGGCGTCAAATCGCATGATCTTGGTGCCCAACTTACCGGGCCATTTCTTGAGATGAATTGTTCTCCGAAGTTTTCCCTCAAAATGGCCATAGAATCGCGAGCTGTGTGGCATGTAGCGCCATCTTGTTGAAACCACATGTCAACTAAGTTCAGTTCTTCCATTTTTGGCAACAAAAAGTTTGTTAGCATCGAACGATAGCGATCGCCATTCACCGTAACGTTGCGTCCAACAGCATCTTTGAAAAAATACGGTCCAATGATTCCACCAGCGTACAAACCACACCAAACAGTGCATTTTTCGGGATGCATGGGCAGTTCTTGAACGGCTTCTGGTTGCTCTTCACTCCAAATGCGGCAATTTTGCTTATTTACGTAGCCATTCAACCAGAAATGAGCCTCATCGCTGAACAAAATTTGTCGATAAAAAAGCGGATTTTCTGCCAACTTTTCTAGGGCCCATTCACTGAAAATTCGACGTTGTGGCAGATCGTTCGGCTTCAGTTCTTGCAGGAGCTGTATTTTATACGGTTTTACACCAAGATCTTTGCGTAAAATCTTCCATGTCGTCGAATAACACAAACCCAATTGCTGCGAACGGCGACGAATCGACATTTCACGGTCTTCAGCAACACTCTCAGAAACAGACGCAATATTCTCTTCTGTACGCACTGTACGCATTCGTGTGGTTGGTTTAATGTCCAATAAAGTAAACTGAGTGCGAAACTTGGTCACAATCGCATTAATTGTTTGCTCACTTGGTCGATTATGTAGACCATAAATCGGACGTAAATCGCGAAACACTTTTCGAACCGAACACTGATTTTTGTAATATAATTCAATTATTTGCAAGCGTTGCTCGTTAGTAAGTCTATTCATTATGAAATGTCAAAGCATACTGAGCATCTTTCTCTTTGACACCTTGTCTGAAATCCCGCGTGATCTGTCAAATACTAATGCATGAAAATCCTAACCACAAAAAAATCACCCTTTATTTGTTATGATTTGATTTATACTTGTTCCGGTCGATGATTCATGGCCGGGCAGCACTTCACTGCTTACGAAGAAACCATAAATTTGGTCGATTCTTGGATCGCCTCAAAACAAAGAAAGATGGGAAAAAGTCGTAGCTAACGATGGACAATACTTCGAATAAATTACATTCTATCAATTTATCTGAATATAGCTTCGAATTTATAAAAAATGACCTCAAAACTTATTTGTACCCGCAATAATACATTTTTATTAAAAATAATAATAATTGTAACGTATTTCTTTATCATTAGGAACATTAAAGTTGGTATTTATAATAAAAATAATTAAAATGGTCTTCTAAAATGCGTCATTTGCCCATATACATATACCTTTGTATGTCTGTATGTCTGAAAACAAATATAACACTTATTTAATTTTATTAGTCAATTCTTAACATTAATCGTTGGCAATACCTTGAACACCTTGTTTCTATTAGGTAATTTTTGAATTTTGAAGAGTGTGGCTTCCTATAAGAGTACGGCTTCATATAATGTGGCTTTTTAGTGTTTGTGAAAATTTAATTATAAAAAAGAATATGAGGAGTCGCGGTCTTATAAGAAGAGCACGGCTAATAACACAACACCGGATATTAAAATATCTATAGTAGACTTTGTCGCAACAATAGAAATCGATGGGTTAGAACACAACGTATTTTTTCGATTTTTGCACAAGTTTGCGAGAACGAGTTTTTCTCTCTTTTTCTAATAATAAATTAGTTTACCCTAACTCTAATTTGAGTGATAAGGTACCCGGGTACCTTTTGCACTTTTAGGCGTCTATTTTAGTATGTTTCAGTCACAATAAAAACTTTAAATTTTATGAGAACTTCTAGTTCAATTGATAGATTACGATCACACTTAAAAATGAGAAATTTTACAACTTGGACGAACGTGGCAAAAAATAGTTTTGATACAAAATGCATATAGATACTCATCACTCAAATTAAGATATGTTTTCTTCACTCACATGAGGATTAATTATTCCAGCTTGTTAAAAACAATTTATGTATACCATTTCATTTAATCAATTTGACCATGTACATTAGCAGGCGAGTCATACGGACAAAAGTAAGTTGCAATAGAATGATATTTTAGCTTAGAGAGCTGAGATATCAAAGAAATAAACGATTTTGATAGAAAGAATAGGTACTCAAAACTTATTCGTATAAAAAATGACATAAACTCGTCGCTCCCCTTTTTGCAACGTCAATGCCCTGTGCTAGTATAGTACGAAAAATTTATGCTAGAATAAGAGCTATAACGTAGGCTTTATAAAACCCTTTACTCGACATTAGATAAATATTCGAGCAGGCAGAATATTATTTTAAATTGTTCAGTGATGGTGCCTTCACGAAGCAAGATTATAAAGTTGGATTATTTTTTTACCAACTTGGATATAGTCACACATGAAATTTGGTCAAAAAATTCGACTACGGCTGTCATGTGAGTTATAGGTTTTCTATTGCTTTGTAATTGTTGTTGTTTTCCTTCAATTTATGTTTGCTTGCGATCAGTTGTAATATATTCATATATCCGGCTTTATAAATAACACAATTTATAAATTAAATTATGAAGGAATTTGCAGCCTAACAGTTGTGGCAATATTAAAATTTTAGTTTCTCCCCCGAATTGTTTTATATAAATATTTATCTCACGACAAATGCATTCTATTTTTTTTTCAAATGAACAAATATATGAGCACCATTATTGCTGAGATGAAGATATGGAAATGAAGATGCATATATTTTACCTAAACCTGGCTTAAAATGGGCGGGTCTTAGATGAATATTAAAATTTGATGGGCTAAAAAGTTGGATTATAAATGATCTCGCTTCGTGAAAGAAACATGAATGGATAAAACAATAGATACAAATTTAGTTTCGTTTATTTCTGCTAAATTTCATTGAATCGCTATGCTGATTGTATAAAAAGTGAAGCTGGGGCACCAAAATTACTGTTTCTTATGGAAAAGGGATATTTTCGAATGTAAAATTATCACATAATTTTTTTTATTTTTTGCCTGTATCTCCAATTTAGGAGCATAGGGCGTCTACTAGGCGGGACCATCTTACTCTGTTGGAGGCTACGGCTTTTATCTCTTCTCATTGCTCTCTTTCATGTCATCGCTAGTCTTTCTATTTTTCTTTTCCCTTGCGGGTTCCAGTCCAATGACATCCTCGTTATATCATTTGGTGATTTCCTCAGCGTTCGGCCAATTCATCTCCACTTTTGTCTCTTTATTTCAGAAGCAGAACCATTTCAGTATTTGTCGAAGGCACTTGTTTACGAACACCTGTAACTTATTTCTAATTTTTTCTGTGTGTTTCCATGTCTCACACTGATGCAGTAGTACCGATTTCGCACATTCGTATCTTGGTCTTGCGTGACAACAGAATAATTCCCGACTTTATGAAACCACCTGTTTTCGTTATTGTGCAACTAAGATATACAAATTCATTTACATTTTCAATTTGTACATTGTTCATGTGCATCGGTGAGGTTATATTTGGGTTGAGTCTCATCGTCTTGGTTTTACTGATGTTTATCTTGAGACCAATTTCGTTAGCTAGATCTCTTTAAATTTTAATGTCACTACACAAAAATAGTTATAAATTATATAAAATAATAAACTAACTAGTACCTTTTACCCAGCTTCATTTTTGAACTTCTGTTGTGTTTCCAAATGTATTTACATAACATAATTCTGAACTGCTGACCGCTGAATAGCTTTTGTGAAATGACTTTTACTAGGATTCGTTGATTTCGCTTTTGTTTTGTTACTTATTTTCAATTACAACACATTAAACTAATTACACATACATACGATAAAACACATACATTAGATGTTAACAATACTAATTATTTTTATTGATAAAACACTACGAATAATAATTATAATACACTTTTACTAATTGTACTTAATAAGCCCATTTGTGGCAGAACTTTTTTAATAATTTTGAATTTTTTGATTTATTTCGAATGATTGAAGTTACAAAAAACATAGAATGAAAACCAAATTACGCTAATGATGATAGGAGCCAGGATATAGGATATTGCGCTAACACAACGATGGACATTTGCCCATATACATTTTGTTGTTTTAAATTTGTTTTATTTATTTACTTTGAATAATAAAAATAATTTAATTAATAATAATTTTTTCCTGCGATTAATAATTTTCAATATTAATTCATGTTAGTTCCCGATGAAATTCGCCGGAAAATTTTTTGTGCATTGCAATTTTGCATGTCGAACACATATATAGTTTGCGATTGACAATGTTTACATCGTAATCTTGTTGCCGTTTTTACACTTGGACTATGGTCCTTTTGCCAAATCATTAGGGGTTTTTAATTGTTTCCCTCTAGCTGCTAATTTACCATATCGCGTTAGAAGTGTTGTAGCTAACTGTCTTCGAAACTCGAGTTGATCAACTTTGACACTGTAAGATTTAGCTAGGAATTAGTTACTGCTAAATCGACAAAACTAGAAGATTATCTGGGTTGAATTTTTCTTTATATGTTCAGTTTCGCCAAACAAATTTATGCAAAATAATCCTGTTTGACAATCTTGACACATCCCCAATTCAGTTTCATCTATATTGTCATTTTTTTGGCCATTCTTGCAATTCGAACATTTAAATGTCAGATGAATGGGGCAAACAATCGCTATAAATTTTACAATATTTGCATCGTACCAACGCTTCAGCTTTTCGATTTAAATGTGTACTTTAAAAATACGCAATAAGTTATGATGAACAAGTGCAGTATTAGACGATGTAATTCGACGGCAGTTTGGCGACAGTTCAACTTAGCAAATTTGTAACTTACTTCTCACTTAAATGATTTTATTTGCCGATATAAAATTTATGGTGTGTCAGTTTCACCATGAGGATGATTTTGGAAAAATGTTGGGAGTACAATATAACCATACCTCAACTAAATATAGACTTCCGGCAGGCACATGACAGAATCAACCGCGAGTAGACAGTATCAACCGATTAAATTAATAACGTCTGGATCTGTATGTAGAATCGTAATCGAAGCAACTGTATCAGATTCCTTTGCAATAACATCGGGTGTTCGACAGGAAGATGTACTCGCGCCTGTACTATTCAATTTGGCACTCGAGTGCGTAGTAAATTCGAGCTGTATATTTAATCAGGCCAAATTCTTGGATATGCAAATTCTTAGCAACACTCAGTAGCATCTCCACGGCAAATCTCGGAATCGGCGACCATAATTTTGATAGCGTTGAAAACTTTAAATATCTCGGGTCAGTAATAACATCATCACCATGATATGCAGGCAGAAATAAAAGCCCGAATCGCTGCCGAATATTGAGTTTTCTACGATTCAAGGTTATTAGATGATAACATTTATCGCAGTTGTGCAAGCTCGCATTTCACAAAGCACTCATATGGCCTGTACTGGCTTTCGTATGCGATGGCTGCATCCTGACCTTTGACGACTGTAGAATGTTAACTACATTTGCAAGGAAGGTCATTCGTCCCATCTTTGGTCCAATTAAAGTTGCGCAAAACGAATATGGGATTCATATGAACCACGAGATAAAGTAACTTCTCGGAGAGCAATATCATTGGATTCATCAAATTTAATCGGGTTAGATGGCTGTACCACATTGGTCTTCACACGTATGGTAAATAAAGTGTTCCAACAACAACCAGCCAGAAGAAGACCCAGACTGCCCTGGTCTGACGACATACCTACGTAAAATAGGGCGTCGAAACTGGAGGGCGAGATGGCTGTACCACATTGGTCTTCACACGTATGGTAAATAAAGTGTTCCAACAACAACCAGCCAGAAGAAGACCCAGACTGCCCTGGTCTGACGACATACCTACGTAAAATAGGGCGTCGAAACTGGAGGGCGACAGCGATGGATCGAGAGAGATGGAGGACCATAGTGCAGGCGGCAAAATCCTTTCAAGGGATGTAAATGCTAGAGAGAAAACCAAATTTATGGAACGTACTTCAAATTAGGTTCAATTCAATAATTTTACAATGTAAATTAACATGTAAATCGTAAAATTAGTTTTATTTTATTAGTTTTATAATTTTGCGATCGAAAGGATCGTTTTTTCATAGTAAACACTCGTTTGAGAACCCATATTGAAAGCGATTAATTTGAAAGCTCGATTTTTATTTGTGTGCTATCAGGTCTGCAGTTTCTTTGGCCTTGGTTAGAGTTATAATGAACCGAATATACTTAGGTACGCTTTTGTGTTTCGATTTATTTCCTCTATTACTAAATTATTATGGACCCTGCGCATATTACGATTATCTTAGTTTGTCCAAATTATTAATTAAAATTTTTGTATTTATAATTATTATGCTGATGATCTATCATGGGAATGTTTTTTCGATAGTTACATTTGAATAAATTTAGAATTACTGGGATTTAAAAGGTGCATCGATGAGATTGAGTTGCATCGATTTTTTGGCAATGTTTATTGAAAAACCAGCAAAATATTAAAGTTTCCTGCGACTGAGGTTATTTGGTTTGAATCATGGAATATAAAAGTTGACAGTCTCGCTATCGAACAGATCTCGAGCATTCTGTGGATGATGGTAATCCGCCTTATTTCAATAAAAATTTGTTCAAACACTATAACAACTTCATTTTAAATATAGGTAATTTTATGAATCATTAATTTCTGGAACTCTTACAAATTTTAATTAATTTGGTAAAACTTTCGTTCACTATTTACGATCGATTATATTTTTCTTGGAATACAGAACAACACTACATCTGGTTTCAACTTGAATTAAAATATTCAGTTAAGAACTAATTTCAATAAATATTTGAAATTGGGATCAGGTTTAGGTTAGATTCCAAAAGTCAATTCATAAAATTTGGTACGTGAAATTACAAAGGGCGTGTCGATATTAAAAACTAATAATTAGATCATCTTCCACAATTTGGTATGGTGCCCTAATACTGTAACACAATAACATACTGACTGACAATTGCATCCACACCCAAATAATATTATAATTGTAATGTGTGCACAACCTTCGTTTGATTTCTATCGGACATTCATTCACTCCATGGTTTGATTCTTTGTAATTTCTATTTTATTATCGATATCTTTATTTGTATATTCACCGTATGACTAATAATGTTCCTGAGTAATTGGACGAATCATAACATCATCATCATTAATATTTAGGTAAAATGTTGATTGTAAATAATTGACACATTTTTGTTTTTTGTTTACAGGTGATATCCATGGACAGTATTATGATTTATTGCGTTTATTTGAATATGGAGGCTTCCCACCAGAATCAAATTATCTATTTTTGGGTGATTATGTTGACCGTGGTAAACAATCGCTGGAAACAATTTGCCTCTTACTTGCCTATAAAATAAAATATCCAGAAAATTTTTTCTTACTTAGAGGGAACCACGAATGTGCTAGTATTAACAGAATATACGGGTAAGTTATTTTTGTTTTCTAAATTATTAATACATAATATTTTTGTTTTGCTTCGGGCAATATAAACAATGATGTCGTAATTTGATTACATATTCGCTCGTGAATGAATATTGAGTACATTGTAATCTGCAAGGATCTTCTTACTTCGAGATTGTTTATCACAATCGACAACAAAAATATTTATTCATCATCATACTCAATTGTGTATTTATATATTGATAAGGCGACGTGTTATCTAAATACATGTATGTGAAAGCAAAAAAAAAAAACGGCCCAACAAAAAATGTTATGGCAATGTGTTGTTTATACACATCCACAGTTTGCTATACTTATAATAAATTTATATATTTTTAATTAAATTATTCTATTACGTATGACTAAGTTTTAATGATAAACTATTGATAAGCTACGCTATTGTGTATATATTTATACATAATTTTATAACAAAGTCAGTACATGTGTTAAATCAATAAAATTTAAATAATAAAAAAACTAAGAAATTTTTACCTTTCACCCCTTTTTGGAAATTATAAACATGAACCCCCCGAACACAAGAAAATATTTTAGAAATTATAAATTACTTTTTGTGTTGCTTAATATCGCGCAATAATTTTCCTTATACTGCACTCTACAATTTATTATATATTTTCTAGCACTTGTGGCGGAAAATAAAATGGTGTGGGTTAGGTGCGAATTAAACATATGTTACATTTTCTTACCATTAACAATGGTATAATTCAAACAGAATAATTGTTTTGTTTATAGTAACAACACCATCATCATCGTGTCAGGAAAATGAGTAATACACGATTTGATTATATTGTAACCGAGACTAAACATTTCATCATCGCATAATAATTACAATCAATCGAAATAAATTAAAATATGAATAGAACCCGGAAATTTATGTGAACTGTTTAATATTAACTTGTTCAATTTTTCTGTTTTATTATTTTTATTTTTCAATTAATTAATTTCCAATTTAAAATACATTATTTTTCATTAAACCAATAAATTGTAATGAAATTTAGTTTAGATCGGTTATCATTTATCAATGATTCGCATAAAATACTATAAGTATTATGTATGTCGTACCCAGTAGTGGTTAAACTTTTTCAAACTGGGTCAGAATTAAACGAAATAAAAAAAATGTGCATGCCACAATTTTAATAACCTAATTTTGTTTGGTTGTGTTTAAATTACATTTTTAGTGCACATTTGCACTTTTAAAGTTTTCATCAAGTGAACGAGTAGATGACCTATATCGGTTTTATCGAATGATAATTAGACTACGTATTTAACATCGAGAAATTCGACCTCCATTATATGGGTCGTTTAAAGTGGATATCGTGTTCCGTTAGTAGTTCCTCAGCGATTCATCAATTTAGTATTTAATTCCAGTCAAAATTACACAATTCAGTTACGATCACTCGAATGACAATTAAAAATACTTCTAATTATATTTCTGCCATCTCATCTGGTCATGATTAAATATTGAAGCACAATCAGCGCTCTATTCGTATATTTAGATTCACTAACTGCTTGTTATATTGGCTCTCAATGTCACTATGATGGATCCATGGTGAAAAAACCGTGGATTATATTAAAGGTAGAGTAGGAATCTGATCTATATTAAATGGCCAAACACATGAGACGTAAATGCAATCATTAACATTTTTATATAATTTTCACATAGAGGTTCCTGAGCTAGCTAATACATTTGAAGTCCTTAAGATACGTAATTGGTTGTTACTAGTGGACTTGAAATTAGGCTTGTTAATGAATAGTTTAGTCTGGTGGCAACTGGTAGTATCGCCTTCTGTGCCAAAAGAGTTAAACTAAAAACGTTGCTTGACAACCTTTCTATTTTTGTATCGAGAAATATGAGAATCAGTAGACAAGCATGAACTCCAGTTGTGAATCGGATTTAGCTCTGCAATTTGAGCACTGCAGACAACGCAGAGCCTTGCGCGCTATCACAACAAATGATTATTGACTTAGTTATTCCAGTTATTGACCCGAGAAAATGGTCCAATGTTTATAACAAAGACCAGAAACTTGGGGCCAGTACAAAATATTTTCCGTAGCAAGAAGGGTATTTGATTGTCAGATTGTCTTCGTCTGGTCGCATACAAGAGCGTCGCTATTTTTAAGTCAAGGATAATAATATTCTAGGAGTAAAGCCCCAATATTTGCCAAAAACTCTTCTACATGCTGAAAGAAAGCAATAATATGTTAAAATTAGCTTTCCACAAGATTGCGAGTTTGCTATTCAGTCACTTCACATTCGGTAGTTCATATCCCGACCATAAGAGTCGTTGATATTTCTACGCCGTGAAAAGGAACCAAATTGGTCTTAGACGGATTGACATCGACTTTTATAATCATCATGGCGATTCAGAGAGCCGGCTTCATTATACCGAATTTTTCAGATGCTTTTTCTGAATGGGCGAATTTACACTTAACTCGAGTTTAAAACCAGATATCTGTAGAATGCCGAGAAGTTCGTAACACTGCGGATACCCTTTGACAACTTTGAGATACAATACAATTTGAGATACATACAGCTTAACAATATGAGATTTGCGCGTAGATTCTATCCACCTGACTACGTTATGACACCAACATTTTTACAGCCATTCGAAATAACATCAAATAATGTATTACCAAAAGCGGCTCGAAATTAATCAAGATGTCCATGGAAACTTTATTATTGAGAGCTCATAATTAGTAGTAAATTAGCTCAATAAAAGTAACAAGTTCGAGTAATTATATTTACCTAATGAATCTATTAACAATATTCTCTAATATCTTCAGGAACAGTGAGGAACACTTCATAGGGCGAGAATCTTTAACGGCTTTATACTGCCCTGTCCCCCCTGTCTTCCTGGCCTTTGGATTAAAAGTGGCTTTAGAATTAAGGTGCCTATTAGAACGAAAGGAAATTCAGTCTAGCTTAGATGGGCTGTCAATTTTCCCACAAAAATTATTGCCCGATTTTCTATGGCAGAATTTTTTTTTTTATAATTGTTTTGAGTGACTGGGAAACCATTTTGTTTTATGCTTCATTTTCACACTTCTACCGATTTTCTTTAAATGTTTTAAAAATTGTTGTGTATTTTTGTTTACCTCAAAAATATTTTTTCTGATTATTTTTAGTAGTGGCAAAAGAGCAAGTAAATACGAAAGCAGTCATGACCTACATGTCGCTTATAGTATATGAACTTTGACGTCTCTAGAGATAAGGATTTCCCTAAGTGGAGTAAATAACAAACAGAAATCGACTGAGAAGGTCTTTGGTCTTTCAATTAATATTGAAGAATATCATTCGTTACCTTCCAATTTAATATTAAATCAGTCGTCAAGAGGTACATTTTTGTTATTTTGTGATAATTTCCCAAATTAATTAATTACCTATATAGTTAATTCTGCACAATTTCCGATATACCGGTCCTCTCGAGATTTTATTCAAATATGGAGAGCATTAGTTTACGCGTTACTGTCTTGACCGAAGTAGTGTCCGCACAGGAAGTGTTTCAGAGAGAGGAACAGATGAAGAATGGGTGTTGCACTGTCTGGGTTATAATGCGGGTGTTTAAGTGCATCCCACTGCTTGATTTTTTAACTTTTTGGTTTGAAACAAGAGGTTAGGCATTGCCTTGCTTGGAACGCAGAAGATCGAATCATCTGCTGATTGCAGTAGACGTCTACAATGGTTGTCATACCACTAAGTAACAGTTAAAATTTTTCACGCTAAACGTCGTCCACCACCTGAAATACCTCAATTTTTGCCATGAGAAGTGTGAGTTTGTGCAGTAACAACCAATGGTGGACCTCGAAATGTCTATTTTTGTATGATTTTGGTTGGGTCTAATTCAATGAAGTGGTCCAGTCTCTTTTTGTCGATGGTCGGCGAATATCCGTGCACTTCACAACTGGGTTTGCTGAGCCAAACGTCACAAACCAACGCCTATAAGTTATGGCATGGTCTTATTGCCTAACAGTATACATTTTTTTTGCTGTCGCTGTAGTAACGTTCAATTTGTTGGAAACATTATAGCTTTCTTACAAAATACTAAAATACTAAAAGTGATGTTAAAATATGAACGGATTGATTATGCAAATAACTTTATCAACATTTATGGGATAACCTGTTAGAACGGCTTAATTACGCAAACCAAATTTTTAGCTGCCTGCGGATCAAATTTTTCGTTTATTTTAGGCAAGTGTTTCTCTTTGTTCAGCTCTTTGTTGTGTTTTTAGGTTCTTCAAATGGTTCAAATATAGTAAAATTCTAAGCTCATAAAAATATTTGAATAAATCGTTCCCATTTCCAATTATCATTGTTTTATTTCTAATTACTAGGATGTACTTGGGTAAATTCAAATATGGCCAGAAAAGAGCTTTTCTCGATCGGTATTATGGGATTATATATTTTTTTTTTCATTTCTTTGACCTTTGTTAATTTTTGATGAGTAAAATACAATGGGAGGGAATTGATTTGGAATTGGATGAAATTACAGCTAGTACTTCAAAAATTGCTTCAACATGCTTCGAACATTTCTAGGCTTTGGGTTATCGAATATTGAACTAGTTCAATCTTTGCCAATCATTGATGTTTAGACGGATTTCTTACAAGTTAAAACTTCTCAGGATCTTTGAATTGTTACCACGGAAGAGCTCTATTCCCATAATTACCAGAGTTGAATTATCATCGTGGCAACCTAAGATTAACAGCCACAATTTGTGATGTATGATGAATGCACGCCGCCGTTACAACTATACTAGGATATATAGGTAACTAAAAAGAAATTTTACGTTTTCGGGTTGTTTCCCCAATAAAATTTTACAATATTGGATTGGAATTCAATAGGAGATTCCTAGAATGTGATATAAAAATGATAAATCACAAAATACCAAAACAACTTTTTTCATACGTATATTTTTTGTTCTTCATATTGATTGATACATTCATGTGCGATTTAAATCAAAAATGTTCCAGTCGAATAAAACATCAAAATAAAAAAAAACCCGCAGTCATGAACATATAATAAACAATAGAATTTATTGATGTCTGTATATACCTACAAACTACAAATTAATGCAACACATTAATTAAATATCAATAGATCAAAAACCCTCTGCATGGTCAATCATGCAAGCAGAAGTACATTAATCAAAGTTTAGTAATTGCACCGGAATTTTTCATACATATAATTTTCGTATCAAAAAACTACACCTTGGATATCCATTTTTGTATGTGTTCTTGCTCTTTTGACCAACCACGCATAATCGGCATTCCGTTTACCTTGGTATATGGATATGTTTAAGCGCTCTTTGCATATCACATACAACATTATGATTATTTTTTTCATGTTGTGTTATAATAATAATCCCAGAGCAACATTAATGTATTACTAGAATAATTATCTTTATCGTGGCCAAAATAATTAACGTATATTTGCCAAAATTATTTTAATTTTTAATTAAATTAAAATAATAAAATTGTATTGTTCACACATACATTGGAAATGTATTATACGTTAGAGGGTTAGCCAGGCATAATTTGGGTTATATAGCAGGGCTTATTTTTTATGTAGATGTATTTTAATGCTGTCTAGTCAGTTACTTTTATACTAAGCATCAACATTTCCTGAAACCAATTTCGTTTGGTGACACACAATAAAATTATGTTCCGTATCTACGTTAGAAATGGGATAATTAGTACGTCTTAAGATTTTATTATGAAACTACTAAGGGCCACAAACGCGTAAAAATGTTATTATGCTCTACGTGCAATTTCGGATCAGCACACCGATCTATATATGTAGATCATAAGACTTAGATCTTCATCATCTGATTACGATCGGCGATGAAAATGGGTACGACTAAGACTCTTGCTGGAGTGTAGAACTGCGTAGGACGTGAAAAGCGAGTGGTATGCGATTAAATCACAAACAAATTTTAGTTCGAGGCTTAAGGAGGTATCGTGTTTTTAGCCCGCCGGCATAACTGCTGTATTAAATTTCCATTTTCAGATCAAATTTTACAGTTTTTTGCAGTCAATATTAAATTAGATCCTCGTCACCTAATAGTGATGTACCCCCTGGTATATCGTTTGTCAAGGTCTGCTTGGCAGCTTTTCTCGTAATTTATTTCTATGAACGACGTATGTATGAACGACGAGACTGATTTATATTAAAATTATGATGACAGTGATGTTTGTTGTCAATTTTTTATTTGACCTGTTACTGTCGACACTTCCACCTTAATTTAATACTTTATCTAATAGTACTTCTACCTAATAGCTGTACCTAATAGCTGTGGATGATTTGATACGTCTACTCATTTTCATACGCCAGTTTCTTATTGCAAAAACTTTTAGTACCACAACTTAGATTATACTGTTTGGAATAATTTATACACCTACTACAGTTCAATAAATAAATTTTTGGCTGCAATGGACTGGACCAGAATATGTACTAACAAATACCATATTATGTCTAACAGTTTAGCTCGGTAGATATTTTTAAAGATATGTTTATTACTGATATCGATAAATTCGTCCCCAAATTGATAATTATGAAATCAAAAATCCGAAAGATCCTGTGATTCAGTAAGGAACTTAAACAACTCGAATCTCCATGCAACAAATCTCACAAAAAGATTCGTTAATCGTGTCAACCGATTTCTGTACAGCTTGTTACTGTAAGTAGTGACAGTGTCAACAATTATGGATTTTAATAGCAACAAGTTAAAGATGAACTACCAAAAATTAATTTTTTTTCGAATATTTAGTAGTGTTTTTGAAAAGGATCCGTGTTCAAATAAATCAACTATTCACGTCGATTATAGAATTCGCCGGATTTATAGCAACGAATTCGTATAAAAAAATTAAAGCCTATGAATTTCGATCAAGGTAGCATTTAAAACTGGTTTTATTTTCATACACATCAAGCAAAAATATTCGTTCAAAATTCCCAGCAAAACTGCGAATGGTCAGATATGAAGTTTCGACTCTCGCCGCAGTAAATCCGGCGAGTTCAATATACGACGCGAATGTTTTTTCTGAGCATCGATTCTTTCAGAGTCATTCAACTGTTACTAATCTATCTTTATTTCAACGTGACTCTTAGGTTTGCAACCCATGGCTTCTAAGCGTAAATGTGTAGATGCTTTGATTGTGGAATCTGCTTTCGTGTTTCAATATTTATACTTCTCAACATCACTTGTGCCAACGCGGCTTTTTATACTTTACGACATTTAATAGTATCCACTCAGTGTCTGAATAGTCTGAAATTACTGTATCGCAGTAGTTTTATTCATTATACTCACCCGTTTCATCTCATCTCATATAATTAAATACATATTTCAAAATCACATATTTACTTCAAGATTAAAAGAAACAAGGATTATAAATATCAAGTATTTTACAATTCCCTGATAATTATATATTAAAATAAAATCTTTTAATTTTAATCTTTTTTTTTTTAAAATAAAATCTTTTGATTAACAGAAGTAATTTTAGCTAACTCATCAATTGACATTATTTTACATGACACTTATTATGTAGTAGCTCATTTTCATTATGTATTATCAATAGGAGCCATATTTGGGACAAGGCGGGACATGGCGTATCTGAGTAACAAAGCTCGTTTAAATTTCTTACAAATTTTATCCGATCTTCGTCCACTTTTTTTATTAACTTTTTAGCTATAATGAATATTCGGTTATTTAAAATAATGGTCAAATTTGATTTTCTGTACTGATTTTTCTAATGGGTTGCGGAGCAATCAGGATGTTCGGAGTTGACTTGCGATGGTTGTTAGAATGGCCCGTGATTGTAGAAAATTAAAGCCTATTTGATAAACTAGTCCAACATTTAAAAATATTTTCGGAGCACAAGAAAAATTAATCAAGACGATTTAAACTCCGTGACATAGCGTAAACACATTAAATATAGCACAGGCTTTAATTATAAAGAGAATTGATGGTATACTTTAGGATAAATGTATAAGTTAAAGACGTATACAACTATTCTTGTGATTCCGGTTTTAAAAATTAATAGTTAGTTATCGCAAACTAAATTAATACTTACCTCTGTAGTGCGCCTTATTGTCCTTGTTTGCGCTTGAAGAACATGTCCCAACCATCTCAGTAAAGATTATTTTATGAATCCGGTGATGTAATTTTTATCAAGACCATTGACTTCGTGTTCTTTCACAATCTGAGCATAAAATTTTCCAGACAAATGCTAAGGGTCCAGTAAAATCTTTTAATGAACTTATATTTCGATTTCATTATCAAATTAATAAATTTTACTTTTAATTTCGAGTGAAGCATTAATTTTCATTAAATTGTTTGTAATTCGTGTCGTATTGTTTTTATGGAATCGAATTACCTAATAGTAGAGTATTCCATTTCATGGTTGACTTAATGCCACCAAATAACAAAACACCTGCAACCTATACATTCTTTAAACATCTTGAAATTTTGTTCGTACATTTGGAAAACAACTTAAAAGTATGCGTTGTGTTTTTGTAGGTAAAAGAAAATTATATGAACAAACCCCATTGTTTTATAAAATCACATAACCGTAACTTATTTTTTTTGTCTAATGTTATTGTTATAAGAAATGTGTTCTAGGCTTTTAGATCATTGTAGCACCATTCCCGTCTTATACTCGTAATTAGATACATTTCATTTTCATGTATGCTAAGGGGAAATTAAAACTTTACGTTAGGTGTGGAGTATTATGTAATATACATATTTGAAATGGGCTAAGGCTGTTTACAGTAGTAAACACATATTAGGTATGGATCTCTAATTGCTTGTTCGTTTTTAAAGGCAAAAAACAAAACGTTTAGTAATTAGTAATAAACGTGTTTTGCTGATGTGAAAAATTAGTGTACTTTGGACTAGTTTAAAATACAATGTAAATCGAGATCAAATAATATTATTGCATCTCAGTTAGATTGTTAATTACAATTTTATTATTTTTTTAATAGATGCCTGAATGGCCATATGTATTTTGAATTAATTACAAAACGTGATTCATTATATGTGAGGTACGCATTATCTCGACCGATAAGCGAGCATATTGTTTTTTTCACATTGGATCGTATCGATGTGTTTTAGTCTTGGCTTATCTACAGATTAGATTGGTATTGACGGCCACTTTTGGTGATATGATAAACGTGCTTTACTATAATTTTTTTGATATATTATAATTAATTCAATAAAATTCTAATAAATAACTTCTTGAATGTCAATTTGCCTTGTGACGTTGCTAGGAAAATATATTTATATTATCATAAAACGCCGCGATGAAACTGACCTTAACATTGATTGTGTAGTTTATAATTTCTCGTACGTTTTAAAGACGAGAATATGCGAAATATAATGGCAGTATGTGTGTGGGGGAGAACAAAACATTTAATCATTTTGATTTACATCTTGAATATTTTTGTACATACAATTTTGTGCTACTTATAGCAAATTAATATATAATGTTCTTAGCAAAGTTTATTAATCTTGACTTTGAAATTTTTTAAATGTGTGTACAGAGAAAGAAAATATACAAAACTAATGACCGTCCTAAATTTATATATCCTTCAAAATGAAAATACATTTTTCTATTTTATATTTTCTTATTATTTTCATGAAGTATTTTAATCGATCGTTAATTCCTTATACAAATTTTGTGTAGTTTTATTTTTAAATAGCAGGTAAATCGAAAGAAGGGAAATGTATTTTTAAACTTATCGGTTGGTGTTATGCACATTGCCGAAAAAATATATAAGTACTCGTACTAGAGAAAAATCTATAATGCTAAAATTTTTAATATAAACTGGCGCGAACTGGGATAATTAGGTTTTGTATGTATGACGTAACAGATAGAAATACACATGCACAATTCACTGTGAATTATTTATTTTGAGATACTTTCCACATGGTTCCGTTAAAATTCATATGTAGTAAAAATGTTATACACTAATGTAGTATATAGTGCTCACCTTGAATACACCTAATAATTGTAACAAAGAACTTGAAGGTTCGTTACAAAGTCAAGTTACAGAATATAATTTTTTTTATCATATCTTACTAGCATCATAAAAAAATTATGCCATAATCCAACACAAAAAAACAGATAACAAACAGCATATGTATGATGTGTGTATGTGGAGTATGCTGTCAGCTATCAAATCAACGTTGAATTTTCATTAAAAATGTGTATGTATTTTAATCCAATTTACCATTCAATTCGTATAATAAATATGTGTAAAATGTCACTCGTCAAAATAATTAAATTTTACATTTTCACTCCACTACACATACACATATAGCCTATCTTACTGGTTATGTGTAGAATATTGATGCAAAATTAGAAGATTTTGATATACAATAATAGTGGGATGATGATTTAAAAAAATATTTTTTTTGTGTTGAGTGTGGGTGGGACGTGCTTCCTCCTTTCTGTTTTTTGGAATGTTGAAATTTTATTTTCTAGATAAATACTTTCTTTTGATTTAAACAGAAATTTGGGTAAATTTGGAAATGATCATCGAAGATATTTTATTAGTTAAACTAACCAATGTAAAGAATGCATCTTAAAATATTTCTGGAATATCATTAAAATGAATGGAAAGTACAAGTCTGTTTTTCACTTAAATGTAAGCGGCAGCTAAATTTTAATCCTCAAGAAAATAAAGAATCCCAGCGATCGTAGTCAAAAAGATATCATGAGCCCGAAAACTTGCGCTTACGAAATGATCAAGTTATAAGTTTCTTGTTTTTTCTTTATTTTTAGGATGGAGGAGTCACAATCACTTGCACTCGCTTGTGTTGTGAAGAAATTCCAAAAATTGATGTTGGTAAAAACGTCTTGTATATCGAAAAAGATACACAATAACTTTTCTTTATTCCGAAGTTGTACAAAGCGGTATTTGTTGATTTTCCAGCCTGATCGTTGGAATATCTATTGGATTTTCCAAATAACGTGAGACTAATAGGTCTGTACAACCTTCGGTATGTAATCTTATGTCACTGCAGCTTCTTGGGGCGTATTACCTCGTTGAAAAATTATTGGGTGTACTCTATCTCCACTTGACCGGACAAGTGGTGCAGTGGTTAAAGCTTCGGCACTTGGACCGGGAGGTGCTGGGTTCGAATCCCATCAGAGGCTAGATGTAAATCGAATTTTCATCATCGATTACGATCGGTGATGCTAATAAATACAACTAAGACCCTCTGATGGAGTGCAGAATTCCGTGTCACGCGCCGATCCACCTTCCATGTATATGTACAGGTTGACATGGAGCTTGCAATGTACAGGTGGTATACTGTAGTTGTGTGAGTAGGTGAAGTAGGTGGGTTAATGATGTGGAGTGAATGAGTGGTATCACAATGGGCCTAAAAATTGGCCTAAGTGTGCAGTAAGCAACCACTGAAACCTAACCTATCTCCACTTGGGAATTTGTAATGCCGGAATGATGGCGATTTACAGTCCAGTGGATTCCTCCAAGGGTTCAAATTAAAATTGAGCGCATCTAGTCTGATTGAATCAAATAGTTGATATTCTAGACTGTGCGAGGATCTTGTTTAGCTGATTAGTTTAACAATTGACGAACTTCTTTGCTCTTGAGCTCAAGGTCAAGGGGATGAATCAGGGAACTTGTATGGTAGGCGATTATTATTGTCTCGGTGTGGTCTTATGTGGCTAGCAAGACCTGTAATTGTATTAATCTCGGTTTGAATAGGAAAGTTGCCACTCTTCAATATTGAATCTAATCCTGAATTATTCGCCCCTCCGATACATGGCAGTTGAGGAAGATGCTGGTCACATCGTTCCCTGATAATAATAAACAATATTCAACTTATCCCTTAGGTTGTTGTCGGGTACAAAATTGCTGTTTTTGGCCTCTCGTGTCTCCTATATAGATTAATTTATCTTAAGAAACTTCAAAGTTGCTTCCGTTTCTGGTTTAAGAATCTTTATAAGTGTTATTTCTCAGTTCTTCGATGTAAAGAGGCGAGATAGATTAGTAGATTAGAGTCGTTGCTTTTGATCAAAATGCAACGCAACATGTATTGACGGGCCATTTAGTGGTTCCGCGTCACCCTGTTTGGTATGTTTTAACAGAGGCTTCTTTTTCTGGCCTTGTGACAATCTCATATTAATGCCAGATTGATCTCGATGGCTGACGGAATATTCCGCCTTATTTGTGGTCCATACACCCTTACGTTACGTTGCGCAAATTTGTTATTGACCCGTAAAGGGTCTGGTATATGAAAGTCGTTGCGCAGACTAGCTTTCGTTGCTTCGATGTCCGGCCTGCTCTTTGTTTTGCTTGTTTTTCCTAAACTTGATGAGTCTGTTGTCGATCCTAGAGCTTTGGATAAAAGAGTTGCTACCATGCCACGGTCTCGTGTTAAATTTTCGCCACGGACAAACAAACATTTAATACCAAATTCGTTTGCTTTTACAACAACAATTTGACCGGATTTTATGTAAACGAATATGCAAGAAATTTGATCGACTTTTGTAGTAATATTTGTGAAAAGAAAGACAAAAAATTGTTTATTATAAATGGCGGGTTTATCATTTCACCTTGTTAGCATCGGTATAATAAAAAATTATATAGCAAAGAATTAAAATGTTCAATATAGTGTCTCCCATTTCTCAATTTAATTAATTTTTTTATCAATAATTTTCAATTAAAAGCATAAGGAATTATATAATTTCGCACATAAACACAACATTTTAGTACACAAGATATTTCGAAAATACGTTGCACAAACAAAATTACAAATTATCCTTAAAATTTTAATAAATCTATTAAAAGCAAAAACACACAAGATATTTTGAAAATACGTCGCACAAAATTACAAATTATCCTTACAATTTTAATAAATTTATTAAAATTAATTTAGAATTTATTAATTTAAAACTGAATTGTACAAATGGCGCGGGGTCTTTGTTTTGATGTTACGTTTTGACGTTTACTTTTGTATATATGTATGCGTAAAAATCTGACAAAATATCAAGATTTTTTAAAATTGATCTAGGCAATTTGTTAGATCAAGATTTTTGTGTGAAAAAAATTTGTAATGTCAAAAATGTTGATCTGACAGCTGAATCCGATCAAATCTTTTTGATCTGACAGTTCGAACGAATTTAGTATAAGTTAAAAAAACTGCACTGATGTGTAAAATCTTTCGTAGGACTGACAATTTTTAGGCATTCAGCAATTAATTAAATTTAAATTGATCTTAACGATCTCAAATGAGACCTGATTTTTGGCGGTTTACTGTCTCTAAGGCATAAATCCAAACTAGGCTTCTTGACAAGCCTTTAAGTTATTCTGTTAGTTTAGGTGATAATAGATATCGTTAACTGTAAATACTCATTTGCCCTATCGTTCCTCGACAATATCTTCTTGTTCTGGACCAGCATGCGACGGCTTGTTTCTCATTCATCTCGTTTCTGTATTGTCCCCTATAATTTTTTAGTTTGCATTGTTCCATGGCTTTTACGTCGGAACCAACCACCATGATCTGGTCCTGAACAACTAACATTTAAGCTGTTTCTAGAAAGACCTCGATACAATTTTTTTCCGACCTGATAGCCTTCAACGTGTCCCAACCTCCCAACGGAGGCTGTTGTTGGTGCTTGGTGTTATCAGCTGTCTTATCATCTGAGTCTAATTCTATTATAATTCTTGGTCCTTCGGCCATATGATGTGTTAATGATTTTAATTTGTAAGCCTTGTAGGCTGTCTAGATTTTTTGTTAGTATAGGGTTGGGTATTATTCGGATAGCACGCCTCTGAAGCCTTAACACCTATGCTCTATACATGGTCTAATGAGATGATATGTAAGACCATGTCTGGAGAACTTGGTACGATTTAAAGAACCATCTGCAACTATTGAAGAACCAACGTTTTCTGGAAACTGGCTTGGCAAGTGCAACAATGTGTTCATTCCATTTTAAATTATTTCTAACATACGACGACAAGTAAGTACATGGTCTTTTACGACAAAAGAGTATTCGTTGTGACTTTTTGACGCGAGAATTTGCATATTTGTGTGTTTTCTCTCTCAGTAAACTGGATCTAATTTCTTTCTCCTCACTCAAATATTGTACTAAAATCGGAATTAAGCGAAATGAAAACTTCCAACCGTTTACCGATTAGTTCTGAAGGAGTAGGTTTCACCTTGAATGAAGTAGAAGAATGTAATGTTGCGTCATCAGCAAAGCTATGGATATCCTTTTTATCCACTTGGTGGTAAATGAATCCAAGCAGTATGCCACAAGCTAACAAATGAGATTCTCATGTCAAACCTTGTCAGAAGCCTTGGATATATCCAAAGCGATTGCAAAGGTCTCTCCATGTTGTTCTAGGTCCAGATTACATTTGTTTGCCACATACGTCAAGGTATCCTTTTACCCTTCAGTTCTAAATTTGTCAGTCATTTCTACTAGGACATAGTCCAAGGTGGCCGCCTCATGGTTTTTTGTTGTCAATATTATGCTTGCAGTAAGCTTGAAGAGAAAAGAAATGTCCACCACAGCAAGCAGTAAGGTTACTATAAACCGAAAGTAGCTAGGTGTCCGGAGTTATATGCTAGCGACCATGTGTTCTTTAGGATATTTCCTCGTCACACGTGTCACACTGGATTGATGATTGTTTTATCGAGGTTTCCTCCTGCAGATCCGTTTAATTCTGTTAGACAGGGTCAATCACTCAAAATAAGCTAAATTACAAACCACCCTTAATAATTTAATATTTATTTGATAAGCAGATTCGGCCGAATCCGGTTAAAGAATAGTTTGCGGAAAGGGCAGTTAATAAAATCAAATTATTATGGTATTAAATAGATTGGCTGGAGGAAAAGGATTTGATACCTTTCACTCAACCTGTCATATCTTTTATATTTAACGATTGCCTTATGGCGTAAGGTACAAGGAAGTTGTTTCGATTCCATGACAATCCGTAGTTATGTACAAAGGTCAATGCATTATGCTTTGTTAATTTGTTAATTGAATACATTTTTAGTAATTTACATGTTTACTAAAATTTGCAGTTTGTCGTCACGATGTCATGACAAATATCGCATTACAGTGTACATGAAGAGTACATTAAACATGATAGCACGCATTACACAAAGTTATGTAATTATAATGATTTTATCTTATGTCTGGAAATGAGGCGAAATATAAATTTAATATATAAAATAAATTATGCATTTAAATCAAACGAATGATTTCGGCCACATACTTAAACTTGAAATACATAAATGTAGCAGTGTGCTCTTCATATTTGAAAAATGGTTGATGGCCAAATTTATTTACAGAACTGTAAAAGAAAATTCCCATTATTTAGGTAATGATTTTGTATTTTCTTCTATTTTCAGATTCTACGATGAATGTAAGCGACGTTACAACATTAAATTGTGGAAAACTTTCACAGATTGTTTCAATTGCCTACCAGTTGCAGCTATCGGTAAGTGTTTTATATAATACGTGTACGTTTTCTTTTATAACACGAAACTAATAACGTTTATTTATTGCTTAGTTGATGAGAAAATATTCTGTTGTCATGGTGGTTTAAGTCCGGATCTTCAATCAATGGAACAGATTCGGCGTATTATGAGACCAACTGATGTACCCGATCAAGGGTTATTATGTGATTTATTATGGTCAGATCCTGATAAAGATACATTGGGCTGGGGTGAAAATGATCGTGGTGTTAGTTTTACATTTGGTGTTGAGGTAAGTGTTTTTTCTTGGAATTGTACGTTTGCGTAATCTAATCGTGAAATTTTATATTGAAACGGAGTATCTTACGATCGACATTCCATAGATAATATTATTGTCGGTTGTACGCTACGTACTATTTTTTTTTATTGAAAATTTTCTGTATACTTTGGTAATTTCTACTAATGGAGAACATGATTAATGAATTTGATTTATAATTTTTATTTTTATTGCTTACATCGCCACTTAAAAAACGTGATAACATTATTTGCGGTTTGTAATTTTGCATGTAGATTTAAAGTTAAACATGTAGATTCGGTTGTCTGGTTTAGTGGTTTTTAGCGAATAGCATCGAACTTCACTTAACTTAACTTGAGTAATTGAAAAGTGCGATGATTCACTTTACAATAAAATGCATTGATGACGATTAAAAGTATGCGATTTGAGTACTCGTCAATTTTATTGTCTTATCGCCATATAGGAAATAAATTTTGTAAAATCGAGTGAACATATAAATGTTTTAATGTGATGATAGGCTCTTCTCGATGCTATAAAATAAGCCCTTGACTTTTTTATCTTATGGTAAGCTAAATTTTTCTTAATTTGATAATAATATATTTTTTTTATATAATACAAATTTATTGCTAAATTAACCGCGCGACATGTTCTGCGAATTTATAATATATTTTGTTTATTTATTTATTCAGATGTGTGTTTATATTTATATTTTTCCATCGACGTAATTTTAGGAAAACACAATAACTAGTTGATATTAACAAGCTGCTAGTTAATAATAATTGTTTGATATAAATTCAATAAAAAATAAATAAATGAAATTATTTATATTAAACGACGTTCTATTATGTACATAAAACTTCATTGAAATTGATCGGGAAGGACGCTTCCGTGGCTTGACTTAAATGTTTATTATTAGTTTAGTTGTTCCGGAGTCATTTTTTGTTGCTCAATACAATTTAATTATTTTGAGATGATGATCGCCAAGGCAAAATTTCAATGTCATCGGTGTGAAACTGCAAAAATTTTTGTTGGCAGTTTAATCAGAAGCCGAAAATTAATTATAGTTTGTTTTTCGGTGTGAGCTCCTTAGGAAATAGTAACTTCAATATTAAAGTTTTCGAAAGTTCTATTTGAATAATTAGTTTACGTAATATGTATTTAAGAAATATTTTCTACCCTATAGCTGGTATCGGTTCAGTTGAGAATGCATTCACCACTCCACACCATGTTTTATGTACAACCTCGCAATCTTCTAATTACATTTATCTGCATTATATCCCCGGTTTTTGACATCATTAAAGCTTTATAAACTTTAGTTGAAAGTCTAATAATAAAACGTTGTTTGGCTCAGATTATTTAAAACAGGAACTTTTATTAATGTTATTTTTCATTTTCATCAGTTCAAACCGATTTTTGTTTTTCCTATAATTTTTTGATTTTATTAAAATTTGTATCATGTATTAAAATAATCTTATTATTTGGATATATAAAGAATAATTATAAATTACTAGAGATCGCAAAATAACGTGACTTGTATAATTTAGAAAAAGAACTAAGTAATATATTTATAGAAAAATAACTTTTTCGATTTTTTTTCTCTCATTGGTGTCGGAGTCCGGTGATACATTAATAATTCACAATAAAGAAGCTTTAGCCTTCATTTACTGATCGATTGATATTAATTGTTTATCAATCAAGATTGGCTTAAGTTATCTATGGATAATGGAGCGCTTGAAGATTTTAATTATCACTGATCCATTAGATCATTCATGACTTAAAAATAAAATATGGCCAATACATTGTTGAATAAATGAACTCTGCACAACATTATATCCGACCATATATTGTTGAGTAGATAAATTCATGGTCTGCGCAACCTTGCTGTACGTTTACGCATTTAATTCTAATGCAAAATCTGTTTCAGATCAAATTTCATGTGGGGAGCTGGGAGAAGTTCACACCCACTAAAGTATACCATTCGCATGTGCTCTATGCAACCTGTACACTGAATAGGAAAACGGATCGGCGCTAAACCGTGTGTTTTTGGAGAAAATTATGAACTGCACTATCGTTAAGAATGAGCTTTGATACTCAAAATGGAGTGAGCGGTTACACTCTCTACCAGGCATTATAATTGTGCTTATAATATCATTAATCGAAATAATATAGTAAACTTCGTTATCGCATCATGTTTCTGATGTGATTCGAACACCGTAAACCCCGGTTCAAAAGCTGAATTTTTAATCATTGCACCATCTTGGATTAAATAAAACACAAGCTTTAAAAATCTTTCCAAAATTAATCTTAAGTGTAAAGATTGAATTTCCATTGAAGTGGTTTATCGATCGTTACCATCGGGCAAAATTTTATGTGGGGAGCCTCGATTAAAGTACAAAATTTAACCTTAAATATAGCTCATCCTCTACTAGTGATGTGGTCGATTCTTTAAATATCGACATATTTATAGAACATTGCTGCTGCGCGGGGATTTAAATAGAAGGTCTAAATAACACCCTACATTTCCATTTGTTCCAAAAATGTCCGCAAATGAGATTTCCCATACAAAATTAAGTTGGCTGAGCGATATTGAGATGTTACAAAGAGCGTTCTTTACGAAATTAAATTTACTGTTGAACCTAACCTAAAAATTAATTTTCAGTGCTGAGTCAAAAAAATTTATTTTTGTTGTATATTCCGACCGAGCTTGCACAACTTCCCCAAGTTTGGAAGCTAAAAACACAATATTAAAAGAAATATCCGAGAAAAGGAAAAACTAGACACGAGCTTTCCATAATTGATGTTAAATATCCAAAAACTATATTGAATGTAGCGTAGTAAAGTGTCCGTTCTTATGGCTCAACAACCTATGCTCAGAAAATGTTTCTGTCCAGAAAACGAATCTGTTAGCTAATAACATCGTTGAGAGATTTTATCATTCAAACAATTTAATATTTGATTTTATATTTGACGGGGCCATAGGTGGGACTGTAACTAAATAGGGGAAGTAGGAGGGGCGAAGAGTGGGTGCACGATAAAATATTTGTATGGTAATCTTTAAACTATTTTGGGTTTTCGGGCCACTTTTCACAGAGCCTACAAAAACTGTTCCGACTGACATTAAAAAACAATTCTGTTTAAATCGTTCGACTGATCTTACAGCGTTCACCAATTAGTTATAATTTGGCTTTAAGTTGAGGCACTGTATGGGCCATAGTTTTTTTTTTATCTTCCAACATAAAAAGAAAAACATCTTTCCACACTAAGTCCAATTGATTACTTTGGGATAATCAAAATTTTTCTATAAAATTCAATGTTGAATTAAAATTTGTTTGAAGCTGGTAAACCAAGCTTCTAAATGTTTTGAAATAAACGCATGTTTATCCATCGGTCAATAAGTTTCGGGGGTGGGCTATAGATGCTCATCTAATAAAAAGTTCATGTGATTTTTAGAAACTAACAACCTTCAAACAAAATGTTTCAAAATTTTATAACGCTCCAACTGTTAGTTTACAAGTTAGCAACGCTACTTTTGTTATTCTAAAAACAATGTATACAATTAATTTCGTATGTTGATTAAATAGTGTTTTTTGATGACAAAAAGTACCGTTCAAGCAAAGTAATGGCTAGACAAGTGTTATAGGGAAAGGTTTCTGCGAAAGCAACCATCGAACGTTGGTTTGCTGAGTTTATACGTGGCCGTACAAATATTGATAATGCTGAGCGCTCTGGTCACCCGGATTCAGCAGTTATCCATAAAAGATAAATAAAATACACAACGTTTTGAAAGACCGTATCGTATTGTTCTTTGCGTGAGATAGCTGACACCCTAAATATATCAAAAGGCACTGTATACATTATTTTGCGTGAACATATTTGTCCAAGTTACAGGTCTGTTCAAAGTAATGGGTGGTTAAATTTTAAGGGCCGATGTTGATTTTGAATATATGATATATGATATGATATGATAGAGGCGTACAGGCCAGCCATAACGGCGATCCTAGGTACCTTACCATAATCCTGAAATATCAACAATCAAATAACAAATTATAGCTGAATGCGAATAATATTTCAGCATCATGCGGGCCCAGTCCCTGCCTGCATGCTTAACAGATAAGGTTAGTTAGGAAAGAATGTTAGTCACAGAAACAACTAGGGCGAACCGCAGCAAAGTCGTTTTCTAACTACTTAAATATATTAGAATGTTAGTCTCAATTAAATTCACACTCTAAATTAGAGTTTGTTAGTTAATTAATGTAAGTTAGTTGTGTTTGAGGTAAAGGATACTAATATTCATCATATGTATTCGGCATCAGTCCTACTAGACTGGTTAGGTTATTTAATTCATATCTATGGGTCATCTTCACGTTCGTAATGACACGGCAGTATTATCATACATATGAAGACCTAAATATTCCGTCAATAATGTCAAAATAAAAAAAATATAAAAAAAAATAATTTAGATTCGGTATTGTCATTCAGCTACCTATATTTAAATTCATCTAACTAAAAGCAGGGTTAATTTATATCTAACATTCACACAACTTCACTAAAACATAACCTGAATTCAACCAGAAAGATCGTCGAAAAACAACATTCCATAGCAAAAAGTCTTTGGATCGTTAACATATTTAATTGTATTGAGTTTATGCTCAAAGCGTAAGTAATTAAATAGACCCCCTGATCAAGAATGTTGCAATCACAATCTTCCCTGACCTTCCGGTATGTAAAACAAAAAAAAAAAAATAAATAATAAATTTTAAATAATAATAAAAATAAATTGAATTATATTTTAAGTAAGGACTTTCGACAAAATTTCAATTTATAGAATTGTTTAAAGTAAGTGAAAATTATTAAAATAAGTTATGAAAATGTAATTAAATTTAAATAAAAACCCAAATGGATAACACAATCCAACATATTTCAGCTTAAATGATAAATTTCCCGTGGCAGAAAACTGTTTCCTCCTTTCATTAACATTTTATATATTTATCAATTTATATTATTCCACAAAAAGTCATTTTTGTCACAATACGGTGGCAACCCATTTTGAGTATACAAATTTTCGCTTATTGGGTAAGTTACAATTCGATCTGTTGTAATTTCAAATTTTGGTTTCTCGGGTACCAATATTTTATGTACTTAAGTACATACAAAGGGAATTCCCTTGAAATGTCAGTTTCTATGTATACGATTATAAATTACCGTTCACATATATGTAAATAGTTATAATAACAATAATAAATAATTAACTTTTATATAATTAGAATGAAAATTAGAATAAAAAGATACTTCTCTGATTGCATATGTGTTGAACGTAATTTTCATAATAACTGTCTCAATTCATCTGTATTAACAGGTGAACTTCTAAAGAACAAAACTCACTCAAAAATAGCACATCACTCTCACACTACACACTCCTAAACTGATTTGAATTAAAATATTAATAATAATTTATTTAAAGGACAGACAAAACACGTCTTTCCTCTACGAATGTACAGTAAGCACTCCAGGGCCGATGTTGATTTTGAATAAAACACAAATTATTTAGGAAATTATTGTCAATTCTTTTTATTATGATAATATGGTATGGTTATGTATGGAATTATGTATGGAACAAAATATCGGCCAAATGGCCGCCGCCACCTTAGCGGCACACCTCCACCCAATTGAGGTTCTATGCTGTTAATGTGCCGAATTATCTCATCCTTTAGCTCTTGAATTGTTGCTGGCTTATCGACGTACACCTTTTCTTTCAAATAACCCCAAAGAAAGAAGTCCAACGGTGTCAAATCACATGATCTTGGCGGCCAATTGACATCGCCACCACGTGAGATAACACGGCCATTGAAGTTGCCGCGCAAAATAGCCATTGTTTCTAGCTGTGTGGCAAGTGGCACCATCCTGTTGAAACCACATATTGTCGACATCCATATCTTCCAATTCGGGCCATAAAAAGTTCGTTATCATCTCACGATAGCGAACACCATTCACAGTAACTGCCTGACCGGCCTCATTTTGGAAAAAATACGGCCCGATGATGCCGCCAGCCCATAAACCGCACCAAACAGTCATTCTTTGTGGGTGCATTGGTTTTTCGACAATCACTCTTGGATTATGATTCGCCCAAATGCGGCAATTCTGTTTATTGACGAATCCACTGAGGTGAAAATGTGCCTCATCACTGAAGATGATTTTCTTCGAAAATTGATCATCCGCTGTTGCCATTTCTCGATTGTTGCTCGATTGTGTATCTTTCCATGGTTCAAATTGAGTTAGTCTGAAATTGAGAAATGTCAAATTAAATGCAGAAAAAACTTGACGTTTAGGTGTGGTTCACATTCAACGTCGGCCCTTAAAATTTAATCACCCTTTATTAGTTAGCAAGTAGTTAGCCTCGAGACTTATTGACCGACAACTTATTTGAATTTGTGATTTTGCCTGGGAGTTATTCGAAAAGTATTTAAACAATCGTACTCTAAAAGACAGTACAGTGTTTAAGCTTTAAGAAAATTAAGTGTGAGCAGAAATGGGAAAATTTTCCTTATGAAAGTCGTCTTTATGAGAAGACTGTTTAATTCTCATTCATTGCAGCTCATAGGTATACCAATCTCGCGACCTCAGAAATAGTTGAACATCACTAATCGAATTCAAGTGCAAGTCATGAAGCAGTATCATAATGAAAAGGACACAGGAATATTAATGATGAGAAGAGAGAGGAACTGTTAAGTAAGAAGGAACATCATGTAAAACCGTCGTTCTATCAACCAGACTGTTACACAAATAGGTTCAAACTAAAAAGGAATTCCTGCATTTCGAAATTTTTAGTTATTAGTTGTATCATGAACTACTGGCAAAGTTGTCTTAAGCAGTATTCCCATATAGCGCGAATTGCGAACGCGATAAGCTTTATTAAAATTAATTGGAATTGGCAAATGTAAATGGCACGTCAATATGCCACATCCAGCAGAAGTATCACTCTCCCAGCAGCCGTAGAACCTGACTAAAATGCGATAGATCAATCACACATTAATCCAAAAATAAACTAATAATACAACTAATGAGGCCTCCAGATCCCTAAATGAGATGTAGCACCAGCAAAATAAAAATTGAATAAAAATAGTTGGTGCGAAAAGGGCGCAATAAATATTCGCACAAAATATTGAATCCGAATATTTTTTAAATTCGCTAGCAATATGACCTTTTGCGCAGCCGTAGTGAGGTCTGTCTAGGATTCAATGGACCAATCACACATTATTCCGAATATATATATGGTTTATTGGTTGGCCAAATAAATTTTTTTTAAAAATGCATAAAACAAAAAGTTCTCAATATTTTTAAAATTTATTTTTTCATTGTAAAGAACCCCATACGGTCGGTTCAATTTTTCAACACATTTTCGATGGTATGCGGCATTATGTCTTCAATGGCAATGCGAATATTGTTCTTAAGAGCGTCAATCATTGCAGGTTTATCGGCGTAACACTTATCTTTGACGGCACCCTAAAGATAATAGTTCAAGAGCGTCAAATCACAGCTCCGAGGCTTCCAAATCACATCAGCATTTCGGCTGATAATTCGATCTTTGAAGACAGTGCGCAAAAGATTAATTGAAACGTGTGCTGTGTGGCGGGAGCGCCGTCTTGTTGCCTATGTCCTCCTCTTCAAGTGCCGGGAACAAAAAATCGTTTATCATGGCGCGGTAGCACTCACCATTGACAGTAACGGCGACTCCTTGCTCATTTTCAAAGAAAAATGGCCCAATGATGCCACCGCACCAAAATCCGCACCAAACAGTCACTCGTTGAGGATGCATCGGCTTCTCTACGATCACATGTGGGTTCTACGTGCCCCAAATGCGACAATTCTGCTTGTTTACATAGCCGCCAAGTTGGAAATGCGCCTCATCCGAAAAGATGATTTTTTTGCCAAAATCGGCATCTTCAAGTCGATCGCAAACCCACTCAGCGAACCGAAAACGCAATGGGTGGTCTCTTTGCTTCAATTCCTGAACCAATTGAACTTTATACGGTGTCATACCAAGGTCTTTATGCAGAATTCGTCGCAATGTGCGTGAAATGTTCAATTCTTGAGCACGATGACGAGTTGACGTTCCCGGCGACTCACGCACATTCTCGGCTACAGCATCATCATTTTCGGGTGTACGCTTGGTTGGCTGCTTGGTTCGTGTTGGTTTATTAATTAGCAAACCTATTTACGTGAGCTTGCGGAATTTTATTCCATTCTCGAACAAGAGCTGACTTCAATGCATCAACACTTTCGTATTTTTAGTGGAAACCTTACTCTCCAAAATGAACCATATGGAGAAATCCATGGGATTGAAGTTTGGTGAATATGGTGGCCATTCTTTCGACGAAATCAGCCGCGGAACGCAATTTTGTAAAAATTGCTGTGTCGCTCGAGCTTTGTGTGACGGTGCCGAGTCCTGTTGGAATGTCCAACGGTTCGTACCAAAGTGTTTACGTGCCCAAGGTAGCAAAGCATTGTTTAGGATCTTTTGGCGGTACACCTCTTGGTTTACCTTGACTCCATGTTCGATGAAAACCAGAGGATTGCGTCCATCTGCAGTCACTGCAGCCCAAACCATAACATAAGCTGGTGATTGCTTGCGCATGGCAACTCTTGTGTCCAAATTATCGTTGGACTTGTGCTCTAACCAAACACGATCATTTTGTTTATTCACATACTGTTGAATGGTGAAAATTTTCTCATCAGAAAAGACAATTTTTGGAATCTCATCACGTTCGGCCAAGGCCTTCAATGCTCGTGTTCTTTCAAGCCTAACTTTTTTTTGTGCCTCCGTAAGATTTTGAACTTTTTTTTGAACTTTTAATCTTTTAGGGCTTCAATTGTGGTTCATTTTTCAATATGGTTTGAATGCTGTATCGTGAAACATGTAGACGTGCGGCTAATTGATTGGCACTTTGACGAGGATTTCGTTGGATTCGTTTCTTCACATTTCGTATCATTTCTTTTGATGTTGCTGTCTTTTTAGGACCGCCTCTGTTGCGCTTAGCGATGCTACCAGTTTCGTTGTATCGAGTTATGGTTCGATACACAAACATTTTATTCACATTCAAATGCTGGAGCTGACGAACTATTGCTGTTTGTGAATTTCCACCCAAATTCAGTGCAATTACACTATTACGTTTGAATTCCATTACGATTTTTTTATGAAGATATTAATTTAGAACAATTATTTGTTGACTACATGTAAACAACTAACCAAACTTCAATCTGTCAAAAAATTGACGCGCGAAAATGACAACTACACAAATGACAGCAGAGTGAAGTCAGTAACATTTGGTCTCAGCCACCCTGTATATATGCTTATCGATTTAACTAATCCTGTTTATTAAAACACAATATCGATTTATTTATCGACCTCCCTCTCCCTCAACCTTTCGAATGTGATTCCTACTATATAAATATTTTTAAATAAACGATTATATATTTTTTTCAATCGAAGAAAAATCTTATTTTCTCGACCTCTAGACCGACCTGTAACGTCGTATCTAAATATAAACACAAGCCAAAATAATTTTTTCACCAAAATAAAATGCAAATTGAAAATTTATTACCAAAATGATGAAATTATGTAAAAAACCACCCTTCATCATACACGATGGTAAAATCAACGAGTCGGGTCCTCTAATCAATAAATTTCTCATTTGAAAAATTAAATCGTATTTTAATTAAGACATCTAAAAATATTTTCCAATTCTATTTATACGTGGTGTATACGAGCCAATAACCAAATAAATTTAAAACAGCTTTATTATTATTTTTAATGAATTTATACAAATTTAAATTAAATTAAATGTTGAATGATATTTATATTTATGTGTTTATATTTATGTTGTTCTTTGCGGAAAAAATATTAATATTTATCGTCAGAAGTTTTATTGTTGATAATCTATAATTTTTTTATCGTTCGAATTATTCATATCGTTTGGATTTAGTTTAAGACTGGGGCTTCATCACGTTTTAATGAATTTTCAGTGCAGCAGCATTAATCGACCATTAATCGTGTTTATGAATTTCCAGCTAAATATATACATACACATTACATATTAATACTTATTTTCGTGTAAGTCATTCTCAAAATGTTAGACAAGCAGCAGTTTTATCACATCAAAAAAATGATAAACATTTTGAGAATATTCAAGTATTATTAAATTAGCACACTGATAAGTGATAACGTTTAAGTTACACTAATCCAGTGCGCTTAGAAGAGACCTTGACCCCTGTTCTTAATACTATATAGGTACTTACGTCGAATTTTTGTTATCTACGGAATTTAGTGATTTAGTCTACTCATACATATTTATAAAATCGATATAAAATGAAAAATGTAAATTTTACTATATTTTTTTGAAACTAATTTCCACGTTCTGCGAGAAATGAACGACGCCATATTTAACGTTTGTTAAATTTCATGTCTTAGGCGAGATAACGCCAAATTTTTGGGCCAATGATTTCCCTACGTGGAAGAGAGATATTGCAAATTTTTGAAGATCCATACGTACCAAATTTTGTTGTAAACTGAATCTTTTCAAAAGAACAGCGTCAAAAAAGTCTGCTCAAACGTAATAACTTCAGAAAAAATATTTCACACTTAATACTTTAATTAGCAAATTTACACAAATTCTGTCATTGTGATTATAAAGTTGATGGATCCTGTTGTGATATTGGGATAATTCCCGGTCTATTCCCGGTTGCATTTAATGCAGGTTTTTAATTCTTAAAACTGGTCCGTTTTAAAACTTACTCAAATCCCGGAAGTAGTTAATCAGTCAAGTCCTAATAACTTTCTAACAATATTTGGATCAATCACATAATTAATTAATATTTTTACATCTCCTCAACGTTAGAAGCTTTTTCAACTCATGTGGCATTTACAAGTTATTTGAATTTTAGTAGTCGTCTCGATTAGTGGTCAGATATGTTTTGGTATCCTCATCCACGTTATTGCCATGAGCTATAACCAAGCCAACATAATTTCCTTCTCACTTCTTCAAACACGAGGTACAAATCAAGAGAACTTGTACTGAAAAAATTAACTTATAGTAAATATAACTGTAATCATAGCAGACTTTGAGTTAAATGTCATCCTAATCACCAATGGTGGCCAGTTGATGGAATGGGTAACCATTAAGGGACAATAAGCATCGAGAACTCAAGCGAAAATTGATTTTATGATGATGAATTTCAATAAATTTTTTATTTACTTGCCATAAGTAAAGCAGCGAAGAATATATTATTTTTTCTGGATTTCTCGCAGATTACTCTTTATCGCGGATTATTGTTTAAAAACAACTTACCCTAATGTAGAAAAATATAAAGTTTTACACCGATTGATTAATCCTTCTGTGATCTCTTCTTATAATAAAACTTGTGACATTAATCAGACTTTAACTGGGAACAGGGAATGGGAAAAACATTTGCATATCATTTTTGTCTCAATTTAATATTTGTGGCCTACCGATAGAATTAGTTTGGTGCAAATATTCTCGAAACAAGGAACTTAAGTACTTACTTTTCATACCAGGCGGCGGTTTAAAGCTTCAAAAATAATTTTTTTTTCTAACTTTAATGTTATATAAATTAGTTTTATTTAATTATAAATGTTAGGTTTTATATAAATAACATAGATAGTTCGAAAAATAATTATTTTAAGTGATAATTATCAGATAAAGCGCACGCATTACATTTCACGCGCGACTGCAACAATTTAAAGTAATACAAAGTAATTTGTTAACATAATCTATAAATCATCATTTTCTCCGTATAAAAATTCTACGTTTTCCAATTATTGATTTTTATTAATAATTGCCATATTTAATAAAAATTCTTAATAAGTTAAATCACCAATTCAGAGTAAATGTGTCTTCACGACACTTTAAAATAAAGGCAAAACCGAATTTACCGATATGAATGTGTTAAAGTTTCATGTTTGTAGAACTTAAAAATGTTGAGGCCTGGTATGAAATTTTATTCTTGCCTATAAACATTTTGTGGAACAAATGTTTCCCATTTAACTTTGTTTCGAAAATATTTGCACCAAACTAATTCCATCAATAAGCCAGAAAAATACAATTTAGATAAAACTGCTAGGAAATTATTTTTCCCAATTTACTATTCGCAGACAAAGCCATAAGGTGCCACTGATAGGCAGTACACCTTTAACTCGTGACTTTGAACTCTAACGTTTACTCTCGTTGAAAGTCTTTGAAGCCGTCGGTCCGGCTGCTTTCCCAAAAACTAATATTCAAAACATTCAAAATTAAATCATATTTTAATTAAAATATTTAAAAATATTTTCTAATTCTATTTATACATTCGGTCGCATATGCGAGCCTTTCAATAAATATTAATGAATTTATACAAATTTGAATTAATTTTATTTATTAATGCTGGATTTTATTTATGTGTTGTTGCTTTTTGCGGAAAAAACATTAACATTTATCGAGAAAAATTGTATTGTTTGTTGTTGATCACCTTTTATTAGCATGATATCGTTTGGATTTATTTAAAGACCCGGTTTCATCACGTTCCAATGAATGTTCAGTGAAATACATACAATTTATATTTTTTCTTTTAAATTTGTTTCCATTTGTTGTTACTGTGAGTATATAGTAGTTTATAGTTTACTCAACGCGCAGTTTGACAAGTTGTTTGAGCTCGACAAATTTTTCAAATTTTGTACTCATGCAGTATATACAAGTTATTGGGATTTTAGTAGTAGTCTCAGAGACTTAAAGCTTGAGGCAGCAATGAAATATATTTTGATATCCTCATCCGCACTATCGTCATTAGTTATAACCAAGCCAAAATAGTGTTCTACTCACTGCTTCAAATGTGTGGTACAAATCAAGAGACCTAATATTTAAATTTTACTCATTGAGTTCAACGGAAGTCTCTGTCCATCTCTCTTCTATGGTTATTCGATCTACCTGCAGTCTACATTTGAGTTGATTTTTAAAAGATTTAACTATTTATTGTATCGGTAGTGCTGGCGCCACGGAGAATGAATAGTAGTTGGCCAGGTGGTGAGTGGACAACCGTTAACAATAAGCTTCAACATTTAGAGTGTAATGAAGCAAACATGTATACGATGAAACAATCAATATCATTCATAATTTCAATAAATCTTGGTGTAATATTCCCGACCGCTTATCCTACTTATTAACCAGCGAAAATGAATATGAAGTTTTACGCCGCGCGGTTAATCTGTCTGCGGTCTTTAGCAACATTATACATGCAGTTTAACAAACTAAAAATATTAAGCCCACGAAATAGAGCAAAATTGTCTGCGCGTTGCATAAAATTGACGGATAAATTTTCACAATGGCTTCTAGTTTTGCCATTTGTGTATTCAAGGTGCCGCCAACTAAAGCCCATGAGATAGAGCCTCTTCTGTTTTCGTTGCAAATTTATCTGTACGACGCATAAAATAGACGGATCAATTTTCACATAATGATTTGTAGTTGTCATTTGTAACTTCAAGATGCCGCCTTGACTGATACTTTAAGTATAAATTAATTTTAATTAAAATACAACGACCCAGAAGCAAAGTCATTTGATAAAGACTAGTGAATCGTGCATGGCTGTCTCGCGTGACACGTTAGAATTTTATCAGAGAGCGGGACTAATATGCATGCGTTACATATCTGAAATCATTAGTATATGACAGTTTATATATGAATCGTATATGGCAAATCAAAAACGATTACCTTATTTTGTGACTTGCTATTAGTGAGGATGGTAGGAAAGTGTTCATGTGATTCATATGTGGTTTGTCTTATATTAAGAAATATAATAATTATTTAAAATTCAGTTTTATGTGCAGTATCTGCTTTTTTTATCAAGCTTCCGTATTTGGTTTTGTACAGCTAATTTAAATGTTGATGGTGTATAGGACACAGCTCTTCTCATCGTCCATTCTAGTTTGCTAGAGATGTTGTGAAGAAACTCTCCGGAATGCGCAGTTAATGATTTGGTTGACTGTTTCTTTCTTCTATTGATTAAAAGTCTTTCAAAGTTTTTTTAAATTAATGTTAGCTATTTAAATATTTCTTGTTGGCCTTGTTGGCCTTTTTGTGTAATTTTTTTATTCTGGCCGTTTCGGTAGGTCAATTTGTTTTTTTCGTATAATTTTACTTCGAGATATTTTCCATGAGGCCTCAATAAAATTTCGTTTTGGGTTCTAAAAAAACTTTTATAATTCTTCAATTCATTTGCAATTTAGTTCTTTCCTTGCAAGACACGGGAAGTTCTGGAATTCACACCGTTTGAAGTTTTGTTGAATTTTAAAGTTTATATTTATCGTATACTACTGTTAATTGGAAGGCAAACTTTTAGGTATTACTTATATTTATTCGATGAGCGTTATTTATTATTCTGTTAGTGCATTTTTTAATATTAACCGATACACTTAGAGAAATTTAATATATGGGATATTTAATATTTTTATATTTTTTATATTTTAATATTTTTCGGGCTATGTTCATATTTTACAAGTTCGTTACAATCAATGAACGATTTAATCGAAATAAATTTGCCTACATTTATTTTCTGTTTATCGTCATGGAAGGTATAAAACATGGTTTTTAAAATCTAGCTTTGCAATCTACCACTTTTAAAAACAATAATAACGAGATTGTACGCTAGCAAAATGGTTTTCATAATATCAAAAAATATCCGATTGCGATAATTAAAGGTGTCTATTAATTTAGAAGCATTACATGCAATAATGGTTATTTGAATTTCAGTATCCTGAATTGGATGGAGAATAAAGATGGAGAAGTTTGAAGTAGTCAATAAATTCGTCTATATCAATTAAAATGAGAATGAATGCCTTCTTAGTTCGCAAATTTGTCAGACCGCTTCGATTTTAGAGTCAAAGGTTTTTTTTTGTAGAGATAAGTACGGTAAATGAAGACCATCTTTGGTACGTATGGTTTCTGGTACGATATATATTTCTCGGAAACGTGCTCGATTCTTTTTTGCGATCGTTTTGAATATTATTACCGTAAATTTACCGTAATTCTCTAGTAGTTTTGACTATCTCAATTACTAATCAATTTTAACAAAAAATATTACAATAAAATCTTCATCCGCCTGGTCAAAAACGGAAACATAGTTTCTATATTTTTTGAATTTAAAAAAAAGTAAATTAATTGAAATAATTATATTTAAAAATTAATGAACTCATTAGAAATTTAGAAATATTTAAAAATAAAAAAACCATATTTTAAACAAATGGCTCGTATATATAAAATTCGACAAGTAAAGAACGTCGAATTGGTTCATGTGGTTTCCAACAACTCTGGGTTTTAATTTTTCTTTTTAGGATCATAATAGAGCGAATTTTCTCAATACCATATGCCATATAATCGGAAAATTTCATACTAGGCGAACATCATGTTAATTATTTCAGATACATTGTTGCGGCTTCCTCCTTCTGTCATATAAACAACTGTACTGAATACTATGAAAAAGAATAAAAGCGGTTTCTTGCATTCATCTCAGTTCGGCTCTACACAAAACGTCTAATGGTTTCGAACACACATGGCATCGAATAATCGCTCTATTATAAATCTGAAATGAAAAATTGAAGCGAATTTTTCGAAAACATGAAAAAATTCGATTGCTGCTTATCAAATTGCATTTTCGACTGAACGAATAAAACAATATGTTCAAATAATATTTAAATATAACAAATACAATTAATTTATTATGTCTATAATTTAAAGAAATATAGAAACTTTATCCAAAAATTAGGAATGTAGGTTTCATTGTAATTTTTTACGCTTAAATTAATTAGGAAATCAAATAGTGAAACAACTTTCGAGTACGTTAAATTCTCTACGTATCGAATTTTTTTATCTAGAAAAATCGAAAAATAGTATGATCCCTGATTGAAGATGCAACATCAACGACATGCAGTTTTTATCCAGTGCTACTGTTGTTAAGGCATCTATTCTAGAGTTCTACGTAATATATATAATTGTCTTTTTCTTTAAATTGTGTCGTATTTCTCTTATATTATTCTTTGTTATAAATTTAAATTTGTCAAAATACCTTAGATTATTTTTGATTAGTTGCTTAACCTCGAAATCAATATTTAATTTAGTTTTGTTTTTTCAATCTAAATATTAAATAAACAAATTTGCTACAATTAAATTAAAATTCAATAAAATTTCTAAATTAACTATAATTTCAGGTTGTCAGTAAATTTTTACATAAACATGACTTTGATTTAATTTGCCGTGCACATCAGGTAGTCGAAGATGGTTATGAATTCTTTGCAAAACGACAACTTGTAACGTTATTCTCAGCACCAAATTATTGTGGCGAATTTGATAATGCCGGTAAGTTTTTTTAAAAATTACAATAAAATAATTAAAATTTTAAAAATATTTTGAATTTGTTTTTTTATTTTTTAGGTGCAATGATGTCGGTCGATGATACATTGATGTGCTCATTTCAAATTTTAAAACCAGCAGATAAACGTAAATTACAATACAATGGTGTCATTGCTGGGCGACCAGTTACACCACCGCGTGGGGCAAATAATAAAAATAAAAAGAAATAAGCAAATTAATTTAAATTTAAACAAAAAATTATATATAATAATTTTTTTAAATTTTTTTTTTAAGTTTAAAAATAAAGTAACAGAATAAAAATAATAAAAAAAGTTAAAAAATGATAATAAAATTTATTATATTTTATTAGATGCAGATTATATATAATCGATATATTTAATTATCAATATTATTTACAAATTTATTAAATAATTAAATTTTATTTTTATGAATTTGCTCCACACGAAAATTACATTTAATATTAAAAATTAAAAAAAAAAAAAGAAAAGAAGTATATATAAATATAAACAAACATAGTTGCCCCGCTCCTATCCAGGCCCACCCATCTCCCATCCTCCGACCCAACAATCACAACAACAATAATTAATTAATTTTTAAGAAAAAATTTGTATTAATTTAATTTTGATTATTATTTTTTATCATACCGTTTTTTTTTAAATTTATTAAATTAATACAATATTTTTTTTATATTACAACACAATTTGAAATTAAAATTATGAGATGAGTAGAATTAATTTATTATTATTATTATGATTTATGAAACATTTTTTAATTTTTAGAAAGACTTTTTTGATTAATATTATGATTATTATAATTTCCATAATTTTTTTAATTAATTAATTATTACATAGCTTATCCCACCACCCATAAATTTTATGATTTTGTTTTGCTAAATTAATATACGATACGAATACAATCATTAATTAATTCAGATCTTATTAATTTTTTGTGATTTGATTGTAATTAATTTTAAGCATTTTTCGTAGACTTAATCAATTTACAAATTTGTCCCCCCAACAATAATTAATACAAATATATAAAAAAAATACTTGCATGATAATTTGTTTGTGTTTAGCCGGTAGTCTTCCAAAAATAAATAATAAATTAATTATAATTTATAATATAAAATGATGCACGGGGAATGTGAGTGGTTTTTGATGATTTAGAATTAATTTGCGAGTTTTTATTTAGCATGCCACTTGCATTTACCGATAAACAAGTACTACTAAAAAATACGATAAAATTAATTACAATGTGTGCAGAGTAATAATTATCTTTTTTTATATTGTTTTTATTTGGGACATGGGAATTTAATTTACGGCACGTGGATAAATATTCGTAAATGTGTCCCAATCGTTCGTCGTTAAATTTAAATCTCTACACAAAATTTGTTTGTTTAAATAATTATTATTTGTTTTTTTTAATATCAAGTTTGCAATTTTTATTAATAAAATATATATTTTTATGAATAAACAATTAATTAAAAATACAACTATTTCCAGAATAATTAAACAAGTAGAGAAAAAATGAAAATTGAAGATTTACAAATTTAAAATTAAAAAAATAATATTTAAAAATAAAATTTTATGTTGGTTATTTATATATATATATATATATATATATATATATATATATATATATATATATATATATATATATATATATATATATATATATATATATATATATATATATATATATATATATATATATATATATATATATATATATATATATATATATATATATATATATATATATATATATATATATATATATATATATATATATATATATATATATATATATATATATATATATATATATATATATATATATATATATATATATATATATATATATATATATATATATATATATATATATATATATATATATATATATATATATATATATATATATATATATATATATATATATATATATATATATATATATATATATATATATATATATATATATATATATATATATATATATATATATATATATATATATATATATATATATATATATATATATATATATATATATATATATATATATATATATATATATATATATATATATATATATATATATATATATATATATATATATATATATATTTATATATATATATATATATATATATATATATATATATATATATATATATATTTATGTATATATAAATAAATAAATAAACAAAATATATATAAACAAAAATAATAATAAAAAAAATACAAAATTTGCTAGAAATTTTAAGAAAATATAAATTATTGATGATATATATAAAAAAACATAATAATATTTAAATAGAAAGGAATGCATGGACGCGGCCCGAGTTTAGAGTCACACACATCCACACATACACAGAAAAAAAGACCAGCAGTTTTTTTTTAAATACATAAAACAATTATTTAAAATTATTTTTTAGCGATTTAATTTTGTGTCCTAATAAAATATAATCAAAACCAGTACAAACAAAAAAAAATTGATACACATTTCGACTCTCCTAATTTTACAACAATTTATATATTTTATTTTTATTTATTATTTTTTGTTTTTGTTTTTTTTTTTATTAATTTAAATTAATGACGAGAAAAAAACAAATAATATAAAAAAATGAGCGTGATATGTTGACACAAAATATAACAAAAAACAAAAATTATAATAAAATTAAATAAGGATATTAATTTAATTAATTAATTAAAAAAAAATATAAAACAGAAACAAAAAAAAAAATAATATTTAAATAAACTACACAAAAAGTTTAGAATTTTTATTTTTTAAATGTAAAATAAATAAAAAATATTTTAAGTTTAAATTTCAAATAAATTTTTAATTATTAAAAATGTAAGATAAAACAAAAATGAAACAAAACAAAATTCAAACAAACAAAGTTTTAAGTGTAATTAATTTCGTTTTTTAATTTATTTAGTTTATTTTATATATTTATATATATATATATATATTTTTTTTATATTATTTATCCGCCTTGAGATCGTGTATTGTGTTCCGTTTTTCTTGTGTGATATGAAAAACTTTTAGATTTTCATTTTATATACTTTAATATTTTTTTGGTGTTGGTGATATGATATGATGTTTATTAGTTTTAATAAATAATAATAATAATTATAATATTAATACACATATTATCTTTATCCGAAAACAATAAAAATAAAAATCTGTTGTAATAATAATCATAATAATATTTATAATAAATTATTTAGTGTTGTGTTTAATTGCATATAATATACTCTATATTCGCTGCTTTATTTTTTCTATATATATGTATGTATAAAATTACGTAAATAAAAAAAAGTATGTATGTATATATAAAAAATTTGCCTCTTCTAAAAATAAATTTAAAAAAAAAACCAATCGTAGGTAGATTTGCTATAAAACAAAAAAAATCCAATTAATATAAATATATATTTATATATTTTTCTTTTTTTTAATTTACTATTTATTTACATCATTTTGTTTTATTTAATTTATTTTTATTTTATTTTTTATTGTGTTCATTTTAGGTAAAGGGAATAATAACCTCTTGATGAAAGTAAAGTAGATGGCGCGGAATGGCATAAGGCGACGGAGAATTTGACTTGCTCTACATCGTAAATGTATTGAATGTAATGTGGCCAATAATGCATTTTATGGATTATTATTATTTTTCTTTCGTTTTGATAAGGCATAAAACAAACAAATAAATTAAAAAAAAAAATAATTTGTAAACTGTAATAATTATAAACATTATAATATAAACAATAAAAAGTAAATGTTATCAATTGTATGTAATAATAATATTATTATTATTATTTAAATTAATAAATAAAATAAAACGTAAAGATTGTCATAAAATTTTAATAATTAATCGCGTTGATGTGGTTTTAATGTTGTTTCGTTTTGAAGGAATAGGTTTCAGCTAGTCTTAGTTTTCATTTTACTCGTAGGTAAGTATAAGCAGACGCAATTTGTCTGTTGGCTTCTTACGTGTCCCTATGTACGATGAAACCTGTGAATGTGCATTTGTATCGTTTATAGATCAATACTCTTACAGCTATATATTTAACGAATACGTACAATAAGACTTGAAAATTGTAACATAAAAACGATAATAAATTTATAATAATAATGTTTAATTAATTAATTATGTAACAGTAACAACAAATTTGTGAACTGCACCCTACATTGTGATCATAAGAGTTCATTTGTATGAGGTGTGCGGCTCAAAATTATCCAAAAATGTAATTGCCCTTAAAGTTTGTATTTCTTTTGCATAATTTTCTGCTTAATATAGAGATTTATTGTGCACCTTGGTCATCGCACATCACGAACTTATCTTGACTATTTCTTAGTTCAATCTGCACCGATAACAAACAGCTGCTCTGTGTCCACCTATATTCCGTTAGTGGTTTCAAACGTAACGCATGCAGCCTCCATTAACAATTTACCAATCTTGTTTTAAGTTCAATTGTTATTGTAAATAATATATGAATAGTTCTAAAATATTTTATATAAAAAAGCAAGCAAAATACGTACAGAGAGAGGGTTTGGATAATCACGAATGAAGAGAATTTGAATAATTAAACACTACGTAATTAAAATTGCTTAAGCAGTCGTAATTTTTTAGAAAAATGTCACTGAATATCTTTTGCTTGTGTATATACTCCCTCCGTTTTTCCAAGTGATAAAGCGTACAAATTTGTTAATTTAAGACGGATCAACGGTGTTGCTTCATCCACATCAATTGCTCTCGTTCTTCTGCATCGTAATCGTATTCATTTATTCAAAACCATCATTGCGAGTCCCAAAATAATTTTCAATTAGCAGTGTGTACAACACAAAAAGTAGTTTTGCATCGAAGGGCAATTTAGAATTTTTTCAATATTTTTAGCCCTAATTGTATTTCTCTATTCCGTGTTTTTTTATTCTTTCAATAGAAGGAATGGAAAACTAATCATTTCACCTCAGAATATGTTGTATGAAATGTAATAAAAAAAATTTATAAACGAAATTCTCTTTTGACGACTCCGTATTTGAATTTCTTTTGAGCACATTTATTGATAACGCATGAATAAATAATATTTGCTATAAATTAAGGTCTTATAATTGAATAATCATTTACGTACTATGTGAAACGTCCTTGATATCCACAACTCCAAGAATTCTTTTTATCTCCATGCGATGCAGATGTGATCGTTCGCATTTAACAAGCAAACAATAATCTTGAGGAAGTATCCCGGTTGCGATTGAGAAATCAATGAACATGAATGGATTAATCTTATCTAAACTTATCCATAATTTATCTACGTTACATATAGTCCACAAGAGTCATTTAATTACGACCTAATATTTTTATTGTTTCACCATCATAGAAATCAACAACAAAGCCAATCCATCCGGCATTATACCAATAACAGGTGATGTTAATTTACCTTCAAATAATTGGACCTATGATGGTGAAATTGGCGAAATTCTACCTACTAATGAACCTTCGGAAACTGAGCGCCTCTTTATAGATGCCAAGGTAATTTGTAATTGAGTCAGGAATTAATTAATTAGTAAATAATTCACATACTATCCTTAATACGAAACGTTTGGTGATGGTAGGGGTGCGGATAGTATACCATTATGTACAATTGTGCTTTCTTTTCAATCAATTGTTAAAAACAAGTTTTCCGCAGCAGCAGGTTGATTCTGGTATTCAGCATTTACATAGCATTTTTGTCGTAAACATTTTTTCTTGCGTACTATGGTAAAGAATTGGTGTACATTTTTTCAAAAATAAAATTAAATTGGATATATTTTTGCTAGGGATAGCCAGAATCGACCTGTAAATGGAAAATAACAAGAATGATACCAATATGAACTGTCGCTCCCGTTGGTTTATCAAGCAGAGCGCTGGCTTTATTATTGTGGGGTCATCAGTGGTAACCAGTAAAAAAGTGCAACTTGGTGTTTTTAATGTGTCATATGTTAGATGAATAATAATATGCAATACATTCAGGACCGTGAACACGATACATATCGCTATATCAGCATAACAACCAACCTTACACAGTTCACTAACACATAAATTAGTTTATCAAAATTTATTTAAGAAACTCAACAAATATTCAAAATTCATCGTTTTTTATTCAAATTTAATAAACTAAAATAGCGGGTTAAATTTAAAATTACATTGTCGGGAAACCGAACATAACTTCTACAAATTTGGGGAATTATGTTCTGACCTAGTTTTAACACTCTGTTTTACTTGAACAACCGCTCACAATATATGGAAAGAGGAAACATAAGGTCTGAATTAATTCCAGACATCTCTGGTGTTCCACAAGCAACCATATTGGCCCATAGATTTCCACGTTTTTTCATTAACCCCCACAGAGTAATTTTAAGGTCTTAACGCTTGCAGATGAGCTTAAAAATTTAAAACCGTGGCTTGATTACAATCTTCCAAATCATATAATACTCTAAATTTATTAACATTATGAATATTCTTTTAATTCCACCGTTCGTTATAAATTCAAAAGAAGGTATTCTGGAATAGGGATATTGCCAATGTTTGGAAGAACTGTTTGGACAGAATACTATATTATTTTGAAACAGATACTAAAGATAAAATATGATGTGTGGGCTTATTTGCATTTGAATCATTTCAACTGTTACCTTGTATCTGATTATCACATCCAAAAAAAACTATCAATCAGATGCAGGACATCAGCCGAGGGGATGGAAAATGTAAATAACGCCTATGTTTGACTTTGTCTTTGTTCTAATTAGAAAATGCAATTGTGTTATTTGTTGCTTTGTGAATTTTAAAATATTTTTTCGGTTTAGAGGCTTCATGCTTAAAGTCCGCGAGCTAAAAATTATGTTTGTTATTATATTTAAAATTATTATTTACTGTCAGTCTGGCACTATTTTGACTAAAATCTAGCACTCATCAAAAATAATAGTTGGCAACACTGCTGAAAATCGGAAGTACGCCTATTCATTTTTCTTATCGCATTTATGGTCGTTGCGGTTAAAAAAAGTTAACACTATATTTTAAGCTTTCTTTTATACTCTATACGTGTTTGATGAACCCGATAAATAAGATTGCGTTATGATAAATATTTCCAAATTTTTTGAATACTAATCTACTTTCTTACACTTTTAATTAGGAGATTATTTTGATTTAGAAGGTAAAACCGATGTTCAATACATCAATTATAAAGTGAGACCTCCATTAGAGTTAAAAGAAACGTCTAAAATATATGGTTTAAGCTAATTGAGGACTTGATACCCAAGTTTGTCCTAAACTGAATGTTTTTTTAAGTTTCAATATTTGAAAAGTTATTGATGCCCTGGTGCCAAGCGATTCAAGAAGTTAGAGAGAAGTCAATAAACATAATCGCGTTGAGATATTCACTCATTGCTCAAGTTCAAATCGATTGATAGACGAAATAAACTCTCAAGCTTCATTATGGCCGGATTCATTCTCGGTCGAAAAATTTGTTTGAATGAATGGACGAAGAAGTATGAATTCGGCCTAATGGCTAAAATTTTATTAACAAATCTTGCCGTATTTTCACAATCTTATTAAAAAAAAACATGGAAATTTCGCTAACATCAATCACCAATACTCAATGGTCCCGTATTCCTCGCTACTTACTGCTGGCCCCAAAGCTAAACGTTACTTAAATTTCCTGGTGTTTTATTTTTGGGATTGTATTAAAAGCATTTTAACTGGTTTGGCAGTTCCAAACAAAAAATACCCGCTAGATGCTTGACCTGATCTTTTATTTTGTTCTTTAGCTTCGATTGAACATTTTGTTCACAAACAAAAAAATTGTTCCATCCGTCTCGATCCATTGGTCTCGTCTTCCAGTTTCGTCATCCTATTATACAATCATTGCGGGATCTCGGAGGACTGGTCCTGTTCTGTACCATGTACTGTTTTGTGATATGCTATTTTATGACATCCTGTTGTGAAATATGCCGTTCTGTATGGGACCCTCAATCGACGTTACAAGAGCGTCGAATAATTCGACAGATACAAACTTTGCCGCCGAATTCGCGGGGAAAAAACATTCGTGCTAGTACGTTAAGTGAAAGTAGCAACCCAATTTGCTAAATTTGCGAAATTCGATTTGCGGAATTCGTTCGGATAAAATCTTTGAATACTTAAGTACTACACATCGGCGGTAAATTCATTACTAACCACCGCCAGTTCACTTACCACACCGACAGGTCGAAATATCAATACCTTTCAACCCAATTTATTGCACGTCACGGAATAGCGAGACTAGTTGCGTTAATAGTTTCTAATTTTTGTGCCAATTTATCAAGCTCGCAATCAATGTCGAACGTTTGTACCTACCAAGGTTAAATCGAGGCCGCCCTGGATTCAAATACTTGTACCTATTTGTCCAGTCCGACATCACAGACTAATTTCCCCGTTAAATTGTATCTAACTGAAAGTAAATCCAATTAACGGCTACAATGCCGCGATAAGACAGCGTTTACGGACCTGGATGTTCCTTGTATCGGTCTATCGCCTTATGTACCTAGTTATTCCGTACCAGCTATAAGATGAAGAATTCGTCTATTTTGACGATCTGTTAATCAACTCTGTCTCGTTGGAAGAACACTTGTCACAACTAGAAGAAGTGACACTGTTACTATCCAATGCCGGACGTGTAATTAAGCATTAATGAGGAACAGATAGCTAGGTTAAAAAACCATTGGAGTGGCCCGTTTTGCAAATTGACCTTAGCTCTCCATATTTTTTAGATGAGGAGTATATAAACCAAATAAATCGTGTACGGCACCTAAAGGATTGTGAACCTTACATTCGCATACAAGATAATAAGCTACTACTAATCTTACCTGCTTATGCTCCGCGTGGTACACATACCGTCCTGCCTAAATGGGAAATTAGTAGAACCGACGTCAATGATACAAAACCTGATAGCACAAGCTCACAAGTCATCTACTTCAGCACATATGGGAACGGCAAAATCAATTGAACAATTGCAGAAGCAATTTTTCTGGCCACGCATGTCGAGTGAAGTCAAATATTTAATATTGCACTTGGAATCTTCTCGCCCTTTTCAAAAGCTCTTCATCGTTTTTTTAGTTCCGTACTCGGGCTCGAAGCCTGGCAATACCTATATAGTTATAGTGCTGGACCACTATTCAAAATTCATCCTCATAAAACCACTTCGCGAAGCCTCTGCTTCACTGTTATGTTCGTTCCTGGAAAATTCATCTCATCTCATCTGGAAATTACATCTCATTACATCCTGAATCCATCATATCAGATAACGGTAAGCAATTTCTGTCGAAATAAGTTTCAAGACTTGCGCTCGAAATATAAAATCACTCATATACGTACGCACAATCATTCCTCACAGAGTAATGCGCCGGAGAGGGTTAATCAGCCGGCGATTCGCTCTTACGTTCAAGACCACCATCACAACGAATAGAACCTACATCTTCCCATAGGTAAGAGATGGGGTTTGAAACCAGAGCTGGTACACTGGCTCTATACCGCAGTGGTAAGACCTGTGCTGATGTATGGGGTGGGCATGTGGTGGCCAGCTCTGGATAAGGTAACACATAGAGGGATGACGGAGAAGGTGGAAAGAACGGCCAGCATGCTTATAAGCGGGGCGCTTAGGACAACATATGCACGTGCTTTAGAGGTTATGTTCCGCCTTATTCCAATCGAATTTTTTGGCAAGCAGATGACGGCCAATATGGCTACGAGACTCTCGGCTGCCTCTCAGTGGAAGTAAATGCTAATGTCCTTCGAGGGAATTCTGGAGGAACGGATCAATACTGGAAAACGAGGCAGTGTAATTTTTCACGGACGGCTCTAAGCTAGACGGCAAGGTATGGAGCCGGAGTCTTCTGTGAGAAGGTTAATGTTAATATATCTGTTCGTCTCCCTGACTACCGCAGCGTGTACCAGGCTGAAGTGGTGGTGATCGAGGAAGTCGTGACATGGTTGAAGCATAACGTGGTATACGTGAGGGATATCGCAATTTATGTGGACAGTCAGGCAGTGGTCAGGTCACTAGAGGCGGTTTGTCTGAAGTCACGAGTGGCGCTGAATTGCCGATCATCTCTTAATGAGATGAGCGAGTACTTCAGGATCCAGATATGCTGGGTTCCTGGTCACTCGGACGACACGGGAAACTGCAGGGCAGACGAACTAGCTAGATACAACTGAGAGGTGGACCAACGCTCTCACGTTCAGGTTAGCAAAACAGGTTTGGCCAAAACTGGACTTGCGGGGATCCAAGGCACTAGTATCCCTAGGAAAACAAGAGGTAGGATTGGTCGTAGGGATACTGACAGGACACTGCTTTTTTGGGGAACATACGAGAATGATGGGTCTACAGACGAATGACTTTTGTAAAAGTTGTTTGGATGAAGAAGAGGAAGAGTCTTTAGATCATTTCCTATGCTCGTGTCTGGCACTATCAGACAGAAGGCATAAGTACTTAGGTGTGTGCGGTATGGACAGGCTTTTGGAACTCGCGGGCTGTGGAGTGCGAGATATTTTACGCTATATAAGTAGCTCTGGATGGTTCCAACGCGAGTAAAGTGGAGATAGAATCCTGTGGTATCACAATGGGCCACTATTGGCCTAAGTGTGCGATAGCAGCCACTCTACCCTAACCTAGCCTAACCTAAATTCTACCACGTAGGTAGCGTACTTGGATCTATTCTGTTCATTCTTTATACGAGAGACTTATCGATTATTGAAGGTACTACAGTAGGAACATTTGCAGACGATACAACTATCCTAGCAATTGGAAAAGATATATCGGAAACAACAAACAAACTTCAAAATGCGGTTAACACAGTGAACAACTAGACCATAAAATGGCGCATCTTATTAAATTAAGCCAAATCAATACATGTCAACTTTACAAACCAAAATGTAAACTGTATTCCCGGATTCTCAACTCAAACCAAATTCCATATGCAAATACCGCTAACTACCTTGGAATGGCCCTCGATGCTAAGCGGTGGCAAGAACACATCAAAAAGAAGAAAGAAGAGTTAAACATCAAATATAGGGAAATGTACTGGCTCATGGGTAGAAATTCTGAGCTCTCAATACACAACAAATTGATTCTGTACAGGCAAATGCTAAAACCAGTACGTACCTATCGTATCCAACTTTGGGGTTGTGTCAAGAAGAATATACAAATGATACAATGCTTCCAAAACTAATTGCTGAGTAAGCGTCGATTAATTGCATATAAAACAATAAAAAAACATTAAGTTTTCCAGTTTCGCATTAAAACTTATCTCGTACTGGTAACCAAATTAGTGGCCATGTCGAAAATTAGTTGAATAAATATATTAGCAAAATAAAAAAAAACGGTAAAATTATTTCTATAAAGTTAAACATCGGCACTGGTAAAGGCCACTTCGGCTTTATGTATATAAAAGACCACCAGTACATGGACTTACCAGTTACCAAATATAATGTTATATAAACAACAGTGTTGGAGCTGATCAAATCATCTTGGATTTTTTTTTGGATAACTGGCAAATAAGGTTTTTTTTATATACTATTATCTACTAATATTATTTACTGTATTAACTGAACTAAAATTGTTACCAATTTTTTAAAAAATTAACTAAATTTAATAAAATATTTAATTTAAATGTTTATTCTCAAATTAATTAAATTCGATAAAAAATATTTTTTCAATATTCTCAGCATCAATTGATATTGTCAGCCTCTACAACGATTTGTAAGCCTCTACAAGCCCTTACACGGGGCCGCTTCAAGATTAATCCTGTCACCGATGTAAGAAGTATTAATTTAAAGGTGCGTTACAACATCCCATGAAGGGTTCCTCTAACTTAGCCCTGATACGTTTGGCCTAAGACGGGGAGCCTATCGCAGTTGTAGCTGATCATACAGAAGAAGTGAATTCTACATTTATCCCCTGCTTACACAATACCTGGCCAGAGTTCTTGGCTACTGCTTTGGTTGAATTATCACCTTAGCAGTCGCCTTATGCCATAGACAGACCACTGGTTTCATAACTATAGTTTCGAGTTAATCATGATTTCGTTGTAATGTGTCATGCCTAACCATGATTTACAATTAGATTTATACATAGTTTTGGAATTAGATATTTTTTCTCATCCCGAGCCATTTTTGTGCTCCCAACGCCGAATACATCAAAAATGGAGGTTCCGGACACTAATACTTTACCAAGCAAATACAGTTTCCTTTGAGTTTTCTATTTGTCATAGAGATATTTAGTTGGCGGGAACAAATTTTTTTCTGTTCTGTCAATATGAAAGTCATTTTTGACAATTTAAAAGTCAATTAAATGTCAATCTTGACATTTTTGTCAATGCCTACTCCATTACTATTTAAAACCAAACGAGAAGACAAAATAAATTTTAGTGTCTTGAGTTCTCATTTAGGAAATCATGATCTCGAAACTAGTTATGAAACCAGTAGTCTGTCTATGACATTAGATTCATTTAGAATTGGGTTTATCAGAGTTAACGACTATGTAATAAAACGGCAGACGTATTTAGGTGACGATATCGTAAAAAACCGAATTATAATTTTGATATTTTGTCATGGTGGAGTAATGCGAACATACATAATTAGATGCATTAAGTAATCAAATTAAATTTTCACTGCAAGATTAAATAACCTGAATTTGAGATATGATACTCTAGTCACAACATTAGAGACAGAGCTGGAACCAGATTTACACATTAGATTTGGTCCGGTTGGTTAGCGTTTCTGGATCGATTATTCAGAAGGCGACAGTCCTTGCTGGATCGATTATTCAGAAGGCGAATATATATAATTTCACGATAGTTGATCATCATTATTATTATTTATCACTTATTATTTTTTTAGCCCTTCTCTTAATCAAATAACTTCTTTGCTTGAGTTGCAACACATGATCTTTTGGTATATCGTAATTTAACCATTTAACCCTCCTTGAATCGAAATTTCTGAGGCCCTATTATGATTTATGAAACCGATCTCATTTCTCATTTTTGCGATTTTGCGGATGTGATTACTCTCATTAATTGTTTGACGTAATGCGATAATCGCATTTCCCTTAGGGAAATTTTTATGTCAAAATACAAAAAAAAATATTTTAAACCTCGAAAAACGATTTAATTTGTTTTTTTTAATGAAGGTGGTAATTTAGTATTTAACATAACATTATGTGTTTTGTTCACCGGTTTTCTTTGTTTATAACTACAGCTGATAAATAAATAAAACACATCAATAGAATAATAATGCGTGAATGAAAAACGTATTTACATGACAATGGTTTGAATGGAGCAACTAAACTTATAAAAGAAACAATGTGAGCATGTGTGTTGACAAGAAAAGCAAAACACTATGATAGCGTTTATAAAAGTAAATGAGTTAATTCAATTCTCAGCACTCCCACTAATTAATCCAATTAACAATTTTTAAACGAATTGATGAGACACCTTCCTTGAATTGTGGACCTGGTCTACAATTCAAGGAAGGTGTGTCATCAATGGTTTAGCAAACACGCCCGCCATCCGACCCTTTGTTGAAGCGAAAACTTGATGACTCCCCTTGACGAACAAAATGATGTTTTGAACTCGGAATTTTTGGTAACCACAATTGCACTTTGATTGTCGATTTTCATTATAGTTGCTAGCTCTTGCTCATATCCAAGATTCTTTAATAATTGACGAAGCCAAACTGTTTCCCTTGCTCCATCAGAACTCAGCATCAGTGGTTGAGATTGCAACAGTTCTCTAGTAAGTAACTTTTCCAGGTGATAATTGCATTTTCAATGAAAAATGCATAACCACATGTTGATCGTCTTGAATCATTATCACGGCCAAAATCCGAATCGGTGAAACCGCAGTTAAACCGGCTGTTCGTCCATTGTAGTCGATACCATAATCAATTGTACCTCTAAGACATCGAAAAATTTCTTTAACTGCACCAACATGTATCAAATTTGGATTTTCCAAACATCGCTTAACAGCTCCCACTGCATACGAAATTTCTGGTCTTGAAACAATTGCGGCAACTATTAATGAATCGACAGGTTGTCTGTATGGAAATAATTCATTCTCTTCAAAAGTTCATTTGAAACTCTTCAATCAGTTTCCCGATATATTCTCGTTGAATGATGAACATCCTTTCATTCTCACGACCACAAGCTAACTTCAACTTTGAACTTTGATGACAAATGGTCCATGACTATGTTTAACATTTCTTGGAGAGGCTTGGAGGCAAAACCAAACCGACGTCAAAACATACAAAAGTAATAATACCCTATGATCATTTATTTCTCCTCGAAAAACATTGCTATCTGCATCTGATTGTTCGATGTCAAATTCTTTGAGGAATTCCGTGAATTTCTGATTCCATACTCTTGAAGCCTGTTTAAGACCATTCAAACTTCTTTCGAAACGACATACCATGTTTGGGTTGTTGTTTTTTACACCCTTCCTTTGGTACCTCCATGAAAATTACCGTGTCAAGTTAACCGTTAAGAAATGCAGTCTTAACATTAAATTGCAGGATTTTCCAGTCTTCAACTGTGGCAATGCTTATTCGCAAGTTTCGCTTTCATGAAGTGAATTGAATTCTTCATCAATTGCTTTTTGCCATTCGTCTCGATCTGAAGATTTTAATGCTTTCTCGTATGAAACTGGGTCAAATACGACTGCTGAGTATCCTGACACAATCAAACAATCTGTTTTTTAGGATTTTGTCGGAAACTGTATCTGTCATTGTTGCGATTCCCCTCAATAACGGTTTCATTAAGTTCCGTTGAACTATTAGTGGGGCTGTGCCATCACTTTCAACTTCTTTTTCGATGACATTACCATCACCATCAATAACAAAAACTTTTTCATTTGCTTCATTGAAATGAACGTCACTAATAAAATTTTTTTGTGTATTTGAGTCGTATAGGCGAAAATTTTTGGTGGTAGGCTCGAATCCAACAAGATTAATCTTTTTAGCTTTTGGATCCCACTTCTTTCTTCCAAGTTGCTTTGGAATTTGAACAAAACATTCCGTTCCAAAAATTTTAACATGACTCAATTCTGGCTTTGATTCTGCTTATAATTTTGATAATCCACTGGGAATTAACATTGTTCTGGCACTTTCTTAAATTGTTCGATTGCCTCGTTCGATGCGACCATTTTGTTCTGATGTATATGGAGAAATGCGTTTCCATCTGATCCCTTTTTCCAACAATAAATTTTCAATATCTCGATTAAAAAATTTCAGACCATTGCCGAATCGAAATTGTTTGACTCGGCTTTTCCAATCGTGTTGAGACTCAATGGAATAAGATTGCTCAAGTTAGTGTAGACTTCAGCTTTTGATTTTAAGAAGTATATATATCTGAAGTTGGTGGCCTCATCTTTGATGAGCAAGAAATAACGGCTTCCATTGATTCCTTCTTGCTCCATTGGGCTGCATAAATCAGCATGCAAAAACTCTCCTCTTGACAATCTTCACAAAAAAATTTATCACAATCTGATAAATTTACACCATTGGACATATTTTCTTTTACCATTTTCATTTTCTTTCATTACGACGGAACTTCATTTTATTTGACTTCGTTCGTCTCTATCACCAACTGCGACGCCACCATTGGAATTTCAAACTTTGCAACCATCTTTTGAAATAAGCACATTGAATCCTTTGTCAGTTATACTGATTAAAGTGAAAACAGGTTTTGTTTCAAGTCTGGAGCAAATAGCACGTCTTCCAATCACCGCGTCTCCCACTGATCATTTATTCTTGCTTCTACCAATATTGTTCCGAAACCACGAATATTTAAGCAATCATCATTTACTATCCAACAGCTTGTTTGTTATCTTTGTGGATGTCTTGATAATCAATAAACCATTCTTCATGAAATGACACATGGTTAGAAGCAGCTGAGTCAGCAATCTAAAAATCATTTTTTCTCTTGTTACATGAATTGGTCAACACACAAAAAGCTACATCGTTTCTACTTTTGGATGAATTTTTGTTTGGACATTCTCGAGGCCAATGATCAATTTCTTGAGAGTTATTGAATTTAGTTTTCTTTTTCGATTCATTAATGTTGGTATTACCTCCGCACTTCTGTTTTGGTTTCATTTTTGTAGCAAAAGCAACACCTGCGAACGAATTTCGTTGGTATTATACCAAACGGTTTTATAGTTGTTAAATTTTGGCGTTAAACTACTAATGATGCGAACGATTTTTAATTTTTCGGACAACTTTTCTTCGGTTGACTTCTCAACACCTATGTATTTGGATTATAAATGTTTTATATTACCAAAATGCATGAAAATGCTATAATACGACCCCTATGCTACCTACCCCTGCCCTACCTACCATAATATGAGAACAACCCTCATTCATGAACGCAGCTCATCTGGCGTTGCTTGAATAGCGTTGTTTCTATCCTCATTCTATGACTCTGTTTCATCTCCGGCTTCAGGGTAGTTTACTAAATTTAATTCGATATGAGCAGGATAAAACAATTACCATTTTTGATAAGTTGCGACTCTAATACTCATCACCCGTTATGAAGTAGCTTAAATATTACCAAGAATAATTCGTTTCTGTTTAAATATTTACGCACTTCTAATTTAAAATTCTGGCTGTGAGTCAACGTTTGTCAAATTTGGATGAGCGGAATGCACAAGCGATTTGGTTGATATTAGTTTGTGTATTTTCGATTTAATCTTTAATTGAGGAAGTGATTAATGAATGACATTTTCATTCTACTTACTGAAATAAGGTAGGCAACCAACTCGGGAGTTATTGAGTAGTTAATTAGTTAACCTCACCCATAGGCTTATCACTATCAATGTTTTGCGTTTAATTTTATTCTCCTTTCCACTATATAAGACAGGTGTTGCTGATGGAGTGTTTGCTGTTTGTGAGTTACAGCACGGGTTTTCCTTAATTTAGGATCGCTTATATCAACTCTTTCAAGCATATATAGGTCGTTTCTCTTCCAAAAAGCTCGCATTTTCGTGCTATATTTAGCCTTTCTTCAACCTATTTAAGAGATTTGAGAAGAATCGCTCTTACTTAGTATCACGCAACAAGCTGATAAATCGCGTGAAACTGCTATACATGAACTTGTTACTAGGATTGAAAGATTGTTAAGCAACAATTTATAAGGATAGCATTAATAAAATAATCTATACAGGAATTGGACCCACGCTCATGTTTCGCGTTGTTATATGACTTAATGGAACTCAATCTACAAGTTGTGAAAGAGCAGTGTCTTGAAAAGGCTTGTATGTTAATCCATATAAAATCAATTAACTATTCTTTCCAAAAAATATTGGTGGACTGTTTGCTTCTTCTCTTAGATCAGACGTCGTACGTGAAGCAACTAGGTCTTACATCAGGCAGTATAATTCTCCGTAAAATGTTACTTGAAGTAAACTCCTATAAACACCATTTCCATATTTTTCGTTGGGTTCCGGACTACAGAATAAAGGTTTCAAGACTATATTACCGGCGGTATATTCCACGAGACCTGCAGTCTTCCATTCTAAGAACGGCTTGCTCCGTCGCTTTTCGACTCGAATGAAGAACAAATTGTTACTAGAATTCGACTTCGACAATTCATTCTTAGTGGGTCCCTTCGAGAGATTTATAAATGTATCAAGATTAATTTAATAATCTGGTGCCTGAGTTGCTGCATACCTTCTCGCTGATCGATTTTGCTCTGAATTTGATTTTTATTTAAGTTTAAATCTCGCGATTAAATTATTACGGATGAAAATATGTCGTTGGGGTATCCATTAACTACTTCCAAACTGGCCATGAACATTAGCCTTCTCTATTCCAATAACGATTGTGATATCGAGACAAAGTATAGCTCATGCAACGCGGAATCAATGTCTCTCTTTCCTGCTCAAGGTAACCTTAAACCAGATTATGAGATGAATTTGGCTTTGGATCACAAGTGTTTTACTATTTTGAGACTATTTAACCTTTCTTCTAGTTTAGGCTTCCTTATACTCACTTAAGGGTTCAGGATCATTGTGGATCATGGCCTGAATCTGGATGATTAACGATACATTGTACGTAGTTTACAGTCGTCCAGTGTGTTTTGTACTACTGGATACATCATTCTGGTTACTGAGTGAATAGTTTATCATTTCACTTTTAATATCAGGTCCAGCTAACTGAAACCCTCCTTGTAAATCTTATATGTTTTCTGTTTCTTGTGTTATTTTTTTTTAAACCTTAAAGGGTAAGATTCAACTTTTGATTTCTACTGACCCGTTGCCCCGCTTGGACAGGGTTTGAAACCGTTAAGGTAAAGTAACCGGTTGTGCTAACCAGTAGTTATTTTTTCGTTTGTTTAGGTCTTGATTTGAGGTTGGAGGATTCATGCTTCTACCGCCTCTTAAGCTTAACTTTTAACGATTATAATTAGTAATAACGGTATTCATGTTGCAATGAAGGTATAGAGTGTGGAACAACTGTGAAAAATCCTCACAATGTATCTTCAAAAAGCTCACCGGCTTCCACTGTGTAATAAACGGAAGGTTCGACGCGGGCGGACTGATTCTCTCGTTTCTCATAATTAAGTTTGTGTTAGAAAAACAATTTCACTTATGTTGAGAGGCCATCTCGTTTGATTATCTAAGGCTCATTTTCAACAGTCTCCTTTATTAGTAAATATTATTAATTTACCCAACTCTCTCTCTAGTTTTCACATCTCATAAAGGGATTTTGCGTCCTGCATACTAAGGTCCTCCATCCGTCCCGATATATTGCTCTCGCCCTCCAGTTTCGACATCCTATTATACGTAGGTTTTGTTCGACGTCGTCACGCCAGCGTAGTCGGAGTCTTCCTCTACGACGCACACCGGTTGCTCGATGTTGGAACACGTAGTCCAGCTATTTAACTCGATTGGATTTGATATCCGGGATATTTGATATTTCGAATGCGACATTCGTTTTGCGTAACTTTAATTGAACCAAATATGGAACGAACGACCTTCCTTTCGTAAGTAGATAACATTCTACAATCATTAAATGTCAGGGTACAGCTCTCGCTTCCCAAAGTCGACACAAAATAGTAATTCACTTTTTTTAATTACTTAAAATATTTTACCATACGCCTCCATAATTATCAGTGACTAGTTGTAATATTCTCCATAATTTTCGTAAAAATACGTTGCTTCCATCAAACTGACATTGATAAATGTTTTATGAATTTTTATCGTGTGATATGCCTCAACAGCCTAGAGGACAGTTGTGGCATACCAAACCGGGTTGGTGAGGTGCAAATTCGTTAAAAACAACGTATTCTCATGCGATTACGATCGGTGATTGAATAAAACCGAAGTTGAGTGCAGATCTTAGCGCCCACCCATCTTCCATGCATGTGTAAATGCTGACAAGGGGCTTGGAACGCACAGATGAATTGTTTGTGTGAGTAGGTGAATGCATGAATGATAGCGTGAATATGGTGGTGCGACTATGGACATCAAAGCGGCAATGTCAGTCGGCCGCCACTAAAAAAATGTCTCAACATATCGATAAACTTATTTCGTGAACTATTGGGTTTCACGTGTATTTGTTTAGAATGCAGGTCGGTGTGTGATGAACTGAAGGAAGGTAAGATTGAATACTTTTCATATTCGTGGCCCTGCAGTCGCATCTGTATTTCTTCCAAGAAAATTTTGATTTTTCCCGGTTGATTCAAACGAATAGCGGTATGATTTTGGCGTACGAAGCTGAAATGCCAATTTGTGTCACTCTTAAGAAGCATATACTGGAACTAATTTTTTCATCGTTTTGCGCATCCTCTTGAACACAACAAAGATCTGTGGGATCGGTTGAAAATAGTTTTATACTTCTTTAGCGCTATCCCAAACTAAAAATTTGTTTGGTTTGTTGGAATTACTTAATTCGAAAATGGGAAGATATCATGTTCTGGAATTTCTTATTTTTTCTCCATCTTATCGAGCTTACTGTTTAAGCTGGAGAGAATGGAGTAGCCCTAATGTAGTAGTTCTCGCGGTCATCATCAGTCTATTGAATTAGAAACTAACTAAAATGGGTTCTTTTTCTTCGTTATTGATGATGTGGAATAGTTTAAGTGAGACTATGCAGATACATCACCAGAATTGATCTTCAAAACAACTTTTGGTAGATATCGCTCGAGATTCTGTGGGGTCAATAACGAACGTATCTCAGAATCGAGAGAGCAGTTGAGGAGCCCTTCGATCTGTTAAAGTAAGTAATAAGTAAATATTGTAGTGAGTCTACCAGGAACATTTATAATTAATACTTCGATATACAGTTGTTATCGGGTATTATGGAATATTGGGCGCTTTCAGGACACTTCATAGTTGGGAACATGTTGAGTAATGTGGCGCCCAACGTTATAAAATTGTTCAGCACTAAGAAATTTTCAAAGCATATTTGCGATGTTTCACTAATCATGATAGCGGACCTGAAAACACTCATTGTAAAAGCTGATTTTATGCCTTTGGAAGGTGGTGAATTCATCATTTAAGCTCGGTTATATTACAAAGTAGCATCTCAATAGGCCTAAAGATTGAAGCTAAAATTACATACAATAACAACAAAAACAATACAATTTAACAATATTTATTCAGAATTCATAATCCCCCGTCTTTAAAAAAAATGCTAAAATATAATTATCTCTTGTCTAATCTCATCTCTACTAAGCTGGTACCTTCAGTCAGTGTGAATCATTTCGTACTTTGAAAGCGTAATGCAAAACTATTATTTGGCTGTACACCTTTAACAGCATGCATACTAACGTCCTTCTGAGTTGGCCTTGTAGGCACTTTTAACTTTCTTGATCTCGATTCCGCCTTGGCCTTATCCATTTGCACTTCTAAAATCAAAATTGGCTCTTGTCCCGCTTCCGACACACTCGACACTGCATTTTTATCAGTCGTAATGAGTCGATTCTTTACTTGGAATGGATTAACCTCCTGTAAGCTTTTACTGCATTGTAAACATACGCTTGAACCATTATCATCTTTGTGTACCGGGACCGGGAGTAGCCGCTCATTCAAAACAAATCTATGACTGCACACGTGCTGAGATTCTCGTAACACCTCACGTTTTTTACGTTCGAGTGACATTTTATTGGAAACACTGATACAATCGCTTGAGTTATTCGAACGAAATTCACCAATTTTATTGATTTTCTCGTCGTTATAAGATTTAAGGAGTAAATCCACAGATGAACATCTCGATGGGAAATTTCCCATTGATTTTGGTGATGTACCACCCGATGTGATATCATATTCGGTGCGCTCGTACAATGGTCTTTGATTCAATTCGTAATTATGGCGTTGGCAGGAATAACTCAATGGGCTCTTACAGCAGCGGCACGAGAAATGCTCGAAATCTTCCTGGGGTGGTCGAAATTCGGACACTTTGGAGAATCGTTGTTGTTTGTTGACGGGTTTGGTTTTCACAAAATCATTCGATTGCACAAAATGACTGGAAAAATTACAATTTTTTCGGCAATAGCATTTATCTTTATGTTGTGGATAAAATTTAGCACCAGTCATAATTAATTAATAATGATTAGTAAATTAATATTTATAATAGAGAAAAATGTTAAACAATTCTAGTGAAAATTCTCGATTTGTTTACAAATTTTTGACGTTTTGTTTTGGACGTGGTTACTATGGTCGATAACGCAGATCTAGTTCGTTTCTTGTTTGTTATAGCTACGGTATCTGACGTTTTTTTTTACAAACTATGAACATACAGTGGACAAAATAATTATATTTTGTTGCGAAGGGGGCGATTGATTAGTAAGATGTCCCCTTCATTATATTTTTCTTTATTTTTTCTTTATAATCATAAATATTATATTATTACAATCATAAATATTATGGTAAGGATTAATCGGTTGGTCGGCACAATAAATTCCTCAACCGTCTGTGTTCTCGGTCTTAAATTAAGCACATCTAATGACTCAGTTATTTGGATTTTTTCTCAGGCTCTTATGAAGCATAAATTGATTCAAAGTTATAACTAAATTGTTTAGTGCGAAACGTCCTTCTTACAGTCTTAACTCCTTAGCATTGTCAATGCGCGGCTCTTTAAGTAAATATAACAGCGACCAAATGTGTTCGTTTCATTTTTCATTCTCCAACGGAAATTAATTGTTTTAATTGGTTTATGGCCCTTGGTACGTCAGATTTTCGTTTTCTTGGTGGTATATGACAACTGGATTTTAATGATGTTGATTACTTGAGGCGTACTATGCTAATTTGGCGGAAGTATGCTGTAAACATGCTGCACAGGTGAATTATAAAACTGATTTCTGTAATTTTTCTCCGATCTGATAACCGCGAAATAGGTGACTGCGTATGCATTTAAATTTAGAGGTACCCAGGAAGCTCGATATAAAGGTTTGTGGACACATGCTCCTTTCGCCTCCTTATGTCTTCTTTCCATAACCCTTACTTAATTTTTTTTAACTTTAACTTTTTAACCAACAGGAAGCATTACTATAAGCATTCATCACCACCAGAGGTTAGCCATTGTGCTTTGTTGTTATGTTGATTACAAATAATTTTAGGAAACTTATTTTGTATAATCCGGTACCGTTTTATAGAAGGTAGCGTTGACAAATTCTTCTCTTCGCCTTTTAACTGTACTCAGAATAAAGTTTGTTCCTAAACAAATAGTAGTCCTCCCATTGGATTCGAATCTACTTTAATAAGCGACAACTCTATTCCTTATTGACTCTCCTATTCCTGCGTTGCTAGCATCTGTATCTAAGGTAAACATCCTGCCTTCCTGCGGATATGTCAAAATTGGAGAACCCTTTTCAAACACGGTAAAATGATTTAAAATTGTGTGAAACTTTGCAGATCTGCAAAGTTTCACACAAGCCAATATAATCAAATAGGAAACCCCGTCCTTGTCGAATATACTTCCAGTACTCGGATGGTTGCTAGTACTTGCTAAAGAGAGCTAGCTTACTTAAATCTATGGCCGGCCTAGTACAATGATGTCATCCAAATATATCAGCCTTGTTTATCAGTTGCGTCCTTTTAGAACTTGCTCAACTCTCAAAGGTTACAGGAGCAATGTACAATCTGAAGGGCATTATCGAAAATGTTGCCTTTAATCATCGGGAAGGATTGCTTCTAGGTAGTACCCGCTTTTAAGAAATGTACCTTAAATTTCTTCTGACATCATGTACAAGGTGTCATCAATGCGCGATAATACCTATCCTTAATAAGCATCCAGAATAGTTTTCTGAACAAGACGTTATTGATTCGATGTTACACGATATTAATTTTTGCTAATTCGTCATCATTAAAAGTAAATATAGTAAATCGCCGAAATAGCGTTAACGGCTCCTGACAGAGTCAAATCGCCAATTGACATCTCCGTTACGGCTGATTATTCGGTCCCCGAAGACAGTGTGCAAAAGACCGATTGTTTCGTTTGCTGTGTGGCAAATTCCGCCGTCCTGATGAAACCAAATATCGTGAGTGTCCTCCTCTTGAATTCTGGGTAAAAAAAACTCGTTTATCATGGCTCGGTAACGCTCCCCATTGACTGTGGGGCGGCTCCTTGCTCATTTTCGAAAAAATGGACCTATGATGCCGCCGGTACAAAGTTCACACCAAACAGTCACTCGTTGTGGATGCTTTGTCGGAAAAGATGATTTTTCGGTAAAAATGCTTATTTTCTTCCAAGCGTTTCGCAGCCCAATTAGCGAACCGAAAACGTTATGGATGGTCATTTTGCTTCAGCTCCTGCACTAATTGAACTTTGTACGCCTTCATGCCGAGGTCTTTATGCAAAATTCTCTATACAGAACTGCGTGAAATGTTCAATTCTTGAGCACGATGGCGAGTTCATGTTGATGGATACTCAGACACACTCTGAGCAATAGCTGCAATGGTCTTGGCTGTACGCGCTACAAATGCACGTGCATGTGTTGGTTTATTCAATAACAATCCAGTTTCATAAACTCATTTCACAAGTTGATGCACAAATTGTCTTGTAGGCATTTCATTTCTACTGAATTTCTCACGTAAATGTCTTATAGTTTGGGTAGAACACTCACCACTTTGAAAGTAAATTTTCAATATTTCCCAATCGCTTTATTGAAGCGCAAAGCGACCCATTTGTCAAAAATTATACTTATTTTCTGTCATAACACGAATGACGTAAATGTTACTACACTCGAAATAACCGGTAGTTGAAATTGCAAACGCTAGATCGGCCACCCATTAGTTCTAAATATCATCTGGTTGATCTGGTGGACCATATTCTAATCACATTTCACTATTTCAGTATGTTTATTCAGATCCATTGTCAATTGTCATCCCTAAAAAAATTTAATCCGATAGTGCATTGATCTGTTATGCTAGTAGCTACGATAAATAAATATTTGAACCGCATTCTTCCGAACCTTACTAGAAAAGTACCAGGATGCTCCCAATTAAAACGGGAAACATCAGCAATCTGTTCTGAATCTATCATAACAGAACAAACAACTGATTTCGAAGCTTCTGTATAAAAGATAAATGTGCACGGTAATACGGGAATACGACTTTAAACGATTAAATTTTTGCAGTCATTCTCAAGTTGTGAGATAAGGTCAGTGTCCTTGGGGCATTTTCTATCTTTCACCTGCTTCCATCCATTCAGACTGGTGCTTAGATACCTGGATATTATCTATATAGTGATCTAACTCAACGTCTACTTGATGCATTTCTTCGCTTTTCGTGCCTTGTGTGTCAAGTTATCTCCTGGTGCGTCAAATGTGCCTCGCTCTATTACAAACCTTACTTCGAGATCTGCGTGAATCTGCGTTTAATGAACTCCGAATAAAGCTTACGCACCGTTATTGAACTAGTGGTTGACCTTGTATGGCTTCCTCATATTCCAAGGCTAACACATACATTCATGCTTTTAACTTTCTTGTGGTTCTCAAATGAGAACACATCACAATTCTCTTATGTGTGACTTCATATTTCAGTTCCAAATGAATATCAATCCACTGATAATTCCTTTCCGTTGGAGAAATAGTTTGCAAGACTTCTGCTGCTTGTCATTGAAGAACCAAAATAAGTGGGTTGATCTAAAATAAGTAGATTGAGCTTCCTATCTGCAGCCCATCCACTATGGAGTTATGAATCGACCATCAACCTCAAGATTCTTTATATGTTGTCTGTTCTTTCATTTAGAACTTTTAGGTTTCCTTAATTTGGTCGAGTTTTTGTTCCTACTGTTCAAACTTCGCATTTAGCTATGTAAACCGACTACCTTGTTCTTCTAATTTGGCGCCATACTGGTCTAATATTGTTTTTAAGCGAGGTTGATCGAATTCGTGGCAAGTAAGAGCACAGTCCTCATTGAATTGTTCTTACTATTGTTATTCCCCTGTTTAATTTCTAATCACTAATCAGTATCGGAGGCATACTTGACACGTCGCATATTTAGAATAACAATGTATAAAGACGCTCCACCTTGATGCAATATTTCAGAAGTATATTTTGTTGACGATGATGCCTACAGTCTTCCCTGGAAATAACGCATATTCGTTTTAAACGAATAATGCACTTATAAGGCGCATAATTGTTCAAATATTAGTTATTTTTATTGTAGTTTATGTCCTGCTTTACATAAAAAACGAAAAAGTCAGGAGTATGTAAAGCAATTATTATGTAAGATCCAAAAGTCCGAAACTAATAAGTGGTCGGTAATTTAAAAAGATTAGAAGTACCATTTTGATCGGTTTTAATTGCAAGAAGGTATTCCATTTTTGTCCAGTTTTATGTAAGAGCAATTTTAAATATTACGCCTAGGTGTTGTATTCTAATTTAACAACTAAAATTGCCTCTTTAGGGACTCTCGAGTAAAACGCGCAGGGTTATTTACGAAGTAGACATCGAAATCGATACTTACCAAAAATTTACACTGCAAAATTTAAAAATATTCCAATTGGATTTTTTTTGTAGATTGAAACATTTTTAGATAATCTTTAACATTTATATTAGAGAGGTACCTGAGTCCCTAACAGTGTCGTTGTAAAGATCAAATAGTTTTCTAACAATTTGAGATACACAAGAGAAAATCGTGATACAATTTACTAAAGTTTATTTTTAATTCTAAGGAAGACTATTTTAGACAATGTTTCTACTTTTATATCTCCGATCCTAGGGATATTTACGGGGTCTCATCTATATGACCGGATAGCTGTATCAAAACCTCATGTGAAAAATTGTTCAGCGTATTTTAAACAGTTGTGGTCTTTCATTTCAAACATTAAAATGTACATAATTAAATTTTCTAATTTTATTTCACCGATCCTAGCGATGTTCACGGCGTCCCACATCTGACATTGTCAGATAGATCAGTTAGATAGATCACCTTTACGATTATGTCCCCTATCCCAGGCATGTTGACGGGATCTCTTATATATATTCGAATAGGTCGGAAAATTTTCTATCAATATTGTGAAAACGGGACACGAATGAAAAATCATCATCATGGTTTCCAAAATTTAAAACTCCTTACTTTTCAATTTTATTCTCAATTGGAAATTTTGGTATTTTCGCCAATTGAAATTTTACCCAGTTAACATTCTCAAATAAGGTCCACTGGAAAATCCAGAGCTATGATTATATCGATGACTAGCGCCTGGTCTATTACGGGGTGTTTCAACAGGTGCGCTTCAACTTTTTTCCGATAGGGACGGCGAACGACGCCATATTTTTTATTAATCTTTTGTCATTTGTAAACTTCATTAGTATACATTTCATCATGGAACGCTACACACGTGAACAGCGATTGCAAATCGTGCAAATTTTTTATCAAAATAATCGTTCTGTTGCTGCTACTTTAAGAGCATTACGGCCATTTTACGGTCCATTTAACAAGCCAGCCCGTTCGACAATCGACCGTATAGTGGCAAAATTTGAGTCTACGGTTTCGCTACATAATGTTCCGGTGCCCTCGAGAGCAAGAAGCGCTCGAAGTGTTGAAAACATCGCAGCCGCCAGGGCTTCAGTTCAAGAAGACGCGAATGTGTCGCTCACACGACGTTCGCAACAATTGGGCCTTTCTGTGTCATCATTGTGGCGAATTTTACGTAAAGATCTTGGCCTACATCCGTATAAGATCAAGCTGACACAACAACTAAAGCCGTTTGACCATTTGAAGCAACGCCGATTCGTGAATTGGGCTCAAGAGCAAATCGAAAATGATGCAGATTTTCACCGAATAATCATCTTCAGCGATGAGGCTCACTTTTGGCTAAATGGATTTGTCAACAAGCAAAATATGCGTTACTGGGCAGGAAGCAACCCACACATGATTCATGAGGCACCGTTGCATCCCGAAAAAGTCACTGTTTGGTGCGGATTACATGCCGGCGGCGTCATTGGGCCATATTTTTTCATCGACGATAACGATCGCCATGTTACTGTTAATGGAAATCGATACCGCGATATGATAAAAGATTTTTTTTGGCCGCAATTGAATGGAATGGACTTGGACGACATGTGGTTTCAACAGGACGGGGCCACATGCCACACAGCACACGATACAATCGCGATATTGAAGACTAAGTTCGACGAGCGTGTTATTTCGCGAAATGGGCCCGTCCAGTGGCCGCCGTGCTCGTGTGATTTGACACCTCTAGATTATTTTCTTTGGGGTTATGTGAAGTCATTGGTCTATGCCAATAAGCCGGCGACGTTGCAAGAGCTCAGAGCCAATATAGATCGTGAAATTGCTGGAATTTCGGCCGATTTATGCGAAAGAGTGGTCGAAAATTGGGTTCAAAAATTGGACTTCGTAAAACGTGCACGCGGTGGTCATGCAAAAGAAATCGAGTTTCATACTTAAATGTATATGTTCAAATTCGTTAATAAAAAAAAAGTTAGTTTAAAAGTCGAACAGTTTGTGTTTTATTCAAAAAAAAAGTTGAAGTGCTCTTATTGAAAAACCCTGTATAATGATTTTTACTATGTTTACAAGAACTAAGAAATTTTCAAGATTCTTATGTTGTATGATTTTATTTTTAGTTCAGTTTCACAATTAGGGGACTAACTTCATCCTTCTATCTAGATTCCTTGATATCTTGATGTGATAAAATACGAAACTAGGCATACAAAATGTCGCAATGTTATGTTTTAAAGCTGGAATTATCTCTCGATTATCCGCATAACATCTATCCATAATGAAACCCGATAGAAAAAAGTCCAACGGCTTCAAATCGCAGCTTCGCACAGACCAATTGACATCTCCAAAACGGCTGACTATGCCATTGTCAAATTTGGCGTGCAAGAGATCGACATTGTTGACATTCATAGCGTCGATTTGAGGCCATACAAATTTGGTCAGCATGGCTCTGTAACGGTCGCCATTGACGGTAATGGCGTTTCCAATGTTTTCGAAGAAAAATGGGCCAATTATGTCACCACTCCAAAACTCACAACAAACGATTATTCATGGTGGATGTATTGGCTTCTCTACGATTACGTGTTCTACAACCCTAAATCCGGCAGTTATGTTTGTTTACATAGGCCCCGAGATGAAAATGCGCTTCGTAATATGATTTTTCGGTTTGTTTTTCGAGCTGGTCTATGGCCCACGCAGAGAACTGATTTCGAAGCGGATGGTCATTTGCTTACAATTGCTGAGTCATCTGGATTTTGTAGGCGAGTAATCCGAGGTCTAGTTGGTAGTTGAGGTCGATGGATTCTGTCTTACATTATGGACCACAACCGTAATATTCTCGGGCGTGTGCACTATCCCAGCTCGAGAACTACTTCTGTCATCCAATATCAATCCTTTTTCACGAACTTTCTTCACCAATTTCACTACAGCGGCTTCGCGCGGCGCTTTTTCACGATCCATATTTCTTTTCAGAATTCGCACGGTTTCGGCTACACAACACTGACTTCCAAAATAAGTTTTCAATATTTCGAAACGCTCAAACCAATAGATAGCCCACCCTTTACAATGGTATTATAATGTGGGATCGGGTCCGTAACTTATTTAGGAATGTCAATTGAGTACACAGACAGTATCAAATTTCCAAATGAGAATAAAATTGAAAATGGAGAAATTTTAAGTTTTGGAAAACATCGCGAAAATCATGATTCGTGTCACGTTTTCACAATATTGATAGAAAATTTTCTGACCTATTCGAATATATGAAAGAGATCCCGTGAACATTTCTGGGATATGCGATGTAAACGTAAAAATGTCTCTAGATAAATTAAAAATCATCATAATTAGATCCCGTTCTCCACACTCATAGCGTTTCGACTGATCTACCTGACCATGGAGGCGAGACCCCGTAAACGTCTCTAGCATCGGTGAAATAAAATTTGTAAATTTATTCAATTTCAGTAAATATCATCATATCCGAATCCTGTTCGAAACTATTGAAGGTCGAAACTTTAAACTATCCAAAAGTATAAATGTGACCCTGTAAATGTCTCTAGAATATCAATTGGGTAAATTTCCAATTGGCGAAAATACCAAAGATTCCAATTGAAAAGTAAGAAGTTTTAATTTTTGGAAACCATGATGCTAATTGTGCTGTGGCAATTGTCTACAAATTTATCATAGGGGACTTTAGTAAAAGTCCTGTCCGTTTCGCTCTGGCTGAGACTGAAGCCTAAGACGTGCAAATATAAACTCCGCCATTTTTAGTCAAATTCAACATTATTGAAAGTATAATTGTTACAAAGATTAATTAACGAAATATTCGCCATTACTATATATGGTTTTTTGCCATTTACCAGGTAGATGGTGAATGCCTTCGCTATAGAAATTTGGTAGTTTCGAAGCAAAATAGTGATCGAGCCATTTGTGGACATCTTCAACTTTCGTGAAGCGCTGGTCTTTCAAATATGATGTCATCGATCTGAATAAGTGATAATCAGAGGGAGCCAAGATGAGTTCCTGGGTTGATTTTTCTGTATGAAAAGCTTTGCCATGCAGCAATATCACCTTCCGCCTTCCTGCCCGTAAATGTTTTTTTTCCTCCAGAGCATCACTTAATTTGATCAATTGAGCCTGGTAACGTTCAGCTGTTACAGTTTGACCAGGTTCCAGAAGCTGGTAGTAAATGACTCCTTTCCAATCTCACCAGACACGCAGTAACACTTTCTTCGAATGAATATTCATTTTTGAAACTGATGTTGATGGCTGGCCTGGATCAACTCATTGTTTTCTGAGTTTAGGATTATCGCGCAAAATCCACTTTTCATCACCCGTAATGATTTTGGGCAAAACAATTTTTCTTTTGTACCGAGAAAGCAAATTCATGCAGATGCCAACTCTTCGGTTTTTTTTTCTTCGGTCAGTTTATGAGGAACCCATATTCTTCTTCCTTCTATATTTTTCCCATTGTAAGCAATCTAACTGTTCTGCAAGCTCTTTTTGAGTTTGACACGGATTTTCATCAAGTAAAATAAGACTAAAATTGCCATCACGAAATCTTGTAAACTACTTATTTACTGTTAAATGACTCACAGAATTTTCACTCAAAGTCGAATTAATCAATTCCATAGCCTGAGCAGCATTTTTTTTTTCAGTTGAAACAGAATAGAATGCAATTACGTAAATTATGTGATCAACATCTTTCTCTTAAAATTGGTGCACACGGAACGACTACATATATCCAAAATGGCGGGCGATTTGGATGCATTCAAGTATATTTAGAGCAACCCACTTCAGAGCCGAGTTTCTACTTGCACACCTAATATATTTTTATAAAAATTTCTTGGTATCCAAATATAGTTACTATCAGTAAAGCCAAGCCACTATTTAAGACGCTGTTGGAGTGCCATTACATTAACATTCTGACTAAGAGATCCAATAATAAAAGAAATAAACACTCACAATTGTTATTACAATCCAAACTCTCATGTTAAACCATAAAATTTTTATGACCACGTGTTAACCAACTTTTGGCCTTGTTGATTGCAACAAATAAACAACTTAATAGTTCTTAACCACTAAGCACGTACGTAAGTTCCTTTAGAAGACGCAATGGATTGAATTAACATAAAGAATCTACGTCATCGTAAATAGGTTGGTTCAGATGATACAAGATAGCTTACTTACGCTATAAACAAAGCTGTATAGGTCAAACTACTCCGATTGCTTGTAAAGCACAAATAAAAAGCAATATAGGAAAAATACTTAATTACCTAATTTTACGGCCGGTCAAAGTTGTAACAAACAATATGCCTTTAAGGCGCGCATGTGATAAATACGATCCAACTATATGACTCATGGACCAACAGGTGAAATTCCGTACATAAAATTAAATCTTTTTTGTTTGCTTCAATTTGACTTCTAAAATCAGTCCAATCGATTAATTGGTCAAAACTTTTTTAGTATCGAATATAAAAGATCGATTCAATGTCACGCGCATTAATTCATAAAATTTATGATCAAAGACGTTGACGTCTAAATTAATTGCGTCACCTGTATTATAGACGACGTTATTATGTCAACGTATTTCTAAGTGTTTATAATATGAACGTATTCGGATAAACGCAACTAAAACCGCAGAACGTGTTTAAGTGGATACGTGCATAATGCATTAAACATTTTAAATGGCAAACCAAATATTTGCAGATTAAATGCCGTCCGTCTCAATCGTCTCAATATATGTAAATGGTGTGGTATCTTTTCTGTATAATTGATATCAGGGTGACTGTAAAACCGAAGATATGTGTACCTACATATAGAACATTAGATGACATAACTATTCAAACTTTGACAATATTAAATCGTAATGTTCAGGGGAATTCTAGCGCTCAGTAGATAATTCGTAAGGTAAATGTTATTCTCTTGTGATACTGGAAATTACGCTAAACTTTGGTCTGTTAGTTTATCAGTTTTAGAGATCAAGACCATATTTGTTGTATAATTGCATATTTACAAAAATAATTATGTTCTTTGTTTTTTTTTTACCAAGGCTGCATGCACTTAACTTGTGGCTTTTTGAATCGCGGCAACATATTGTAGCATATTATATGTATTTGCATTAATGACAAACATATTTTTTTACAAAATAAACTGATTGTTGGTGATGACTAAGCTACATATTTATTTGGACGGTATGTCAGTGATCCGATCTATCGCTTATCACAAATCAGTATCAAGAGTTCGATCGGCTAAATCGATCGCCACATTTAATGTGGTTGATCAGTAATGTGCGCCGCCCTATAATTAGACCACCAAAACCAGTTGCTATCAGTGGAGCATTATTTATCTTAATTATTATTATCTTATTATTTCTTAATTAGCCCCGACCAGTAGTGTGTTGGAATAAAAAGCAATGAAGATAATCAGATCTAGCAGTCTGTAGCGTCGTTATATCGTAAGACGGAGGTCATACGAGCACTATAGTAAAAATCGATTTATATAAAAACTGCCGGTACCACGAATGGATTCTCATCCTGTACTCTTTAAAGTTAACAACGTTGGGGTGCGCTCTGATGTGTTAGACCTGTACAGTATTTGTTCATTGAAAACTGCAGTATTTTACCAAAATATAAATAAAAACAAGATTTTTTTTAAATGTTTTAATTATTTAAAATTAAATAATTTTGAGTGTACATAAATTGGAAAACAATTAAAATTTTGTTAAAATACATGCTACATATACAAGTATTTTGGAGTTTTTATATACGTTGGACTTAAGTAAGGCCCAACAATTCTCGATAGGGTTTAAATCCGGAGAATTGTCAGGCCAAGAGTGAATGTCATTATTTTAGTTAAACAGGACCTTCTCTATTAATTTTGCGTTATGGCAAGGAGCTCCATCTTGCATGGGAGATTTTCGGAGAGAGCTATTTTAGTGATGTTCCTTCATCCTATTATTCAGCGTTTGTGTAATAAATTGTTATATTTTTATTTTGGTTTGATTAGCGATAGAATTTTCCGTTTCCGTATTTCTTCTGTGCATTGAGAATATAGTGTAGGTAATTTATGATTAGCTGTTTTCTATATTGTATTTCCTTCATAATCCATCATTTTTGCAAGATTAATTGCAACTATGTTGGAGTTGGTAACGAATCCTATTATTTACCGCAAAATTGCCTTTTTGTGACACTCAATGATTTACTAGTATTTTCTCACAGCTTATTAGCGATATTTTTGCTTTATAAAAAGAAATATTATTTGCATTGGATTTGGGATTTTAATAATCTTAACATAAAGAATTGTTTATCGGCAACTTCGTTATATCTATGTAACTGAAAAGCTAGAAATATTTGATATAATTAATATAATTATTCAAAAGAAAGAGAAGGTTTGTGTACTTCAATACACCAACGACTGGATGTTTGTCATAAAATGCAACGTTGCCAATCTTGACTGTTTTAGTACAAGAATTATAATTATTAATTCCCAATTTCAAATCAACCCTAAATATTAATCTACATGTACAGTGCCGAGCTATTATATTAAAATTATTCGGTTCTCAGGAAATCTCATTCAAATATATTTAATATACGAGTACATATTATCCCTCTTTTAAGATACTGGTACGATTTATATTTAATTATAAAAATTATAAAATAAACTTATTTATCATTCATTTTAGAATAATTTTTTCAAATTTTATCTAGTTACCTTTACTTAAATATTACCTTCCAGCAGGAAAGCCATTGACGACACACTAATTACTAATTTACGTTTGTTACCAGTCTGAGATTAATCGTTTATGACAAGTCTAATACGAGGTGACAAGTCATAGACGAGTCGCATGTGTCATGTCTGATATTAATTGTATGTGATATATCCCCAGCAAACGTAGAAGAAGTTCCAGAACTAGTGCAAAAGTAGTGATAAAGTCGGGAAAAATTCATCAGTTTTATAAACAATTTTTAGTAAACATACGAAATTTTTGCGAATTCGCGATGGATATTTTAAGGGATATTTGAATGCAATCCGGTAGTTAATCTAGTTAGTCTGTTTTTTTTTTTTTTTTGCTATTTCGTGTTTGCCCAATTCTCAAATATGCAATAATGAATATGAATTTTAGAGTTATTTTGAATATAGTTCAAATAACTTTGGTTTCAGGAAATTCTACTGTAAGTTGCGGAGTTGCAGAATGATTAAATTAATAAATGTTTCAATTATTTAGGAAGCCGGAAAATATGATACAATTAAATTTCAGGAAATTTACAGATGCTTGTGAATTAATGCTTCATTGTAATTGCTGATTGTGTAGTTTAGAATTGTGTTGTCATTTTATTACTAACGACTTTACATAGGTGTCTGTAACGGGTCGAGTCAACCAATTTTGGTTAGGAAGCCGAAAAGTATTAATAGAATTAAATTTCAGGAAAATTCCAGATGCATGTGAAATAATAATATTTTTTCTTAGGTTGCCGTTTTAAAGAAGCAATTGTTGAAGACCAATACCATCGTTATCCATTAACCTATTAAGCCTTTATCCTTCATCTAGTAGATTAGAACTGTGTTTTCTTTGTGTTACTAACTATCGGCTATACCTAGGTGTCTGTAACCGGGCCGATTCTGTCCCACTTAACTAACCTATCCAATCCTTCGGTTTTGTTATGTGTAAAAAAGGGTGTACGGTGGACCCGGCGTCATCCGGGAACTCAAGCCTAAGAACTTGGTCGTACATTCAAAATCAATCAATCAATCAATCAATGGCAAGGAGCTCCATCTTGCATAAACCTCATCTAAGGGTACCACCTTTTTATATTGTTCTTTTCTCATGGTTTCTTCTACGAAGTTTATTGCACCAGGCCCATTTCCACTAATGCAGCTCCTTATCATTACGGTGGATGTTTTATGCTCGTGACTACGTAGTTCTCCCTAAACCTCTCTCTTGGTCTCCCTCTGACAAACTGGGCCGATTCTGTAACGGCCTCTAGCCTGCAATCGTCACTAATTTAAAAAAACTTTAATTTCGGATTTTTTTTATTTCATTTTTGAAGATATAATAGGTAGGGAAAAAAGTTCGTGGCCTTTCCCGGTAGATGGATTTACATTCATATATCTCAATTACCATTGATCATATCGGGCATTTTAACTTGTAATGTAAAAACGCGGCTCAGGCTTGCGAAAAAAATTGTGCTGTTTATGGAGAAGAAGCTTTATCAAAATCAGCAGCAAACAAATGGTTCAAGCGCTTTCGTTCTGGAAATATGGATGGCAAAGATGCAAATCGGTCTGGTCGACCAACCACTGGAAAAGTCGATGAAATCATGCAGAAAATTGAAGAAGACCGGCGTATAAGCAGCCATGCTATTGGTAAAGAACAAAATATTGATCACAAAACAGTGTTAAACCATTTGAAAATGGCTGGATACAAAAAAAAGCTTGACGTTTGGGTACCACATGAATTAACAGTTAACAATTTAATGGACCGGATTTCTATCTGCGAAACGCTGCTGAAACAGAACGAAATCGAGCCGTTTTTAAAGCGAATGATTACTGGTGATGAAAAGTGGATAAGATACGACAACGTTGTGTGAAAAAGATCATGGACGAAACGAGGTGAAGCTTCCCAAACAGTATCAAAGCCAGGATTGACGCCAAGAAAGGTAATGCTGGGTGTTTGGTGGGATTGGAAAGGAATTGTGCATTATGAGGTGCTGCCACCCGGGCCAAACGATTGATTCTAATCTTTACTGTCAGCCCCTAACGCGTTTAAGGCAAGCAATTCAGTTAAAACGTCCAGGATTGATCAGCAGAAAGGGCGTTGTGTTCCATCATGATACCGCTAGACCACACACATCATTGATAACCCTGGGAAGTTTTGATGCACCCACCATATAGTGTTGACCTTGCACCATCGGACAACCATTTGTTTCGGTCCATGCAGAACCATCTTAATGGTTTTACATTAAATTCAAAAGAGGCCTTCGAAAATGAGTTGTCTCGATTTTTCGCCTCTAAACATCTGTTCTACAGTGATGGGATCATGGCTCTACCAGAAAAATGGCAAAAGGTCGTCTAACCCAAATAAGACGGGTTTTCCGCATTTTTTCAGTGAGTCTGGGTTTTTTTGCTGGACGATTATATTTCAAATTATTTTCATATAGCCTTCGTCGCAATGTCATCGCTGATATCTTTATCCCTTCTTGACTAAGGTGCTTTTGTAACGCGCTCGTCGTTGTTCTGCGCTTTTCTAAGACCGATTGAATAATTTTCCGGTCTGTTATGGGCATTGTCCTTCTGATCCACTTACAGTTTCTTCTCTTGATCTCATATAATGTACCCCCAGATTGAAGAATCTTTGCCAAATTGCTTACTGTTGAGCAAGAAACTTTATCCATTTTTGCGACCTCGCGCAGGTCCTTTTTTCTACCCATTTTTGAAAATAAATATCTCAGTCTACACTTTCCAAACACACACATGCACTTTCACTTAAACACAAGTTTTTTTAACTAAATGATAAAAATCACTTAACGTAGATCATTTCAGTCACAAAATTTCTAAATACCCCTCGTCAAACCACGCGTCAAACATAAAATGAGAGGATAAACCAAAATTAAAATATGCTTGCTATTGATCTTTTTAGTGCTTTTTTAGGTAATAATTTTATTGCGACCATTTAAGAATGTCGTAAAATAATCTTAAAACAATAACAGATGTGATCCTAAATGCATTTTATTACTTTGAAATATGTAAAAAAATATAAAACAATAGCAGAAATTAGGAATTTCCAAAATACTAATAGTGTCCATAATTCAATGAACAGGGACTGTAGTTCGCTCTTTGACGCATAATTCCAATGTCGAAAATTTGAGAATTATCAAAGTCGAAGTTGTTCGAAATTCAAGTGAATGTGCTGAAAGAGCCGTGGCTGATCCATTGCTCTCTCTACAAACATCTGCCTGTGTATCCATTAAAGCAGTGATCATATCCGAAACAATCAGTTTTGTGTAGAACAAAACGTTTTGTCAGTTGGATTCCTTGAGGGTTTTTGGATGACCTGTATGTTCGGAGTATTGCTTTCGATTGTGTGAGGTTACTTGAGGTCGTGTCAATAATACCAGTGTCGTTGTATTTTTTGTACTAAAGATAACTTCCTCACATTTTTTTTACATAATCGTGTGTTCTTGTTCTTGTTCGCGATCAATCTGCGATCAAAAGCCAATTTGCAGTTTTTCTTTATGTGATGTGGATGCGGACTAGAAGTATGAAATGTTACCGTTTTCCTAGTACTCGTTGATGAATTCGAAGTCGGTGAAGGAATTATTAAAGGAACGGATAAAAGGCTCTACGGAAATTATTAAAATATTTTAACAAACTTAACACTGAGGTTGATATCAAAAGCGTATCCATCCACGACTGAGTTCATTTACTTAGCGATACGCTTGAAATACTGGGAATCAAAATCGCGGATTCTACCAAAATTTTGAATTTCCACTTTACAAACTCAGTTTGTAAAGGTTGTTAAAATTGAGGTATCTTTTTAAATTTTAAATAAAAGGCATAAATTGCGTCAAATCTTTATTTATTTTTATTGGTAATTAAAGTAAATTGGTTCCGGTTAATAATGAAAAAGAATGTCGTTCATGTGACTTCCTCTGCTAGCTCGGCAGGCTGTCAATCTTTTACCAAAATTTTGAATAACTTTTCGCATAATGATGGTTCAATTAGTGATATTTGCTCGATGATGTTGTCTTTGAGGTGTTGAACAATTTGAACAATGGCGTTAAATCGCATGATTAGGGTGGCCAAATCACGTCTGTCCTTCGAGAAATTATTCGATTATTAAACTTCTCTTTCAAAAGATCGATTAATTCCGTTGCTGTGTGGCATGTTGCACCATCCTGACTCCATAAAAAGTTTCTGGTTTCACAAATATGGATGCCACCACACCATACAACAACTTTTTTTGGTTTGACTGTCTTTTCAAACAATTCTCTAGGATTTTCTTAAGCCCAAATGGGGCAGTTTTGTTTATTCCAATCTGTGCCAACTTCAATCTGTGCTTTATCGGTAAAGGTAATTAGCTTGAAAAAATTCTCATTTTCTTTTCTCTCTCATTTCTGTGGCCCAATTGCCGATGTCCCTGACAGTCATACCAACAAAGTAAACAAAAATATTTTGACGGAAAAATATTTTTAAAAATATTAAGTCGGGAAATATTAATTTAGAATTAAATTTCGTGAAATAATAAAATTGTTTTCTCGAGTATTTAACCTATTACGCCTTTATCCTTCCTCTAGTAGATTAGAAGTTGATTAGAATTGTGTTGTGCCGTACGATCGCTAGGTGTCTGAACCCGGGTCGTTCTGTACCAAAAAATAAAACCTTTTCTATCCTTCCTATTGTTATTTGTAAACAGGCTGTAGGAATAGGCCCGGCGTTATCCGGGACACTTGTTCAGTACTTGGTTCTACAGTCCAATCAATCAATTAACCAATCAATCAATTTCTGCAGTACAAGTATACCAATTGCAATTAAATGACTTGGTTGCCGTAAAATGCTATTTCAGGTTTGAACACCGCCAAACAAATAATCAATTTTCGTTAATATTTTCTTCTGTGGAGTTGATAAACGTGCAAAAAGTATACTTTCAACCTGGATTCAGTACTATGCTCTACAAAAATTCAATACTTTAGATTTCTTGCCCCATATCAACCCCGACGAGTCCGGATTTTTGAAAAATGTATTTATGTATGGTTTTCTCGAATTAAACGATTTTAATAGAAGTGAGTTACGGCGAGGTTTTCGAATTTAAGTCATTTCTTAACCGCGATCGAATGTTAAACAAAGGATTGAGTTCCGGATGTGACTTGAATAATATTTAGTGCTCCAGATACTTATTATTCCAGATATTACGAATTTCGGAGTTTTAAAAAAAGTTGCAATATGACTAATCTTCGATTTAATCGAATTTCTGTTTAACAAACTCCCGTATGAAAAACAAACATTTGAGTCCTCTTCGATATGTAGTAAATCTTTCACTCAGTCAACATTTATTTCGTATTTGGCAAAAGCCAAAAACCTAACAGGATTATAATTTAAAATTTTGCAAAATATTTTCACGTCTTCCGAAAGGTACACAAATTTGAACGTCTTACGGTACCGACACACAAATCGATAAAATCAAGAAAAATGCTACGTCACCAAACATGCAAAAGCGGTCTGATTTATACCCATACCCAATACAAAATTAATTCTCTTGTACGCAAGATAACGGGATAATTTGGTAAACAAAATCAGTGTTGAAACTGAATAATTTAGTTGCGTATTATAAATCGAGTGCGTCGGATGATTTATGATTTACGGGAAAATTGATTTATCAATTCGGTACTAGTGATCGCGTCTAGTGTTTATCAAAATAATAAAAGTAAAATAAATTTACAGTTTGTATTAAATATGTGAATGTGAAAAGTAATTAAAACCCGTGTGGTGTTTATTGTGCTATACAGGGTATATGTATCTCGAGGTGAACGGCATTTTTAGGGTAGGTAAGTAACGCATTTTCATTCTTGTGTATCTTGTGATAAAAGAGCAATGGTTGTTTGTAACTAAACTTTTCTATATTCTAAGAATTAATTTGGTCTAAACTTATGCCAAATCACACCATTAAATAGTTAAGTTTGATTTCAGAAAGCTACAAAGCAATTTTCTTCACTCGATAACAAACAATAAAGTTCCGAAAAGTTTTAACACTGAAATACTACCATTTCAAACAGTTATTATTAAAAAATTACAAAATAAAAATTGTGTGTGTAATTAGTGGTTTAATTTAAAATATGTCGTATTATATAATGGGAGCTTCAACTAGGGAATTTACTCCCAAAAATGCACACAATTCGTAAAATCATCAGTGTAGAGAAGAGGTAGACCGAAGCCTGTTCCTAATTATAAGGTTGCGCGAATTACGTTTGTTGGCAGTTGTGGACTTAAAAAATATTAATTATTTGATAATATTTTTATAAGAGTCGATCATGGTTTTTGGAAGACAGGAATTGCTGGATCCTCTACTTCGATATTAATAGTTGGATTCTTCCGACAGCATTTTCTCCTGGTATGTATAGTAGGTAGTTACTGGGGGTTTTTCTAACACTTTTGTTAAAAAACTGAAAACATTTCACTTACATATAATAACTAAAAATTTATGGAGTGCTATCAAGGTAAAGTTTTTGTATTTCTCTATTTGCTTTATGATTATGGTAATTTTAGTATATTTAAGAGTCCTTATACATACGCTAACGTTAAAACATATATTTTCGCTTCTTTTTCGTAAATTATTTGATTTTTCACAAAACTTTCAGCTGACAATTGATTTGCTTGAAAACTTAAAAAAAATTCTGTTGGTTTCAAAAAATATCAGCAGAAAAATATCCTTTTTGTGATAGTGCTGTCTCTAGCGGTGAATAGCAAAAATACATTGTTTCTGCTGGAAATTTTCTGCTATCTTATACGAGTACAGCATTATCTATCATACCTTAATTAAGGTTTATTTGTTTTTCGTTTTGCTCTCTTATTAAATCATCATTACGACTTATTTTTTCTAGATGTTTCCCTATTTCTTCATAGTCATCCTGGTCTAAATTTTCAGTAATTGCCTTAATTATGCTTCCTATGCCGTTAATGAGTCCTCGTTTTGTTCTATGCCGTTAATAAGTCCTCGTTTATAATGGGTTTTAAATGGTAAAAGTTATCTGCGACGTTTTTAAATTTATTACTAGTAATTTTTATTTGTTCTCTAAAAAAGGGTTCGGCCTGAACTGATATTCCTACCTTAAGGGAATTTATACTCTTTCCTATGTTTGCTATATTGTACTCATAGTTGTCTAAATTTATTACATGTAGAATTCGGGAGTATGAGTCTATTATTCTCGCACTGCCGGTTTTTATCGGTAATACACCTTTGTTGTCATCGTAGTCAGTTATTGTCAGGCCTCTTGTTGATTGGATCAGCAATCTGTAACATACGTTTAATTTTATTTTTATGAGTCTTTCCTCTTTTAGTACAAATGTTGATTTTATTGTTTCTAGTAACTTGTTCTTTTGAATATTTTTTAGCTAATTTGTTTCTACGGTATTTTTAATATAAACTGTCTGTCCTTCTGTATAGTCGGGTGGTTTCGTTCGTTTGGGGTTTTATTTGTCTAACATTATAATCTTTAATTCGAGAATTTCGTTGTTTGAACAAGTTTAGAAGTTTATCGTAATTCTTTTTATGATGTTCGACATACTCTTGTTTTGAACTAAAATCTTCCTGATAGTTAAATGGGGTATATTTAGTAGTTGAATGAATAGCATTGTTATAGGTAATAATACTTTCACTCATTATTTGATCCGAATCTTTTTTGAATCTTTGGAATAAATAACTTAATAAATTTCAGTAAGAGTAGAGTGAAATCGTTCAACGGGTGAATTATCGGTTGAATTTCTTGCACACGTGTAGTGTATTTTAATATTATTTAGAATACAATATTCTTTGAAGATTTTTGATACGAATTCAACTCCATTATCAGTGACTATTTTTTCTGGGATTCCATGATGGGATATGAATACTTGAAATTGTTTTATTACGTTTTGCGGTTGTCTCGTTTTAGTAATGGTAAAGCTTGGGCAAATTTAGAAAATTTAGCTAGAATAGTCAGATAGGTTTTGTTGTTAATAGCATATATATCCATATGTACTATTTGGAAAGGTCGAGACAGGGATTGATTTGTGTGCTAATTACTAAATTACACATCAGTCCAGTTTTTGTATTCGGTCGTATACAGTCTTTGAATATTTGTCTTGGTACAGTGTCGTTAAAATCGCGGTGGCGTATTGTCCATCGTCTTTTCTTTGTATGTAAAATTTTAAATTGAACATCTAATTGTGTTCTTTTTGAATCGAATTCTAATATAATTTGGTTGTTAAATTCATTAATACTACAATCAGCTGTAGGTATTGATTCTTGACGTAAATTTTTGATTAGACTTCCAATCTCATCTTGCGAATCGTTAGACGATAGTGTTTCGTTCACCGAATTTGTATTAACTTCATTTTCTAACATAATTCGAGATAATGCATCAGCATTTGTGTTCTTGTTTCCTTTTTTGTAATTGATTTCGTAGTCAAACTCCTCTAGTTTGAGACGCCAACGTATCAATTTGCTATTAGGTTCTTTTAAACTAAAGAGCCACGTGAGGGGTTTGTGATCTGTTATGATCTGAAATTTTCGTCCGAATAAATATGGACGGAAGTATTTGCATGCCCATACTATAGCAAGTAATTCTTTTTCAATTGTTGAATAATTTTGTTCTCTTACCGTTAAGGTACGAGAAGCATAACATATAGGTTTGTCCTGACCTATAGTTCCTTGACTTAATATTGCTCCTAGAGCTACATTTGAAGCGTCGGGGGTTAGAATAAATTCCTTTGAAAAATCAGGATATTGCAATATGGGACCCTCAGTTCATGTTTTTTTACAGTTCTCAAAACAATTGATATATTTTCGTTCAGAATTATTTGTTCGTTTTTCCGAAGACATGCTATGTTAAGGGTTTTGTAATATTAGCGAAATCTCTTATGAATTTCCTATAGTAACCCAATAATCCTAGGAAACTTTTTATTTGTTTCTCAGTTTTAGGTATGGGGAAATTCTGAATCGCTTTAATTGTATCTGGGTTTGGTTTCACTCCATCAGTTGTTATTATATGTCCCAAAAAGGCAATTTCTCTATGAAGAAATTCACTTTTATCCAATTGTATTTTTAAATTGGCTTGACTTAATCTGTCGAATACTTGTTTGAGGCTTTGGATATGTTCCTGTAAACTTGTGGTAAAGATGATAATATCATCCATATCGCAAAGGCAGATTTTACCTTGAAGTTCTATTAATACGTTGTCCATCACTCTTTGAAAGGTGGACGGAGCATTTTTCAAACCGAATGGCATTCTTACATATTCATAGTGATCATAGTCAACAGTTTTGGGAATGTCATTATGTTCAACTTCAATTTGGTGAAAACCTGATGCTAGGTCTAGTGTCGTAAAATACATACACTTACCAAGCTTATCAAGGATTTCAGTAATGTTTGGCAGCGGATATCGATCGTCTATAGTTTGATCGTTTACTTTTCCACTGGCATCGGCTTTCTATGGCACGATCCAAATGGGAGAATACCATTGAGAATAACTTGATCTGATTATATCTGTTCAAATAATTTCGTTATTTGTGATTTTACTTCTTCTTTGTGAATTTCCGTGTAACGATAGCTTTTAGCAAATATTGGTTTTTCGTTTTTTAATTCAATTTTATGTTTTACTTGGTTAGTAAAAGTCAATTTTTGATTTTCTTGTTGGAAGAGATATTCGTATGCATTGCATAGTTTTAGAATTTACTTTTTTTCTTCACCGTTAAGGTGAGAAGTTCTAATTAATTAGAACTGGGATTTTCATTATTTTCTTCAGAAGAGAATGAATGATTTAATTCGATATTATAATTGTTTAGGGTTTCTGTTTGTAAAGGTTGTACAATTACGAATTCTTTTGAATGATTAGAGAAATTAATTATTTCGATAGGTGATGGCATTATAGATTCCTTCAGCGATAACTAAACCTTCTTGAATTTTGATTGGTTTAATATATATTTCACCATTTTCTCTATCTACTGGAATATTATAAATTTTTTTAGTTCTAGGTTCTATCGAAAACACTTTAGTGCTAATATTATCGAAATTTAGTGGAATAGAGACATTAGGCATTTCTAAAGTTGAATTTTGAAAATTGATTTTTGCTAGGATTTTTTTGAAGTGTTTTTGAACTAATTAATCCGTCGAAATATTCATGAAATTTAAGCAAGAGGAATTGCATACGTTCTCTAGTTTTAATTTCTTTTAATCCGTTAACGGTAATTGCACCATTTATTTGACGTTCTTTAAATATGGTTTTTACTTTGACTGTAAGTATTTTTTCTATTCGCTTGGGGTGGATATTGGATTAATAAAATTTTTATTTGCACCTGTGTCAATAAGAAATTTCAAAATTTTTTTTTGGATTGAACTTTATAAAATTGAAAGGAAGTGCTGAATTTTGCAGCTTATTTAGTTGAATGAAACCAACTGATCCGAGGCTTCTTGCTGAAAATCCTCTTCTTCTATTTCGGGGTCAACTGAGTAATCATACTTAATATCATTCACGGTGTAATCATCGAGATTGGGATGATAATTTTCATTAGATTGTTCTTGCTGTTCGTAATCAGGGACAGGGTTATGTGGTATTTCAAGTTGTGGGTTCTCTATATTATAAAGTTCATTTGACTGGAATCTGGGTGACCCAGTCGGTTGGAAGAAATTTCTATGTTGATTAAATTGTGGTGGTTGTTGGAGCTTAGGTGGTTTAATAGTAGAAGTTTCCATTGGTTCGACCTTCCTATTATCCGGTGGATTTTTATTATATTGAATTGGAGGTTTGTTAATATGTTGAGAAAAATTGTGTCGATTAGGTATGAAATTGTAATTTGGATTTAAATTCTTGAATATAAATGGTTTGTGATTGAAATATTGAGGCTTATTTTGATTTTGAAATCGGGATTGTTAAGGTTGTTGAGAGTAAAATGGTCTTGGAGGTGGTAATGGTTGATAATTACGAATAGGTAAAGGTGGTTGCAACTCGGAAAGTTTTCTCACAACTGGAATTTGATGATTATAATTTTTTGCGTATTGGATATTTTGTTCTTTCAAATAATATTGAAAAGCTTCTTGAATATTAGCAGGCTGCATAGCCCTAACCACAAAACCTAAAGGTTTCTTTAAACCTGCGAGATATGCTGATAAACACATTTCTTTGAATAACTTATTTTTAGTTTCAATAACTATCACATTACACTCATTTATTGTCGTAAAATTTATCATGGTGATTGAATGTGAATCCCTAATTAAATTTATTTCAGATCGCTTGTCTGCGTAATGACTTATTAGATTTTCTCTTATGGTAACCCAATTCAAGGGCGTCCCATACATAATCAGTACTTCGTTGGCTTCCCCAACGATTTTGTTTCTGATGGCACTAATTGATAATTACTATTCATATTATTGATTTAGTTTATTTGGGAATTTAAGTATACGTCAATGGGTTTAATAAAATTATTTTAGATCAAACGAATATGATTGTATGGAAAATTGAAGTATCGGAGGAGGGAAATTTTATAATGTTAAATAACAGTGATGTTGCCCGATTCCTGTTTAAATTAAGTTTTAATTCTAATTAATATTTTTTTAGGAAGCTTGTAAATTTTTATGACTTTTTATGGAAGCAGACAAGGTAGGAGGAACCACAATGGCTATAACCGGGTTTGCTAATAAATTTGATTTTTTAGCGGATGTTTGAATTTTTGAAATTATAGATGGCTTGGAGACTACAGAATAAAATTTAGATGGAGATAAATATTGCCGTACTTAGATAGTTTTTGTATTTTTGGGGTTCATGGCACTTCTTTAATTAAATTATTTTCTAGGTTGTTCACTCATAATAATGAAGTTTTATTTGAAATTTACCAATTAAAAATTTTTTGGGATCGTGATTGCTGATTATTTAGATCCCGAAAACAATAATTATTGTGCCGTCTTGTGCTTTACTAACTATTGACTACTTAGGTGCCTGTAACCGGGTCAAGTCTATCATATCTAATAACCTTTCCTATCCCTCCTATTTGTTATATGTAAAAGGGGTGTACGGTAGGCCCGGCGTATCCACGGGATCCCTGCTTAGTCTTGGCCGTACATTCTAATCAATCAATCAATCAAATTAAGATGACCATTTTTCTATTCAGAGTTATATTCGCCTTATTTCTTTCTGTATGGATCCCTCCAAATCACTTGTAGATGCTTGTCTATGGTAACCAATGTTGAGGTTACCCAATTCTAAATTCGTGTCATCTTTAACAGGTTTATTTTATCATATTTTTGGTATGCGTTTCTCTATTAATATTCAGGAAAATATTTCAATACTTGACTGGATTGTTTATTGTTTTTTTTATTGTATGTTTTCAAATTTTTTCCAATTCGTCACTTTAAAACTGGAATCTTTATTCGAGCCAAAAGTTAAAGACAGCGATAAAGTAATAGTCCTCGGCTAGAGTGCGTTTTCCATATTCGCCCTCGATCTGATCTGGACCGAACACAGCTTCCGCCCGGTATTCCACCTCGTACAACTCTCGCTAATGCGATTCAGCGTCGTTGATCTGCGCATGGACAAATTTTTCGGACACTCCGCGACAGTCATTTGTAATCTCCTTACTATGCTTGACTACTCGGTCGATAGCGTTTGTAGCGACGATTGCTTGGTTCTGTTCATTATTGTGCTACATTTCGTGATGCTACAATGAAAAATGTTGTATTGATTAATCAGCGGATTGCTCGATGTGTTAATCGATGTTGCATTATTTTGGGTTGCTCGACGTAGGTGTGTGTTGTTTAGGGTGCTCATCAACAAGATGATAATGAATTGATAGATCGATCAAAAGTGGCAATACAGGCCCAACAAGTACGTTTCGTCTTGCAAACGTTACAAAGGGTGTCTTAGTTCGACGTTTTGTGCGTAAAACCGGAGGCTCAAAAACGGAAGAGGAATTTCCCTACCACAAAAGGGGATCGACAATCCTATCTAGAAATAATTGATGTCTACAGTAATTCTTCTTTTTGCCGAAAAGATCAACAGCTACACAAATACTGCCATTACAGTAAATTATACAATGATAATCATAATTCATTTGCCACTTCGATCCTTTGTGTTATCAGTTATGTATTAAATTGTTAATTACATAATTTGTATCTAATTTGCATATTTAGGTCATTCACTAATTCTATTCTCAATCTGGAATCATCGCGGGAATATTTAGTTTTAAATAAGAATGTTACGATTGTGAATCGGGACAGCACAAGCGTTAATTTTGGATTTATTAATGCCCGTAGTCTGTTTTGCCATATTGATAAACTGAGAATATTTATCGATTCCAAAGATCTCCACGTATTTTGTGTCGTGAAAACACGGCTTACAAATAAAATTAATAACGAATCTGTCTCGCTGAATGGGTACATCATCTTGAGATGTGACAGAACACATAAAAGGGGTGAAGGAGCTTGCATTTACTATAAAAAAATGCCTTAAACTTAAGACTATTCATTCGTTCATTTATAGTAAAACTGAAGTTTTGATGGCAGAAATGATATTACCATCTATGACTGTGCTGATTGTAGTTTGCTACAATCCATCAACCCCCGTGCAATTCGATTTAGATGATTTTCAGGAATTCCTTTCCTCGCATATTTTAAATTATAATCCTTTTATAATTACTTGCGATATAAACTGTAATATGCTTGATAAGTCCCATAAATTGCATAATCTTTATGGGCTTTTACCATTTAGTTCCGTTCAGTCCCGTTCTCGTCTACTCATAACCGTACATGGCTTGATCAATACATTGTCCCAGAGTCAGACTACTCTAGGGTATTGGCGTCTAGTCCACACACTTTGCCTGACATCTCTGACCATGATTTTCTGACTATTTCTAATAAAGTCAGATCAGCTTATGACGTGGATACACAGTTAGATTCTGAAAATATAATGAATTACTTTTCTGGATAATGTCAATTCCCTCTTCAAAACCTTTTTATGATTGCCTGTATTATATTCATGACAATTGTGTGCCAACTGAAAAAATAGTTAATTGCCAATCGGCTGCCCCATGGTTTTATTGTAATATTGCTAAAAGTATGCTTGCGAAGGATCATGCATGCGTTTGCAAAATACAAAAAAAAACAGGCGGTATGGGGAATCTGTTTCCAAACTCATGTATCTTATTAAATCAAATTCATCCGGTCACGACAAAATAAACGTAAAATTTCTAAAGAATATTTTACCATATATTGTATCATCTTTGACATACCTGATTAACAGTTGTATCATGCATTCTGAATTTCTTGAAATCTGGAAAATGAACACTGTGATTCCGATTGTACAAAAGAAGGGTATCGATTCTTTGGATAATCTTAGAGCGCTTAGTTTAGTTTCCATTTTATCTAAAGTTTTCGAGATCATTCTTCGTGATCAAATTAACCAGCATATTGCAATGATCTTAATAAATTTCAATCTGGATTTCGTAATAACCACAGTACTATCCTGCTTCATGTAGTAGCCGATCTAGCCTGTCATCTTGACGGAAAAAACTCATTTGTTGTTCTAATACTGTTGGATTTCTCCAAAGCATTCGACTCTTTGAACCATCCTTTGTTACTACAGAAGTTGATGCTTCCCTTTAATTTTGACAATATAGCACTTAAACTTATGTTTAGCTACTTAACAGATAGATACCAAAAAGTCATTGTAAATGGAAAAGAATCAGTTCCTGAGCATATACCTGTGGTGTATTTCAAGGAACTATACTTCACCCAACTCTGTTTTCCGTTTTTATTAATGACTTACCACAAGCAATAAAATACTACAAATATCACATGCATGTTGATGATTGTCAAATTTATCTTGGTGGTACTAGTGAACATATATTGGAAACCTTTAACATTAACAATATTAATTTGGATCTGGTCCAAGTCTAATGGAATCTGACTGAACATCGCTAAAGCGTAAGCAATTCTGATTTCTAAAAGACGTTTTGGAGTGATACTCGATATCTTTATTGATGGTGTGAAGATTAAGTTTGCGAATCATGTTAATAATCTGGGAATTTGAATAATGCCAGGTTCACCTGGGATCCACAAGTTGTTAATGTTTGTGCTAAGATCAATTCTACTTTATATGGTTTGAATCTTTATAAAAATATCTGCTCTAAAAATGTTCGAATTTTGTTGGTTAGATAATTAATAGTTCCCCACGTACTATATTGCGAATTTATTTTTTAAGATGTAATTCTACCTCAAGTGACATGCTGCAAGTTACTTTGAATAATACCGTTGATATGTTAATGGACTGAGAAAATGAGCTAGTTTGACGCAATGGAGAAATAGGACATTTACCAAACTAGTAACTAATTTTACTGGATCAGTCCATAGTGATGAACAAAAAGACGACTGCGGCGAGATCATGTGACAACTACAATGCATATTCAATACTCCCGATTCCTTCTTAGATATCACATTCCGCATTGAAAATAATTTTCTAGTTGTTTAGAGGGCTCTGGTATCTTTACTACTCTCGATCTGACACAGCACTTACCATCTGATCGCAATTGCTTATTGTGTTATACATGAAACGTTCATAACTATTCCAAGTGAATTCACAATAATAACATATTTCATATGTAATGGAGAGCAAATGTTCCAACGGTTCATGTGTCATTTAGGTTTAATAAGCCGTTGTTACATACCGTTCTAGGTAAGGCGCCATTATAAACTCTGTACATGACCAACTCATTTGGAACGAATGAAAGGCTAAACAATTATTCCAATATTGCGATCGACTGTTCAGAGAAATTCTTATAGCAGTATTCCAGAATTTCAAGGTTGAAACTCTGCAAAGTTACCATGTTGGCACAATCGTGCATAAGACCCAAACTATCTATAGCGGTGGATGCATGATCTGGATACCCAGAGAATCGATGTAGTGCATACGATCTTAAACTTTTGGTCACCTAGCATTTAACCTTACCTTAATCCTGATTTAAAATAACCCATCCCCTAACATGTTTTCACATGTTTTGTTAAGGTTACATGCCTTTTGAAGTTCATTACACCCATCTTATACATCGACCATGGATTGAGACAACACTACTTACGGAAATCGCGGCTATAGTAAATTTCAAATTACAAGGACTAGTTGTAAGTGCCACAATGTGCTTGATGCATAAAATAGAAGATCATCCATTAAGATAAATTTTAAGCTTTGATCAAAGAATGCAAGTCGAAATAAACTATTTAAATTAAATATTGTTAACACAACACTAATTATTTTATTTTTAATTAGCAACATGCTAATTAGCATTGTTTAGCTTTTATCGCAACAATTAAAAATACCAACAACGATAGTGAGATCGAACCATTTCAAAAATTACAAATGAAGGGGTGTATCTGCTGTGGCTAGCACTCGACTTTCTTTTACCACAAATGTGTATAAATCTTGGATAGCTATCGACTAGAATCAGCACCGGTATTAGCACGAGTATGAAGGCCTTCGGCTCTTGTTACGATGACTGACGCATTTTGGAGACGTAACTACTAACCATGCAAGCATCATTCGGGACATGACGTTAAAGTAACAAGTTGAAATGCAAACTGCCAAGTGCTGCGACTTAATGAATTCATCTTTAATGTCTAAAAATTGATTTGACATAATACAAGTTCTTAGCCAGACCAGGCGCATCAGTTGCTTCTGGAATATCTGCAACCTAAACACCCGCTGAACGAAGTATTCAACGCTAAACAGTCGAATCTCTTCAACGCGATCTTCAGTGAGTGCCAATATGTCTTAAGAATTTAGAACCATGGCTGCATCAGTTGTTAATTCATAGTTTTAACATCTTAAATCATTCCTGTCGTCTTTCGAGACACAAATCACAAAAACCCAAAAGTCTGCTTTATTGAAACCCTGGAAATCAGAATGACGAATCCCGATACCTACTTGGGCAATAATTCGCTCTCCCGAATATTCCTTCGTAAACTGTCGTCCTTAAAAGTTTCCACATAGACTTAAAAATAGCGGGAGATGTTTTTTCTTGGAGCGGATGTAGCATATTATTTAAGTGTATCTCCCCTGGTCTGCTCCCATCTTAATGAGAAAATGAGCAAAAAGAGAAAAAATGATTTCTTTTGCTTTTTACCCACAGTGCGTGGTTGTTCAGTAGGCCCATCAATTGACCTCTTATAGTGCCGATGAATTTTGATAACTTGCTTCGTGTAGTGAGTGACAACTCGATCTGAAGAACGGAACAGGCAAATGATGGACGTCATGCGTTTATTATTGGCTATTTTAATAGCCAGCGCAAAATAGCTGTTTGCCAAACCAAACTGGTCAACTAAGGTAGCGATCTCCTCTTAATCTCTTGGCACCTTGACTTTTCTCTCACTTTTTCTCTAAGGTTGGTTGTGTTATTGCGGACAGTCGAGTATCCTCACACTATGAAAGTTTAAACAATTTTTCCTGGAAAATCGATTTTTTTGTTGTGAGTGGTTACAAACTTGCGTTTATTTTCTTTTCGATTAATTCATCAGTTCGGAAGTGACTTCAGTAAGTTCAAAGTATTTACAATATTTCTGTAGTTTTGCCACTGCAGTCCGATGAAACGACCGGATTTTTTAATTCAAAGAATTCAATGTTTCATTAGTTCGTAATCAAGCTTACAACGGCTTGGTAACCTAATCTCGATATGTTGTTTTTGTTTTTAGAGAAATTTTCTTATACAGAGTAAGGAAAAAGCTCGGGAACCCTAAAAAAACTGGAGAAAAAAATGTTTGATCGAAAACCAAAAAAGCAGCAGTTCAACACTTTTTAAAAACCTCAGTGACACCACACTCGATCTCTCCAGCCCCATCCCCCCACATTTTCGAAACTCAAATGTGCGCTCTTTTCCAGAACCGGGCATCTCATTCTTTCCGTGCACCTTTGTGGTTATGTCGTCCGCGTAAGCTAATAGGTGGTTTGATTGATAATATAAGCTGTTGGGCTGTGCGATGTTGAGCTGGCGAATGATAAATTCTTAAAATAATTTGAAAAGAATTAGCCTATTGGTTATCTTTACTGCTCTCCTAATATTATTTCGAACGGCTCTAATAGTTTTTCTTCGATTACCACTCTGGATCCTACCATTCCTATCATATTGAATCATATCAAGATGCATTGGAATTTTTTTTTGTGTAACGGAAACCAACTCGTAGAAACCAGCTGAAGCTTGCTATAGAAGAGGTAGTCGCATTCTTGAGCATTTCATTCCTCATCAGATTCTCTTAATTTTTCATTTTTGATATGACGTTTCGCACTTCATTGTAAGATGGAGCGGGTGGTGGTGTCATTATGCAATGATGTTGTTTGTCTACTGAAAGATGTTAGTCTGTCTGTTTAAGAGTGACGAGCAATAATTCCGCCTTACTTTCGTCCTTTTTCACAGTCGGTTGGAGTGTTTCTTCGTGATCTTTTAGTCGTTTTGACTATTTTAGTGTGCGAGAGGGATCCCTTATCCTGTCCATGAATTAATGAAGTATACAATTTTCGTCCAGGGATGTGTTCCTCGCCGGTTTCTTTATGTTTAAATGTTCTATCATAGAATTGAATAGTGGTTGGTTGTCCAATACGGCAGCTGCGAAGTTGGCATAACTGAATTGTTCAATGCCTAAGTATTGCAACTCGAATTCGTTGGAATTGATTATTACTGTGATGCTAGAAATTAGCTTTTGCGCACGATTGGAATTTTGACCGTAACTTCGTTGCTTGATTTTTACGTAACTTTATTGTTTAATTGCACATCCCGTTGTTGTTAGATGTAAGGTGAAGGAAGTCTGCATGGTATACCAACAGTTATTACATCGAGTTGGGAAATTTTTATTTAAAACACTTCTCGAGGTGGTCGTAGAATGGTCGTGCAAAAATGAGATGTTGAAGTTACTTTTGTGCAATCTGAGTACGCAGATTCGGTTGCTTATGGGACTGAAAACTAATTCCGAGCTCGTGCCTACAGATGTTGTTACTTTACCGATAAGCCTTATTTCTATCAGTGCAATTAGATCGAGCTCGTACTGAGGTGCCTGATCAACGAGTTCCTAATTGTTTGTTATCCTTGTTTCACTTTCGAGATCGTTGTTGTGAATCCGATATAATTATCTTAGGCTTTTGTTGAAGTTTCGTAACAATTGTTTTTTTCCTGATTGGGTGGTCAGTCCAACGCAAGCCCCTTATAGAAGGATCACATTTCTCACAAACTAACCGTTGTTGCGGGACAGTTTCACCGCCACGGGGCGCCAGTGTGACCACTTGCTGAAGTTGTATACAGAGAAGGTAGGTGAGTCCCGCGTGAGCTCCATGTGATGTGATTGGTGCAGGTTAGGTTGTAACAAAAATTCAAAATAAATGTGAGTAAAGTTAAAACAAATCACCAAAATAAAAATTCGAAAACGGTAAAAATTGGTAGCCATCATGTGGCCGCCATTTTAGTTTTCGAACGCTGATTGCCGTTCTATTTAATTTTAATTTGAGAAACTTTGGATGCGGCATCGTTGAGATACGCTGTCTCGCGGATAGCGTTCATCGATCAAATTTTGTGAATAGCAAAGCCGATGTTATGTTTAAATCTAAGTACTGTGTTGACAGAGCGGTGTCCTATCCACAATACATCAATATTCCAGAAGTTATGCAAGAATTTAAGTTGGGAATCCAATTTGATCAAACATTATACAAAGTACCTATTATATTAAATCTTTTCTACAAGCCGTCATGTTGTCGCTGGAAAAGTCAGTTGCTTTGACATCAGTGCATGAGCTGTGACTCTTCTTTCAGAAGTAGTTATGTATGTGCTGTATTCCTCAGAGCGCGTGGCATAATATGCCTTTTATATTACATGTCACTGGAATGGATGCCTTCAGATTCAGCAACCACAAATGTATGAAAAAACTGATAAGTTGCTGTAAAATGTACTGAACTCAATCTTGTTGGAGGCTCTGAGAGAAACGGAGATTTCAATCATTCTGCAAGGGTGCGGAATGGAACCATGGAAGTTACCAGCGGCCTTGGCGAGGTGGGTGAGGTATATGATCGGGCACAAACCTTTCTATGGCCAACAAAGCGGAAATGTCATGTAAGGCACGGACAGTAGTTAAAACCTATTTAAACCATGAACTATCTTCCAACACCAATAGTTGGAAGATTGTTAGATGTAGCGATTTCAACATTGAAAATTATGTTCAAAACAAAATGAATTCCTAACTCCATTTGCGTTGACCGAGGTTATCAACTTCGGTTTCGGGTCGATAAGTTTTAAGGTTTACAAAAAGGACGAAGTAGACGGAGGCCGGTCTGGAAAAGAGAGCTCCGCACGACGACTGCGCACATTTTGGTACTAAACCTGTCTCGAAAGATTTCTTTGAGAACCTCGGGTAAAAACCAAAATGATCTGAGACTTTGAAATACAATACCGGAAAGCTTGAATAATTTAGTTCTTGAAGTAAGGAGGAAGAAAATGTGTGGTAATGGAATCTGATTCAAACGCCAATCAACGAGAGGGATGAGTTATTTTTTGAGAGCAATACTAACCTCTGGTCATCGGTTATAGGCGTATAAATCTTGACATTCACGCTGTGGAGGCCCTTCAGGAATCAACGTGGAGCACACTAGAATATATACTAAAAATGTAGGAAAACCCTATAATCTATTAATGGAACCTGTAACTTCTTCTTGAATAAAGAAGTTTGGAAAACCTTCAATAAAATAAGATTCGAACTTCTGTTATAGAACCTACCATTGTACAAATTAGAGCTTAGGAAGGCACATAGGAAGTAATTCGTGGAGAGTTTTTTGCGAAAAAACGGTAGGTTTCCTAAACTTCTCACCTATGAAAGATTTTCCGCCTCAGATTAAACGGGATGGTCCATCGAAACTTACTATGCGAGGTGTCGAAAACTTTATTGCGCTTATCTTCCTTCGAGAAATCCACACGCTATATCGGGGGTGTTCTTAATAGAAAGCGCTAAACGGCTCCAATTCATATAAATTGCCCGGATAAGGCCGGATTTATATCAGTGACACTTCAGTATAATTCGGAGATTATGCTTACTTGGTTAGAAGTAATCTTCAAAGGCTGTATGAGGAAGTGGTTTTTATCTCTAAAGAGGGAAAGACCTTACACATCTACCAAAAGCATTTAAGGCATTTTTACATAACATTCGATATTGGTGACCAACACTGTAAGTACGGATGGAATCATGGAAGAAATGTTTCTCTTTGGAGGCGGGCTACTCTGTAAGCAAGTTTATCATAGGTTAGTAAGCACGACTGCTAAAGTTGAGCTGAGAAGATCCACCATTATAAGTCAAGTATTCATGCACACTGCAAAGTGGTGTGTTTTCTAGATTTTCTAGATTTCCAAACCAAAATATATAAAAGGGCAAATTGTTTTTTTTTTCATGAGCGCTAGTTATATAAAACTGGCTGCATCCAATTCAATCAATTAATATTAATATAAGGTTTTATATCAATTTTTAATTTAATTCATGTTGCTTGATAATTGTTAATCAAATAAGTATTTTAAAGACTATAAGTGATAACTTAATTAGTGAGTTAATATCTAATCTAACTTGAAGATTAGTATGGATTTGTTAGTCGCAAACTCATAATTGGTAACCCCGACCTCCGATCACATTTTTCTATACTCAAAGATCACACATCAACCGCCAACAGTAGCGGAAAATAGTACAATGAGTCAGCAGGCCCAATACTTAACAATTATAATCAAGGGCAATTGGTTAATCCTTGTGTGTTAACAAAGGTTTAAAATACGAACTACACCACAAGCCTACCAGTCACTAACGTCTACACTTCCGGAATTTATAACCACAACCACTGGTAACACTCGTCATCAGTAGCAGACGATTGTATGCCAATCTTATTGGTGCGTCGCAAATCAACGATATCGCCAACACTATTGTCGATGATAGCATGCCAAAGCGGTCCACCACATTAGAACTAACATACGGAATCTACAACCAGTCAACGGTTTCCAGCAAATTCTATCATCTCAACAACAGCTTATTTGTTAAATCCAGTTCCATCCGTTAATCCACTAGATGATCGATTGACCACACCATTGCAGTTCGTTTGGGTAAGTGACTAACCCCAAAAAATAAATAAAAACTTCTTAATTATATAAGATTTGCTTTGTGAATTTTATGTATATAAATTCCATATTACACATCATTTATAAAAATTGATCCACCACACAGCATTTCTTTGATTTCTGCCCTGATTGTGTCGGTTCTTATTAATCCACATACTGGGGTGTTTTTATACAGTTAAATTTCGCTTTTCGATTAAAATCCATTAAGTGACAGAAATCTCACCTCAATCCACTTCAGCAATCAATCCAGCCATGTTGCCATCATCAGACTTCGAATATTTGATCCAAGAGCAGGTACGCAGGATGCTTCAAAATACATTGAATACATCAACACCGGAAGCATCACCAAGTTCATCGTAGATGCTAAGCGGAAACGTCGCATCACTCACGTTCAAACTAACCCCATTAGTAGCACAAGATCCAAAAGTGTTGTTCCATATCGTTGAATCTCAACTAGCCCTTGGGAAAATCACTTCGGAAACAACACACTATAATCATCTCTTTGGTGCCTTGAACAATCGTGTCATTGTTGATGTAAAAAGTGCCACATCATACACGAACTTAAAAAAATGCTATTTTGGAGAGATTAGGTGATTCCAAGCAGACACAGATCTATCGACTACTTCAAGGATTGGAACTAGGAGATCTTAAGCCGTCTCAGCTACTTCGAAGGATGAAAACCAATGGTGGAGGCAAAGTCGATGACGAATTTGTGAAAATGATTTGGTTAAAGCGGTCACCTCCAAGAACTCAAGAGATTTTAACGCCAAAATCAGAAGTGTTAAACACGACAAGACATGCCGAGTTAACCGATCGTTTAATGAAAACTATGTCGCAGAATCACGTAATGCCTTTGTCCACAATCAATCAAGCTAAGAAAATCGAGTCGTTAATATTAACAGAAATTAACGAAATTAATCGTCGATTAGACCAATAGGAGCAACATAGATCTCAACATTTTTCTCGTAGTTCCTCTCGTCAGAAATCGCGTTCGCCGCGACAGAATTTCACAGTACATACGGATTCTGATTCATCTGAGTTTATTTCCATAGGTGCTTTAAGGACGAGGCTACGAATTGCAAACCGAACTGCTCACGTTGGAGCGAATTCAAAGCAAAAAACTAGATTCATCATCACAAATGGCGTCGTGTGCGGGTAAGTTAATCAATTGTCGCCTGAAAATTACTGATCCTTCATCACAAATTACCTTTTTAATTGATACTGGAGCTGAGGTTTCCGTCATACCCGCTAACGATAACGTAAAAAGGAACATAAATCCAAATCTAGAATTGTTTCCGGCCAACGGATCATCAGTCAAAACATTCGGTCCCCACCGATTAGAGTTAAACCTCTGTCGCCGATAATTATTAAAAAACATTATATGTATATTAATATTAATTGATTGAATTGGAATCGGCCAATTTTATATAACTAGAGCACTTAGTAATGACTGCCCAGAAAGCACCGTCTTGTTGAACTGCTCATGAAAAAAAAACAATTTGCCCGTTTATATATTTTGGTTTGTTTATGTGAACTTATTTTAAGCAAAATAGTTTCACGAAAATTAACTAAAATTTCGATAACTAGATGTCGCTAAATCTGAATTAAAGATTCAAATTTAGTATCTAGTATGTTTCGAGAACAAATAATAAATCTAAACATACTGACAATTGTTATGTCATTGTATTTGTATTTGCAATTGGCAGCCACACACTTTGCATTCTTGAAAGAATGTCATAAGCAAGCGCTACGATTTGAAGTGGAACTAGTATGCTGGCTCACTCCATCTGTACTAGACATTATTTTGGCGTAAATTGTTCAAAGAACAGCCTATATGCACGTCAGCGAGGCGCTGGACATTATGCGTGGTGACCATCGAAACTAGACGAGTAGAACCGGGATTATGTGATCAAATATAAAGAGACAAGCAATTGTAAACGTTCTGATTTGATTAACCGGATATAGTACCCTCGGATGATATTAAAATCTATATGCGACACTCAGACTGGAAACATCTCTCACGACAACCTGTGTGTTGGGTTTTATCTTATCTCCTAACGAGATGAGGCAATGGTTCATCATTCATATAATATTTATTTTTGGTTTCTAGACCGACACGGGTACTTGCAAGTCAGATGACCTCACAAGGCACGGTCGACCCTTCCAAAGCAGCCGGAAAGAGTAGGTATGGGGAGGTGCCCAGCTCGGCATTTAAATTAGCATTGAGGAGAGAGGCTCTAACTTTGGTGAATTGAAGATTGGCTATTCAGACACATGTAAAAAGTATAGTAGGACAAGTTTGGCCAAAATTGGTCTTGGGTCCATAATCTTTAATTTCTTTGGGAATAGGATAATTATGGTATGATCATAAGAATGCTCGCCGCAGACAATACCTTGTTTGGAAAACATGTGAAAAGGCTTAATATGAAATTTAATGCCTTCTGCAGAAGCTGGAAGGAGGAACAGTTGGAACTTAGGACATTTGATTCCAACTCAATAGAAGCTGTAAACAGAGGAAGAGGAGTAGTGCTCTTGCACAGCAAGTATACTCTTGTATAGTGATACCTTGTAAACTTTGTGGTGAAGTACTCCAATGCAAATAGTACGGGATAATATATTTTTACCGCATATATGTGTGATCTTTGAGCCCTTTCTTAGTAGGTTCTTTATAACCTACAGAGCTCAAAAAGCTCAAACTTCAGGCTAGCATGCCAATGCGAACATCTGCGAACTTGGTCTTGTGTGAAAAAACACAAATCCTAGCACATGAAAGCCTTACTGTTCTGTTCAAAAGTGCATTTTGTCAGTACTTTACCATTGCACTCTTAATGAAAATTAAATTTAATTTATGAATTGTTAAAAAGCTTTACTAAATATCGAGGTACGGTGAATTAGACAAAATTATTTGCTTCTTAATTTGCTTCTTCAACTTCAATTCGACCAAATTGACTAATAAATCTTCAATTCTGGTCTGCTGACTAAGTAAGGCGACAATTAAGCAATCATGAATCAAATGATTGGCACAATTTGGAACCTGATGCGAAACGTGGTTTAGTAAATGCAACAGAAAGCGGCATTAAACTTGGGAAGAAGATTTTTGCACGGGGTTAACCGTATGTGACTTCAAGCCGAGTACGAATCCTTGATGAAGTTATTCTTGAAGAGCTCGACTGTTACAAGTTAATATCAAGTAACGTGTGTAATGAAAATTGTATTAATGAACACAGTTATGGCAATTACAAGATTACCTTACCAAGATTAAAAAACATTTTTACTTTATTTATTTCGAATATGACTTGTAGTAGATAATTTATTTTTAAAGTTTGGTATATCGTCGACCTCGAGACAACAACTTCGATAACCGTAATAAAGAAAAAGTAAAGTAAGTTACTTTTTCAGAGTCCAAGAAATTGTCTCTAAGCAACTTTAAACTTAGTAGAAATGCCTAAATAATGAACGCCGCAAGCGGGTAGTATCATGAGTCGATTTACAGAAGTTGAATAATTTTAATAACTGTTTGTAAGATTTTCTTCCAGCGATATATTTCTATAACTACAGGTGAGCAACATTAAATAGCAAAGTTGGACAAGTTTAAATGTCTCGTAGACTATGTTGGGTCAAATCAACGCACCCACTCAACAGAAACCGGTCAAATGTTGACGTTAACATCATCATGTGCGCAAAACTGAAACACGCAATGCTACTCTTTCTTCGATGCGCGATTTCAATTTTATTGTTCTTGTATACTCACCAATAAATCACAGAAGATTTGCGCTAATAGAAAAATTAACATAAAATTTTGGAATTCGCGACAGAAGATCTGTAAAAGAACGCACGAAAGAGACTGCAAAAGGCAAAGAGCAAACAAATTAGAATACTCGCAAAAATTTACATAAAAGACGTTAAAATATCGAACATATACAGCAGTTGTCTGTAAAACGTCGTATCGTTAAGTTGTTTATCACACAAGTGAGAATTAGTGAAATTTTATACATAATTAAAGTGCTTAGTGTGTGATCGATAAGTACAAAAACCATTTGCAGTGCAAAATAATTTTAAGTGATCAGTAATATTTGTGTCTCTCGAATCGAATAAAATGGAAATGTTAACACGAATTTTTGTTATTTTAACGGTAGCCGGAATTGTGCTCGGCGCCAGCAAAGATTTACGTAAGTGTGACCAAGTACCTAAATTTAGTATATTAAAGGTGAATTTATTTCGTGTGTCTGTAGTGGCTGTATATAATTCTGTATGAGATCGAAATCGAATGCCACGAAAAATGCTTTCGGAATATTAATTAGAATTCCATTGTTATCGGTATTAGACAATATTGATCGATCAGATTTCGATTTCCGTGTGATGAATTGTGTTCCGTAATTTATTGTTCTAACTCAAACTAGAAATCACGTATGTCATGTGGTTTTTAATGTGAGCGACTAAGCGTTGTGTGCGTCATAGACTTTTGTTGTCTCCAAAAGCGCAAGTTGTTAATTGCTTTGACTATAAATGTACAATATATCAGTGAACACTATCACTTTCATTATATTGCATGTCTTTGCTATATATTGGGCATGGAGTTTATTGATCTTTAATTCTAACGATTACCTGATTTGTAACGATATTTGAGTAAATTTTGGTAGAACATAATTTCACTAGCTTCTTCGTAGTAGCGTGGTTTAGACATGATTTTCACGACGAGCTCCTTGGCTAAACTACTTATTATATTACATTGTTGAAGGGTATAGTTGTCATAAGATATCTTCTGATAGCCTAATGTAATGCAAATTATTTGTGAATGGTCAGTAATAAATCGAGTTCAAAACCTTAAGTTGGTTATTTTTCAATGTGAGGATGTATTTGGTTTGGAGATAAAGTATTTTGCACTTCGGCAGGTAAAACAAAAACTGTTTTGCTCCGTATTGTCTACACCGTGTAGATAATTATTATTATACATGTGTAGAGAATGTATGTAAAAATGACGATGACGTCGACAATGTAGATAATGTAGACAACGCCGATTTTTTTTCTGTTAGTAATAATTTCGGCTTCTGGGCGCTTCATTTCTACCTCACATTTGAAAAATGTAAATCCAAGTTTTCATAAGGCAAGCACGTACTCCAATGTTTTAGTACAATTTTAAAAAATTCGAAAAAGTCATAATCTATGTTAAATGTTAGAATTTTTTAAAAAGCAAATACAGAGCTGACAAAATAAACTACTTTGAGCCACAGTATTTCATTGGGCGCGTTCAGGACCACCAACTGTTGGCATCATGATTAGTGAAATCATCGCCAATTTGATTTCAAAATTTCATAGCACTAAACATTTTCATAACGTTGGCTTTGACTTTACTCAATATGTTCCAAACTGTTGAGTGCCCTAAATGCAACCATTGAATAAAATCATCTCCGCACTCTTCGTTTGTGTGCCCGCTATTTTTCTATCATGTCCTTTTGCTTAAGAAATGTATGTTAAACTTGGGCAATGAAGGTAGATACAGTATTCATTGTACTAAAGACGATGTGCATAATGGACGGCATTGTACAGAAGAATTTCTTTTTTAACGGCAATTTAAGCCAATTTCTGAACACAGTACATAACTTTAGTTTATGATATATAAAGGTGTCGGGAAGTATTTGTTCATAATTTTAATGTTTGGTTGAATTTAAAATGACCTGGGATATAGTCCACATAAGTCAAGAACTATTTTTTGGCCTAAGCATTCAACTATCAAACGACGTACGCCGCTAGTTGGGTCAACTAATAGTTCTTGACTTCTGTTGACTATATCTCTCTATATCTCACTATCTTTCCGTGATAGTGTTGGCAAGAGACACATTTTAAACAAGATATTTTTATACGTATTATTTCTACTCTCAGCTTTGAAAATTAAGACTGTCATGACAGTTTTTAACTATCGTGATACCAGGAGTTTTTTGAATTGAGCGTAAAAAAATGTCATGATATAATAAGCTTTGCTATCGATTTTTTCGGGGACAGTATTTGGGCTATTTTCAAATACAACTAAAAATTGGGTTTACTTCACATACATGTTTTTATAAGTACTATTTCTACCCTCAGCCTCCCAGACTATCATGATAGTTTTTAACTATCGTGATAGCGAGTATTTTCGGGGCTGACGGTAAAAATGCTATATGTGCTCAATTTCGACTACAATTGAAATTTTTAATTGCTATAATGCAGTGCTGGATGCAGACAAATTCTTCCATCGATGACTCGCTAATATCCATTCTACAAAGAACGTATCAAGAAATGTTACAAGATTGTTAAACAGCTGGATTAAAATTTGCAAGTACCGGTGTATGCTTAGATGTATGCGTAGGCGCACAATACTGAAAGCAGTAAGGTAAAGCAGTAAGGCATGATTGCATTGCTTAACGAACTTGCGATTAGAACAACTTTTTAGCTCTTGATAAAGGTCAAGGTTACTATTTAGGGCCAGACTTAGGCATGTTGAACTTGATTTGACCAGAGAATTAGCAATTCCATTATGGTGGTTGATAAAGTATTTGCAATCTTTGATTAACTTGGAAATTGTATAACGATTTTTCACTGAATGGTTCAAAGCTTTTCACAAAATAATGTCTCCACTTGAATTAGCAAACTTATAAGTGAGTGCTATTGTAAGGTGCAAAGGTGAATATGTATGCTCCCACGCAAAATTCCGAGAGTATTGGCCTATAATTAAAGAGAGATTTATTAAGGTTCAATGGCGTTAGGGTTCTGTGTAGTATTGTAACATCAGATAAACAGTCAATAAGCTAATCCATGAAATTTTTTAAGCCAATCTTAAATTATTCTTATTATCCAACCAGAAAACTAACCCAATCAGATTACAGTTTAGTTAAAGTGGAATAAAGTCGTAGGGAAGATAAACAGAGGTTGCGACCAGTACTAAGCTATAATTCAGCGATCCAAGAATAATTCACTAATCTTGTTAGAAATATGAACTCTGCTTGGCTCAAAAATAATGATCCATTAAACTTAATCTTTAACTTCGTCTAATGATCTTCAGTAATCCAATTAACTCTAACAACGTTTTCAATTTGGATCTTTTTTTAATGAAAGAGTCATTAAAAGTAATTCGGCAAGTTCTGACTAAATTCGTTTATTATTACTGTACGCAACACAAACCATGATCCGACAGTTTGTTTTAGCGTTTGTGGGATAACTTCAGAATTTCATTTGTTAATTCATTTTAAATACTGTAAAAGTGAATGCTCTGCCGCCTTCCTACACTGTAGTTTGATGGCAGGGTGAACATAAACAAATTATTTGATGATATGAGCAATGCTGCCCGATTTTCTCATTTTACGCATATTTCTGTTTCCTAGGATCGTTTCTGGAAATATTCAAGTGATACCTCTAGAAGCTGGAAAACGGGCGTCTGTGCTGTCTCAAGTAGTGTAAATTTTATAAGCTATTAAATTTTCTTGGCTCATACTTGTAGGGCTAGTGAGCGCTGCGCACTCAACTGCTGTTACTAGCTGTTTTAAACAATTCGGTCAATTTCAAATGGATTGGTTTGTAGAATTTTTATGAATGATGCCAAAGGGGCTTGGAATGAAATTAGGAAGCACTATTTAATTTGCCTGATGAGTTTATGAGTTTATTTCATTGTTGTTTGGAACACCTAATCGTATATACAACGTACATTTATACGGTTCTGACAAATCGTAATGACTCAGTACCGCCATCAAGGAAAGAGTTGTGAATTTTGGTTGGTTATATTTGTGGAAAAATGAAATTCTGAATGGCCTAAAACCACCATAGACCAACACGAAGTACAATGGCGAGGAATTGATCCAAATTAATTAATATTTCCATTTCTTAACACACATCTGACATCTCAATGTTTACTATATGCACTAACGTGATTACTATCAATTTAAAAGCCATCTTTACCACTGGCCTGTCACAACATTAATTCTTTTTTGCAAAAGACATCACTGTATGTCGACGACTTCTCCTTTACTATTGTTTTTAATACAACAACACAAATAACTACTCGGTTTTATTCGTTGAAAATTGCGCAAATTAAAATAGAAGAGAAAAATAAAATCCCCTTCTAGAGTAAATTACAATGAAAATGAACATACCCCTACTTCGATCGATTAAGAGAGACTGACAACCGTCGACATAGTGTTGCCAGGGACGATGTTGTCGATACAATAGTACTTTTTCGATACTTTGGCTTCGTGAAAAGTGCTTCGATGTTCTTTTGATTGATTTTTAGTACTTTTGAGAAAACGTTTCATCTAGAGATCAGGGTGTTCAACAACTCTTACTTATATGACTAAGATATTTAATCAGTTTTGTGGTTAAAGCTACTAACGTAGTTTAATATTTGGAGTCAAGTGTAAAAGGTCTCTTGAATTGGATATGAAGCACAGTACATTGGTCTAAACGATCACTAAAGTTTTTTTCAATTAAAACTGTTGTTGTCAGGATCCGGAGGCTTCCATTCTAAAAGATCTGCTCTAACCAAAGTTTTGTGTTTAAGCGGTTAATTATTTTTGCTTTAGTTGCGAAAGTCGAGTAATTTTCAGACACAAGGAATTAACGGCCTTATGCCATATATCTAATTAATTCAGAACGTAGAAAACTAAAATTTGTGCATCGCTTTTAACAACGGTAATTTGTGCGTTACTGTCTTGGAAGAGGTTATATTCCATTGCGTCAGCAGATTTATGATTCGTCAATAAAATAAGCACTCCAAAGTAAACCACTCAGATAAAGCCAATGGGAGTTTGAATTATGTAGTCAGTGTTCAAAGAGATCTAATAATTATTTTCGACTTATTTAACGTCGCTATTTCCAGTCCCAAGTTCCAAGATTAGCAATAATAATTGCTGAAATGACGATAAGATCTTTAACATGACGCAATAAAAAGGTTTAAATACAAACAAGCAATGCCCATGGTCTACCACGGCAAACGCATTTAATTAAATGATTGCAGTGATAGGTGAAGGCTAGGAAACTGGAAAATGCATATTAATTCCTGAAAGTTAAGATTAGCTCAGTTTTAATGCTTTTCCTGAAATGTTTTCAAAAACAGCACCAGAGGCGCTCAACAATTACTGCTTGCCAAACAAAAAATGGTTGATCGTTAAATACTTCTTTTAAACTGGGGTTGTTGGTTGCTTATCGCTTATATTGAACTAAACTCGTAGAATCCAAATTAATTAACATTACGATAGGATTTGCAAGAAGTGCTTGACATGAACATGGTGAAGATTATTAATATTGATTTAACTCGCAGTATGCCAATCGCTACTGTATATTAAGAACAAAGACGTAACTACTATGGCTGAAAATCTGAAAATGGACGAACATATGACACGTTAACCACACCAAGTCGCAATTTTTTTTTACTGGTCACCACCAGGAATCGAACCCGGGACACCCGAATAACACAGCAAGTACTCTACTTACTAAGCTAACGAGGGCGACTAGGGAATGTAAGAAGACATTAATTAAAATTGCGGCCCTCCATAATGCTATTTTGATGCGAGTCCAGTGCAAAATTACTTTCAATCTGGATTCAGTACTCTGTTTTATTTTCTTGCCAATATCATCCCTGAGCGTTACATCATTTAGTTAATAGGCCAGTAGTAAATATGACTTTGCAGACACACAGCATAAATATACATTGATAGTTAATGCAACCAGTCATTTATAGATGGCGCAAGACAAAACACGTCTGATGTTTAATTAAAATGTATTTCTTTTCTAAACTAAATAACTTTTAATTTAGTTAGTCGGTGAGACAAAAAAAGGCGTCAGGTACACAGTATAAAAGGCCTATTATTGGCTAGTAAAAGCCCCCTCCCCTGTTTTCTTGTTTGGGGTTCCGCGGTCAATGTGCTCTCTTTGGCTTTGTGTTAATGGAATGTATTAAGAAGAACTACTCTCTGGAATCTTATCATGCTGAAGCATGCTTGAGTATAGCAACCATAATCTTATTAAGGGATGTGACAGCCTCCGCGAGATTTCGATGATCATATTCTTACTTCGCATAAGTGAGTGATTAGTTTATGGAATCCTGGCTGTCGCCCATCTGCTGGATAAGATATATTAGCGCCGAGGAGATTGAGTTGTATTTTCCATTTCGTTCCATTTCTGTTCCTTTTTCTTTGCTTTGTGGTCCCATGTCTAAGCAATGGTTGCTTGGCTTGGTGATGTAGCTGTTTGCGTATTTTCTCTCTATGCGACTGCCAAACCACGGTTTCTATAATCCGATAGGATTTTAAACAAAAAGTTGAAATCTGACTGATATTCATATTCTGGATATAATTAAAATTCAGAAATGAATTTTGTTGAAGCTCTTAAATTTAGCCGAAAGTCGATTAAAGTTTAAGCGAATATAGTCAAATTCCGTGTTTTGGGATTTTCAACGATTACGGCTAGACTCGCTATAGACGTTGAAATTGGAAACTTTTCTGTCATTTACATCGGAAGAATTTTTATAATTTGGCATGCTGAATTGAACTCAACTATTTCTTATCCGGATGATACGGATCCTATGATCAAATTCGATTAGTATCATGTAATTTGGATTCTAAAAAGGATATTTTTGGACGAAATTTTGGAGTTGAATGTTTAATTTAATGATGAATAGAAGTCGGTATTAACGGTTTTTGACCAAATAGGGCAATTCTTATTTCATTTTTTGGTGTATTTCTGATTTGAGCAATCATTTGCCCAATCTAATAATTTTATCCTAAAGAATATTTCGATGTTTTAACATAAAATTCCGCCATTAACTTTATTAGTTTAAGCAAAGCTTTTAATAAAAACTTGAAAGCTCATTCGAATTAATTTCGGAACCACCCCTGCAGGAATTTGTATTCCTCGACTTGTTTTGTATGTGATAATTATTTGTTAGTGCTTTAAAGTACGATTGGTTACTTATCCGCTGTATTAAATTTGTCTATATGAACCATTCACCAGGTTATATCCACCCGTAAGCTGATATGGCGGTGAGTCGATGTCGACTTCCACACATCATAGTTGGGTTCGATCGTAATTATGTCATGAAAAGTTTCTTTTGAGGGCGACTTGTAAATGGTTACCTTACGGATTCATGATACACAGTTATTTGTCATTGTATCTAGATGTGTAGAATTGCGCTATATCCTATATCTGTTGATTTGATTGAAATTGATTGAGATTGAAGATTAAAATTTAAATCCACTCTTCCTGTTCTATGCATCTTTAAATTTAAACTCATCCTGCTTTCTAAAATTAATTTGAACAAAGTTTATTAACAAATTGTATATGTTTTATGATTTTTTTAATTTATTCCACAGCTGAAAATTTTCGAAAATGTAAACGGGCCGACCCATCCTTTACAAAATGTTTAGTGTTAGCTGTGACTGAAGCCATCAAGCACATAAAAGCCGGCCTACCCGAATACGGAATTTTATCAATAGATCCGTTGGTCGTGAACAGCCTTTCGATATCGCAAGGTTCTAACTCACCGGTAAATATGCGACAAGAATTTAAAAATCTAAAAATGTATCATCTCTCCGAATCGATACTCCAACGATACGTCGATGATTTGGATAATTTTCGATTGAAAGCTATTGCGATTACCCCGCGCCTAGAAATGATTGGTGACTACTTAATGGATGGTCGTGTGTTGATATTGCCAATCACCGGTAAAGGTAAAGCAAATATTACGCTCGTTGATTTGGTCACAAAACATGAATTAATCGGGGAACCGTACACGAAAAAGGGTGAAGTGTATTGGCGCATCAAGGAATACAAACTTAAATTGGAACCAAAGCGGGTGTATATGAATTTTGAGAATTTGTTTAATGGCGATAAAGCGCTCTCGGAGAACATGAACAATTTTCTGAATGAAAATTGGCAAATCGTGTTTAATGAGATTAAAGGGGGATATGAGGATTCGTTCGGACTTATTTTTAAAGAGATTAGCAATCAATTATTTTTGAAAGTGCCAATGAATAAGATATTTTTATAGATAAGTGAATTGTGTTACTAGTAATAAATATAATTATAAATAAATAGTTTAAAATAAATTTAAATTTGTTTGTTTTAATGGTAGGGTGTGGTTTAAAGTAAGCTTGTAGCATCCAACCCTGGTTAACCACCGCGTAAGCTAGAAATTAACTTATTTCTCATAAGAAAGATACAAGGCTGAAGCCCAGATTTTCTCGCACTGAGTTTATCGTTAATATCGCTGGTTAATAGATCAGTTCTCACTGTTGCCAGAGTTGGTTTTGGACTCCATATGCGGATGGATGGACGCGTTTCAAGTTACAAAATTTGTTTCTCCAAATCTTTGATTTCCTCAGCACTTCACTAATTTCACTCTTTATTACTGTTCACTATTTCACTATTACTATTTACTTTTCACACTGTTTCACTGTTTACTGAGTTAAGAACTCGCACACTTCAATGGTTAAATTACAACTGCGTATGCGTCCCAAATTACTCGCGCTTATATACTAGCTATCGCTGGTCGAAATATGCATTTTGCAATTAATTGTAAATCACATTCATGTAGTTGTATGTTGATGATTAACGGCGTTGTTAATTTCAGTACTTTCCATGATGATTATCGCCACCGTTTACAATTGCCTTCGTTATCTGCATATTCTCCTTCACTTGGAATGCCGTTTTAAAATCCAATTCTCATCAGTAGTGGAAAACTACTTGTTGCGATAACGTCGATAATGAAGAATAATAATTGCTTAACAAAATTATAGGTTACAACTGGCTTCGAACTCGTAACCTGTGGGTTGATAACAATTGGTGGTGCATAACTTTACCAATCGACGTATAGAATACATCAATGAACAAATTTCAGCTCTACCCTTGGTGCCATCGACATGAATAAAACAACTGATATGACTCAAATTCTTGTTTCTCTGGAGAAAGATCTAAAAGTTACGAGAGAAACTTGCAAGAGCCAACTACATCTGGAACTTACACATGACAAACGGAATTGCAAATTGCAATACACAATCGACACCAGTTTCATTTTCAGCTGATGTCGACATTAACTTTAATATTACTACCGCCCTTAGGTTGGCTTTTAATCACAAGTGCGAACAGAAATATATCACGGTTCAATGGTCATGCGCAGCTTCGTTTAAAGTAACAGGATCCAGTGCCATGGGCCAATTTACTTAGAGGTGTTCTTATAAATATGTGCAAAATGGCTATTCTTCCGATTGGAAAATAAGGTGACTTCATACTAAAGCACAAACACTTTAAACATAGATTTATAGAGCAACAACTTTTCACCTCGGATTTTAATTTTTTTGGGCAAGGCGGCTCAGCAACTGGATCATACTCAACCGGTATAGGTTTGTTATTATGGGAGCTCAAATCTACTACTACTGGTACATTTTTGAATTTTGTGCTGCTCTGTTGATGTTCACTTCAGTTTTTGCATCAAGGAAGGTGGTATCCTATATATTAGGGAAGTGTTCATTCATAGTTCCGATGCATAAAGATGGCTGTAAATTACAGGTCTCAAAATACAGATCAACTGTAAAACTGTCTTCTATCCTGGATTAACCCTACGGTTCACTGGAGGAAGATCTACATCCACAAATTTTACTAAGTTCTATTCTGGAGATGTTTTTGACATGATTGAGACCAATAACGATAAAGCCTATGTTAGGATCTCTCACAAGGTCATTTTGTATAAGCAAAATAAATTTCAAGTCATTTTCAGATTTTCAACATCTGATCATACAGTGGGACATCCGGTGTCAACCACAGAGTAACCATTTTTAGACAATTTTATCTTTTGGTGTGTAAAGAACTAGTTCTAGTTCATCTAATCTCTTACGCTCCCATCCTCGAGATTATTTCTTCAAGATTGTACTAATTTCGAGAGTTTCTTTCATCAGAGATTTGGGCGACACCTATGATAATGAACTGAATTTCAATGACGATTTGTTAACAGAAAATATTCTTCGTTTAAGTTCGTGAAACGCCGGCCTAAATACTTTCTTGACCCAAACGTTATGAAAATCCTTTACGCAATGTTCATCAAACTCCTTATAGGTCCGCTTATCATGATGTTCACGTGCATAGAGTCTCGTAGATTTTTTTTGCACTACGTGGGTTAACTTGTGTGAACAGTCCTCCATACCTTGATCTGTTAAATCTCAGTTGATTGAACTCACTTGTATTTTATTGTTTAAATTTTAATTTTGTTTCCTAAAATTCTAAAAAATGTTTCAATTATTGGCTTCTTCATTTTCAAATTTGCTCTTAGTAAGCAGGCCCAATTGATAATTTTCCCCGATTTTTGTTTAAAAGGGAGAATTTATCCTATCTTTGGTTGATTCCTGTCGGCTTTGTAATAGAGGTACCGCATAGACTCATTCAAACCTGTTTGGGTGCAAACTATTCTGGTTATTGATGAAATAAATTTGCTTCCCTATAGCAGTTTCATGTGTTAAAGTTTAAACATGTTCAGTCGAATCGGTAAATATGGCCGAATCATCTATAGTTGGTCAGCTAACTGGAATCATGCGTCATTTAAACGAGAAAGACGAAGGGAGAAATCGCGATAACCCATCATAAGCGACCGAAGTAAGGAATGTCGGAGAAAATTCTAGGACTTGCAAAAAGAGTTGTATCAAATGATAAGAATCCAAATGAAAAACTACACAATTTGTCAGTTTCCGACCAGCTACTTGCCATTCCCACAATACCGAATATTTGATTAACACCAACCGAACAACAAAGCGAACATACAGCATAAAACAGATTTTACACTTTTTACAGCAGCCCTCAAATTCAGTGTCAGATAAAAGGCTTTTAAAATTCATCTGCCATGGATGACGCTCCATTACCGCTTACCATCACATTGCGTAGTAGTTCGGTAAAAAAAACAGCTTGTAGTGCCTTGAACAGAACTCATTGAATCCTCTTGAACAACTTATGGATATTTAGAGACCGGACTATTATCAACTAGAAGATTCGCGGGCAAAAGAGCATCAAACCTCTTGACAGTGCTTGCAACTCTTGCATTATCCCTTTCTGATGTAACACTGTGGGCAAAAAATAGTAAGACTTTGTTCATAATTTTAAAATTCTTTATTTATTTCTCCAAATTTATTGCGTTCCTCTCAAAGTAATCCCCCCGGCCTCAAAACACTTGTGGCAACGTTTTTCCAATCCTCGAAACAGTTGTTAAAGTCTATTTCCGGAATAGCCTCCAATGCGCGTAGTGATTCACGTTTAATGTCTTCAATTGATTCAAAACGGTTTCACCGGAGCGGTCGTTTGAGTTTGCTCAACAGCCAGAAGTCACACGAAGCTAAATCAGGCGAATATGGTGGTTGCGGTACGATATGGGTGGAATTTTTGGCGAAAAAATCACGTAAAACCAATGCAGTATGAGAAGGTGCATTATCGTGGTGCAAAAACCAAGAGTTGTCGACCATAATTCCGGCCTTTTTTACGAATAGCTTCGCGCAAGTGACGCGTAACACTCAAATAGTATGCCTTGTTGGCAGTTTGGCCGGTCGGAAGGAATTTGGAGTGCACCACACCTCGATAATCGAAGAAAACTGTCAACGTCACCTTGATTTTTGACTTGCTTTGACGTGGTTTTTTCGGCTTCGGCTCACCTTTGGCACAATATTCGGCCGATTGATCGTCTGTTTCCGGGTTGTAAGCATAGATCCAAGACTCATCGCCAGTTATAATATACGTTTCATGACATCCTGGTAGTCGGAAAGCATTGTTTCACAGACGTCAACGCTACGCTGTATTTTCAAAATTTGAGTGATGTTGGAACCAATCGTGCTTTCACTTTTCTTAGGTCCAAATGATCTTTCATAATGGCTTTCACTGATCCTTCCGATATTTCAACGATGCCAGTAAGGTCTCTGACTCTTAATCGTCGATTCTCGAGCACCAATTCCTTGATTTTATTAACGTGTTGATCATCAGTTGATGTTGATGGCCGTCCTAGACGTGGTTCGTCTTCAACACGTTCTCGACCCTCTTTGAACAATTTGTACCAATCAAAAACACTTGCTCGCGACGTACAATTATCACCGAAGACCTTTTCCAACATTCTGAATGTTTCGGCACCACAAAATAGATGCCGCATACAAAATTTAATGGAACTTCTTTGTTGAATAATTTCACTCATTGTGAGAATCGCCGAATGCACTTTTTGTACTTCAGAAAGACAAGCGTATACTAAACACTAATGATTATTTTGATGTAACATTTGGCACATATGTCACTGACAGTCATACCAAGATAGAAAAAACTATATTTCGACGAATGGTTTAACTACTTTAATTAATAAATTTATTGTTTTTGATTATTGCTGATCTAAACATTGCATATTTTAATAAATTAAGAACTATTTATCTTGGACACACTCTTTATTTTGTAATTTGCCATCTAGTGACAGTAAACTTTCAAATAATGGTCATTGCGGCGTAAAACAAATAAACATTGCTTTACGAAATTTTTCGATCGATAAAAATCGAGATTTTTAATATTTTTAAACTAAATTTTACATTTGCTACGTGATTCTACGTGATTTCAAGACTAATTTTGATAATCATGTATTAATCCTTCAATTGCATCTAAGTTCATGCTAAATAAAGAATTAGGTGGTAAAGTTTTATGGGCAAAAACTGATTTTTATTGAACATCTTTGTTGACAATTTGAGTACCATATAGCCTTAATGACGTGGTAACTGCTGCAGAGAAACTTTCGAATTTCAAAATGAAACTTTGCATACCGATTAAGCCCAATTTGTGCTAATTAGTGCTCACGGGAAAAAATTAGTGCTAGTCCAGGAGCCGAAAAACGGGAAAATAAAATTTCAAATTTCGCCTAAAAGACGGAATAAATAAAACCCGATTTCTAGAAAAAACCAGAAATAATTTAAGCCTAATTTTAAAACTTTCTAAAGGCCGCTAAACTGATGAAATTTGTGCTTATCATAGAAATATAATTTTCATAAATTTTCATTCATAAATCGAGGAAAACCAAACCAGCCCCTGAAAGATACTATATTTAAAACAACAGATATATCGTTCAATAATATTTGTGTTGAACAACAAATAAAACAATAGAAATAAAATGTTCTAAAATCCAGGGCATAAGCAATTCAGTTAGTATATTCCTGTCAGGTATGTTCATTGCCATTCCAAAAATATAGTGGCTGAATCTGTACTATTACAGAATTGGCCCAATTCCATTGAACAACAACGACCTTTGAATGGACAATTTTCTGACAAAAAGTGTTCTAGAAACCAATGAAGTTGGCAATTCTGATTGCATATTCCGATCAGGTATGTTCATTGCCATCACTATCTGATAGGAATATGCAATCAGAATTGCCAACTTCATTGGTTACTAGAACACTTCTTATAAGAAAATTATTCATTCAACGGTCGTTTTTGTTCACTGGAATTGGGCCAATTCTGTAATAGTACAGATTCAGCCACTATATTTTTCGGATGGCAATGAACATATCTGATCGGAATATGTAATCAGAAGTGCCAACTTCATTGGTTTCTAGAACACTTTTGGTCAGAAAATTGTTCATTCAACGGATGTTTTTGTTCAATGGAATTGGGCCAATTCTGGATTAGCACAAATTCAGCCACTATATTTTTGGAATGGCAATGAACATACCTGATCGGAATATGCAATCAGAAGTGCCAACTTCATTGGTTTCTAGAACACTTTTTGTCAGAAAATTGTCCATTCAATGGTCGTTTTTGTTCAATGGAATTGGGCCAATTCTGGATTAGCACAAATTCAGCCACTATATTTTTCGGATGGCAATGAACATATCTGATCGGAATATGTAATCAGAAGTGCCAACTTCATTGGTTTCTAGAACACTTTTTGTCAGAAAATTGTTCATTCAACGGTCGTTGTTGTTCAATGGAATTGGGCCAATTCTGGATTAGCACAAATTCAGCCACTATATTTTTCGGATGGCAATGAACATACCTGATCGGAATATGCAATCAGAAGTGCCAACTTCATTGGTTTCTAGAACACTTTTTGTCAGAAAATTGTTCATTCAACGGTCGTTGTTGTTCAATGGAATTGGGCCAATTCTGGATTAGCACAAATTCAGCCACTATATTTTTCGGATGGCAATGAACATATCTGATCGGAATATGTAATCAGAAGTGCCAACTTCATTGGTTTCTAGAACACTTTTTGTCAGAAAATTGTTCATTCAACGGACGTTTTTGTTCAATGGAATTGGGCCAATTCTGGATTAGCACAAATTCAGCCACTATATTTTTCGGATGGCAATGAACATATCTGATCGGAATATGCAATCAGAAGTGCCAACTTCATTGGTTTCTAGAACACTTTTTGTCAGAAAATTGTTCATTCAACGGACGTTTTTGTTCAATGGAATTGGGCCAATTCTGGATTAGCACAAATTCAGCCACTATATTTTTCGGATGGCAATGAACATATCTGATCGGAATATGTAATCAGAAGTGCCAACTTCATTGGTTTCTAGAACACTTTTTGTCAGAAAATTGTTCATTCAACGGTCGTTGTTGTTCAATGGAATTGGGCCAATTCTGAATTAGCACAAATTCAGCCACTATATTTTTCGGATGGCAATGAACATACCTGATCGGAATATGCAATCAGAAGTGCCAACTTCATTGGTTTCTAGAACACTTTTTGTCAGAAAATTGTTCATTCAACGGACGTTTTTGTTCAATGGAATTGGGCCAATTCTGGATTAGCACAAATTCAGCCACTATATTTTTCGGATGGCAATGAACATATCTGATCGGAATATGTAATCAGAAGTGCCAACTTCATTGGTTTTTAGAACACTTTTTGTCAGAAAATTGTTCATTCAACGGTCGTTGTTGTTCAATGGAATTGGGTCAATTCTGGATTAGCACAAATTCGGCCACTTTACTTTTCGGATGGCAATGAACATACCTGATCGGAATATACTATCTGAATTGCTTATGCCCTGGGTTTTAGAACATTTTATTTCTATTGTTTTATTTGTTGTTCAACACAAATATTATTGAACGATATATCTCTGTTTTTTTAAATATAGTATCTTTCAGGGGCTGGTTTTTGTCGATTTATGAATGAAAATTTATGAAAATTATATTTCTAGGATAAGCACAAATTTCATCAGTTTAGCGGCCTTTAGAAAGTTTTAAAATTAGGCTTAAATTATTTCTGGTTTTTTTCTAGAAATCGGGTTTAATTTATTTCGTCTTTCAGGCGAAATTTGAAATTTTATTTTCCCGTTTTTCGGCTCCTGGACTAGCACTAATTTTTTCCCGTGAGCACTAATTAGCACAAATTGGGCTTAATCGGTATGCAAAGTTTCATTTTGAAATTCGAAAGTTTCCCTGCTGCAGTTACCCACGTGCCTTAATGTATGATTTTAATTTTGAAATGTGGCTCATTTATTTTTTGCGTCGTTGTACTTAAGGTATTTAAGCCAGCACCAACGTTAAAAAAACATCGTCATTTTACTACATTATATGTTCCAACCACTTTAGTCAAGGGTTAATACAACATTCTTAGAAAAATATAAGAATTTCCAGAAAATATAAATAAATCAATCGAGATACAGGTTTTAGTTATTTGTTTATATAACATCTAGCTTTTGTACTCCATCGATATAGGTACTCCATAAAAATGATTGACATTCAAGATCACGCCATTGGCAATTCACTCTTCAGATTAGTATCTACTTATCTTCATTTATAATTTACTTTGAAGATTTTCATAAGAAATCGTACTCCAACTCCTACATTACTATGTAAATTGCATTCAATGAATATTGATCGCACATGATCTCATATCTTGTTCATGTGCGATAAGCTACATTAACATAAAAGTTTAGTCAAATCAACATGAACATGCAAATTAGTTAAGAATTTTTCTAAACCATCCCAAATGAAAGGGAACTTTAAGATCCTAAGCCAGTTCATTTCAAAGGAAAAACAGACTCGACCGAATGCGGTAATACTCCGCGCGCTTCATTGTTGTTGTATAGATAATTAATATTCTACATGTGTGTAATGTGTGTAATGGTGCCGACAATGTAGATAATGTAGACAATGTCGAAAATAATTATTTTCTTGGCAATCATCAAAATTATATGATTTTTTTTTAATTATGGACATTTCATTAAAAACTTGAACCCAATATTTTATAAAAATATCACTCGTCCAACGTTTGGTAACGCCGAGCATGGAGTTCGCTCTAGCGATGCATATCATCGGAGCTTGTAGACCGAAAGTAACCCCTAGGTCTTTAGTTTCAAGTACTACCTGTAAAAGTTCACCATTTATCTTACAGTCTTGTGTAACAGGGTTGGCTTTTCGGTGAAATGATAGAGAGTTGCACTGTTCAATGTTGATATTCAGAGAAATAAAAGCAGTATTTGTTAAATAAAATCTAATATTTAATTATGAAAGACTAAATCTAATAAATGCCAAAATAAGTCCGAAGGGTTACTGGATATTTCAAGCAATATTTTTTTTCTTTATTTCAAATTTAGGAGCAAATAGCGACTACTAGGCTGGACCATCTAACTCTGTTGGATGCTACTGCTTTCATTTCAAGCCATGGCTTTTCGCTCCTGTTAGAATCGTTCGTTTTAATGTTACAGCTGGTCGTCCGATCCATTCCAGAGACATTCTTGTTATGTCATTCTGGGAGTTATCCTGCCTTTGTTGATTCGTTTCTTTAAATCGGTGTGGATTTTGGGGTGTTTAGTCTAATCATATTGGATTTCCTGATATTTATTTTGAAGCCAATTGCTTTTGCTAGATCTGATAGTTTCTGTACTCTTTGTTACATTCCGACATGTTTGTGTGTTAATAGGCACATGACATCTGAATAAGTTAGATCATTGAGTTTCTCCGTTAATCCCCACTGGATGCCGTTGAAGAATACGCTATCTAATTTTATCATGACATTATTTAATAAAGAGTACGCATCCTTGTCTTAGTCCTTGCTTGGCTGTTACAGTATGATTCATTTTATTTGCCTTTGTATTGAACGCATTTCTCGCATATTTTGTATGACTTTGATTAATTTCTTTGGCAAGGCCAATTCACAAAGTGCCTTCAATATTGCGTTACTGTCTATTGTATCGACTGCATGTGCGAAATTCACGTAGGTGCATCGACTACTCCATTATGATGCGTGTTGTGTTAATATGATAGATACCACTTCGCTCTGTCTGGAGCCAACTTGCCCCTTTTTTATTTTCAAGCTGATTGTCTGTGAAGGTCTATCTAAGATGAAAATTGCTAGTATCTTTTTATGGTTGGGTTGAGGGGCATATACGTCCATTTTCGCGGTATTTACCGGAAGTCCATACTTATGTTGCAGTTGTCATTATGTCTCCTTTGAATGTTTCAGCCCTGTTGTTAAGATTTGACCAGATGCATCTCTCATTGGTAGGATATTGGTAAAATTCTACTAGCCCATCGTACGCTTTGATGTAGTGTGTACAGTTCCGACGTATTTTGTTGACACATTTGCAGCTTGAGTTGCTTGCGTACTTCAATTTTCTTCCAAGTTTTATCACTGATCCAGTGAAGCAACTACCGCTTCTTCATTGGGTTGGAAGCTGAGATTGAGCGCGTCATAGAATATATTTCTTGTATCGGCATCTTTTAATCTGCCGGTGTTAAATTTTTCCCGATATGAATTGATGCATTTTACAGGCTTAGTCATGAATTATGATTTTACCAGTTGGTGGTCACTGTGAATGGCTGGACCTCTAATTTCCTTGACATCTTGTAATGGTATGATAAATTTCATGTTAATCATTCGTGATTTGTTTGGGTTCTTGTTCTGCCATCAATTGTGATCTTAAAACAAATCCTTGGTTGTTTCATCTGCGTCTTCTGTTGGGGCATATCACTGAATTATGGTTTGTGTTACGAATTTTTGAATGTACTCTTGCTAATATCATTTGGCTTTTAACAGGGTTTTATTTCATTAGTGACTTCTTTGCTTTAGCTGTAGTTAATATATCATCGTGTCCGGAGGTAATTTCATTCGCCTGTGTTTACTTTACACTGTTTTCCATTTCATTTCTCTGAGGCCAAGAATTTCGATTATGTAAAAGCTTCATTTCAATCTCTCGAAGAATTGTAATTCTCAGCTAACCTGAACAAATTGGTTATCGCTTGTAATCTTGTTCAAGTAAAGATTAATTACAGTTATGAACAATCGGTTGTGGACAAGCTAGTCGTGTGGCCACCAAAAACTCAAAACACTAAAATCAAACAAAAAACTCGTTTCTACTAGAAGTTATGTAGTACGCCCGACTACATTGCTCAAGAAACGAACGGTCAAAATCAGGAATAAAGTATTCGTTTCGAAAAGTTCATGATAGACAGAGAATTTAATTTGCACAGAGGATTTCGTTTAAACCATAGCCGAATTTAGCCTCGTACAGCGTTATGATACTCGATTAACTTAACCGACTTCAATCAGAATGAAAATTATCAATTTGTATAAAGCCAGCTGCACACTGGAAAAATCTTAGAATTTTCCGGCTTGTTCTTCGGGGGGATTACAACGACGCCAATAATCAATACAGCAAATCAGCAAATGTTATACAGGATCGTGTAAACGGGTGGTATGAAAGTTACTGGACCTACCAGTGTACGCTACTTTATTAAACCTGGATTTATAAAATTTATTCGACATCGATTGGCCAAGTTACTTCAATCAGACCAATTTTATTATAAAAATTGAATTTTAACTTCCAAAAGCTGGATAGACTCCAATGTAAAACCCAATTGAAAATTGGAAAACTGTAAAATGGTGACTTCGTACAGAACAACAATGGAAAAAACAACAAAAAAAATATATACATTGTCTACGAATTGTTTACATACTCTACCAATGCTCGACATTTTCTACGCAAACATTAATTGTCTACACTATTTTTGACACATGCATGTAGACAATTCGGAAATACGCGTAGACATACAACTTTGTGTATGACACGTTTCGCACGTTATGTTGTTGTACTGTCAGGTGTAGACGATCGTAACTCCTCCCGCCGACGAGAAGGCCATACGGATTTATTTCCCTTTATTAGTTGTGGACTTGATGATATTGTCTCTTCGGATGTTGTGTTGATTCCCATTAAATTGTAAAACCTCTTCCAGATGTAGTAGACCACCATTACATTGATGTTGATTGAAACGATTCTGGTTGTGCTAAGGCTTATAACTGAATTAGAAAAAGGTTGTTCTTGTAAAAACTGGATTTGGTCTTTATATTTGAGCGTTCTATTTGGCATTTTTGGTATGGACGAGGATGGTATGGTGGTGACAAATTATATTTGTTGCTGTTATACGTGATTCTTTCGATGATAACTTCACAGTTGTTGAGTTCCATTTTTTTATTTCCAATACAAACTTTACAATTTTGGAAAATAATTTTGGAAAATTCAAGTATTAAATTTGACATTAAGTGAGAAAAAAATGTGTTGCACATAAGTATATAAAACATACAGACATACAGTAATTCTTCATAAAAATGACGATACATGCTATGTCAGCTAGAAGTACTTAGTAACCTGGAACATATAAGATGTGATATATTACTCTGTACAATTTTGATTTTATTCTTAAAAAAAAACGATAGAGCTAATTGCATTTATCTGTGACATTAATCGTACTCACTGCAAAACTCGTTATATAGCATTTCTTTAATGTACATTTTGAATTTAGAGACCGGAAGGGTTCTAGTGTTAAATGGTAATTCGTTAAAGAGATGAAAACCTCGGTAAAATATATTTCGGGTAGATGATGTATTCCTGTAAGTGGGTAATCTCAGATTACCACTTGTCTAGTGTATTGAACAAATAGTTGAGGTTTACCATTCAACGGTAAATTAAATATATCATTAACATGTATTAGAAACAGTATTGGACCCAATATTAAACACAAAACAGGCCTAATATCTGTGAGGAAGTGTTTCCTAATTTAACAAATTGTTTTCGATTTGATAGGTAGTTTCTAAACAGACTGAGGGCTTTATCGCGAATTCAACGTTATATAATTTCTCTATCAGTTTGACATGATCAACTCAATCAAATGCCTTCATCAGATCGACAAAAATACAGCCTGTAGATTTACCTTCTTCTAGGAGCCTGTAAATGTTATTCGTCAGGCACAAGGTTGCATAGGTGGTGTTTGAGATGCTGTATAAGATAGTGGGAATTTGACAGCGGAAAATAAAAGATTTCGCTACTTGCCGCAAGTGGCAGCACCATCACAAAAGAGAATTAATTTTGTTATAGTTATAATTACCAGCGGCAATTTGTTATTCATTTTGTATCTTTTTTCACTAAATAAAACATCCCAGCGAAATAAAATATTAAAAGTGATCCTTAAAATGGCAAATTGATCGATCTCCGAAGTAAAGGAACTCGGTAAATGAAACCTTGAAATTTAACAATATTCCAATAATAATATTGAATGACGATGAAATGTGGATAATAGTATTGATCAGGGGTCCAAAACTTGGGGCACAATTCTAGGATCTGTTCATGCTGGACTAAACTTGGCCATTTCATAACCAATACTTTTGAAAATTTAAATTTTTGTATTAATTTATTTTCAGTTTTTGGCCAATATCTCAAAAACTTCCACTAGTAACCGATACTTAATTATAGTTAAAATTCTAATCCATCAATTTTCCCTAAATTTTCCTCGTAGTCTCAGTATGACCTAAGCTATTAGATAAACAATCGAAAGTATTGGTTACTAGTGGAAGTTTTTGAGATATCGGCCAAAAACTGATAATAAATTGATAAAAAAAATTTAAATTTTCAAAAGGATTGATTATGAAATGGCCAAGTTTAGTCCAGCATGAACAGATCCTAGAATTTTTTCTCAAGTTTTGGACCCCTGATCAATACTATTATCCACATTTCATCGTCATTCTTTTAGAATGGCGGAAAGACGGAATATTGTTAAATTTCAAGATTTCATTTACCGAGTTCCTTTACTTCGGAGATCGATCAATTTGCCATTTTAAGGATCACTTTTAATATTTTATTCCGCTGGGATGTTTTATTTAGTGAAAAAAAGAGATACAAAATGAATAAAAAATTTCCGCTGGTAATTATATAACAAAATAAATTCTCTTTTGTGATGCTGCTGCCACTTGCGGCGAGTAGCGAAATCTCTTAATTTCCGCTGAGAAAATTCCTCTATCTTATACAGCATGTGTTTGAGTTTGTTTGAAACGCATATTGAAACTCGGAGATAAAGTTGTTAATTGAAATGTGTTGCATTAGTCTGTTCAGAATGAGAAAATAATTTGAAAATGATCGGCAACTAAGAGATAGGCCTATTATTGGACATTTCAAATTTGTTACCATTTTTAGTTTGTCTGGAAATTTAGAATAATCTAAACAGTGGTTTATGGAGTTTTTTGTGACGGGATTCAATTCCTTAGAACATGGTTGGATAACAAAGGTTGGAATGTTATCATAACCTTTAGAACAAGCTGGGTCTAAGGATTTTATCAAGTGGTCAACCTCGTCATTTGTAATTAAATCAAAATTATGTAAATGATTGACGCAACTATCTGGTGTGTACATAAGTTAAATCAATATGACTGGAGTTACCAATTTCGGCACCTCCATTTATAAAGTAGTTATTAAGAAGTTCAGGTGCTTCATATTGAATATTATACAATTTGTCATTCACGTCATTCATTTGGTTTTATAACTTAAAATTTCATTGATCAGGGCCCAGGTTCTCCTCGAGTTCTAAGAGTTTTGCAGGAACCTCTTGCGGTAGTATGATTTTTTGGATACTCTAAGGCCTTGAAGGCATAAAAATGGTTAGACGGATATCTCCTCTTTAGTTTATTAAAGAATTCGCGTTTGTTAACCGGGGTTTGTAAACCAGGGTTTGTTAAGTTTTGTTGTTGTCTTGCTGGTAAATTCTAGTAATTTCGAATTTTGGTGAACAGACCCATATAATTGTTGGTGGAACACTTCAAACTCAAATTTATTAGGTTCTAGTGCAAGCTGTTTAATAAAATTGCATACCGGTTGATAATCAGTTTTCGAGAAGGTGGAGGAGCTATTAATATCGGTTTTGATTTGAATATTTGTTATTATAAATCGATGATCTGAAAAATTAGAATCACCGTAAAATATTGAAAAGGTGGATATCAGGGGTTTTCGTGTATAGTATTGTATGTTTAAATTGTTCTTAATCGAGAATCCACAGGAAAATAACATACATACACAGGTGGTTCACCAGATAGGCTGAAGAATCGAAAAAATTAATGTTGAAATCGCCATAAATAATTGACTGCGGTTAGGCTACCAACTTAGATTCTATGTAAGTAACAAAATGATTTATGCTGGAATCGGGTGGGCAGTAGAAAACAAGTAACCTAATATTGCATAGTTTAGCTGACATAAAATCAGGCATTGACCTTCTGTTGTAGCTATGTAGATTTTTTCACTTATAAGCTCGCTGATTTCGCTTTCCAGATTGACGTTGGAGTGGTTATATTTGGCCGGCTTTTGCAATATTATGTTTGATATACAAGAGCGCGATATTGGTTGTAACGATTGTTTGTTGCTATATAATATGAATTGATAATTTTGTTCATCTAGGATGATGTTAGATGAATGAATAGGGATGATAGTATTGTATACTAAGTACAATCTTGGATTGGTTATAGTATCCTTGCAAAGTCGTTATGTCGTAAATATTGTTAGGATTTAAATTTCCATTTGGCCAAGGCATACTGTGTCATAAATGAAATTAATTTCATTGTTGGTCAGTAGATGTCGTGAAATTCGTCGTTATTTGGCTGAACTGAGTGCGTGCCTATTGTCCGTCTAGTCCCGTTTTCGTTACGTTAGCTAGTCGGTTTGGTTCGAATGTAATTTTATTGTTGCTGTTCTTTACGTATTTCTGTGTATAGTTGAACCTACCGATCATACCTTGTTTATTTGCCATTTGAGCGTTATTTTGTTCATTCAATTTAAATTTTCGTGGAGATTGTGAATTGCATTACTGATTTCTTCTAAAACGTGTTGAACCAGATTTGATGTGATATCTTTGATTAGTGATCCTAATCCATTACTGAGGCCTCTTTTGATCCGCGTAGGTTTCAGAAGGTTAATATTTTCATGTGGCTCTCTAGTTTTGTGTTCGAGAATTTCCATTTTATTTTTGAAAGCATACGAATACTTCTTGTTGTTATTTATGGATTGTCCTGAACGGTACGGAACTTTTTTTCTTATTTCATGACTAGAGTACACCTGAACAGGTTGTTTTATCAGTTTTTTTATGATATTTCCCATCTTTCGTTATGCGACAGCGACATTATTCTTTTTCAGACCCCTCCTTACTACGTAACCGGGTTTAATTTCAGACCGTATTTTATTGCGAACATGGATTATTTGGTTCGCTTTTAAGTTACGAGGTTTAACTCAATCAGTATTAAGTTTATTGATCAGCTTGGTTTTCTTAGTATAAGCAAATGGATTTTCGTGTATGATGTTTAATCCTAGCATTATAAGCTGTGAACTGGAGTAATTTCTAGGGGAGTTTGTAGTTGGAACAAGGTCTTGAAAATCACCAATTTCTGTATCCGTAGAGGTATCGGATCGCGATAATGCATTTGTATGTTTTACACCCTTCTTATGTACGGTTTCACAATCGTACTCTTCTAGTTTCAATCTTCATCGAATCAACTTCAAGTTGCCTTCTGTGAGGTTGAAAAGCCATGTCAACGGCGTGTGGTCCGTTACGATTTTGAATTTTTTTCCGAATAAATATGGCATGAAGTATTATGTGAACCAAACGATGGGAGTTTTTCCTTTTCAATAGTGAATTAATTTTGCTCCGAAACCGTTAAGGTTCTGGATGCATAAGAAATTGGTTTACCCTTCTCTATCGGATCCTGATACAGGACCTCACCAATGGCTACGTTACTTGTATCGGTAGTCAGGACAAATTATTTAAGAAAATCAGGGTATTGCATGATTGTTTCATTACACAATAACTCTTTGCAATACTCGAAACCTTGTGTCCAAAGTTATGTTTTTGTCTTTTCGTAAATCTTCCGCCAGTGGTTTTGTGACGTGAAGAAGTTCTTGATAAATTTATGATAATATCCCAGAAGACCCAAAAAGATTTTAATTTGTTTCTCCGTTTTATAGAAAGGGGGAATTCGTTAATCGCTTTAATTTTTTCGGGGTTGAATTTAGCTCCGTCACAGGTAACAATATGGCCCAAAAAGGCGATTCCTCCATGTAGAAATACCGATATGCCCATCTGAACCTTTAGATTGGCCTTTCGTAATTTGTTAAACACTTGCTTTAAATTCTCAATGTGTTCTTGGAGTCACGACGAGAATACTATGATGTCATCCATGTACCACAAGCAATATGTACCTTGAATATCGTCAACCACATTATCCATGACCCTTTGAAAAGTTGAAGGAGTATTCTGTAGACATGTCCGTGGTCGATGGAAAATGCGAAGAAAGGTTGAGAAATACATACATTTCCCTCATTTATCGAGTATATCAGTGAGGTTAGATAGTAGGTACCGATCGTCGATAGTCTTCTCGTTTAATTTGCGGTGGTCTGGCGTTCACCTTTTTAGGTACAATCCAAATAGGAGATAACCAGGGTAGAAAGCTCGGACGTGATTCCGTCTTGTTACATTTTATCGATTCGACGTTTTACTTCCTCTTTGTGAATATGAGGATATCGATAACTTTTGGTAAAGACAGGTTTGTCATCCGTAAGATTTATTTCATGTTTTACGGCGTTTGTAAGAGACAAACGTTGTTCCGTCTTCAGATATAATTCCTCGTATTGATGAAGCAACTTTAAAATTACTGGATTTTCCTCTGCGTTAAGGTGTTCTGTTCTAATGAAATTAGCTCGATATATTTTCTTGAATAGTTCGGCGTTAATTGGCTGTTCAATCACGAATGTTGTTACCATAATTTACGACTTTGAAACTGATACCATTTTTACAGTGATAGAGTCCTTCGGAAAAGAGTAGATTGTCATTGATTGTGGTGATGTATGTATCCCCATTTTCAACATCAACCGGAAGCTCAGCTGTAAGCTTGCTGTACGCTATTTGTTCTTCTAGGTGATATTGTTTAGACTTTTGAAGCATAATTTGGTTTAAATAAGAGAGGGCTCTCAACGTTATCGATTTTGAAAACGGATTTAGCAAAGTCTAAGGTTACGCCTAATTGTTGCACGGTCTCTAATCCGATTAAACCATCAAAGAATTTATGGAATTTTAATAGAAGAAATTGAATACGTTCCCTTGTTTTAAATTCCATAAGTCCTTGGACGACGACTCTTTGGTTTATTTAATGATCGTTAAACATAGTTTTATCGTTTATTGGAGGCATGGAACGTATTGGTGAAGGATGAACGAACTCTGGGTTCAAGAAGGATCTATTTGACCCCGTATCTATTAATTTTTTTAGTATCTTGTTCTTGTTTAGGTTTACACGTATATGGAAAAGTATACGTTTGACGTTTATTGACGAAAACTTTCATCATCAACGTCAGTCATCTTCATCAAGATACTACCCAGATCTTCAGACAGTTGCGGGACCCATTGGCTGGAATTGGCAGTTATTTCGTTGGTTAATACTCGAATATTGTTTATATGAATTATTGTTGGACGTAGACGTTTGGGTTTTGTTTTGTGAAGGGTTTTCGGTACTGTTCTTTGCGCAACAGGTACAACGTTAATATTAGTCTCTTTTTTACGTAGGTCATATTTTGTTCCTTGAGGCAAATGTAAATGTTCTTAAAGACCCTCTAGGAAAGTATTTAGACCTATTTCTAGGAATAAGTCACGTTTTGCTCTTATCACTATGGCATTGGTTTTGTTTTGCTGTTGCCTTGTGAGGTGATGTACAACTCCCTCACTATTGTCTCGTTACGCTTATCTGCGTGATGAGTAATCAAATTATCTTTTATGGCTTTCCATTCTAGCGGTGTGCCATACATTGTGAAGACTTCGTTAGCCTCACCCACGATTTTGTTTCGAATTGCTCTTAGATAAATTTTTCTCTTTGAATTCATAGAGAGTGTGTCTACTACCTTTATAGCGCCGAAGGTCCTTGATTGTGTCCAGAATTCGCAGACTTTTGAACAATAAATCATTCCGTCGATATCACGTCACCACTTTTATTTCAGTTTTATTTTGATTTATTTTAGTGTTAGTACTTTAACTCGCGTAGCTTTAGATACTTCGATTTGAATGCGCGTAGCTTGGTTCCCCGAAAATTATGCGACAAACAATTAGTCGAAAAACAATTATGAAAACTACAATTTTACAATAACCAACTGTGCGTGAAAACAATTTTAAAAAAAAACAATTCATCGAAAACACAATACATCGAAACAAAATTTTTCACTTAAAAGTTTCTGTTGAACATCACTACTTACAGATAAGATATCCCATGAACAGTTCATCGACATAAAATTATATCTGCTATAATAATTCGAACACTTCGGGAACTTATGGTGTGAGTGTTTGGGTCAAGTACTAAAATATATGAAAACACGAAAATTATTGGAAGAAATTATATGATAAAAGGCTCATCTAATATCATTCCTTCGGGAAAAATTTTAAAAAAATTTTATTTCCGTAATCACGGTGAGTTTCAAAATCTGAATCTAAACCTGCGACATACTAAATGTCGCAAACAATGGTAAACCTGTGTTAAATTTCTATAAATTCAACTTTTGCCTGTCACGCGTTGGTTCGATAGCCCATTTTTAAAAAAAAAATCATTGTAAATTCCAGGTAATTCACATAAATATGTTATTTAACATAGAAATGCTGTAGTTGAAGGTGATGCTCCAAAATCGACGAATACTCTTGAACAATATATTTCCCCATGCAAATGACCATTTTCTTTATATGCCTCAATCGCCGTGAAAATACACATATAGGTATTCTTATTGCAATTCTAAATAGTTTGGAGATCGACTCGAGCCAACAATCTTTTAGGCTTAGGTTTATTTAACAAAACCTAAATGTCATAACCGGTATAAGGATCTCTGCACAGGTGGACGGAAAGGAAATAATTATTTAAACTTAAACTAAAGCAGTCACCGGACAAGTGACGCAGTGTTTAAAGCTTCAACACTTGAACTGGGAGGTACTGGATTCGAATCCCACCAGAGGCTGGATGCAACGCGAATTTTTGCCATCGATTACAATCGGTGCGATGTTAATAAGCACAACTAAAACCCTTTGTTGGAGTGCATAATTCAGCGCCGACCCACCGTCCAGTATACAGGTTGACATGGAGCTTGCAATGTGCAGGTGGTATACTGTAATTGTGTGATTAGGTGTATGGGTTAATAAAAACAATTTTAATGAAGCCCAAATCATCGGCACTCACCAAACGCGGGAGCAATGCTGGGATTTTTTTTTTTTTATATATTTTTATTTATTACAACTGATTTACAAGGGAGGGTTGTAGCCCTTTGGCTAGTCCCCTTTACAATTTTATTATATTTTAGTCGATCCTGATTGGATCTTGTAGATCATGCGGTTTCTTCCTTCGCAGCCGTCTTACTAGGTTTGAATCATCTAACATATGACGTATCTCAGCATTTTGGTGTAGACTAATACGTTGCATGTGTTTTCTCGCGTGTTTGCTTATTTCTTCACTAACGAAATCCATCTTCAGATCTCTATGGAGGTTGTCATTTCTTATGTACCACGGAGCATTAACTATTCCACGAAGGACTTTGCTTTGGAATGATTGGATGATATTGACATTGGTTTTCTTTGTACAGCCCCAGAGCTGAATACCGTAAGTCCACACAGGTTTTAGGATTTGCCGGTATAGTAGCAATTTATTATGTAGAGTTAGCTCAGAATTTCTTCCTAAGAGCCAATCCATCTTTCTGTATTTGATGTTTAACTCTTCTTTTTTCTTTTTCAGATGCTCATTCCATTTTAGTTTCGCGTCTAGAGTCATGCCTAGACATTTTGCCGTATTTGCATAGGAAATTTGCTGGGAGTTCAGTTCTACTGGTATCCAGTTGACCTTCTTGTTGGTAAAGTTTACGTGAACAGATTTTGTTTCATTAAGTTAAATTCGCCATCTCTTGGTCCAGGTACTGACAATATTAGTAGCTCTTTGCAATATGCTTGTAGGTTCTTCTATGCAATTAGCAACTGCTAAGATGGCCGTATCATCCGCAAACGTCGCTATGTTAGTATCCTCTATCGTTGGCAGGTCCGAGGTGTATAGAACATATAGAGTTGGTCCCAGAACGCTACCTTGTGGTACCCCTGCTGATATTTTCTTTATTTCTGAGTATTCGCCATCTAATTTAACTCGAAAGTGTCTAACCGACACTAATATGTAAGATTTTAGAATTTCATAAAACTGCTTTGGTAAGTCTCTTTGTAATTTATATTCCAAACCTTTATGCCATACTCTGTCAAAGGCCTGTGCTACATCCAAGATGACGCTTGAACATACTTTCTTTTTTTCAAGTACGTCTCCAATTATGTTTGTAATTCGGTGTACTTGTTCTATTGTTGAATGATTTTCTCTGAAGCCAAACTGATGTGGAGGAACAAGATTTCTTTCTGCTATTATTGGTTTTAGTCTCTTTAGGAGTAGTTTCTCGAATAATTTTGAAATTATTGGGAGTAAGGAAATCGGCCTATACGAATTTTTGTCATTAAGTGGTTTGTTTGGTTTAGGTATCATAATTACTTCTGCTACTTTCCATTGACTTGGAACGTGTTTAAGTCTGAACACTGCATTAATTATTTGGAGTAGTTTACGTAGACCTTTTTCAGGAAGAGCTTTTACTATTTGTCCTGTAATTAAGTCCTATCCTGGAGATTTCTTTGTATTTAGGTTGAGATTGATTTCCTCTTCTAATTCTTGTAGTGTGACAGGAGATATATTGCAGTTATCCATTTTATATACTGGTGGTATGTTTTCCTCTGCAGTTTGTCTAGGTAGTGGCTGAAACGTGTTCTCGAGGTGGGTTGCAAACAACGAAGCTTTTTGCTTTGCACTGATAGCCCATGTGCCATCTTCATTTTTTACTGGTGGAATTTGTAGTTTAGGTCGTTTTAAACTTTTTGTCGCTTTCCAAAGGGAGTACTCGGTATTTTTTTCCCCAGTAAGGCCACTCAAGTATTTATTAATGGACTCGTTTTTGATTTCTTTAATTAGCAACTTTAGTTTATTGGATAAAAAATTAAGAGTTGTTCTATATTCTGGCGCTCGACTTCTTTGCCAGGCCTTTCTTGTTTTTCGTTTTGCTGTAACCAGTTCCCTAACTTCTAGAGGATAAATAGCATTTCGGCGCATTTCCTTTGAACTTGAGGGGGTACTACTCCACGCCGCTTCTTGTATACTGTTGTTGTTGTTCTAGTTCTTCTTCTAGCTCTATCGGGTTTTTAATTGGCACCTGAAGATCAATATTATCCTCAACAAGTTTTTTGAATTTCTCCCGGCAGGTTTTTTTGTTCGTTAGCGAAGGTGGACTAGTTTTTTTAATAATCGTTGCACTGATTGTCATAATAACAGGCGTGTGATCCGACATAATCCCCTCGCTGCTTTCTAGGTATATGTAGTTTTCGTCTATACCTTTGGTGATAAAGAAGTCAATGATATCGGGTATTTTGTTTCTATCCGTAGGCCAATAAGTTGGTTGATCTCCAGAATGAAAATCACAATTGCATAGTCTTCCTGCTGCAAACAGCTCTCTTACTTTTTTAGAGGTTACTCTTGATCTCCAGTAGGTGTTTTTTGCATTAAAATCACCTCCGATTATGAAACTTGATCCAAGTGATTTAAATAACGTGCAATAGTCTTGTTTAATTAAATTATATCTTGGGGGGCAATATATTGACGATACAATATATTCTTTCTTTGTTACTATTTATAAATACTTTTAAGGTGACTACTTGCATAAATTCCTCTTCAATTTTAAGATCTATAAAATGTTTCATGTTTTCTTTTATAACCACCGACGATCCTCCCCTTGCCCTTCCTGCTGGATGAATCGCGTGGTAACAATTGTATCCATATATTTTAAGATATGAAGTTGAAGTAAAATGGGTTTCCGATACTAGGATACAAATATCTATTTTTTCAGTATTTAGGAAAATTTCTAATTCTGGAATATGTTGCATTAGCCCATTTGCATTCCAGGTTACTATTCTTAATGTTTTATTTGTCGGCATATTGCAAGTAGCTCCTCCGCCGAAACGACGATACAGAAATCCTTAATAAACACATTATTCCACTCGTTTAATTATTCCGCAAGAAAAAAAAATTTACAAAAATTTGTTCAAAGTGTTTAAAAAATTACTCGATCGATTTCGACTTGTTAGATCATCATCAGGAGTATCTACTGATTTGTAAAAATAAAAATTTAGTTATATATAGTAGAAATAGGCAAAAGGAAATAAAATAAGGAGGGACAAAAAATAGGCAATAAAAATTGATTGAATTGATCGTTCCAACCATCTGTTGCTTACACGGAAAAATTACTAATAAAAAAGCGGGGTGGAATAGCAGGTAAGCGATTAGTCATCGGTTCAGTAACAATATTCAAGGTATATTGAAGTGCATTTAATTACCCGACGTATTAGTCATATTATTAAGAGCGTCAGAATAGAACAGGGCGGGATCCGTAATTGGTGAGAAACGGATTTCTCTCTATTCGTTAAGGATATTTTAGTTAAGGGATATGGATTTTCGAATTTCGTAAGATTCTAAGGTATCTAAACGTCTGCTTTTAGGTTGTATATGTAATATGTCTAAATTGTTTAAGCTAGCTGTATGATTTTCTAAAGTTAAATGATTATGGAATGTTGATTGATTGCAACCAGATAAATAATTGCGCCCAGTCTGTCCATTATAAGAGAAACTACAATCATTGCAATTAATCCTATAAACACCAGACCTGGAAAGGCGATCAACTCTAGGTTTATTGTTAAACACTATTTTCTTTATTGTGTTATTATTATACAAAGCAAAACTAATATTGGTATAATCGGACACGATGTTGCTAATCCGTTGGCTAGTTTTTCCTATATACTCTAAGCGACGCCAATTTTCCTGTGTTGGATTACCCGGTGGATAAATATCCGATAGAGCTTTACGCTGAAGCTTTTTATTTAATAACTTTAATATAGTCTTAGTTGCATATCCGTTATTCGTTGCTATTTGTAGAATTATATTAAGCTCTATGTCATAATTTGAATTTGTCAAAGGGATGTTTAGTAGTCTATCTATAAGTGAGTGGAAAGCTGACATTTTAATATTATGGGAATGGTTTGAAGAACTAGGGCTAATAGCGTCTGTATGCGTGGATTTCCGATAAATTTTGAAGTCTAAAGAAGAATTAATCCGGGTTATTGTTTCCAACGTAAAATCAATGGTGCGATTCTGAGAATTTAACCAAGTAAGAAATGAGTCGAACAGTCTATCAGTTCCATTCCATTGGCATAGTATGTCATCAACATGTCTATACCAAAAGATTATATGACGAAAATAAGGATTGTAGTTTGATAAAATCATTTGTTCGAAGAAATTCATGAAAATTTCAGCTAACAAAGGTGACAGAGGGGAGCCCATGGAGCATTGCAATACGCAACTATTGGTCTAATCGGGATGCCCTCCTTATGGATTTTTGTTATACCAGAAAGAATCGGAGCAGATGGATTCATGACGGAGTACTTCCAACCAGTTCCATTAAACAACTTTTGGCATGGGTTGATACACTTAATGACAGAAGTCTTAAAAGACCTAGTTGGATCCCTACCTAGCTCTATTGCTTTGCTTTCTGTAATAAAATCAGAAATTTTATTACAGTAATCGATTTTTTCCAGCACAGTAATTCTATTGTCTTTATCCGCATTACATGCTATCAGGTCATGGTCACGTAGCTTTTTCTTTATCGCACTAATCACTATGAGGTTAGTATTAGGAGAAGCAAGAACGACAAAAGCAGCAGAAGAAGAGTTAGAAGGAGAAGGAGAATTATCAATACCTTTCTTTATTTGTAGTGCACATACTGATTTTAGTTGAGTCGGCTGGTCAAATAAGGCAGTTTCACCATCTACAGCAAGATTCTCGAATGACTGAAGGCTGATTTTATTTGGTGTAGGAGCAAAATTAACTCCATTGTTCAGCATTTGAACCTTTGCGCTACTGAAACCGACTGAGGACAAGTTCTTAAAACGTGGATGGAATTGGAAACCAGATGAAACACTATTACCTCTACGGTTAAATGTATAAGCCTTATCTCGCAACACATCCAGCGTAGCTTTTTGTTTCACATATTGAAATAATTAAACGAGTGGACTAATGTGTTTATTAAGTGTTAATGTGTTTCGCCAAGTACCTACGGTGCATAGTGTAAAAAGATACAGAAATCGGCAATCACCCTTAAGAATCCATTGCAGGTTTAGTGTTAGAGTTGGTGAAACGAGTCAGGAAACTGTGACAGCAGAAAGAACCCTAATATGGCAATCGCACCAAAAAGACAGAGATATCAGGATCAAAATACACACAGGGATGCGGATTGGACGCGTGTTAAACTGGCTGCATGCGCAGCAGGTAAGAAGCTTGCGGTGGTTGGAATCCGAAAAATGTGCGAAAACGAATTGTGTGAAGATACAATTCATCGAAAAAATTCATGATAATTAAAATGCCCTAACTGTTGTCTCAGATTTGGGCAGTTTTCCATGACAGTCTCCCATGGCGAAAATAAAGTTCTACGTCGCTCAGCATAGCCTAATTGCTCAGCATAGCCTAGAGATTTCCCGTTTTATTAGTGGAACTCAGCCCCTACTCTATGTAGAAATCGCCAAGCGGCTTACTGTTCTAGATAGAGGAAGAATTATAGCATATTGATGTTAAATGACATATTTATGTGAATTATACCTGGGATTTACACTGATTTTTTTTTAAAATGGGCGACATTTAGTGTATCGTAATTTTAGATTTAGACTTTCAAACTAAACTCGAATCCGTCACCCTAATTTCCCGAAATGTTCGAATTGTTATAACAATTCAGTTTGATTTAAGTAAATTAAGCACCTCCTCACAATACTTCGTATCAAATTCTGCTTAATATCGATATAATTTTACATTTTAACCGAAGATGTTCTAATTTGCTTTCCGTATCACAAAATTGAACCATTAAGAGGAAAATGACCAAAAATTTTTTAATATGCATTTTCGATGAATTGTTCAGTGTAGAATTTTTTGTATTGCACTTGCTCTTCCCTGAATTCATTTCTAACAATTTTTGTCTAAAATCCCAATCAATCCATAAAAATCAAATTTGTTCACAATATGTTGAGAAATGGAGTTCGATTTGACATTTTAAGGTTGGAAAATTCCGAAGAGCGAGTTTCTTGACCTAATAAGAGGTCAATCAATTTGAAAATTTAAGCAAAAACTTTTTGCTTTTATTTGTCTGGAATGTATTTTTAAAACAAAAAATAAGCCAAACCGAAATTCGCTTTTACGATAATGTCTCGTGTGGCCCGTAGCGTAAACTATTATTTCCCGCTGGCAAATTTCCGGTATCTTTTACAGGACTACCACTCATTATATTAGTGTTGACTTACATTAAAATATCAACATCATTTTGAAAGCATTTTAATATGTGCCAAAAGCTAACCACTTTAGCCAAGGCTTAACATAATATTTAAAGTGAAATGTAAAAATTTCCAGGAAATAGTTTTAAATTAATAATCGATTGAGATGCAGGTTTTAGTTATTTGCTTAATTATTCCATCAAAGTGATTGTCAGTGAAGGTCAAGCCATTGGGAATTCACTCTTCAGAATAATATCTACTTATCTTCATTTGCAATTTATCTTGACGATTTTAATAAGAAATCGTACTCCAAATTCCCATATTACGACGGAAAACTGCATTCAATGATCATTGATCGCACATGATCTCATATCTTGCATGTTAACAAAAGTGCAGCATGCAATATAAGCTCACGTGCGACAAACTACATATTAACATAAAAGTCTAGTTTAATCTACATAAAAATGTTATTTTTTTCAAGTCTTTTCTTTTGAAACATCTCTCCCCCATACGAAAGAGACACACAAACGACGAAAAAATAAACGATACATTTTTATTAAAAATCGACATATAAGACTTTGAGCATGCCATACACCATAAATAGTTGTCGGTACAACGTAAGTAAGTGCATCGCACAAGTTAGACTTGTATTAGATAAAAAAAAAAATTAAATACGAGCTCAGTGTGTGATTTGATATCAAAAATATCGTAAAGTGTTAAGTTTTTTATTTTGTAGGCGTATTTTGAAAAAAAAATGGAATCATTTACTCGAATTTTTATAATTTTATCGGTGGCCGGAATTGTACTAGGCGCTGGTAAAGATTTACGTAAGTGTGACCAATTTATTTTAAATCGTGTTGTGTTGAATATGAACTAGAGTTTTGTTAATTCAATGTCAATCGTCGAGTTAGAACGTTTAACTCTATAAAATTCGTGTTAAGTGCGCCGTGGAGGTTCTGGAAATCTGATGTATCGCATTATTGAGATCACCCTAATTTGTAAAAAATTTGTAGAGTCAATTGTTCAACGGCACACAGGGAAATTATTTTCATTAATAATGTAGTAGGGTTGATTTGCTAAAAAAATGTGATCTGATTCAGTGGAATTTAAAATTAAGTTGAGTTATCAAATCTACAATGAAAAATTGTGTGAAGTGAATTTTTAGTGCTTTAAATCTGCCTTAATGAAACTTATACCATAATGTGTTACCGTTTTCGAGGAGCGAGTGGTCGGTTTAGCTTACAATTAAACCCGCACCGCAAAAATTGTAGCTTTTGATGTAGGTATGATATCGGGGTAGTTTTTGGATCAAAATTTATTACAAATTACTTACATGGAATTAGTTAGTTCACGACCACCCCCCTAACTGGCCTAAGGGTATATTTCACCGGCAGGGTAAAGCCACCAGGTATTGGGTTAAATGTTACTTCGTGAGCCTAGTGAAGGGAAAGTCTTTTTATTTCCTTATTTCAGTTTGTTAAAAATTTAATTTAAATATTTTTATGATTTTTTACATAAAATTATTAACACAAAGTGCGCGTAAACGAACAAAGCGTAACGATAGGGCAGCGAACACTATCAAATTTCAAATTTTTTATTTTCCATAGTGATAATGGTGCTTCAATCAAACTTACCTTGAAAATAATGTCTCGAGGTATTTACTGGGGAAGTGAACGTGTCGGACTGGTTTAGTTTTTACAACAGCCGGTTCTTCCAGATGTGACGAAGGTATCTCTTTATCGTGGAAAAGGGTAGATGTAGATTCGGTATCATTCAGCAAGAACGCGGCTTTTAGACGATCTATTGAAACTACCGTGTATTGGTTGGTTGTCGTTGTAGTTGAGTTTGTACTGCATTAATTCTAATAAAAACGTGTAAATATGGCTTGAGTTCTGGATGTAGGAATGGTTTTTCCTTTGTTTGTTGTGCGGTTTGCACAGGTTTCAATTTTTGTATCACGTCATTTAAATTTGATCTGAATTCGTGTTTATTGATCTGGATAGTTGATGAATTGAATAATTCTTTCTTGGTACCAGTCGAGGCCGCTCTCATTCCTAAGAGAGCAGTAGGGAAAACGTCCGTCTATTTATCCGGAAGGTGACATTTTAAAACCGATTTTAAATCACAATGCCATCTCTATTAACCCGTTTGCCGCTGAATGGTGCGCTGTAGGTCACGGAAGCATCTGAAACCGAAAAGTTTGTTGTTTCTTAATCAGTGAGAACACAAATTGTCGCCCCTGAGAACACAAATTATCGTCCGTCATATTTCGACAATCGACGATCTAGATCATCGTCTTACTATGTCTATGTTAATATGTTGAAAGCGGTTATTTGGAAGAATATAACTTACTAACATACTATTCGGATCCAATAACCCGTTTAGTTCATCTGGAAAGTGTATCCGCGACGACATTATGTTTCTCCGATATATGACGAATATCAGTCGAGAACTGGCCAATAAAATCCAGCTGGTCGCATTGTCGAGGTGAAGCTTTCTCTGGTTTTTATTGAAATGAGAAAGTCAACGGCTTATGGTCCGTGTAAATGACGAAATTTCACCCTTCGAGCATAAAGCGAAAATTATTTACCGCCGTAAAATGGCTAGCAATTCTCGGCCATAGACGATATACTGTTGCTGGGTCGTTGTTAGCTTTCTCGAAAAAAAACCGAGCGGCATCGAATCTGTACCTGACATTTTTGCACTACTGCTCACAAGACATAATTCGAAGCATCCACCATTAATGAGAATAGCTATGTCGCAGATGGAAGTTCCAAAACTTCCAGACTCACGAATCGTCGATAAAAATTACACATAACCAAAAGTCATCCAGAAAATTAACTTGATTAACTGAGGTGATTCGTGAGAATTCAAACAATCCGAATGAGGTAATGATCGCTGTTTTTTGAGCGACTTTCTGTGCTGTTAACCGACGATATTTAGAATTAATACTCCGTCTCAAATGCGGCTCATAACAGAATTCGGCCGTGTGAGATTTTTTAATTCCGAGAGCAATTCTCAGTATGAGAATCAACCGTTCGAAGTGCCGTGATACTCGTATGTTCTTTCGTCATTTGACATATAAAACTGGTTGGCACTGTCTGTTAAATAGTTCTGCAAATCTACGAGTAAATCGTAAAGACTTAAATAAACGGCGCCTAACTCGACTGTCAAGGTTTTATTTCCAAAAATATGAATTTTTGTTTGGGTGGCTGCGTACAAACCCATTGGGAAAGTATCTAATTTCGATATGTTTGCCGGTGTCAATTAAAAATGGTAAATGGGTGGTCTTATCGAATAAAATACGGCGACTTCTTACTGAGGTTTGATCACCAGTCACCATGAGCGATCGACAAACTAGTTTTTAGAGATTTTAGAAAATTTGCTCAGTGAGCGACATTTAGTTCATTCAAATTGTCAAAACTCATCGATATTATAGCTTGCATTTGCGTAGGTAGACGTTGTATCCACAGAGACTTGAGCAATTCGATCCCTAATTTTTTTAACATTTTTTCAAGCAGCTTTCTTCTGGTTTCGTAAAACATTCCTTCAATTTTTCTTTAACGTTGGATATTGATCTTTATCGGGAGGGTTTAATTTGATCTCGTCTATCTGTGCTAGTATGCTACTCTCTATCGCGGCCGGCCACTACCATGCTATATTTTGTGTCGTCTGCCGTATAATATCACCAGTAATGAACTGAGCGTCTAACTGGCAAAATCATAACGTCGGATTTGCCTACCAGAAAGGAGGCAATATACCCTAGGTAATAAAATAGGTTACGTAGCTTGAGCAGCGCGTTTACCGAAAAAATTCCCTCTTTTTTCAACCATATTTTTTTAATAATCGTTACCGTTCGCTTTGGAAGCACTTCCGGTTGATCGGTTATTACAATAACAATATTCTGTAACAATTATGCGAAGTTTCCAAGTTGCAAATCGGTAGTTGTGTAAGGATAAGACAGCGAACCGTTCCAAATGATATATTACTCGACCCCCAGGACCATTTGAAAATTGGGAGCTGAAGGCGGTAAATCTGCATCAATGAATTTAATGTCATTCGAAATCGTTTCCCATCATGACCATGCTCGTATAACTACTCTGTGATGATCTGATGTCATTTGCTCCAATGCAGTTTTAAATAAATTCACCAGATGACTGCGTTCATGGAATAAAATCTGTAAACTTGATATTATTTCACGTTTTGCTCCGGGACTAATAACACAACGATAAATACTCTCCTTCTCGTCGTTACACATAGAAGAAATTGGTTAAAACTGGAGTCGTTGTCAGGGAGAGGAAGAACTAGTGATCTCACTTTATAGTAAACTTATCCTTGTACTGTAAACAAGGACATAAAACCTCTACTTGAAAGCATGAGTTGTACTTATGAAAGTTTTGTAGAAATTGTCTGAGTAACTCAGTAGTCCGGAAACGCGCAGGTGGAAGATGTTCAGATGGATGATTCATAGGTGGCAAATTGACTTTTAAATTCAAACAACACATTCCAGTCAATTTATTGTACTTAAAGTTTTAAGGCATGACAATGTAAACAAATGTTATCTATTTGCCCAATTGAAACATTGGAGCGCATGCCATTGATGCTCTCCATATATTTTGGATATAAGTCAAGTGTCGAACAATCAAATTATTATAAAATACAATTTCTTTCTTTTGTCGTATGTTCGAGTACATAAAGACTGGCGTGACGAAATTTCTGTTATTAATTTACAAAATAAGTTTACAAAACCGACATTTTAAAGCAAAAAAAAGAAAAAAGTGTATGGGGGCTCTACCCATGGAGCTTGAAATATTACGAGAACATGTTCATTTTGGTATAAAATTCCTATGCAGAGTTGAAATCCGATTAGATGAATGCTGTGAAAGTTATTAAAGGAGGGTCTCCTTGGTAGGTGGAGGAGACGACCCCACGGATTCCAGCATGTCACTAATTTCATATAATCCCTTTCCTATACTCATTCCCGTAAACGAATTCAAAAAAAAAATTTGTACCGACTCCTCTAGACTACGGATCGAGCTCCTTCAAAAATATCGTAAGGTTGGTTCTGGGCATGCAAAATATACTTGGTAAAATCTTTACGACGATCAGTTGAGCGGCTGAAACAAACAGAATTCGGAACAAACAGTCATTTCTGTGGCATTATTCTGGTGATTACCCGGGAATAGGGAATTGGGGAAAGAATTTATATGTAATTTCTGTTTAAACATTTTTTGCAAAATAGTGCTAACTTTTTTGAGAACAAAATTAAATTGGGAATATTTTTCCCTATTAATTTAGATATGGAAAAATTATTCCTAAAAAATTGGAAATTAAATTACATTTAAATTGTTTCCTCAATTCACTGTTCCCGGAGAATTACCAGAATAGTGCCAATGGAAAAAAATTATGTGGAAGCACTTAGACCCAGAGTTCCCTCTCTGGGTCTCTCCCGTTCTAATACATTAGGAAAACCTGCTCATATTGATATACAATTATTATTCAAAATTTGAATCCGTTCGGATGAATGATGTGGGAATTTATAAGAAGGGTCTCCTTGAGGGGACGGACCTCTGATATTGGGCACAATACTAAGAGCCTCATAAGAAAATATTGATCTTGTAAACTTTTGATTTAATCACAGTTTCATTTGAGGGTTCCTTGCTTAATCACTAGTTTTAGTGCGTACTGTATGCTCGTGTAAACTTCCTTCTGTAACCATTAACGTCATTGTTCGGATATGTAGTTAGTTTGACGATTAGTTCGCAAAATATTCTTTTTTGAAACACATTGCGTCAATTACAATGCAATTGTCCAAATGTCGAAGAAGCCTTGCACCCTTATTCCCTTAGTCCATCACTTCATGCGACGTGACTACTCATCTTCTTGGTTACTAGATTATTAAATCGAAACTTACAAAATAATTATTTACCAAACTCGTTGCGGCTGTTTTTTAAATCTAAGTATGCTGCTTTATAAATATTTTCTTGTGACTTCTATCATTTCAAACGACAATTGCCATCACTTGAAATTTTGATGCGACAAATAAATAGAATTTTTTTTCAAATTAAGGCAGCCAACTATGATTTAAAAAATATTCAGTGCGAGTTTTGTACGAAATTATTCAGCATATTTCGATTTTACCATCTAGTAACCTAGAAGATCCATAGTCACGTCGCATGAAGTGATACGCCTAAGGGAATAGAGACCTTGAATTCTTCTGCTCTTCGGAATATTAATTATAGACTATAAAGGTAGATGGCGTTACCGCGGAGCCGTGAAGTTTATAACTTGATCTATGTACAGATCTTGTGTAATTTTGAAATACAACAAATTTTTGTCCAATATAGGAAACACCGAGCCTATAATTTGATGGCGTTATCTGTTTAATGAATGCAGAATTGATTGGGATGCTACAGGGTGAGCCCTCTGTTAGTCCTTTTCATTTGTAAATAAAACACATTTTGGGATGAAAAGTCAATTTTTTTAATTTTATGCCCACCACGGTTTCGTCTACAGGCCAGCATCCGGACATCAACATTTTCGATAACTTTTTCCAATAAATGCGGATCAATATCCTTAATTTCAGCTCAAATGTTGTTTTTAAGTTGTTGAATTGTTTGTGGATGATTAGCATACACCTTACCTTTCAAATAACCCCACAAAAAATAATCAAGTGGTGCTAAGTTTGGGCTTCTTGGTGGCCAAGGAACTTCACAATTTCTTGAAATTATGCGATCAGAAAATTTTGTTGACAATAAATGGATTGTTGGACGACTTGCGTGGCGTGTCGCTCGGCCTTGTTGAAACCAAAGGTTGTTGGCACGCACACGCAATTCATTCAATTTGAGCCACCAGATAACATGTTGCGATAACGTTCCTCATTCACTGTAAGGGCATTTTATTGTTCGTTTTCAAAGAAAAACGGCCTAATGATGCCGCCAGCCCATAAACACACCAAACCGTGACTCTTGGAGGATGAATTTCTGCTTCGCGAATAACATGAGGATTCTCCGTTCCCCAAATTCGACAATTTTGCTTATTGAAGTACCCATTAAGTTGAAAATGAACTACATCGCGAAAGATGATTTTTGATGAAAAACCTTAATTTCGTTCAAGCATCCAATTAACAAAACGAAGACGATTTAAACGGTCTGGTGGTTTCAATTTTTAAGTTAGTTGAATTTTGTATGAATGCAAATGAACATCAGATGCCTGGTTGATGTGCTTGATTCATTACGAACACTATCACTAACAGCTGCCACTGCATCAGACTGAACATATTCATATGTCCATGTCGACCAAAACTCGACTAATTTCATAATAAACTTGGACAATCAGGACATTTGGAGAACAGAAGAATTTTTTAGAACATATTTTTTTAGAACAGAACAAGTATTTACTAAAAATCATCTATTGAAAAAAGACCAACAGATGGCCCAACCTGTATCTGCTAAGATACTTTGCAGTTGGTGGTTATTACTGAGCATGTGTCAATGGTAGAGCTATTCAAATAGAGCTGGATCAACTTTCTTACTTAAGCTTCATACAAACTTAGCTCTTTCTGATAAGTGATCATGTTAAAATATGCAATGTTTTTGCATTGGTTATTTGTAAACTGCCCGTTTCCAGTGTATTCAAAGTAGCGTCCGCGCTGATAGGAAAAGCCAGTCACTTTGCTGCTGACGTTTCTGAACAAACTGATCATTATTTTGTTTCTGGTGCTTGCGATTATGTAACTATTGAGTTTCTCTTCTTTGTTCCATCTACGGAGTTTCTGGGTCTTTATTGGAAAGAATGCTTATCTTCGATATTGGTCGCTTAAATTTGATGTGATGATTAACCTTAACTGTCATGACTCTAGTCAGCTTATCTAAACCCCGATGCAAATCGACAATTCGCCCAAGGGACCACTTAGTTGGTGGCAGATTTTTGTCTTAATCCAAACAATGTTATCTAGTTTGACTTCTGGTTGTTTGCAATTCCATTTTGGCCGCTATTGAAGGCTTGATATGTAGTCGGTCGACCATCGTTTACAAAATTGTTGATCCATCCTTTGTAATAATTTCCCACGCTACAGATCTGGTTCTGGAATGGCGAGTAGTGAATTGCCTATTAAGAAGTGGCCTGGTGTTAAGACTAGTTCAGGCGGACCTGTCAATATAGTTATCATTGGTCTAGAATTTAGGCATGCCTCGATTTTGGAAATTGATGTTGAAAGTTCTTCGTATGTTAGTGTTCTTTCCCCGATTATTCGTCTTAGGTGATACTTCATTGTTTTGACTGCTGCCTCTCATAGTCCTCTGAAATGTGGTGCTGATGGTGGTATAAAATGTCATTCCGTTCCATTATTATGCAACATTTTTTGAAGTTCTGGGGTAGCCTTTTTATACACTCGTACTTTTCCTTGTCGAGTATTGAACGAGCTCCCGCGAAATTCGTACAATTATCAGAATCGATATGTTTGCATATACCTCTGTGCGCAATGAATCTTCTGAATGCTGCTAAAAAGGTCATTGCATTCAAATCGCTCACCATCTCGAGATTGTCAGCTTTAGTTGGAAAACATACAAAGACTGCTATGTATCCGTTGTAGGGCTTCGTGCCCTTCTCGAATTCTACTTCATCTGTTTGTGATCCAGTACCTTCTTCTAAGAAGAGCTAGAGTTAGCTGGTTGCCGCCATGCAATGTCCGTAGGTGTGCATCAGCTATCTGAAGCTTGATTAAGCGGCGTTTTCAAGGTAGTATAAATGGTGCTGTTTGTGATGCGACTTTCTACTCGCAGGGTTTTCTGTTCGGTAATAAATGGATTAAGCGACAAGAGCTCTTCGCTGTAACAGAGTCATGTTTTTGAAAATGAATAATTTCTTTCTTGAATTCATCATGTTGTATCGTTCTGCATAATTCTTCTGTCGGTACGACGTTGTTCGTCATATTACCGCCTTGCATTCTTAAACTTTCTTTTCTGAAGCGTCGACAATAACTGATGATATGGAATATTTTGTTGGTGTTTCAATTATAGTGCGGCGCCATTGGCTTGAATGGAATGTGTCAAATCCTTAGTCGGCCTTTGGTGTCGTTTTGGACCCATCCACCATAAACTGTAGTCTTAGCCGAATCCCTCTACCTAGACGCACAATCAGCAGGATTTTCCTTGGTGCTAATATGGTGCCATTGCCCTGAATTTGATTGGTCTTGGAGTTTAGAAATCCTATTAGCAACGAATGTCTTGTATTTTTGGTGACGACCTTTAATCCACGAAAGCGTGATCATTGAATTTGTCCAAAATCGTATCTCTGTACCTTGGATTGTTTCATGAGTTGGATTAGTAATAATGCGCCGCATAGCTTAAGTCGTAGAATCGGCAATAAGTTTTTTATCCGCGCTACTTTAGTTTTGGACACAACAAAGGTCACGTTGATATCTCCGTTGTTTTTTATGGTACTAACGTAGACGATTGCTGCATATGTCTTTTCAGATATATCGCAGTACCCATGCAAACAAAGCTGGAAGTGAAGTTTTAAATTCCTGCCATTGTGTGGCTAATATCTAAGGTAATGCTTGATCGCAAGATAGGCATTCTACTCGAAGGTCTTGTCCGAATAGTTTATCTATTATAGTAACTGGATCTCACCATCCTAGGGGGTCAGATTTTTCAGCTCTCTGAAAGTAGCTCATTTTGGTAAAGTTGGCAACGAAATGCGAAACTCGAAGGGATTCCAACGAAGGCCGAGTGTTTTTATTGTATTATCATGCCAGAATTCCGTAGATTAGATGGTACCGCGTTTAGTAGGGCTTGGTTGTTGCACGGCCACTTGAGGAGGGGCAACTCTCCACATCTGAGCAGTGCTATAAGCTGGTTCCGTGCTGATAATGAGTGTGTTGTTTCCTGATCTTCTTCGTGAATTTTAATTTGTCGAAACATTTTTTCTAAATCGTACTTATATTTTCGCCAACGTTAAAGTATGCTCTTTAAGTCCTGCTGCAGTGTGGGACCATTCAACATTGATTCATTTAATTCATTTATTCTGACTATTGTCGTTGTACTCTCTTCCTTCAAGACAGCATGACGAGGAAGGCAGTAGTGCTGAGCGTCTTCATCTATGCTTTCAGTTTTCGTCATATGTCCTAAAGCCTCATACTCGTCCATGAATTGTTGATACTGTAGCACCAATCCAGGGTTCTTGGCCAGACATTTTTCAACTTGGAGTAGTCGAGCAATGATTGAAGAAAATTCTTACTTTATAACTTCCATCGGCCAGGCGCATATGAGTTTGGTGGTATAACCATTGGTGGTTATAACCATTGTCTGATACTTTGCTATATTGACACTAGCAGATGTATTTACAGTAAGAATCCATCCTAGTTTTGTTTGTTGTACAATAGGCTCGTTAGGTGCACTTTTATTAGAGTCGGCATTATTATTGGCCCATAGTAATCTGCGCCTAATAATATATCAATTGGACCTGGTTCGTTCCAATAGTTTGGATCAATGGATTTATCAGGTATGCTACCGATTATGTTTTTGAACACCAAAATTATAGAAACAAGTTTAACTTTGTAAAGTGCTCAAATTTGAAGTAAATTAGGAAAATGTATTGGGAAATTCGAACTGGAAGCCCACTTTCAGTAACAGTAAGATGCATATAGAACTGAATCCCAGAAAGATTAATTCTGACTGTAAATAAAAATATTTATTCAAAGTTACATAAATTTGCGGTTCTAATTGAATAAATAAATGAGAATTACAAGTTCATTTGCATAATATTTAAATTGCAATGAATAAATAAACATTAGGTAATCTGGTTAGCAGCGCACGGCACTTAGCACTTTAAATTAGTCTCGCGCATATTTTAACAAAACTGACATAATGCATTTATTATAATATTTATATGACAAAACATTACAGCATTAATATTTAAAATTATTGAAGTTAATTATTTTTTTTTTTGTAAATTTATTTATTCAACAGCACCAATGTTTCCCACTTGTAAACGGAGCGCTCCAAATTTTACAAAATGTTTAGCAACGGCGGTTACTAAAGTCATCGGCCAACTCAAGTCTGGACTACCCGAGTATGGAATAGTACCAATCGATCCGCTATTCGTCGAATCTCTATCGATATCACAAGGTACTAATTCGCCTGTAAATCTGCGGCAAGAGTTTAAAAATATTAAATTGTACCATTTATCTGAGTCGCGAATTGATCGATATATCGATGATTTGGATAATTATCGATTGAAAACGATTGCATATACGCCACGTTTCGAAATGATAGGGGATTATGAATTAAATGGTCGAGTGCTAGTGCTACCAATAACCGGTAAAGGTAAAGCAAATATTACATTGGTCGATTTGGTGACGAAACATGAATTAATTGGGGAGCCGCATACACATAACGGGGAGGTGTATTTCCGCCTCAACAAATACAAAATTAAATTTGAACCGAAACGTGTCTATTTTACATTTGAAAATTTATTTAATGGCGATAAGCAACTTGGAGAGACGATGAACACTTTTTTGAATGAAAATTGGGATACCGTCTTTAACGAGATTAAGGCCGGTTATGAGGAGACGTACGGACTAATATTTAAGCAGATTAGTAATCAATTATTCTTGAAAGTCCCCATGAACAAAATTTTCCTAGATTAGGGTAAAATTATTGCCATTTTAGATAAGAATTTATTAGTGATATTAGGCAAATAAAATGTTTGTGTTTTTAATATTAATTTATATTTTAAATAAAATATTTTAAGAAACTATAATTAAATTTGTGGTTTTATGTAATTCATAAGTGGAACCTTTAAAATTCACACCACCGAACTTGAGTGTGTAAACTTTCATAAAAACGAATAAATTTGGGTGTACAAATGTATTTCCGACCTTGTTTAGTGAAATAAAAGACATTAGTTTGTGTAGAAAATGAAAGAATGTTTTATTCATAGTATGCTCCTTTGGAAGCAATAACGATCGCCCATCGTTCAGGCAATAAACAGATTCCCCGAAGGAAGAAGTCTGGTTGTTTCGATACGATCCAGTCATCGACCCATTTTTTGACGTTTTCATATGAAGTGAAGTGCTACTGCTACTACCAGGGCTGATTGCATCGACAGGAACAAGTGGTAATCAGAGGGAGCAACATCTGGTGAATGCTGCGGGTATTTCCCAGTTCTGCCTGTCCAAATAGTTTTTGACATGTATAGCAACATGTGGCCTAGCGTTATCATGTTTCAAAATAATCTTATCGTATCTTTCGTCCCATTCCGGTCGTTTTGTAGCTCGAGCTTGCTTTAAAGTCATCAGTTGTCGTCGATAAATTTGTCCCGTAATGGTGTCACGCTTGTTCAGCAGCTCATAATAAACGACACCCTTCATATCCCACCAAATACAAAGCATCACCTTCGAACCATGGATATTTGCTTTTGGCGTCGACGGCCCTGGTTCACCTTGCTTGACCCACTGGTTTGCGCTTTGGATTGTCATAATGGATCCACTTTTCACCGCCAGTGATGATCTGATACAAAACCTCTTCCTTTGTTGTCGTTGAAGCAACAATTCGCACATGGTTTTCCGACGTTCCATGTCCCGTTCTTTCAATTTCTATGGCACCCAATTTTCCAGCTTCTGAACCAATCCGATGGAGCATGTTCACCGTAGACTTCCACAAGCAAACGATTTGTTTCCGCTGCACTTTTCTTCAACAAAAAATAATGAAGTAAAACTTCCCGCAAAAATGCTGTTTTTTTGGCACAAAATTCGACATTTTCAATTACATGAAAATAATTATAGCGTAAACACGCTTTGAATAAATGTCACTAGTAATTAATCAAGCTTGACACCAAACCTCCAAAAAACATGTATTGCCCGAATGTGCAAGCAGTGATACTAACGACATCTCTATAAAAAGGTCGGAACTACATTTGTACACCTAATATAATTTATACGAAATAATGCAAATAAGTTTACAAATGCTTTATACGATTTTTAAAATATAGAAAACCCTAAAGTACACTTAATGAGGGTTATTACGTGTACTTTAGGGTTAATAAACGGGGCTAAGGGCGTTTAGTATGCTCAATTCTCAATACGATAAATTCACGTTGTAAGCGATTTTCCATAAAATTTTCCCATGTCCTAGGAAAACCCCCACCAAATACTAGGTGTCCATTCGACATAATAAGGATCTAATCCAACGGAAAATCGTCATCCCTTAAAAAGTTATAGGGGCTAAGGGTGTTTAGTATGTTCAATTCGCAATACGATAAATTTACGTTGAAAGCGATTTTGCAAAAAAAAATTTCCATTCCTTAGGAAAATCCCTACCAAGTACTAAGTGTCCATTCGAGATAAAACGGATCTGTTCCAGCGGAAAATCATCATCCCTTGAAAAGTTATAGGGGCTAAGGGTGTTTAGTATGTTCAATTCGCAATACGATAAATTTACGTTGAAAGCGATTTTGCAAAAACAAATTTCCATTCTTTAGGAAAATCCCTACCAAGTACTAAGTGTCCATTCGAGATAAAACGGATCTGTTCCAGTGGAAAATCATCATCCCTTGAAAAGTTATAGGGGCTAAGGGTGTTTAGTATGTTCAATTCGCAATACGATAAATTTACGTTGTAAGCAATTTTCCATAAAATTTCCTCTTGTCCTAGGAAAACCCCACCAAATACTTAGTGTCATCTATTCGAGATAATAAGAATCTAATCCAACCGAAAATCATCATACCTTGAAAAGTTATAGGGACTAAGGGTGTATGCTCTAAAGCTGAGCTCATGAGCTTTGAGAGCTGTTTTAAGTTGGCGGTGGAAGTGCTCAACCATACCGTTTGCTTGTGGATGATAGGCAGTGGTCCGTATTCGATGTGAGCCTAATAGTTGCATAAGCTCAGCGAATAGTTTGGATTCAAACTGTGTGCCTTGATCGGTCGTAATGTTGACCGGAACGCCGAATCTAGAAATGTAGCTTTCGACGAGCGTTTTTGCGATTGTTTGTGCGGAGATGTCTTTTATGCAGTAGGCTTCTGGCCAACGCGTAAAACGATCAACGCAGGTTAACATATATGTAAATCCATTAGATGGTGGAAGTGGTCCAACAATGCCTAAATGGATATGTTCAAATCTACCTGGTGGAATTTCGAAATTCCCATGAGGTGATTTGGTGTGACGTTGCACTTTGCATTTTGTGCAGGATAAACAAGATTTCGCCCAAAGGGTTAAATCTTTGTTCATACTGAGCCAAAAGTATCTTGAAGTGACGAGTTTGCGAGTTGTTCGTACACTTGGGTGGGAAATACTATGCAGGGTGTCGAAGATAGTTCGACGTAGTGACTCTGGAATGTACAGGCGATTGTTACCCGTAGATATTTCACAGGAGATTGACAAATCGGTTAGTGGAAATTTTTCTATTTTCCAATTGGATTTCCGCCGGTTTGTAGAACTAGAGAGTAAGTCTTGTAGTTCTTGATCGCTAGCTTGGGCTTTTGCGATTGTTGTGATGTCGTAGCGTGTTGCTGCGGAGGCAAGTTCGTGGTCGGAAGTCCGAGATAGTGTGTCGGCGACCACATTGTCTTTGCGTTGAATGTGTTGGATGTCTGTCGTGAATTGAGAGACATAATCTAAATGGCGTGCTTGCCGTGGGTTTCGTGTCCTTTCGGTTTGTGGTCGGTGAATATTGTGAATTCCCTACCTTCGACAAAGTATCGAAAATGTTTAATTGCTTGGAAAATTGCAAGCAATTCGCGACCAAATGCGGAATATTTTCTTTCTACATCTGATAATTTCTTGGAGAAAAATCCAAGAGGCTCCCAGGTCTTATTATTGAGTTGTTGTAAGACCGCGCCTATTGCTGTGTTGAATGCATCAGTGGTGATGCTATATTTAGTTGCATTTAGCGGATGCGCTAAAAGGACAACATTTTCCAAGCTGTTCTTGAGCTGAAGGAATGCGTTTTGATACTCTTCAGTCCAAGAAAAGTTTTGAGGCGTTTTTGGCTTTTTAAGAAGACTTGCCAAATGCGTGTGAATTGGGGCAAGTACTTCTGCAAGTTTTGGTATAAATCGGTGGTAGTAATTTACCATGCCGATGAATGCTGGGAAATCTCTAATTGCATTAATTCGTCCTTCGGACGGCAGAATGCCATTAGATGTAATCTTGTGACTGAGAAAGTCAAGATTGTTTGTCCCAAAACCCGCATTTTGCTGTGTTGATATTGACACCATAGTTAGCTAATTTTTGGAAAAGTTGTTCCTAATGTTGTAGGTGTTGCTTCTCGTCCTTAGATGCTACGAGAATGTCATCAATGTATATGAAAACGAAATCGAGATCTCTCACGATTTCGTTGATGAAACGGTGAAATGTTTGCGCAGCATTTGGTAATTGCAGTTTTAGAAATGTCGTCAGGAGCAATTGGTATGAGATGGTATGCTCTGACGAGATCGATTTTAGTGAAAATTGTGCAACCATGTATTTGCATGGAGAAATTATGTATGTGGGGGATAGGATAACGGTCAGGAATTGTGACTGCGTTAAGCCTTCTGTCATCCCCTCATGGTCTCCAGTCATTCTCCTTCTTCTTCACCATGTGTAATGGACATGATACTGCGGAAGAAGTTGGTCCGCGGATTCCTAGTTCTACCATGTGTTCGAATTCTAGGAAAGCTGCTTTGTGGCGAATTGGATCAAGCCTTTGGTAGAGCTGTTAAAGAAGAAAATTTCTTTAACAGTGCTCCATAGCCATTGTTAATTGTGTAATGCAATGGTGATGGTGTATCAACGCGTGCTGATGTTGCGTTGATTGAAAGTTTAGTGGATGGATCAATCAGTTTGTGATTTTTTAGATCCACTAAAAGACCGAATTTCTTCAGGAAATCTGCGCCTTTAATGGGGCGGTTGACATTGGCGAGAATGAAGACGTGTTTTAATGAACGCCTTAATCCAATGTCAACGTCGAGTAGTTTGGTACGGAAAGTGTTTATTGTGGTACCATTTGCTGCTGACAGAACTAAATCGGGATTCCGATTCGCTCCGTAGCAGTAGTAATTGCGGTACGGGATTACGCTTAGATCAGCGCCGGTATCGATCAAAACTATTATTTGATTTACCGAATCCCGTAGAAATAGGCGGCTGTGCTGCGGATGTCTTAGGTCTGCCGCAATGACCTTGAGACTTATTTGTTTGGGGAAACGGTATTTGCGGATCCCATTTGTTGTGTAACAAATGTGCATGGTGCCGTGTATTTTGATGCAGCGTTACCAAATCTTGCGTGATACCAACAACAGTTGCGTGGAAATTAGTATCTTGGTGAGTGTTTATTATTGGTTCTTATGGAACTTCCCTGGGGTGATTGCGAAGTTTGTTTTCTAACTGGAGATGGTGTTCGTCTCCATAGTAATTGTGAACGCGAGGGTTGTCGCTGGGTGTGATTGTGCGGAGTTTCTTATAGTTGAAGAAACTACCCGCTACAAGACTAAGGATGTTTAGTATGCTCAATTCGCAATGCGATACATTTACGTCGTAAGCGATTTTCCATAAAATTTTCCCATCTCCTAGGAAACCCCCACCAAATACTAAGTGTCCATTGGAGAAAATAAGGGTCTGGTCCAACCGAAAATTATCATCCCTTGAAAAGTTATAGGGGCTAAGGGTATTTAGTATGTTCAATTCGCAATAAGATAAATTTACGTTGTAAGCGATGTTCCATAAAATTTTCCCATGTCCTAAGAAACCCCCACCAAATACTAAGTATACATTCGAGATAATAAGGATCTAATCCAACGGAAAATCAACATCCCTTGAAAAGTTATAGGGGCTAAGGATGTTTAGTATGCTCAATTCGCAATACGATAAATTTACGTTGTAAGCGATTTTCCATGTCCTAGGAAAACCCGCACCAAATACTAAGTGTCCATTGGAGATAATAAGGATCTGGTCCATCCAAAAATCATTATCCCTTGAGTTAGAGGGACTAAGGATGTTTAGTATGCTCAATTCGCAATACGATAAATTTACGTTGTAAGCGATTTTTATGGAAAATCGGAATGGAATGTTTTGCGAATTGAGCATACTAAACACCCTTAGCCCCGTTTATTAACCCTAAAATACACGTTGTGGGGGTTTAAAAGTTTTTCTATATTTTAGAAATCGTGTAAAGCTTTTATAAACTTATTTGCATTTTTTGATTTAATTTATCATTTACTCGTTTATACGAAGTACTACATTGAAATTTAAATGGCAGATTTAAATTTTTAGGAAAGTTTAGGAAATACTTCACTACCATCAAGCCAACCATGAAGAACTTAAAATTCTGTTATTTAAAAATAATTGCGGTTTAAAAGGTAAACTACTCCCGGTTGCGTTCAGTTCAGACAAAGTATTATTTTATGACACAGCCATTAACGAAGGCCGTCTATCTCACTCTTGTTTAGACAAACTGTTTTCGATACCTTCCACAAATTCTCTCATCGTAACGATAGAGCTTCTGTCAAAGTTAAAATGTTGAGGATAAAGCCATCTGGCGTTAAAATTATGGTGCCAGAATTTTAAAATTATTTTATTAATTAAATCTCCGCCCGGTAATTTTAAAGTTGATCGTTTCACAAAAATTCACCTCGCTAAATATTAAAACAATTAAACACGTTAAATTGTATAATTTATTTATAAAATATTTTATTTATTTTGATAACAATAAAAATATGAACAGTCGAATTGCATCTAATCCTCAAATATTTTTTTTGACGGAACCTGCGTAAATATTTGATTGAATAACTCCTTAAAAATAAGCCCGAATGCCTCTTCATAACCGCCTGTAACCTCGTTAAACACTGTCTCCCAATTTTCGTCCAGAAACTTGTGCATAACGTCGGAAAGCGCTTTATCACCATTAAACAAATTTTCAAAGTGCATATACGCCCGTTTCGGTTTGAATTTAATTTTGAAATCTTTGACACGGTAATACTGCTCGTCTTCTTGCTTAAACGATTCCATAGAAATTGAATGTTCTCCGGCCAAATCCACGATGGTAACATTTGATTTACCTTTACCCGTAACTGGCAGTAATAGGACTCGCCCATCCATTACGTAGTCACTTATCATTTCCAGGCGTGGTATGATCGCCGAGACTCGAATACGTTGCTTTTTTAAATCGACGGACGCATGCATTATATTCGCATCGGAAATATGATAAATTTTGACATTCTTAAATACTTGACGAATGTTTACGGGTGAATCGGAACCTTCCGTAATTATTAACGAATCGACGGCCAACGGATCTAGAGGTAAAACTCCAAATTCGGGTATCCCCGACTTAATTTTGCGGAGGGCATCCGTAATAGCTAGAGCCAAACATTTTTCGAATTTTGGATCACTTTGAGAGCATTTCATAAAATTTTTTGCTGTAAAGTAAAATCGTTTTTCACATTATTAATTAACGAAATGAAAATATAATTAATTTCAAATCAAATTTATTCCATTACAACTATTATCCACTTTATTATACATTAAGCTAACTCAAAGAACTAGTTTTGTGCCCTAGGTATGGCATTGATTGGGTTAATTTACCTTCTACGGAAAACAACTTGTTAGTTTTGCATTTCTCTTTCATTATATACTTAAAGTGACACTTGAAAAATTGATCTGGAAGTAGTGTATAATTCTAAACTTACACACACTTTACTTACGTAATTCCTTCCCGGCGCCGAGCGCAACGCCGGTCATCGTTAAAATTATTACAATTCGGGTAAATAATTTCATAGTTTTCGAATTGTTCCAAATCCCGGGCACTACACACTTCATCCACAATTCACCTAACAACTTTATCGGAGTTTTGAAAATGACTGATGCAGTCGCAGTTAACTGAACATCTATATATGCAGATTTTATAAAAACAACATCTCAAAAACAGACTTGAGAACATTCATCAACGCATTTTGCATTTGCATTTAAGAGATTTAGCCATAAATTTGTCGCGTTCTATATCATATTCGCATATTATGAGATTTTTTATTCTACGAGAAATCTTTGTTCAGTTTATTGTAGTTTATCAGCTGATTCGTAAATTATACGCTCCACTCAAGGTGACCAATGTAATACTTAGTTGGCTTCATGTTGATTGATTTATATTAATTATTGATTATTGAATGGATAACGAGTAGTTATTCACACTGGAAAATATTTCCGTTATTGTAAATGTTATGTAGTGACGCAATTTTCATTGACAGACTGATAGGTATTATACGCATCAAACCTTGATCCCATCGGGGCCTGGATCTTTATTGTTTTCATAGACCGAATAATCGAGTAATGAAAAACTCAAACTTAGCCCTATTTGCTGAAATAAAACACACATTTTGGGATGAAAAGTCAACATTTTTTATTGATAAGGAAAGGTGGTTCTATGCCATTTACGTATGATAAAACAATATCGTTCATATGTCCACCACCATGGCTTCGTCTACAGGCCTGCATCCGAACATGAACATTTTTGATGACTTTTTCCAATAAAAGCGGATCAATGACCTTAATTTCTGCATCTTTCAAATACAGGGTGGGCCATAAGTCACTGAACATTGTATTTTTGATATAATGTTTATTTTGATTGAAAATTAATAATTTTGATTACAAAAGTTTTAAAAAAAATATCTGGTAGATGCCTGCCATCAGCCTCTTCGCAAGCTGCTGCTCTTTGTTGTACCTAGTCCATAACTTGTTGTTGCAGTCCTTGCGGTCTATTTGCGTATGCACGATCTTCCAAAAATCCCTACAAAAAAAAAATCTGGTCCGTTCGTAGTAAACTCATTGTTTCCCTTGCAGTATGGGACGTAGCTCCGTCTTGTTGAATCCACATTTCTTGAGTATTATCAAGTTCCGGAAATAAGAAATTTTCTAACATAGCCCTGTAACGCTCATTCTGTATAAGATAGCGGAAATTTCTCAGCGGAAAATAAGAGAGTTCGCTACTCGCCGCAAGTGGCAGCACAATCACAAAAGAGAATTTAATTTGTTATATAATTACCAGCGGAAATTTATTATTCATTTTGTATCTCTTTTCTCACTAAATAAAACATCCCAGCGGAATAAAATATTAAAAGTGATCCTTTAAATGACAAATTGATTGATCCGAAGTAAAGGAACTCGGTAAATGAAATCTTGAAATTTAACAATATTCCGTCTTTCCGCCATACTAAAAGAATGACGATGAAATTTGGATAATAGTATTGACCAGGGGTCCAAATCTTAGGAACAATTTCTAGGATCTGTTCATGCTGGACTAAACTAGGCCATTTCATAACCAATCCTTTTGAAAATTTAAATTTTTTTATCAATTTATTTTCAGTTTTTGGCCAATATCTCAAAAAACTTCCACTAGTAACCAATACTATCGGTTGTTTTTCTAATAGCTTAGGTCATACTGAGACTACGAGGAAAATTTGGGAAAAATTGATGGATTAGAATTTTCAAAGTATTGGTTACTAGTGGAAGTTTTTGAGATATTGGCCAAAAACTGATAATAAATTGATAAAATAATTTAAATTTTCAAAAGGATTGGTTATGAAATGGCCTGAAGATTTGGACCCCTGGTCAATACTATTATCCAAATTTCATAGTCATTCTTTTAGTATGGCGGAAAGACGGAATATTGTTAAATTTCAAGATTTCATTTACCGAGTTCCTTTACTTCGGAGATCTGTAATTTGTCATTTTACGGATCACTTTTAATATTTTATTCCGCTGGGATGTTTTATTTAGTGAAAAACGAGATACAAAATGAATAATAAATTTCCGCTGGTAATTATATAACAAACTAAATTCTCTTTTGTGATTGTGCTGCCACTTGCGGCGAGTAGCGAAATCTCTTATTTTCCGCTGAGAAATTTCCGCTATCTTATACAGCATGTAACGCTCACCATTTACAGTCAACGCATTGCCATCTTCGTCTTGTAAAAAGTACGGGCCATAGATCTTGTCTGCTGGTATGAGTCTCAAACTGTGACTCTAAGTGGTTGCAACGGACGCTGTTGAATCACTCTTGGGTTTTCAGTGCCCCAGATTCTAAAATTTTGCTTATTAACATAACCACTTAAATGGAAATGCGCTTCATCGGTCATTATAATTTTTTTCATAAAATCAGGATCATCCGTTAATAATTCGGTTAATTTTCTTTACCGTCTTGTACCATTTCTGTCTTGTACGGAAACAGTAATAATTTTTTTTTTCATTATTCTACGCAGTGAAGTTCTGGCTGAGTGGCACGTTTACGAGTCGATCTTTTCTCATTTAAGCTCTCCCGAACTCGTTTGATATTATCTTGGCTTCGTGCTTCAAGCGGCCTTCAACTCCGAGAAAACACGACTAGTTTGCGTCCTTGATTTCGTGATGGTGCATTTCTGATGATGTATAAGATAGCAGAAAATTTCCAGCAGAAAAAATGTGTTCTTGCTATTCCCCGCTAGAGGCATCACTATCACAAAAAGCAAATTTTTTCTGCTGATATTTTTTGAAACCGGTTTTATGTCCAAACGTTTTGAAACGAAAAACGTGAAATTTTCTTTGGAAAAAAGAAAGGCTCTCAAAATATACTAAAACTATCATAATCATCTTAATGCAAATACATGTTGGTCGCACTCTGCGTATATGTTTTTATGGTAGCTGAAATCATAATCTACATACATGAGCAACATAAGAATCACAACTGGCGTCAGTAGCATTCCATAAATTGTTGGTCATTTTCAACGCCAATTGGGATTCTTATGTTACTCATGTATGTAGATTTTTCAGAACACCGCAACAACTGGCAGAGGATGAGAAAAAATCATTCCCATCTGCTTACCAGGTGGTAAAAGACGATTTTTTTGTCGATGACCTCATGATCAAAATCAATTAAGTCAACTACTTCGAAGAGGCGGTTTCAGTTTAAGGAAGTGGACAAGCAATCATAAGGAATTACTAGCTAACGTCACCGAGACCGGAAGCACAGATGTATACAAAATTAAAATAGATGAAACCGTCAAAGCTCTAGGGCTTAATTGGAAACCTTGTACGGACATCTTTGAATTTAATGTAGACCTCCCTGCACACACTGGATTAGTGGTGAAGCGGATCATCCTCTCTATGACAGCCAAACTATTTGATCCGTTAGGATGGCTAGCTCCAATAATAATAACACCGAAAATAACGATGCAAAAACTTTGGCTTCTAGGACTTAATTGGGATGAACCGGTCTCACAAGAAATTGCAAAACAGTGGGTTATCTACCTAGAAGAACATACTCTGCTCAACGAATTGAAAATCAATCGTCGAGGTCCATGGATTTAGTGACGCTTCGGAACAGGCATATGCAGCTTGCGTTTATCTGAAAGTAGTCGCTGGAGAGCAAGTTGACATCAGCCTTACAGCAGGAAAAACAAGAGTGGCACCGATAAAACAAAAGGTAACTTTACCACGTTTAGAGTTAAACGGAGCATTCCTAGCTGCGAAACTACTACAAGAAGTCAAGCAATCGCTAAACATACAACAAGCACCAACTTATGCATGGACTGATTCCACGATAGCACTTTCATGGATACAAGGCGAAATTCAAAAGTTAAAATCGTACGTTGCCAATAGAGTATCAGAAATCCGAAGCTTGACTGAACCACATCAATGGCATCATATAAAATCAAAAGATAATCCAGCTGATTGTGCTAGTCGAGGAATAACAACAAAGGAACTTATAAATCACAACATCTGGTGGTGGACTGGACCGCTATGGTTAAAAAATGATAAAAATTATCATTCGATGGAAAGATACCCAGAATTTGATGAACAAGCAGAAGCTGAACGGAAACATGCAAATATGGCAACTGTCACCGAGAACGACAACCAGTTCATACACTTAATAGAAAAAACTTCAAGCTTTATGAAACTAAAACGAATCGTAAAGAATGTAAACATCTTTATCAAAAGATGCAAAGAAGAGAATGTAGACGAGCATGATCTACATGAAGCAGAACGTATCATCATAAAACAGACTCAGCGTAGTCTTTTCAAAGCGGAAATACATAGAAGAATTTCTGAAGAACTAGTCAGTCAGAAAAAACCAAGTTACTAACGGGTGATTTTTTAAGAGCTTGAGAACTTTTTTTTAAAAAAAAACGCATAAAATTTGCAAAATCTCATCGGTTCTTTATTTGAAACGTTAGATTGGTCCATGACATTTACTTTTTGAAGATAATTTCATTTAAATGTTGACCGCGGCTGCGTCTTAGGTGGTCCATTCGGAAAGTCCAATTTTGGGCAACTTTTTCGAGCATTTCGGCCGGAATAGCCCGAATTTCTTCGGAAATGTTGTCTTCCAAAACTGGAATAGTTGCTGGCTTATTTCTGTAGACTTTAGACTTGACGTAGCCCCACAAAAAATAGTCTAAAGGCGTCAAATCGCATGATCTTGGTGCCCAACTTACCGGGCCATTTCTTGAGATGAATTGTTCTCCGAAGTTTTCCCTCAAAATGGCCATAGAATCGCGAGCTGTGTGGCATGTAGCGCCATCTTGTTGAAACCACATGTCAACTAAGTTCAGTTCTTCCATTTTTGGCAACAAAAAGTTTGTTAGCATCGAACGATAGCGATCGCCATTCACCGTAACGTTGCGTCCAACAGCATCTTTGAAAAAATACGGTCCAATGATTCCACCAGCGTACAAACCACACCAAACAGTGCATTTTTCGGGATGCATGGGCAGTTCTTGAACGGCTTCTGGTTGCTCTTCACTCCAAATGCGGCAATTTTGCTTATTTACGTAGCCATTCAACCAGAAATGAGCCTCATCGCTGAACAAAATTTGTCGATAAAAAAGCGGATTTTCTGCCAACTTTTCTAGGGCCCATTCACTGAAAATTCGACGTTGTGGCAGATCGTTCGGCTTCAGTTCTTGCAGGAGCTGTATTTTATACGGTTTTACACCAAGATCTTTGCGTAAAATCTTCCATGTCGTCGAATAACACAAACCCAATTGCTGCGAACGGCGACGAATCGACATTTCACGGTCTTCAGCAACACTCTCAGAAACAGACGCAATATTCTCTTCTGTACGCACTGTACGCATTCGTGTGGTTGGTTTAATGTCCAATAAAGTAAACTGAGTGCGAAACTTGGTCACAATCGCATTAATTGTTTGCTCACTTGGTCGATTATGTAGACCATAAATCGGACGTAAATCGCGAAACACTTTTCGAACCGAACACTGATTTTTGTAATATAATTCAATTATTTGCAAGCGTTGCTCGTTAGTAAGTCTATTCATTATGAAATGTCAAAGCATACTGAGCATCTTTCTCTTTGACACCTTGTCTGAAATCCCGCGTGATCTGTCAAATACTAATGCATGAAAATCCTAACCACAAAAAAATCACCCTTTACAACTAAACCCTTTTTTGGATCAATATGAAATTTTGAAGGGTAGGTGAAAGACTTCAGAATTCATTGCTAAATTATGAAGAAAAACATCCTGCGATACCTCCTTCTAATCATCAGCTCACTAGAGCAATAATCAATCATGCGCACTTGAAAACCGCACATGGAGGAATTCAACTTACCCTCTCATACCTACGTAAGAAGTTTTGGATCATACGTACAAAAAAGTCACTAAAACGTTAATTTCAAAATGTGTCATTTGTCACAGATTTGGAGCTCATCAAGGGAGTAACCAAATAATGGGAAATCTTCCATCTCCAAGGGTGCAACCGTCAAGGCCATTCACTGATACTGGCGTTGATTATGCAGGTCCACTACAGTTAAAAACGAGCAGAAGTAGAGGATATAAAACTTATAAAGGCTATATAGCGATTTTCATCTGCCTTGCTACCAAGGCAATTCACATAGAGGTAGTAACAGATCTTACTACTGAGGCATTCATTGCAGCTTTCAAGAGATTCAGCTCTAGACGAGGATTATGCAGTGACATGTACAGCGACAACGCAACAAACTTCATTGGAGCCAACAACCAGCTGAAAAAAATGAAAAAAGAAGCTCTAGTGGACTTTAACAAAATCGTATCAGAAGAACTAGCTTCAGAAGGTATAACATGGCATTTCCAAAACCTAACTGAAGAAGATTTTGGGAAATACCACACTGGCCTACGAAGAATTGACAACCGTTTTAAATCAAATAGAGGCAGCACTAAATTCTAGACCCCCATGTCCAATAACTAATGACATAAATGATCTAGAGGTACTCACACCAGGTCACTTTCTAATAGGCTCATTAATAACAACAGTGCTCGAAGGTGATCTAACGACTTCAAACATTACTAGACTGTCAAGGTGGCAGCTACTGGAAAAATTAAAACAAGTCTTTTGGAAGAGATGGAGCAACGAATATCTTCGAAGACTACAACAACGTCCGGTTGGTGGTTACGTACGAAGCCACAAATCAACATAGGGGATCTCGTTCTTCTAATAGAAGATAACTTACCTCCTTCTAAATGGATGAGAGGTAGAGTAGTTAAAGTACATCCAGGAACAGATGGACCTGTACGAGTCGTCTCAGTACGCGGCGCAGGGAATTCTATTTACAAAAGAGCCATCACAAAACTCTCAGCTCTGCCAAAAGAAGAACCACTAACAACAGATAGGTGCGAAGATACAGTTGTGGCCACGCCGAAAACAATCAATCGAATTAACATAGACGAGTGACAAGAGCAAATAAATTACCCAAGGCTATTGCTGAATACACTCTCAATAATCTGCATGCTGGGAGCGGTAGTAGTCCAAGGAACAACAATGAAATACAACATATCACGATTCACCGCTCATCCTGGGATTTACTTTGATAAATTGGGCTGAACTAGACTATCTAGAGCACTGTACTCGTCAGCTAGACAGATTATGCATAAACGGGACTAAGCATGGGGTTATGCTGATAGCTCCGCCCCACACGGATACCATGAAACACTGCGAAACTATTGTATCCCAAATAAAATCGTCCCATATTGAGTTAAAAGTGCAAAATAATATAATAAACTCTTTAGGTGAAAACAAAATTGCTCGCCAAAAACGGTCTCCTATCGATTTTATTGGCACGATTGCTAATGAATTATTGGGCGTGCTTGACCAACGTGCTGGTAACGCCTACAAGGGCGCAGCATCGAAAAATTAAATGCAAATCAACACCACCACTAGAAATTAATACAACAACAGATGTCGATATTGGAATCAACGATCAATTTGATTAAGCACAATTATGAAGAAACCAGTCGAAAGTTCGAGACATTCACAAATATTCTGAATAATTAAACTCCGTACGCTTCAATCCACAATAATCGACACTGTCACAGAGGTTCATCAAGGAAGACTAGGATACTAACACCGCACCAACTCCAAGGGCAGCTCGGGCAAATTATTCACGGCCTGAAACCAAATCAAGACATACCTTTTCGAACCAATGACGTAGCTGCCATGTACAAGATAATTCAAACCAAAACAATAAAAATAGGAGATATATTGATATTCGAAATCAAAATTCCACTGGTTCAGAGGGCACAATTTCATTTATATCAAGTCATACCAGTGCCTACCATTCATCAGCTGGAATATGTATACATCAGACCAACTTCGAACTACCTGATGATCCAGTTACAACAAAATCAATACATGACACTTTCGGCTGACGAATTCAATTCATGCACTTCCTTCAACGGAGAATATCTTTGCAATATTCATCAACCACTATACGATTATAATACAAATACAAGCAACTGTGAAGTGCAACTACTCAAACGAATTGGAGATCTCTCAACAAGCTGTCAAATCAGCAAAATAGAATATCACAACACTATTTATCGCCCTGCGAAAACGATAGCGGTAGGACAACTGAAACAACCACTATTTTCATTGATGGAGCTGGAATTCTGGAACATCCAACCTGCATCTTAAAAGGAGACACATTTACAGTGTCGGGATTTAGGACATCCAGCAGTCCACTCGAAATATCATTTTTGCCACAATTTAATCTAACTGATTTGATAAACGAAAACCACAGGACAAAGATTAAATCTACATCAACAACAACCGTATCGGAAATTGAAGTTATAGAGACCTCAATTCAGCAGCAAAAGCGACTGTTAGAGGCATCAACAGCCGATGTAAATGTGCATGACTTTCACCATTAGAAAAATAAGACTTCATGCAGTCATCTCCCAGCAGGCTGACCCACTGCCGGATGCATAAGAGCCCGGGAATATGTTGTGAAACAACATGCATATACATCATCAGACTGCTGCACATTCGGATACCATACACCACTGGATCTAACTTAATTTTAATTGTAATATAAGCACTTTTGGCGTTAAAACACTTTTGGCATAAAAATTCAACTTAAACACTTGTTCTCATTAATAGGCCCCACCAGTGGTAACCTATTAATAAGTATTATATTAAAGACACCAGACATAGCTCATGCGAATATAACCGCAAGCTGTCTAGTCATAACACTTCTAATACTGAAAAATAAAAAGAGAAAAAATACAAAATTCAGTGACGTATGGCCCACTCTGTAATTCCATAAACATAATCAAGTGGTGTTAAATCCGGCGCTTAGTCCAGTTACAAACCACATTGGTAATCTTCTGGAGTTTGCTCTATTTGCATCAGCAACATTACTTCCAATCACTATGATTGCTGTGTCATCTGCAAAGGTGGCTATGGTTCGATCATCTGTTGTTGGAATATCCCTTGTATATAATAAATACTGGATTGGTCCTAAGATATTCTCCTGCGGGACACCGGCAGAGATTTTCTTTAGTTCGGGGTATTCATCCTCATATTTCACACGAAAATGTGTATTGGATAAATAAGATCTTAGTACGGCATAGTATTGCTTCGGCAGATCTCTATGCAGCTTGAATTCCTTCCTGGCACAGAGGCAGACTTTATCGAATATGCTGGAGCATACCTTTTTACGTTCTAATGTTCTTTCAATAATGTTGGTGATTCTATGCACCTGTTCAATTGTGGAGTGCTTTTCTCTGAATCCAAATTGATGTGGAGGAATTAGTCGTCGGTCCTCAATTATTAGTTTAAGTCTTTTTAGTAACAATTTTTCAAAGAGTTTTGATTTTTTATCGTTAGGTGGTTTATCAGGTTTTGCTATCATGATTACTTCTGCTACTTTCCATTGCCACGGAACATGTTTTAACCGAAAGCGTGCATTGATTATGTGTAATAGCTTACGAAATCCTTTACCTGGTAGAGCCTTGATTATTTGACACGTAATGAAGTCATACCCTGGGGCTTTATTAACATTCATGTTGCTTTTTAATTCTTTGAGAGTGACCATCAAAATCATCTAGCCTGTGACATTATATTGTAATTGGCCGTTTGTCTTGGTAGTGGTTGGAAGGTATCCGTGAGGTACTCCGCAAACAGATCAGCCTTCTCTTAAAGATCTCTTGCCCAGGTTCCATTCTCTTTTTTAAGTGGAGTGACTTGCATTTTGGGTCTTTTGAGTCCCTTGGTTGTCTTCCACAGTGAATAATCAGAATTTTTTCCATTGGTCAGGCTAACTATCTGTTGATTGATGCATTTTTAACTTCTTTAAGAAGAGATTTGAGACAGTTACCTAAATTGTTAAGAGTTGTTTTGTTCTCCGGTGTTCTAGTTATTTGCCAGGTTCTCTTACCAGCTCTCTAACTTCCTTTGGGTAGGATGTTAAGCTTAAAATGTCTTGCAACTCGTGCAAAAAAAATGTCCGTTACATTTAAGGACATCGTTTCATGTAATCTCTGCGATTGTCAGTTTTGTTACGATTGTAGTGGGCTTGACCGTGCTGCCTTTACCTCAAGTAAAAAGTACACCAGCATCAATCAACTGCTGTATATCATTGATCACCAACAATAACATGTAAAAGATTTTGAAGAAAATTGATGTGCTTGTGGACAAGGCCGCTGACAATTTGGACTTAAGGAAAATGAATCGGATGTGGCTGAAAATCGTAAATTAATCAGCGACAATTCCAACCCGACAACATATGAAAAAGTTGTCAAGCCTAGCTCCAATATCCATGATGTATCAACGTCGCCGCTAGCTATTATAGGGTCAGGGCCTCCCATCAACTCTATCAAAACTGTCTCAGTGCCTGTCAAGAAATATTTATACATCAGTCGTATCGAACGATCCGTCTCAACTGATCAGATTGTTAGCTATGTCTACGATAAACTTCAAAATTGTTCGCCAGGGGTTATTATTACCCAAAGACCGCGTTTTGGACAGCTCACTAACGTTCGTTTCATTTAAAATTGGTTTGAAGGAGGCTGATTTTAATCTGCTCAACAATTCTGACGTTTGGTCTGCTGGTGCTTTAATCTGCCCATTTACAAATTATTCACGCATATCAAAAAACCGGACTGTGGCCACGTTTCAACAGCCGAAGTAACTACTGCGTTAACCAGTCAGTTTAATTTATCAACGACCGTCGCTTCATCGAATACCATCAACGCCTTCACTTCTGTCTACTATCACAATGGAGGCATTGTGAGGGAAAACCAGGGATTTCCGCTTAGGCATACTTGACAATGATTTATAGACGTTCTAATAATTAGCGAGACCTGGCTTACGATCAATATGTTATCCGAAGAATATTTTCCATCAGACTATGTCGTTCATAGAAAAGGCAGATATGATTTTGATACCGGTTGTAGAGGCGGTGGTGTTTTAATTGCTGTAAAGAATTTAGTCTCCAATGAAGTAATCGCCCCCATCCCTGCCTTGATGTCATTGTCGTTCGCATCAGACTAGCTTACAATACCTCGATTGTTGCCGTCGCCATTTATATTCCTGACGGATCCGACCGGGATGTCTACAACACGTTTATCAACTACATTGACTCAGCCGTTATACCTTCAGTTCGCTCTTGTGATCAAATTATCATTGCGGCTGAGTTTAGATTACCGACGAGAAAGCATTGATTATCATCGATTACTTCGCTTCCATAACAACAACGCAGTTTGCGCAACAATGCTTCAGTAATAGTCGGGGGAAATTCCTGGACCTGCTATTTGCCAACGATATCTTACATGCCGATATTGTGCCGTGCTTCGACTTCACTGGATTTATCACACACCATACAACTAATTATTTTTCTAACGATTTTCACTTTAATTTCAGAATGGCCGATTACGCATCCTTGAATGAATTTCTCAGCACTGCCGATTGGGGCTTTTTACAGCGCGGTGCGGATTTGAATGATACGGTGCACAGATTCAATGAGCTTCTGGGGAGTGGTATCGAGAGACACGTTTCGCGGATTATCAATAATAAATCCGGCTTATCCGGCTGCTCGAGAAACGACGCAACAAGTTTCATTCCCTTTAGAGGCTTTACGGTGTAGAATAATATCCCGATTTCGTTAACGCCCGCAAATGAATTTAAGACCCTTAATTCGTTCCTTTTCAATAATTACGTATAGCGCAAATCGAGCAAATTTTGATATCCAATCCCAAAAAATTTTGAAAATTCATTAACAGCAAGAAAAAGGTATCTGGTTTTCCGTCGAATATGTCTTACCAGACCTCCACCGCCAGTCAGCCATCCGACAAGCCACTTCGGTTAACAAACATCAGGCCTCCTACTACTTCCACCTCTATCGTATTCGATCATTTCAAATTTACCGAACAGGAGGTCCAGGATCAACTGCTCCTTCTCGACGTTAGTAAGAGAGCGGATTATGGCAGTCTTCCACCGATCCTATTCAAACGTTGTGCTGTAAATCTGGTTCCTGCAGTTACCTTCTTGTTTAACGAAAGCCTTCGTCGTGGTATTTTTCCAGACCCCTGGAAAATCTCATTTTAGGTAGGTCTACCGTGTCTAACTTGTCCTCATTTTGTGGTCATCTTACAGTCTAAACTTCAAGCAGCAGCTTGACGTTGTCTACACAGACTTCGCAAAGGCTTTCGATGTGATTGATAACTCCATTCCTATTAGCAAGTCAGGGAGTTTCGACTGTGATTTCATTCCCATCGACTGGTTGCGTTCTTATCTCTCAGATCGTTGGCAATCTGTTAGGATTCTGGATTCTATTTCCCCATTATTTTGGGCGCCATCCGGCGTGCCTCAAGGTAGCCATATCGGCCCACTGTTATTTCCATTATTTATTAACGACGAAATGTTACAAGATGACTTAAACCGCTTTTCCAGTTGGTCAATTAACAACTTACTGGCTTTAAACGTGAGTAAATGTAAAACTCTTTCTTTCTTCCGTATCCGCTCGCCTGTTTTTTTAATCAATATCAACTGCACAACGAAACCTTTGCATCTGATGCTACATTTATCAGACGTGTTAAGGCCATTATTTCAAAGTCGTTAAACGAAGCTGCAAGGACTTTAGTGATCCGTTAACTTTGACATCACTATACGTATGCTTTGTTCGGCCCATTTTGGAGTATGCATCTTCTGTTTGGTCACCCTCCTACCACTGTCAATCTGAGAGGATTGAGAGTATCCAGAAACAGTTTATTTTGTTCACGCTACGACGTTTACCATCCATGCGTGGTGTACACTTCGTTCTTTTGCCTTATCAGAATCGATATAATCGTCTACGGAGCTTTCGTTTATCACTTGTCGAGAAATTCATTCAAGAAAGCTTTATACAATCTTTTGTAGTCGACCTTATGTGTCGTGATTTGTTTTTACCAATTGTTTTGTTGTGCCGATTGTAGTCACTGTAGGCACCGTTTATAAATAAATAAATAGTTTAAGGTAGTCCTCCCTTTTCAAATTATGCCGGGGAGGACAATATATTGCAGAGACAGTAAGCTGTCTGTGATTAATTTGGATCCTTACAGTAGTGACTTGCATTGTTTCTTCTTCGATATTTGACCCTAAATGGTCCCTAGGTGGTAATGCTGAACCACCTCTTGCTGTTTCCACTGGATGAATGGAGTGATATAAGTTATAACCCCGTATTTTAGCAAACGAAGACTTAACTAGATGGCTTTTAGATATTAAGAAAATGCCGATTTTTTCAGAATTTAAAAATATTACTGTTTCTGGAATATGTTGCATAATGCCATTCGCATTCCAGATTGCTATTTTGAAAGTTGTGTTCTTACTTAACATTTTTTGTTGGATTGCGTTGAAGGAGTTACATTTTCTTCAGTTGATCAAATATCATGTTGCTCAGATTACTTTGGTCATCTAGCCGCATTGTAATAGTTGCAATGCTGTTCATAATGTTTTCCATAATTTGGTTATTTTCGGAGCCCATATGTTTGGTTGAACCCAACTTTTCACTACCTAGGCAAGTGAACTCTTGATATTTGAACCTTTCGATTTTCGTGATTTTGCGGTTGATTTCTTGTTTTATCTCTTAATTTTTGTAGTTTGTTAGCAACCTCATATAGCCTAATGATAATTAGCCGGATGTTGGCCCTTACAATTTGTACACTTGGCTGACACGTCTGAGCATTGATTACCTGAGCATTTAACAGATCTTGGATCCCGGTCGCAATATATTTGGGTGTGATTAAATGCCTGGCATTTCTTCTACTCTCGTTGTTGTGGTTCTCCTCATTGGTTCGATTTTCACCTTCATGTGAAGGATTCCTTTTATTCCATAAATGTTTTGAACATTCTCTTTGTTGTCAAATACTAGCATAAAAAGAGGAAATCCTCTTTCACTGGATTTCTATTCTCTCTTTTTTAACAATATTCACAGCATCTAGTATTTTAAGACCTTTATTTTGTAAGTCTTCCATTATTTCTTTGCTTGAGCAAGTGGATGCAAATCTCTTGCCATGACTTTTCTAGGTCTGGCCTGTTTGCTCTCGTAAGTGAACCACAGATTCATAGATAAGGTTCTATAAGTATCTGAGTTCAGAGTATTAGTTTTCCAAACGCCATTGTTTAGCGCTGTTATCTTATAGTCTTTGTCAGTAACCGATTTTATCTGTGACTGAATTTCTTTGTAACTGGTTACTCCCACAATATTTATTGGTGGGGATGATTTTTCTTTCGGTGGCACCAAATTTGATGTAATGTTCTTGGTAGATTTACTACCGTTTGGTTGATTGGCTTTGGCTAGTACATCTTTTGAATCTGGACTAGATTGTCCCCTACCAATTAATTGCTCAGCCTCAGATGACGATTCAGCTTTTCTTTTTTTACTCTTCCTGGACTGTTTTTACTTCTTTAGAATCCAGTCCGTCTCAGAATAGTTGAGTTTATCTGGTTCAATGCTTCCTATATCGCAATCTTCTTTTAAATCGCGATTCATTTTTAGGTTTTAGCTAGCTTTTTAGGTTAGCTTGGCAAATAATTGCTCCTTATGCTCTATAGTTGTTTTACTAGATTCGGCGATTTGCAAAGTAAAATTTCCGGCGGCGTCACTTATTTCGTGTAATGTCCGTTATAATGTTAGAAAAAGCATCGGCTTGGTCAGCTACCGAGTTGCTTCTATTTTTCTTTATCGGTGATCTTCGTAAATTTGATCTTCTCTGGAACGGATTTGATGTTCCCTGATAATGCAATAGATGGCCCTCCCCAGAATCCATAGGGCCAGTCTCCACAGAGAGTGGATACTGGTGGATACTGGTTTATACGAAGCTTTACGCATACATTGAAATAAAAATGGCAGATTTAAATTTGTAGGAAAGTTTAGGAAACAGTTCATGGAAATTTTTGAAGAACTAATTTCGGTAAAACACCTTCGCTCGGTAAAACCGTCACTATGGCACTGGATACAAATGAGCAATGAGCTTTTGAGGTTTTCTCCTAACTAATTAAATTTTACAATCAGATTCCCGCACTATTTTTATTTTATTTTTCAATTGATGTTGGCTACATTAATTATTTGTAAAACATATGTCATTTCTAATCTTTATTTATCAATACTAAGTACATAAAAATATTAAAGACTTGAGATTTTCTAGTCGCGCCATATCTTATTTATGGGTACTTTAGAAAATAACTTATTACTAAGGTCCTTAAAAATGAATGTGAACGCCTTCTCATAACTACCTTTCATCTCGTTGAACGCCGTTTCCCAATTTTCATCCAAAAATGAATTCATAGCATCGGAGAGGATTTTATCGCCATTGAATAGATTCTCGAAGTGCATATACACTCGTTTCGGTCGGCTTTTAAATTTGTAGTCTTTGACGTGCCAATATAATTCATTATTTTGCGTATACAGTTCTCCGATCAGCTCGTGCTCGGCAGCAATATCGACGAGAGTAATATTTGCTTTGCCTGAACCAGAAATCGGAACAATTAAAATTTGACCATCCATTACATAATCACTAATCATTTCCAGTCGAGGTGTATTTGCGGACACCTTTAACGAATACTTATCCCAATCGAGGGCCACATGTTTTATAATCGCACCGGAAATGCCATATATTTTAACGTTTTTAAATTCTTGGCGCAGCTTGAAGGGTGAATCGGCAGAACCTCGTGATATTTTCATGGAGTCGATGGCCATTGGGTCTATCGGTAATATTCCAAATTCAGGTAGACCAAGTTTAATCTGGCTCAAGCTATCCTTAATCGCTGCGACTAGACATTTTTCAAATATTGGATCACTCCGCTTGCATTTCTTAAATGATTTGGCTGTAAAAAATTAACAAATATTATTTATTATAATTTATTTTATTAATTTAATTGCAATGGTCTTTCACACATTAACCCATTCAAAAATTATAAATTCTCTTGGACGGTCGGGAATAATATGGCTTTAGTGCAATTTAAGAGTTTGTTGCCGTCCACCCCAATGCTTAAAGTCCTTACTACGGTAAACTTTTTTTTATCCGTTACGACTCGGGTATTAAAGGGCTTATTGAAGTTTTGTGTCTAGAAGATTGTGGAAGGGACTGAAACTCAAAAAGTTTGGTAACACGAAGAAGCGTACTACCCGATCGGTTAAGTTCAATAATTTATCGTGTATTCTCGATACCTTCACAACGATGATTTATAAAATATTTCGAAATTAAAATGCTTTATCTGTTTTCACACGAAACCCGCAAACATTACGACCCACTTAAAACTTACGTAAATCCATAGCAGCGCCAATTGTAAGACCGGCCACTGACACAATCAAAATGGTTCTGATAGATAATTTCATAGTGTCAAATTTTTGCCAATTAGCCGACACTCTGCAATTTATTATTCTAATCACACACTAAGCACTTTGTGTTCAATGGGAAGTTGACGACGGTTTAGATAAAACTGGATGTATTCGTGATTGTTGATTGTCTTTATATAGTATGCAGATTTGTTGATAGATTATTGATATTATTGTTGCAGTACATAATTGTACCAGTTTAGTCATATACGAGTATTAGAAGCAGCGTCCCTCAAACCACAACAAATTACAAAGACTTTTATGTAACGCAAATTAATAGGTTTAATTAAAACTAAAGGGTGATTTTTTTGTGGTTAGGATTTTCATGCATTAGTATTTGACAGATCACGCGGGATTTCAGACAAGGTGTCAAAGAGAAAGATGCTCAGTATGCTTTGACATTTCATAATGAATAGACTTACTAACGAGCAACGCTTGCAAATAATTGAATTATATTACAAAAATCAGTGTTCGGTTCGAAAAGTGTTTCGCGATTTACGTCTGATTTATGGTCTACATAATCGACCAAGTGAGCAAACAATTAATGCGATTGTGACCAAGTTTCGCACTCAGTTTACTTTATTGGACATTAAACCAACCACACGAATGCGTACAGTGCGTACAGAAGAGAATATTGCGTCTGTTTCTGAGAGTGTTGCTGAAGACCGTGAAATGTCGATTCGTCGCCGTTCGCAGCAATTGGGTTTGTGTTATTCGACGACATGGAAGATTTTACGCAAAGATCTTGGTGTAAAACCGTATAAAATACAGCTCCTGCAAGAACTGAAGCCGAACGATCTGCCACAACGTCGAATTTTCAGTGAATGGGCCCTAGAAAAGTTGGCAGAAAATCCGCTTTTTTATCGACAAATTTTGTTCAGCGATGAGGCTCATTTCTGGTTGAATGGCTACGTAAATAAGCAAAATTGCCGCATTTTGAGTGAAGAGCAACCAGAAGCCGTTCAAGAACTGCCCATGCATCCCGAAAAATGCACTGTTTGGTGTGGTTTGTACGCTGGTGGAATCATTGGACCGTATTTTTTCAAAGATGCTGTTGGACGCAACGTTACGGTGAATGGCGATCGCTATCGTTCGATGCTAACAAACTTTTTGTTGCCAAAAATGGAAGAACTGAACTTAGTTGACATGTGGTTTCAACAAGATGGCGCTACATGCCACACAGCTCGCGATTCTATGGCCATTTTGAGGGAAAACTTCGGAGAACAATTCATCTCAAGAAATGGCCCGGTAAGTTGGGCACCAAGATCATGCGATTTGACGCCTTTAGACTATTTTTTGTGGGGCTACGTCAAGTCTAAAGTCTACAGAAATAAGCCAGCAACTATTCCAGTTTTGGAAGACAACATTTCCGAAGAAATTCGGGCTATTCCGGCCGAAATGCTCGAAAAAGTTGCCCAAAATTGGACTTTCCGAATGGACCACCTAAGACGCAGCCGCGGTCAACATTTAAATGAAATTATCTTCAAAAAGTAAATGTCATGGACCAATCTAACGTTTCAAATAAAGAACCGATGAGATTTTGCAAATTTTATGCGTTTTTTTTTTAAAAAAAGTTCTCAAGCTCTTAAAAAATCACCCGTTACAAGTTAAACGGTTAATTTGCATGATGTCCATTCAACATTGTCGCATTTTACAAAGTCTTTAAAAATCTTACTAATCGATGTGAATATATTGATAGACGTAAATGCAAGCTTACATTTAATGCGACATAATTCAGGTTAAGAGTCTGTTATGTCCAGTATGAGGAGGCCCTGCATGTCAATACCACAAACATGGAATACCATGGTCTAGTTATTTTTCAGCGGTTCGGCAAGATATACTTAGTAATGAAGGCGTTTATTGGAATACCAGTAGTGTTGTAAAATTTATCACTCTGCTTCCCCTCCTTGTATTGAACTCTATTTCCGGCATCCCAGTGCATTTTCTTAATGAGTTTAACTATTTTTCTCGGAATGTCCATTTCGCAGAGTGCGTTGCAGATCGCGCATCGAATGCGCATGAATCGAACGTTCAAAGTTCACGAAGAGTAGATATGATGCGGTGAGCTCCATCCGTTTGATTGTTCGGCGATGATTGAACAGCCAGCCTTTTCGTTTCCCTGATATACTGATTGACCGTTGGTGATATCCGCTCATTCTGTGGAAGTCTACCTGTACTTCTTGATTCTGCTAGTAGTGGAGTTAGAGTTTCTACCGTAACAGATATGTCGCCATCTAGTAATTCTGCTGGATATTATCCATGATGGCTGCTTTGTTGTTCTTTAGCTTCAGAATAACAACTTTAAAGTTCCCATTCCGTTGGTGGATGGATGGGTCTTTATAGTTGCCATCATCATTTTGTTCGCCATCTGTTCCGTTGTCCTCGAAGAACTCTTCCCATTATTTTAGCTGTTGGTTTTATATGGTCTAGCCACTCCCAGCTATTACGCGGTTCGCATTTCCCATCCTACTTTTTCGCCGTTTGCCAACTAATTCGAGGACGTACGGCTATAGGCATGATTTTCGTAGAACGATTTGCACATGACATAGCTCCATGTCAGCCTATAGTTATTTGCATGGAAGATGAGTGGGCCCATGATTTCTGCACTCCGACAAGGAGTCATGGTTGTGTCCAATTTCATCACCGATCGTAATCAGATGATTATAAATCCTTTATTTGTGGTAGAATCCTTTTTTGTTGGTAAGTTTGTGAATTTTCCGGTGAGCATTTTTACTGTTTCTGCAGTCCCTAGAATCTTCTTTATCTTCTTTAGTTTAGTTTTGCAGTATCTTCATATTTTATTTCGATTTTTCGCTGTATTTTCATGACGCCAACTTTAGTTGGCGGCATTCCTCAATTTTCTTCCAAGTATCATGTCCATGGATTCCTGGTGTAGTTTTGGTAGCCAAGCAACTTTGATAGCACGAGCACCGTCTTAATGTAGGCTTATGTTATTTGGTCCGATTTCTGATCGATAGCGCTGGTATCGTTAATCTTTGGATGCTTCACTGCTGCTTTTGGTTTGATTTTGAGTTTTGATATTACCACAGTTGGTGATCGTTGTATACATTTGCCTTTCTCAATGCTCTAACAGATTTTAAGGAGGATAGGGATTTCAAGTTAACCAATTCTTGGGTGTGGGAATTTGTTTTTTTCCATTCGAGTAGTGCGTTCTTCCCTTTTCATACACCAGAGTATTTCCTCTTTAAGATGTTCAACTGTTTCAGGCTTATTCGCATACACCTTTTTCTTCACATAGCCCCAACGGAAATAGTCCATCGGTGTTAGATCGCATGATCTTGGTGCCCAATGTTGATCGCCAAATCGAGAAATGACACGGCCTGGAAACTTAGTCTGCAGTAACACAATTGTTTCACGTGCTGTGTGACAGGTCGCACTGTCTTGTCTCATCCAATTCGGGCCACAAAATCTCCGTTAACTTTTCGCGAGACCGCACTCCCAAGATCCTAGATTCTCGGTCACAGATTTCCTTACTGTGGCTGTATTTTTGGTAAATTTGGTCTCAAATTTCGTAATTAAACGCCACATTGTCGATTCATTTGACGCACCGAAAATTTGACGTAATTGGCGAACTGTTTTCGCAAAACTTTCACCATTTTTGGATGCGTTTTTACAATAATTAAACGTTTTTACAATAACTAATCTATACCAGTGCGTCGGGACATGTGAGATTCTAACAAGGCTCTCGTGGCCATATATCGCGGACCGATACCAAAACTTAAAAGTTACGGAGTAAAAACTGACGAGTATTTATTTAGCTTAATTGAGCCATATATGGTCACGACAGCCTTATTAGAATCTCGCATGTCCGGACGCAATGGTATGGATTCGGACCAGAACTAATGGAAAAACGTAATGGCATCGCCGGCCAAAACCATAACTTAAAAGTTACGGAGTCAAAATTGACGAATATTTATTTAGCTTAATTGAGCGATATATGGCCACGAGAGTCTTGTTAGAATCTCGCATGTTCCAACGCAATGGTATAGATTAGGACCAGAACTAATCGAAAAACATAGTGGCATCGCGGGCCAAAACCAAAACTTAAAAGTCACAGAGTCAAAATTGACGAGTATTTATTTAGCTTAATTGGGCCATAAATGGCGACGACAGCCTTGTTAGAATCTCGCATGTTCCAACGCAATGGTATAGATTAGGACCAGAACTAATCGAAAAACATAGTGGCATCGCGGGCCAATACCTAAACTTAAAAGTCACAGAGTCAAAATTGACGAGTATTTATTTAGCTTAATTGGGCCATAAATGGCGACGAGAGCCTTGTTAGAATCTCGCATGTCCCAACGCAATGGTATAGATTAGGACCAGAACTAATCGGAAAAAATAATGGCATCGCGGGCCAATACCAAAACCTAAAAGTTACAGAGTAAAAATTGACGAGTATTTATTTAGCTCAATTGGGCCATATATGGCCACGAGAGCCTTGTTGGAAAGGCTTGTCCCGACGCAATGGTATGGATTCGGACCAGAACTAATCGAAAAACGTAATGGCATCGCGGGCCAATACCAAACTTTAAAAGTTACGGAGTAAAAATTGACGAGTATTTATTTAGCTTAATTGGGCGATATATGGCCACGAGAGCCTTGTTAGAATCTCGCATGTTCCAACGCAATGGTATAGATTAGGACCAGAACTAATCGAAAAACGTAGTGGCATCGCGGGCCAATACCAAAACTTAAAAGTCACAGAGTCAAAATTGACGAGTATGTATTTAGCTTAATTGAGCCATATATGATCGCGAGAGCCTTGTTAGAATCGCACGCCCCAACGGAATGGTTATAGCCAATTTTGGGCTGACTATGAGAAACTATCACGATAGTAATATTTTTTTTTGGCTTATAAACGAACAATTTCTTTTTTACAACTTATACTTTACTGCTTTAACATGGTGTTTTGATTTAAAATATTTCATAGTTTTATGTTTGCGTGAATAGGAGAGAGAAAGTTATATCGAAGGTAAGAGACACCCAGTGGTAACTTTAGTACAGTAAATTTGTGCAATACGATTTCTAACCACTTGTGCGTTGTACTTCCTATCAGTAGTGTGCTAAACATTATCAAAGATAGAAACCAAAGCATAATTTTAGTAGTATTAATTCAGCTTCTCACCACCAGATCACACCACTTTCTATGTCATAAAACACAAGATGGCGGAATTTTGCGTTTTGGGACCTCCATAGAATACACGCGGTTTTTGTGCTGGAAGTAACATAGCTTAACTACTATTGTTTCTGAAGGTTTTGTGACCAATAATGAGCAATAATGATTGAGTTAATTTCGAAGTTATAGACATATTTGTCGCCAGGTGATTTAATCGTGAAACATAATAAGATGCAATTGGCACTTGACTTTTGAGGTTGCTTTCGAATCAAAACAATAAACAACTAATTTATGTCGAATAATCAATAATTATGTTCGAAACTTGTTACCTACTGCATCGTCATGCACTGTAACAAAGCTCTGATTATATCGATATAGATTACGTCAATCTTCAGTCCATGGTTGCATACGAAACACTGTTATGCCTAATCCCTAGGAAAGGAAGTCGAGTTTCCTATAGAAGGAAAAATGTTCAACCTAAATTACGTTGGCACAATTTTTACCGAAAATGGATGAAATCCAAGATCATACGAATATCTTTTATATCCAACAAAGAGTTTAATGAGAGCACCGTAATTTACTGACAGGTGGTTGTAAAATCAAATTGTTGCTAATTAGTATTGCGACTACGCATGCGCTTATTTATTGAAGCAAGGATTAAACTCAGATAATAATGAGCTCAAAGAGAAATCGTAGACCCGAAAATTAAATGAATAAGCATGAAGTTGACGAAGCAAATCCCGAACCATCGGCAGAAATGGATTGTTAGAGCAATGTGTAGAGGAACTTAAATAGCCAATCGAAACTGGATCAATCGAGAGTCTGAATAGTCTTGTGACGGCAAGGATACCGCAGATATGGGAAATCGGGTTATTACCTCAGTACTGAAACAGGTGGTGCCAAGACGAACGAAGATTGACGAGTGGTCCACTTGAGGTCGGATAAGAGTCCGTTGATCTAGATATTGAGATTTAACTGAATGACATACAATCTGACATAAATTTAGATCAGCAGGAGTAATCGGAATGGCGATTGGTATGGATAATCGAAAAATTTGTGGAGAGGAGTAGAGTCCTGCGGGATCCTTATGGAGGACGATCATCATGATCACAGGTCAATGGAAAAGAGGTAGAGATGGCTCAGAATTGAGAGCGACGAAGAAGTTCACTTTCGAAACGTTGTCCAATGAGAGATTTTGTTTTTCGTCATCATAGATATCATGGATGGAGGGATGTGGTGGAAGATGGTGTTGACAATAGGAGAGACGAGTGGTTTACCACAAGGTGTAGTAATTGCAAGAAGGGGACTGCTCGCATTTATTAGAGTACATTGTGGACTAGCATTTGCTTACATTCAACTCGAGGTTATTCGTAGCATTAGGCGTTTAGGTTGTCCTGTAGTAGATTAGTGTCAGTACAAGTAGAAATTTTTCAATAAATTTTCATTCGTCGGTGTATACTGAAATAACCGAATTTTTAATCACGTACTCAGCGTCATTGATAGACATGATAAAAAATGTAGCCTAATAGGTGCTATCGTGGATGGGGGCTCGTAGTTTAAATAAAATAGTTCATTACAAAATGCTGTCAAATGCTTTGCTGAAGTCGGTGGTGATGACATCAACCATTTCGTTAGGTTGGTGATGGGAGATCGGAAGATCGTGAAAACCATGTTGCTTATCCGAAGACCATTGTTTACAACGAAAACACAGTGAATCGTACACAATACAGGGATCGGCACTGGAAGTGTTACCAATTAAAAATGCTGTACATTTTTTTTTATTTCTAAACTTCTGTATAGCGCAAAAACATTTCCAATTTAACAAAAAATATCTTATTGTTTGAGGTAGCCACATTTAGCGCGGATAATAGCATCGAATTTGTTCGAGAAGGCTTCACACGCTGCACGAATGTTGTCTGACGGTATTTTGTCCCATTCCCGGCGTAGCGTAATCTTTAAGGCGTCGACCGTCTCATATTTTTTTAGTTAATTCTTTGGCCTCCAGAATGGACCATATGGCAAAATCTATTGGGACTAAGTCCGGGGAATATGGTGGCCATTGTTGTGAAGAAATGAAACTGGGAACTTTTTCTTGTAAAAAACGTTGGGTTTCACGGGCTTTATGGGATGGTGCCGAGTCTTGTTGAAATGTCCAGTGGTTTCTACCGAATTGTTTATATGCCCAAGGTAACAAAGCATGATTTAAAATCTTTTCAATGAAAACGAGTGGTGAGCGTCCTGTGGCAGTTACTGCGGCCAAAACCATCACTGCTGGTCTAAATTATCCTTTGATTTGCACTCTAACCAAACACGATCGTTTTGTTTGTTTACATATTGCTGAACCGTAAAAATATTTTCATTAGAAAATACCAAATTCTCAAGCTTGCCACCAACGTGCAATTGTTTTATCACCTTTGCTCTTGCTAAGCGAACCAGATATTTTTCACCAATTGAACTGCACTTTGTCGTGGATTACGCTGAATTCTGGCCTTCACCTTTTGAACCATTTCTGGCGATGTTACTGTTTTTAGGTGTCCTCCACCGTGGTGTTGTTTGATGCTATACCAGTATCTTTGTAACGTGTAATGATCCGATACACAAACAGTTTTTTTCACATGTAAATGTCATAGATCATTAACAATGGCTGGTTGCGATTTTTCAGCCGAATATAAAGCAATAACACTGTTGCGTTTGAATTCCATTTCGACAACTCTTCTTAACTGCGACGTAAAACTATATGCTTCCGTAGGCTTGTAAATAACATAACAGACTGACACTTGTCAATGAGCGCGCTGTCATTAGCCGTTTGGTTGCTACCGCAGCGTGAAGTTTGCAACACTTCGAGCTTGTAACACTCCGACCCATGTATTTCCAAACAATTTTCGAATACATGACAGTTTCGTAATTGCTCCGTTGTAACGGAAAAAATTCTTCATGAGAGTGTTTTTTGAAAAAACCCCTTGTAGTGGCTTGGTGACACTGCCAATGCATTTTTTCAAAACGACAAGCGGCGGACCATCAGGACTGGTTGAAAAATTATCTTTCAGTTTGATAATTTTGTTGAAACCGACCAAATGGCATAGTGGTTAAAGCTTTGGCGTTTGGATCCGGAGGTACCGGGTTCGAATCTCGATAGGGGCAGGATGCAAAGGGAATTTTCAACAACAAATTACGATTTTTGATGAAATGGAACATACCTATGACCTCCTGACGAAGTGCAAAACTCATGGGTCGACCCATCTTCCATGCCAGTATAGGCATACAAAAATCGGTGGATGGTATACATCAATAGTTGTTACCATCCGATCGTGCTCACGTCGGACCAGGAAGGTTCAGTTCTCCGACGACGAAAAAGTTGTTTTGTGTATTCATAATGTCAATGTAGTCCACAGCATCTGCAAGAAGCTGATAATTTTCGACTTGAGTGTTTTTGCGAATACAACAACACAGAACAAAAATATTGTTCCTGTTGTTCACGTTGACTTTAACACAAATCAACTAAATATGTTCAGTGTCGAGAAAAGGGGCGTCAAACTATCAAATTACACGTGCACAGCAATAAGAACTCCTTTACTGGTCAAATTTGAGTCAGGATTATAATAACAATTATAGCCAGGTGGGGCAGTAAATGTGACAGCAACCAAATAACAAAAGAGAAGATGCAAACAGGATTATTCGTTGTATTCGTTGATTTTACAAACAAAAGATTAACACATTGGCCTGTGTTTATGGACGACAGAAATCTGCGCTTCGTTGGTGGATATAGCCAGGGCCAACACCACAAGAACATCTCCAGCAACTCCGGACTCTTGACGCCAACTGTTAGTATGAGAGCTATACCAATAAAAGCCTGTATGAAATTCGATTGCTTGGAACTCGGTAGCGTGGTTTCTGTGAGAAGGCGTTGAACGCGGTTTTGCTAGAGTCGACAATGTATAGGAAGATAAGTTAAGAAGGCAGCATCACTAATTATATTGTGAGCAATTCGAAATTTTTCCCCAAGGGTCCAGTAATACCATTTTAAGTTTGTTTATAGAGGGGTTGGGGTGTGGGTGGTGGTAGGTTCCTTTGCCAGGAAAATTAGAACTGAAATCTACGCAAAATGAAACTAACTCGTGGTCTCACGTTAATTTTCTTAATTTTTTGCGTAATTCTATGTAAAGTATAATTCTATTAACGATCTAAATTTAGAAATAATTTTACCTAAGTTTGCACCCAGTTCCGAATATAAGGTCGTCCACTTTTCCTTTGTAAATGATCATATTTTTAGCTGACGAATTCCACGTCCCATGCGCAAATATTGGATAATCATTTGCAACGACCCATAAATTTCGATTTTTATCGATATTGACGTCGAACGGGAAGAAATTTTTATCCGTTTCGTAGACCACATCAAAATTGGCATTAATGTACGGAGTGGCGGTATTCCAACAGCCGATACGTTTCATACCGAATTGAGCATCGAACAGCACATTGGTGTGTTCATCAAACGCAAACCGGAAAGAGTGCGCTCGTTCGCCCAAAATGTAAATGTCGGAGTGATACTTTTGTTGTGCGATATAACTTTCGTCTTGAAGTACCTTATTTGAAATGTAATATGTTTTGATTGACGAGAATGGTTTGAGGTAAACACGTCTTGATCTGCGAAATATGAAATTATAACCGGTGTAGATGTACAAAATATATATTTTATGAGTATTTACCCGTCTCGATGGCGTTCGCCAAGTGTTATTCCCAGAATTCCAAAAGTCCATTTGAAGTTAATGTCGTTGTACTTGAAATAAGAAGCACATGGTTCCGGTCTAAAATTGTTGTAATGTAAGTGCCACGAACGATTTTTTTTAAACGAATATACTACAATCGTTTGGACTAAATCAGAAATGTAAGCGTACGCATCATCACATCCCTTTTCCATATCGATCTCCAAAGCAACAAACCGACTAATTGAGATAATAAATTGTGATGGGATGGGGTACCGTCTAATAAGTGTATCGCTTTTAAGATTAAATATTACAATGGCTGGCGGTGCTACGATGCGATTTGTCTTAAAGAAATCAACATTTCCGGCATCGACGATCCAAAGTCGATCACATTCATCAATTCGAAAGTGTAAGGTATTTATGACGCTGGAATCGCACGGCAAGCCAACGGTTGGATTGTTGGAATCGTCGCTTACATAATTGGCGTCAAACGATGGATATGGGATTAGCACAGGTGATTTGGTTCCACGATTTTTCAAAAAATAATTAAATGACGAGGCAACGCCAACTTTAAGTCTGAAATTGTCTCGTTTGGTTACAAAATGAAAATAATAATGAAATAATTTTGAGTTACGTGTTGGCCTTACCTGAACACGACAACAAATATTTTATCTTTCCATATCCCAATTGCATTAATATTATTATTTTCGGGAATATAGCTCCCCGTTGATAAGGCCACATTTTTAGCGGACGCATTCGGAAATTTAAACTCTGGTATTGTCCAGAAATATTCCTCTTCCAGCGATCCGATTTTTTCACCAGATACTCGCAATTCGGACAAGCCGAATATAATCAGCACCACTTGTATTTTCATAGTATGCGCAAATATTGTCCCAACTTGAAGTGCACTTGACTTATAACGTTAGTCTTTTCGCGGTCGCTTTTATACGTCGCATTTTAAGAATCGCGGGCCATATACAACATGATTTATGGGACTTTAAAACTATTTGTGTAGTGATTGACTTATTTATGTTGTCTAGCAAAAGCGGTTCTGTCCCATAAATTATTCGAAATGACGATTTTAAATAAATTTACTTCGTTGTAAATGACACTTGGTGATCGAATGAAGTAATTTTCATGAATATGGATGGGTCTTTGAATTAAGTTTAATGTGTTCAAAAACAGTGAAGAACAACCGTTGTAGTATGGTCCGATCTGTTAATTAAAGTGAAGTGAAAATGTGATTAAAATGTACAATAATTGTTGCACGAGAACATCCACCTGCACAACATCTTGCACGTCTTTAAAAAAAAGTGCAAACAGTTTACTTGCCGCCATTTCAAAGTATGCATTTTCCTATTGATCTAAAGCCCTGTGGGCCATAATCTGCCGAACGGCACTTGAGATGAAAGCTGCCCTGACCCTTTATTGTTGACTTTTACAACAAGATATTTTTCGAAACGCTTCACCACTTCATAGGAGCTTATATACAAATACGTGTAAGAAGTTTGAAAGTTCCATTTGTACAAAAACTTTCGCGTTGTCGTAATGAGTGGTTTTTGAAGGCCGAAAGGTAGACACCATTCTCTGAAATTCTTCTACGAATCCAGATTCAGTTCTGGGATACGTAATATTCTCCTGGGATACGTAGGGTTTGACCTAGTACCAGTTCTGCCGGAGATGCCTTCAAATCGTTTTTGTTCACGACCCGTAGTCCCAACAAAATCAGTGGCACCAAGATTGGCCAGTGGGTCGTTTTGATGACATTTAATGGTAGTGTTAAAGTCCTGTGCCAAAGTTCAATTATTCCTAGAATTTCGCTCAGTTCTCTTGCGATTCAAACTGGCGTCCCAAATCCGATGTAATTTTTATTGGAACTCCGAAATGTCGAATTAATACTGTGGTAAGTTGTCTAGCGACAGATTCTGATGCAATCTCCTCCATCGGAGTTCAAATCGCGAATTTGGATGGATATACTTCGAAATCGGGGATGTGTTGTGCGGTAATATTTTTGATCGTTGACATTGTATACATTCCTTTACGAATACTAATTTCGGTGTGCGGAACGAATTGCCGAACTCGTTTTTGTGAAATGTCACAATATATTTTTGTTTCCAAATTTGGCATGGCTAACCGACTTAACGATAATGAAATGTTCGTCGCATTTCCATTCAATATTGACTGGAATTCCGGATCTCGTTGCTGCGTCGCTGCCAAGTTTTCGAAATTTACTTCGCCCGTTAAATGTACTGAACTTCTCCTAGACAACAAATCGGCGACATCATTCTCCGAACCAGCAATGTGATGGATGTCGATGGTAAATTGCCCGATATATTCGAGTTCTCTGATTTGTCGCGATGTTGACGGTTCTTTGTTTTGCTTGAAAGCGAAGATAAGTGGTTTATGGTCCGTATATTTTACGTCTTGGTAAATCGCGGTCAATTTTCGGCCATAAGTATGACACATTTGCTTATTATCAGATAATTTCTTCGAATAAAATCCTAATGGTTGAAATTCATTACCATTTACTGATTAATTTAGGACCGGGCCGACGAGTCGATCATCTTTACAATTTTTGAAAGCGGATTCTGCCTCTTCCGTCCAGCTGATTAGAGTTTGGTCGTTCTTCTTGTTATTTATTAGTTTTTGCAAAACTGATTGATTGTTGACCGCCCCACGTATACTACTGTGGGCAAAAAGTAGTAAGACTTTTTCATTTAAATTTCGCGCGGAAAACCATTCGTCGAAATATTTTTATTTCTATGTTGGTATGACTGTCAGTGACATCTGTGCCAAATGTGACATCAAAATAATCATTAGTGTTTAGTATACGCTTGTCTTTCTGAAGTACAAAAAGTGCATTCGGCGAGTTTTACAATGAGTGAAATTATTCAACAAAGAAGTTCCATTAAATTTTGTGTGCGGAATCAATTTTGTGGTGCCGAAACGTTCAGAATGTTGCAAAAGGCCTTCGGTGATAATTGTATGTCGCGAGCAAGTGTTTTTGATTGGTACAAATTGTTCAAAGAGGGTCGAGAACGTGTTGATGGCGAACCACGTCTAGGACGGCCATCAACATCAACTGATGATCAACACGTTAATAAATCCAAGGAATTGGTGCTCGAGAATCGACGATTAACAGTCAGAGACCTTACTGGCATCGTTGAAATATCGGAAGGATCAGTGAAAACCATTTTGAAAGATCATTTGGGCCTAAGAAAAGTGAAAGCACGATTGGTTGACGTCTGTGAAACAATGCTTTCCAACTACCAGGGTGTCATGAAACGTATTATAACTGGCGATGAGTCTTGGATCTATACCTTACGACCCGGAAACAAACCATCAATCGGCACAAAATCGTGCCAAAGGTGAACCGACGCCGAAAAAAACACGTCAAAGCAAGTCAAAAATCAAGGTGACGTTGACAGTTTTCTTCGATTATCGAGGTGTGGTGCACTCCGATATCCTTCCGACCGGCCAAACTGTCAACAAGGATTACTATTTGAGTGTTATGCGGAATTATGGGTCGACAACTCTTGGTTTTTGCACCACGATAATGCACTTTCTCATACTGCATTGGTTTTACGTGATTTTTTCGCCAAAAATTCCACCCATATCGTTCCGCAACCACCATATTCGCCTGATTTAGCCCCGTGTGACTTCTGGCTGTTCAGCAAACTCAAACGACCGGTCCGGGGAAACCGTTTTGAGTCAATTGAAGACATTAAACGTGAATCGCTACGCGCATTGGAGGCTATTCCGGAAATTGACTTTAACAACTGTTTCGAGGATTGGAAAAAACGTTGGCACAAGTGTATTGAGGCCGGGGGATTACTTTGAGGGGGACGAAATAGATTTGGAGAAATAAATAAAGAATTTTAAAATTATGAACAAAGTCTTACTGTTTTTTGCCCACAGTATTAAATTTCCGGTAAAAATTTATCTTAGCCAGAAAACGTTTCAATTCCGCATTAGTTGACGGTCATTTATTCCTCTATTGCTCTGATTCTTTCTGGCAATGGTCTTAAACCAGCTGGAGTAATTAAATGTCCGAAAAATTTCACCGCTGCCCTACCGAATACACACTTTGCAACGTTTATGCTGAGGCCATATTATCGTAAACGTTCAAATACGATGGTAAGATATTTTCGATGTTCCTCGATGGTTTTCGGCACAATAGCGTGTCGTCGATATAATTAAGGGAACACGAACGGTAATTCTTTTAATACCTCGTTTATTAAGCGTTGCTGTATCTGAGCCGCGTGCGAACGGAGTAAAAAGGAGCTCAAATAAACCAAATGGCGTTGTGATCGCGGTTTTCTAATCGGGCAGCGATCAAGGTAAGGACAACTTCTAATTTATCCGGTGGGAGTCGACGAGGCCGAGCAAACACTGGATGGTCTGTCGTAGTTATGTGATGAGTGATATCCACTTTTGATGGACTGCTGCGATCGTGTGTCACTGTGATATCTTTATATTCTAACAATATCCGCTATTGGATCCGTGATGTCGAAAGTCGTGATGTCTAATGACTTTTGCGCTGAAGGTATACCTTTGGCTGATAATTTGGTCAAGCTGCCTATCAAGCGATTTCGTTTCATGTCGATTATCATCCCGTGTGTTTAATAAAATCCGCCCCGATGATAGGTTGATTTGTGGCAATGGACGTGTCGTTTGCAGCGTAGAGTTTTGTTCGATTTGAGGGTTCTTGCTTTTCATTTTTGTTTGGGGGCAAAACAGAAATGTCGGCTCTTGTGTCGATTAAAAATTAATGAAATTTTCCGAATTATAGTTTTCAATCGAATTTCCCCCTTTATTTGCCACTATCGATTTAGTATCATCGTCTTCGCGCGTCATTTTAAAAACATTTTTTGAACTTTCTTTCATCCCTTTTTTTTCTATGGGCTAAGTATGGGGTTGTATGGCCATTCAAGGGTTGTAGGACCTCAAAATTGTTATTAAATTTACAGTCCAGTGATTCTTGTTTTCTTACTCTCAGGATTCCTGCCATTTGGCAGCGGTGATACCTCTCCTTAGTACGTAAACCATTCATTTAAGGTACAACTTCTTGGTTAGCTTCTCTTTCGAGATTTTAGCACCACGTAGCAGGACTAAATTAGCCATTGACCTCAGCGCCCAGTGTTTATTTGCTCTTGGTCCAACGGTGTTTATCATAAGTCTGTCCAAGGAGGTAATACATGTTTGGATGCTTTATCGAGAACTTTGTGTTCAATCTCTAATTTAACATTTTTATCAAGACAGATGCCCAGATATCGGCGTTTGGTAGCTATTAGAGCCGCAAACGGTGAAGGTGTATTGTGGCACTTGTTGGGTTTCAATGTATGTAATATCGGTCCACATCGATAAATTTAACACATTTTTGCGTCTAATGTCGGATTCATTCCATTTTTTCTTCTATTACATGATTCATACAACCATTTTCAGTTGGCGAGAATAGAAGAGCCGTGAGCGACTTAGTAGTCGCTTTGATTTTTCCTATGATATCAAAACCTTTATATGAGTTTAATCATCTTTGGCTCAATTCTCGCTATCTAATCTGGCCCGCCTAATCTGAGAGTATCGCGTTTCTTATTCACCTGCGGGTTTAGTCAAGTTGGCGTGTTCCATATCCTTGTTCCCTGAAAAATGCGCGTCGTTCGGAGTTGTAGTTGGTGATTCTAGAACAGCCAAGAGTACTGCTGGTCTAAATCTGAAGTTACTGGATAACGACATCAGCAAGCCTGCTTGCTCATCCAACGCTACAAAGTAAACGTCGCTCGTTTCATACTATCCATGTTTTGGTTTAAATTTTCCTTCTGTGAAGTTTATTAGGTATGTCTGCCACATATAGACAAGCGCGGTGCTGAAACTAACGAAACCCCAGCTGTTTGTTTAGTTACAAATATATTGGATTCAAATTGGTCTATTTCGGTTCAACTTAACTTAAATAATTTATTTATAATTATAGGAGTATTATAATGAACATTTCTGTTAGGCCTAGAAATTTTCCAAAGCACGGCTTCTGCATTTTAATGAGAGTATAACAGCTTTCTCTATTGGCCCGAGCATCACACGAACTATTTTACGTTCGAATACATCAAGTTTTTGCATATCTCTTACAGTTAGCGACCATGACACACAATCAATGGAGGCCGTTGGTCTAATCAGTGCCTTGCAAATGTTTACTTTTGTTTAATGTGAAATTTTACGAGACTTGAACATTTTAACGTTTGCGTAAAATGATCGATATCCAACCACGACTCTTGATGTTATATCTACAGAAACTGCGGGTCTCCCGAAATAAATTCTCCGCGTATTTGATTTCGTGTGGAAACAATTTTGGATTCCACTTCGTTGATTTGAAAGCCAATTTGATGAGTTGTTAGCCCTAATGGTGTGAGAACTTCTTTTAGGAAGACAATGTTGCGGCCCAAAATGCATAGCTGACTTGACTTTACATTTAGGCAGTTTTGCTGCACTATGTTGAGCTGACGAACAATGTATTGTAGAGATAAGATAGCTGTACTTCTGATGTTATTTCAAAAGCTTCGGAGAATTGACCTTCGATCATGGCCTTGCAATTTGAAATGCTTATCATTAATTTACACACAGATATGAGTTTCGACGGGATACCTAAATAGGGCAGAGAGTCCCACAATGTATTCCTCTCTATGCTGTTGAGTCTATACAAAGAGTCATTTTCATAACGTTTCTATCCGTTTCTCCTTACAGTGGTAGTCGCCTAAGATGCGCACACCATATATCGATAATTTTGCTGCCACTTCGTTGGCCAAAATTTTATACCCAGTGTTTAATTAAGGTGTTCCGCAGGTAGTTATTGCAATTTAATCGATCTCTCTTTTTGTAGTTTGCAAATCAGAAGTGTCTTTCACTCTTCTGCGGGGTTTCTTCAGTATACCATATAGTTAATACAAGTTCGTGTATTCGGTAGAACATTTGACTGCTGCCGATTTCTAGAATTTTGCATGAAAATTCTTCTTCCATCGTTTTGCAAGGTTGCGTTTGAATTTTCGATTGGAAATTTACGAATCTAATAAGAAAATTAAGGGAGATTATCGTTTAGAATACGCTAAGTAATATTTCGAATTTTTGCGGCCAAATAATTAAGTTTCAGATTATGACTAATATCTTTAACTCGCTGGATTGTTTAATTTTGCTAAAAAAGAGTTACAAAATGAATAAAAACTTTCCGGTGGTTATATAATATCAACGGCAATTGTGTGGCAAGTATCCGCTGTCTTATGGAGCATTAGAGTTCTCTCATAATTGGTTCTGGTAACGTGGTTTTTACAAGCGTATGCGGAGTTCGTTGGAAGTGACGGTTATATGTTGTTGTTAAACGAAAGGTGTTGAATTACAACTACAAGTTGAACTACAATGAGTCATGGGAGTCGATGTTAGCTCCGCGTCTTGTTTTGATATCATTACTGTGCTCCCGTCGTTTGGTTTTCAGGTACCTTTATGAATGCGTTACTGAGAGAAGTATGTGACTGTGATAACCAATTTATGATGTAAACCATCCATTTTGCCAATGTCCGAGAAGACTTGTGGCTAACACTAATTGCACACATCAACATCTCGAATCACCCAGAACCGACGGAATCAAAAGTATCTCATAACATCTACGAGAATCAATTCTACTTCAAGCGCTACCAGTTCGAACAAGTATTCGAGTTGCAACGGGGAGAGTGCAAGACCGCATACCGTACAATTGACATCAGAAGTACAAAATTTTCACAAAGACCCAAATTATTATGTTTAAAATATCCCTTAATCAGACGGAAATTTTGACCATAACCTGATAACCATAAAAATATCTGCCAAAACACCACCAGCATTCAGATAACGGCCAAGGCGTCAAAGAAGGCGCCTTAAGAATTGGCGGCTTTTTTGGTATAATATAAAGCTGCACGAAACACTTATAAAAAGAATCTGTGCTAAGCAAGCGAAAAGTGCCGACACCAAGAAAGCTACCATGGTTTCTTAGAAGAAAACCACCGATTGCAACTTTTACCAGGTGGTGAACCGATGCATCAGTATTTCTTAAACATCCCTTTCAGCATTGAAATGTTCAGATGGTGCTTTGTTAGTGGTTCCATATTTGCGGGTCTTCAGAAACCTGAACCGACGCCAAGGGACCCGACGGAATTCCAGTTCGAATATTGAAGTAATTTGCCAGTGTCCTGACTCTAATATGAACTAAATTTTTCTTCTTTTCTATTAGGACGGTAAATATCTGAACGCCTGGAAGAGTGCGATAGTACAACCAGTTCTGAAACGTGCGGTTGTGATAAAACTGACCCCTCAAACTACCGGCCAATATCAGTTGTGTCAGCCGTGACGGTATGGCTTTCGTGAAATTCGTTCCATCTCTTGACACGACTGGAATTCAGGCAACAGCCAAGGCGTCTTTGACATTATAATGAGGATGACTGTGATGGTTTACGAATATTTTTTCAACACTCCCCTTGGGAAGATCATTGTTTCTATAACAATCAAATACATAACGCCAATTTCAATTTCATTGAGACCGTTTCATTGTGTCACATGGAATGGATAAATATACTCAACTCCTCATTTTCAAATCCCAACCCAAACCAGCCAGACAAAATAATACTGTTCACGAGAAATGTAAGCACAATGATATTTATTGTAAACTTGTAAACAAATCTGTGCTAAGAAAGCCAAAAGTGCCGATAAATTGAAGCTGAAATGGCTACTTAGTTGAAAACCTCCGATCGTAACTTTTACCAGATGGTCGCATCGATTGCAAATATTTCCAAAACATCCATTTCAGCACTAAAATGTGCACACGGTGCTTTGGTTGTGGATCCATATTTGCAGGCCGACTTGTATTATGCTTCTAAATTGGACTTCATCAACATTTCGGAGGAAATTGTCTTCAGAAACCTGACGCTACGCCACCGGTCACGACGGAATTTCAGTTCGAATATTGAAGGAGTTTGCCAGTGATTTGGATCCACCTCCAATATTAAATAAATAAATTTTCCTTTCTTATTAGCAAGGTAAATACCTGAACGCCTGAAGTTTGCAGAAAAACATTAACCAACATCTAGTGAACAATCTAGAAATTGTTAAAATAATTTCAGATAAACAGTATGGCTTTCGTTAATGTCGCTCCACAACCGATCTCTTGACGTATGGGACAGGCGTTTGCAATCGCAAAGATCTCATTTGTAAAAGCATACGGCTTGGATTTAATGGCCATCAAATGGATAAAAAGCTTTGTCAAAGAGCGAAAGATCAACGTTGTGGTAAACGGGAGATCCTCCACGACACACTCCTCAAATATGGGGGTCCCTCAGGAACCATTTTTTACATCGACCTTGTTTTCAATATACATCAAAGATTTGCTGGATATCACTGTTAAAATCATATTCAAAGCTTTATGCTGATGAACTATTTCATTTGAGTTGGAACTTATTCCTTCATAACTAAACGTTAAACGTCCAGAAGTTGTCACTTCGCTTACTGGGTGCTCTAGATATATAAAACCGTTATAGGCCACTTGTAGAGTCTTGCTGTCAAGTTTGAGGTGGAGCATATGGCATCCAGTTACTGGATGGGTTTCAGCGGCATGCCATCCGAATAATACGTAACTCCAGACTTATAAAAGGTCTAGACAGCCTGCAAAGGAGAGACCATTCGTTAAGCTAAGAGTAATAAGAGAAATGGTCAATGCATTTAGGTTTACGGTGAAGCTGCCGAAACGTCGCGCTGAGGAAGCTAAGCGCAATTTTGTTTATTGAACATCCAAGGAGTGAAACTCGTTAAACGGTTTCGAATTTCCGTTTACTAGAGGGAACGCAGATTAAATGCAGGAGGTCTGACAGTTTAATAGTCCATTAAAACTAAACGTTAAAAAGAGGATGGCGAAGAGTATTTGAACGTTTCCGATCAAAATATTAATATGACACCCGTGAAAGCGGAGTGAACAGATCCGGTTATTGGGGTACGAAATCAGCCACGAACTTACGATATCAGTTGCTTGTTAGTAAACCAAATATAGTAAACCAACTAATCTAGTCGTGTTTCTTGTAGTGCTAAGAGATTCAGCCCATATTGCAATGACTGTTCGAAGAGCTAACGTAGCTAGATTAACTAGGCCTCACACGTTCAAGCTATCCTTTTTATGGGAAATTAACTCGCAGCTGCAGTAGATTCGGCAGAAGAAGCGAGTTTATTCCTCTGCTTACACTACGGTATACTTAACAGTAAATTTTATTTGGAACCACAAGGCAATGACAACATTCAGAGTTCTGATGCGAATGGAATTTTTGAAAATTTTGGTCTTTCTCTAATTTAGATTGGATTTTTGAGTTAGCTCTTCGTAACATTGCCGAAAGGATAAGGGCTCCCCTAACTAACGTAATGGAAGTAGGTAGTTGAGCAGATGTATTTCCTCTGCACATTTTGATTCGTCTTTGCAAGATTCGTGAGTGGAGTTCTATACTATTATCACAAATAATCATATATGATTATTTGTGCTATTATCTTGATTGGTACTCTCAAATTTAATGTAAAAACATTCATAATATGATCTGGTTCCTTTAGAGCAGCGGGCCATCATAATTAGTGTGATAATTTTTAAACAGCAAATCTTAGTTTGTCTTCCAGCGGTTGAGTGAGAAATAAATACGCGGATGCACACAGGACAAAGTGATATCCTCGTATACCTATAGTCCTCGGTCTTCTTCTCAGTAAAATAATTTGAGCTTGACTTAACCACGCAAATTCGTATAGGCCAAGGCCAAAAGAACCGAGGATTGGACAGTCTATCAAACTTCTTCTACCAGATACAACTTAAGGACCAAGCTAGTTGAAGACTCTTTTACAACATAATCAATATACTAGCTTAAACGTATCGATCCTGGAAACCTAAGCGAATAAAATTTTCCATGAAACACGAGGTTACCCTACCATCTGATCCATCAACTGAAGATAAGCGAGAGAGATGAGATTACATACCTCAGACGATTCAGCACCAATTCTGGCCTTTGCAGTCTCAGCATTTTGATGTTGCACTTAAAGTTTACAACTAAATAGAAACGTCTTGGCGTTCGAACTTCATTGAGGACGCTCATAATATGGAAATGAAGTAGACGCAAAATGTGAATTTGAAACCAATGTTTAAAGTTTTAACAAATACATTTCTATTTGTCTCTTACATCATCTAAATTTGCAAATAGTTTCAGAAATAAGATCATCTACTTTGGCTTTGTAAATTCGCATGTTTCTAGCATTCGGATTCCACGGTCCGTAGAAGTACAGCGGAAAATCATTTGTAACCACCCATACATTACGATTCCTATCGACAGTCACAGCTACGGGGAAGAACCGTTTACTCGTTTCGTACACAGCATCAAAACTGGAACTTTGGTATGGAGTGGCGGTGTTCCAACAACCAATCCGCTTCCTATCGAATTGTGTATCGAATAAAACGTTGGATTTTTCATCATACGCATACTCGTAGATGTGTCCTTTGTGACCGCGGTCACCCAAAAGATGAACATCATAGAAATAATTATTTTGAGCAATATAATTTTCATCTTGAAGTACCTTGTTTGAAATGTAATAAGTTTTGGTTGATGAGAACGGTTTGATGTAGACGCGTCTTGATCTAAAATTGAATTAGGTTTAGTAATCGGTTAGTATAAGATGTAATAATAGAACTGTATATACCCATCATGATGGTGTTCGCCAAGAGTAGTTCCTACGACTCCAAAATTCCAATGGAACGTAACACCTTCGTAGAAGAAATTACCACCGTGCGGCTCAGACCCGAAATAATTGTGTGTTAAGCGCCATGAACGATCTTTTTTAAACGAATACACCACAATCGATCGGAATATGTCAACCATGTACGCGTACGCATCATTACAGCCATTGCTCAGATCGACCTCCACATGAACAAAACCGGTGTTCGAATCACATAAGGCCGCCGGTATTATATACCGACGGATTAGCTTATTGGTTTTAAGATCAAAAATCACAAGTGAGGGTGGTGACACGACACGTCTTGTCTTAAAGAAATCAACTACACCAGAATCAACGATCCAAAGGCGATCACATTTTTCAACTCGGAAGTATGCGACATTGATGAGTGATGCGGAACTTGGCAAGGAGACTGTTCTATGATTTGGATCTTCGTTTACATAGTTCGCCTCGTACGATGGATATGGAATTAGCACAGGTGATTTGTTTGCACTATTCTTCGAGAAAACGTTGAACGTTGATGCAATGCCAAGCTTGAGCCTAAATACATTTTTTTTTATTAAATTGTGGTGTATTTATAGCTTAGCTGGTTAACGTACCTGAATACCGAAACAAATATTTTATCTTTCCAAATGCCTATGGCGTAAACACAATTATTTTCGGGAATATAACTCCCTGTCGAGAGTGCCACCGATCTAGCGGAGGCACTTGGAAATTTGAACTCTGGTAAAGTCCAATGAAATTCCTCTTTGAAAGCATATCGCGATGATTGAGCCTCATTTGATCCAGATCTGTGGCCGTATATTACCGACAAGCCGATTATACCCAGCAATGCTTGTAGCTTCATTATGTACTTCTGGGTCGTTCTCACTCGACGTTTACTTGAATTTTAGCCTGATCAAACATTTTATGGTCGCTTTTATATGTGCGTACCCGCACGTTAATAATTTATAATCTAGTCCATGTGCTTTACGATTTATGGGTAGTAACATAAATTTACGATGTGTCTAGCAAATGTGATAGTGTGAAACGCATGTTGAAAAGGGAAATGCCTAATCAATCACCCAAAATGTTAAAGCGTAATCAAATTTTGGAATATTAAGAAATTGATTTGTACAAGAATTGCTTCACAGATACCAAGTACTCGTAACTGGTTTGGTCTAGCAAATTGTTAATGAGTTTTCCGAGTTTTTTGCCGGAAGTTTATCCGTGGGGCAGTGGGCCTAGTATTACCTAGTTGCTTGATACAACTGAATCTGAAAGTTATAATTTTTATCAACGGTATAGAACCGGCGGTTCATATAATTTGTTGGTATTTTTAACGCACCGGACTACATATATACGTTGTGAGGATTATAACTCGAGCTGCATCGTCCGACAACTACATGGCAGACAACATCACTTGGTCGATAGAACCTGATCGCCGCATATGATATGGATATAGGAAATTCGTTCCGCTAAGGTAGATATGAGCAATATAAATTCATCGTTATAGTGATGAAGTGTGATGAGTGCCGTAGATGTAGATGACGGTATTGTTATTATCAGAAATCACATCGCCAACATAAAGTTTGCCGATAACCTCATCCTCGACACTAACATCGCAGACAACCACATGGTCCCAGGCAAACTTGCTTAGCACACAAAAATAAATCACCGACTCGCGACATCGCTGACGGCTCTCACATCGCCGACATGAATTCTGGTCAACAAGGCCACTCAACATACACAACCAGATTGCTGACATGCCACATTCTCGTCACAACCACGAGAGTCGAAATCCATCACAAACCTTTTTATCTACCATAATGGATTGGTTAAAACCAAGAGCTTCTATGGTTTGATAATGGAATGAACGGTTAAACTCCGCGCTATGAAATTTAATATCGCAATCTTTACTGTGCATACGCACCCAGCAAGACTAAATCAGCTACCGAGTAGCAGGCGGTCAATAATAACATCCCCTATCTTAGCATTAAAATCATCATCGGGAACCTAGATGCCATGATATGAGTGAGTCAAAATCAGTAGGAGTACAGAAGTACAGAAAATACGATCTCGTAAGACGAGCAAATATTTGGAGACGAATATAGATCAATTAAAAACTCTGTACACAGAGTTCGTAAAACCGGATGGGTAAATATACAACCTTGTTCCACCAATCAATAAAGATCATCCATACACCAACCAAAGAAATGCGCCCGCGATTAAACAATCCAACACCGCTATCACCAGCGTGCTGCATAGAGTTCATTGGATCCAAGACAGGCGATTCTAATAAAAAGCTTGTACACGAATCAACACACCGATAGATCCAAGCAACGACAGCACGCTCAACCAATTGCTACGAAGACAAGATTTTAAAATGAGGGAGTTATACAGAGAAATAGCGATGGCCGGAAACGTTTTGGATGAAAGACAAGGCAAGCAAGCTATGCAATTCGCCTACAGTACATGTAGCGGGCGATGAATCAAATAATTGATAGGCATGAACAGCTTTGTGTCGAGGCCTCAGACGATGTCCATGAGAGGCTGGGATTCTTCACACGAGGGAATTATGAAGCGTTAAAAGAAAATTACACAAAGATGACAATCGAATTGACCACTGCGATGGAAGAAACATCAGGTACCCACGTTTTATGGAGATTGCATGTAATGGAGTATTTTTTCTGAAATATTCAAGCATCTGTGGAGCAGCAGCTAAACTAATAGGCCACTTGGAATCAACCGCTGATAATTATAAAATGGCCTGGAGTACCTTAAACAATAGATACAACAACAAACGCTTAATCATATCAGCTGACCTAAATAAAGGGTGGTTAAATTTTAAGGGCCGACGTTGAATGTGAACCACACCTAAACGTCAAGTTTTTTTCTGTATTTAATTTGACATTTCTCAATTTCAGACTACACAATCGAGCAATGCGTTAAAGTTATTCAGGCATATTATAAAAATGGGCGTTCAAATCAAAATGCATATCGTGCACTTCGTGATTTTTTCGGTCAATTTAATCGTCCAAATGTGCGTACAATCGGAAAAATCGTGCAAAAATTTGAGCAAACCGGGTCTGTAGGAGATTTTAAAACACCAGTGCATGCTCGTACAGCTCGTACAGCAGAAAATATTGCTGCTGTTCGCGATAGTGTGGCTGAAGAGCCGTCCACCTCAACTCGTCGTCGTGCCCAACAATTGCACCTCTCACGCTCGTCGTTAAAGCCTCTTGACCATTCCAAACGTCGTCAATGGTCAGAATGGTGGCAAGAAATGGCAACAGTAGATGATCAATTTTCGAAGAAAATCATCTTCAGTGATGAGGCACATTTTCACCTCAGTGAATTCATCAATAAGCAGAATTGCCGCATTTGGGCGAATCATAATCCAAGAGTGATTGTCGAAAAACCAATGCACCCACAAAGAGTGACTGTTTGGTGCGGTTTATGGGCTGGCGGCATCATCGGGCCGTATTTTTTCCAAAATGAGGCCGGTCAGGCAGTTACTGTGAATGGTGTTCGCTATCGTGAGATGATAACGAACTTTTTATGGCCCGAATTGGAAGATATGGATGTGGACGATATGTGGTTTCAACAGGATGGTGCCACTTGCCACACAGCTTACGAAACAATGGCTCTTTTGCGAGACAAATTCAATGGCCGTGTTATCTCACGTGGTGGCGATGTCAATTGGCCGCCAAGATCATGTGATTTGACACCGTTGGACTTCTTTCTTTGGGGTTATTTGAAAGAAAAGGTGTACGTCGATAAGCCAGCAACAATTCAAGAGCTAAAGGATGAGATAATTCGGCACATTAACGGCATAGAACCTCAATTATGCCTAAGCGTCATCGAAAATTTGGACCATCGGGTGGAGGTGTGCCGCCGAGGTCGCGGCGGCCATTTGGCCGATATTTTGTTCCATACATAATTGAACCACACCATATTTTCATAATAAAAAGAATTGACAATAACTTCCTAAATAATTTGTGTTTTATTCAAAATCAACATCGGCCCTTAAAATTTAACCACCCTTTACATTGCTAAACCAACACCATCAATTAATACAGAATTAACAGCCGCAATTAGGAATTTGCACGACACAACTAATGAGTGCATACACGCAATCAGAAGCCTAGGAATAAACGTCAAATTCCGGAATTCATTTCTAATTTTCACATTATCCAAGAAATTGGACAATAAAATACGACGATTATGACCGACGATTGCGGCCGAGAGACAAAATGCTCGATCTGTAATGGAATACACCATACTGTTTTGCATACAGCAAACCCCAAAGTACAAACCACGAGCACGAATGAAGTAAACAATTTTAAACTAATAACCAACGTAGATCACGATAAAGAACACGTATTGTTAGCAACAGCAATTGTTAAATCCGCTGATAATAATGGAAGCCACACAACTTTAAGAGTCCTGATTGACCCAGGGTCTCAAGCAACTTTTATTACCAAGGAAGCAGTTCAAAAATTGATGCTGAAGGGGCAGAAAGTATGTGCCCAAATAGCCGGAGTCGGTTGTTGCAATATTGGGGAGATAAAGAAAATAGTGAGCCTACAAATTCAACCTGTCAGAGCATCCAAATTTGAATTACACTGAGATGCTTTGGTACGAATACAAACCAACGGCTGGTTTTATCTAAACAACCTAGAGCATGCGGACCCAAACTATAACACGGGTGATGGTCGTTTTATCGTAAACAATTTATAGTGTTTCAATTTAACGTGAACAGTTTACCGTAAGACAGGTTATCGTGGACACAATTTACCGTGTACACAATTTATCGTGTGGACAATTTATCGTATGCCAGTTTATCGTAGTTTGTAAAAATGACCGTATAACAAAATTAATACTGTGGGCGAAAAATAGTAAGAGTTTGTTCATAATTTTAAAATTCTTTATTTATTTCTCCAAATCTATTTCGTCCCCCTCAAAGTAATCCCCCCCGTTCTCAATCCACTTGTGTCAACGTTTTTTCCAATCCTCGAAACAGTTGTTAAAGTCAATTTCCGGAATAGCCTCCAATGCACGTAGCGATTCACGTTTAATGTCTTCAATTGACTCAAAACGGTTTCCCCGGACCGGTCGTTTGAGTTTGCTGAATAGCCAGAAGTCACACGGAGCTAAATCAGGCGAATACGGTGGTTGCGGAACGATATGGGTGGAATTTTTGGCGAAAAAATCACGTAAAACCAATGCAGTATGAGAAGGTGCATTATCGTGGTGCAAAAACCAAGAGTTGTCGACCCATAATCCCGGCCTCTTTTTACGAATAGCTTCGCGCAAACGACGCATAACACTCAAATAGTATTCTTTCTTGGCAGTTTGGCTGGTCGGAAGGAATTCGGAGTGCACCACACCTCGATAATCGAAGAAAACTGTCAACATCACCTTGATTTTTGGCGTGCTTTGGCGTGGTTTTTCGGCTTTGGCTCACCTTTGGCACGATATTCGGCCGATTGATCGTCCGTTTCCGGGTCATAAACATAGATCCAAGACTCATCGCCAGTTATAATATTACGTTTCATGACATCTTGGTAGTCGGAAAGCATTGTTTCACAGACGTCAACGCGACGCTGTTTCTCCAAAAAATTGAGTGATTTTGGAACCAATTGTGCCTTCACTTTTCTTATGCCCAAATGATCTTTCAAAATGGTTTTCACTGATACTTCCGATATTTCAACGATGCCAGTAAGGTCTCTGACTGTTAATCGTCGCCTCTCGAGCACCAATTGCTTGATTGTATTAACGTGTTGATCATCAGTTGATGTTGATGGCCGTCCTAGACTTGGTTCGTCGTCAACACGTTCTCGACCCTCTTTGAACAATTTGTACCAATCAAAAACACTTGCTCGCGACATAAAATTATCACCGAAGGCCTTTTGCAACATTCTGAACGTTTCGGCACCACAAAATTGATTCCGCACACAAAATTTAATGGAACTTCTTTGTTAAATAATTTCACTCATTGTAAAACTCGCCGAATGCACTTTTTGTACTTCAGAAAGACAAACGTAGACTAAGCACTAATGTTTATTTTGATGTGACATTTGGCACAGATGTCACTGACAGTCATACCAACATAGAAAAAAAATATTTCGACGAATGGTTTTCCGCGCGAAATTTAAATTAAAAGTCACTACTTTTTGCCCACAGTAGTATGTGTAAGTAAAAAATTAAAGTGTCTTCGGTTTATAAAGTTATATTGGATTTGGCCTTTATTAATCGATTAAAATGGGATTGAATAAGTTGGGTGGAATTAAGATTCTTAAATGATTTTTGGAAGAAGCTGTAAAATATGGCCACCTGGGATGGAACTCGGCCATTTCTTAACCGATATTGATGGTATTTTGTATTTTGAATGGAAATGGGATTCTATAACAGTTTTTGGACGAAATTCTTGAATGTCGCCATATGGAGAGGAACATGGCCATTTCTTAACCGATTATGATGAAATTGGTTATGTTGGATGCAAATGGGATGCTAGAATTATTTTTGGAAAAAGTTCTGGAATATGGCTCCCTGGGGCGGAACTCGTTAATTTCTTAAACAATTATGATGGGATTGAGTACGTTGGATGAAAATGGGATTCTTAAATGATGTTGGGAAGAAGTTCTGAAATTTGGCCTCCTGGGACTGAATTCGGTAATTTCTTAACCGATTATGTTGGGATTGGGTATGTTGGATGGAAATGGGATTCTAGAATGATTTTTGGAGAAGTTCTGGAATATGGCCACCTTACCACTGATCCCCGACGAAATTAAGAAATGGCTGAATTAGTATTATCGAAATATTCGCAGTTAACTTGATTATGACGTGCTTCAATAATCAAACGGACAGTTTGAACGTTTATGATGATGAAAGGATTATTGTCCGTTGTATATACGTAGATAATAAACGTTTTTTTGCAACTAGTAGAACAAAATTATAAGAATGGTTCATGTCCTTTTGTTGTTTAAAAACAGAACGTACGGAGTTCGAACTGATGGTGCCGCGATATACCTCGTGAGCGCCTCTGATTTGAACATTCAAATCATCCAGTAATATTTTGACGCGGTATTGTAGTATTTTGCTTACGAGACCATGGTGTTGATTGTAGGAAGCATACTTGATTTAATCGAGTTTATCTTCACTTGGTGCTTGGATATTGGCAAACGAGATATCAAAGTGAAGCCCAAGAAACCTGAGTACGCAAATATGATGGCTACTAGATATGAAGTTAATTACGAATTGATGATGTTGTGAGTACATGAGTAACCCAACTCCAATTTCGGGCTTGTTCGCTATTGCTTGCACAAAGTGCGTTTCGTGTGTTCCGGTTATAATCTATTACGAAGCTATTGCCAATTTTTCCTCTAGTGGCATAATGTGAAATTTTTATTGAAATACTTGTTGTTTCATTTTAGAATGTTCAAAGAAAACACAACTGTTATGAAGTTTTCGTACTTTATTAGAAATGAGAATGTTTGATAGCAATCGCATTGGATCTCGCCAATTCTTTATTTTTGTAAAATTGTAAGATTTTCCGTTCTATATCGCCAATCTATTTAAATTACATTTGAAGGTAATACGAGGGCAACAATTCCTTGATTAATACGCTCGCTACGTAACTCTAAATGAATTACGTGGTCTATTGGAAACGATTCAAGAGAAATTCTGCTTCTGCTTATTGACACTACATGTCAGGGCAAGTTATTGATACTGCAAAACCAATACCTCATCAGCTTCTGCTCTCCAGGTTAGGGGCGATGTTAGCAGGCGTCTTTCGTGGGCTCATGATGTAAACAAGTTTCTGATAAAACTGGATGCCTTAACATCTATCACCAGTTGGTCCCAGGTGGCGATATTCCATTAGTTCTTCCAAAAATCATTTAAGAATTCCATTTCCATACAACATACCCAATCTCATCATAATCGGGTAAGAAATGACCGAATTCTTATACAAAATACATTATGAAAAAGTTTTATGTTTTAAGATACTTCAAATCCAAGACATTAATTGCGATATACGATAAACTGTCCTCACGATAAACGATAAATTGTTCTACGGTAAGTTGTTCACGATAAACTGACAGTAAATCCTATAACACACCGGGTCCCACAGACATGTTGTTTGGAGCAGATTATTATCCAAAGAGCGTATTGAGTGATATTATAAACGGAAATCCAGAACACCCAATAGCACAAAAAACAGAATTAGGATGGATGGATTGTGTTTGGAAAATTCAAAAGCTCAAATAGCCAACATCACCACATAAAATCTATGATATCGTATATCGATTTAGAAAGTCAGCTCAAGAAGTTGTGGGAACTGAAGAAGTCCACGGAGAGCGAGAACTTACCAGTGATGAACAGAGATGTGAAGAGCACTTTCAAAAGAACTACACAAGATTAGAAAATAGTGCATACCAGGTCGCATTACCATTTAAATGTGACGATTTCATATTAGGCGAATCCAAGAAAAAAGCTACAGCACGCCTTCTTCAAGTGGAAAACAACTAAATATAAACCCACAGATGAGGAATGAGTACAAAAACTTCATCGTTGAATACATCAAACTGGGTCATATGGTAGAAATAAACCAACGTGATGATGCAGGATTGATAGCTCAACAACCAAGCTCAAAGAAGTTTTTGATGCTGCAGCTTAAACGTCAATACGACAACCACTCGTAGATATATTGTTACACTGGAGGAAACATAAGTATGTGTTTAAAGCTGACGTCGAAAAGATGTTTAGACAAATAAAAATCAGTCCTCCAAATCAAAGCTACCAGTTGATACTATGGAGAAACGACAATGACGCAATCAGCACATACAAGCTGCAAACTGTTAAGTATGGGACAGCCTCGGCTACATATCTAGGCACAAGAGTTCTGCGTCAGCTAGCGCAAGGTGAGGGCCATACATACACAGCTGCAAAAAAGAGCAGTCGCTGAGGATTTTTATGTCGATGACATACTATCAGGAGCGGATACCATCAAACAAACTAGGAGGATGCAAGAACAAGTAGATAAATGTTTGAGGCGAGGAGGTTTCAATCTACGCAGTAAATGGAGCAGCAACAAACAGCAGATACTGGGAAACATAGATACTGAACATCGAAATGAAAGCAACCACACAATCGAAATAGAGGATTTTATGGAATCCTACAGAAGATATTTTCCAATTTAAAATCAAACCACTAAATATCGAAACACCTATAACAAAGAGAAAAGGGCTATCCGAAACCTCCAAACTATTTAACCCCATAGGGTGGCTAGCACCAGTTATAATAAAAACAAAAATATTCATGCAACAACTATGTACAGGAACAAGTTAGGACGCACAACTACCCACTGAATTAGAATCAAGCCGTTAAAGCCGTTAAAATCCAAATTAACCATCCCCAGATTGGAATTATGTGCAGCGGTATTACTATCAAAATAAATTAAAACTAAACAAGCGTTACAAGAACCGGAGATCAAAACATGTGTATGGACGGATTCAATGGTAACGTGGAACAATAGGGTAGTGGAAATCCAATCCATATTATCACCAGTGCAATGGGGTTACGTGAAATCCGAAGAAAATTCAGTGGATGCACAATCGAGAGAATTACACCCTACTACCCCCTAGTTTAATAGATCACTCTCTCTGGTGGAACGGAAGAAGCTGACTCAGAGACTCTTTTGAATATGCCTTACAACCATAAGTCGAAGAGATCACAGAAGAGTTCAGGAACCAAGTATGCACATTTAGCGGCCTTATCAGCTCCGATGCTCACCTGGACGAGGTAACAAAAGCTACAAAGGATATTTAGCTGTCTTCGTCTGTTTTGCAATAAAAGCCGTTCACTTAGAAGTAGTAAGCAACTTGTCATCAGAAGCTTTTCTGGGAGCGTTTAGACGCTTCACAGCACGTCGAGGTAATTGTTCGGACCTCTACAGCGACTATGGTTCCAAATTTATATAGGGGCTTCAAAACTTATGAAGAACGATCTGAGCGCTGCACTGAAACAATTACCAGGAAAGCTTGCAGAACAGCTTGCACAGGATGGCATCCAATGGCATTATATACCACCGAGAGCACTGCACATGAGTGGACTATGGGAAGCGGCAGTTAAATCCGTCATACTGAATGGAGACTTCTGCAGAAAATAACGCAAGAATTCTGAAAGATCTGGCTAACCGAATACATACTATCGTTACAGAAGCGAATTGAGGACGATGGACAATGCAAGAAGGTACCTTCGTCAGAGGAAACGCAAATAGACGCAGTTGAATCCAACGACCAGTAGCAACAGAAACACCAACAACTTTGATAAAATTGGTCAAGCTATAGGGTAATCAACGGAGAATGGAGGATTATAACCTATTATAACCGCACTTCCTATTGGGCGGAACTAAGGCACTTTGGAAACGCTGCTCAGCTTTTGAACAACGACTAGCGCGAACAAAATAAACTGTTTCTGGGTACTCTCAATTCTCTGGGAATAACAGTGGTAGGAGGCTGACCAAACTGGAGATGCATACTCCAAAATGGACCGAACGAAGCGTACGTATATTGATGTCGAAGTTAACGGGTCACTAAAGTCCTTGAAGTTTCGTTTAATGAAGTCAAGAATAATGTACGACTTTGAAATAAAGGCGGTAACATGTCTGGTAAATGTAGCATCATATTCAAAGGTTTCGTTCTGCAGTTGATATTGATAAAAAAACAGGCGGGTGAATACGGAAGAAAGAAAAAGTTTTGCATTTACTCACGTTTAAAGCCAGTAAGTTGTTAATTGAACAACGGCAAAAGCGGTAGAGACCCTGGCGAAAATCCTCATGTCGTCTGCGAAGAGGAGGCAGTTGGCAAACTTAAAACATTTTACAACGTCGTTAATAAATAATGAAAATAGCAGTGGGCCGATATGGCTACCTTGAGGCTCGCCGGATGGCGCCCGAAATAATGGGGAGAGAGAATCCTGAATCCCAACAGATTGCCAACGATCTGAAAGATCAGAAGGCAACCAGTCGATGGGAATGAAATCACAGCCGAGATTCTCCAACTTGCTAATTAGAATGGAGTTATCAGTCATATCGAAAGCCTTTGCGAAGTCTGTGTACACAACGTCAAGCTGCTGCTTGGAGTTTGGACTGTCAAATAGATGACCTCAAAATGGGGACAAATTAGACATGGTAGATCTACCGGGATAAAATCCATGCTGAAAAGGAGAAATAAGTCTCTTGGTATGGAAGTGCAATACTCTGTGAACCATGGACTCGAACAGTTTGGATAAGACAGAGAGAATGGCGATTCCACGATAATTGATTACCCCACTTATATTACCCGCCTTGAAAATTGGATGAACACATGAGATTTTCGAGGGATCTGGAAAAATACCACGAAGAAGGCTTTCGTTAAACAAGAAGGTAACTGCTGGGACCAAACTTACAGCACAAAGTTTGAATAGGATCGGTGGAAGACCGACATAACCCGCTCCGTTACTAACGTCGAGAAGGAGTAGTTGATCCGGGACCTCCTGTTTGGTAAATTTGAAGTGATCGAATACAATGGTGGTGGAAGTAGTAGGAGACCCTGTGTCTGTTGACCGAAGTGGCTTGTAAACCGATGCAAAGAATTCGGCAAACAAATTGCAAATATTGGATGGCTGATTGGCGGTGGAGATCTGGTAAGACGGAAAACCAGATACCTTTTTCTTGCTGTTAATGAAGTTCCAAAATTTTTTGAGGTTGGATGTCAAAACTTGCTCGATTTGCACTACGTAATTATTGAAAAGGAACCAATTAAGGGTCTTAAATTTATTGCGGGCGTTAACGAAATCGGGATAGTATTCTACGCCGTAAAGCCTGTAAAGGGAATGAAACTTGTTGTGTCTTGTTTCGAGCAGCATCAACTCGGTATTATACCATGGCATGCACCGTATCATTCAAATCCACATCGCGCTGTAAAAAGTTCCAATCGGCAGTGCTAAGAAATTCATTCAAGGATGCGTAGTCGGCCATTCTAAAATTAAAGTGAAAATCGTTAGAAAAATAATTAGTTGTATGGTGTGTGATAAATGCTCTCACGTCCAATGAAGTACAAGCACGAGGCAACATTGGCATGCAAGACATCGTTGGAAAATAGCAGGTTCAGGAATTTCCCTCGACTGTTGCTGAAGCGGGGTTAGCTGCGTTGTTGATATGGAAGAGGGAAACTCACCCACAATGATAATTTGATAAACGTGTTGTAGACATCCCGGTCGGATCCGTCAGGAATATAAACGGCGATGGCAACAATTGAGGTATTGTAAGCTAGTCTGATGTGAACGGCAATGACATCAAGGCAGGGATGAGAGGCGCCCATTTCATTGGAGACTGAATTCTTTACAGCAATTAAAACTCCACCGCCTCTACAACCGGTATCAAAATCATATCTGCCTTTTCTATGAACGACATAGTCTGATGGAAAATATTCTTCGGATAACATATTGATCGTAAGCCAGGTCTCGCTGATTATTATGACATCAAAATCATTGTGAAGTATGCCTAAGCGGAAATCCCTGGTTTTACCTCGGATAGTGGAGGCATTGTGATAGTAGATAGAAGTGAAGGCGTTGATGGCATTATATGAAGCAACGGTCGCTGATAAATTAAATTGACTGGTTAACGCAGTAGTTACTTTGGCTGTTGAAACGTGACCACAGTCCGGATTTTTGATATGCGTGAATAATCTGTAAATGGGATACAATTTACGTCCGCTGGCGAACAATTTTGAAGTTTATCTGAGACAGTTTTGATAGAGTTGGTGGGAGGCCGCGGCCCTACAATAGCTTGTGGCGACGCCAATACATCATGGATATTGGTGCAAGGCTTGACAACTTTTGCAGATGTTGTCGGCTTAGAATTATCATCAGCGAGTTAATTTGTCAATGCGTTGATTAATGTACGGTTTTCGGCCACCTCCGATTCAATTTTCCTTAAGTTCAAATTGTCAGCGGCTTTGACCACAATCACATCAATTTTCCTCAAAACCTTGGACATTCGTAACAAAATTGGCAATTGCAGAGATTACACGAAACGATGCTTACAGTTATTAATGTTTGAATTATTGAAGGAAAACTCAGCTTCAGCCATTTGTTGGGATTCAGCCAACAAACAGCGTAAAATGATTTTGCTGCACGACAATGTTCGACCACATGTCGCAAAACAAGTACAAATTACGCTGGAAGTACTTAAATGATACTCAAATGTGCCCCATCATATTTCTATTTGTTTCGATCAATGCAAAGTGATCTTCAAGGCCAGCACTTCAGAAACCACGAAAAAATCAAAGAAATGACTCAACGAATGGATCGCATCAAAAGACAAATATTTTTTTTGGACGGAATCCTTAAATTGACAGAAAGATGGTCGAAAGTCTTAGATAACGATGGAAAATATTTTGATTAAATAAACGTGTTTTTCCCAATAGAAACAACATTTTCTTTTCCACCAAAATTATGTAGACACGTTGAGTCAGAGCCCAAAATATATTTCAAATCCCACAATCTACGGATCAGATGTGTACTAATGGAAATTTTATACAATAACCAGATTTCATTTACGACACATCATCATAAAATACTTGTTACCTTTGCGGAAAATTTTTTTGTTTGCTTTATTGTCTTTCAACATATTTTACACACAATACTCATCGCGGAACGTGATCGATCGAAATTCTTCCGCTTACTATAAAAGCGCAAGTATTCTTCGTATAATCGTTCAAATGAAACAAAAGCGCGCACTTAGTCATTACTCATGTGTGTTTTACCGCGGATACAAATCGATCTGACATCAAAATAATTATTATTACCTGTTTATGGCGCGAAATGTAATGTACGCGATATTTGCGTATCCAAACAGAATTCCTAAATATTATTCCTCGATATATTCCTCGCTAGAGGCTAGGAATGTTTGCGTTTGCACATCACATTGAAAATTATTCATAAATCCGTAAATAATTGTTTATGGTTATTTTGTATTATTTGTTGAGCGGTTTTGTGACGCGGCATTGACAATATTTTACAAGTTCGCGATCGCTTGTTAGATCAAGATGCGATCGTTCTTGGGTAAAGTATTTACGACCTTGGAGAGAGTCACTTTTATTGACCAGTTTTATTTACTGATTTCCGATGCAAAAGTATTCCATCCAACTTATGCTCGGTTACCTTGAGTAGTTTCCATATGATTTGTAACTTAATTGTCTATACAGTTGTTTAGTGAAGTCTACTGTATTAGATATTTAATCACGTTGCATACCAATAAGTTCAGTGATCTTATTAGGAAATTATGGTGATGTTTACCTACATACGAGTAAATTATGTTAAAGAATCTATCAAATCATTATGAGTTCAAAGCCAGGGACTTCAAACGGGATGATTTGATTGCTCTAAAATGCAATAAAACAAAAAGTTCTCAATATTTTTTCAAATTTATTTTTTCATTGTAAAGAACAATCCTTCCGATTAATTATGGTATACTATTTCATTCGATATGACTGCCTTGGCTGGCCTTCACGTACCCCATACGGACGGCCCAATTTTTGAGCACATTTTCGATGGTATGCGGTATTATGTCTTCAATGGCAATGCGAATATTGTTCTTGAGAGCGTCAATCGTTGCTGGTTTATCGACGTAACACTTATCTTTGACTTTCAAATCACAGCTCCGAGATCAATTGAAACGTGTGCTGTGTGGCACGGAGCGCCGTCTTGTTGAAACCAAATGTTGCCTATGTCCTCCTCTTCAGTGCCGGGAACAAAAAATCGTTTATCATGGCACGGTAGCGCTCACCATTGACAGTAACGGCGACTCCTTGCTCATTTTCAAAGAAAAATGGCCCAATGATGCCACCGGACCAAAATCCGCACCAAACAGTCACTCGTTAAGGATGCATGCGGGTTGTCCGTGCCCCAAATGCGACAATTCTGCTTGTTTACATAGCCGCCAAGATGGAAATGCGCCTCATCCGAAAATATGATTTTTTTCCAAACTCGGCATCTTCTTCAAGTCGATCGCAAACCTACTCAGCGAACCGACAACTCAATGGGTGGTCTTTTTGCTTCAATTCCTGAACCAATTGAACTTTATACGGTGTCATACCAATGTTGTGCGTGAAATGTTCAATTCTTGAGCACGATGACGAGTTCATGTTCCCGGCGACTCACGCACATTCTCGGCTACAGCTTCAACATTTTCAGGTGTACGCTTGGTTGGCTGCTTGGTTCGTGTTGGTTTATTAATTAGCAAGCCTGTTTCTTTAACTTTATTCACAAAATAAGCAAGAAGAATAAAACTAACTTTCTGTCAAATCAGAAGTGACATAACCCTTACCATACTCAAAATAACCGCTAGTTTAAAAATAAAAGTTAGATGGCCCACCCTGTACTTAAAAGAAATTTTCGATTGGAACACAAAAATCAATATACTTCGTACAATGTTGTGAGTTTACGCGTCGACAATTGATTTTTGCATTATTAGTCATTCGAGTGCTCTAAACCAACACCGACCAAATTAGCTCGCCTCAATGAAACCCATACGATTTTATTTTAATTACCGTTTTCGAGGAACGAGTGGTCGGTTTAGCTTACAATTAAGCTTGCACCGTAAAAATGTTAACTTTTGATGTACGAGTAGCTATGATATCGGGATGATTCTTGGACCAGAATTTATTACAAATTAATAACATTGAATAAGTTAGTTCAAGACCACCCCAATAACTTGCCTAAGGGTAAATTTCACCCCAAAGCGATTATATATTTCAAAAACGTCAATTTAACCAACTTTAATAAACTTTTTTACACAAGATTTTGGGAAAAATGTTGCAAGAAGTCTTGTCGAGAGTAGGTCAGCCTTATTCAGGTGTGTAGTAAATTATTTTTGTGTCAGGATGCGCGGAATTGACTCCAAACGGTATAGGCTTCTAATAGGCAATTTAAAGGTCGATTTTACCACCTTTAATAATTTATTACACCACCAGATATTAAGTCAAATGTTACTCATTGGAAAATATTTTTTTTCGTAATTGATCGATCTGCATTATCGATCAATCGATATTATCAATCGATCACTTTCAATTAATATCCGAAGTACACCATATCATAATCAACATTTAGGATTATTGTAACAATGTAAAAAAACTTGTAGCGATAATATTGGGAATCGTTACAAATCGTGGGGACGTCCAACACCCTGAGATTGTCACATGCTGGACAGCCATTTTTGATTGTTCTAAATTAAGGTATGAGTCAAGTCCGAATGTCCTTAATATGATAGGTTTCCATTAGTTTCCCTTTAAGATCCCGGATCTTAAATGCTACGGATCCCACTGCTGAGTCAATAATCGCGGGGATAAATTTAGGAGACAATTTTGTAGAAAAATTGTCTACCGCATTACTTTGAGCAAATGATCTTACTAAGATAGATTGGCCTACAGAAAATTGACGGTTCCTGCTACGTAAGTTATAACGCTTCGCAGATTTCTTCGTTTTCAGCTGGGTCAGAAAGTAGTCTCCGCAAGTTATAATCCGACCCATGTAGTGTCATATGCTGTCCAAATACTACAAAATGGGTAGAAAAGTTAATGGAACTATGTATCACTTTGCGTAGGGCAGCGACAATTTCGAGTAGGTGCAAAACCCACTCGTTGTGCCTGTTATCTCTGAAATAAGAACGAACAGAAGTTTATGGTCCTATTTACCCTCTCCGAAGCGTTACTCTGGGGTGAGTAAGGGGTGTTCGGAAATGTCAAACTCCACATTTGGATCTTGAAATAGTTTGGAAGTAAATTGTTTTCCATTATCACTAGTTATGAATTCAGGTACTGAAAATAACATAAAGACTTCATTTTCAATGTATTTTGAAATCAGTGTTGCAGATGCTTCCCTCAAAGGTTTAAGAATGGAGAATTTGAAGAAGTGATCAAGGATGATCAACATTCATTCGCGTGTGCGTATATGAGACTGTGTCTCGTGAACTTCAAAACCCGACTGTCCTATTTCGTTTCTTATTTCTTTTCCCGTGTGAATATTTTTAATTCTCGATATTTATCGATAATCGATAAATATCGAGATTCGGGAATGTTTGTGGCGAAATAGCTCTATTCAGCAAAACGAGCTATGCCTCATAATTAAGCGGCGCGATATATAAATAGTTTTGCTACGAGGAGTGCCACAAAGTGAAAAGGATTTTGAGCCGCTACATCACTCCCCTCCTGGATCGAAAACCGTAGTGGTTTAAATTAAATCTAACCGTTTTTCGAACACTACATTTTTCGACTGGGTTTACCACAAGTATTCCGTATGCTGGCTTAAGCCTGTCGATGCCAATTGTCGTTGATTTTCCATCTATATCCACAACAAAGAATTTGCGCAATTTGCGTTTTACTAGATACGGCCCAGAATAGGGTGTACTCAAAGGACCTCTGACTCTATCCACACGCACGAATACGTGTGAACAGGTTTGCAGATTTTTGGGAATGTACGTTGTCTGTTCGTTTGGATGTCGTGTGTCCGTAGGAACTAAGGCTCTCATGGTAGTACGAAGCTGCTGCTTCACGAAATCCGAAGTATCTATGTTGTGGGGTTCGAATTTTGATCGTTGATGAAGAATTCATCAGGAACCTTGATATTTTGACCATATACTAGCTCTGCTGGTGTGCAGTCTAGGTCTACCTTGACAGAGGTTCGAATACCCAATAGGAAAGTTGGAAGTTCTGAACTCCAATGGGATGTATTACATCGAGCTGTTAAGGGGGATTTTAATTGCCCGTGTTCCGTTCGACAAGACCATTCGCTTTCGGGTTGTATGCAGTTGTCCGAATGCGATGGGCACCTATAGGAGCTTCGAGAGCCCGGTGAACAACGTTGATCGAATTGTGTTCCTTGGTCTGTCGTGATAAAGAGTGGGACACCATATCTACAGATATACTCATTGTAGAAGATCTTACTTACGGTTTTAGTGGTCATTTCTCGGATTGGATAAGCTTCTGGCCAACGGGTAAATCGGTCGACTAACGTTAAAATATAATGATTGGGACGATTCGACCTCTTGATTAATCGAATGCCATTCGATTGGGGCAGTGAACCAACCAGGTCCAAGTGGATGTGTTCAAACCTGCCTCTTGGTAGCTCGAATTTTCCAAACGCTGAATTTGTGTGGCGGTTAACTTTGGACTTTTGGCATGGGATGCAAGATTTAGCCCAATTGCTTGTATCAGTATTCATTCTTGGCCAGAAATATTTTGAAGCTATCAGTTTTCGCGTAGCACGGATGCCGGGATGTGATAAGCCTTGTAGACTATCAGAGATTGTCCGTCGATTTTTACCTGTAAAAGTCTCACACCAAATTTGATGCTTGTCTGGTAAGTCGATCCGTTGCAGGTTTACGCTTGTTTTCGGTGTGAGTGCTGAAATCAATTTCTGCAATTCGTCGTCGCGTTGTTGCTGTACATTTCCTCGTGTCGAAGGAGAAGAAGCCGAGTTCTGTGAGAAGTGTTTCACCAGAACAAGACAAACAGTCGCGCACCATTCACCAACAGTTATTCACAATTGGCGGTGTGCAATGACGTAACTAAAACTAACCACCTTTTGATTTACGAAATTTTTCTTCAGACTCATTTTTTAATAGATACAGGTGCAGATGTCTCAGTTGCCAGCTCCTATTGTCTGGAATCCAAGGGTCGATCCATCATTCAGGTTGTTTGCAGCGAACGGTTCATCGGTTCTTGACATCGAACTGCGCCGTGAATTATCCTGGGAGTTCATCGTTGGTGACGTGTCGTTGCCTATCATCGGTGCGGATTTTTTGACGAAAACTGGGTTGCTAGTTGATATTTAGAGACAGAGGCGCATAGACCCGTTAACATCTCTGTATACAAATGGTACCCCTTCCTCATACGATATTACTACTGTATCTAGGATCGACAGGTCAGCAATGGATCCGGGAGTTTTCAACTTGATTTCAAAATTTTTAGCTGTTAATTAAGGCAAAATAACCATTGACAATACAAAACATAACGTGACTCTCAAAATTGAAACGTACGGACCACTGGTTGCATGCAAACCACGACGACTAGCAGCGGACAAATGCATCATTGCGAAGACAGAATTCGAAAAAATGATCGAATTCGAAACTCGGGATTTGTACATCTAGTAGCAGTCCTTGGTCCAGCCCGTTACACTTAGTACCTAAAAAGAATGGAGAGTGGAGACCATGTTGAGACTTTAGAGCACTAAATAAGGTCACGATTCCAAACAGGTATCCGATTCCACATCTCAAAGACTTTACACGAAAACTAAAGGGTTGCACTATATTCACAACGATAGACCTTGTCCAGGCCTACCACCCAATTCCTATTGAACCGACTGACATTCCAAAAACAGCAATTTCGTCACATTTCGGACTATTTGAATGTTGTAGAATGTCTTTCGACCTTAGGAATGCAGTACAGCCGTTCCAACGTCTTATGCATTCAGCACTACGCGGGCTTGACTTCTGTTTTGTTTGGATGACGTGCTCATTGCCTCTCGAAATTCGCATTTTCGCAATTTCGCAAAAACCGAAATTATCTTTTAGGCCATTTGGTAACTGGACAAGGAATATTACCGTCGCATGAACGGGTTCAAGTCATCAAACATTTCGAACGACCACATACTTCATTCCAGATGCTGCTGCTGACCAGGAATTGTTGAACGACTACCAAAAAGGTTACCCTAAGAACAGTCGAGTTCCAATACAATTACGTTCGAGAAGCGTTCGATAACTGTAAAATTAAACTTACAGATGCTACTTTACTTATTTATCCATCATCATCAGCACCTCTGGCCATCATGGTTGATGTTTCCGATACGGCGATCAGAGCAGTGGTTCAGCAGTTCATATCAGACACTTGGCAACCACTCGATTTCTTTGCATTACGTCTCAATAATACGCAAAACAGATACAGTGCTTATGGTCGTGAACTTCTCGTGGCTTGTTCGGGGGGATCAGACACTTTCGACATCTTCTCGAAGGTTTGTATATTCACCCTTTACACCGAACATAAACCGCTTGTCTAAGTTTTTAACCAGAAAGCATCTCCTCGTCAGGAGAACAACTAGTTACAATCCAAAATGTAATGGCATGATCGAGAGATGGCATCGTGTCGTCAAATCTGTCATTATGTGCTACGATCGAACTGATTGGGCTAATGTTCATTCTTGAATCTTACTAGGGCTATGAACGACTTATAGTGACGAACTAAAAACTACTCCAGTCGAACCTGTTTGCGGATGTACGACTCGAGTTCCTGGAACATTTTTAGATACTACGAACGATCAAATGATGAAATTCGACCTGTACTGCCTTCTCGACATATTACGAACAAAATTTTCATTAGTAAAGATCTGCTGACTTGCTCGCACGTTTTCTTTCGGACTGCGACGCAGTACGCAGATCGCGGCAACCACTATTTACTGGACCGTATTTGGTTATCGACCGTACAGACAAATTTTGCACTTTGGATTTGAACGGACGACACGCCAAAATTTCCATCGACGTTACTCGGACAATCAATTACAAATTTCGGGCGCACCAACTACACAGACTGGATTACTTTTACCAACTCACGAACCAAAACTCATTATTTCGGCTGACGGACCTAAATTACCTACTTACTTAAACCACGGGTCGTGTATTCAGAACTCCTACCAGATTCATGCTTAATCGATAGAGCTTCGATCTCTTTGGGCGGGAGGGGGGGGAGTGTTTGTGGCGTTTTCACATCTTCTATCCTAACTGCATCATTTAAATTAACTAAAATTGGCTAGCACTTGAATGGTTAGTTGGGTGTAAACCAACCCTTTGTAAAATTTTCGATCATAACAAGCCAGAGAAAACAACAAAAAACAGTTTTGGGGTTTTTAGTTTTTTCACGAATCAGTAAACCCCTCAAAACCCATACCATACACAACTAAAACTTTTTCAAGAGGACAATACTTGATAGTAACAAAATGAGCAATGGCGCATCCTCAACAAAGCACTTTTCGATTACGGATAACAATTACTTGAAAGCATAAGAAAAATTGTGCTAGTGCTTCCGGGAAAGGGCTATGTTGTGTTGCAAGACTCCAGATTAAATAATTCAACTTCTTCGTGCAATAGAACCTATTGATGAAACGAGAGATCCGTGGCTCATTCATATTTTACCCGGAAAAACTGTTGGGGAATGCATGCCACTATGGTTAACCATTCGTTAGGGACCGCCTATCCAACGTTCAACGATTAAAATAGACGCAACGAAATCCGCCACTAAAGCATTTCTGTCTTTGATCTATAGACAACCACATCCACTCTCGATATCCAGAATTCAAGAACAAAAGTGTGGGAAATATGTTGGATACTGTTTGAAGAAGGATCACTTGTGCGATAAATGTTGTAACAAAGCCTCTTGCTTAATTTGTAACAAACAGCATTAGACACACCGACACCGTTATACACAAACATTTTTCTTCTAAAACCACTGCACTGCAGTGGGTAGTTATTTATATTCAAGGACGTATCGGAAAGCTCCAGACATTCACGACTGCAATCATCGAAATTCGGTTGGCTGTTCGTTAGAAGATTTACAAACCAGTCATAGTCGACCATTAATTAACATGCACACTATACATCTGGTGCTCTCACATTTGCATGCAATGATGATTTCCAGAACGATCTGTAAAGGTGCTGGGAAGTAGAAGAAACCATACCTAAAACAAATTTGAATGCATCTAAATGAGAACGGACAGTTTATTGTGAAGCTTTCATTCAAATGGTCAAGAGTAAAATTAGACAGATCGATTGGAACAGAACGACAACGACTTTTTGTAACGGAAAGGAAGTTTGCAAAATCACATGCTAAGCGCTTGCCCCTGATATAGAAAAAAATGTACAAGCTAATTTTAGTGATTCCTAAAGATCCGCTGGTAAATACGGTAACATATGGAACTACCTAATATGCACATTTGATATAGTAAAATCAAAAAAGTCACTCAATTATTTATAAAGGCTGCCTCTGTGATGCTGGGCGATTTTTGCATGGACTGTTTGTTGGCCGGAATGGACAGCCTAGAAGTTGCGATATGATTAAAGGAGCAAGTTTGTCATATTTAGTCATACGAGAAAGCGGGTTTAATCTACGTAAATGAAAGCCCACCAACGCGAGAGAATTCTTAAACTCATTTACTCAGGAAGTTGTCCAAAACATTCCTAAACTAATTGAAACCGAGTCTTATTTCAAGGTTCTTGATAAACCTTGACAGCTATATAGTGTGGACCAAACGAAGAATCCTGTCGACAGCATCTAAGGCCTACAATCCGAGCCATTCGAATTCCGAAACATCTAACTACGCTGGGTAATTCAACTCAGCTCCAAAAACATGCATTGTGTGACGCTTCTGAAGGAGCAAATGGTATCGTCCTTTATCGGGCTTCTAATGAGAAAGAACAAATCATGGTGAACATTATCTGTGCAAAAAATTAGATTGCATCAATTAAGCAGATCTCTTTGCCAAGCTTGGATTTATGTAGTGATGAACTTTCTCGCATATTACAACACTGATGTGTATGGATTTCATTGTGTTGCATTGGTTGTCTGATGTTCTGAATAGAAGTGCAACAATAATCGAGACAATTCCTCTTTCCAAATGAAATCATGTCCGATACAATATCTAGAGGAATTAAAACACAATTTTGTCAATACTAAATCTCTGGTGGCACGGGCCAAAATGGTTACGTTAACCTGAACAGAACTGGCCAGAACCAATATCAATGGAGAAATTTGATAACGCATTTGGAATTTTTGAAGAAAGACGGAAGTAGATTTGCGATTTGGTGGTCAATAAGAAGAATACAGGGTAAAAGCTCAGGCAAGGTCTGTCAAACATTTAAGTCTGAGAAAAGACTCCATTGGATAAATACCAGCTTTACTTACGCCCACGATTGCGGAACGTATTCTAAATCCAACTGGATGGTGGTCTATCATAAATTCTTGTTAGTTATTTGCCAGTTCATAGGACTTGTTTTTTGGCCGATGGGTAGATTTTCTCCCACTGGTCTAGATGCTGTCTGTCTGATTATCGAAAAAGTTCAATATATCTTTCGATCCCATCTTTCGGTCGATTTATTAAAACACGTTCTCATCTGTATCCGTAATAAACTCAACTCACTAGTCCTCCAGGAAATGCCACTTCGTTTTAGTTTACTGAGATGGAAGCTCTTTTAATATGACTGAGTATCACATTTCGAAATACATCAACTAACTCATCCACTCCCACCCTAAACTTTTTGATCTTCATTGCTGAACCTCGAAGTGAGTGGAGAGAAATAGATCTATAACACAAAAACTGTCACACTGGAAATGAAAACAAAGATAAGGTACAAATTTGACAATAGAAAAAGTATGCGCCCGTTTAACTCAGCCACTGTTCAACCTCACATTCTGTTACCTAGTAAAGTACACTGTCGCCACAAACTATTAAGCCGTATTAATTTTTGCTATTAACGAGTTACTTATTAGGAATCTGCCGGTGCCCTATGAATACTCCTAATAATTCCCACAATCCACTGTATACGTTAATCAATATAAAATAAAGATTCATAGCGAGACAGAAAAATAGTTGCCCCCTTGGTAATGAGTGGGCTAAAAGTTAAAGCATCAATGACAGCCCTATTAGTAATTCTTTGAAGGCCGTTATGTTTCACAATCGAATACTAACCCCACATAATAAACACGTATTCTAAACGTTTGAGTATCGATTTATGGTAGATGATATTGAAAGAAAGAAATTTGGCAAATTTCACCCTCCAAGTTTCAGTTATGATTGAATTTTGTATTCTAGTTCATTCAACAAGACTTCTATCTTCGCATACCACCAAAATATGTACAAATTTTATTTATAGGCCTACAATTTTAATTAACTCTAACTAATAAAAATTAATTTGGCTAAATTTTTGCAAAATTTTAAAATCAACGTTTTCAAAGTAAAATTGCCACGCAGTGACAAATAGTGACACTTTACCTGTTTATTCAAGACTCAAACCATACATGTTGCACTGTAAATTGTGTTATATTAAATTGGAGCGGGTGGATTCTAATACCGTTTTGAATAATAAGTAATCATTTTTTATGCTATTCGAACAGAGATGTCTTCTTTAACATTTCCCTAAATGTCGATAAAATACTCAAAATACCGAATTATACAAATTTTTTATGCTATTCGAATAGAGATGGTTAAAAATATTTTCATAAATGTTGAGTAAAACATTACAAATGTTACAACGCTGCATGTTAAAATATGTAGCGTGAATTAAATGTAGTCGAATTAATTATCACACACACACAATTTTTTACCGTTAACCAGGAATATAATACAATTTGAAATGGGCAATTAATTACCTAAACAATTAGGTTGGCTATTAAGTGCAAATAATTAATTAAACGTATTTCAATCAGGTAAGACTGATTGAATAGCACGCAGTAGCGTTTTAAATACAAACTCGATAAAATTCCTTCGATTATGACGGTAAATACAATTTTTTTTGAATTGTTTATGAGTTATCCGTCGTGAAAATATCAAAGCTCCACCCCAAAATAATTCAGTGCATAAAAACTAAAAATATAAAACAAAAATAATAATTTTGCTTGCAAAAATCAATAAATAAATACTACGATATTCAAATCCATCTACAAAACAAGCCAATTTTACAAGACACCATCGTACATTGATGTTTCATTCAGGCATATAGATTGTGTGTATTATATCGTCTCGCTCGCTCACAAAAATACCCCAATTTATTTACTGTGTAACAAAATATTTTGGTTTGGTATTTTTGCTCTCGCATTCACACACAAAATTCAGTCTTGCTGTCGTCGCCGTGAAAGTTTTGTTATTTTTTGTAAGATCGAAGCCAATTATTTATTTTTAATAGTATTTGTTTTTTTTATTGTATTTCTATGTGCATTGTGTATTTTCGGGTGGTGATATGCATTTATCGTTACGGGTCGGTTATTTAATTAATAAATAGATGCAATTTATAATTTAATTACTAGTGTTTATGTGATGAATTACGGTAATGAAGTGAATTTACAAAAAAATATTGTGTTGAAAAAATAAAGTTAAAAGTTAAAATAAAAAAAAAAATGTTAAGAATTTTGACAGCCAGACAAATGTCGTTCACCTAAAAAAAAAAAAGAATAACAAAAATATATATCTGGCTGTTTTATATAGAAAAGGATAGCACGATTTTTCTTAATTATGTATTACTACTATTTTTACTATTCGATTAAAAATATTTTTTTTTTGAATTAATTTAGGCAAAAAATTTGTTTTCCCAAAAGTTATTACGTTTTTTTTTTAATTGTTTTGGTTAAAAGAGAAAAAAAATTTACAAAAAAATTTGTGTAAGTGAAGTGAAGTGGATAGAAAAAATAAAAGTTATTATTACAAAAAGAAAGAAAGCAAGTTATTTAAAAAAAAAAATTATGTTTAATTTTATTAAGAAAGGGGTGGGTGTGAGTGAACGGGATAGAGAAAAATTAGATCGTGATGAAAAGGAAAAAAGAAAACGTGAAAAAAAATTACGAAAGGAAGCAAAACAAGGTGTTTCCGGAAGCATGAGCACTGAGGAATTATTAAGACTTGATGAGGTTGGTAAATAAAACAACATTGTAAATAAGAAATCTGGGTTAATATTTACCTTCACGTTAAGGTATTCCGTTTCATTTTTGTTTTACTATTTGTTTACATTTTCTATTTACAACAACAACTTACGAAATAAACCACCCGGGGGTTTTCAACGTAAGAAATTCTTAAACTATTTTGTGATATTTTGGCCATTACAATTATACATAGTGGCGACGAGTGAATAGCGTGTGGATCCTTCCATCAGGATATTTGAAGATTCTAAATTAGGCTGGAAATTGCATAATTAATTTAACAGTGTATTACGATTTTGTGTTGCTTGTGTTGTTGGCGGTTATGTTTGGGCTCAGAGGTGTCTTTACATCTTAAGAGGTCAAGATTTAAGTTAACATAGATAGCTGACCTTAGCTCTTTCGGGGCTAGATTTAGCACTTTTTTGTCCCGAAGGGCAATTGAGCACTATTTCAATATTTTTAGCACTAATTCTAGCACTTTCAAAAGTTTCAGCAACAAAATGTATTGAATGGTTTGATTTTCTACTAGACGATTAGATTCTTTCTCAAAGGTGTTTTACCTTGAATTACATCATCTGGGGCATGTCTGACGAATTCAATTGGAATGCCAACCTTTTCCATTCTCGATCCATCACTCTCGTCCTACAGTTTTGGCATCCTAATATGTGTAGGTTTTTGTTGGTTGGTTGTTGTTTTTTTTATGATACCAATGGCTTTATTCTTGAATCTTTCTACATAAGAAACTAACAAGAAGTGTTCAAATCTTAAGCTAATTACATTTTTTAAGTTTTAACCACTGTTAATACTTAATATTAGTGTTCACAATTTAATTTAGATCCTACTTATAAGCGTAATCTACACATTTGATGATTTTACAGGTTCATTAGTCGGAGTGGATCTGGTCTTCTTAGTCGTTTAAATCGCGGCTGTTTTAGTATATCCCGGGCCAATTTGGTTGAGATGTCCCTGAAGTTTTGAGTAGTATTTCGAACTGAATTCCTTGATTGTTTCTTTAACGGTTTTAATACCAACGTCATCGTGTATGTTAGTATTTCGGATATACCATGCAGCATTAGCAATACATCGGAGTATTTTCGCTGGAGTTCGTTGCAGGAGTTCTCTATTTGATGCACTGGTGGATCCCCATAACTGAATACCATATGTCCCCATATTGGCTTGATTAACGCTTTGTATAGTAAGACCTTATTGTCTAATGATAACTTGGATTTTCTTCCTATCAGCCAATACATTTGGAAAAATGTTATTTTTATTTGGTTGCGCTTTGCTTCAATATGTTCTTCCCACGTTAGCCGTCTATCCAGGTGTAAGTCTAGGTATTTGCGTGAGCAGCGTGGATGTGATATGAATTGATTTTTTTTTTCGTTTACTTTTATTTGCCAGATCTTGAGCCAATCCTCAATTTTGCTCAGATGACTTTGCACTTCTCTTGAGGCTCTTTGCGGGTTTTCGTGTGATACCATGGCTGTATCATCAGCAAATGTTGATATTATTACTTTGTCGGTAACAGGTAAGTCTGCCGTGTACAACAAGTATAAAATAGGTCCCAGAACGTTGTTGCACCATTTTGTTGGACCATGTATTGGCTTTGGATGAGATAGTTTTCCAGAACTGAGTGAATATTCTTCGGCAGGAGCGCTTTAAGTTTGTATATTACTCCATCGTGCCAAACTTTGTCAAATGCTTGTGCTATATCCATGAAGACAGCAGAATAGTATTGCTTTGCCTCAAAGGTCTGTCTGACTGCATTTACAATACTTGCTCTATGGTACAATTTACCTTTCTTCTAATACCGGTTCCAGTTCCTTCGTGTGGTGAAAACCGTCTTTAGATGTGCAGCGAAAGCATTAGCATTTATTATTATTTTTTTCTTCATTGCTTCTCACCCAATTTCCAGTTGGTCGTCTAATTGGTGAATTCGACTTTGTAGGCCTTTTTAGGTTTTTTGTTGCCTGATAAAGAATAATCAGTCTTCTCTGTTGCCGAGAGTTCCCTTAAATAATTCTGGACACATTGGTTGTCTTCTTCCTGCAGTGCACATTTCAGGTGGTGATTTTCTTTGTTGCCATTGCCGTCGAATTTTCCGCTTTTCCTAATTAGTGACTGGATATTATGTGATAATTTATAAAAATTTTCAGAATTGTTGATGATTGGTGAAGCCTTTTAGCTGGTATTTCCAGTGCCTCTTGTTAGATTTTCTGCAGCCACATCAATATCTGCTGGTGTTTTTAGCGGGATATTAAGATGACAATTTTGTTCGACTAGTCTCCTATATTGATTCCAATCAGTTCGTTTGTTTGTCAGACGTTTCGGAGTTTCTGATTTTAAGACAATAGTACTCATTGTTACTATTATCGATGGATTATCAGAAGTCAGAGCATATCAATCGGTGGCCTTAACATACGTACGCGCAATGCCTTTGATTACGCAGAAATCAATTAGATTATGTTCTTTCTTTTTATCCATGGGCCAGTAAGTAGGATGACCGTTAGATAAAAAATCCAAAAAACTTCCTCTATAGGTTCATAAAGTTGTTTGCCTTTGAGCGTTGTTAGTCTTCAACCCCATTGAGTATGTTTGGCGTTCTAATCACCCCCCGCGAGAAATTTAATACCCAGCTGACCAAAATAATCAATAAATTGCAATTTTTTATAGCGTGCTTTGAAGGGCAGTACACTGCTGATATCACACAATTTCCAGACCATCCTGCAGACAGATGCTCATTGTTTGGATATGATCTTTCTCATATTTCATAAGTTCATAATGTTTTAGTCTTCTCTTAATCAATACAGTAGTGCCACCGTGTGCTTTGCCATCCGGATGCTTATTGTCATAAATAGAGTACCCATTAATTTTGAAGTACTTCTTGTTGGTGCAGCGTGTTTCGGACATTAACATTATGTCAATATTGTGCTCAATCAGAAATGCTTGAACCTCCGCTCTATGTTGCGCTAGGCATTAGATCCATAGTTCTCTCCATCATCGCCATGAAGCTTCGCATCATACCAGATAGCTTGTTTGAAGCTGATGAGATGTTTCCTTCCTCACTTGCCTCCACTTTTGGAACGACATCCTTAAGTACACTTGCGTACGAAATCCCGTGATGCACACTGCTGTTTAAATTTATATTCTGGTTTCCATTTTGAACTTTAGCTTCTGAATGTAATTTAAGTAATCGTTGCTCAGCTCGCTGTCTTGGATTAATTCTCCTTTTAAATTCAATATAAACTGGGCAACCTCTATAATTCGCTGTGTGGTTTCCATCGCAGTTGCTGCATTTTCTGACAGAAGCTTGAGTTTTATTTTTATCGCATTTCGTTGAATTGTGGGAATCATCACAGATTACACAAACATCGCTCAAAGTGCAATAAGCTTTAGTGTGGCCGCATTTTTGGCACTTAACACACTGCATCGGTTCAGTCCTTTTTCTGGGTTCTTCAACAGTAATTCTTCTATGAAGAAGATATTTTAGTACATATATTTCATGCTTCTCTTTGTTTTTTTTATTATCTGGTTCTAATTCCAGACGGAATATTGGCTGTGGCACCTTTTCCCGATTTATAATATTAGTTATAGATTTAACACGGAAGTTTTTTTAGCGAGAGTAGGTTGTATCTCGTTTGGGTCAACGAAGCTCTCAGTTCCTTTTAACTTCATCAAATTGATTTATCAAGGCCTTGTATGCCTCAATATTTGACGGCTGAATTTTGGTTTCTTTTATATTTCCTCGTTTAACCCCGGAAATATAAAAGTTGCCCTCCGTTAAAGTGTCGATGGTCCTTGCTAAATCTCCTTTTGATTCTTCCCTCAAATTGGTGGCGGTTTCTCAGTTTTTGATGTGCTATTTTTTGGTACAGCATCTTCAACAGCTTCATAGGCGTTTATTAAACTAGGAAACCGGTTGCCATGGGCCAATTCAACCGTGGCTAGCTTAGTGAATTTATTCACGCTTGTATTGACCGCTGATCTAGGGCTCCTCTTTCGTTTGGGTTGCACAGTGATATACGTGTCTAAACTCGTTTGCACTAAACACTGATCACTGTTTATTTTATTATCATTTTTGTCGATGCGCTTTGCGAGTTTATATTATCGTCATTTGATGACGTTGCACTTTTTGGCTTTTTCAATTAATTCAGTAGGTTCATTAGCGTTTAGTTTTAATTCCGTTTGGATCAAATTTGCTTGCACAGCATTTTTTTGCACGTTCACATTTTGATTTTTTTTGGAGTATGTTGCACATTGTGCCTGGCGTTTGTTAATCCGCTTGACGACATTGCCCTCTGCAGATTTGGCATAGTTAAGAAGTGGTGAATGGGACACAGGCATCATTGTATCACATTTTGTCACATCAGTAATAAATGCAATATTTGTATCACAGTTATGTATTATCAAGGAATTATAAAGGAATTATTATTGTTCGCAACTTTAATTGGACCAAGGATTGAACGAATGACCTTCCTTTCGAAGGTAGATAATAATCTACAATCGTTAGAAGTCATGTCAGGTCTTATGAGTGCTTTATAAAGTACGAGCTTGCACGTCTGCGATAGATATTTAGATCACAATAATTTTGATTGGGCGTAGAAAACTCGTTGTTCGGCAGCGATTCGGGCTTTTATTTCTGCCTGCATATATCATTCAACGATGTTATCACTGTCTCGAGGTATTTAAAGTTCTCGACGCTATCAAATATATGGTCACCAATTCCGTGATTTGCCATGGAATTGTTCCTGGGTATTGCTAAAAATTTGATTTTACTATACTGTTCATCTCCAAACTAAGTCTTTTTGTGTAGCGATCGAGCGGTATGAAACTGTACTTGATATCTCTAGGTCTTCGGCCAAGATGCACGATATCATCTGCATATCCAAGAATTTGGCCTGATTGATTAAATATACAGCGCGAATTTTCAATGTTGCTTTTCCTCACTACATATTCAAGTGCCAAATTGAACAGCTTAGACGCGAGATGTTATTTCAAAGGAGTCTAATTACGATTCCACATAAAGACCCAGACACAGAAAAACGAGTTTCTCTGGAATTTCTAGGCATATGAGCGTGAATTTCTAGTTATATGCCTGTCGAAAGTCGATATATAACTAGTTGATGTATGGCTATGTTGTACTCCCAACATTTTTCCAAGATTATCCTCTTGGTTAAACACTGGTCACTGGTCGATCGGTTGGGTCGAAAACCACATTGATAGTTGCCAATGATGTTTTCGGCGAATGGGATGAGTCTGGCAAGTATAACATAAGCCAACACTTTGTAAGCAGTGTTTAATAGAGCTATACCATGATAGTTTCCACATTTAAGACAGTCATTTTTTTTGTTCAACATATAAGCACGGTCTTCTAATTCTCGGGCAACTCTTCTTGGTCCCAAATAGAGACGATGAGATCGTATAGATTTGTTGCAAGAGTAGCGCCTCCGAGCTTAATGAATTCTGCCGAGATTCCATCGAGACCGGGTGCCTCTTCATTTTTCAATCTACTAATAGATGCGTCTACTTCCTCCACTGTGGGATATTCGACAAAGACTTCTTTACCGATTTAGTAGATTTTGAAAGTAGGTTTGTCATACTGAGAAAACATCAGCCACTAATGTCTTCATCACTCTATTCCCGTCTTTCATGGCTGTACTTCTTAGATTCCTGGCGTTTGCAAAACAGTCCCTTGAATTTCCTAGTACCGCTTGGTAGCTTGGAGTTTCTGGAGTGATGCTGAATGCTTATCTATAATTTCCAAGCTAAAATACATAACAATTAATGTGTATCGCTTATTCTAATTCACAACATCGGGTAAATTTCGTTCCTGAGATTGCAGAATATGATGTATGTGAAGCTGGCCTGAAAAACAAGCACAAGAAACACCTTTTCAATTTAGGTGTGTTTCTTGCGATTACATATCAGGACGTTTACAAAAACCATATAACTAAACATCCATCGGGAATCCATCGGGCCTAAAAGTTAGCATCCTTTATGTCCAAAATAAACGCAGTCCATTTCCAAATATTTAATGTAAGAGCCAAGATCTTTATCCATGTGTTACTATATCCTATTGAAACCAAATCTCGTCCGGATCAATATCATCCATATTTTCAAAAAAAAATCATTGACCATGGTGCTGTAACGATCTCCATTGACCGTAACGCGATCCCCGGCCTTATTTTTGAAGAAATTAGGCCCGATGATGTCACCAGTGTGTAAACCGCAAACGGTGCATTTTCCTGGATGTAATGGAGTCTTTAGGTTCTCTTGTAGATTGGTCACACTCCATATGCCACAATTTTGTTTATTAACAAACCCGTTAAGCCAAAAATGAGCCTCACCGCTGAACACAATTTGACGATAAAATAACGGGTCATTTGCCAACTGCTCTAGAGCCCAATCGGCGAAATAACGTCGCTCATAATGGTCTCCAGGCTTGGGCCAAGATCTTTGCGCAAAATTTTCCATGTATTGGACGGACAGAGCCCCAATTTCTGCGAACGACAACGAATCGATAAATTTGGATCTTCTTCCACACTTTCGTTTAGAGCGGCGATCTTATCTTCAGCAAGCACATTCCTTCGACGTGTTGATGGTATTGCATCCTCTAGAGAGTATGTGGTACGAAATCTATTCACGCAGTTCGACGGATGGCTTGCTCAGATGGACGATTATGTGCGCCATAAAAATCACGAAGTCATCTATAAGTTGCGCGAATCGACGACTGATTTTCAAAATAAATTTTAATAATTTCATAGCGTTGTTCAAGCGTGAGTCTATATTCATGATGATTTGCCAGAGTATACTGAGATCGACCAGAGTATATTTTTCATAAAAATTAGATTTTTTGTTTTATTTTTTACAATTTAATGTTCTATTAGTCTTAAAAAACACCCGTCATATCTAATTTAGGAGAAATTTTCTTTATCTCTGGCTATGTTCCACCTCAAACTTCACAGTACCACCGCCAACGTTTATCTAAAATATTTTCAACACTGTTTTCAATAATAGATAGACGTCCAAAACCACGGAACTTAATTTTGTTAGGTGATTTTAATGCTCGTCTCGGTGCCAATGATTGTTGGGATCATACTAGCATTGGCACCAATTTATACCACAACAAATCTAATGAAAATGACATTTCCGTAGGGTTCCTTGCTAGTTCAGCCAATATTTTTATTAAGACCAGTTCAGGGCGACATAGGCTGATTTACACATGGGCCGATAGGCATAGTCGTACACAGGCTGATCATACTTTATCACGACAATGGATGGATTATTTGCAGCCACACATTTCCAAAACTACCTTAACCTCAGAATCATACATAACTTTAAATCTGTAAACGTAGTACTATAGCAGATAGATAATTTAAAAAATTAATTCCAAAAACAACTTACCACAACATATGAGACTGCTATTCAACAACATGAAACTAAAGATCATTGGCAAATAACAATAGACAGACGCCTGTGATATCTAAGCGACGAAGGCCATTTGCTGCTTTCAAAGGTGCCAGACATTACAAAAATTATCACCCTCACGGCTCAAATGCTCAGGCTTCTTTCCATAAAGCCAGAAAAACCGTAATGCAAGCCCATAATGAGCACCGATTACTCAAATGTCAGGACTTTTTCAAAAGCCTAACCAATTATAAATTTTCTGAACGAATTCGAAAAAACTTATCAATATTTCAAACATCATAAAAGAGCGAATAATGTAAGTACAGGAACATATATTCCTATTCTTTCATCGCTTCGTGAACTAAAAGAATCTGTAGGTATTTGGCCTCCTCTTATCGATGAATATGATTACTGTCCGTTAGAACCTGAAGATGATCTCAGAAACATAACTAAGTTTATACGATCAGGAGCAGAAGCTCCACTTGGCGAGCTAAGTCCCTAGATTCATACCTCCTTGCGGTGTCCTCTAGGTAACTAAATGAATCAGGCGGAGTCACTGGATCCCCAAAACCAATACCAAATCAGCGTCTGTTCTCCAGATTAGGAGTGGCTGAAGCGGGTGTCTGTCTTATATCAAGTGGCTCGCTACATAAATGTGTTCAAGGTAGGACGGGATCCCTTAAGATTCTCACCAGTATACGTAGCTCACACCAAAGGCCTCGGATTACCATATTAGATTCATCATAAACTCGACTCGGAACGTGCTTAGCCTCTTCAGATCTGGAGATCTCCAGAACCTTTCGAACCAAGCAAAGAGTTACACATTAGTCGTACTTGCACTACAAGAACTTAGATGGTCTGGAAGTGGGATCCATGACACCACGAATGGTGACACTCTTCATTACATCGGCCATCAGAATGGAAGAGAATTTGGAGATGGCTTCCTTATCCATCAGCGCGTGAATCATGCTATTATCGACTTCCGCGACTAATTTAACATCATGATCGTTAATGTACATGCACCTACCGAAGATAAAGCAGATGTCATCGAAGATCTCTTCTTTGTCGAGCTGGTGGAAGTCATCAATAACATACCGCATCACGACATTAACATCATCGTGAGCGACTTTAATGCAAAAATCAGTAGAAGTGCAGAAAATAAATCGCACATCGATCTTAACAGGCTGCACCTAACTAGTAACAACAACGGTCAACGCGTGACCGACCTGGCAATAAAATACAACTTAGTTGTATCAAGTACGTTTTCCCATGTGCTTGTGATATTCAAGTATTATTGCAAACTGTCATCTCCATTAAATAGACAAGCACAAAAAACTGTTCGATGAGATATCGATGCTTTAAAAGACTAAGCATTACTGCAGAGTTACCAGTCAGATGTCAGTAATTATTTAGACCGGCCCAATAATAACGAATGAAGCTCCTCCGAACATCCAGGAGCAGTGGCATGCTACACAGTCAGCCATAACCACTGTGGCGCAAAATACTATCGGAAGAACACCTCCGAGGTCCCGCAATGATTGGTTCGATGATCAGTGCCATCTAGATCAGTGCCACCGAGTAAGGTAGTCTTGGCACTTGGAACATTCTACTAAAACGATACTCGTTTATGTTTTGGAATAATTATTTTTTGAAGTAAACATTTAGGCGAAGCACGATTTTTCTTCAAAATCAATTAATCTCGAAATTCAATTGGAAAATCAAAATTCAGTTAATCCCAGTCTAAATAAATATTTTATTAAATTTGTGACATTTGCTACGTAAATTAAAACATTTTCAGCAGTCGTAAATAAATTTAAAAAGTTCAGATTAATACAGTGGTTTAGTACTTGGCTAATTGTTCATCATTTCCACTATGTTATTTTAGTTAGGCCTATGTCAAGGTCATTTCCCTCCACCATTTCAGATGATATGGGAAATTCGGAATTGCTATTTATTACTAAACCACTCTGAGTTAATTGTTCATCACTGCCACTATGCTTTTTAGTTAGGCTCGTGCCATTTACATTTCCTAAAGTCGATTCTTCCTACCATTTCAGATTATATGGTATCGAAAATTCATTGGTATATAGAAAATTCGAATGTTCTGGTTAATACTAAACCACTCTGGGCTAAGTGTTCATCAGTTCCACTATGAATTAGAAGTAAAACGAGAAATAGCATGAAAACCTCTAAATGCAAACGGTTCGGTTGAATTCTATATATAGATTAGTACATCTGTTTAAAGACTTTAAGACTTTATTTAAATCAAAAATAATTTGATCCCTTTTCATATTTTGGCCACCTGTCCTAATCCAATATTTTCATAGGCGTTTTTACTTTAAGATTATCTCATTTATGCTCATAAAATGCGTTCCGAGAAATTGTGAACGTCTTATAATTTTGTATATTTGCAATTTGCACTTCTTTCACTTGATATAACGTTTTATAGTATAAAAAACAAATTTGCCAAATGTCAAATCAAACCAACCTTGAATTTTGTTCTGGTTTTTAATAACTTTTTAATTTAGGTTTCTTACATATTTTTATTTCCATTTATAAAGTATAAAAAACTTATAAGTAAGAAAATTAAAACAACAAATTAATAAATGTAATTTATTCATAAAAGTATAAAATAAAAAATAAAATTCATAAAACGGTATATTTACACTAAGAAACCCAAAGCATATTATGCATACTCGAGTACTTGTTTGTGTTATGGCTCTTATGGGGAGACCGACAATAATAAAAAAAAATGTTGGGCGAAGTTTTAAAAGAAAGAAATCGTGTGCGCGGCTATAAATTTTTATTATTCGCGCATTTTTTTTTTGATTTTGTGTGACTTTATAACTGAAAACCCAAATACTTTAGCAACTGATATTGTAGTAAAATCGTCATAATTAAGTAAGAATACACAAACTTTTTAATTAAAATTTTGAAGTGGAACTATAATTTGATTATTTCGAGTGCAGAGATAAGAATTGTATTTACGTACTGCCTATTGTTTAATAACAATCATAATCGAGTAGTTACGACTCCCCTTTCTCTTTCGAATGGTTAAAGCATCGGCACTTGGACCGGGAGGTACTTGGTTCGAATTCCACCAGAGGCTGGACGCAAAGAGAATTTTCGTCATCGATTACGATCTGTGATGGTAATATTTTTTAATGATTACCGTATTTGATGTCAGAAATCCTGACTACTCTAAACGGATTTTTGATATGTATAATACACTTATTCTACAGTTTTCCGTATTGAAGGAAGTAAATGTTAAAATTAAAAATACAAGTGTTTGTCCTTGGATGACTCTTGAACTCTGGGATTTAATTAAACTTAAAAACCGTACATTGAAGCGTTTTAAAACATAAATTAGATTTGCTAAATCGGAAGATTAAAAACGGGAAATATTTAGCAAAGAAGCGTTATTTTGCCAATTTAATGAATAATTTGAGCCAAAAAGAAATCTGGAAACAGTTAAATCACTTCATGGAAAGTAACTCTAATAATATTATCCACTCCGTTATTTGTAATGATGTTGAGTATTATGATCTTATTACTATTGATAATATACAGGGTGGCTGACACGAAGTGTTACCAAAACAAAACGCCACAGAATTTTTATTTTTTGATGAATTTTATTGAATCAAAGTAAAAAATGTTCACAAATATTTAAATTTTCGAATTGCATTAGCAGTTTTCGATTTGGCCACCCTTAGCCGCGATTATGGCCTTTCGACAAAGCTATTGTATGCAGCACGAAAGTGGCTCTGCGGTATTTTGGCCCATTCCCGGCGAAGCGCTTGCTTGAGATGGTCGACACTTTGGTATTTTTTTGTCCCAACCTTGCTCTTCAAAATACCCCAAACCGAGAAATCTAGCGGATTTGCATCCGGTGAATTTGGTGGCCATTGGGCAGTGGAAATGAACCGCGGAACGTTGTTTCTCAGCCAATCTTGATGAATGCGCGCTTTATTATTCGGCGCCGAGCCCTGTTGAAATGTCTAGGCTCTGCGGCCGAATTGTTTTTGTGCCCAAGGCTTCAACGCTTCCTCCAACACATGATCCCCATAAATTTGAGCATTTATCTTGATGCCACGGTCCAAAAAACGAGTGGTGAACGGCTTTTGGCCGTTACGGCGGCCCAGACCATCATCATCGGCGGCGTTTGTATTCGAGTGGCAATCCGTTGGTCCAAATTTTCAGTAGAACGGCCGGGCATGTAAATCCGTTCGTTTTGCTTGTTCACATACTGCTCAATAACGAACGGTGACTCATCGGAGAAAACCAAATTCGGCAAATCGCCACTTTCGTGCAAGCGTAACATCCTTGCTCTTTTCACTCTAACTTTTTTCGAGCATCGGTAAGACCATGCGTTTTATGGAATTTCAAGGCCTTTAGTCCAAGATGATCTTTCAATATGTGTTGAATCCGTTCGAGCGAAATGTTCGCCTCACGCGCCATTTTTCTGCCGCTACTGCGCAGATTCCGAGCCAATTTGGCCTTCACCTTCCGAATGATATCCGGCGATGTTGCAGTGCGTTTCGGTCCACCACCATGGCGTTTTGCAATGCTGTCAGTATCGTTATAACGATTTATGGTGCGACACACAAACATTTTATTCACATGCAGATGTTTTAACTGATAAACACTATGCGGCTGTGGTTTTCCAGCCAAATATAGAGAAATCACATTATTACGCTTGAATTCCATTGAGGATAACTTTTTGTCTGAATATTTCCCACTAAAATGCTTTTGTACGCTTGTAAACAATGGAATGAACTTATTTCACTCAAACAAACTCTGCTATCTAAAATATATTTTCATCAGGAGAGACAATGGGCTCTTTTAGGTTCCCTATCATGATTAGTGAAATCATCACCAATTTGATTTGAAAATTTCATGCTGCTAGACATTTTTGTAACGTTAGCTGCGATTTTACTCAACGTGTTTTCAACTATTAGATTGCATAATGGTCATTATTTGGTACAAGGACGTCAGGATATGTTTCTCAAAACTATTGGTCTAGGTTGATTTACAGTAGAGTCTTAGCTTAAGGAAATTGTATATTGGATGAATGATCCCAAATTCGGGGAAAAATAAGTGACACAAACAAATTGAACCTGGATCAACATTTCGTAGCTTTAACCATTTATATGGATTTTATAACGAAATGTGCAATGAAAACCAGAAACAATATCTTGGACGGCGACATATGTATTGAGTATGAAAATAAAAATATCGATGAGTCAGTGGAAGAAACACGTTTAAAGTAAGGATGAAGGAGCGCGTGAAACGAGCATTTAAATTTGCTAAGTTAAATGCTACATACACAAATTTATTTGAAAACCAATGTTGACGCCATAATTTCTCAATTTAAATTGTGCTAGTCATCAAGCTACCTCTTACTGGTTCACTGAAACTGATTGTGAACTATCAGCCTCTATATTTGTTTCCTGTGTTTCCTGTGTTATCCTGTGTACTATTTGGGAAGGCATTGCAAAATCGCAATATAACTTTGGCAAATGTTCTACTTAACTTCGCTAACATGCATGGAATACTGGTTTTATGTACTACCAATAACAAAAATATGTCTTAGAAAATTGCAAACTCAGATGGAATGCGGTTCCGTACATAGTTGCATTGAAATTAATTGAATTTCCAAGCGATTATGTTAAAGCATTCTAGGAAGCTGTAAGCTCACAAGCCTGAGCTATATGAAGTATATAATTCAACTCATTCGTGAGTTTTTCAAATATTTCACTGGCTTCGAATCTCAACGCTATAATCCGATCAAGCAGAGATATGACAGACATAAAAGCTATTTTGTACGATCCTGATGACCACATACTGGTTCAATTAAAATTTAATGATTCATTTCAAGACCTCTCAATGAGATGCAGAAACGTGGTCCCTATTTTAAATTATTCACAGTTGAACAAACATCCACAAGTACATGTAGTTCTTACGGACTACCCAAAAAATAACACCATCTCTAGGATTTAATATCACAGGATCTGTAATATCACAGGATTGTCACTCGTTTTATGATTTATTTTCACATACCCGGGAACGTAATGTTAAAAGAGATGAGAAATCGGACAAAAATTGAAAAATTTAAACAAAAAAACCAGTAATTTTCAGTTCTGTTTTGAAATAATTACAGAATACTTATAGTTTGTTAGTAAAATTATTTGAAATAAAATGTTCGTGTTAGTTCTTCATTTAAAAATTTTTAATATCTACGAGTAACATAAAATTATATGCAATACCTTATATCTGCATTTTCCTGCCAATAAAATATTTTTTTGAAAATAACCGACCAAAATTGGTTTATTTTCCATAAATAAACTAATCATAATGAATAAAGTCATTCTAGCGACGGGTAAACTAAATTTTATCGGTTTTTGGTTCTCCTGAAATATGCAATTGTTGTCAGATCGATGGTAATCTAAACTTTCACAACGAAATTTGTAATTTGAACTGAAAAACTGTCAGTTGGCAACCTAGTACTGAAAAAATGAAATAAATATAAAAAAAAAACAATAATCTACATTGTCTACGAATATTCTACATACTCTACGAATTGTCGACATTGTTTACATCAAAATAAATTGTCTACACTATTTTCGACACTAACAAGTCGACAATTCCGAAATATGCGTAGACGAACAACACTGCCACTAAATGGCAAAAATTCGTAATGGCCGATTTCCTTAATTCCAACAACTTCAAAAGTATTGAGACGCTACTCCTTAAGAGACTTACGAGTAATAATAGAAGAAATAAATCTTATTCCACCACATAAATTTGGCTTTAGAGAAAACCATTCGAGGCTGATTTCCTTACATCCAACAATAGACAACAAGTACATCGGGACCAACTTTATATGTTCTAAAGAGCGATCCAATAAGAGCTTCCGGAATTTTTTTTTTGGAATAAAACGCATTAAAAACAATTTTATAATCAAAAATTGTATTTGTGACGCAAGTTCGGGTTATGACATTTAATGTTCGAAAATAATTTCTTTTAAATGTTGTCCGCGACTGACTCTTAGATGATCCATTCTATGGGTCCAATTTTCGAGCACTCTTTCCAGCAATTCGGCCGATATTTCATTAATTACGCGTCTTATGTTCGCTTCTAATGCAGGAATCGATTGTGGTATATTTCAGATACCCCCATTAAAAGTAATCTAACGGCGTTAGATCACAAAATCTTGGCCTGCTGTGTGGCACCAATACCTTGAATTTTTGGCAATAAAAATTCATTGATCATTGCTCTGTAGTTAAGAACGGTGACGAATTGATTAATTTCAGTCTTCACGTACACTTTCAGCTACAACAGCAATATTCACGAAAGATTGACTTGTACGCACTCTAGTCGGTTGATCAATATCCAATAAAAGTGGTTCGAAATTTATGGATTGTTTCCCGAATAGTGCGTTCAGTTGGACGATTATAAACACCATAAAATGGTCGTGCACGAAAACAATTTTTCACTGAACACTGATTTTAGAAATAAATTTCCATAATTTGTAAACGTTGTTCTCGCGTAAGTCGTCTATTCATGGTGAAATGTCAATGAATACTGAACACAAATGTCATATGAACATGACAGTTGTGACGTATGAATCCCAATTGGACAAAGTACCTCCTATTGGATCGCCCTTTATATACCTCAGACTTGCTAACGAAAGAAGAGACAAACATCGTCTCAAAATGCTGAGATACGTTGTTTGTTGGATGACACAAACCCAGCAAGACGGCTACGAAGGAAGAAACTACTTGATCTAAGTACTAGATCCAATCTGGATCGACTAAAAATATTATAACACTGTGAAGGGTGATTAGCCAAAGGGCCACAACCATCCAAAGAGGATTTAAATTATGAATGATAAATTACTAGATGATTTGTAAATCAGTTGTAATAAATAAATATAATAAAAAAAATAAAATTAAGCATTTATGGAGTAAGTAGCCATTTCGGAAAGAGCCTAAGTTTCTTAAAATTAAGATTCTTAATTGGAGAAACAAATTCTCATTTTGAGATAATTTTTTTTACGAAATTCGGAGTGACTATATTTCTCAAAAGGGTTTGATTTGAAAATAATACTGATAACCATTTGGGAATATACAAATTTTTATTAACTGCTTTTTATATTTAGCATCCCCGGCAGCCCAAAGGAACTTCATGACCTAAGTAATAATTGCAATAGGGCCGAGATAGATGGAACCGCATGATAAACAAACAATGCAGCCGATATCTTCACAAGACATCTTAAACATTCTGCGTGGAATATTTTAATTGATTGCTAATGATACCATCTCCGCAACACTTACTTAAAGTTTGAACAGCCACACCCATTAATTAAGTATTAGACACTTTCAAGCGACTCAACTAATTAATAACTCGTATGTGGTAACAAAAATATTTTATCTAAAAAATGTAATCTAAGACATTCGCGAATTTTGCACGATGTCACTGTGGAGTAACAGCATAAAAAAGTGAAATTTTAATTAACTGCGATTAAAATCATTAAAGTTTGATTTTATATGCGGCGGCGTGTTATGCAGCGGGATAAAAGCTTAACCTTCAACTCGACTCCGTTGATATTTCGTTTTGTTGGTGTGTCACATTCTCTAGAAATAACACTTATAAAGTCAACAAAATTTCTTTCCACTTACCTAATTTGCAATATTTTATCATTAAACTAATCATGTATGCGTGCGTGTGTTTGTTGGTGATTATAACGTGAAACGATAACAGAATGCCAATGAATTCCTTCCTTTTAAATAATACTCAGCATGTATATTGCGTCACAGCAGTATATAAGTTTTTACTCTTATAAATCATAAAGAAATCATTTTATGGTATACAATCTCATTTTCTAATGCCACACCACACAATAAAATTATTGAATTGATCTGTGTTTAATAAATGTTTTCAAGTGTTTTGTGCTATTCGATTCCAAAATAATTGATTTCGGAAATATATTTGGGTGCAGAGTGTAAAAATGGTTTTAGTAGGAAATGTACTTTAAGAATGAGTTCATTCGCTTTATGCACACGTACGTACCTACTTGGTAGTATAGATAAAATGGTGCCAGTGGGGCTAATTGTATTCAAATCGCACATTTTACAATAAACAATCGTGTAATAGAAAATACAATTTAATTTCTTTTCTATATTTGGACGGCCATAATAACTAAATAGAAAATATTTTTAATCGCAGTAATTACCTCTTAAGACGCAATTTAATCGATTTTAAATCGTATGCACATGTTTTTGAATAATGAGGGAGTGGCCGGTACTTGTTATCTAACGTCTCAATTACTTTATATGAGGGTTATGTATGTCCTAAATGCTCTCTAGCTTAAATGATTTTTGCCTGTTAATTTTAAAGGCTTCGAGATTGCATGTCGTCCACAATTTAAGTTACGAGTATACAAACGAGCATATTTGTTTTCAAGAAATGCCAATTCACAAACCAACAATACAATCAATAAACTATAATCAGCTTATTGAAATAAATCAAAGATTCATTATAGTTGTATTTTAATTTCTTTTTATTATGCATACATTAGACATTTATTTGAGGAATGTTTGTTTACAATACCGTGACATCGAAGATGTTAATTAAGAAGAAAATAATAATAAAGCATAAAGATTTCTTCGACAATTTTTGAAATTCTAGCAAACTAAAATCTATAAATATTTCTGTAATATTTCATTTTTTAGTTAACCCCAAAATTTGTTTTAAATCCCTTTAAGTAAGATTTACTTATTTAAGTATGCTCAACGTTTTGTAAAGTTTTTAACAGCTGTTTTACAAAAACACACAGTATTGCAATTAATCCAAATTAAGCCGATAATTGATAAGCATTTTTTAAATGCTTAACCGTACAAAGAAATTTCTATTTTGATTTACATCGATTACGTGATTTGCTGGTATCTACTTCCATTCTGTTAAAAAGTCGATCTAAAATCTTGTCTATTTTAAAAAGACACAAATTTTGAATTTGGGCTTAAAATTTTAATTTTTAAAAACTCAAAAATCCGACACCTTCATCTTTTGTGACGTTTTACGGTACTTTTGTCAAACGCCACAAATAAAATTTCACTTTCCTAGTTCGTGAGAATTAAAAATAGCGCGCTCCCGGTTAGGATATGTTTCAATGATTTTCTAATGGTATCTACACTTGAGAGCAGAAAAATCGCACAGTTCCTTTTTTTTAAATTTTTTCGTGAATCGAAATGTTTTTTTTTTAATCTTAGTATGTCAAGTAAAATTTCATTTCATCACCTAACCAATGATACCACGTGTGTGTATTGTCTGTTTAACACCAGGACACAATAACCCGAAAACGCTCGTTCCAGGTAGCACCGGTTGCAGAACTTGTGGCAGGTATAAAAGAGTACGTTTTGTCATCATTCGCATATCAACGCTTAGTCTGATTGGTTTTCTATCGATTACTACACCAATACTAGACCAGAGGTAGCCGGTCACGTAGTTGCACTAATTGATGCGGGACATAACCAACGTGAAGTGGCTCGACAACTAAATTTGAGCCGATCCTCCGTTCGTCGAGTGTGGCAGAGTTATGAAAAAACTGACGGCTACAGACGGCGACAAGAATCAGGCCGACCTCTTGTTACAACACAGCGTGAGGACTGCTGACGACTTCGTTGCACAATCGTCGTTTGAATGTGGTTGGGACAACGTCTCCAAAAAGTTCGCGAAGTCGGTTAGTTGGTTTACAGTTAGAAGACGACTTCGATAAGGTAATCTGACTGCACACAGACCACATCAAACGGGCTGAAACCCACCGACGAGCCCACCTTCAGTTCGCTCGAGAGCATTTGGATTGGACAGAAGAACAATGGAGAACAGTCATGTTCTCTGACGAGTGAAGGATGTGTTTACATGGCAACGATGGACGATGAAGAGTGTACAGAAGATCAGGAGAGCGATTTGCACAATGTTGGATTGATACGTGTCTCATATAGCGGTGGATCGTGCACGTTCTGATTAGGCATGCCACTGGAGGCGGTGCGAATAGTGGTCGTTGATCAAGAGGACTGACTTCTTAACGGTACATTGAGGACGTACTCGAGGACTACGTTTTGCCGGGTTTATTGGTGAAAACTTTCTGTTCATGCACGATAATTCTAGACCGCATACGGCTGGTATATAGATATTCAATCGTTGAAAGCGTCAATCGTTGCTGGTTTATCGGCGTAACACTTATCTTTGACGGCACTCTAAAGATAATAGTCTAACGGCATCAAATCACAGCTTCGAGGCGGCCAAATCACATCAGCATTTCGGATGATAATTGGATCTTCGAAGACAGTGCGCAAATGATCAATTGAAACCAGCCGTCTTGTTGAGCCGTCTTGTTGAAACCAAATGTTGTCTATGTCCTCCTCTTCAAGTGCCGGGAACAAAAAATCGTTTATCATGGCGCGGTAGCACTCACCATTGACAGTAACGGCGGCTCCTTGCTCATTTTCAAAGAAAAAAGGCCCACTGATGCCACCGTACCAAAATCCGCACCAAACAGTCACTCGTTAAGGATGCAACGGCTTCTCTACGATCACGTGCGGGTTCTCCGTACCCCAAATGCAACAATTCTGCTTGTTTACACAGCCGCCAAGATGGAAATGTGTCTCATCCGAAAAAATGATTTTTTGCCAAACTCGGCATCTTCAAGTCGATCGCAAACCCACTCAGCGAACCGAAAACGCAATGGGTGGTCTCTTTGCTTCAATTCCTGAATCAATTAAACCTTATACGGTGTCATACCAAGGTTTTTATACAGAATTCGTCGCAATGTTGTGCGTGAAATGTTCAATTCTTGAGCACGATGACGAGTTGACGTTCCCGGCAACTCACGCACATTCTCGGCTACAGCATCAACATTTTCGGGTGTACGCTTGGTTGGCTGCTTGGTTCGTATTGGTTTATTAATTAGCAAGCCTGTTTCTTTAATTTTATTCACAAAATAACGCACATATGGAGCTCCCGGCGCTTTGTTTCTTCCGAAAACCGCACGCAATTTTCGCACACATTCTGCAACATTACCATGATTTTCGAAGTAATGTTTCAATATTTCCTAGCGTTGTTCAAGCGAATATACAACCATTTTCTTTTAGCGGAAGGATAAAACTAACTTTCTGTCAAATCAGAAATGACATAACCCTTACCATACTCAAAATAACCGCTAGTTCAAAAAAAGTTAGATGGCCCACCCTGTAGTGTACCAGTACCTTCAAAAGGTGGATGTGCCTGTTGTGGGGTGGCCAGCTCGAAGCTATTCAATCCCATCGAACATCTATGAGACAAGCTGAAAAAAGTTCGTGCCAAAAATAATGCTCCAACGAGCCTTCAGGAGCTGCAACAGGCAATCGCAGGGGAATGGGGGGCGTTACCTCAAGATTTGGTGAAATCAATGAAACATCGAATGGAAGCTATCATTAGGGGGAGAATACTTCTTATTATTAAAAATTGATTTTTGGCGGATTTCCATGCTTTTTACCACTAATTTTCATGCTGATAAATTCGCAAAAAAGTGTACTTCAAATGTTGACTCCAAAAATCACTTTGTTGGTACGGTATAAGTACAAAAAAGTACCACTGGATAGGTGTTGAAATAGACTTTGAATCTGCATTCAAGAAAATTAAACAAACATTGGATTTTTTGATATTTTTGAACTTTTATTGAAAATTGATCAATGTGCGAATTTTTTGCACCCATCATTGATGGTCATCATAATCGATCTACTGAACAAGCAATTCCAGCCATTGTGTCAAAATCACACCATTTTAACGTTATTTGCCATCAATTTAAGGAAAATAGTGCTGCTGTAGCATAGCTAGTGTTGATGAAGACGACAAAATGTCCATTCGTCGCAGTGTAAAACAATCGGGATTATGTTATTCGACTATGTGGAAAGTTTCACGCAATAATCTTGGTCTGAAGGCGTATAAAATGCAGCTCGTGCAATAACTGAAGCCGAACGACTTGCCACAGCGTTGAAGTTTTGATGAGTGGGCCTTAGAATATCTTGAGGAATCAGTTTTTAACGAAAAATTGTGTTCAGCAACGAAGCTCATTTTTGGTTAAATGGGTACGTTAATAAGCAAAATTGCCGCATTTGGTGTGATGAGTAGCCACAGACAATACCAGAACTGCCAATGCACAAGCCAAGGCCAATACCCAGTTTATGGGCCGGTGGAATTGTCGATCCGTATTGTTTCAAATATGACGATGGTCACTACGTTACCATCAATGGCGCACGCTATCGTTCAATGATTTCGGGCTTTCTTTGGCCAAAATGCATGAACTGATTGTGGTCGATATGTGGCTTCAGCAAGACGGCGCCACATGCCACACAGCACGCGACCACTTCTTGAGAAATGGGTTCGGTGAGTAGTTTATCTCACGTTTGGTTCCGCAGTGAATTGGCCGCCTAGATCGTGAGATTTGACGCCTCTTGACTATTTTTTATGGGGCTTCGTGAAGACTCCCGGCTATGCCAATAAACTAACAACAATTGCAGAATTGGAAGACAACATTGAAACGTTACCGTCTTTTTTTTGAAAATCCTAAACCAAACGGTTAAAAAGTCACCCATTATTGTTTCTGTTTTCTAAACTTTTCAAAAATTAGTTTTCACGTTAATATGAAGCCAGAATAATTGGTAAAATCGACTGTGTAATCTTAAACTTCCTGAGTGGTCGTACGTATATAGTAGTGTTAAACTAACGCGGTAAGGGCGCATATTATAATTTATAAAAGGCAGCATCTTAGAGCTGACCGTGGAAATCTACCCTGAACTTTCACAATTCTGATCATGTGAACATCAAGCTATCGAGACCTCGCTGGCATTCACGAGCAATGGACAAACGAATGCATATGTAGTATCTAAGAATATGAGAGGCAAGAAATATTTTTGACCGTAGTATTATGAAAACTATCTCAATTCAATATTCATTATCACTAATTCTTTTTAATGCACGAATTTATGTAGCCATAAAACAATTTAATTGCTTGTGTAATAAAAAACAATTCGCGTTTAACTTTCACACACCAATTCAGGTCAGATTGTAGTAAATAAGGCCACTTAAACTATTAATTGCCACTGTGTTAGACTTTTGTAGGTGTCGGCCATTTGCCCATGTCGGCCGATGGCGCAGATGACACTATGTCACAGTCACTCGTTTGTACATGTTGGCTATTTATCCCTGTCGGTCTTTTGTCAATGTCGGGCTGTTATCTGATCTGGCGTTTTTTTAATCGGCCTTTTATCCATGTTGGGTTTTTGTCTTTGTCAGCCTTTTATCAATGTTGGACTTTTGTTCGTGGGGCTTTTGTCTGTCAGAGTTTCTGTCGGTACCGATACGAAGCTAGAGTAGACGCACGTATTGTAATGCTCTACTAAAAATTAATTTTAAACGTTAATTTAATTAAATAAATTACAGAACAGTAAATGTACAGGTATTAAAACAGAAACTTCCTATAATCATAAAAAAGTCGCTCAACCTATATTTACTCAACCCCATACCATATTTTATTGAGTATAGGTAAAACCGTATTAATCATTACAAATATTTTCAGAATTGAACCACCCGAGAACTATTAGTACACCAGATCGAATCAAAGAATGTAATGATTTGTAGATATAATCATGCGGAAATCACGCTTACTCGCGAATGGGTCATAAACAAATTCTCAAAATAATTGAGGTGATTGGTAACAGTATGGCCTACCTGAAGAGTTTAGTTCTCTGTCGTCGTTACGTTTTTCGTCACCGAGACACACTTAGGTCGGCCCGTTGGGACTCGCGATCGGACAAAGGTGGTTGCGTTTCATCTAAGACAACACTTAAAAGGTTTGATATTTGTCTCTCCGCGACTTTATGTTTCCTCCACTTCAATTAACCTTTGCTCCCTCTTCGATTTTTCTGCGATAAGTGGCTTCGTCTTGTGTCGAAAGCTTTTTGTTTTTGTATATTTTCTTTTTCGGAATTATTCCTTAACGGCTCACGACATAATTTTTTACTTTTCTGCTGATATGAATGAGGTTTTATTTAAAAGTCCTAAACTAAAATACAATTCCTTATGAAGTGATAAGCATTCTATATGATATAATGAAGAGGTAACAAAATATTTTCCATTAAATACTTAATTATAAAAATTAATTTTCTAAACCAAGCGCAGTCTACTTCCTCAAAAAATATTAACTGCGATACTATATAGTCAGTCGCATTACCAAATTGAATTATTTCGCATACCTCAGCTGCGAAAAAATATACTACAAAGTGATGCGACCACGAGCAGATTCTAAAATAAACTAATGAAATTAAGAAACACATCAGGGGCGGTATGTTGTACCACCACAATTTTGACTTTCGACTTAGTTTATGTCTCACTTTGTATTATTGATGGATAAATAAACAAATCAAGTAACCGTAGGCATCGTAAAATAGAAATGGTGTTTCATTCGAGCTTGCTGAGATCACAGTAGAAAAATAATAATTGGAAAGATGAAATAGTATATCAGTTAACTCTAAAAAAGTGAGACATAAAATAAGTCGAAATTCGAAAATTGTGATGGTATACAACATCCCGCCCTTAGAATCGGTCAATATTTTTTTTTTGAAAAACAGTTTGTGTTTTTATTTTCCCGGTAACTTAGTTGAAGTAAGATAGTGGAAAATACACAACTTCATAATTATAAAACTCACAGAAAATAAGAGAAACTTAATTTTAAGGATAAGCATTAGGCTAGGTTAGGTTAGAGTGTTGTCCAAAACGACTGGCATAGAGACAATGAGTTCCGTAGCATATGCTCCCAGGAATTTCTGTGTACTAAGTGCTAAATGGGGACAGGTACAAAGCAAATGGAGAACAGCTTCTTTCTCCTTTTCATCTTCGCAGCTTCGACAGTAATCCTGTGAGGAGACTGGATCTTGACAGGTCTAGTTTTGGCTAGGTTTGCCTAGTTATTATGCATGAGGTACTATTGGAACATCTGATGTTCGTTGTTATTCTAGCTTCCTATATTAATATCTGCCCTTCTTGGTGAAATTAGGGAGGATAAGTCTTGTCGAGTGAGTTCATCCGTATTTTCATTCCCCGTAATATTGAAGTGTCCTAGCACCAGCATCACAAGTATGTTGAACTGATCTGACATCTCGTTAAGAGATGAGAGACAATTCTGGGTTGCTCTCGACGTAATTAAATGTCGTTTGAGCGTCTTAATTAAAGCCTGACTCCATAAAAACGCGAATACCCCTTGCAGATATTCCATTAATCCTCAACCAGTCAATGGCTTCCCTTATCGCAAATAATTCAGCTTGAAATACGCTGCATTAGTCCGAAAGACGAAAAGAGAGGTTTACATTTGATTCACACAAAACCTCATGCCAACCTTCCCACCCATCTTTGAACCATCAGTGAAACAATTAATACCTTCATTATTCAGAAATGCTTGTCTCAACCAGTACTCTTTGATGGGAATATCAGTCCTAAACCTCTCTGATCAAAAGATGGTGACTTAATGGTATAGTCAGTAATATTTGGTTCTCTCCAGGTGCAAGGATATTTAGCGGAGACACCAATCGCAACATCATCCGCATAAGCAACCACCTTAAAGCCGCGTCCTTCCAGGTTTAATAACAGGCCATTTATGACCAAGTTCCAAAATAGGAGGGATAATCCCCACTGTCACGACCCTGCTTTTAACCATTTGATCTAGAAGATCATGCCTGCGTGATCACCCTCTGTATGAAGTTGTTAAAGCCCTCCTATATCCGGAAAAGTTATCAAGGAGTGTTCCTTATGTTCAAGGGACTTTTCGATAGGAATAATAAGGCAGTGATGAGCAGTTTCTACAGATTTTCCCTTATAATATTCATGTGCATTTTAGTAGCGCTGAGGCTAAACTTATAAACTTATAGGTTTGAGGTCTTTGGGACTGTAATTAAAGCATTGTTCCGCCCTTGATATAAATATAACATTTACGTCTGTTCATTTAATAGAAATGTGGCAGAGTTCTAAGCCGCCCTTGAAGATAACTTCCAGCCATGGTAAGGTTAAGTCAGTCGTTTGTTCGTCATCCGCTGGTATAAAGCCTTCGGGTCCTGCCGACTTATAAGGCTTAAACCTATTTATAGCCTACATGATTTTCTCCTTATAACCTGGCTTACAGTGCTCTCTGTTCTCTCTCCCTGGGAAGTAAGTTTCCATAGTAGCTCCAAGGGAATTGCTCTAGTTACGGTCTAAGAACCATCCATTGTGGATGGGAGATAATACTTTCCGCAGTCTAGATGTTTTAGAGGACTCCTATAATTTACAAAAAGCTATCCTTCAGCATTTATTTTAGCATTTCTTAATTCGTATTTGTATGTTTTGAGGACTTCCTCGTAGCACCACGGTAGTTGAGGTTTACTTACAGGTCTACTGACAGGACACACGCCTAATATTCCTAGGACATCAAACTTTTGTGTTGAATCAGAGGGGTTTTGAACGGGTGCCGGCAGTGAATTACTTAGAATAATTCTAAAAATATCCCAGTCGGGTTTCCTCCTGTTTCTATAGCTAGGTGTTTTGATTGGTTTAGTCTTCAATTCAAATTGGAGACAAGTGTGCCCTTGAAGATAACTTCCATCCTTGGTAAGGTTAAGTCAGTCGTTTGTTCGTTACCCGCTGCTATAAAACCAACGAGTTCTGCTGACTTACAAGGCTTAAAATGATTTTCCTCCTAATAACCTGGTCCTGGTCCTTAGCAGCGTTCGTTTCGTTGGCTCGGTATGGTTTAAAGTCATTTCGACCACCACGGTGGTTGAGGTCTACTTAAAGGTCTACTAGGGGAACACACACCTAATATTACTAGGACATCAAGCTCTTGTGTTGAATCAGAGGGATTTTAAATGGTTACCGGCAGTGACAAATATCCCAGTCGGGTTTCCTTCTGTTTCTATAGCTAGGTATTTTGTAGGTTTAGTCTCCAATTCAAATTGGAGAGAAGTGTAATATCTAGGACTTCTTGTCTATTTCTAGTTATAAACGCTATTTTACAGCCAATATTGAATATATTTGCATATATTTGCACCAGGATTCTTGTTGGAATACAATTTTTTGTTTTTGAGCCTCCTTAAATGAGCTACGAAATGACGGATAGGATATCTTCCCCATCATGTGGAAGGTAAGCTGATATTAGTCAGAGATTTTGACCATACATCTCAATGCTTGTTGTGCCCACATCTGAATTACTGTAATTTTATAACAGAATGATATTCAGTTTATTTTTAGCAAGAGTGCAGAAAAGAATTTTACCTGCGTTATTCGCGTAAAACTGTTTTTATTTAGTTTTAAAACTGTTTTTATAACTGTTTTTAATCCTAAGTCCAAGTATCCGGTCACCATTTACCCAAGGTTCTTGGACTAGGACAATGTCTATCTTCTATGCTTCTAGTTGGAGTATGCCGAAGCTGCCCTGGATTGATGGAGGTTAATTAGCAGGAACCTCAACATTAGGTTATTGGTCGTGCATTTCTACTTTATGTTCAGTTTGTTAGTAGGGCGTCTACCGGTATCGGCTCTTCCAAGATGTCACCCTTATAAATCTTGAGTATGACTGCGCAGAAACCATATCCAATTAAACCATTAGTTCCCGCCAGCGTCTTTGATTCTTCCAACTTGACCACACTCCAGTCGGTGGTCGGTTCTGCTGGCACCCAAGCTCTTGCTCTAGGTCTGTAGGGGATATCCTCTCTAGCGGGTACTTCTAGTCTAGCATCAGGCCAAAATTCACGCAGGCTCTTAGTGGCATCCTCCGTTCCGGTATGCTGGAGCGGGTTCAGGGTTTTCCGTCATACTTTTTAGGAAAGTGGCGGCTAAGGCACCACCATATACTCTTTTATCACCTCATTGAAAGGCATATTTACAGTGTTTTGCATTCTATTCCTCTGCATTATTTTGTGATTCCTTCTACGATCTTTGCCTTTTGGGTAGATAGCCTTCAGATGAACCCTCCTGCTTCATTTCAATTATCTTTTTAGCCAGTGAGAGCGTTTCCATATCTCCCTGTCCGTTCTCTCCGCCAACGGAATCTTATTGAGGTTTGCTACAGCTTTCCAGGCTTTAATACTGGTTTTGTAAGTTGGTGCGACGGGATCATTCTTCTTTATGTTCATGTCCCTAGATATTGCATACGAGGAACCACCCTTGTCTGTGCGTGTTAGGGTAAGTATTAACCCTTCAAGGTTGAATCTTGAATTAAAAAGTTACAACATCAATGAAATTTTAATTAACGGTCAAAAGTTATAATCGCACAAGTGATATTGGAGTTTGGGAAATGCAATAACATTCGGAACTCTTTAATTTTTTTGAAAATCTTACTTTCATAATTTTCGAATTTAATACGTTTTAAAGCTATAAAGATTTAATAAATCGAAACTTTTCTTTTAAGTGAAAAACAATTGTTCAAATTGGAAAATAATTAAAATATGTAGCTCTGGGACACCATTGTACAATTTCATATAGATAATAACCCATCTACCCCAGTTCAAAAATTGTCCACTACGTGGAATCCTATTGTTAATCTTTTACAGAATTATATCGTAGACTCAGTAGGTTTGATCAATGTAAGTAACTTATAAAGCAAAATTTGTACCAGTTATTTCAGGGCAGTATAACCTTGATTATAAATGTTTAACGTGATATGGAGACTTTTGTACACTGCTCTGACTTTTGTTCACCGGCCTTTCGTTTGACGGCCCTTGGTCCGTGTCTGCATATGTCCGAGTCGTGCTTTTGTTTGCCGATCTACTATCTTTTGTCCATTTGCCCAAATATTTTCGTTGTCACAATGTAAAGGAATGCCGTGTATCATTACAGAAATTTTAATCGTATTTTAAATTCGTAAGAAAATGTCAAATGCAAATATGAATATGGTCGGTTTTTTAACCAGACAACTATTAGACTATAAAATTTAATCATGATGAAAATAAATATGTGTTGCAATTACTCAGCAATATATAAGTAATTGACTAATTTTTTACCGTTTTTTTTTCTACAAATAAAAAATGCAAGTCGTAAACATTACGTCAGACGCAATTAAATCTCATTTCAAAATAATTACTAACATCAGTAATTTAAATTTATTTAATTCGATATTTGAATGCAACATTTTTGATGTATGAGCTAAACACCGATTGGATATTCGTTTGTTAGTCTAAAATAAATTTTTGTTCGAGGTCAATTGTGTATCGATTTAAGAAAATTCATCGTCTTACACCAATTTTATGGCTTTTTTATGAAAACCTCTAACCAAACATAATTTATGTGCACATTAATTTCAAATTCGTGAGACGTTTTAACACAATGATCGGAATCATTATTGTCGAGTAATAAATTCGGAATTCGAAATAAATAAAATTCGGATAATCTAATTTCAATACTGCTATCTTTACTTAGATTTTTTTTTTCATTTGGTTCAAGGTCATTTCAACAGAGTTCAATTTGACATCTTTGGTTCAACCAAATTATTTTTTATTGTATTGTCCCTTATAAAAATTGTACGCTTAACGCGTATAAAATTAAAATTTATTTCGAGCAAAATATAGTTTACAGTTGAAGATTATAAAATTTCAAATTAATTTATGATCTATAGATTTCTAATATAGTCTAATTTTGATTAAGTTTAGTGTTAATATGGAGCGGTTTGGTTATTCTCTATTCAACTAAACTAATAAGTTTATTGATACACCTTTTCAAAGACCTTATGATTTCCATAAATTGTCGTGGTAATGAGCTGTCTTACAAATAATACTAAACTTTCATACTTTCTAGACGATTCAAGTTGAAAAAAATCAAAATCTAGTCAATTAAGTAAGTATCGACTATGAAAATTTCTTTGTGTATGTTTATACTTACAGCATTTTAAAAATGTCATATCAGTACTATTCATCATACACTTACGTTCCAGGAAACCTATGAACACATAAATTATTTACATTCTGCACATACAACACCGCACAAATTCTAAAAACTAGATAGACAAAGACTATTAATATGTACTTAGTTAGATAGTAAATAATAGTTTTTATGTCATTTCATAAGTCAAAATTGGTATACGCTCTACTTTAACTTTGTACGCGCTTCAGAACATGTGTTAGGACTATTCATTTTTATCCTAAATATACAGCTAATTAAATTTAGAGGAAATAATGCATAAAATGCCATTTTTGCAGTGCTCTAAACCTGCACCGACCAAATTAGCCCGCCTCTAGCATAATTTGTTACACATTTATTACAATTTATTACAACAAATCCCGATTTGGCGCTGTGTTGGCAGCCTCACCCAAAATCTGTGTCGAACTTTGCTCCGACAAGATGTTTTGGCTTATACGGTGCAGTTGTTTGATGCTGTATCCCCACATTTTGCAAGAACTTAGAAAATTCCTTGTTGCAGTATTGTGTGCTATAATCTGAGGGCAAACCTTTAAGTTTTTGACCCGTTTGATTTTCCGCAAATGCTTTGAACTCTTTAAAAACATGTAATGTGTTCCATTTGTTTTTGATAAAATATACTGAAATTTTGCGGCTAAAATTGTGTGTACCAGACAAACACAAAACCATTACGGAATTTCATCAAATAGTTGTGACTATCGTGTCGTAGACGACGATGCTATAATTTGTATATCCCATCAAATCTGCTTCACTTCATTGTGTCACCCTGAACATTCCATTTACTTTTGCCTTAACCAGCGACTTATTTTGTTTATCGAAAACTTTGCAATTGTGTGCACTAAAATTGATCATTAATCCTTTGCCAACTAATTCGCTTTGATCGACAATAAGTTTGTGCAAAGACTCGGAACGTATAGAACGTCATGAACCATGATATCTCCTGAATCTGGTTAAAGATTTCTCATCCATCCTTGCTAACATGTCATGTGATTAGAGGCACTAGGGCTATATACCATTTAGTTGATTTAAGATTGCAAGGCTTCAAACACGAAAAAACAGACGAATGACTAGTCATCTTATAGCTTTCAACCCAACAAATTTGTTGGAGTAGCTTGGTTTTTATCAAGTCACCCGATATTTTTGTGCTAGAACTTTTTATCGGGTATATTCATGGGCTTGTACTCATCACGTAATCTGGCCAACAACAATGTGCCCACTCATAATCTATTTCCATATCGGCACCTTTCAACTTGGGCGGTTATAATAATTTTATTCACGAAAAATTCCATCGAACCGCAACTTGCCAGTCTAATTGAAACAAATTCATGCAAGAGTGCTACACGACGAAGTAGTCCAGAATTTAAATTGTCCCAAACTTCTTTAGCCATACTTCTTTGTTGAATGTGCGAAAAATTTCGTTTTTAATTCTCCAGCTTGTTTTTTCACTGGATCTTCTTCTGTACATGTGCCTTCAGAATGACTCCAAAAACCATGCATATCAAGAAACGCTTGAGCAGTAAACTTCGACGTCTCATAATCCTCTGGTTTTCAATTTTTCGATAGACATTATCGTTGTCTCCATTTTATTATTTTTTTTAAATTAATTTTTTTTGACTCAAACAAATCACGAATAAAAAACTACTCGTGAACCACGAATTTTAACAAAATCACAACCACTATCGAACCTTTACAACCTTTCTTAATTATTTAAGTGAGTCTAGGAAAACATCATAACCTGATGTTATAAACTGGGTTAAATAAAAACAAAATTTGAGACTTGAGTTAGCGTCTTTAAACAAGTAATTTATTAAAAAATAAAGAAAAACAAGAATACCATGAATAGCGCCACAAGCGGCCAATGATAAAAGTTAAATTAATGCTTTGTCACTTTGAAAATTCAACATATATCCATTTGATGGTGGAAGAGGGCCAGTACATCTAATGCATATGTTCGATTTCACCAGGTTGAATTTTGAATAGATCAATCGGCGCTTTTATATGCGGTTGCATATAAAATGTTATGCAAGGCGTTGGAGTGGGCTGGTACTTAGTTGACTGTTATTTTTTTATAACTTCAAAGAAGATTTAAGAGATGTTTATACTCTCTGACGAGCTTGGAATCAAGCATTGGGCATTGCTTTGGAGTTAGTGCATAAGAATGGTTTGGCTTTTTTAACTTCACTTTTTAGCGCTTCGGCTACACAATGAGTCAGAGCTGTGATCTCAGCTTGAAAAGCTATGCAATGAGTACCAAAGACACTGCGACCTTGCCAATAATATTAGTCGAGTTTTCAATTTCAAGATAACTTAGAATCCAAAATAACATCCTTGTGTTTGGTTGGGAAGGTGTGGGAGTGAGTATAATAAGGCCTTCCTGATTTTTGTATTTGGTGAACCATCAGATCAGTTTTAAATGAATTTTAATGATGATTCTAATTGACGCACCTAAACTGTACAATAAGGAGGGCTCGTTGCATCAGGTCAGATACGATATTCAAATGTTTCATAACCCTGTGCACACAACCCGTTGAATTTTTACTAAAAGTTCATCGGTAACTAAGAGCCACAGCAGCGGTGAAAGTTGAAACCTTGTGATTAACCTTTGGTAACTTTTACAAAAATTGAGAATATATATCATCGATTAACAGTGTTGTAAAAGATGTGCTATCAAACGTCCTGCGATTTTCAGAAAGATACCAGATGAGAAATTCTTTTAGAGATCTTTCAATCATAGTAACAAATTCATTGGGGAAAATATGGGAGGAACCATGAGGGCCTTCTATTGTAATTGACCGCCGTCGATTTGTGATCGTTTTGTTATAATCGTACTATTGCTTCGATCAAAAATCGACGGCGGTCGATTTCAATAGTAGGCCCCCAGAATTCAAATGTTGTTGGCTAGGCAACTTGTAATAATTTATTTATTTGTTAGAAAAAAGTTTAAAAAATGGAACAAAACGACGTTTTGAAGGAAAAATTAATTTTACCTGTCCATCTATAAGTCTGTACCGTTGATATCTCGAACATGTCTTGTGCGATTTGAATTTTTGTTTCGCCAATCTTCTATTTTTTCACTAGCACCAAGAGTCTTTATCGTCGGCTTTATCGTCTTTATTATTATTTCTAATTTTTTTTTATTATTGAAGCACACAGGCTTATCATTTATTTTCAGTACAATTTTTTTGTCACATACAGGGTGGCTGACACGAAGTGTTACCAAAACAAAATGTCACAGAATTTTTATTTTTTGATGAATTTTAACGAATCAAAGTAAAAAATGTTCACAAATATTTAAATTTTCGAATTGCATTAGCAGTTTCCGATTTGGCCACCATTGCCGCGATTGTGGCCTTCAAACGGCCGACAAAGCTATTGCATGCAACACGAAAGTGGCTCTACGGTATTTTAGCCCTTTCCCGGCGAAGCGCTTGCTTGAGATGATCGACACTTTGGTATTTTTTTGTCCCAACCTTGCTCTTCAAAATACTTCAAACCGAGAAGTCTAGCGGATTTGCATCCGGTGAATTTGGTGGCCATTGGGCAGTGGAAATGAACCGCAGAACGTTGTTTCTCAGCCAATCTTGATTGACGTGCGCTTTATGACTCGGCGTCGAATCCTGTTAAAATGTTCAGCCTCTGCGCCCGAAATGTTTTTGTGCCCGAGGCTGCAACGCTCCCTCAAACACATGACCCTGATAAGTTTGAGCATTTATCTTGATGCCACGGTTCAGAAAAACGAGCGGTGAACGGCTTTCGGCGGTTCTGTCATCACTGGTTTGACAGCAATGACAGTCTGAAGTTAGTAACACTTCGTGTCAGTCACCCGGTATCATATTAAAATATAAAATGATAATAAATGAGTAGGGTAATCATCACCGATTTAACGGCAGTATTGATCTACCCTTTAGCAAAGAACAATTTATGATAAAAAGTTATGATAACAAGTTATAAAAGTTATGCTCAACATAATCGCCGTCAGGCTCCATAGAATTCCTATTATTTAATGGAAGACTAGACTTCAAATTTAACGCAATACTTCCAAAATAATTGCTGAACTCATTCGCAATATCAGACGCATCAGTTAAAAGATCATTATTAGATAAGTTAATAGAATTATTGAGCTTAATCTTTGACGAATTATTACTTAAAATGTCATTGATAGTACGCCACATAAGTTTGGAGGCACCGGAACACTTGAATTCCGTTGCGCATAACTTTGTTTCTGAATATTTCCCACTAAAATACTTTTGTACGCTTGTAAACAATGGAATGAACTATCATTAGTGTAAATTTGAGCGCTCTGTCATCACTGGTTTGACAGCAATGACAGTCTGAAGTTAGTAACACTTCGTGTCAGTCACCCGGTATCATATTAAAATATAAAATGATAATAAATGAGTAGGGTAATCATCACCGATTTAACGGCAGTATTGATCTACCCTTTAGCAAAGAACAATTTATGATAAAAAGTTATGATAACAAGTTATAAAAGTTATGCTCAACATAATCGCCGTCAGGCTCCATAGAATTCCTATTATTTAATGGAAGACTAGACTTCAAATTTAACGCAATACTTCCAAAATAATTGCTGAACTCATTCGCAATATCAGACGCATCAGTTAAAAGATCATTATTAGATAAGTTAATAGAATTATTGAGCTTAATCTTTGACGAATTATTACTTAAAATGTCATTGATAGTACGCCACATAAGTTTGGAGGCACCGGAACAGTTATCAAATCTATTTTTATAATAAGCTACGCGAGCAGCAATGGTTTTCTTTTTTACTTTCTGACAATAGGCTGTAACATATTGCTGGAAACGTTGATTGGTTCTAACATGTTTCGCCTTTCTCAATAAGCATTTTTTACGTTTGATCATGTTTAACAAGGCCTCAGAGATCCATAGTTTAATAGGACGATACTACGTAATTTTTGTGAGTCTAGGCTAGCTGAAAAAACATCATTCCAAAGCGTTAAAAACAAACATGTATCAAGTGATGATCAGTAATCATATAATTAAATAATTCAACCTTGACGAAAAGAAGTGATCAATACATAAATACTCGTATAGTATATCGTTTCAAACGTCTTGGATCAGACTCGTATATACTCGTATGCTAATCACAAGGACCACGCATTACACAAGGACCACGTTGTGACAACAAATATGTAAAACTGCGGCTAGATTATGATATGTCATTTTTCGTAACTTTTTTATTAGCTCAAAATTTAGATAATCCACGGCCTCATTATTTTTTTGGAAATCTTTTAAAGTAATGGGCCAATATCCTTCCTAAATCTCATAGCTAAATTGATATTTGACATAATTTAAATTGTTTACAGGGTGTTGTAAAATTTTAATGTGTCACTGTCATCTAAAAATCTAATTTTTTTGAAAACAAAATTAAATTTGGAATAATTTTCCCTGCCAATTTTCATATGAAAAAATTATTCCCAATTTATAAAAATGTATATAAATCAGGACAGAAAAAAATAATTTGGACAGAAATTATATCCCCAATTCCCCGGGAATTACCAGAATAGTGCTACTGTTCTGATTTTCCTAAGATCGATCAATTTTCCGAGTTGGGAGTTTGGGACCGAAGTGTTGATTTCTTCGTGAAGTTTCAGCACCAAACTTATTCGTTTGGTGTCAGGTCAAAACCTTGTGCATAGTTACCACTGAATTGTGCCTTTACATTGTAATTATAAATGTAGTAACATATAATCCACTAAAGTAACTGATACACGGGTTTACATCGCATAGAACATAAATTGTGATCTCAGTCTGATGAGATGTCCTAAATTTTTTTCATATCCACTATTCAACACTTGATGTTACCTACCATCCAAATTTCATCGAACATTAAGCTTCAGGCTTAAGTGAACTTTTTAGAATTCCTTCATCACAATTCCCCTATTTATTAGTTGCTAAATTATTAACGCTTCAATAAATATTATTAGAGCAATCCATCTTAATTAACAATTTGTCTCATATAAGTAAATTGGATTGTATTTGGGGGGTATTACACGGTTCAATGTTTTCTCAATTTGCCTTTACAGCGAGTTTATCACCAATCTTTAAGGAATTCTATAAATACTTAAATCAAATATTTATATTTTTATATTTTTTTTTTATTGTCAGGGCGCGCATAAATACGCGATTATAAACAAAAATTTTGTTGTATTTAGTTAACCGTTAAATTTATTGCGGAATATTTTCTGTATAAACAAACAATAAAGCTAGCGGTATACAAAATTTTGTTGATAAATGTACGCAAGTAGATAAAACTGGCATGATTGATAAGACATCAAATTTGATTAATTTGTGTTGTTATGTAGCAGTGTCTCACAAGATTTGTCTTAAGGAACACAAACATGAAAATTTTCGTATTGGAATACAGAAATATAATATAATGGTTACGCAGTTCTTCGATTGGCTACCTCAGCTGTACATAAAAGTTATTATAATACATTCATTTCCTCAGCTGAAACCACTTTATGATATGCACAAAAAAAATTTGTCTAGTCAAGTTTTATTTGTAAAATGTGTTAATCATCTATCATCAAATAGACAAAAATCTACCAAAAGCTATAAACCAAAACAAAAAGAAAGTTCGTGTATATACACTTAGTTCTTTCAATTAAAATGCTTGAGAACAAAATTTACCGTACATTGCTCTTTACATCACTTACATAAAATACCTAAAGGGTGTTTTTTAGAGGTTCACATGTTTAAGTTGGCATCAATGTTTTGTTTGATAACCGATTTGACTGACTCGCGCCAGAGCAACGCTTGCAAATTGTTGAATTTTTTATCAAATTAATGGTCCTGTTTGCCAAACTCACCGTGTATTACGTCCATTTTACAGTCGTCATAATCGTCCATTATAGAGCAGGTAATTCAGTTAACTATGGATCGTGTTCGCACCACGTATATTCTAAATGATAATACGCATCCAGTAAGACGTCAAACACTGCGTACCGAACAAGCGATAGACGCAATTTGACGCGAAATCAATCAATTCGACGTGGTTACAAAGTTCAACTTGTGCAGGAATTAAAGCCATCCGACCATTGCACACGCCGTCAATTCGGCTAATGGGCTGAAGCACAAATTGATATTGATGTTGAGTTTCCAAACAAAATTTTGTTCAGCGATGAATCTCATTTTTGCTTGAAAGGGTACGATAGGTAGGTTTCAGTGGTTGCTTACTGCACACTTAGGCCAATTTTTAGGCCCATTGTGATACCACTCATTCACTCCACATCATTAACCCACCTACTTCACCTACTCACACAACTACAGTATACCACCTGCACATTGCAAGCTCCATGTCAACCTGTACATTGACATGGAAGATGGGTCGGCGCGTGACACGGAATTCTGCACTCCATCAGAGGGTCTTAGTTGTATTTATTAGCATCACCGATCGTAATCGATGATGAAAATTCGATTTGCATCTAGCCTCTGATGAGATTCGAACCCAGCACCTCCCGGTCCAAGTGCCGAAGCTTTATCCACTGCACCGCTTGTCCGGTAAGGGTACGATAATAAACAGAATTGTTGGATTTGGAGTGAAGATAATCCTCAAACCTTTGCCGAAACACCATTACATCCAGAGAAAATCACTGTTTGGTGCGCTTTATGGGCCGCGGAATCATTGGTCCTGTCCATGTCTTCAAGAACAATGATGGGCGGAATGTTACAGTCAACGGTGAAACGGTATAGAGACATGATTTCTATTATTTCTAACTTTTTTGTACCCCAATGTGTACCTCTTTTTTATTTTTTATTTTATCATCCCTGCAATCTGTTTTGGGGCCAAGGCTCTACCAACTCTTTCGCGGTTTGCTTTTTCCGTCCTTACTTTTAGTGTCAGCCAATTCGAGGACGTACGGTTATAGGTCCGATTTTATCATCATCTGCATAGTTCCATGCCAGCCTATACTGGCATGGTACATGGGTCGGCCCATGAGTTTGTCACTTCGATAGCGGGTCATAAATAAATTTGCACCTGTATTGGATAAACCAAACCAAATTCAATATGCTGCTTGCATAGCAATTGCTGGATTACCAATGAAGCATGATGATATTAAAGCTGTTATTGTTAATACACTTTCTAAATTGAAGCCATCATTTGTGTCACATTTTGAAAAACTACAACTATTAAAGACAATATTCTTTTAAAAATGCGTAAATATAAAACACTAAACACTACGGATCTGGATGCCTTTCTTCCGCAAAACCATCCCAAGCAGCGAATTTATGTTATGCAGCAACTAACGAAGTACCTGGTGCAGCTCTACCGTGGAGCTAAAAATATAAAGTCAAATTATAATTACAAATATCTATGGTGCAAATCTGGTCAAATATATTTACGCAAATCAGCAGAAAGTGACGTTCACCGTATTCATTCTATGAATGATATTTTTCTCATACGCAACAATGAGCACCCGATTCACAAAGAGGTTAAGAAGCTGCATTTAAAGTTAAAAATAATGTTAAGGAATCATGTATTTGTTAAATCGTTAAAGAATTATGCGTTCGAAGTTGATAACCTCCATTTGGGTATTACCGATCACAACTTAATTAAATCAAAAATAGCAAGCTTACGAGTACTTGTCGCAAGATTACATTATGCAGTAATGCGGATTATCCTAGAGTAAATTATGATATCCTTAAAAATTATTTGCTATTCGAAACTTGGGATTCAGTTTTCGAAGCTGACTGTAACTTAGCCTTCGAAAAGTTTCTTAACATTCTTAAATCGCATATCGCATCTTGACGTTATACAGTAGCCATTGACAACAGTAGAAAACTTAAGCCATGGATGAACTCACAACTTTTACGTCAAATAAAAAAGCTTCACAAGTTTTCGAATAAACTAAAGTGTAATCCATTCAATGGTAGACTACAAAAGTTCGTTAAAAAACTGTCAACTAATGTGAAGAGCAGTGTCAAGGCTACAAAGAATAATTATCACAAATATAAATTTTCCTCAGTAGGCAATAACCCTAAGAAAACTTGAAAACTAATTGATGAGATTCTAGGAAAAAACTTAGGCCAAAGCCCAATGACGCGCATTAGAAAATTAAACACAGATTTGGTGGTTAATGGTTCGTTAGCCATTTCCAATGAATTTAATAACTTTTTTATAAATGTTACATCCGGCACATTTTCAATGTTTAACAATACCACATTATCCACCGATCTCCGTGAATTCTCAAGATATACAACGGGTTCTTCAAATGATTATATGACAGCCTGCGTTTTTGAACCAATACAATCGGTTGAACTTATATCCGAAATTAAAAAATTAAAAAACAAACCATCCAAAGATATTGATGATTGATTGACAATTTTTTAGTGAAAAATTGTTCTTGGTGTTTGTTAAATATTTTGAAATATCTGTTTAATTTAAGCCTGGATAGGGGAATATTTCCAGATGTATTTAAACTAGCTCTGGTAATACCGCTTTATGTATAAAAAGGATATGAGTTGGAGCTTAAGAACTATAGGTCCATAGCTCTTTTATGTACTTTTTCTAATCTATTTGAGTAAATGGTGAAGCGCAGACTACTCAATTATCTCGATAAGATTAAATTTCTAAACGAGAAACAATTCGGTTTCACGCCGGGAAAATCTACTGAGGAGGTATTATTACACTTTCTACAACAAGTCTGAAAAGTCTACTGCTTTATTTCTTAATATGTATATCTAAAGCATTCGATAGTGTTGATCACGACATTCTGCTTACGAAATTGAAGTTCATAGGAGTGAGAGACATCATACTAGATTGATTTGGTAGTTATCTTAAAAATCGTCGTCGAGTGGTTAAAGTGGAAAGCTCTATCAGTGACTTGAGTTGTGGTGTTCCCCAGTGCTCTGTGCTTGGACCTCTGCTATTTCTTATTTACATTAATTCCATTTTTTGCAAAGTGATTTATCAAAACTTAGTAAATGGTTGTATTACCATCGGTTGGCTGTAAGCGATAAATTTAGAGTTATGAATTTCACACGACCTAACGTAGGAATTGTCTCAAATACATTGACGTTTCATAGCTACTTATGCAACAGAAATCCCTGCTCTCCACAGTGCTTTCAACTTCTAGGTGTGAATGAGTTTCAATACTCAGGCCTAATTGTTGACTCGCAGTTAAATTGGGATTCTCATCTTTATAAAGTCAAGAAAAGCGTTATCGGTGCTGTTTATAAATTTTACAATCTGAAACCGCTCTGCTCTCAAGCCACATTAAGAAAACTCTATCATGCCCTGGTTGAATCGATAATTATGTATGGCATCTCTAGTTAGGGTGGGATTTATTTTTCACATATTGAAGATCTGTATATGTACAGAAACGGATTGTTAAATTAATTTATAAACGTTCTGTAAGGACCAGCACAGTTCCACGTTTCCGTGAGCTCAGACTTTTACCATTACGATATTTATACGTTTACGTCATACATACGTCATACTTATAACATGAGGAATCCAAACATATTTGCTGGTGTTTGATGCAATAATGTAAAATATAGGCGTTTCTATCTCTTTCTGGCCAGTAACGGTTTCATATGTTACCAAAGCATCTAAAACTTCTCACAATAGAGCGCAAACACCAATTCGAACGTGAATTACAAATTTGGCTGTCTAATGTAAATGATATTGAGAAATATTTTTAACTACAGCACTGCATATTTTTTCTTTCGATTCATATCGGTTCGCCGATAAACCAGAGGCAATTGAACTCTTGGAACACAACATTTGGCGAATTATTAGCGAGATACGGCCACAATACGCAATTTCTGCGAAGAGTGATAGAAAATTGGACCTCCATATTACGCCATATACGCGCCAGCCGCGGATGCCACATGGCCAGAATCACATTCAAGCATTAATGGCATAAAATTATCTATCCAATAAAGCTAGTCTCACTGATATTCAAAATGTTTTTCTATGTTCTACTTTAATTTAAAATGGTGAACCTCTAAAAAACACCCTTTATTATGTGTATGTACTCATATAGTTTCTCACATAGGCAGACGTAATAAGAAAACTTTACGAAACATTAATTTGTTCGTTAGATAGTTTTGAATGTTTCCCAAATGCCAATTTTATTCGCCATTGTTAAATTTCATATATATGCGATGGAAACGCTAACGAGCATCGTCTAAAACAACATGTTGCATGTTACATGAAGATAATTCTTCTTCTATCATAAAAATCGACGATATGTAGTGATAGTTAATCAAAATGCCATTAAATCGATATAAAATCAAAATTCAATGAAAATTGATAACAATAACAACATAATGCCAACGATTTCGTATATTTAATGACGCCAGTTCAATTAAATTGCGCGCTCCAAATTTTTTTGTTTTTGTCTTTATATCAACGTTAACTCAATTATTATTAATTTTATGTATTAAGTAAGTTATAAAATTTAATAACATTTAAAAGGGGTCTACTACAATATTGGACTCTTTTGAAATACTCGGAAGTTTATTATTTAGTAGTGTCACCCAATTAATTTTGGTATAGTAGAATTGTCAATTAATCAGTTTTGTGCGAAATTCTAAGTAAAAGCGGGACTGTTTTGTATAATGCAAATATTGAGTTTTACATTATTTGGATTAAGCGTCTTCCGGTATACTACAAAATAATTATAAGGGAACTTACAGTAAAAACAGTAAAAACGTGCTCGTGTAAGTATATCTAGCAATATGAAATTACTTTATAGTACTTAGTGATGAGGTGAATGCTAAGCTAATTGACAGGTCTCAATTTACTGTAATACTTATATGACCGACACTGATCGGTGTATGTATCTGCGTAAGTGTGGTTTATACGGGGAGGACGATTTGGACATTGGTGGATGGATAGGAGTGTTACTTTATTTCGTGGTGCCCTGATATATTTTTGATTCTTAATTAATATTCAATTTACATATCCAGCACATAGCTAGGATATAGCTTTGTGAAGTTGGTCCAAATTTATATCCCAAAAAAATACAAATTTTTACTCTGGAAATACCAACATCAATTGCAAATACTACCATGACAGAAAACTATAAAGACATCAAATTTCTCATATTTTTGAAAACTAAATACATATTGTTGGCACCTTATGGCGAGAATGGTTCATCATATATAGCTGCTTTGAGAAGTTGAGATTTTGATTATTGGCTATCGATCGATCTTACTATGATTTTCGAGTAGTTACAGGCTGCTCTGAGAATCCCAAAACTGCAATTAGTATTCACAATGCTGGCATGAGCATGATGAAACTAAGTCAGTTCTGCGATAGCCACTGCACATGTGTTGAAATATCATCGGAAGCTGGTTCACTCTACCTATTTTTAATATATGCCCACTGTATTAGTGAACCGATCGAGTACCATCTGTGCAAAATTGAAAAGATCTTAGGCTCTCTATCGGGTCAACAGAAAAAGGTAATGATCCTCGGAGACTTCAATGCAAGAAGTAAAATGTGGCATGACCGTTTAACCGATGAAAATGGAAGAAAAGTAGAGGACTTCGTGTCTAGGAGTGACCTCTTCATAATGAACTTGCAGGGGCACCCAACGACGTTCTCGTCTAATGGGAACTTCAATATCGACCTAACCATAGTCAATGGAGCCTTGCTTGGCTCGATAGTTGGGTGGTGTGTCAGAGAAAGTTGGACATCTAGTGACCAAAGAGTCATTACGTTTAACTTAACAAACTCGCCTCAGAGCAGTCCGCTTGCAAGTAGCAAAACTTCGAGATTCGCCATTAAGATAGCTGACTGGGGTCTATTTGCTAGACACTTAGTTAGCTCTTGGGACAGTGTAGAAGCACTTCCAGAAATAGACGCTGTAGATGAAATTGATGCTCGTGTGGAGCTGATCTCAGCACAGTTAGCCAGTGTCTGCAACAACTCAATTCCTAAGAAGAGAGTTGCGAAGAAACAGAACAGTTGGTGGAACTCTAATCTAAGGAAACTTAGATGTTCTATGTACAAGCTTAGACGAGCCTACCAGACGGAAAAGAACCAAATAGCAAAAGAGTTAAAATTGTCTCGCTTTAGAGTAGCAAGGAATAAATACTTCCATGAAGTATTTATTGCAAAACAAAATAGTTTCCAACGGTACGTCACGGAACATGGTAATAAAGACCCATGGGGACTTGTATATAAATTTGCCGCTGGCAAAGCAAGATCCCCAGAAGACTTTAACACCATCAGGAAGGCAAATGGAGTCGTCACTGATACGTGGCATGACACACGCTTGGAGTTACTCAACTTATTTCTTCCGGACGAAACGCCAGACGTAACTGGGCCTCAAGCAGAAATGCGCGAGATCGCTACCGACAATAGTTGGAACGATGCGGAAGACCCCCCATTTACATGGGAGGAGGTCACCAGTGCCTTAACTTGCTTCAAGCGTAACAAGTCCCCTGGACTGAATAACTTGAACGCTGAAATAATCCAGCTGGCATGGCCCATCATAGGGTCTAGCATAGTAAAATTATTAAACAGCTGCTTAAAATTTGGTTACTTCCCCAAGGTGTGGAAAAAGGGTGAAATGATCATAATCAGGAAACCTGGTGATAGAGATCCACTATGTTCAAAATCTTATAGACCCATAATGTTACTACCAGTTATGGGAAAGCTCTTAGAAAGGTTGCTTGTCACTCGCACTATACCACGAGTTGAACAAAGCGGACTGTTCTCGGACAAGAAATTCGGATTTCGACGTAGCATGTCTACTGAGGATGCGATAGTCCGCCTAACCAACACTGTCAAAACCCTAAGTTCGAAATATGTTATGGGTATATTCTTGGACATTGCCGGAGCATTTGATAATCTTACGTGGCCTAGTGTCATCTCCCTAGAAACACGATGAATGGTTTTAGGAGCTACTTCAGTAATCGATACGCAATAATCAGAAACATGTATGGTTTTGTTTCAAAGCAAATTACAAAAGGATGTCCTCAGGGCTTTATTTTGGGTCCTCTAGTCTGGAATATCGTGTTTAACACAAGCATCATCGACGACTTTGAGGAAATTGCATTCGTGGATGACAAAGTCATTCTGATACATGGCAACTCGAGACTCGAACTTCAGCGCCGAGGTCAAATCGCAATAAATAAAATGATCCAATGGTGTGAAGTACATAAGATGTCACTATCAGCAGAAAAAACAGTGATGCTGCAACTAAAGGGCAAATTTGACTCTAGTCGACCACCAACGATATCACTAAACGGTAAAAACATGAAAATGGTCAAGTGCGTTAGATATCTAGGTGTTGACCTTAATGAACGAATGGGCGTAGCATCCCACGTTCTTAGAGTCTGCGAAAACGCTAAGTAGCTATTCCACTCTTTGGCGAGAGTGTCAAGAGAAGGATGGGGACTTATTCACAAAACACTGAAGTTAATATACAAAGGTGTGGCGGAGGCGCTTTTCGCGTATGCGGCGGCTGGTTGGTATGATAGGTTAAACTGTCACCATATCAGGTCACTAGAAAGTGCTCAGAGGAATATCCTACTAGGAGCAACAAAAGCTTACCGAACGGTATCTAAAGATGCTGTAGTGGTTCTGGCTGGTGTACTCCCGGTTGATATTCTAATCAAAAAACGAGCGAACTTGTACCACCTAAGAAGGCGTGGCCAAAATAATATAGGTGAATATGTACATGCTGCTGATAGTAGACAGGATCAATATAATAGTAAAAATGATATAGAAGCGATTGACCTCTGGCAACGAAGGTGGAATGAATCAGCCAATGGAAGGCATACCTTTGGCTTCATTCCTGATATTAAAGAAAGACTAAAAATTAAATTACCACTGACGAGCTCGATGTGCCAAATTATCTCTGGACATGGTAAGTTTAAAGCATACCCGCAGAGATTTAAGATAACGACTCAGTGTCAATGTTTATGCGGATCGGAAGTAGAAGACGTTAAGCACCTACTTTTCGAATGTAACGAGGTGACGGTTTTGTCACTAAAACATAAGTGGCTTGGTAACATGAACATACATGAATTACCACTGCCTATATTACTAAGCAACGACCTACTCCCGAAGTTTCAGCCATATTGTGCTGAACTGCTCAACGTCTTAAAAGAACGGAACAGTGTACAATAGTAGACTGGTAAAACGGAATGTATGTGTCTCCCCGTGACTAGGGACGGTAACGTTATAATTTTTGAATTATAACGGCTGAAATGTACAAACACTGGTATCGGTTGACTGCGCCAATTAATTTACATGAAAATTGGCTAAGTAAACCGATACAAATTTGAATAATTCTTAGTTTAAAGTTATACCTAGGTATAAGAATTGACGTAAATTTTTCCGGAAATGTTGACTACGACGAATGAATGAATAAAAAAGTTCTGGTTCTAACCTTTACCAGCGCAAAGTTATGCTGAGTATCAATGCCCAATAAAGCAAGTACTTTTTTCTGCGCACTGCGAATAGTATACTCTACCCCTTCTAGTTGGATTTGTTTTTATGCCAGAGATTATTTGTTCTAAAACGTGATCGTTTAGTTTTCCTGAAAGGTGAGCCTTTGTAAGGAGCTCTTTTAGATGTACGAGAAGAACTGCCTTGTAGTGGGCTGCATTCATTTGAATCTACAGAAATCCATTTTATAGATAACTTGATACTTTTTCGAAAGATATTGCTGTTCGCCAAATACTGATTTTTATTTTTTTTTTTTGTACGCAGGTTTCACTAAATTATCCGTATAATTTCTTTACCGCTTTTCAGTTGATATCATAGATGCATCATGAATAGTTGATATCATCCGCGCCAACATTTTATTTTTCATGTGGAAGAAGAATGGATCCTTTCCATACAAAAGTCATGTGCCTTCTCTGAAGATTCTTGGACTTTTCTATTAGTATCTTTGGCAAGCAACGGTTCTCCCGTATGGTATCACATACAAGTGTTTTCTTTTCTAATATCTTGATAAACATGATGCCAATAATCATGATACGCCTCCAAGACTGATAATATTTGTTTCTTGTAGCTTTTTTCCTTCGCCCGAATAGATCTCAAAGTTGCAAATGTCACTCACTTTCACAAAGCATTCTCACTAAAAGCCCATATTTCGTTATTTTTGCCGGAATATATGTATGTTCTGAAGCTGATACGTCCTCTCCATGGTATCATTGCTTTATCAAGTGATAACTGCTGTTTCGGTACATACAGAGATAGAAATTTTGGAAAAATGTAATCCAATAGAGGCCTAATTTTACAAAATCGGCCTCCACTACTTAAATTTATTTTGTGCATTATCACCGAGATGGAAATATGTAAGAATTTCCTCAAATCTCATTCTGCTCATAGTTTTATGGAATATTGGCGGTTCAACCAAAGGGTCCGTCGACCAGTAATCTCTCCAACGTGATTTTTTAGTTTGTTCCATCGATATCAATAACCCACGAAACTTTTTCATATCACTAGTTGTAACTTCCGTCCATGGTAAAGTTTTAGCAGAATTTTTATGAAATTATTTCATTTGGATCATTTGGAAGTCATATAAATTGGGTTGAGATACAACTAAAAAAAAAAGTCGTTATCAAAAAATAAATCCGTTACTTACCGTTCTAACTTTTCTTATTTGCCGTTTTGGTGGTAAAATGTCAGATTCACCACTTTCTGAATCACTACAATTTATTTCGTAGTTACTTGGACAATCAGATATATCATCCGCGAATAATTCATTGAAATTTTCTTCACCGTTACGTACCGTCACGGAATTACTAAAATAGTTTTTTTTTATTATTTAAATTATTACAAATGAATCCAATTCATCTAGTAATTTTTCTTTCTTAATTTAGTCATTAATGAATGAGAAGAGGTCCAATGGCTATTCTTAATGAGCAGTTTTGATGTTTGGTTTCTGCTCCGGAATTATGAATTCAACTATGTATTGCCGACATTATTTATTTTTAGCTAGTTTGGAACTTGGTATTTCCAGCAGATTGAGTCGATTCGGAATTAACTGATTTAGTTTATTCTGTTCCTCAAGGCTATTTAAAATTGCCTGAACATTGTTTTTTAAATTTTCGGTACCGTTGGTATCATTTTCCTTTGAATTTGAAGAGATCTGCGCATATGTATAATTCTCCCTACGCATAGGTACTTCATTTCTTGCTCGTTCCTTGTTTGGATGACTTAGAGGGGGTTTGCGATCCCTCATTTTCTGTAGCTGCTTGGCAACCTCACATCCTCGGTAGCTGGCTGGATGCTGCCCATTACAATTTATAGATTTTACTTACAGATTTTTATTTCTAGGTCCTCTATTATTGAATTATACTTTCACAGGTTGAATGTAGTCCTCTTGCCATGACCTTGATGGACGATCGTTTTTATTTTCGTACGTGTCGTACGAAGACGTTGTTGTACGAGTTAACTCGTCACCGGTCAACAATGTGTTAAGCTTTTACCATAAATTGGGAGGTCTCAGTGTTGTTTGGTCGAAATCGGTTCACTGAAAGTGACATCTTTTTAATTTGCGGTAAATATTTTGAAAAAATAAAATAAAAAAATAGAAATAAAATATTGTAAACTAATTTTGTAACAAAACCGGTCCAGATCAGTTTTCAAAAATTTAAGAGGAAATGACAATTTTTGACAAAAAACCCGGTTTTTAATAACAATTCGCCCCCATATTGATCGATCGGGATGAAACTTCATTTAAACTTTTTTTATAAATTGAGAGATCCTAGTGAGTTTTAGCCGACCTCGGTCCACCGGAAATGGCATATTTTATAGGAGAAGGAGCATTTTTGTTTCGCAAATATTTTGAAAAGTATATTTTCGAAAAAAACGATTAAAACATAAAGATTGTAAATTAAATTGCAAACAAAAGTTGAGATACTAGTTCAGACCATTTTTTAAATTTTATCTGAAATGATGAGTTTTGACAAAAATACTTTATTTCTTTCGGCATCTCCATATACCCGATCCGTCTGACCTATCTATCGACTATTCAGTATAAAACTGTCATTAAAACTAGAAATTAGGCTCACAAAGTTAAACTCCATTTACTATTATATTCAATTGCAAAAAAATATAAAAAACCATTTGTTAGGCACAGATAACCTTTACCATTGGAAAATATCAGGACTATGTAATTGAGACCTAATGGCGAGAATGGCTCTTATAAAGCCGCTATGAGAACACACTTTATATCTTAATAGAAGTAAAGATTTTGCGTATTGGTCATCGGTCTGACTATTATTTTCGAATAGCTCTGGTTCTAACCTTTACCAGAGCAAAGTTTCAGGCAGATGAAATTATGGTGAAGATTTTCGAATTGATTTTGTATTCGAAAGCGGGTCTATAAGGCAAGGCCTTACATGCTTGCCTACAAATTCCTTGTCACTAGTTTGTACCGGATTAGCAGCTTGATTAGCATTTTCTAGCCTTGATACAAAAGATTAGCTTTTGCAAATTGATCTTTAATTTTTTGCTCTTTTTGAGTGTTTTGGACACTCTTATTTGGACTCAGTGTCTGGGGTACTGTCTTTAAATAATCTTTTTCTTTTTTCAACTAATTATCAGAACTATTTAATATTTCTTGTATGAGGTTAAAATCTTGTTTTATCTTTTGAAGCAATTCTTTAAAGACCGGTGCTTTTATATTTTCAAGATAAACTTTTTTGTAAATCAGTTGATGCTTTAATCGGTTCTGGTAGGCGCATCTTCCTCACCATTTTTATCATTCTTAGTATATGCATTTCTCCTGCCACTTTTATCGGTTCCAATAGTTGTGCTTCTTCCACTGCTTTTAGCGGTTCCAGTAGAGCATCTCCATCATTTTTATCAGATCTTGGCCATGATGGTGGTAGAAAACGTGTTACATCCAGCTATTAAGATAAATATACAGGGGTCGGCACTCGAAGTGTTCCAATTAAAAATGCTGTAAATTTGTCAATTTTTATTTTTTTTTATTTCAAAACTTCAGTATATCGTAAAAAGATTTTAGATTTAACAAAAAATATGTTATTGTTCGATGTAGCCACTTTAAGCGCGGATAATATCAATGAATGTAGTCTGTTGGTATTTCGTCCCATTTTCATCGAACAGCAATCTTTAAGGCGTCGACCGTCTCATATTTTTTAGTTAATTGTTTGGCCTTCAGAATGGACCATATGGAAAATCCATTGGGTTTAAGTCCGAGGAATATGGTGATCATTGTTGTGAAGAAATGAAGCTAGGAACTTTTTCTTGTAAACAACGTTGGGTTTCACGGGCTTTATGGGATGGTTAAAACGTCCAATGGTTTCTACCGACAAGATAACAAAGCATCGTTTAAAATTTTTTCATGGTATATTTGTTGATTTACTTTTACAATGAAAACGTTCAATGAAAACGAGTGGTGAGTGTCCTGAAGCGGTTACCGCGGCCCAAGCCATCACTGATATAGGCGCTTGCTTTCGCAGATCAATTCACTGGCCTAAATTGTCGTTTGATTAGCACTCTAACCAAACACGATCGTTTTGTTTGTTTACATATTGCTGAACCGTAAAAATTTTCTCATCAGAAATGACGTCAACGTGTAAGTATTTTAACACCTTTGCTCTTGCTAGGTGAACTGCCTTTTGTGCAGGTGTTAAATCTTGAGGTGGTTTTAATTCCACAATGTATGCCCTTTCAAACCTATATAGCCACTATGGGAGCCAATCTCTGAGTTTTTTTAATTTACCACCACATCCTTCATAAAAATCGCGAGAAGCGGGAATGTTTAAAATTTTTAGAAATGCGCACTTGCCTAAATATCTGTCTAAAATATAATGTATTATAAATTATTTTTGGACACCCGCATAAATTTCTTTCCAAATTATAAAAGCGTCCAATAATTTAAAAGTGTCTAAAAACTTCACATCGGTCCCATATTGATTGATTGGGATGAAACTTCATTTAAACTTTTTCCATAAATTGAGAGGTCCTAGTGATTTTTGGCTGACCTCCTCGATCCACCGGAAGAGGCAGATTTTATAAGAGTATTTTTTGCAAATATTTTGAAAATTATATTTACGAAAAAAAAAACGATTATGACATAAACATTGTAAATTAAATTTCAAACAAAACCAGTTCAGATCGTTTTTTAAATCTTATCTGAAATGACGAGTTTTGACAAAAAAACTTTATTTCTTTTGGCATCTCCATAGCCCAGACGGATCAACTATATTCATTATAAAACTTCGTACTTAACCTTTTAACATTAATTGAGAGCTCCCTTCCAAAATTTGATGGACATCTGTGTACCGGAAGTGGTAGCTTCATTGGGAGCATTTCAATTTTTGCAATAATGTTGTAAAGTCTAGCATGTACAAAAACGACGAAGAGTTAAAATAATAAAATAACTTTAAAGATTAAATTTTCAATCAAGGGTTAACCAGTTGGTTTTCTGTAATTTAAACAAGGATAATGATTTTTAATTATTTACACAGACAGTTTTAACAAAAGCCCGGTAAGTTAAATTTTGCACTTTATAATTCAAGTGTGGTGAATTCGAGATCTAGGTATACATTCTAGGTAAAATAAAGTCAGGTGTTGGCTACAACAAAAATATCTCTCCATTTTTAAATGCTTTTCAAATTCGCGTAAAGGCTGAGACAGTTTCCTACATTTTTGCACTTTAATAGAACTTGATAAGTTCACGTACAGTTTTTTAGACTTTTTTCGTTGCATTTTGTTGCAAACTTATTTTATACTTTTAGACTAACAGATTTTTGTAAATAAATAGTTTATCCTTTTCGATAGTGGTAATTAGCTCTATCTGTCTTAAGAAGTCAATTGACAAATGGGTATTACCAACGAAACTAGATCATTGACACAGTTCGGTGTAGCAATGACCTTTTTCTGTTATCGTTACCGATCGATTTTAAATTATGAATGCTGTTGATCATGGTCGCTTGCTGCAAGATAATCCGCAATGACTTTTTTAACTTGCATCATCGCATCAATGACACCATAGATGAAGTGCACATATAGTATATCTTAATTCTTAACCCAAGTCTAACCACTTGTTTATTTATTTTGACCACATAATAAATTACTTTAAATTTGATTAATGCTAAATGAAAATGTATATAACCAAACTCATCACAAACTCATCTCTTTGTTGTGTGTGGGATGTTGGCAACCGGTTTTCTTATATATTGTTGTGAGTTGTGGCTTCTTATTTATGGTCACGTGTTCCAATATTATTATGCGGCTTTGTGAAAGTCGTAATGATTATTTTACATATATATAGTTGGACACGTAATTTTTTTTATTAATTAATCGAATAATTTGTTTTAGTATAGTGGTTTTTAGTTCACAAGTGACGTAAGGCCAACTATAGGAATGATATAATGAGAAATTCCAAGTCATGCTATATTTTCATCTTCTTTATTAAGTAGGTGCAACTTTATTACGTGCGTGTATATTATTTCCTTCCTCTATGTTCTAAGATTTTTGGAGTAAACAACTTAATTACAACCACTCCAATTAAGCATTTATACAGTATATAGTAGCTGTTATCGCATAGTTTCTTGAGTTACGCGACAAATTAATTTTGATTGTGGGATACGCGTCATTTTGTCTTGTTACAGTACGAGTATATAATTAAAATGTTCTGTAGTTGTTGTGGTCGGTAAATATGTTTGATTTACGGCAAATCTGAGTTATCGCGTACAACTATGCACTATTATAATACGAGTATGTAGAAAAATTTCCACATCCCACGCAACATTTAACGATGAATTATGAGATTACATATGTTAATAATAATAATCCATTGAATTATTCATCAGCGGAGTTTTTGCGTTAATTAACTCTCGCGGTATATAAGAAAGTTTACTTATATTTATTGAAATGACCGATCGTTACCTATTTTACTTCTTCCATCACACCGTGTACCTATAAACTACATTATGTATACATTCCGAGTAACTAGGACAGAGTTCGATAAAATGTCATGAAATACAAAAAAAATTTTGTTTTTGTCTTTTTCTTAATCGATTTTCTTTGAATCAATATACACAAATATCCAAAGATTGTGTACAATTATCGTGATGTGACCTTGATATCGATGATCAAATATCTTAGAAATGAACAATATTTTCTTAATATACTTTGTTACTTATTGTAAAATAAAAAATACAAATATTACACGAAACCGGTAACGGCGGTTATACATTTTCTTATTAAATGAGTTGTAATTTCTTAACTAATTTATAATTTTTCTTGTTTTTGTTTTAGGTTCGACGATCGTTAAAAATACGTGGGCGACGCAAAGAGAAAGAAAAATTACCAAGTGGTATAACAGCTGATTATAGTGCCGAATTTTTTGCACAATTAGATATAGATCGGGGGATCGAATCGTTTCGGGGTAGTGAAGAAGTTGTTACAATACCAAACGCAACCATTGATAATAATGGTGAGGTCACATCATCGTCGACGTCACCGACAACTTCAAATGAGAAAACGGTAAGTGAATGATTTATTTGGCTTTTATTACTTAGTTGAATGCAGTTTTACGGGTTAATTCTCACATATTTGAGATTCTACCTTAATCTCTTTTTGAGTTCGTATACGATTTTGCCGCAATTTTGTCGTTTTTTGTTATTGCCCCCAAAAAATTGTAAAGAGAGAAGGGTAACGTACTTCTTTAGAAAGTTGTTCGGGGCGGTTTTCCTATTCGGATTAGTTTTGAATTTTCTAATTGTCTAGTTAGAGAATACGATTAAAGTGGCAGTCTCTTATCATAAACAGTTTCTTAAACCGCAGTTCAAGTAATATTAAAGCCCTGAAATTCACCGAAAATCGTTTGGTTTGTTTGAAACTCTTTTGAATTTCTGATTTCTGAAAAAATCGGCTTGACTTCTGAATAGGTATCTTGTAAATTTTTTCCCAAGTCTCGATGTAAAAAAATTCCCTAAACGGCGAAGGCAAAGGCATTACATAAAGTTACTGCATTTGTCAAGCTATAATATGTTTTCTTACACATCAAAGCCAACTAATCCAAATCAAGCGTATAATTCAGTCTATGACATAATGTATTTGAGGCAAATAGTACGAAAGCTTACCCAAAACACGTCCGGTCTATGATCAAATAAAACAGTTGCAGGTGAAATCAAAGTGTTGGTTTTATTAATATTGATTGTACAATTAAGAACTAGGAATTCATAAGTGTTCGCAACATTGCCTCCAACTATATTTTTTTACTTAATTTAATTATCCATATATTTTACTCAAGTTGAGAAAAATTCATAAAAACTTCTAATCTCTTAACTCTACTAAACCTATAAATTTAAACTAAATGACGGTTACAATTTATGTTCCAGAACGGATAGAACAATATAATACTGTGGGCAAAAAATAGTAAGACTTTGTTCATAATTTTAAAATTCTTTATTTATTTCTCCAAATCTATTTCGCCCCCCTCAAAGTAATCCCCTCCGGCCTCAATACACTTGTGCCAACGTTCTTTCCAATCCTCGAACCAGTTGTTAAAGTCAATTTCCGGAATAGCCTCCAATGCGCGTAGCGGTTCACGTTTAATGTCTTCAATTGACTCAAAACGGTTGCCCCGGAGCGGTAATTTGAGTTTGCTGAACATCCAGAAGTCACACGGAGCTAAATCAGGCGAATACGTTGGTTGCGGAACGATATGGGTGGAATTTTTGGCGAAAAGATCACGTAAAACCGATGCAGTATGAGAAGGTGCATTATCGTGATTCAAAAACCAAGAGTTGTCGACCCATAGTTCCGGCCTCTTTTTATGAATAGCTTCGCGCAAACGACGCATAACACTCAAATAGTATTCATTGTTAACAGTTTGGCTGGTCGGAAGGAACTCGGAGTGCACCACATCTCGATAATCGAAGAAAACTGTCAACATCACCTTGATTTTGGACTTGCTTTGACGTGGTTTTTTCGGTTTCGGCTCACCTTTGGCATGTTATTCGGCCGATTGTTTTTCTGTTTCCGGGTCGTAAGCATAGACCCAAGACTCATCGCCAGTTATAATACGTTTCATGTCATTCTGATAGTCGGAAAGCATTGTTTCACAGACGTTAACGCGACGCTGTTTTTCCAAAAAATTGAGTGATTTTGGAACCAATCGTGCTTTCACTGATTCTTCCGGTATTTCAACGATGCCAGTAAGGTCTCTGACTGTTAATCGTCGATTCTCGAGCACCAATTCCTTGATTTTATTAATGTGTTGATCATCAGTTGATGTTGATGCCCATCCTAGGCGTGGTTCGTCGTCAACACGTTCTCGACCCTCTTTGAACAATTTGTACCAATCAAAAACACTTGCTCGCGACATACAATTATCACCGAAGGTCTTTTGCAACATTCTGAACGTTTCGGTACCACAAAATTGATTCCGCACACAAAATTTAATGGATCTTCTTTGTTGAATAATTTCACTCATTGTAAAAATCTCCGAATGCACTTTTTGTACTTCAGAAAGACAAGCGTATACTAAACACTAATGATTATTTTGATGTGACATTTGGCACAGATGTCACTGACAGTCATACCAACATAGAAAAAAAATATTTCGACGAATGGTTTTCCGCGCGAAATTTTAATTAAATGGTCTTACTACTTTTTGGCCACAGATACAATGCATATAATTTTAATTATGAAAAATGTGGTTTTTATTTATCAATCTTGAACTAATCTCCGAATCAGGGGATTAACGGAAAATTCAGCAATCTCTTGAAATCGATTAACATCATATTATCAAAATTGTGAAGATCCCGGGTGGAATAATGTCTCGGCAGATCTTAAATAAGCTTAAGAAGTTTATTTTAAGTTATTTGTAGTTTCTTGAAATTAATATCAGCACATGTTCCCCATACTGGTGCACCATAAGTATTGCTCGAAATATGATTTTGCATATAATTAATTTATTTTCTATGGTAAGCTTTGATTTGCGGTTTATCAGAGGTTACAGAATTTTCATGAGGTTGTTAACTTTAGAGATTGCGTACATAATGTGTTTGTTAAGGTATTTAACATTATCTTCCCAAGAAATCGAATTATTGTCTATTTGAAAATTCCTATTAGGAAGAAAATTAGATTTCCAACGCCTAGAAAAGTTTTCTCAACATTCAATTTTACCTTCCATTTGATGAAGTAAGCATTTGGCATATTAATACCATTTTCCAGAGTCAAGATAATTTGACTCGGATTCGTGGAACTGGAGATTAAAGCTGAGTCATCAGCATATAGTACTAGGTCACAATCGGGCGGCGTTGGTATATCATGAATAAACATATTGAACAATGTTGGGCTCAATACAGCTCCCTGAGGAACGCCTGAACGGACAGGCACTTTTTCAGAACCGAAAATGTTCTATCACTCAAGTAATCCTTTAAAAATTTTACAATGTAGACTGGTGTATTTAACAGCATTAGTTTAAGTATTAGAGCATCGTGCCACACGCTCTTAAAGGTTTTTCTATATCCAACAAGACAACTCCGGCGGAAAGCTTGTTACGAAGATTATCCTGAATGATATGGAGCAGTCGTTTGACTTGATGATTAGCTGAATGATACTGTCTAAACCCAAATATTGAGTTGCTTATAAGATGATTTTGTAATCTTGACAAAATTATGCGTTCACCTATTTTTGATACTGAGCAAAGAAGGCTAATCGGTCTATAATTCATTGGGTTACCGGTATCTTTATTTGGTTTGGGCACAGGAATTACTAAAGCATGTTTCGAAGCCTGTTTCGAAATATTTCAATATCATAACCAAATTACGGTTTTAAGTGATTTAATGCTGGTTTGGCATATTCAATGTTATCATTTGGAGAACTATTGAGAACAGTAATGGACGATTTTACCATGTTTGCCAAAGGAGAGTCGTTATGGAATGTAGGAATGAGACTAAAACAGAAGCAAACGCGTTTGCTTTTTCTTTATCAGTAATGAGCAACCGATTATCATGCTTTAACGGTGGTAAAAGTCTATTTTTATTTCTTATAACCTTGGTAATTTTCCAGAAGGGTTTTGACCCAGTATCAAATTCACTGAGTAACGTGTTCCAGCGCACATTGCGTAGTAGAATGACTTGAAAATCAATCTCAGCTTTCCATTCAAGATAAACCCGCTTGATGATCGGATCCCTAGTTCGTTGCCATTGACGCCTTCGAACATTTTTGACTTTAATTAACATTTTTACCGAATCAGGCAATACACGATCTATATATTTACGTAAGTATACTTTTGGTACGGAAACATCACGTGCATTGCATAAATGAGATATCACGTTTTGCAATTTCTTATCAATATCGTTAGTACAATACAAATTTTTTGTTAGTACAAATTTTGTAAGTGTTTCCTGTACCATCTTCACTTAACTTTTCTATAACAAAATGTCACAAGAGGACCGATGGCAAATCGTTGCGTTGATTTGAAATAGAACAACACGATGGTCAGAATATAATTGGGATGCTGTGAATGGCTCTGTGATAGTATGGATATTGTTAGTTAAAATTATATTCAAGCTAAAAGGTTGAGCCTTGAAGAATAAAGGTTATATGTAGGGGTTAGTAGGATAATAAACACTTAGCCCTCGATTCGGTATTATGTCGTGCACTATATGACCAGCTTTATTAGCTTTTGAGCAACCCCACAACCTGTGTCGTGCATTCAAATCAAAATACGCTCACAAATAAGCTCTTGTGAGTTACAAATTAGGCTTAGATCCAACTTGAAATTATTCAATTACCGGGTAAGTAGATCGGTATTAATTTCAAACTTTCAGATTCACACTTTATATTAAAGCCTAGGCATTCAATTACATTTGTCTTGTACCACTGAAGAAGAGAATGATGAATTCTCCTACTAATCAACACGGCAATGCCCGCTCCTATTTGTTACCGTTAAATTTCAAAAATAATCTGAAGTTGTTGACTTTTCGTTCGGCATTTTTGAAAGCGGTCGTTGACTTCTTGAACGATTTTAGTTATCTCCGGAACTGAAAATAGTTCATCATGTTTGGGATGTATAGTATGCTCGTAAGTAGGTTGGTAATTTTTTTCGGCAGTGACCAAGTTCTTCCACCAACCTTGCTGCCTAGGAATCGGCAAAGTTAGGAAACTGTTATGATCTAGTACTGTGGGTGGTCTCACAGTATGAGCAGAATGCGATTTGTTATGTTGACCCGATACTTAGCCGGAAAAAACGCGATGGCAACATCAAGCTATCACTATCAAAGTTTACTATTTTAGCCCCAAAAAATGTTACTATCGTAGCAGTAAACAGTGTCATGATACCCCGTCATGACATATTTTAATGTATGTTTAAGTTATTCACGATTTGCTTGCTAGCCTAGCCAAAACTCAGCATATATATGAGCTAGCTCGATACTCAACCAGAAAAATGCGACGCCAAAACTAAACTATTACTATCGTGAGAGTTTCAAAATTTCACTAAACATGACAGTAAACAGTGTCATGATACCGAAATCTTTCAGCCCGAAATTTTCAGAAAAATTCTATCTGGAATTATCTAGATATAGTCGTTTGAATCTTCCCTCACAGGCGATTCACGGGCACTTGATATATACCACCGGATTTGTTGAAGATTTAACTACAAACTGAGAGATTTTCAACCAAATTCTATTTGAAATTGGCTAAATATAGTCGTTTGAATCTCGTGTCACCCGTAAATTTCATATCAATCCCCCAACTTGGGACTCCTCTCCAATATTTTTGACATTCATCTTTGGTACGGAGTCAGCAGACATTTAAAATAACTCGTTGTTATTAGGCTCAATAGCACCCCCGCAATTGGACTGTGTTATCTGTGGGTTCGGCTTAAATACCCATTGTCATTTTCTGCGACGTAGTTTGATGAAGAGTGACTGTTTTGTGAGTTTGGTGATCCAGTCTGACCCCAAGACTTTATAATCCATCCCAGGCATTTATTGATGAAGACCTGAAGTTTATTTGACAATTGATCAGAAACTCCATTTTTCGCTTCCATACAAAAGAGCTGTGTTCACGCTTCTATTAAAGATGCGGTGTTTGTGACGGTTCTCTAATATGCTTGGTGTACACCAAATTTTCGCCAATAAGCGGTACGCATCGCGGCCACTTATATGCAGACCAGAACATAGAACATCCAGCTCCGAGCCATCGTTTGTTGTAATAAGGCTACCTAAGTAGCAGAAATTCGCTACATTTTCATTATGCATGTTATCCACGCTTAATAGCTGCAAAAGATTAAAGTTTGTTAAGTGATGATAACGCCATCTTTTCAGTTGTTCAGAATTTTGTTCTGTGTTATCCCTTCTCTTATAACTGCTGTTAGAGCTAATGCCAGGACTGGCAACAATCAAGTTGTTCTTGCTTTATGGTGGTCTTTTATACGAGTATGGTAGAGAATGATCTTGTGTTTCCCCGTCCCGCGTGGTTTTCTGATTACACAAATAGGCACGTCGCATATTTCCTAAAGTCGAGAGTTCTTCGGTTCCATTCGCAATTTCATTGTAGAATTTTTTTTGCCTACGCAATCCTCTTAACACGGAATTTCGATGTGGTTTTATTCTTAAACTATTGCTTTAAACGATGTTTATTGCCTATTTCCAGCCTTACACCAGTTTGGTTTTTCCAAACGCCAACCCGCTTGCTTTCGTTGATTTATCTGCAAGAAGCTTCCGGAAACTATAGCCTCATCTGTCAATCAATTCCATCATAGGTCAGTAGTTTTGTTTTGCGTTCGTTGAAAATACATTTTCCAGACGATTTATTAGCCCAACATAAAATCTCAGCGCCAATGGTGATGTATTCTTCAGACATCCAGTTCAACTTTTATACACGTTTATATAGCTAGTAGCTTGTTGCAAGAGAGACAACCGCTCCACCACATTCTCGCATGGAGAACAGAAGCGATATTTTATTGGTTATAAGGCGCCAATGCCTAGCCTCAATATGAAGTGTCGTTGAGTATAATCAATTTCTTCTGGCACCCCTTCTATACTTTACCACCTGATTTAATTAGTGTTACCAAGGAGCCCTGAAAGGAGGTTTAAATCTGCGTATTTGCCTCTAAAATTTGTAAATAAGAATTCATAATACAATTATTGCTTCAGTGTTTGCCTCTGCAGACTTAAAACTGTCATCAATGCTCTTAGTAATTTTTTACACTGGCTGTCATACCTGACTACATCCTCTACTAAGAATATTTGGCCATAAATACTGCTGGCTTCTGTTGGTAACTCACTTTCGTTGCTGGACAGCTCGGGTACTTCTTTAGTAATTCTTAAAGCTCAAAATAATTTTACTAAACCTAACAACTGCCACCAGGGAAACAGGAGTCCTTTTACCCTAACCCATCTTTACTCTTTCCGACTTCTAAAAAAACAGGCTATTTGAGCCGCGCCTTATTGCATATTTTAAATTCTGATCGCCTTTTCATCAAATTGGGTTTGTACAGTTTATCTGTTAATTCACACTGTTATTAGAGAAATTTTATGTTGTTCGATTACATTTGTACACGGCCGATATAACTCGCGATCACAAATTGTCTTGAGACCATTCAAATTTCATATTATCCACCTTTAAAGTACTGTTTGGAGCGATATGTAGCATAGCAACCAAGTTGGTCAATATTTTATTTCCGTTAAGCTTAATGTAGAAGCAACTACCCATTGAATATTGTTTACTTAAAAGAACACATGACACTGTTAGTTAACACTTTCACATTTGTCAAAATTTATTAAATTTTTTATGTCATTGCAAAAAGTTTCGACTATAGAAAGCCGACAAGACTTCTGAGATGGTAATATTTTATAATTCTTACCATATGACCGCGTTTAGTGCAAACGTTTCTAAAACGTCGATTGTGGATGTGCTTACATTTTTTTAGTTAACGTAACGTCAATTGAATGCAAATAATAACCTTGACTTTGGTCTAATATTTTCCACACTTTTGATGATTTTGAAATGGATGGAATTTTCGAAATGCTCGATTATACCACCAAAATTGTACTTTGTAGATGTGGATGGAGTGTGCGATTATATGATTTTAATTCCATTTGAGAAGTATGCCGTTGCCATGTCCTTGTAGAGTGCAACTTTAATTTGATTGCCGTTGTCAAATTAGCTTCACCAAAATTAGTAGGTTTTAATTAGCTTATTTAATTAGTTATGTTGCGTTAAATTCGCCAAATTTAGATGATCTTCATTCGACAACGTGTCAAGTTTAAGCAACAGGGTGTGGTACCTCCAATTATTAAACAGCAGATAAATTCATCCAATTAAAGTTAATTAGTAAAGTAAACGCCGCGGGCGTTGCAAAAATCGAAAAGTTGCAAATATCGAGAAAAACTTAAACATTGAAATATATAATTAAAACTATTGATTTTTCAATAAGGATATTTCTTTAAAATAAAACTCACAGAAAATTATAACTTCGTATAAAATTCAATTTAATTCAGAGACATTCAGAAAACATCGTCTGCAGGAATTTCGTTTTGTTCTGCCCGATCTAAACGTGTATTAAATCAGTTAATGCCTGGTTTATGTTTAGCTTGAACATTTACCAAAATTTTGACTTCTTCTTCTTCGAATTCTTCATTTTCCAACTCTTCTTAGCCCCGTTAATCTGTTTGCGGTAAGGGATTTTCGGTTATTCACTCGTTCATTTCATTTTCAGAAAATACTACGTTAGGTGAAATATTACACACAGCGGCATAATTAGGGAAACAAAAAAAAAATTAACTAAAAGATGTTTAAAATCAAATAGACGTTGATTTATGAATATCTAAGATAGGAAAGAAAGAAAGGAAAAAAAATTAATATTTTATTGAAAAATTATGAAAACCTGTGATAATGGAAATATGTTACTTTTTAGAAAGGATTACCTTTGATTGCGGTAATCAAATAAATCAAAATAACAACCAACGAGCTTTTACAACTGCTCCATTCGTCTTGTCATGCTTCCGAAAACACTGTCCATCGTTTCTTGTAATAAATTTTCCCCTTCGTCCAAGACTACATTTCGAAATTCATCTGTGTTTCGAACTGCTGGATTTCGAACTCGGATCTGTCTGCGACTAATATGTATATTTGGTATATTTGATGGTGGGATTTTACTTTATTTAGTTTTAGTTTTGTAATTTTACTAAATTAAATTAGTTGGATTTACTTTTTCAATCGTTGATAATTGTTCTAGAATTACGGGTTTATTCCGATCGGCTTTGGCGGTGATGTTGAATCTAGTGGTAAGGTCGATGGTCGCGTTACTATATTTGTCAAGGGAAATGGTGCATTATCTACTTGTGGTGTATTTACAGTTGCAATTTCAGTTTGGGTGCTACAACTAAATTTGGTGTCGTCCTGTTCTTCACGGAATTTATTTGTTTTACATTTGTATGCTGTGATAGATTACAGAAGAGAGTCATGCAAACGCATGACTTAATTAACACGTCACGCATTGATCCTTGCAGCTGCTGTACTTGATTTGTTAGTACAGAGCATGTTTTAGCCAGATCTTGAACGATCGCAGTTGAATTGGCATCGTTTATATCAGCGGAAGTGTTTGTTGCGGCGACGACTGATTCGGCGGATGGTTGTGAATTTGATGCGGCTGGACCCATTTGTGAGATTTTTGTCCAAAGCGAGTTAGTGACTTGCATCTGAAGTTGTTGATTTTTTCGCTCGTTTTCTACGGCAGCTTTTACAATCTCCATGTCTTGTGATAATTTTAAAATATATTCATGAGCTCGCTTCTTCTGTAATTTCTCCACTATATCCCACGTCTTCTTTCTATTGTGAAAACCACGTCCATTTTTTGTATTAAAATCGCCGAATTCTCCGTCATTTTATTCATATTGATATAAGACAATTACAAATGTTCTTTTTGTTGCTGATTTCTTTGAGCCGCTTTATTCCGAATTGTTTTCAACTTATCGATATTTATATGATCACTATCCTCGTCTGGACTAGCGGGCGGTGTGGAATGTGCCGTCGATGTATTATACTTCATCTCGTATTATCGGTTTGATTACCAGACATCCTCTATCGGGGTCAAATCTGGAGATCTTGCAAGCCTGTTCAGCTTGTTTATTCCAACCTTAGACAAAAAGGTCGTTACAGAGCGTGTAGTATATGGCCACATGTTCTAGCAGAATATCTCTAATATATCGATCAGCTGCAAGGGATCCGACACCAACAATCTCTAATTCTGTACGGACACCTAAACAAATATTGATTGACCCAAACCATAATTGAGCCTCCACCATAAGCGACGGTTGTCGTATGTTACATTAAGAATACCGCTCACCTGGTCGTCTCCATACTCTTTGCCTTCCATCGAACGAGTTCATTAAGAACCGACTTTCGTCTGTGAATAAAATATGCCCCACTGGTTCAAAGTCTAAAATCGAGGTTCTTGAGCAAAACTCAACCTTGCTACTTGGTAATTTCTCTGCAGTAGAGGTTTTTTGGCTAGAACATATGATCTCAAAACGACTTCTTTAAGCCTTCGTCTTACAGTAAGTTCACTTATTCGCACTTCTCGAACCTCTTCTAAAGCATTACTGTTTGACGCCTGTTTCTCAAAGTTTCAATGACAATGAACCGGTCATCTCTGCAGTCAGTACAAAGTTTTCGGCCTTGACCTCATCTTCTCTCGCAATAACCCGTTTTTCTAAATCGTTAAACAGACCGATAAATGGTAGACGTGGACACACCAAACGTTCTGAGCCACTTGGCGGTAAATGTAGCCATTCTCGATCATTGTCACAGCCCTGGCGACATCAGTGAGACAAATTCTAATGGCGAATGAATTGATATTCACAACAATTAATTCATATTAAATACAATTAAAAAAAATACTTTACCACTAAAAAAGTTAGATATTCTGTTAATTGTTAATAATTTAAATTTGGAATTAAAATAGTATAAAACACATCCGTAACATTGAAGATTATAAATTAGAAAAACAAAAATAACAAAAAATATTGTGTTGTTACTTTTGTTTCTCTAATTGTGCCGCTGAGTGTATTAAAATCAATATTGGATTAAACTTGCTGTTATCTCCTCTGTCGCTCTATTACGGATTACAATTAGTGGGATGTCATGTTCGGAGTCATAATCGTCAATTGCCGGTATTATTGGTTTCCAGCACCTAGCATTTTGGACAGACTCGAGATTTTCCTAGGCATTGGGGAGGGAACTAACCGCATCACGCAAGTTAATCCTTCAATGTAGTCTCAAAATCGTGTTCACTTGACTTCTTGTGCAAATGATTTAACAAATGTGGTACAGTTTGGCGGAAGGAACTTTATAAGTATAAGTTCATCAAAACTACTTAAATTTTAATCTTTTAGGTGACAGGGAGCATTATCTAACAATAAGAGCACCTTTTCTTCCAGTCCATTTTGTTTCAAAAATTAGCGAACCTAAAACAATAAAAAAATATCTTTAAAGTTTTTTTTAAGTGTAGCAAGTAAATCAAATTACCGAATTTCTTGCCTCCGTAATGAAATGTTTTTGAAACTATTCTTTCTAACTATTCGTCTATTCTTGAACGACTCGAAGGTCATCGAGTTACCGATAAAATTTTAAAAGCTCTTGGTTGTTTAGCTTTTCCGATTAATCAGTTCTTTAGAAACTTTTCGGCCTGGTGGCCATTTCTTTTCGGTGAACAAGCGTTTTATTTGGAATAATTCTCCGAAATAAACCAGATTCATCCGCAACATCAAGTGTTTCATTATAACATGCCACATTTTTTTTTTAAAATCATCCACCAGGTTTGTTTGATAGTTTTTCTCTACAGATTTTCAGTAAAGGAATTTCACGTCGTTCCGTGAAGTGAACCAGATTGGATTTTGTCATGTAATAATTTCAAATAATAATAAAATATTTTTTTTAATTCACACGATTTGATAGCCTCAACCTTCGATAATGGGTTGAAATAGGAATTGGCGTATTTTGTAAAGGGTGTTTTTTAGAGGGTCACAATTTTAAATTAAAATAGAACAAAGAGAAACATTTTGAATATCATTGAAACTAGCTTTATTGGATAGATAATTTTACGTCATTAATGGTTGAATATGACTTCGGCCATGTGGCCGAAGCGACTGGCGCTTACAGGGCGTAATCTGGAGGTCCAATTTTCGATCACTTTTCACAGCAATCGCGATGGTATCTCGCTAATAACTCGCCGAATGTTATGTTCCAACTGTTCAATCGTCTCTGGTTTATCGCCGTGAACAAGTGATTTAACATATACCCAAAAAATCTAATCTAATGGAGTTAGATCACACTGCTGATTTCGGAGGAATAAGTGACGAAGAGTTTCTGGACGAAGATGTCCTGGACGTGAATAATATAATCGAAAATTTCCCTCATGATATTGCAGGTACAATGGAAATAATTTTGGATGATACAATTTTGGATGCTGATGCTATCTGGGACGAAGATGATTTAGTCCCATTGAGCCAACTATTACATCATAACACTATACCTATATACAACAGTAAGTGGAGTTTGCCTCAATCACAAAAAATAGAATTTTTGTAAAAACCGAAAAACTAATTACTAGCTGAAAAAACGCCAATTGAATTATTTCACGAGTTTTTTGATGAATCTGTATACAACTTGATACTACGACAAAGTGATATATATGCTAGTCAAAAAAATGTTAGCAACTTCAACTTGACTCTTTGATATTTTGAAACGTTTTTTGTTAATTCTTTTGTTTTCTGGACATCATCCTGTGCTTCAAGAACACCTATATTGGTCGGTATCTTTGGGTTATGATTTTAAAATTATAAGAAATGCAATGGGATTTTAAAAAACTTGTCACCGATACAAAAAAATCGTATTATACTACTAAACTAAATGCTAACATTACAAATCCCAAACAAATGTGGAAATTATTTAATGAGATATTGTCCAACGATCCCATATCCCTCAGGCGTAACAATAACAAAAGTAATTCCATTCAACTTAGAATTAATGAAATTGTGTTAGTCGATCAATCTATTATTGCTAATGAATTTAATAAATTTTTTGCCACTATTGGAACATACATTTCTAATCAATCATCTTTAAGTCAATATGTTCTTGAGCCATGCAATATTATGAGAGAACTTCCTGTAATTGACCCAATTAATATTGAAGATCTTAATAGTATAATTAGCAAGCTTAAAAATGACTCTTCTCCTGGTTATGATAATATTACAATTAAAATTGTGAAAGACCTGGTTAATATTATTTCTCCTTCGTTGTTGGTATGTTTAAATTCTTGGATAAAGGATGGGACCTTCCCTTCATTTCTTAAAATTGCCCGTGTTTCTCCAATCCATAAATCTGACGACCACTGTGCTATTAATAACTATAGGCCAATTTCCATCCTGCCTGTTTTTTCTAAAATCTATGAACGGATAATTCACTCAGCATTGATAGTTCACTTAAACTTTAACAAACTTATAAACTCTAAGCAGTTTGGGTTTACTAAAAATTGTAGTACTGTCTCTGCGGCACTGCATCTTATTGAAGGCATTTCTGCCACAGGAAGAATTACACGTAATTCATTAAATTATCGCCTCCCGAATTATAAATTTAAAACGACCCAAAATAGTATATTTTATAAAGGCGTAAAACTTTTGTTGTTACCTCAATAATGAAGATAAAGATGATAAAATTTCAAATCTCAAGTCGAATTTAAAAATGACTCTATACGAACAGTTTATTGCTAACTATAATACTTATCACTAACAATTTTATTTTAAGTTTATCCTTTATTCAAATTGTTGTTGTTGCTATCATTAATGCTGTTTAATCAGATTATTACGTACAATATTTAATAAATATTTATATGTATTTATATATGTATCATTCTCTTGTTAATATTAAAACTTATAGAAATTAGAAATATTTTCCTTTAGGAAAATTGTAACATTTTTTCCTTGGAAAATAATAAAAAAAAAAAAAAAAAAGTAATACCACGAAATATCTTTTTTAAAATAAAATCCAACTGGCATTTAGCAGATAACAATAAAATTGATGCTTCAGATAAATTTTATATAGTGAGAACATATATGAACATGATCTCCAGTAATTGTTCGAAATTTGGATTTTTTTCGCACATTTTATCTATAGTCGAATCAATGTGGCCGTATCACGGACGTCATAACTGAAAAATGTTCATTCGTGCCAAGCTTATTAGATTTGGTTACAAGATTTAGTGCATGACCTCTGCAGATGGATTTTTATATTAATTTTTCCATATGGCGGTAAATCCGAGACTTTCAATCCAGAAAGAGGACTAGGAGAAAATGTAGTACGCAATCTTTTAGAAATTGTTCAACATCCGGAGAACCATCGCGTATATTTTGATAATTTTTCCAGCTCGCATAAACTGATGGCGGGTTTAAACAATGATGGCTATTTTGCAACGGGCACTGTCCGCGATATCCGAACTGGAAAATGTCCATTGCTGGGCTTAAAAGAATTCAAAAAAAAGAGAGAGGATTTTACCAAGGAGCTTTGAATGATTATAATTAATGTATTGGTCTAAGATGGAACGATAATTCCGTTGTAACATTTCTGTCAAACTGTGACACGATTGAATCCGTTGCCCATGTTAAAAGATTTCGCAGAACCAAAAACGCTACATTCAAATACTTTGTCCTGAAATTGTGAAAGCTTACAAAAAAGGAATGAGTGGAGTCGATTTATTCGATATATATTTCCCAATATCGCATAAAAATTAAAAGGAAGAAATGGTGGTGGCCTTTATTTGTGAATTGTTTGGATGCCGCAGTTTTCAATGCCTGGTGCTTACATAAGATGGTGTCTGAAAAACCTATGCCATTATTGGCCTTTCGTCGAGAGTTAACTTTGGCATTGTTATCAACTCCAACAGATATAAGCTATAATACTGAATTAATTGGGCGTATGACGAGGACGTCGTTAGATACAACTCTTAGACTAGCGAATCAGCGGCATGACATAATAAAGATAGCAAACAATAAGCAAAAGCGCTGCCGTGTCTGCAAAAAGGACACTACATTTAAATGTTCCCGATGCTCAAGCCATGGTTATGAAATTCCACTTCGTTTAAAATATTCACCGCAGTTTCACAACAAAAAATAATAAGCTGTATTTACATAAATTTTGAAATTATTTGCAAATAAAAAAAAATATTAAATAGTGTTTTTACTGTTGTTCCATTTATGGAACATTCCATATCTTCGAAAATACGAGCCAAATCTGGATAAAAACTTGTAACTGGATTTAGTGAATCAAAATACGTTAAAGTTTTAAAAATCGTTAAAATTGCTCCAGTGATTTTATGGGCGGTATGAAACGGGCTACATACCCATTCAACCAAAAGTGAGCTTCATCGCTGAACAAAATTTGGTTTGGAAAATGAACAGTACTATCAATTTGTTCTTCAGCCTATTGGCCGAATTGGCGGCGTGTGTGATGGTCGGTTGGCTTAAATTGCTGCATAAGTTGACTTTCGTAAGCACGTAAACCAAGATCCTTAGATAAAATCTTCCATAAAGTGGATGGACATACATATCTCCAGTTGCTGAGAACGACACCGTCATTGATTGATTTGGGTCTTCCTCAATGCTACGCTGTACAGCGTCTATCGCTTGTTCGGTACACACTGTTTGATGTCTTACTGGATGTGTATTATCATTTAGAGTATACGTGGTGCGAAAACGATCCATATTTAACCGTATTACCCGCTCTGATGGATGCTGTATAAGATATCGGAATTTTCTCAGCGGAAAATAAGAGATTTCGCTACTCGCCGCAAGTGGCAGCACAATCGCAAAAGAGAATTTATTTTGTTATATAATTACCAGCGGAAATTTATTATTCATTTTTTATCTCTTTTTTCACTAAATAAAACATCCCAGCGGAATAAAATATTAAAAGTGATCCTTAAAATGACAAATTGATTGATCTCCGAAGTAAAGGAACTCGGTAAATCAAATCTTGAAATTTCACAATATTCCGTCTTTCCGCCATACAAAAAGAATGACGATGAAATTGGGATAAAAGTATTGATCAGGGGTCCAAAACTTAGGAAGAAATTCTAGGATCTGATCATGCTGGACTAAACTAGGCCATTTCATAACCAATCCTTTTGAAAATTTAAAATTTGTATTTATTTATTTTCAGTTTTTGGCCGATATCTCAAAAACTTCCACTAGTAACCAATACTTTAGGCTGTTTTTCTAATAGCTTAGGTCATACTGAAACTACCAGGAAAATTTGGGGAAAATTTATGGATTAAAATTTTCACTATAATTTTTTGATTTTCTGCGGCCATATAAGTTATTTTCAGTTTTTGGCCGATATCTCAAAAACTTCCACTAGTAACCAATACTTTCGGTTGTTTTTCTAATAGCTTAGGTCATACTGAGACTACCAGGAAAATTTGGGGAAAATTGATGGATTAGAATTTTCACTATAATTTTTTAATTTTCTGCGGCCATATAAGTTATTTTCAGTTTTTGGCGGATATCTGAAAAACTTCCACTAGTAACCAATACTTTCGGTTGTTTTTCTAATAGCCTAGGTTATACTGAGACTACGAGGACAATTTGGGGAAAATTGATGGATTATAATTTTCAATATAATTTTTTGATTTTCTGCTGCCATATAAGATATTTTCAGTTTTTGGTCGATATCTCAAAAACTTCCACTGGTAACCAATACTTTCGGTTGTGTATCTAATAGCCTAGGTCATACTGAGACTACGAGGAAAATTTGGGGAAAATTGATGGATTAGAATTTTCACTATAATTTTTTGATTTTCTGCGGCCATATAAGTTATTTTCCGTTTCTGGCCGATATCCGAAAGACTTCCACTAGTAACCAATACTTCCGATTGTTTTTCTAATAGCTTAGATCATACTGAGACTACGAGGAAAATATAGGGACAATTGATGGATTAGAATTTTCACTATAATTTTTTGATTTTCTGCGGCCTTATAAGTTATTTTCAGTTTTTGGCCAATATCTCAAAAACTTTTACTAGTAACCAATACTTTCGCCTGCTTTTCTAATAGCTTAGGACATACTGAGACTACCAGGAAAATTTGGGGAAAATTGATGGATTAGAATTTTCACTATAATTTTTTGATTTTCTGCTGCCATATAAGTTATTTTCAATTTTTGGTCGATATCTGAAAAACTTCCACTAGTAACCAATACTTTCGATTGTTTATCTAATAGCTTAGGTCATACTGAGACTACCAGGAAAATTTGGGGAAAATTGATGGATTAGAATTTTCACTATAATTTTTTGATTTTCTGCGGCCATATAAGTTATTTTCATATCCGCAATAAAACTTACTTGCGGTACGGAGAAATTGATGATCGCGTACCAACTATTGTTTATCATCCAAATTTCAGTTTAGTTGTGTACATTATAGATACATATCTGGAATAAATCTCTAAATGTTTAGATTACGTGTACAGCCTCCTATATATGCACCTAACAAATCTGAAACGTTATGAATTTGATTAACGATCGCCATTAAAAATTTTCTGTTTATAATTTATATTTCATGCAGCTTTATGTGATGTCAGACTATCTAAATTTCGTTTTCTAACCTTTTTCAAATTTCACGTATTCAACAACACAAAAAAAAAATGCGGATCATCCAAAAAGCATTATGCAATTCGCGATTGAATAATCTGCGCGCTAAGAAGCAAAAATTGTTTGTACGTATATACGAATCTTATACCCAAAGCAATTTTCTTATAAACAATTTTTTTTATTTGTATGTCACGACTTAACTCTTGCAGCAATAGCACACAGCACAACAACTACAAATATTGAGATCAAAAAGATTTTTTTCTTCTTGGGTACACGAGTATAAACAACAGTCACAATTAAAACAGAAAAACTAAAAATTTTGATACAGTTGACGGCATAAATTTATGTACATGCATATTCACACTTGATTAGATGTACCCTGTATAGTGCACTGTAATCAGCATAAAATGATACGAGTTATGCAGATGCATAACAAGAAATTAATTCAATGTCACGTGATAATCTAAATAGATAGCGCGCGGTTAATTTCAACACATAATAAATGTTTGAACGAATTTTAAGAAAAGAAGGATAAGGGGTTTACGCGAGTGGGAATTATACTCGAGTACTTTGCTCTTTTATAGGTATACATAACAGCATACACGTATAACATAAGGTAGTTAGAATATGAATTACGCAGAAAAATTCGTTTCAATTGAATAGTTTTGTACGCGTCCATAAAGAGAGGAAATTCGTCTTAAAACGATTTCAAAGAAAAGCGGAAGCATTTAAAAATGTCTTTATTGTTTAAAAACTCGTAGAATTTCTTTCATCATTGTCGCTATATAATAATCAATTGTTGTATTCTTAGATTAGAAACACATAGTTTAACTGTTTTTGATATGGTTCTCGTTGATTAAATCAATTTCTTAGTAAATTTTGTCCGACCCGTTACGATACTATTTTAATTGTAATAATTTTCCATGTACATATAAACAAATATTAGTGATACTGGTCAACATCTAATTATGTTGGTTTTACGATTTTTATATTTTTCAACGTTATATAATTAGCAATTCATCGAAACGATTAATTGACTTGTCAGTGATTGTATTATATTTTAAATATAATACTGTGGGCAATAAATAGTAAGACTTTGTTTATAATTTCTAAAATTCCTTGTTTATTTCTCCAAATCTATTTCGTCCCCTCAAAGTAATCCCCCCCGGCCTCAATACACTTGTGCCAACGTTTTTTCCAATCCTCGAAACAATTGTTAAAGTCAATTTCCGGAATAGCCTCCAATGCACGTAGCGATTCACGTTTAATGTCTTCAATTGACTCAAAACGGTTTCCCCGGAGCGGTCGAGTTTGAGTTTGCTGAACAGCCAGAAGTCGCACGGAACTAAATCAGGTGAATACGGTGGTTGCACAGCGATATGGGTGGAATTTTTGGCGAAAAAATCACGTAAAACCAATGCAGTATGAGAAGGTGCATTATCGTGGGGCAAAAACCAAGAGTTGTCGACCCATAATTCCGGCCTCTTTTTACGAATAGCTTTTTACGAGTGCACCACACCTCGATAATCGAAGAAAACTGCCAACATCACCTTGATTTTTGACTTGCTTTGACGTGGTTTTTTCGGCCGATTGATCGTCTGTTTCCGGGTCGTAAGCATAGATCGATGACTCATCGCCAGTTATAATACGTTTCATGACATCCTGATAGTCGGAAAGCATTGTTTCACAGACGTCAAAATTGAGTGATTTTGGAACCAATCGTGTTTTCACTTTTCTTAGGCCCAAATGATCTTTCAAAATGGTTTTCACTGATCCTTTCGATACTTCAACGATGCCAGTAAGGTCTCTGACTGTTAATCGTCGATTCTCGAGCACCAATTCCTTGATTTTATTAACGTGTTGATCATCAGTTGATGTTGATGACCGTCCTAGACGTGGTCCGTCGTCAACACGGTCTCGACTCTCGTTGAACAATTTGTACCAATCAAAAACACTTGCTCGCGACATACAATTATCACCGAAGGCCTTTTGCAACATTCTGAACATTTCGGCACCGCAAAATTGATTCCGCACACAAAATTTAATGGAACTTCTTTGTTGAATAATTTCACTCATTGTAAAAATGGCCGAATGCACTTTTTGTACTTCAGAAAGACAAGCGTATACTAAACACTAATGATTATTTTGATGTGACATTTGGCACAGATGTCACTGACAGTCATACCAACATAGGAAAAAATACCAACAAAGAAATATTTCGACGAATGGTTTCCCGCGCGAAAATTAAATTAAAATGTCTTACTACTTGTTGCCCATAAGGAGACACCTAGTTTATAATTTATAATTACAAGTACCGTCGTACTGGTAACCAAATTTTGTCACATAAGTTGATGCCAACCTGTGTTTAATTTAATTAATAAATCGGAATATAAAGTAAATACTTTCGTAGGTAATTTCCCGCAGATTTTCATGTGGTTCGTTTTAAACTGTATTCGAACACCATTTGGTTTCCGTTCAAACTGCATTTTATGTTTATTGATCTTAAAGAAATTTGTATTTGTTACATATTTTTGTTTAAATATGGATTTATAATTTAAATTTAGGTTAGATTTATGTAAACATTTTTGTTGTTTAAATGGGTATTAAATACGGTTCTGTTGGCAGATAGGTAATGCAATTGTTCTGTTCTTATACTAATGTAAAGTTATATTTTGATTAGACGCGCTAATTATTTGGTTAGCATAGAAATTGCTTCTGCTTAGCGTCCGGCCGTTAACTTCCGTTCTCAAGTAATAAAATGTACTATTAGCACATTGTATTGCTAATTTGTGGTACTTATGGAAGTCATTGTCAGTTTTTGTTTCTATTTTTCTGTCGAGTAAAAGGAAGTGAGCAGTAAAATTTGCAACATCGACATTTTTTGTATATTTACCACTCGCTATATCGCCGAAATCCAAAAAAAGTTTTTTTAAAAGATCTCATGAATTTCATCAATATAGGGCAACACAAATTATGCAATCGGGAAGACATTTTACGAGTATAATATGTAAAATTTTTGAGATATGATGGTTTTCTAAAAGTTTTCCGACCTAGCAAAGATAAATACAAGACATTTTTCTTCAGATTTATTTTTATTTCTCTACATAGTTTTCTTGTAAGTCTATACACTACTCCCAGCGATGCTTCCATCTCTTCAACTCGTCCAAATAGTACTCGGCGTTTTTCTCTGCAAAATGGTTGTTTATGAAAGTGATGGCCTCCTCATTCGACGAAAATCTCAGTACTCCAGAGCAAAATGTCGCTTGGGACTAGATCAATCAGTTCAAACCGTAATTCGTGGATTTTTGCTATGACAGTCGCTGAGGTGTGAAATGGCACGTTGTCTTCACTCAACGCGCGAACAGCTTTCTCATGCGTAAATCTTGATTCAATATGTGACAAACACGTTCTTTGGACATATTCATAGCTTCTTCTATAGAGAGATAAAAAAGGATAAAAAAGGCTATGAATATTTCACCATTTGGTGAACTTTTCACCATTTGGTGAATTTAAGCGATGTTATCGTCAGTGGTTGCAGTTTTGGGCGTCCCGAACGTTCATCGTCATCCAAGCTGGTACGGCCACGTTTAAAATTAGCTGCAAAATCACGGTGGTAAATGATGTTGCAGAGTCCTCGTACACCGTGTCCAACTCGTCTTTGATTTGCGTAGGCGTATTGCCTTTCAAAAATAAATATTTAATGATACTTCGATACTCGATTTTTTCCATTTTCGCAAAAACACTCACATCGACTCATTCAAACGGTTGTTAATCAACAACTGCGCGTCCATAATGGATGCTATTTCCGTGAGTACCTTACAACTCATGCAAAAACACACCCCCACTTTTGTTGACGAGTCCTACCATCTTCATGTTGAAGTCAGAAACTTTTCAGGCAACCCTCATATGTATATTAACGGTCTGAATTCCTGACTGATCTATGGTTCTTTTGAAAACGCAATAGAAATTTTTTGGTCAATTTTTTGGACCAACCGGATGAATTTAAACGTGTTTCGGATTGTTTAGAAATATAGTAATGGTTTATTTTCTCTTTAGTTATTGAAGAGAGATCAATCATTCCGATCAATCATGAACATTATCCTTCCTGTCATTTACCCATGTCGTTACCTTCCGGCTATGTACTCCGGGTCATTGTGATTGTTGTAGGCCGAGTCTATCCGATTCCCACGGCATTGTTCTTATTCTGTTCTTTCGTTCCGAGTTCGGAATGCTTGCCCAGGTTAAAACTTGTTAACGTCCCTGTCGCTGGGAGGCGCATATTCGTCTACTATCTTCTTGTTCTTCGCTGATTAATGAACAATTATTTATACACCCTGCCAAAAAAGTAACGGGAATCATTTAAAAAGCCCGCTTTAAGGATTGCAGTTTGAGGCGATCTGTCATTTAGTTTATTCACAGTGCTCTATGTTGTCAGTTCATTTCAACTGTTCATCTCTCTCGGGTGTGTTTCCCTATTTTTATAATGAATAAAAATATCGAACAAAGAATTTGTCTTAAATTTTGTATTGCAAATAGAATTTCGTATGCCGAATCGCTGAAAATCTTACAGAAGGCTTACGGTGAATCGACTTTATCAAAAACACGAGCATATGAGTGGTACAGTGCATTCATAAGCGGTTGGCCTCAACTGAAGTTAACATTAATAAAGTGAAGGAAATGGGGACGGAAAATCATCATTTAGGTTTGAGAGAGATAGCCGCTGAACTTTCTGTGTCTCACGAATCAATTCGTATTACTCGACTAGTTCCAAAAACCCGAATTTTCTTCAAATACTCAATCGCGTAAAGGTCGCTTAAGTCATGTTAGGACGAGTCAATTCCAACCCCACATTCAAAACGCATTATAACTAGTGATGAGACATGGGTTTACGAGTTTGAGATGCAAACCAGTCAACAAACTTCGGAATGGCTCCTTCCACCTTAGCCGAAACCGAAAAAAATACGTCAAATTCGATCAAAAGTCAAATTAATGTTGACTGGTTTCTTTAATTATCGCGGTGTTGTGCACTCAGAATTCTTTCCAGAAGGGCAATTGTGCCAACTTAACGACACAAAATTTTTACAATCCCTTTAATTGAGCTTTTTAAATGACTAATTTTCGTTGCTTTCTTGACAGAGTGTATATGCACACTCAACGTCATGTAAACGGAGCAGGATAGGCTCCTTACGTCAAAATTTAAAATGAATTAAAGCTCTATTGGTTATAAACCTGGCGTTATAATTGAAAAACTAAGAGATACTTTTACTCTGTTGACCATTTCACCATAACGTCCTCTGTGGATCTATTTTCTCTGAACCCGATCTGCTTATAGCTGTACCGCCGGTAATCAATTTCTCACGTAATTTACCCAAGGCCGGCAGCAGCATGATTGGCCTGTATGCTTTGGAACCGATGTGGTCTCTATCACCGCCCTTTTTTATGATTATTACTTTGCCATGTTTCCAGCATTTTAGAAAAATTCTTTTATCCGGAGAAGCATCCAGAAAGCTGGTTATAATTGGTCCAATTATTGGCAAAGATATATGTATCACCTTGACCTCGCTATTGTCTAAGCCTGGCGCTTTACCTTTTTCATGGGCATGATGGCAATCGTGGCTTCTTCACTGTTAAAGTGTTCCACCCGATTCGTTGTTGGTGTTATGTAGCGTTGAGCATGACATACTGTTTGCTCGCCTGTATCTGTTTCGTCGCAATCATCAAGCAAGAGCAGTAGATATTTAGTAGTATCTTCCTAACATGTTGTGGCCTGACCATCACTGTCTACCAATGTAATAAGTACAACAATGTTTTTAAGTTTTCCTGTGCTGATTTTGTAGTCGAAGCCCCACGGTCCTGCATTACCATGCTCCGTAGTGAGTTGCTCTAAGCGTCTTTGGCTTGATAAATTAATGCTTTTAATGTATTCATGTGCAAAACATAGACTTGTTTATTTTGCGCACGCTTTAAACGATATCATTTCCTCTGATAAAATGTTCTGAGTTTATGAACTCTAGTACGTTTAATAGTAAGATCGTTTGACCACCACGGTGTTGCAGTTTAGATTTGCTAGCACGTTTTCGAGGCAAACATTTGTCGCAGAAACTAGCTAGGGTTTTAATCATAACCCGCTCTATTCTGCCTATATCATCATCGGATGATACATTTAATTGGTTAACTAATCCCTTGCCATTTTATTCCCAGCAGGTTGGAGAACCTATCCCACTTCGCGTGCTAAGTAAGTACCTTTGCGTGAATCTTATCGCCTATCACATGTAATCGTTGTCATGACTTCGTTGCGATTGGCCAACTTGAGAACACCTTTCTTGGATTCAAACCAACCTCCTGACATGCTCGAGATTTCTTCACTGTAGTTTCTTTGTCGATATGCCGTCACCAGCAGTGTCTACGGGCTTGCTGCTTCATCTAAACAATGCCCCAATGCCTAGTATGCAACAGGACCAAAACTTTCTTCCGCAGACTAAGAGTAATTATAACTTGAGTAAAATCAGTCTGGAACAAAGATCGTTATTGGAAACAGAAATAGAATTTCTGCTTACATGCAATTTCTGAAGATGTACACTCGCTAGAAAGGAATCTATAGCTGTTTCTGCAGCAATTTGTTTAATGTCCATAGAGGAAACTTTTCCAACATTTCGTGATATTCTTCGTTCACTTGTCAGTTGTCTTACATACTCTTCACGACCAAATTTCACATCTGTATCAACGCGAAGTCGTGAAACTACATTGGCGTTGCCATATTTATCGGTTGTCTTATACTTAAGTGTGTACTGGTATCCCATAAGAAATACAGCCCAACGCTGGAGATGGAGGGCTGTGGTCATTGGCAAGCCTTTTATTGGGTGAAACAGTGATACGAGGGGCCTATGATCCGTAATAAATTCTCTGCCATATAGATATTGGTGAAAATTTTATCAGCCATAGACAATCGAAAATGCTTTCTTCTCAATCTAACTATATTTCATCTGATGATCATCAAGCAATTTCGATGAAAAAGGGTAAGTATGAGAAATCACTGCCCCTACTCCGTGACTTGAGGCATCTGCCGCTAACAAGAATAGTCGGTCACGCTGATAGTGAACAAGCTGAGACGCTTTTATAATGGAATTCTTTATTTGACAAAAATAATTTTCTTGTTCTTTTGACCATACAAAAGGAACATTTTTCTTATGCAATGCATTAACAGGGAAAAATTGTTGAAACAACGGTTATAACAATTAACCTTACCAGTCACAGCTTGCACTTCTTTCAAGTTTGTTGGTCGGGGCCTATCTTCACTCGCTCGAACTCTTTCAGATGCTGATTTGTTTTCAAAGTCATCCAAAACATGCACGGCCATGCGGTTGCAGTCACAAGTAGTCGCAATTCCATCTGAATGATAAAAATTTCACATTAATGTGAAATATACCTAGCACTGGCACCCGAATATTACCATAGGCGCTCAAGCTTGTGTTCACGATCGTAATTTTCGGGTGGTTTAACTCACAAAAACCATCATTACCAACTGTGCTCAACTAAAATTTTTAGAGGCTTTTTGTTAATTTTTATTATCACGAACACTTTCTTGCACAATGCTCCATCCAATTTAACTGCTGAGCAAATTCTTGGTTGGGTTTGAATTTCAAACTTGCAACTTCATACAACACCAATGGCTCCCGTTCAGAGTCGACCACATTTTGTCACTCGGACGGATTTTCTTAAACAAAGGTTTCCTTCCGAACAAGTTTTCGAAATTTTGAACATTTCGTCCCTTCGAACAATTGATTTCGATCACCACCTGCTTGAGATCGGCTTATCACTATTTCTCGATGCTCATACCTATGCAATATGACCAACCTTAAAATATTTCCGACTTTCAGAATTCAAAAATCAACATTTGCTGTGATCATGCTCTGATCCCGGACGTGATTTTAAAGCATTTTATTTAAAACACTCCGATTACGCTTGCTCGACACACTTTGATTGAGGCGGAACGACTGACCACGATTTTGTTTACCTCGAGTGCTTAACTCATTCACGTTCGAATGAGTTCCGCTTTGGTTCTTCAAAATACTGGTACCCATGAGTAAGCTTGGGCAGTTTATATGGGGTTGCGAAATCAGATTAAGATTTCTTACGTTCTGGTTATTTGAATTCACTTTTTGCAGCCACGTACTTCAAGTTAGCGATCCAACTTGCATGCGTATCTGTACCATTCATTTTTGGATGCAATAACTTGAACCAGAATTTCATCTAACGGTTTTCGATGCACAAATACAACAATGGTATTTATTTTAGACTAGATGAGCAGGTGAACTTCGTACCACCAAAAATGATTTGACTGTAACTCTTCATAAGCGATTATGAATCCCAAACAACCTACCAACTCCAATTCATTGAGATCGGCAATATTGGCCGCACTGTGTACGGTTTGAGTTTCGTTTGGTCATTAAATGAAACTCGTTCGTAATTCAAATGAGTTCAATGTATTTTGTTTACATGGGAAAGAAATGAGGTTAACATTCAATGCAAAGCTTTGTGGTAAACTACGTTTTTCGTTTTGTTTTCCGGCGCGTAAACAAACATAGATGATGGTGTGCCGATACGCGAACACGCGAGATACAGTTGTTCATGCGCGAAACACGGAAACTGCAAGTTAATCCCGTAAACTGTCAACGACTGGCCTTGTGTTGTGTTGATGGTCATGCCATCACACGGGGATGGGGATGCCAGACGCACGGGAATTGCAGCCGTTTGAACTTGAATGGCAAGTCCTTTGTACTTTCCCATGATAATCGTCGCCTCGATGATGTTGCTCATAAGCTTTTTCACAGCCAGTCTCGTTCCACTGCACATTCGAGGCTGAATGATGTTACGCAACATGATGATCTCTGAGCCCACTTTCCATTGAAAATTGTGAGGTGATATTCCGAGCAATTCCAGCCATTTCAAGTATTCTGTGGGATAGTGGATTGTTTCATCCTGGTTGATAACTGTGTAACCGATTTGAAGAAAATCAATTGTCCCGGAATGAAAATTTGAAAGGTGACGTTGAGATCATCGATATGTGCGGAAAAACACGTCGAATGAGCTCTGTCTTCGATTCGGTCAACTGGCAGAAATCAGTGGGCAATGGGATGTATTCGGTGGAGATGTTTTCGAAACACGATTTTTCCAAAACACTTGCATATTAGTCGTCAATAGGTCAGCTACATAGTTGAACGTGGAATAACAGGAAGAGTCTGATGAAAATGATCGGATAACAATGTATGCAATGTTTTGATTGCCACGAAAATTTTTCAACATTTTGTTCAGCGCCGCGAGCGAGCTTTTGTGTGCCATCGTGCATTCGTTCCAAGCGATCAATTTACGTCTCTGTAGAATCTTTACCATTGCGCCGTTTTTGGCGATGCTGCAAGCTAGCGTCTCGTTGATTTGCATGTTCAGTGGCAAGTTCAGTGTAGATTGTGTCGTCCGCCTTCTAACAAAGTCGCTGTATTCCAGGTGAAGCCAATGCCAAGGCAAATCCATGCTGTGATTGAATCGACGCCAAAAGCAATGCAATTAAGAACAGGTTTCCAGTACCTCCGGGATCATCCAAGGAGTAAATGCCACCAGTTTCATTGTTTATTATTAGGTGATATCATGCCCCTCATTGTGCATTTCCGCTGTCATTTGCAATGTCGGATTTAAACAAATCGTTCGAATTTGAAGGGGAAGATGTGGTTTTGATAATCGCAAACAATGTGCGAATTTGATGCGGTGCGATGAGGATATGACGTACGAGTTGACACGCCTCACGGTAAGTCGCACAAAGATGCCCATTAACGGTTCTCACTTGTTGAAACGACGTCGAACCACGATGGTTCACCAACAACAATCGAAGATAGTAACATTCTTCGTTATTTGGATGCACAGAGTAGATGCGACCCAGTCTGAAACAAATACATTTGGATGTCCTTCAACTGGTGTCCCTTGTTTCTGACGATGAAATGGTTTCGATGATGCGTTCCGTGTGTAGTAGCGTGGCATTTCAGCATACAACAAAGTATAGGAGACCGAGAAGAAGTTTGTCAATGTTTTGGACGGTCTCCGTGCCGCTCTGTTCGCTGCGTTCTTTGAATTGAAATACACTCGTTGTCCGTTTTCCAGATGTACTGCCAAATATACAGCTGTAGGGTGTCTTTCGTGGCTCGCAAAGGAAAAGGTGCGCCAAATCGCCTCATAGCACCTCACATAGTGACTCATATGAAACTGAGATACTTCGTCGTTTGCATTTGTCACATCGAAAACAGCCATATCGCTGACTTTGTTTACATATTTGCATGTGTACTTGATCGACTTGACGATTATTTCACGGAGTACTCCACGCCCCAAAAACCTTGGGCAATATCGGCGAATATGGCACAATCCAACGATTTTCCACATCGACATCTTGCCCTTTGACCTTCAAAACTGTAGATCGCCCATTGTCCAACTGATCGCCTATGATACAATGCGTGTCCGTCATTACCTGTGATGGTGTCGGCAATCAGGTCTCTCGGGTATCGCTTGGAACACTTGCCATCGATCATAAAGGGTGCGTCGTTGTTGAAAACTCCGGCTGAGATAATGAAATCGATTTCACTCGATCTGATTTTTTGAACGAACCAAACCAAAATGTGCGCATGAGACAGACCACGTTTTTGCCATTCAATGGAGTCTATCCAACAACGAACTTGGCCATACACACGGTACTTTATGATGAAATGCATCGGAGATTTTAATTTTTGTTTAAAAACTCTGGCAGTGATGTCAGGTCTGCCAAGTAGTGTTTGACTGGGTGGCAGTTTCTTTATGATTTCGATCCATTGAGGGTTACAGGTGAGTGTTATGAATAGGTCTGGGCCATATTGTCCATATTGTCTAACATATGACATTGCATCTTGCGCATACTCTGCATTTGGCGAGCGCTTCTGATATAAGTGGCCGGAGAAATTGTCATTTTTCCCACGTTGTTTCCATCGCCGTTGCAGTCTCAGTTTTGACATACAGGTGATCAGGTCACAGGTCATGGCAATCGACATACGGTTCGATGTAAGAAAATTATAGATAAGAATTATTGAAATTATTACATTTACCTGTTAATGGATTAACTATTTTGATGTTGGAAAATGGTATTCGTCTGCACCACTCCTAAAGATCAATGGATTACGAAGCGCATCGTAAGTCCTGTGCGTTTCATACACGCGTTTCAATTCATTGTTCCGACGATGAAGCACGACATCTCTAGATTGCAAATTTTCTCCGACAATAACAACAGCCACTTCATCGATTTTCGACGAATTGAATCTTATTGTGACGTTTTGTCAGCTCAGGTGGCGATGTTATCTGGTTGTCGGATGGCTTCCGATCCAACACAGTTTTGAACAATTTGATCAATTCGTTGTTCTGATGAAGAAGTGTTTGCAATTCGCCGATAATGGCTCGCTTCGCTGTCGTCAGATTATGAGCATAGCGCTAATTTACTTCAGCATCCGAATTGCCCATGTTATAAATTTGTAAGAATTGATGGTCCGCATCCGGTGGTGGCAACAGAAAGTGGAAATGCAATTGTCCCGTGTATTTTTGGATGTTGGCCAGGAAATGGGTAGAATCATTTCCTGTTCCAGAAACCAATGAGCGTAATAACTCTGAAATGTCAGTCGTTACTGATTTATTCGCACTGTAATCGATTTTCGAATCGTAATGGAATTTATGGTTATGTCTAAGCCTGCAAAGTCAATTTGATAAATTCGGTTTTACTAAATCTGGGACGGAACAAACGTGCAAACTTTATCGATTAAAAAAATCAATAAGATATCCATAAAACTCCCAATAAGATTGTAGCAGGCCTTTGATTTTACTGGGTGATCAAAAAACAAAATTATAGAAATAGTTTTTCTTTAAAACCAAAATACTCGAAAGTCTAGCAGCCTTTGCTTTCTCCAGTTTCTCCTAAAAAATGATTTTTTTATGTTGATAGTTTTTTTATCGATAAATTGTGTGCTTGGTTTCTATCCTGTTCTCAAAATCCACTTCCGTTTTTTACGTTAAAACAATTTTAATTCTATTAGATTTTCGCTGAAACGTTTGAACACAACCGCACGATGTAAATAATCGAATCAGAAATATGTAATGTATGGTGCAGTTGTAAAACGATAGATCCGCCGCCAACGCCATCTAATGAGAGTAATCCGAAGTGACTATATAAATGAATGCTCATTGTCGAAATTTACTTGTCTTCGGTGGTGTTAAATGCATTCCCATACAAAATTACCGTACAAAACGCAAATTTCGATTTTACGATTTTTTCCAAATATGGCATTTGGAAATACTGAAGCGGCGATTATGTGTCAAATCGAAAAGTGTCGACAATCACGTTCGACACATTCTCTGGACTTTCTAAAGATTTGAAATGCCCACATTATGGTACAAGTATTTAATATCGAACAGAAACATGTAGAGGTATTTTCTGAACCATCAACTGAATACATGCCAACCATTATTGAAATTTAATAGACATTTTCCTTGTAGTTAAGTTGGATATAGGCAAATCCCAAAAAAGGGAAATAACATTTCATAACAGAAAATAAACAAAATATATCCCATCAAATTGGATTAACTTTGTGAACGACCGATTAAAAGACTGCAAAAACCATCACCCAAAAATAGTAAAATAGTTCCGTCAGCCACCCAAAAACTAAACCGAAAAATTTGAAACATTTTGTATTAGATTTCACCACTTTCGAACAAAATCTAATTTCAGTACACAAAATTCGTATACACAGACAAACTGTTTCTTTTCTATTATTTCACTCTAAACATACAAAACGTATATTTAGCATTATAGTTCAGCCAAGCATAACGATATCGATACGTGTATGTAAAGGGTGTTTTTTTTAGAGGTTAACAATTTTAAATTAAAATAGAACAAAGAAAAACATTTTGAACATCAGTGTAACTAATGCGGCCGTCTCTGGTTTATCGGTGTAGACAAGTGACTTAACATATCCCCAATGTAATGGTGTTTCGGCAAAGGATTGTGGATTATCTTCACTCCAAATCCGACAGTTCTGTTTATTAACGTAACCATTCAACCAAAAGTGAACTTCGTCGCTGAACAAAACGACGTCGAGTTGATTGATTTGGGTCTTCCTCAATGCTACGCAGTACAGCGTCTATCGCTTGTTCGGTACACACTGTTTGACGTCTTACTGGATGCGTATTATCATTTAGAGTATACGTGGTGCGGAAACGATCCATAGTTAACCGAATTACCCGCGCTGATGGACGATTATGACGACCGTAAAATGGACGTAATCCTAGATGAGTTTGGCGAACAGAACCATTATTTTGATGCTAACTAATGACAAAGCAAATGTCAGCTGTTAAATCGGTTGTCAAACAAACAGCCAACCCTAAGATGTGAACCTCTAAAAAAAACACCCGTTACAATTTAGTTATTGTATCGAGTTTTTCTTTTTATTTACAACAAACAAAGTTAGTTTTATATTTTTAGCACAAATTGATAAAACTAAAATATAGTTTGAATAGAACACCCACATAATTTTATGTATCATTTAGTCGTCAACTATTATATTTATCGTAAACGGTGCAATTTGTTTGTCTTTTTGATAATGTCGCATGTCAAAACTATCGTCATCATATCGTTCACACGTCACATTATTATATCGAGCAGGTTACACAGTGGAAAATCTGATTTATATTTTCCTCGCGTTCTCGCGATTAATATTCCACAATTTTTTTAATCCTCACCTTAGACGTTTTTAAGACGATGTAATTTAATTACAGATATTGATTTTTCGATTTTTTTCGTGCCTTGCGAATTGAAGAAACACAAAATTCAATTTAAGGTAAAAAATTCTTGTAGAGGTGGTGTGATTAGATAATCCGAAAAATATTTTTGTCAAACGTATATTTTACCAAACCTTTATAAGGGTGACATTCAATATAAGAGAGGTTTAGTACGAAATTATTTTTTTTTTATAAATTTTGGTGAGATGAAAGTGAAATGATGCGGGTGCTAGTCGAATAGAAAGATCGATAGGTGATTAAATATTTATAGGTTCAATATTATACGTAGGGTGTTTAAATATAACCAACATTGAGCGCAGAAGGTTATTTTTGGTTTGTTTAACAAATAGTTATTGTTCAAGACCCTTTGGTTAAACAAGGGTGATTGTATTGCTTAGAACATTAATCGAAAATACTATGCGACCGGCCAAATGTGTAGATTTTCGGTTTAACTGATTAGCATCAGTTTGGTGGTTAGTATCTATATAGATGTTAATGTTCTATAGAGTTCGGACAAACAACTTAACTGAACCAACAAACAAGGCGGATCTTAATAATTCGAATCAACATACGCTAGAATGATACAAAGTAACTGTAGACATTCTGGTAATACACGAACAATGCTTTAACCGCTTTCGATCTAGGTCACTGACTACTGTATCATCTCTTTCTCTTATAGTTCTCTAAAACATGTAAATGGAGGGACCCCACAAAAATCATAATATCGTTACCGTTCGAGAGGGATTCCACGATTTTGCAAAAAAAAAACACTTAGCGATCTGAGTTACAAACTTTATTTTTCAATTCACTTTTTAATTTTCACTCGTTTACTCTGCACTTTACGGTTTGTTAATGTTCACTTTTACTGTTGCCCTGTGCACTGGTTAAATTACAACTGTGTCTGCGTTCCGAATTACTCGTGCTTATATATTTGTGTATTGTGGTTTTCGAGAATATTCTTTTTATTGCATCTGGTATGTGTATTGTAATTGTAAATTACTTTCATGTAGTTGTGTTCGTGAACATTCTCCACGCCATCAAATTCTCCAATCTTGATGATTAACGACGTTTTAAATTCTAGTACTTTTATGATTATCGCCGTCATTCGCAGTTGCTTTCATTATCTCTATATTCCTCTCTACTTGGAATGCCATTCTAATATCCAATTCTCAATCAGTATTGGAGTAATGCTTGATCTGACAATGTCGATTCGAGCTAAGAGTAATAATCGCCTCAATAAAACTATGGACTCTGACTAGGTTCGAACTCGCGATCTTTGGTGATAACATTGGTGGTATATAGAGAGAACTCATAACACTACCCCCACCCTAAATCTTTCGTCCCGAACGGACACATCCAATATCATACCGCTTCAGTTTATGAACAACTTTTCATCCACCTCCAAAGCAGAGATTTGCTTTTCCGATTTCTGGAATTCAACCACACTAAATCACCTTGTCGAAAATTTGATTTATTTCTAACGTTCGTGCTATTGCTATATATTGCGGATCGAACTTTGTCCATTCGCCGTCATTGTTCAGCTACATTATTTTTGCGGCCTCTTACTGTTTCACAAATCGGTCGTTTCTCGTTTTTCTGGACGCTTTCTGCTGCTGACTCTGCATGTCTCTGATCCTTTCTATGTCTCGTCGTATACCAGCACACCTCCTCAACACCAATGCGTGCCACCTTTGCACAACTGTTTTTTGCACGGATTTTTGCACTGCTTGACTCACACAAGCATCTCTGATCCGTTTGATAAGTAAATTCATCGCTCTTTTTCTCTGGCCTTAAACTGTCTTTAAGCCGATTTGCACTCTCCGAGCTAGAATCAAGCGTTTGTCTCTGGACTTGGTTGTTTCTTGAACTTTCTATAGTTTTCTTTATTCCCGGTGTCTGTTCCTTTGGCTATTTTTGATGTTGCTTGTCTCAGGAATCAGGTTGCCATGCAATACGATCATTCCATCGTTGCCTAGTGACCTAACGTTCCGTATCTGAAGCATCTTCTTTGACTTTTGATGTTACTTGGCTCCTCACTTGATCGATGCAATACTTCGTGACTCCGAACGCCGTATGCCAATTTAAGTATTGCTCGTTCCACTAGCGCCCCGATCACTGCAACGTCATTCTCATTGAGTTTTCGCTCCGACATTGGTTCAGTGGTTTAAGTTTCCGCTTATGTGGTGTTTCTCAGACTTAACTCTGTCGCGACTCGATCATAACATCTTGGGTGTCGTCTGCAGCACATCATTCTTTAAAACCGCATACGACCTCCTGGCAACAACGTTCAGTGCAATCTGTAAACCTCTTTCTTTGTTTGTGAGTCGGACCTACCCAAAGCTGACATCTGGCGTCCTATCGCTTTTCAATTTCTTATACTTTCTTCACAGGGTTAAGCCTCGCATCTTTCACTTCGTTTCGTGCTCTTTTACCCGTATAAGTTGATCCAGTTTCTCGATCTGCGCGTCGCGTTGTTTATTCAGCTCGGCAAACTGTTCATGTTGTTGATTAAATTTGGAATCTAGCTGGTCTATTTTATTCTCTTCACCTGAATCAGAATCGCATTTATCATGTTTCCTCAATCGAGTGCTGGTTTTTGTTGCTCGACAGTCAGCGGTTGCATAAAAATTGTTCCTTTTGTTTCAAGCCGGTGACGGTGATTGTGATCGCTCTCGAAATTCATCTATGTATGTATGCCCGAGCTTCCTTCTCCCATCTAACGTTTTGCAGCTTCGACAATAGATCTTTTCTATTTCCTTCGGTTTCAAGCCCACGACTCAACAACTTTAACTTCTGTGACTTGTAGAATACTATCTCTAGTAAGCTCATTTTTGCTGCTATTTGCAAAATCTCACATCTGACACCAAATGTTACGAATTTTGGACGTTCGATAGAGATTTTGCAAATAAACGAGTACACGATTTTGCAAATAAAACACTCAGCTCAGCGATTTGAGTTACAAATTGTATTTTTCAAACAAACCCCTTCTTTTGTACAGCAATTCACTTTTTAACAACTTTCACAACAACCGCGTCGAGTTCCTGGTAACAACGCTCAGTGTAATCTGTGAACGTCTTTCTTTTGTGAGTCGGACCTCGCAAAGCTGGCCTCGACTTCTTTAATTTTACTTTCAACTTCTTTCGTGATTTTTAATTCGATCTCGGGCGTCCCATCGCTTAGCGATGTTAGCGTTGTCAGCGTGGAGGTTAATATATATAAGCCAAAAGATCGATCTTTGAGGCCAGTGATTCGAATTCTCAATGATTATGTAATAAACGTTTTATTTGTTTAATTGCTTGTCTATTCTTATGAGATGAAACCTATTGGTTCATCTCAGTTCCGCCAGTCTTTTGATTTCAGCAACTAATTCTAGAGGCTTTGTTCTTTCCAATATTTCGGTTCATTGGTGAGATCCAGTGGGTTTCGCGGCTCTTCATTGCCATGTAATTTTTGTATTTCATCGCTGATGTAGTCCAAGTTTAAGGCCCGATGGAGGTTGTAATTTTAATATACCAGTATATCGATTTTGTCCCGTGAGTTACTCATTTAAAGTGAGTGAAGCAAAAAATATCGAATACGTATACACTGTATAATACACAATTATGTCCTTGTATTTGTATTTATCTTTTGTTCGTATTTGTGTCATTTTTATGATGGACAGTAGCAAAATAACGCGATCCGGGTGAATCGGTTTAATTGTTATGGTGCTTATTTCCTTTTCTCATCACATTACGTCTGCTCACGAGCTGTGGAGTGCCATTATTTAACATGCTAATGTATTTTATATTTTATATATTTTTTTATAAAAAATTAATTTTATATGTTAATGTTATATGTTTAAATTTTAGAAATAAATTTAATTTAAATTTCATAAATTTTAAAAATAAAATATTAATTATAAAAAAAATCGAAAATACATAAATATTTAAAATGTAACACTATCTTGTAAAGGCGGATTCAGTGTTGCGTTAGTTTGTCTTTTCATTCGTTTAAAGAATTTTTTCGGCCAATCATATTGTTTCAAAAAGACGAATTTTTCTTCATTTTTTCAAACAACACAAAAATTTGGCGTTTACAATGGTTAACCCTTTGAGTGCCAAAGAGCGCACTCGCGCTTCACAATATAGGAATCAAAATCTCATCAAGGGTTAATAGAATAACAAATAACAATGACACGTGGTTTGCATGTGTATAGTAAAGCAACCCAATTATACGCGCGTCACTAATATAAACATACATACTACTACTATATCTTTCCGGTTACACTCATTTCGTTTCACACATTTTGGGACAAAATCGATATACAGATCTTAACTGTAGTTTTCTTTGTGCATCCCCAAAGCTGAATACCATACGTCCAGATAGGTTTAGGACTTGTTCTTATAACAGCAGTTTGTTGTGCGTTGTCAGTTTAGAGTTTCTTCCAATAAGCTAGTGCATTTTTCTGAATTTTAAATTCAGTTACCGAGTTCAATGCCGAGGTACTTAGCATCAATGGTCATAACAGCTGTGTCATTAGCGAACGTTTCTATTCTACCTTCTACTATGTTCTGTATATTTTTTGTATATGGTAGGTATAACTATACGGCCCAAAACCCTATATTGTGGAACCTCTATCAATTTTTTCTTTAGTTTTGTGTTAGATTTCCTGTCTCACCCGGAAGTAACGGTCGATGATGTATGACTTAAGCAATTCAAAATATTGTTTCCACATATCTCGTTGGAGCTTAAATTCCACACCACGGTGCCCCAAATCTTATCAAATGGTTTTGCTACGTCTAAGAATGTTACTGAACTTACTTACTTTCATTTCTTCCAGCGCCTCTTCAATTGTGATCCTATGTACCTGTTCCATCATTGAGTGCCTTTCTCGAAACCCAAATTGATGTCCTGGCTCTTATAGCTCTTTATAATTGGCCTATTTATAGCTCTTTATAATTGGCTTTAGTCTCTTGAGAAACAGACTTTCGAAAATCTTTGATGTTGTTGTTAGTAGATAAAATGGCCTAAACGATGTTTTGTCGTTCAGCAATTTAGTAGATTTTAAAATTATTATGATTTCCGCTACTTTCCACTGTCTCGAAACATAATTTAGTCTGAAGATAGCATTGATTATGTGCTGTAGTTTCCCAAGTGCTTTTTCTGGTAGGGCTTTGATTATTTGTCCCGTTATCAAATCGTACCCATGGGTTTTTTTATCTTTTGCTTTTTTACTTCCTGTTTGATTTCTTTCAGAGTAACTGGTAGATACCTCGTCCAATATGATTATAGATGTTAAATATGCAAGCCCAAGTTCCATCAACAATTTTCAAGGGTGGTACTTGCATTTTAGGCCTTTTTAAGCCTTTGGCGGTTTTCCACAGATAATACCCGTGTCAGGTTTACCTGTCAGATTACTTAGGAAGCTAGCACAAGTTGTTTAGGATTATTTTGTCTTCAGGGTCTGTAACCAAGTCTTACGAGCTCTTCTTTTTCGTTAACCAACACCCTGACTTCAACTCGATAGTATATACTTTTTTGAAATATTACTTGCTAGGTACTTTCCCAGTATGCTTTTTGTACACTTTTAATGCGGCGTTACAGTTCGTCATCTACTATGTAAGCGTTCAAGAGCTGCATCTGTAGATTAACGGTTCCTATAACTAGCTGCCGAAAGTATTCCTAGTTTTTTTTGTTATTTGTTAGTTTGGGAGGGCTTGCTTTCCTTATTACCATTTATTTCATTAACACTGGAGAATGGTCTGATGATAGTCAATTTTTATTTTCGGCTGCTAAGTAATTTTCGGAGATACATCCTGATATATAACAATTTTTGATATATCGGTGAGGAATTTTATTTAGGTCTGTAGGGAATTAGGTTGGCTTTCTACTGGAGTGAAAGTCACACTTCAATGTTCTGCCTTCTTTTTTTGGGTTATATCTGGGTGGACAGTATAGATTGCTTATATACTATAGCTCTTGTTATTCAAACCAATAGATACTGTACACCTACTTGCATAGCTTCCTCCTTTATTTTTAATTGTCCATATGATGTTTAATATTATCCTTAATAAAGATTGCTGTCCCGCCTTTAGCTGTTTCTGCTGAATGTATAGCTTGCTAGCATAGATATCCACGTATTTTGGCATGCGAGGTTCTGGTAAAGTGACTCTGAGATTTGGCTTATATCAACTTTTTATCGTTTAAAAATACTTCTAATTCTTAAATGCTTTGCGCAAGGCCATTTGCATTCCAAGTAGCAATTCTTAAATAGTGGGCCATTATTTTGTCTTGCTAGGTTTGTACGTACTAGAATTAATGTAGTCAATGGCCACCTGAGCTTTACTTGTCGCATTCGTTATTTTTTTATATTGGTTCCTTCGATTAATTTTCCAGTGTTCCTAGTCTCTGTTCTTGTTTTTTCAGTAGCTCGCTCATAGATTCTAGTCTTTGATCCTGCGCAGCCAAATGTGAATTGATTTGTGCATATGTTGAGCCTTCTCTTAATTTGGCACTATTTAGAGGAATTTGTTTTGGGTAGGATTGCATCTTCCTTTGCAGCTCTTTGCTCACGAGGTAGCCTCGTTCTTACTTTTCTAGCAGTCTTTAGATGGATATTTCCCAGCGCAGATGGATACTTCCCGTATACACCTGCCAGTTGTAGCATTGTGGCATTCGACTATAGTGTTATTTTCTAATGTCTCTTTTTTTTAAATCTTAACTTTCATATTAAGGATTGCTTTGATTCCATATACCCTATCAATGCTCTCAACATTATCAAATGTTAGCATGAAAAGGGGAGGCTAACTTTGGTTGATTCACTTTCATCATTTGAATTTAGGGTTTTGAATCCTTTCTGGCTAAGTTACTCAAATATTTCATTTGGGCATGACTTTAGTTGGTTGCTCAGCTTTGTTTACATAGATAAACCATTTGATGTTTTGAGCAGTGATAGCATTTGATATCATTCTGTAGGTTTCTGGGTCAAGTGCATTCACTTTCAGTGCAATGACTTTATATTTATCGTTTGGAACTAGCTTCACTAGTTTTTTAATTGTTTCATATTCACTAACATTAAGTATGTTAATGGGTGGAGGTTGTGTCTCTTTCGGTTGCAGTAATACATTATTATGTACATTCACTAGGTTCGTGATGACTGATCGGGTCGTTGGGGTTGTGCTCTATGTTGATCATTCCATCTCTGGCGAAGATTCTGCTTTTATTTTTTTTATTTTGACGTTTAGTTATAATTTACCTTCGTATAAAACTCGTTTCAACCGCCAATTCATCTTCATCTGTTTCATAGGTAGCTATAACATTTTCTTTCGCTTGTTTCTCATTTATGATTATAGCAATTTATTCTTTAAGCTATAGGCCTTCTTTGAATAGTTGCTCAACGACATCGTGATGGTTTTCTTGGTTCACGTTCTGCATGCGCTCAGCATTCTCCTGCAGAGTCGCGAGATGCATTTGTCTATGGTTGGCAATGGTTGACTCACCCCAGGGGTAAAAATTCCGTTTTGTTGTACACTTATTGCTTTAGCGACTGGTTATTGTAGCAGCTACCAACCTAACCAGTGAGATTGGTTGTGGGTCAGTGGAGAGAACATCATTTGCTAGGTTCTCAGTGTTCGGTTATCCCTCCATTTCTCGGGCACCAGAGCCTCGTTGGATGATTAGCAGGGAGCACCAGGTGCAGGTGAGGTATATAAAGCTAGATCAACGCCCCTTACCCTTCTTAATTGCAATAAGAGTAGAGAAAAAATTATTCTACAGAAATTAAAAGTCCTACATATAGACATTGCTCTTTAAAATGACTACTTGGTATCGATTTTATGACATTATGACACTGACTTGAAAAAAGTGCAATAAAAAATTAAAAAGGTGACTAGGACAAACACAACAAAAAAGAAAGAGACAACACAATTTGTCCAACGACATGTACATTTTGTTGGTAAACAAACATTTTTTGTAGCAATATAAATGTTAAACATTATTTGAAATTGTCATCAAATCACTTCAAATAGTTTTAGAAGAAAATATTTGTTGTTAAATTTACATAAATACCAGGTGTGTAAATATGAAACCGGAATTTTTTTAGTAAAAAGTTCATCGTATGATAATGATTAAGAGTATTTTATCCAAAGTATTGTCCATTATTAGTTAAATATTTTTGCCATTTTTCATGCAATGCGTGGAGGCCACGTCAAAAAACTATTCTTCTTTTGAGGCAAACCAGTTATCGAGCTATTTTCGTACATTGTCGTAGGAAGTACAAGCCCCATCGATGCAAATAAGTGATAATCGGACGGAGCCAAGTCTGGCGAGTAAGCCGCATGTGAAAGTATTCCCCAATTAAATGCTTTCAACGTTTCCATGACCGGTTTTGTTTTGTGTGATGGTGCATTATCATGAAACAAAGTCATTTTGTGTTGCCTTTTGTCATATTCTGGTCGTTTTTCACGCAAAGCTCGATTCAAATTGATCATTTGTTGTTGGTAGCGTTCAGTGTTTACGGTTTCACCAGAATTTAGCAGCTCAAAATAAATCACACACTTCTGATCATATCAAATACAGAGCATTGTCTTCCGTCCCAACTCTAGACATTTTGCGCTTTGGTTTCTCAAAATAGATCCATTTTTCATCGCCAGTCACAATTCGATGGAGAAATGACTTTCTATTATATCTGGCGAGCAACATTTTGCAAGTGGGTTTTCTATGTTCTTGTTGCCTTTCATTCGGTTTATGCGGAACCCATTTTCCCGGCTTTTGGATCTTTCCCTTGGCTTTTAAACGTATGGAGATGGCTTCTCGTGACACATTAAATTGATCCGCGAGTTATTTTTGCGTTTTGCGTTTGACCGTTATTCTTATCCAACAATGCTTGCATTTCACTGTCTTCAATCTTGTTTGGTGGTCTTCCACGTTCTTCGTTTCTCACGTCAAAATCACAACTTTTGAATTTATTAAACCACTCATAGCATTGTGATTTACCAAGAGCATGTTCACCGTAAGGATTGACAAGCATTCGATGTGATTCTGGAGCAGTTTTCGTCAAATGATAACAAAAAATCAATGATGTCCGTACATCGTAATATGTAGACACAAAACTTTTTTAACACATAAAAAATGAATGGATGTTGTTGACACATGTCAAAATAAAACAATAGCGCCAATGACGTGGTTTGTCGAAAGGTACATTGACAGGTGGCGACATTTATTGGTAAATTTCGGTTTCATATTTACACACCTGGTAAATGTAATCATTTTCAGACATAAAATTGTACATAAAATAAAGTGAAGCAATCATTTTTGGTAACCATCCAAATTCCAGTCCAATGCACTTTTAACGTCGTATTTATCGAATACAATTTCAATTACCTAAATCAATTTAAACATATTGCCAAACGCAATCATTTGCCCTCCTAGGGTATCCAAAGTCGGTTATGTTTATCAATTTTGAATCTGACAGGCACTGCAACTTGCTAAAAACATATTCCAATGAATAATTCAAACAATGGCAATTTAGTATGCTCGTATGTAGTTTACACACAGTGCACCAAATTAATTGAGATCAATTCAATATGCGGAAAATACGAAGGAAATCGAATGATGGAAAAAAATTATCCAATTTTCTTGATTTAATTAAATTAATTGAATTGAAAATAAAAACTGCAAATAGACTATGCAACTCTTGAGTTAAACAATGAATACATTATTCAGCTATACTTTTTCGTTCTAAATAGAACATTTGCATATGTCGTCAATTCAATGTTGACGTATTGACCCGTAACCGTGTGTGCCACCTATACACTTGTTTATTTTAAAGCGCACGAATCCAAAGTGAAAGCATTCGCTATTCAAATAATTGAACCACGGAATTAATTACTTCATTCATTATCACTATTTAGTGGGAGTATTATGTGCATTGCGATTAAATCATTTGACCATGACCATTACAACAATAAAGCGCGATATCGACTCGATTTATAATTTGTAACAGTGTAAGGCATTAATTTGTAAATAGAAAAAGAAATTTTCAAATTGTGTTACAAATGTCACACCTAAAACGACATTTTCTTAAGTCGGTGACTAAATAGTGTATGTGTGTGTGTGTGTGTGTGTGTGTATTTAGATTGCGCGTTTTGCTGTTTTATTTAAAGAAAATTTCCGGTATTACGTTAATCGAATGAATTTAATTCGCATTCCATACCCAATTATTGTAAGGTAATTAGGCGACTCTAATCGTATATAATCCACTTTAATCGAATGTTGGTTTTAGGTTGGGTCACCGCACTGTGCATGACAACATTTTAAACCCACACATAAACACATGCAGCATGCACATACATAACAAGAATGCAATCAATAAATGGAACAAAATATAGTGTTTTCAATGTTATTTTATTGTGATTATCGAACTGTTGAAAAAGTGAATGGCTGTGTCAATTTAACTATTAATTAATTCTTAATATAAATTTTAATTTGATCTGCATCATTGTGTTATATTCGTATTGATTTGATCAGTAGAAAAGTGTGCTAGCGTATAATTATATCGTATCGGTGATCAGAAAGATATCAAATGATCGTTGCCGACTTCGTCAGGTGATAATTGGCTATTAATCAATAAATTATTATTGGAAAAATGTAAAGAGATCGGGATTGGATCTTGAACGATCATATTTGACGAATTGCTTTAGAAAGCTTCGTGATCGTTTCTGGCTTCTTGTAAAAATAAGCTCAGTTACTAGACAGAATACGTCGAATCCTATTTCTCCATACTGCGATCGTGACACGGCTCTATGATCATTATGAGTTCGTATCAGCTCGACCTAGTCCACTATCTAACTAAACACTATCTGAATCAAATACATAAGAAAACGGGGGCATTCATTTTAACTGAAAAAAATTGTTCAATGCTTACGCCACGAAAATTTGTATTCAAGCTGATCAGAAGTCTTTTTATTTATCTGAACGGGAGGAACATTACACTCGTATGCAATTACGTACTATCCTATTCACAATTGTTTGTTCGAGGTAAATTTTCAGTGCAACGTAACACAACACCTCTTCAAAATGAAACAAATAATAATTTACTGAAAAATTTTATTTTTAATTTCATTAATCTAAATATTAAGCTTTTCAATTCAATATTTTTTTTTTTAATTTTCTATTCTGCGAAAAATTACAACTAATAATACTTGATTCACAATTGTTTAAGCACAAGAAAAAAAGCACGAATTTTCAAAAAATTTTGAAACGGTAAATTTAAATATTGTTTAGTTATTGTCAAAAACAATTCGGCTAGTGAATTGAAAAAAATATAATTGCCACAAAAATTACCAAATTAGAAAACAAAATATTCATGGTTCAGTAACCGAAAGACAAGTGTTAAGGAAGATGTACTGATTGCTAGAGCTGTAAAAGTTAATCCATAAGCAACTCAACGAAATATCCAATACACAATAAATTCTTCAAGGCTAAATAACATTAGCCAACCTAATATTTGCCGTAAGTTGAAGGAACAGGGCATCAGGAAATACACCACTAAAAAGAAGCCATACATTTCCAAAAATAATAAAGCAAAACGGTTGAAATTTGCTCATGATCGTATCAACAAGCCATTGGAGTTCTGGAGAAACATTTTATGAACAGATGAGTCTATATTTCCATTAGATGGAACTTGGGGAAGGAAGTTTTATTACTCAATTCCGCCAGATCAATTAAAACGTGCTGTGATAACTCCAACATGTCATTATGGTGGCGGCCAATGGTGTTGGGCCAATTCAAATTTTACGAGGAAATGTTCGCCAATCACAATATTTGGAACTTCTTAATGAGATCGGCTTAGTTGCGGGATGCAATCTAATTAGAATAGGTTTCATGTTGCAACATGATAATGCACCTGTACATAAAGAAAAATACGTCACTAAATTCTTAAAAGATATCGGACAAAATGTTCTAGAATGGCCACCTCCTGAGGAGTCCTGACCTTAATGTCATAGAGTACGTTTGGGCTTATATCAAACGGGAAATACCATGTGAGGTTGGAAGAACGGAAGATAAACGTGGAATACAATATTAAAGGTCTGGAACAATATACCCACAGATTTCATAAGGAAATTAATAGACTCAGTGCCAAGATGGCTATCTGAAGTGCTAAAATCGAAAGGAGGGAATACCTTATAAAGAGTGGTTAAATTTTAAGGGCCGATGTTGATTTTGAATAAACCACAAAATATTTAGGAAATTATTGTCAATTCTTTTTATTATGATAATATGGTATGGTTCAATTATGTATGGAACAAAATATCGGCCAAAAGGCCGCCGCGACCTTGGCGGCACACCTCCACCCGATGGTCCAAATTTTCGATGACGCTTAGGCATAATTGAGGTTCTATGCCGTTAATGTGCCGAATTATCTCATCCTTTAGCTCTTGAATTGTTGCTGGCTTATCGATGTACACCTTTTCTTTCAAATAACCCCAAAGAAAGAAGTCCAACGGTGTCAAATCACATGATCTTGGCGGCCAATTGACATCGCCATCACGTGAGATAACACGGCCATTGAATTTGTCGTGCAAAAGAGCCATTGTTTCGTTAGCTGTGTGGCAAGTGGCACCGTCCTGTTGTAACCACATATCGTCCACATCCATATCTTCCAATTCGGGTCATAAAAAATTCGTTATCATCTCACGATAGCGAACACCATTCACAGTAACTGCCTGACGGGCCTCATTTTGGAAAAAATACTGCCCGATGATGCCGCCAGCCCATAAACCGCACCAAACAGTCACTCTTTGTGAGTGCATTGGTTTTTCGACAATCACTCTTGGATTATGATTCGCCCAAATGCGGCAATTCTGCTTATTGACGAATCCACAGAGGTGAAAATGTGCCTCATCACTGAAGATGATTTTCTTCGAAAATTGATCATCCACTGTTGCCATTTCTTGCCACCATTCTGACCATTGACGACGTTTAGAATGGTCAAGAGGCTTTATGTCTTGAGTCAATTGCAACTTATAAGCGTGTAAATGCAAGTCTTTATGCATAATGTTCATCAACGACGAGCGTGAGAGGTGCAATTGTTGGGCACGACGACGAGTTGAGGTGGACGGCTCTTCAGCCACACTATCGCGAACAGCAGCAATATTTTCTGCTGTACGAGCTGTACGAGCATGCACTGGTGTTTTAAAATCTCCTACAGACCCGGTTTGCTCAAATTTTTGCACGATTTTTCCGATTGTACGCACATTTAGACGATTAAATTGACCGAAAAAATCACGAAGTGCACGATATGCATTTTGATTTGAACGCTCATTTTCATAATATGCCTGAATAACTTTAACGCGTTGCTCGATTGTGTATCTTTCCATGGTTCAAATTGAGTTAGTCTGAAATTGAGAAATGTCAAAAAAACTTGACGTTTAGGTGTGGTTCACATTCAACGTCGGCCCTTAAAATTTAACCACCCTTTATATTTTTGTTTTTTACGAACCAGCGTGCCCCTACAATCATTCTGAGAATTTTTGGCTGTGTTCGTTGGACAATGTCAATATTCGAATTTGAGATTGATTGCCATAATTGACACCTATACGGAGGAGTTTGTATTCTAGGTCAGTGGTTGAATATTTTCCCATCGACCACTTATTATCCCCACTATTTTATCCACTTTTAATTTGATATAGTCTCGTTTCATTTCAATATGATCTCGCCAAGTTAAGGTATTTGGCTTCATTTGCTTGCGGGATTTGTATTCCGTTCATTGTGACTGGTGGACTAGTAAGCTTATTTCCGATGATCGCAAAATTCTCTTTCATTACGCGTAATAAAACCCAATAAACAAAAAAATAATGAAAAAATGAAAAAATAATTCCAAGGTCACGAGAGTATGTGTTGATTTGAGCACCTAATATAAAATACGGAGGCTCCACGCAATAAAATCGTGATCTACAAAACGAAATAACTTTACACTCATTTATATTCAAGGGCAATTTATTACCTGTGGACTGCAATCATAAAACAAAAAATGTTGAGCTCATTTTGCTTACGCACAATATCCATCACAGAATCTTAGCATAAATTTGTAGGTCATCGGCATATTACGTGGTTTTCAATAAGGACATAACAATTTTGTTATGTCCTTATTGAAAGGACCGAAAGTATTGGTTACTAGTGGAAGTTTTTGAGATATTGGCCAAAAACTGAAAAGAACTTATATGGCCGTACAACATACCAAAATTATAGTGAAAATTCTAACCGATAAATTTTCCCCAAATTTTCCAAATCTCAGTATGACCTTAGCTATTAGAAAACAACCGAAAGTATTAGTATCTAATGTGAGTTTTAGAGCTATTGGCCAGAAACTGGAAATAACTCATATGGATCTTTTCGGATACCTTATTTTCATCTAAAATTTATATTTCAATCAAAAATCAACCTAGAAACCAAATTTCATAAAGATTAGTTATGAATTGGCCAAGTTTATTCCAGTATGAACAAGTCCTATAATTTTTGTCCAGAACTCACTTTAAAATCCCTAACCAATAATACTATCCAGATTTCCTTTACTTCGGAGATCAATCAATTGTTATTTTAAGAATCACTTTTAATAATTTATTCCGTCGGGATGTTTCATTTTCTGAAAAAAGAGATACCAAATGAATAAAAAATTTCCGCTGGTAATAAAATAACAGACGAAATTATCTTTTGTGATAGAGCTGCCACCTGTGGTGAGTAGTGTAATCTCTTATTTTCGCAGACACATTTCCATCTTACACAACTTTCGTTTAACATATTTGTGGTGAATTACCGTTTTTAGAAAAATGTCCTTTTCCGTAAACTTTCACTTTCGGTGAACTATTGTTTTCGTTGAATTGTCGGTTTCGGTAAATTGTCGTACACTAAGTAACCGAAAATGATAAACGAAATTAAATTAGCGAATTTGGTCCAGTCTATGAATTAAATTGTTCGTTATTTTGAAATTGTGGTCTTGTAGTTACGGGGTTACCGGATTGTAGGTTGGGATGGTTATTTTGTCTCGCGACACGATGGAGCCTCTTAACCACAATATTTGCAAATCTGCGGTTTTGTAGAATTGTATGTTTAATTGTTCAGAAGGAAATACATTTACATTTATCTTTATTTTCACTATTAACATTGTTCTGGATTGTGCTGTTCGTATCCACGTGTGTCATACTAATTTTCTTTCTTTTTCAACTACTGTCACGCTCCGGTGCCGGGAATTTTTATTAACAGCGGGTGCGTCCGGTTATATGTGCGCATTTGCAAACGGGTACTTTGGTGCAGCCGCAGTGTTAGCTTGATTTTCTAGCCGCTTTGTATTGTCCGTTTCGAAAGTTGCCTGTTTTTTATTTGTTTGGTTACTTTTTTGAGCGATGTTGTTGGCTGGGATGTTGAATCTGGACTAGGTTGTCGAAGGTTGTGGTTAACTTCAACCACCGTTCTTTCTTTATAGTGTTGACCATTGCTTTCTGTGGTGTCTGTCTCTTCGTTTTCGAAGAAACATGGTTTGATTCGATTTATAGAGACATTTGATTCGACTCCTTTGACTAAAAGTGTGCAGTATTTCTCAGTACGACGTACTACTCAGTATGGTCCTTCGCACGGAGGTTGTAAGGCACCGCGTCTGTGCGAACTAGGACGTGTGAGCACGTTTTAAGATCTTTGAAGATGAAGATTGCTGATTTTTTGACATGTCTCGCTGGCGGAATTGACTGAACAAACCTGAAGAAATTTTTGATTTGCGCGATAACTTCGTCTCATGTCTCTTGATAAACGCAGCTGTTCTCCGTAAACGAGTTCGGCTGAAGAAACTTCGAAATCGTCTCGAGATGCTGTCCTCAAGCCTAGTAATACTAGTGGTAAAGGTTTAATCCATTGAGGATTGTTGATGCACATTATTGCTGCCTTCAAACTACGGTGCCATCGCTCGAGCATTCCATTACAGGCCGGGTTATAGCAAGTAGTTCGTTTGTGTTGGAAGCCGATTAGGTTGGCTAAACTGTTGAATAATTTCGACTCGAATTGTGCCCTTCTGTCGGAAACGATGCTGTCTGGTACTCCATAGCCACTTATCCATGTTTTTAGCAGAGCGTCTGCAACTGTTTCTGCTATAATGCCCATCATTGGAATGGCCTCTTGCCATCGCGTGAATCGATCTATGATCGTCAAACAATATCATTGATTTTCGGAGATCTCTAGAGAAGCTATACTGTCTATGTGTATTTCAGAAAATCGCTTGCTTATGATGGGATAATTACCACACGGGATTTTAACGTGTTTCGTGATTTTGCATTTCTGGCAGTTGATGCAACACTTTGCCCACAAACGAACATCTTTCTTTATTGCTGGCCAAATAGATTTTTTTTCGAATTAGATTGGCAGAGCTCCGTATCTCTGAATGTTAGAGATTGTGGAATGCTTCAAAGATCAAACGTCAGAATTTTTGAGGAACGTACGGTCTTAGTGTCCCGTTAGAAACATCGCAGTACAAGAATTTATCCGTTCCGAAGATTGGCATTTTGTCAAATTTGAGGCTATCGTTGTGCTCTATTAATGTTTTCAGGTCGTCGTCCTTGGTTTATTCATCTGCCATGTGAGCGTAATCTATGGCGCCCGTTATCGATAGCTCCTCGATTCGAGAGAGTGCAACCGCTACCATGTTGTTCAACCCTCATCTATCGGGATTTCATGGTAGGCCCGCACGAGGTTAATTAGATAAAAGCTGAAAAGATATTGCAGCCGTGTAACTGATGGCTGAAATCTGTGACGAACGGTATTGGATATCGGTCGGGCTTCGTTTTCTGATTTAAACCGCCATAGTCTCTGCATATTCTCCAACTGCCATCTTTTTTCTTTGTGATGTGGATAGAACTCGCCCAATTGCTTTAAGATGGTCGACATATATCTTGTTTTACCCAGAGGTCGATTTCTGTTTTGACGTTTTGCATATTCTCTGTATTAATTCGTCGAACGTTCGCAGAACATGGTTGTCCCTCTGTTTCGATTTTGTGTGTGACTAGCCGCGAATAATTTTAGGTCGAATTTTACGTATTTTTCGCGAGCATTTGGTGTTATGACGGATAATTCGGCTCCTGTATCGATCACCAACCTTTGTTTTGTGGTTAACTCGAGTTCGACTAAGCGACAATTTGAGTGGCTTCTGTCACTTGTCACGAAGAGTGACGAGCCTATTGGTTTTACGAGTTTCGGCCTTGATCGAACTTGCACAGTTTAGTGCACTTCTTAGCATTAGCGCCGAACTTAAAATGATACCAGCAATTCACAGAATCAATTATCAAAGCGTTTTGTTAAAGCGTCATTGTGGCTTGGCAATGATGTTCGTTGTCACTTACCGTAGATTTAATCGGATTCGAAATGTTATAAATGCCGGAGGGCCTGTGAATTTCCATGATCTTGTTAGCTGACGTGGCGATTTTTTCCACATCACAACCTTCCATGCAGGAGAGTACTTCCTCGACGTTGGGTGATACGCGCTGTAGCCTCAAATTTCGCAATGGAGACTCGTCGTGAATTTGGTTTAATGAGGTTACCTGCATCTCGCGGAGTAACTGCGACGGTTTTTTGTCGCCTAATTGCAGTCCGAAAAGTAAACGATTAAATTTGCTTCTGGCTGAGTCACATACTCTTTCGATTATTGCTGTTTTTAACGAAGTTTATTTATCGATTACAGGAGGTTTTAACACCACATCGCGCATACACTCTATTGTTTCCGCATCCAAGTGTCGGCTGACACTCCGCTCAACTCGAACTGGGCTTCCAGTTGTTTAAACCAAATCTCGGGGTCGTCCCGATTAAACGCGGAATATTACACTGGCAGTTTGTAAACCTTTGTTGTTTGATGATTGTCGAGCGGAATTTTATCTACATTAGTATCATTCATTCTGCTTGAATTTACTGTGCACACGAAAATCGTAAAAAATGTTCGACGAATGTCTGTTGTTTATTCGCTTTGTGCTGATTGCAGCCTTTTTTCGTATGTTGCTAATTCGTCCGATCCCTCGAATGACGGTTTTACAATACGATTTTATCGTCGTGGTCATCAAATTGTAGTTACGTGGTTATCGGATTGTACGTTGGGATGGTCGGATTGTTTTATTTATTTATTTATCACTATTAACATTGTTCTGGATTGTGCTGTTCGTATCCACGTGTATCATACTATATTGAGGTTATTTTTTCTTTCTTTTTCAACTACTGGCACGCTCCGGTGTCAGGAATTTTTATTAACAGCTGGGTGCATCCGGTTATACGTGCACATTTGCCAACGGGTACTTTGGTGCAGCCACAGTCTATATGTGATATAAGCTAGTGAAAATTTACCAGCGGAAAACAAGAGTTTACGCTACTCGCCGCGAGTGGCAGCACTATCACAAAAGATAATTTTATTTGGAAACATTTTGATTTTGATAACGGGTTTTGTTGTGTTTATTGAATTGTCGTTTTCGGTGAATTTCTATTCAGCAGATATGCAATTGGTAAAAGTACCTAGTTTCCGTACTTTGATATAATTGTGAAAAGGAAGCAATCAATGAAACCCTTGAAAGAGCTATTTTGATTAACTGAAAGAATTCAAATCATTTGAACTACTTTTGCAAGTACGTAATTATTGCAAATCAACAAATTTTTCACTGTTTTTCAAATATTAGTTATAAAATCACGGGTAGTAAGTGGGCCCCTGGTTAGGAGATACTGGTTAATAGAATAGTTACTTCCAACTATACAATTTCAAATGGAAATTTCCTAAAATTTGATATAGCGAAATTCTGTAACCGCACTAAAATTCATTAGATTTTAGTTTTATCAAATTTTTATGTAATGTTATTTATAAACTATCACCCCTAGGTTATTTTAGTGTACATCTTGCTTTCATTTCCATTAGCCCGACCTTTTAACCTTGCTATATAAACAATACTACACAAAACTAATTTAAACCATGACACATACCAGTCGGGTTACATAATATTCGCAGGCCCTGTTTCCGGTATCCGAGTGGAACACAAGTAAAGATTACTTAGGAACTAAACCGAAATTTCGATAGTTTAGGTCAAGTTTGTTTACAAAACACCAATTCGTACATCCGATTGTATCACCAATGTTTATTGGGGCACAGCCAAACGATTTGTCAGACATTTCGACAATCTGGCGTTGCACGTTATTTATAGATTTCCTAAAAATATATCGCTGCTCATAAAAATCTTTTAATCACTTTAACGTTTAATTAATATATGTGTATTTTGTTTAATTTTTATTTTTAGAATCGAGTATTACCACCTGTCCCTCCAAAACCTCCAAAACGTGGCATATTGAAGGGTCCACGGCTTAGTGTTACAAGTGTCACAGAAGAAATAGTCGTGTCGCCCGACTCGAAACAAGTACTTATGAGGAATACACTACAAAATGAGTTGATGTCTTATCAAAATCTATCGATGCGCGGTGGCCATGAAACCATGTCCATGGATAATATTCGAATGATGGACTTTGATAGTAATAGTACAAATATGAGTAGTTTACATATTATGACGTCACCATCACCTAGTGCTGAAAGTTTAACGGACACCACTAATTCATCGTATGCCACACCACCATTTTCCCTTTCGCCGATCGGTGAATCGCAAGGCCTCAACCGATGGTCAAGAGTTCATGCGTTCGACGATCTTAATTTACCGTTACCTGTTATAAAATTAGTTAAATTACCGCAACCGCGCGAACTGGTGATCACCCGGCAAAAATCACCTCGCAACGATTTTGGTTTTTCATTGCGCAAATCAATATGCCTCGATCGTAGTGAATCACTGTACGCGCCCGTTTTTAAACCTGTTATATTTGCTGAACCGGGAGCACACGGTGGACATACCGGTTTGCTACCCGGCGATCGTCTAATCAAAGTGAACGGAACGTCGGTGGAGGATTTGGCACGTGAAACAATCATCGAAATGATTCGGACGAGCGGTGATAGTGTTACGGTACAGGTGCAACCTGTTAATGAACTAGTTGAATTATCGCGACGATGTATGATCGATCATTCGCTACAGCAGAATGGTGTGGATGATACGGATCGAGTGGGCAACAACATTCCAGATTGTAATACATTGCGGAGGAGTGCGAGTAAACGTTTTAAGCAAGAGGTATGTGCGGTTTATTATGTTTACATGTTCAAATGTACGTGAGTTTTTTAATGGTTTGTTTACTTAGCTTGGTCGACCAACGAAAATAAATAATAAAAATGCGTCGATTATTTCTTATCTTTCTCTAAATATTTATTGATAAGAATAATATTTTGAGTAGAAAGATAAAAAATTGCAAAATTGTTAATTTTGGTATATGATACGGTCTTTTTACAAAGTCGTTGGTGCGTTACAGTTTCTGGAATAGGAGGGAAGCAGAACATGTAGGAGTTGCATACAATAGTTTTATAGATAAACCAGCATAATGATTAGAAATATAATTAATTTGAGGGAAGTGTCGACAGACATAACAATAAAATTTGATAATTAAAAATGTAAATGGTGCAGAACTTTCCCTCTTCGATATTAAGAACATGTTTTCCTTTATCACTAATGGCAAACATCTTCGAGCTTTTGAATAAATTTTGCTTAGCACATAACGTGTGACCCTTTAATTAAAGATTTTAGCGACATTTTACGTATACTCTAACGAAAACTTTTCAGCCCATTTCTTCATTTCTCCCCGTGCTCGCTGTGCAGTAATGTCAGGAGTAGGCATTACACTGCAATAATTGGATGATGGTATGAAAGCTCTTTATTATGGAATTACTGTCCTATTCATTTCAGCTAACATATATTTGTCGTGATTTCTTCCACGTTAAAATATGCTTATGTTGTTTGGTGATGTATGGTAACGGGTAGGTGTCCTATACTGTCACTTCATTTAGTTTACGTGCATCTAAACAGAATCTAATCCGACCTGAAGGCTTCGGCACGCAAACTGCGGGATGTGGCTATTCATTGGGGCTGGCCTCTTCCACAACTCCCAGTCGAAGCATACAATCCAATTCGAGGTTCAAATTCTTTTGAGTTTATGGCGACATGGGTCGACCCTCGTTTTAACCGTTTTAAATGAATGACGGAGTTACAAAGTTTTCGTGGAAAGGAAAAAAATTGAAGCTGAAGTACTTGTAAATAAAATGAACATATGGTCGGAATCAAAATCAGATAAAAAATATTCAGCCCGTCACCTGATACTTTATAATTTTCAACTAAACAAAATATTCCTAGATTGCCTTTTTTGCAACTAGAACTCGCTCGCGGAACCGCACGTAGATACTAACAATCCGAAAAATGTGTATAGAGAAAGCTTAAGGAAAACTAATTTTTTAGAAATGTAAGTGTAAATGAAATTTAAGTCGTAAAATATTTTTGCACTGTAATGAAGTTCTTATGACCGTTATTAATTATAAACCATTTAGAACGACGGTTGCTTGGGTACATTACAAACATTACCAAACTCCTGTGATTTATTTGAGTGTCAGTCTACCGACACGTCATTATCCCAGCTAAGCTCGTGAGAGCAGGATGACAGGAGCGATGTGTAACACACCACACAAATACACCATTTGAACCAAAAATCGCACAAATCAACGGTCACCGCGGACAAGAGAACAAGAAAAAAAAATAAAGATAGGAAATTCACCTCATCTCAATTCTGCTGGTTGCTTCCTTTATGACGGAAAATCACACTTAAAACAAATTGAAATTTTACCGTTTTAACCTAATTAAAGTTTACAAAATAATGCAACATATGAAAACATAGTTATGACTGCATTATTTTGTGTGACAAACAATTCTACCATACAATGCATTTCTGTGTGTAAATGATGAAATATTTAAAAATGGCAAAGGAGGTAGAACGCCCAATAATTGCTTTTGATTTTCATGGGGGTGATGGATGTTGGATCGCTTCAAGATGTTTTGACTTCCACAGGTCCCTTTGCTTCGGGCTGCTGTTTACTTGTTACTTATGAATGCTCCGTTTCATAGTTTACTCTCCCACTTTCCACTTACACACTGCTAATGTTACTGGCATTGTTTTTTAACCATGATGGATTCAATCACCAACAATCAAAAATCTATCCTCATTCGTGCTCATCTCGTCTTGGATTTTACAGTTTACCTGCAAGACGTTCACTTTATCACTGGACCATCTGGTTATAGACAAACGCTGAGTTTGTCATTTGGATCAAAAAAGAACTTGCGAATGAAAAGCAACAAAATAACATTCAATTCGGCGTGGCCCAGTTTTGAGCCACAGCTCTTAGGCACTCCACTAAATCGCTTGACTAACTCAGTGTGCACAGTGCAACTTCGTATAATTTTTTTTACACTCGCCCACTGGCTTGTAGACAACTCAAAAAAGGGATACACACAACAACATCCATTCTCGCCCTCGATAGCTAGCGGGTAAGTAAAGCGTTTACTGTGTTATTCGAGGGTTATCGGGTTCGATTGCCGGTGGTAACCAGACACAAAATGTTATGACTATTTTAATGTGTCATGTGTTATGTTGTATATGTTTCTAAATATCAAAAGCCATAGTTGTAGGCGTTTCTTCAAAAATATTTAAAATATTTTTTATTTTAAAATATCTCATGTACCCTGGCTAAGTTTCGAAGCCGCGATCTTCTGCTCTCCACATTAACCCACATTAATATTCGGTTATATTTTCAACACCATACTTAGCCTTTTTTTTGGTTTTTATATTTTTGTTTGTTTGTATTTCTATTCACTTGTATGTTTAAAATGGCACAACTCTTTGTTGGTTTCACGAAATAGTGCGCACATACATAAAACAATTAAAAGACGATCTTCTTTATCATTGCAGAACGTTATAAATTTTTACTTTTATTTGTTTCCACAAAATATTGGGAGTACAAATTAATTCGGTTCGTTTTCGAAAGGTGGCTCTGATTATAATAATTTTTTTATAGTGACAGCTGATTTCCGTTGTTTCAGACAGATTAGGCATCTGCCGTTAATATTCAGTTTGTATTGCTTTGAGTTTTATACAAAACATATTTTTACGGTGTTGAACATGTCGGATTTTGTGATAACTAAACAGCATTTGCGGGAGTGTTAATTTTTTGTTTTAATTGGAAAAAAGTGCAGCTGAAGCACATTGAATGCTTGTGGAAGTTTACCGTGACGATGCTCCAACCGATAAATCATGAATGGTTTTGACGCTTCAAAAATGATGATTTCAGTGTTGAAGATAAGCCTCGCTTCGAACAGCCAAAAAAAATTCGTAAACGATGAATTAGAGGTATTGCTCGATGAAAATCCAACTCAAAGGTAAGAGGAGCATGTCGGTACATTGGGGGTGACCCAACAAACAATTTATGTACGATTGAAATCTATGGGCATGATTCAAAAGCAAGGCAATTGGGTCCCTTATGAATTGACACCAAAAGACGTGGAAAGGCGGTTTCTTTCTTGAGAGCAGCTGCTTCAAAGACTCAAGAAAGGCTTTTTTTTACTTTTGATAGTGACTGGTGACGATAAGTGGATCTTCTACGATAACCCCAAGGGGAAAAAATACTACGCTTTGCCCGGCCAATCGTTACCATCGACCTCAACATCAACACCAAAGACGAACATTCATGGTTCTAAGGTTATGCTGTGTATCTGGTGGGACCAAAGTGGCGTTGTGTACTACGTGCTGCTACAACCTGACGATTCCATTACGGGCGAGCGGTACAGACAACAATTAATTCGTTTGAGGGGTGCATTATCAAAAATCGACCGAAATATTAGGAGAGTCATGATATAGTTATTCTTCTGCATGACAGCGCTCGGCCTCACGTTGCGAAAGTCGTAAAAAAATATTTGGAAACGCTTAAGTGGGATATTTTACCGCACTCGCCGTATTCTCCGGGCATTGCTCCTTCTGATTACTGGCTATTCTGACGAATGCAACACGATTTAGCATGTCACCGGTTCACTTTTTTCGAAGAAATTTAAAATTGGCTTCAAACTTGGATAGCCTCAAAAGACGAAACGTTTTTCCGAGATGCGATTCGAAAATTACCTGAAAGGTGAGAAAAAGTCGTAAGCAGCGATGGACAATATTTTAATTACTCTGTTCATTTGTACTCCCAATACATTTAACTTTTTATACTTTTTGTATTTTTATGTTTTAATTTACAACCAAACTTTCCAAAAAAAAAATTCCAAAATTTTCAAAAACTTTCCAAAATTACCTATATAAATTTTTATTTATTTCTTTAGAATCTGATCGGCAAAATTAGCATTTTTGTACCGCATCACTTCTGAACGATCTTATTTTATTTTCTCTGGTTTTTGGTCTGATCTGTCTGGTATCGGTTTTCGTCTCCTCCCACCAAACTTTGGCCTCTCTATTTATATCTTTAAGTGTCCCTTCTGCTGCCGTCTCTCTCTAAGTTCTTTCAAATGTGCTAAGTCATTGTATCGATAATTTAATTCACCACCTCATCTTAGCTTTGGCAACACTTTGGCCCTCATTGCATTGCAATTAGCTGTTTGGCACCACGGCACTCTTGTACCAGCAATTTTCGGTTGTTTTCTTCGGCGGTTTGATTCCTCGATATACCATCCTGTGAACGACAGAAAGACAAATATCGCCATTAATTCAACATCATACGGATTTGCTTCTTGGTTAATACAGGGTTGCTGACACGAAGTGTTACCAAAACAAAACGCCTCAGAATTTTTATTTTTTGAAGAATTTTGATTCAATCAAAGTAAAAAATGTTTACAAATATTTAAATTTTCGAATTGCATTAGCAGTTTTCGATTTGGCCGCGATTATGGCCTTCAAACAGCCGACAAAGCTATTGCATGCAGCACGAAAGTGGCTCTGCGGTATTTTGGCCCATTCCCGGCGAAGCGCTTGCTTGAGATGATCGACACGTTGGTATTTTTTGGTTCCAACCTTGCTCTTCAAAATACCCCAAACCGATAAATCTAGCGGATTTGCATCCGGTGAATTTGGTGGCCATTGGGCAGTGGAAATGAACCGCGGAACGTTGTTTCTCAGCCAATCTTGATTGACGCGCGCTTTATTACTCGACGCCCAGTTCTGTTGAAATGTTCAGGCTTTGCGGCCGAAATGTTTTTGTGTCCAAGGCTTCAACGCTCCCTCCAACACATGATCCCGATAAATTTGAGCGGTTATATTGATGCCACGGTCCAAAAAACGAGCGGTGAACGGCTTTCGGCCGTTACGGCGGCCCAAACCATCACCATCAGCGGCGCTTGGTTTCGAGTGGCAATCCGTTGTTCCAAATTTTCAGTAGAATGGCCGGGCAAGTAAATCCGGTCGTTTTGTTTGTTCACATATTGGTCAATAACGAACGGTGACTCATCGGAGAAAACCAAATTCGGCAAATCGCCACTTTCGTGCAAGCGTAACAACTCCTTTGCTCTTTCCACTCTAACTTTTTTTGAGCATAGGTGAGACCATGCGTTTTATGGAATTTCAAGGCGTTTAGTCCAAGATGATCTTTCAATGTGTGCTGCATCCCTTAGAGCGAAATGTTCGCCTCCCGAGCCATTTTCTGCCGATACGGCACGGATCCCGAGCCAATTTGGCCTTCATCTTCCGAATGATATCCGGCGATGTTTCAATGCGTTTCGGTCCACCACCATGGCATTTTGCAATGCTGCCAGTATCGTTCTAACGATTTATGGTGCGATACACAAACATTTTATTCACATGCAGATGTTTTAACTGGTTAACAATCTGTGGCTGTGGTTTTCCAGCCAAATATAGAACAATCACACTATTACGCTTGAATTCCATTGCGGATAACTTTTTTTCTGAATATTTCCCACTAAAATGCTTTTGTACGCGTGTAAACATTGGAACACTGTCATTAGTGTAAGTTTCAGCGCTCTGTCATCACTGGTTTGACAGTCTGAAGTTGGTAACACTTCGTATCAGTCACCCGGTATAACAGTTCAGATAAGTTGAGAGTAAAGAGTGATTGGATATTGGATTTTGGTATATTGTATTGGTGCATTTGGAACGGGAACACACATCTTCTGTGATAACCCCTTTAATATGATGGACTCATGTGGTCTGTGCCACCGCACCCAAGTGGAACAAGTACAATGTGTGTTTTTCGGTAATAAATTTTACCAGGCCTGACCCTAACAAAAACTTTTTAAATAAATTGATATTGACCGGTAGTTTGAAGGATTTGTTTTGTCGCAACTCCGCTTTAAATTTAATAATTGCCCTCTTCTAGGCTTTGGATTATGCACCTTGTTTGAAGAATGTTTTGAAGCCTAATTTTAAGGGTAGATTCAATGTCATTGTTCTATATAGACTTCAGTTAATATGCCCAACAACTTAAGGTACCGGAGTGGAGCCCCGGATTTTAAAATTCCGTTGTCAAAAATCAAAATAGCGGATCCTTACAAAATTCTGAATTTCTAGATACCGATTTTAAAAGAGAACGAATTTTCAAAATTTGGTTTGCTCTTAAAATTCATAACAAATTATGGTAAACTTTACAAGTTCTAGAATAGAGAATTTTCGACACTTTTTTTAATTTGACCTTGTTGATTAATTCGACTATGTCCTAGTCTAGACGACTACGGTAAAATCCGGTATTAAGAACAGGATTGGGAATATAACATGAATTTTGGATGAAAGTGTATAATATGGAACTTTACAATTTCTTAAAAAATTTTGGCCACATTTGAATTGTAGGATGTAATTGGGATTCTATCGTCAATTTTAGTTCTTCGACTTGTCTGTGGAACAATATAACTTTCCGCACGTCTATTTCGTATAGCCTATTTTGGTCATATTTCAATAATTTTTCAGTGGTATTCTGTGAAAGTGGTCTTGCTAAGCCTGAATTGGAACTTGGCCATTTGTTAATCGCGATTGGTATTCTAACATAAATTTAAGTTCTAGAACTAGACTATGCTGAATGAAACTCGACGATTTTTTTCTGATCATATTAAAATTTGGTGTGCAAGACAACAGGATTCTACCAAAAATTTCGATCATGATTCTGGAATGTGGCACTACCCAATGAAACTCGGCAATTTCTAACAAATTATTGTCAAGTATTTTTTATAGGATGAGATTAGTATTTTACCACATTGCTATCGAGGTCCTGGAATCTAAATAAACTGAATGAAACCATAATACCCGTACTGGGCCATATCGCCTTCATCACAGTAACGCTTAGGTGCTGTATAAACAATTAAAATATTTAACTTGGTTTTATGCAAATATCACGCCTTAACATGTTATTCTTACTTAAAATGCTTAATGAAAAAACTTGCTTATTTCATATTTTCTTGATGAAGATTGAACAATTCGCTATTGTTGAAAGTGTAATTTTGCATTCTGGTCATGCCTAACCGGTGTCAACCCCAATGATCATCATCGGTTTTTTCATGGCCGTCCAAATCGGTGTTAATACTATAACGACCAGCGGTTTCGAGATGGTTTACTGTGGGACCATTACCGATATATTTATCTAGCTTCAGAAAAAAATATTGCAGGTTTCATACTTAAAATTGAGATTGAATGTTGGTGATTGTTAAAAATGTTGCATTCTGGCCATTTCTAGGCCAGAGAGAGGTAAAGCTACATACAAATTTGTCGTTTTACGACTTAAAAATAGACCTAGATGTTCCAACTCTTCACTTGTTTTGTGTTGCTCGGCCTTCGAGGTTGCCAGGCCTCGGTATCTTGACTTCAGCTCGTCGAATGTAGGTCAGTTGCCTTCTCTACTTTGTATTAAACTCTAGTTTGCCAGAGCAACACATAGCTATTTCGAGCTTCGGTTTGTACTATGGTGCTTTTGTGGCACAACATCGGTTGGATTTTAATGTGATTTTTACGATCATGGATTTGGACATTATTATATAAACGACATTACATTACAACATTATTATAAAATGGCTTGGCATGAGAGGGTTAAATTCGTCATTTGAGTTGATGCTTAACGACCTAGAATTTGATAATGCTTCTATTTGAATAAGTCATAAGTAAGCAGCTTGTCTCATATTGTACGTTTCAATATTTAACACTTTTAACGTTGGAAACCCAAATCCGACCGAAGAATGGCGAAATCGCTGAAATAAAGTGTCATTTGAGAATTATTTTCTGTAAAAAGCAAATAAATAATGCAATATAGACATTGCAAAAAAAAGTCCCTTTGACGTTTGACGACAACTTCCGTTTCGAAGTTTTACGATAATGGGGCCTGCGAAATTCACACTGCAATGGAGTAACGGCCTGAAAGCTTGTCCTCGTGAAATCGGCAGATCACCCATAAACTGTGATGTCCTATATGCTTCTTGTACCGGAAACAGGTTGAACATTTATATATGCTAGACTTAACTGTCCTTTTACAATTCACAATCCAATAAGTCTGTCGTTTTATATGCCACTGACGTATTTTGGTTGCTTGACGTGATAAAGTGATTAACACATTAGCTCTTTCTGAAACGCGAAATTTCTTTAATCCAGTTTCATGTTTGTTTAATGCATCTTAGAGCGAGACATGAAGCAGTGCCAAGGCCATAGGATTAATTTCACCCTTAAATCTTGTTAATGTACCCCAATCGATACATATTCTCGGCGTCATCTATTATTGGGTATTTATGTTGACGAAACCCAATTGAGATATTCAGTAAAGATGCTTGCACAATTGGTCCCATCTTCAATATGTCATTCAGGCAGCACGTAATATTTATTAGGATCAATTTATCCATACTTCACCACAAGATCAAGAATTCGTGAATTTCATGAATTTGTGATATAAACGTGTTAAAGTCATGTCTCGATGAAACCGGTGGTAATCCGATTAAAACTTGTTTCTTATCTCTTGTTGTAGTGGTTTTAATGTCCATTTCTCTGGCAATCAATCACTTCTCGTGTGATAGACGTAGTTGCTGAGATTTCATCGACTTCCCAGAATTGACGTATAACTTTGATCAAAATCTGAATAATCGTAAATAATTCGGATCCCCTACTGTCAAATATTTTAACTTCTCAAATTCATCCAAATTCACCTCGTTCCGCAAAACAGGAGGATCCCTAAACGAATTTTTTGTTGAATATAATTGTTTTATCAAAATCGGTGCAACATCCTGCAACATGGTGCAACATCTCACAACATTGTACATGATGTGCAACATGATTCGAATCTACAGGAGGCCTTCTCTCTAATTTTTATGAAAGTCGTTCGAGCCGAAAACCTCACAAAAGAACCTCGTTCTCCATAGAAGGACCTCATTAACGAATTTTTCCGATACGGACTCCCACAATCGATGCTTGGCACTCGAGAACTTCCTCGCCAATTTTCACCAAATTCGTACGTTTCTAGTTAAAAGAAACAGAAACCCAGCCCCACCATAGAACCCTCTAAACAAATTTTCCAGAAATCGGAACCAATCACAATCGATTCTTGGTACCCAAAAACCCTGTCATAAATTTTCATTAAAGTCATTTGAAGTCCAAACGAAATTTTCCGACATCAAGACCATCACAATCGATGCTGTGGTACTTGAAAATCATCGTGGCTGTTTGACAAAAAAAAATTTAAATCAAAACTCGGGCCTAAGCGGAGGACCTCCTAACCAATTTACCCGAATGCAGGACGCATCACAATGCGATTCCTGGTACTCGAAAATCATCTTTCAATAATTTTCATTAACCTTCCGGCAGTGCACCGTAAAATTTTACCCGCGGTATTTTCTGCATCTTGGATTTAAATGGCACAGCAGGCATTGTAAACTATTTTATGATGACCTTTTAAAATGTGTTGATCAACAACCTTTTTTACCAGTATCTCGAGAAAAAGTTTACGGGTGTTGTTCTTCATGTTTGTGCGTCTTTGGCCATGTACGAGTGATACGTTTCCATGCATACGTTTTGGTCAACCTATCCATAGTAGCTACCCCTCCCTTACTGGAATTGTAATCTAAAATTATATTTGGCTTGCCGGACGTTTCATCGATAGCATCGTTATTATGAACGGTTGATAATAATAGCACATTTTTATTTGGTTTTGGTATGTAACTCACTAAAGTGAGATAACCATCAAAACATGAGATGAACCAATTTCACGACTTTTTAGATACATTTTTTTATGCTACCAATTCGACCAGTAAATCGGGTTTTTCGAATCGTATCTTCGGCAAGAGAACAACTAGTAAACAGTTATCCACAGTTATAGTATGTCCTTTCTTGACGTAAGGCCGAGCTAGTCTGTTCACTAGATTGAATGCATAAACTTTGACGCTTTTCTCTCCAGGTTGATACCCAATATAAATTTCTCCAATTTTCCGCATTGACGATCCAAAATACTTTTATTCCATATTTTCCTGTTTGGAAGGGATGTATTGCCGGAAATTAAATTGTCCTCTTGTTGTTACTAGTTGTTCATCGACTGTTAAGTTTCCGGGTCTATATGCTAATTTCAAATTCTCCTGAAAAGTTGCCAAATATCTCTAAAAGCCGCTAATTTGTCAGTTTGCAATCGTTCGGTTCTAGCTCTCTGATTATCGAAATGTGTGAAGCGAAGAATTTGCTTCACTCTCTGCAATGACATTGATGCTAAGAATAACGACCTCTTTGTGTCATAATTCGACTAATCGCTCATCCCAATTCTTTCTCATTCCGGCATATAAAAGAAAGCCAATGAGGCTATAGAGCTTGTTGATTCTCACAATCTATTTGAAATTCTGGAACTTTATGAATGTTCGGCGGTTTGACGTTCCATTTTCGAGAATGAATCTTACTCTGCGAGTTATAGAATAGTTCGGGCTCATCACTCTTGTTTTTATCATCATTGGATGAGCATTCTTGTTCCTCCTGTAATTCTTCGTTGCGCATACCGTCACGAATATCCGAAATATATTCATCAGCGTCATCCCTATCCGAAAAATTAGCATCTAAATCATCTTGCTCATCAGCAATTTTCTTGTAAATCATCACCCGAATTTATTATTAGTGAATTATCCGACGAAACGGGTACCTCATCAAACAAATCTCTTAGTTCTCGACTGCTCTGTTGTATAGTCATTTTCTAAAACTAACAAGATAAATTGAAAAACTTCTAAAAGGAAAATTACTTCAAAACATATTGTGTAATAATTGTAAAGGATGTTTTTTAGAGGTTCACATTGACAGCTGACATTTGATTTGTCATTAGTTTGATTTGCCATTTCATAATGATTAGACTTACGCCAGAACAACGCCCTCCCTTTATCAAAATATTGGTTCTGTTCGCCAAACTCATCGTGTATTACGTCCATTTTACGTTCATAATAATCGTCCATCAGAGCGGGTAATTCGATTAACTATGAATCGTTTTCGCACCACGTATACTCTAAATGATAATACGCATCCAAGAAGACGTCAAACAATGCGAACCGAACGTACAGTGTAGCATTGAGGAAGACCCAAATCAATCAATTCGACGTCGTTCTCAGCAACTGGATATGTGTCCATCCACTTTATGGAAGATTTTATCTAAAGATCTTGATTTACATGCTTACAAAATTCAATTTGTGCAGTAATTAAAGCCATCCGACCATCGTACATGTCAATTCGGCTAATGGGCTGAAAGCACAAATTGATTTTGATGTTGATTTTGCAAACGAAATTTTGTTCAGCTATGAAGTTCACTTTTGATTGAATGGGTACGTTAATCCACAAGCCTTTGCCGAAACACCATTACATCCAGAGAAAATCACTGTTTGGTGCGCTTTATGGGCCGGCGGAATCATTGGTCCATACGTCTTCAAAAACGATGATGAGAGGAATGTTACAGTCAACGGTGAACGGTATAGCGAGATGATTTGTAACTTTTTTGTTTCCCAATTGGCTGGCATAAATCTTGCTGATATGTGGTTCCAATAGGACGGTGCGTTGTACAAACGCATTTGTCGATGAATTTCGAACGATTAAAGTACCGTTAAAAATTAAATTTCTCTCTATTCAAGCCGAGTTCACAAATTTTGAAATCGAGTTTATGATGAAATGCACGAAAACGAAAAGACGCAAACGTAACAAGAATTCGCACAATGATTTTGGTTTTGTGTTGGCAGAAATGGTTGGCCGAGAACCTGACCTAAGATTTCAAAATCGTATTATTACGTTCTTTATTAGTCTGGGGTAATTTTTTACCCCCAAGCATAGTGGAAATTTGTTTTATTACAGTGTCACTGTTGCTTTGAAATGGTCCAAATTCACTGTTTTTTTGATATTTTGTGGTGATAAACATTATAAGTGGATCCATTTATAGGATATTTCTTATTAATTCGTATTACACCCATCCTCATCCCTCGATGTACACGGCTCTCGATTTACTCAATTTCGCTTTTACACGATTAACAAAATTAAAAAAAAAGTTCTGATATTAAAAAAGTACTAATATTTTGATGTGCTTTGAGCGCTTCATTTCCGATTTGGAATTTACTCCATAAGACACACTTTGGGAATGTCAAAATCCCTTTAGTTGTGTTGGTTTATTCAAATGAACTGAACTTTGAAAACGAAATTTCTTTATTTCTTATTATAACCTATCATAACAAAAAGTACCGACCAAATGGCACAGTGGTTAAAGCTTTGGCGTTTGGATCGGGAGGTATCGGGTTCGATTCCCGATAGGGGCAGGATACAAAGGAAATTTTCATCAACAAATTACGATTTGTGATGAAATGGAACACATCTATTATGACGCCCTGTCGGAGAGCAAAACTCATGGGCCGACCCACCTTCTATGCCTGTATAGGCTGGCATGGAGCTATGCAATGTGCAAGTGGTGGCCTACATACACTACACTGTTGAAAAAGTAAGGACAAAATTTTGGATCGATTGAAATTGGGGCAGGGATCAACCCTTGAGGCAAAAGAGCCGACTGTACGATTATATTCGTAAAAGTGTGGTGAGGAGTACAACAATGAGTGCAAAATTGTAAATTTATAAGCGGGATCATATTATGGAAGCCGTTGAAAAGCTTTAATTATTCGAATAGAGGAACTGTAAAAAGAGAATACAAATATAAGAAAGGACATCCACTCCCTCGATAATCGAATTTTCAGCCAGTAACGGATGGTTCAAAAACGGCATAACTTACATAATATTCAACTAAAAGGTGAAACGGCGTCCGGTAATGAAAAATCAGGCAATTCGTCCAATTTGGCTAAAATTATTCAAGATAATTCTTACGAGTCTGACCAAGTATTTAATGCCGATGAAACCTAACTGTTTTGAAAGAAAATACCGAAAAGAACTTATCTATCCAAAATTGAAAGATCTGGCAGTGGCAGCAAAAGATAGTCACGTTGCTATTTTGTAGCATGCAGCGAAGGATCGACTCTTTATTAACCGAGCTTAAAAACCTCGACCGATGAAAGGCGTTATTATGAATATTTTGCCAGTTCTTTGGCGGGCAAATAGAAAAGGTTGGATGGCTTGCACTTTATTTGAAGCTTGGTTTCGCCAGTGCCTCATTCCCGAAGTGAAAAGCTATTTGGAAACAAAATCTTGAGTTTAAAATGCTTTCACTTTTAGATAATTCACCAAGTCAATGAATTTACAGCATCCAAATGTTAAAATTGAATTTTTACCGCCCAACACAACATCAATGATCCAATCTCAAAACCATGCCATAATTTCTACTTTAACGGCATATTATATTAGACTTAGAAAAGCTTTTGCCGATATTTTAGGAAAATTAAATGATAATGCACTACTTACTGTTCATGAGGTGTGGACGAATTTTACTATTTTCAATTCAAGTGGAGTAATTCAGAGAAATACTGTGCCGTCGACCGAAATGCTCTATTCAAACATCATTGGTCTGGCTCATTCTCTCGTAGGGGACGGATTCGAAGATTTTGGTACTCCCGATGTAGAGGAATTGATTCAAGATAAGGAAATGTCGAATGCCGAGCTCTTACAACTCGTAATTACCTTAGGTTCTTTAACTCAATTTACATGGTTCTAACTGTAGTGGAACCTATCTACCTTTATAATATGAATCCTTTGTCTCGTTTTAAACGATTTCGATTTACACGATTATCCGTGGAACGTACATACCGTGTAAAGCGATTGAGTGTAATTCATATTTTAGTTCAATTTTTGTACACGTGGGGTAACTTTTTACCCCTGTGCACCAACGGAAGGTTGAACTCAAGTTGAGAAACCTCTTCGTAATGATCATTGTCGTAAAATCCAATCAGATACGTCAGAGGTATTTTACCAGCCTAGATCGAGTAAAATATGCCCTAGCATGATGCGACTGGAATAGACAACCCGCACGATCAAAATCATCAACTAATATTTCGGCCTTTCATTTTCATTATCTTCTAACACTTTGCATTATCTACATATTCTTTCGGTTAATCATCGATTTCACACAACCCAAAATATTAGCAAACGATAAGCGAAAGTGTCATAAACCGCGATCAATTTAAAGTCCGCGAAATCGATCCATCACTGTCACGGTAAATTAAACTTATGCATTCAAATTTATGCAAAATTAATAAAAATTTCAAAACGTTATAGGTATTCTACGGGTAGTAAACTTTGGTGGTGAATAAAAAGTTGTTTAAAGTTACCCTAGTGTAAAGTAGATGGCAGCTCAAAATTAAAAATATTAAGCTGTTGTTGGTTTGAATCGCGGCTAAATAAATTTAAAGCTTTTATTTGGATTGATTTTTTACAGCTTTCGATTTACGATAGCTTATCCGTTTACTTAATATTAATGTCTTAATTAATTTTTAATTACAACACGTTCAATTAAAAAGATTTTACGCTCCGATATCGAGATTTTTTTTCAAAATATTTACCTATAAACGACTTGTCGACCGCATAACCACTTTGCAATTTTATAAACTCGATTGGGATTACATACAAAATGATAAGTGGTTTGGCGCAATTGATGATTTTAAATTTATTTGAAAGATAAGACATTATACTCGTGTTTTGCTGTGTATCTAAGTGTTATAAAGAAAATCAGATTTTTTTTGTTGTGGATATATACCGCGGAAAGTGGGTGTGGAAGTTGTTTGGTTTAATTGTTTGTATAAGTTTTTTTGTAAGCGGGTTTAAAACGACAATAATATACGAGTATGTAATAATTTTCGTTTGTACTTGAAAAAATTTATTGAGATAGAAATTTTTGTGTTGTGTAAGTCTTGCGGGTATCATATTTAACACTCGTTTTTATTTTCTTATAATTGTTTGAAAGATTATATGTAATTTAATCCATTGTTAATTGGTGTTCTGTGTGTGTGTATATGGGTAGAGAGGTTAAGCTAAGAATTTTTGGGATAGTACCGAGTTCTTTTGTTGGTTTAGCGTTTTGTTAAAACTTAAAAGTTATTTTTGATGTAATTGTCAATTTATTATCCGTGTGAAAGATACATGTTAGTTACCTTGTCAACAATCTGGTTCCAACCTTGAGATTAAATTTGTAACAATTTCTGTAAATGTCATCATCGTCGACTTACAAGTAGCATTGATTATTTGTATGTTAAGTACACAAACTATAACGTTGAGAAAAGTTCTCGACAATATAAACTGGAAATATCGTAAAGCTTGGATGGTTTGGGTCCTCCAAATGATGCTTAACTATGAAAAATTCCTGTTCACAAAATCCATCTGCGAGGTGGATTTCAGATTTCCTTCCAAAACGTCCTCTTATCAAAGCTGTATCAGCTGGAAAGCAAACTTATTCACTCAATAATTGAAGAACACATCTTTAAAATATTCAAAAAAAAACGAAAGACGGAACTTAAGCTCATACCTACCATTCTTCCGTGCTTCGGAAACTTATTAAATAAACGTTTAAAAGGAAAATGACCCAACTGTAATAAACACATTAATTGAAAATATTTTAGAAAGTTTAAAAACAAAAGAAGAAACTTTTTTTTTTGTTTTATTCCATGCCATCTTTTCTGGGGCCGAAGCACTCCCTGCTCTTTCGCGGTTCATTTTTCCGTCTTACTTTACGCAATTTTTGCCAAATCGAAGACGTGCGACTATAGGTCCGATTTAAGTTACCATACCAGCCTATAGTACTGGACATGGTAAATAAACAACGCAAGTACTAATTCAAGGTTTTGTGCCAGAAAGTGAAGAACTACTATTAACTACACAAAACCATAAAATTCTCTTGATTACGATCTCATTAACACCGTAACTCTAAAACTAATTCAAAGAATAGTTGTTCATCCTCTTTCAGAATCAAATTCGAATAGCCATTGAAAAATTTGAGAACCATGACTGCAAAACCTGGTAAACATAGTGCCGTCTTACAGCCTAATTAGTAAAACCAATGAGATAGCGAATTAAACTAAACGAAACCACATCAGATCCCATCAATCTGACGAACAAAAGGCTGGAACATATTCCATTTATCATAAATCGAAGGAATGAATGGGAGGAAGCGGCTAACTATATACTCGTAAATGTGTTTCAGGCCAACTATCTACTCTCACAAAACCTTTAAGTTCACGGATAACACTATAATACTGGGAACATGGAATGTGCGAAGCCTTTTAAGAAGGCACTTGTACTAAAAGAGCTTAATGGTATGGGGGTAGGATCCATAATACTACCAATGACTACACTCTCCATTACAGCGGCCTTAAGAATGAGAGATAATTTGGGGTCGATTTTCTGGCCCACCGGTGAGTGCAGCAGCATATCATCAACTTCCGCCCTGTCAACATGTGGATATGCACGGTTAAATTGCGCACAAAAAAGTAGAATATTATCGCCGCGTTACGAATTTCGGGCGTTCGATATGGATTCGTACACGATTTTGCAACAAACAGCGTTTTAAGTTACAAACTTTATTCCCCAACACATTTAATTTCTACAGCAATTCACTAATTTCACTCGTTCACTGCTCACTAGTTCAGTTTTACTGTTCACTACTTTTCGCACTGTTTACTTCTTGACTTGACTGGTTAAATTGCAACTGTGCTTGCGTCCCAAATTGCTCGCGCTTATATACTTGTCTATCGCTGTTCGAGGTTTTTTCTGTTTTGAAAATTAAACAAAACAAAAACGGCTTAATATATTTCCAAATTTATTATTTTGTTTGAAAGTACAATCCTCCTGGTTATTTATGGAAAATGATTTCATTCAAATGGAAGCCGCGGCGGGCCTTGACGTACTCCATTCGGATTTTGCTCAAAAAATCATCTTTTCGAACGAGGCGCATTTCCATCTCGGTGGGTTCGTAAACAAACAAAATTGTCGCATTTGGGGATCGGAAAACCCACAAGTATATGTGGACAAGCCAATGCATCCATTACTGTCTTACTGTTTGGTGCGGCTTGTGGCGTGACGGCATTATTGGGCCGTATTTCTTGATGAGGCCGGCGCGTTCGTTACGGTCAACGGAATCAACTACCGTCACATGTTAACATCTTTTTTGTGGCCATCCATATCTTAACGATATTGGTTTGGACGACCTTTGGTTCCAGCAAAATGCCAGCAATGAGAATTGGCCGGCAAGGAGCTGTGATTTGACGCCTTTGGATTTTTATTTGTGGAGTGCCATGATGGACAAGTGTTATACGGACAATCCAGAAACAATTGAGCATTTGAAAACCAATATTGAAGCAACTATTGCCGAAATAGATCCACACACAATCCAAAATGTATTCAGAAATTGGACCGATCGAATGGAGTACGAGAAGGAACGCCGCGGCTCCTATTTGAATGAAATCATTTTCCATAAATAATCAGGAGGATTTTGTTTCAAACAAAAAAATAAATTTGGAAATATATTAAGCCGTTTTTGTTTTATTAAATGTTTATATCTGAACTTCTTATTGGGACCTCCTTTATGTGTATTGCAATTGTAAATCACTTTCATGTAGTTGTGTTCGCGAATAATCCACGTCATCATTACCCCTGTCTTGATGATTAACGCCCGTTGTTGATGATTAATTCCAGTACTTTCTACGATGGTTATCGCCGCCGTTTACAAGTGCTATCGTTAACTCCACATCCCATCCACTTGGAATGCCATTCTAAAATCCTAAAATACTTGATCCGACAACATCGTCGATGTGAATAATAATCTCGCTTAATAAAATTATAATCTTCAACTAGGTGCTAACTCCCAAACTTTGGGTTGAGAACAGTGGTGGTGTATACCATCACCGTCAGTTAAAAGTATTGTAATGGCTCCCGCTAAAACAGGTAATGAGAGTAATAATAAAATTGCTGTAATAACTACAGATCAAACAAATAAAGGTATACGGTCTAAGGTAATTCCTCTAGATCGTATATTGATAGTAGTAGTAATAAAATTTACAGCTCCTAAAATAGAAGAAATTCCGGCTAAGTGTAATGAAAAAATTGCTAAATCCACAGAGGCACCTGTATGGGCGATTCTGGCGACCACCGAGTCGTTGACTCGTTTTTGACTTTGTGCGTCCCGAACAGACACATCCACTGTCGTATTGCTTTAGTCTAAAGCGTTCTTGTATCCGATACATATTTTCGCTGATCCGCTTTCTGGAAAAGAGACACACAAAGTCACGTCGCCGAAAATCAGCAAATCTCCTGTATTGCGTTTCTAAATTATTTCTGGCGTTCATGCTGTTGCTCTCTTCTGCAGATCGATCTTTCTCCATTCTTACTGCTTGACAAATCGGTCATTTCTCGACTCTACTCTGCTCGTCGTATTACAGTACACCTCTTAACTCCAATGCGTGCCACCTTTGCATGACTCTTCTTCGTGATCGTGGCTTTCTGGATTGCTCTCTTTTCAGGAAACTTCTGCTGGGCCTCTCCCAAGGATTTTTGCTTCATTTGATACGCCAATTCGTCTCTCCTTTTCGCCGACCGTAAACTCTCTTTAAGCTGACTTGCAGTATCCGAGCTGCAACCAGACTTTTGCCTCTTGTCTTGGTTGTTTCTTGAATCCTCTTTGGATATCTCTATTACCACCTGTTTTCATGTTTCCTACTTCGGGAATCAGGCTGCCTCGCAAAACGACCATTCCATCGTTGCGTACACTCTCGTATGTAGTGACCTAACTTTCCGCATCTGAAGCATCTTCTTTGATTTTTAATGTCACATAGCTCAACACTTGTTTGTTGTGTTTTTCTGTGACTCCAATAGCTTTGTGTTAGTTAGTGGCTAAACTTGCTCTGGCTGCTCCATATTCTAACGCCAACGCCAATATGCGTCCACTGTTAGTCTGTCCAACACATCTGCAGGTGCATTGTCATAAGCTTGACGTGTTAATTTCGTTACTTCTCGCTCTAGGTCTTGCAGGCTTTCTCCACATAGTTGCCGCTGATATTACACTGAACATGCGCCAACCGAAAACAAATCGGATTATGTGATAGATTTTATTCTTTGATAAACTGGAAGAAATAACAGTAACATCCCGCACCATGATATCAACACAATCGTGGGCGACTTTAAATCGGCAGAAAATACATCACATTCTGATCCACAAAGCTTGTCGAAAAAATTTCACTATCGCGGCAGTAAAAGTGTCTTGTTATCCTGTCATGACATAAATAATATTCAGTCCAAAATTATGTGTTTTTAAGTTATCCAGTTCCAAGCAATTGAAAGTCTACAAAGTAAACAATTCTAACCTCAGCTGGAACAGACAATCTGGGAACCCAAGTATCACTACGTGCTTGACCTGCATGAAGCTAGCAAAAATTTTCAGCTCGAAATTTTAATTTTTGGCTTATGGACATAGTCTGGATTCACGAGCACTTGGCGTATACCGTTGCATATCTGCTTTATAGTTAAATTTGCTTGTATTTTGTGTCACGACAGAAGTGGTATTACCATAAGTAAAATATTAAAATTACAGGCTCCATGCAGGTAAGGTAATGTGGCGATCGAATGATAGAAAATGAAATTGATCACGTCATGATCTCGAAGAGACATTCACAAGTGTAGCTGACGTTAGATCATATAGAGATGCCGATATTGACAGTGATCATATGCTTGTTATTTTCAAATACAAGTAAGTGCAGATTATCAGCCGCAATTAATAAACAAGCAAGGAAGGCCGTGCGCTGAAATATCGAAGCTCTAAAAAATGAAGACTCTGTGGTCAGTTACCAATCAACTGTCATTGAACTTTTAGACTGGCGTAACGAATAGCACGACCCCCAATAAAACATCCAGTAGTTGTGGCAAGCTATCCAACCACCCATAACAACGGCAGAGGATAATACGATTGGAAACACCACTAAGATCACGCAATGATTCGACGAACAGTGTCCCTAACTCGAAAATAAACGAAAATTGCGTGAAAAATTATTGAGCCTTAACACTATAGAAGCTCTCAAATAGCTTATCTCCGCACCAGAAAAGCCACAACAAAATTTCTTCTTTAAAAGAAACGCAAATGTATGAAGACCTGCATTGAAAACATCAGCTTCCAAGTGGAAAATGGAAACCCGAGAGACTGTTTTGTCAACGCCAGAATTTTTACTAAAGGCTTGCATCCAAGATCTGCAGCCACCAAAAACTCGAATGGAGAGTTGAATTTAAACGTGGCTAATGTCCTCTCAGTATGGCAAACATACTTCCGAAATCTACTAAATCTGACCGACGATGTGCCCGCTATTCAAGCTATTGCTCCATCAGGCGAGGATGTATTTATCAGATACTCCACAGTAGAGAAAGTAGTCGCAGCTATTAGTAGATTAAAAATGGCAAAACTACCAGAATCTACACTTGCTCACTTCTTGACCTCGTCGTGATGATCTGGGACCAGGAGGAGTTTTAAACTTGAAAATGACCGAGACATAGCTTTGTTAAACACCGTCTAGAATCTCTTTGCTAATGCTCTACTTGCGAGAATCACTCCTCTCGCCAAAAATATCATTGGTGACTCTTAATGATCAGTGTTTCACACTACGGATGATCTTGAAAAAATGCTTGGAGTACAACATAACTATTCACCAATTCTACATAGAATTTCAACAGGCATATGACACAACAACACAAATAGCGAAAACCTTTGAGTGCGCTCATATGTCTAGGAATTCCAAAGAAACAAACTCTCTTTGAAGACTAATAACATCTGACACTCGAGTACGTTATAAGAAAAAGTGGTATTGAAATTTCGCAAAAAATTACCTACTGATTTAAGCAGCCTAATTCTTTCACCGTCAGAGGAAATATGCCTACACTTATTTACATATTCTTATGAAATCGACCATTGTGTAGCAAATATTTTAATAAATACAGTAAACGCTCGATTTAACGGACGCTCGATTTAACGGACAATTTTTTATTTTCTATTTTTCGGTTACCGATTATGATGGGATTGGGTATACTGGATGGAAATACGATTCTTAAATGATTTTGAAAAGAAATTCTGAAATATGGCCACCTGGGACGGAACTCAGTCATTTCTTAACCGATTACGATCCGGGGGGTGGGGGGTTCTTCTTAAATGATTTTTGGAAGAAATTTTGGAATAGGGCCACGAATCTCGGAATTAAGCAAGCGTTTTTCTTGAAGCAAGCGGCTCGCAATGCTATCAAGTTTCTGGTAATGCTGAACTTCTATCACCAGTACGTAATCACTCGAACACCCACCACTCATGGAATTGGAAGGTTGAGCGGCAGTCCAACTTCATACTCTCACATAAAATTTCGTTATGAACCCTACACAAAGCGCTCGGATAAATTTATTGTATTCTTATCAACAACGACCTCGAAAACTGTTCACGGGTACGTACGCGATACAAGAACTTAATCCATATGGCCTTATTCCAGAACTTTTCCAAAAATTATTTAGTAATCTCATTTCACCCACAATGTCCAATTTCCGTCCTAGTTTGTCATATTCCAGAACTTCTTTCAAAAAACATTTAAAAATCTCATTTCCATTCAGTATACCCAATCCCATCTTATTCGGTTAAGAAATGGCTAAGTTCCGTCCTAGGTGGCCATATTTCAGAATTTCTTCCCAAAATCAATTAAGAATCCCATTTCCATCCAGTATAAACAATCCCAACATAATCGGCTAAGAAATGCCTGACTCTCTGGGAACAGATTAAATTCGATCGAATCGATTAAATTAAAAAACATTCGGATTTAACGGACACCCCCAATTAGTCCGTTAAATCGAGCGTTTACTGTATTTGAATTTTTCTAAAATTTTTAAGAAAATATGTGTGAGGCAACCCCAAATTATTTTATTTTAATGTGTTTCACTATTTGCCACTAGTAGAAGACATACGTCCATATTTGGTGACATTTCTAAAAAATATTAGAATGAGAATAGCATAAGCTATTTCAAACATTTAAAAATAAATTATTTTTAATAAACCCAAGCTAATGGAGTAGAATTGTTTTTGTAATATTTAAACCCAATACCTGCACACAACTTCTGATGCACATTTTTAGTGAAAATTTCTTATTTACACCTTTTCATTGCTACACTTTCAAAAAGTTACACTTTTCTTTAAAAAAATTAATTCGGTAAGAAAATTTTGCTAGAAAGCGACCAGAGCCTTGAACACTAGCGATGTTTCTAGATAAATATCGTAAATTTCGAACCGTTTTGGTGGGTTTTTTGTTTTGGACGTCACTGTCCAACTGTTTTATTTAAAGACGAGAATTAAATTCAAGCTGGTACTTATTAGAAGTAGTGCAGACTGAAATCTGCCTGGTTCACATATACTTGGTGAAAGGGATTGTCCGGATTTATTGTTGTTGGTAAAAATGTTGTTTTAGTTCTAATTGGCCCGTACTTTCCTCAAGCTTTATTGTACGATGTAGCTGTATAGTAAGCATTTAAGCACCGAAGATTGTCGGTAGATGGCATGGAACCATTGGAAAGCCATCCTAAGAAATAGAACAATTTAGATGAGTCGGCCAATTTTTTTGTCTAGTGTTCAAAACCACCTTGAACTGAAACATATCATTGTTTGATATTCACGGTAACACTAGAGTTCTTACTGATTCGCCGTTAAAAAACATAACGCTATTGCCAGTTTTTCTGGATCAAACCACCAGCCCATGAGTTATTTCGTTCTATACAATATTAAAAGTGCATGTATAGGGTTTTCATCGCTAATTGTTGTAACGTTTCGACAAGCCGGATGCCATTCCAAATGTAACCGTTGTGAGTTGGTATTCATTAATTGATTCGTCGGAGAAATTCCTCAATAATATTTTTTGATATTTTTGGTCATTTAAAAATTCCCTAATTTGTTGATACATCTGCGTCAATTTTGTATTTTCACCATCTTAAAAGGATTAACAAATTTACATAAGAATAACTTGTGCTGTTTACCAGGGATGCCATGTGTTGCCAAAAGAAATATTTAAATTCATAATGCGAACGATGGACTCATCTGTGTAGCTACCGTGAAAACGGCGCAAGATACATCTACGAGTATATGGGGAATTTATGAAATATACTGGCTTTCCCAGGACGATATTGAACCGCCCGAATATTGTCTGGCTTCAAATTGGAGCATATCCATGATTACATACCAATTAAACTACTTCAAGTAATTTACAATTTATTTATCTGTTTTCAATGTTGAATTCATTTGACTGACACACATTAGTCATAATATCTACAATTAAAAGAATCACTCATTTCGTACCGTTGGCGATTCGGTCACAGTAAATGACGCCACAAACACATTAATCACAGTAATCAAAAAAATTCCAGCCGTTAGGAAGTTATTCGTTTTGCCTAGATGTTTATCGCGGCCGCTATTCTTCATTTGTCGCTGTTCATAAAACATAATAGGTGCGATTAGGTTATTGCATGCGATGGAACAATTTTCCAAATATTTTATATTTTACCTTAAAAATCAGCGCAATTCCTACGCTGAGCTGTAGTACCAACGATACGATGACCAAACTCAAACTAACATAATACGTTGGCGAATTCGTGTTGTACGTGATAAGAAATCGTAATTGATTTGCATTTGCTGTGAGCAGCGCTATATCCATCATACCGAGTGCGGTAGTTTTACTTACTCTATATGCATGGTTGGGCTTTGTGGCCGTTGCTTCATCATCTGACATCTCCACTTCGGTATCCAATTTATCATTGTTGTTAATTCTACTTTCGACTGGCTTTTCTGGCGCTTCCGAGATGCTTGAACGGGCTTGTTCGATTTGTTCCGATTTAATTGGTGGATTCTCCATTTTTAAATGAAGTTTTAACTTATTGTGCTGACGGTTAATTCCAAACTACGTACTAATTGGATTGCAATAGTTATTTAGACATCCATATCGAACACCTAACTATAGAATTTAATATGAATTTCGATAAAATAAATATTATCTACTCATAAACTCCATCCATAGGAGTGTAATGTACAAAATGGTTCCAACATTGACCGATATGGGTATCTGATAAACATGGTGTCTCGTTTCTCGATTAATGCTAAAAATGCGTAAAGCACTTTTACATTGAATCATGATACGAATATTATTTGGGGAGTTTTGACTCTTTACACAAAAACTACCGCGTGTTTTAAACCTTTCTGACACTTTCACTTCCAGCACGAGAGCAATTAGATAAAGGGATGACTGGAATAATAATACCAACAAACAGTTCTGGAAACCTCATAAATGTCTGTCATGTTTGAGTTCTCATCATAATTCAGATAATAAATTCTATTTATCAAATTATGATTAAATTTTATAATTACACTTTCCAAATATAAATAAATAGTTTACTCGACACTACTATAAAACAGTTCAGCATTATACATCATTAAAGAAAGGTAAAAATCAAAAGCCAAAAATGGCGAACCCACCAATTCCATTGAAACACTTCAATCAAAACAGTATCGAAAAAAGTGTAGAGTTACACGTTGACGAGGTGGATGATTCAGCGGCCAATAAAGTATACAAAATAAATAAAATTGCAGCACTCGGTATGATGGATATAGCGCTGCTGACAGCAAATGCAAATCAATTGAGATTTCTTTGCACTTACAATACGACATCGCCAACATATTACGCCAGCTTGAGTTTAGTTATCGGGTCGCTAATACTACAACTTTGTATCGGGATTGGGTTTATTTTTAAGGTATGTGCGTAAAATATACATTTTCGCAGAATGAGCTTGGCTTAACTTTATCCATTTATTTTTATTCAGCGACAAATGAGGAACAGCGGCAGTGATAAATACCTAGGGAAAACGAATAACATCCTAACGGCTGGAATTTTTTTGATTACTGTAATTAACGTGTTTATAGCATCGTTTACAGTAACCGACCCGAATACCCGATAACAACTTCACGATAAGTAAAACTCATTTTGGAAACTATTTTGTTTATGGAAAATTGGCTATCTAAGTAAAATAATAAATTGTTCTTCAAATCAATTCTAAGCATAGTACATGTAGTGGTTTTTCATTTTTTTATTAATTTGCTAGCCATTTTAATTTAATTTCTTTGCGAAGTGGAGATTTTTACTACGTTTTACTTAGCTCGGAGTAGCCTTTGACATTTCATTTAATATTGACATTTAATTTCCAGGGGCGGTATGTTGTACCATCACAATTTCCGACTTTCGACTTAATTTATGTTTCATTTCTCTAAAGCAAAATGATATACGCTTTCATCCAAACAATTACACAAAAAGTATCGCGATTTCTACCTTTCAGTATAAATATGTTCTTTGTTCTTTTTTCACACTTCGACAAACGGATCATCAAAAAAAAATTTCAAGTGACATTTAAATAAACAAATCGAGTCACTGCAGACATCATAAAATTTATAGACTGTTTTATTCGAGCTTGCTGAGACCACAATAGAAAAATAATAATTGGAAAGATGAAACAGTATATCATTTAATTCTGAAAAAGTGAGACATAAAATAAGTCGAAAGTCGAAAATTGTAAAAGTATACAACATCCCGCCCCTGTTTTTTTTAGTTTTATTAATTTTGTTTCGTGGCTCTGTTTTTATATTATTCGTCCCTTATCGAAACGCTTCCTATCGCTGATATTATACAGTTAATACGAAATACGAACGCTTATTCCTTAAATTATTGAGTATACAAATAAGTTACGTCCCTTAAGCTAGCAGAACCCATACAGCAGAACATTACAAGATAGTATGAATAATTATAGGCTAATTAAATGCTCTTTTAAAAAATTTTGGACTCCACCCCTTCCAAATAAAACGATGAATTCTGCTAGCTTTATAAAAAGTTAGCAGAACCCATATCAAAAAATGATTTAAAAACAATTGAAGAATGAAACATTAATTTTGGGCAAATTAAATTTTTTTATTCTGTTCATTCTAGAAAAAGCATAAGGCTTATCACTTTGAAGCTAACAGAACGTAAATCGAAAATCGGACCAAAACCGAAATTAGAATGCAAAACGAGAACAATTTACATACAAATAATTTAGGCCCAATATGGCATAATCAAATGTCCCATAAAAAAATTTTGGGCTCCACTCGTTCTTGACTAAACTTCGAGCCTAAAATTCTTTGTTTGTCAGTAGATCAGGTTTTTCGTTCTAATCTCGTTTTTGGTCCGATCTTCGATTTGGGTTCTGCTAGACTTGTTTTGCGTTCTAATTTCGTTTTTGGTCTGACTTTCGATTTGGGTTCTGCTAGCTGTAGATTAGATGACCTGAAGTTCGGTCACGAACAAGTGGAGCCCAAAAATTTCTAATGGTATTTGATTATGCCATAATGAGCCTAAAATTATTTGTATGTCAATTGATCTTGTTTTGCATTCTAATTTCGGTGTTTGTCTGATTTTCTGATTTGGGTTCTGCTAGCTTTGTAATAAATGGCCTCAAGTTTAGTCAAGAACGTGTAACATTTGAGATGTTCCAGCAGGCTGATTGATAAGGGCTTAGAATTACTCATTATTAATTATCACTCATAATAATTATTGGTATAATTAGCTCATTATCATTATTTTAAACAAAATATCGTAAGATAGATGGTGATGCTCGTTGTGCATTTTTGTTCTGTTGTCTTCTTATTATTTTTTTTTTACAACAAAACAATAATCAGAAATTAAAATTTTTTTTATTAGTCATTTGCGTTTGTAAAGAGTACGTACAAGGTAGCTTGGTCATCAGTCTACCACAGTTAGTGTGTTTATAATAAAAATAATAAAGTAGCTATTGTTATTAATACAAATTGTGAGATACAAAATCTGTATCAATAAAATATTAATTCCAAACGTACGTGTCAAGTGATCGTGCTAAACATACAATTGTCGCGGGAAAAAACAGTGCCACAGTAAATTCCGAGTGGGATTATATATATATAACTATATATATATCATACATATATATATATAGATCTAAATCGGCCACGCTTAATATCGAGGGTTTTTGCCGCGACATTCAATTATTCCGGATTTACGTTAATTTTGCGCGGAGTTCAGCTACTCCTACGATTAGTTTTTTGGATAAACCGGGACTTTCATATAACAATATCACGGCAGAAAAGCGCGCGCGATAACGGGGTATCCTTGGACACACCTAATTTTCAAACGCTAGTATGTACGAGACAACAGGAAGGTACGCGTTATTAACGACCATCACCAACGGATCTTAAATCAGCTAAGTCTTTATAACCGTATAAGTTATTGTTTTTTGTTGTTTTATTATCTTTATTTATATATTATATTACATAAACTTATCATATTATATATTATTGGCATGCTATATTTATATTATTACTATATTATTTAAAACTATATTTCATTTATATATCAAAAATTTTGTTTTAAAATAATTAATATTATGCAGTTGTTTATCACGAATACTTTGAGATATAGGACCGCGGATCCGCTTTAAACTAGATTGTAATAGACTAAATATTTGCTTAATTATTATTACCCTTGTATATAAATATAATTGTTAGTTCATATTGTTGTGTATGTCGTTTAGGTCAGATTGGTTGTTATGTAAGAAACATAAACTGTAAAGCTTTTAAGTACTAATAATTATGCGTGCTAGATGAATTTTGTTTATTTGTATATTTTTGCAATTCTAGTCCATATCACTTTATGTTTCACCGTTTGAATTTTTCTTACCTTGGGCAAATTTCTTGCATTAAATTGAAATATTAGTCTGCTTGAACATCATGATGATGTATAATTAAATCTTTATAGGTAGCATGGGCTAGCATAGTAATTCAACCTTTAGGGGTCTATCAATTTTTCGCACTTGATATTACCATGGGAAGGGAGGTGTGCGCTAGTGGTCCACCATCTTGACCACTCACATCAGAAAATGGCTGTACAATATTCGTGGTGATTGTTTTAAATACTTTAATTCATTTATTTATATAATTTGCTTATTTTACATTTACATTTAAATCCGAATCGTAGGTGTGAGTACAATATAGCAGCACATCCAGTTCTCTGTGGTTGTCGTGACAAGGACTCCGCCCACCTTCTTCACTCTAGCCGGCAAACGTGCTGCAAGTCACGTATATATAACCACGGAGGAATTCTGCTAATGAAGCGATAAATATGCTACTTTGTTGTTGCGTCTCTGTCGCACCTGAGTTCGCACAATGTCGTTTCGTTACAAACGAGTGGAGCCCAAAAATTTTTAATGGGGCATTTCATTAGGCCACAATGAACCTAAAATTCTTTGTTTGTCAGTAGATCAAGTTTTTCGTTCTAATCTCGTTTTTGGTCCGATCTTCGATTTGGCTTCTGCTAGCTTTAGATTAGATGGCCTGAAGTTTGGTCAAGAACGAGTGGACCCCAAAATTTTTAGACATATCGATATCGATAAAAAATTCGGTCAGAGACATCAGACTGCAGTGACTTACACTTACGTATAAAGTATAATCACAATGCCTTAGCGAATTTTTATGTTTCACTACGCAATTGTCAACCCTTCGTAACCTCGAATTTTATTGTATTTAACGCATACATGCGATTTCTATATGAAATTTGGGTTGTTCTGGTTGATAGCCAGATATTGATTTTACATCTAGGTGAGGTTACCAAGACGTTGGAATGGAAGCTTGGTTTAAAAAATTCAAGTTTCATTAGTTCGAAACCAAGCTTCCATTCCAACGTCTTGGTAACCTCACGTAGATGTAAAATCAATATATGGCTATCAACCAGAACAACCCAAATTTCAAAAATGATTTTATTATTTGGCTTAAATAAACGGATATCTGATTCTTTGCCAACTGTAGGGGATCTTGCTCATTCTGCTCGATTAAATTAAAATACCATTCGAAATGTTCAGCTTCTCGTTGAAACAAGATGCCAAATGTGTCACTTAGGAGGATCTCAATTGTGCCTCTGCCATGTCTTTTCGATTTGATTTCAAGTAGTTTATTGTCTTCTTTGATATTGTCATACTGTATTGGAGCTATTGGACCAAGATATCAAAATGTATCGATTGCTTATTGTTACATGCTCTTGAAAGCAACAGGAGATTCTGATCTGCTTTGGTGATTTCGTCCCAGTAACTCTTCAAGTTATATCGAATGATTAGATTCCAGTATGCAGCAAGTAAATGAACCTCTCATACATTATCGAATTATATGCTTCCTGTGTCTTCTAATTTATGCATCTGGAACTTGGTGGGTTGAGTTTTATCAAATATCGTATTAGTTAAAATGAATAATCTGCATTTTAAAGTTGGTTAGCTTTCTTCTTCAGTTGATGAGTTCTCACTTTCATCTGCTAAGGCTGGCAGAGGACACAATTTTGTAGCAGGACGTTTCTTTTCTCCTTTGATGGTGGAAATCGTGGCTCCTCTTACAAGATTATCTTTGCTCGGGTGAATTTCCTTGATTCGACTCCTTACCCACATCAAAAGAGGTAAGTTATCTTCTTTTATCATCATTAAATAACCCATCGTTACGTTTGGGTGTCTGATCTTCCACTTGGTCCGGTGTTGAAGCTGAGATAAATAGTATGTGTGCCATTTTTTCCAGAGCTGTTATTGCATTTGATTTACTAACTCCCATCTGGTCAATATACCGGTAATTTTATCTAATAAATCATTTTCTTGGGGAGCCAGTAAAGCATTATCAGTTAAAAAATGTCCCGAAATTAGGGGATCCATATTATCTGCATCGTTGGATATAGGAAACAGATGACGAGAATTGAGGTATGTTTCGAGCATGTATAGCGTTGTGGATAATCCATGTCCCATCATCCTCCGAAATGTGGGGCGGTTGGAGGTATAAATTGCCATGTATAATGCTCTGCATTGAAAAATGATCCTGGATATTTTTCTCTCAGTGCCGTTGGCTTTGGATTAGAAGTTAATTTGCCTGCTCTGCCAAAAAGGCGTTTACGGTTAAATAAGAGCTTTTCTAGATGAACTGCCTTTGTTGAAAGGCATACAAGAACCGCAATGTATTCCTTGTAGGCCTTTTTTCTTCTGCCTTTTGAGATTCACATCTTAAATGGACCGGTAGATCGCCCATGAGTTGTTCTGTACGTTTAATTTTGAAATGGGAAACGGACAATGCATTTTTGAATGTAATTCCTTACTCCTTGTGCTCCCCTTATTATCGAGAAAGTATTCCGGAGAAATGCTAATTTTAATGCATTGATGCCATGGAGCGTGGACGCATGTGCTCAATTAATAATTAGGCTGGTAAGGTGTGATCTAGATGGTAGAATTAGAATGTGTTTTTCTTCGCATAGGAAATCCGAATTTTTCCGAGTCTTCCTCCTATCCTTATAAGACCATCGTTGAGCAAGGGGATGGCGCTCTTCTTAATTCATTGTTCGTCCCTTAAGGTTGATATTTCATGCACAAAGAAAACACCTTGAACTGCTTTTACTATTGTGGTTAATGCTATCTTGAGTTCTATTCGATTCTTGAGCTCGAATTTCATCGGAACACGCTGGTTTTTTTTACTGATCTGGATACGAATCGAAGGAGATACGCAGTTACTCGTAGCATAATTTTAAATAGTCTGATTTGTGATTAATAAGGTTCATTATGACATTCTCAGATCCAGCCTCCTTGTTGAGAACGTGAAGAGTAGTTGTGATCCGTTTTAGATCAATACTTGTGTTAAACTTTTCCATGCTTTCATTTGTTACAGGTTTCTTGATTATTTCAAGTTCGGTTCACCATTGTTACAGAGTACTTAATTTTGATAGTGAAATCCCACGAAATGCATGGTCCGCTGGGTTTTGGATTTCTGATACCCGATTAGAGACGAACGTTTTCCATTTTGCCGCTAGTTTTTATAGCTAAGCCAAAACAGTGGTAGAATATGTAAATGCATAAATATTAACCTTTTGCACTTCTACAGTTTTGAGCACTTGGTTAATTCAACGTGACAGAAGAAGTGTTCCGTAAAGTTCCAGGCGTGATAACGTTTGCTTATAACTCGGGTAGGTGCTATCTTAGTTTTGGCTGTCAGTTTACTTCATTTCTGCAACACAGAGGTTTTCTTTGGCTGAAGATATGGTTCCTATCCAACCCGGGATTGATAGGGTATCAAGCTGTACTAGTTCGTTTCGCAGCTTCACCCATTTTGGTGTAATATCGTTAGGAACCTTGTCGTCCCACTTTATTTCTGTGGTGAAAATTTTTTGTAATATAAATTTGGCTGTGATTGTAATGGGCGACAACCATCCTCTAGTTCTCTCTTTGTAAGTTCGGTTTCTGATGATACTGAGTTTACCTTGAAACTAAAGCAGTCGGAGATCGGATCCCAATGTATTCCTAAAGTTTTAAGAAGATGAAACTATCTTCTGCGTCTCTGCAAACTTCAAACTTTGAGTGGCTGCTCGACCATTTACTCAGTTGAAATTGACCTTTTTGAAGTAATGTCATCAAGCTGTGCTTGTAGAAATTGTGCTGCAGCTGAATATATTCTTGATTCTTATATGAATTAATTTCTGTCGATAATACAAAATTTTTTCGGCTAACTTCAGTGCATACTAAATTTTTGTTTTCTACATTTGCCTGATGAAAGTTTTCTGTAATAATTCTTCCCTAGTTCACAATGGTTAAATTAATGATGAATACTTTACGTGAATTCGTTCTAAAAAATTCTTATTTTAGGTTAACAATCACGATAACCTTTTCAAACAAGGAATCCCGATGAAAACAGTTCTTACTAATGTGTGCGGTCTCACCGATCCGATTGCTTAGGGCGGTGCAAATATGCCCCGTGTGTGTTCTATAACGGAGACTTCAATTGACGTTCAAACTGTGCCGTTTGACCGTAAACAAAATATAGAGGACAGTAATGAAAAAGGCCTGATCAATTGTAATTGCTATAAGCACACTTATTCAAATGCTTCATGGAATGGATAACAGAGTTAATAATAAGCCAGACTAGCTTTGTTATAGACGAGAGTCAGATTTAACAAATTTAAAAATTTCTAGACTTCTATGAAGCACATGAATCGTCGTATCACGTTGAATTACAATTAAACGCCGTAGTTCGATTAAAGTGCTAATGAAGTTTAGGCTGAATTAGGAGATGTTTCCGTTTAATACTATTTTTGCACGGTAAATAAATAATGGTGAAGACGGATCTGGAAGCGGGCTAGGACTCAATGGAGTAATCAATCATTAATTTGAATATAAAAACTGATTATGTAACCTTAGAAATGAGAGGTCAAATTCCTCTATGGGATGTAGCGCTAGCGAAATATAATAAAAATAAAAACACTTAGTTCTAGACCGAGTTATAGATTCATATTTGTGTACTTTTTACTTCAGAAATGTTGATTCTAAGAAAACTCGTATCTCAAAGTTTTCACCGATTGGTAAACTTGTCACTATAATAATTTGGTTAGCGTGATTGTCCTAAAAGACTGGCATAGACACAATCAAGTCCGTAGCCACGCCACGTTCTTTTCTCTCCTCACCTACTCACCGAACCATCTTGAGCTCTTAACAAAGCGTAGGATATCTTTGTCATTTAGGAAGGGAGCTCTCAGGAGTTTCAGTCTGCTCAGCGCTAGACAGGTGCAAATTTACACCTGTGGGAACAGGTGTAAATCAAATGAAGAATAGTTTCTTCCTCCTTTTCATTTTCACAACTGCGGCAGTAATCATGTGAGCAGCACCATACCTGGCATGCCGCCGCTGAAGTGATACCAGCTGCCTGGATCTTAACAGTTTTATTTTGTCCAGATCTGCCTTGATATGACGCATTAGATACAATTGGGCAATCTGTCGTAATTTGTGGCATATCAACAAGCGAGCGATATATCAACATCTGCCATGCTTGGTGATATAAGGCAGGATGTGCCTTGTCGAGCGAGTTCATTGGTGTTGAACTGATCTGCGATCTCGTTAAGAGATGAGGGATAATTCTGGGCTACTCTCGACGTAAGAAAATAGGATTTGAGCGTCTTAATTGAAGCCTTACTGTCCGTAAAAATGCCAATATCCCTTGTAGATATTACATTATACCTCAACCTGTTAACGCCTTCTATTATCGCAATTAGTTCAGCTTGAAAAACGTTGAAGTAGTCCGGGAAACGAAAAGGTAGGTTTACATTTCCCATTCTTCACATAAAATCCTACCCCCAACCTTACTATTCATCCTTGAACATCTCAGTAAATAAATTAACGCCTTCAGGGTTGGTATATTCGATATTGTTACAGTTCCATGGATATGGAGTTAAACCTTAAAAGCTGAGCTCGCTGCCATTTTTTTACCTAGGATATCTTGGGGTGTGAGATGCAAGAGATCTCTAGTGCTTGAGTGGATGTGCTCCACATGGAATTACAATTAAATCCAAATCCTATTTGTAAGCGATTAAGCAGATTTTCGTAAAGATCCGGTTCCAGATGTTTCATACCGGTCTTTCCGGTTCCAGATGTTTCATTTAATATGATTTTTGCACATTCTTTGTTGTGTTCCCCAAATTTGTATTAACCATCGTGGTTCTTGTGGCTAGACGTGTGGTGAAGTGGTTGTCGTGATTTTTTTTGTCCTACTCGCCCCCATGCATTTTATTTCCTCTACTCAAAATTAAAAACACTTTGTTATAGACAGAGTTATTGATCATATACTCGTATGTATGTGTCTTTTACTAGTGCCGGCCAGATTCAAATTCTGATGGAGCTCGCAACCTAAAGCGACATTTTTGTGAAGCTCGGCATTTCTTATAATTTTGCGGCAATATTTTCACGGCATTTCACTACACACAGATGTCACGCTAGGTGGTAAGGCGGTTAAGATGTATTCCACGAAGTGTTACCATCCTAAAGGTAGCTGGTTAGCGTTCACCTCGAGACAGTAATTTTATTGGGCTGCAATCAAATTAAATACTAAATCGTATCTCTATGCATATACCTCCTACTGTCTGTATTAAGATTTTCTATTCAATTAGAATCACGTACACTTAAAAATTAACGTGCCGATGCCTGAGCTTCAGCTTCATATAGATAACCTTCATTACCAGTACCTACTTCGAGCGAATACGAAATTATCAAATTCCAACTAAAATTAGTATTATCAGTGCAAAACTACACGAGAGCTACTCCAGTTCAGTAGTAAACATAATTTTATTGAATTAGGTTGTAAACCAAAAATGGACAATCCACGATTTGAATCGGAACAGATCGAACGGCCATATGGGCCAAATAATTCGAATGATAAAGTGGATAGCCTTCAATATTTGATAGAAGATATCGACGAAGATACGGTTACTGTTGAAGTCGCGACTGCAAAAATGAAAAGCCCGTACGCTGTAGGCAAAATTACTGCAATCGGTATGATGGATGTGGCACTCCTAACAGCAAATGGAGATCAACTTCGATTTCTCATCACCTATAACACGAAATCGTCAACATATTATGTGAGCCTGGTCTTAATAATTACATCCCTGATTCTTCAAATTTGTGTCGGAATTACGCTAATCTTTAAGGTAAACTATACTCGTATTATGCGTATTTAGATTGCGAAGTCGGTAAACTCATTTAATATTTTTATTCAAACAATGCAGCGTCAAATGAAGAGCAGCGGTATTGAAAATCACAAAACCACAACAAATAATTTGCTCACAGCTGTAATATTTTTGATTGTCGTGATTAATGTATTTGCAGCATCGTTTACAGTAACCGAATTTCCATAATCCGGTCCACCGTCGAATTTATAAACTCAAGTGCTTAATGTATGTGTGCGGGCGATTTTGTAATAAATCAAAATAGAATTTTCCGTTTTGATATAAAAAACAATTACATAACATAAATTTTACATGAATCTGATATAGATACAATGGCTGTTTGGTAAATCTGTAAATGCCTTTTCGTCTTGATTACATTGTTAGTATACGAGTATATTGCATAGCTGAGCGTCACTGGATTTTCGTAATTTGATTGAATATTTTTTTTTACTTTCATATATGCATGCATTATCTCCTTATTGGTCGTGACTACACAAAAAACCAATTATGAATTGTACAAAAATCACCGCCGGTACTTTTGATTCATAAATTATAATACCTGAAGACCGCGTCGAGCAAGATATAATACAGAATCGTATACAGTAGCAATTGTCTAATACTTAATTCGTATTATGTAGCCGCAATTACGCCGCACCTCCTTTCGTCAAACACAATTGTGCTGGAAATTGTGAAATTTATATTTTATACATTTACCTATATTATTGTGTCTAGGGCTAATTGCAAGAAGTGATAAGTATGGTGGGAGATTAAATGTTTTGTATAATAATACCGCGTAATTTAAAAGTTTTGTCACGTTTCGATATTTTCTCATGGGTTGGATTGCCTTAGGGAGACTGAAAATGTCTATTTATAAACTACGTGTTACTTTCTAATTAGTCTGGAAACTTAAGGAATGGTTGGTCCCACCGGAAGATTATTACATATTTTGTAATTATGTGTCTGAACTTCGAGTCCCAAAATAAATTCTCAAGAAAATACCTTGGCTTGAGTGATTAAGTTTTAAAATTAACCTTTGTGTTGCTTTCTATCAAGCTTTGTGCTTTGGCCAAATAGCTTACAAGGTCATGTCTTGTTACTTCTTGTTAAAGTTACAAAAAGTTTACAAAAAGAAATTCGGTTTTGTATTGTTGTTCGAATTTACTCCGTCAAATCCACTTCCCGAGTATTCCAAAATATATCAAAAATAATCTCTGAATAATTCCCTAATATTTACTTGCAACTACTGGAGTATCCCCGAAAATACCAAAAATATTCTCACGCAAATTTTGGCGCTTTTATTTACTAATGGTAAAACACATCAACAAATAATTTGATAATTATTTATTAATTGACCTTACATACCATTTACAATAACTTTTAATCACACCACTATTTTCACTTTAACACCACTTAAGATTTTCCCGGTACTCACTTTCGTTTTTATTCTATTCTATTGCGTCTTAACCAATACTCATTAAAGAATATCTAAAGACTCACACACCGTGTCCATCGCACTCGTATTTATAAATATATCGCACCGAATACACAAACAATAGCAACTAATCTGCTATTTAAACCTAGATGTCACTAAATTTTACAAATGTCATTAAACTCTTAACCCAATCTTGTTACAAATTTGTCCTGTCAAATCCGGTTGGTATATCACTGGATTGTAACACAGATTCTCGCACACTCCGCTTCCGGAATATTCCCGAATATACCATAAATATTACCACATTAATTTTCTCACTAATAACAAATACTTTCCACTTTTAGTCATTCATTTTTAATCACACCACTGTTACCATTTTAACGCCACTTGTAACTTTCCCGCCACTTTATTTCGCTTTTATTCTATCGCGTTCTGCAATACCAACTGTTTAAAACTTCTTCTAATGCTACTAATTAAATCTAGATGCCACTAACTTTGTAATTAATGTCTCGCCTATGTAACCAATCCACGCGGAATTTATCACATCCAAACGAATTGGTGAGATCGTAACATTATCTCCCACTTAAGCTTATTCGAACATGATCGAAACACCACCAGTTTAGCGAAACACCTCTCGAATTTTAGCGACATAGGGTCGCCGTTTGTGAATCTTTCCAATAGACGGTCCTTAATGCCAATCGCCTTCCATAAGGCTCTTACTCGCCACTGCTCTGCCAGTTCCAATAAAAAGCTTAGGAGATGGGTTTAACATATTTTCCAACTGGCGGTATTCTCCTATATTCAAAAACCGTGTTGATCTTGTAGGATCCCTTTCTGATGTTTGTAACTTCTGTACAAATCTCCCTTCTGTCCGCGGGTCTTGCAAAACACATACCGCTGCACAGCCTTCCTGTGAATTTCCAATCGGCAGTCACCGCTTCTGCAATGGGTTCCCGTTACATCCTAAGTGAACAACTCCGTCCAAACATAGCTGCATTTCGGCAAGATCCGAGAGTATCCGAGCCGCACTGGAGTTTCTCATTTTTCTTTAAGTTATACTTACCGACATCATGTTCGATTTTTTCCGTCACCTCAGCACTATTGGCACTATCACTTTCCTTTAGTTTGCTGCATAACACGGGTTTACTGTCGTTCTCCATTACATAAGCAATTCGTGCACCAAAATCATCGAAACCATCTTTGCCAGGTGATCTGTTGTCATCCCCATTCACCATGAACGCTGCCTTTCTCGGCTCTCGCTGACCAATAAATGACCTTACTATACGACGTCGATTCTGTATATAGTTGAGCATCCGAAATCTCGAGTAGTTCGTTTCTTTTGATGAATTAATCTTCGCAATATGTTCCGAGGCCGAAGCACTCACAACCTTTTCGCGGTTCGCTTTGCATGCCCTACCTTACTCTTTGCCTGCTAAATCTAGGCCATACGGCTAAAGCTCCGATTTACGTAGAACCATCTGCACATTCCATAGCCCCATGCCAGCCTATAGTACGGGCACGGAAGATGGGTCGGCCCATGAATTGTGCACTCCGACAAGGGGTCATAGTTGTGTTCATTTCTATCACCGATCGTAATCAGATGATGAAAAACCCCTTTTGCATCCTTCTCCTATCGGGATTCGCTCGGTACCTCCCAATTCAAACGCCATTGTCTTCTCATCACCACTCAATTCCACCAAACCCAATGTTTCTTTCTGACCAATGACACCCACTCCATTATCTTCATAATACGATGCCACCTTGTTACCGACTGCTTACTCTTTGATTTCCTTTAATCGTATCATTTCTTCAGTCTAATCCGTATTATGTGTTGCGTTATTTCTTTACCATGTTGATCAAATTTGCGAGTTGTAACCGCCAATATTTTCGCCATCCGAAAGTTCCAAGTGGCCCGGGAACTGTATCCGTCTTCTCCTCTCTTTGAAAACTTAATTATTCAGGTCTAACCCTCGATTCTTCATAGCTACATGTAGCCGCAATATTATAATTCATTTTTGTAACCATCCTTCGGTAAATTACGCTGCTTTAACTGGAATTTTAATTCCGCAACCACCGAATCTTACCAGTTGTTACGAATTTGGTGTATCAAATCTGGTTCGTATCACTGGATTGTGAATATCGATATGAATTTAACGGTTTACAATAACAATTCTCGTAATTCACTCGCTTCCAGAATATTTCCGAATATATCAGAAATATTGTCTGAATAATTTCCCAATATTTACCGAAAATATTTCCACAAAAATTGTTCCGCTATTATCCACTAATACTAAAACATACCATTATTTTCACTTTAAAACAACTTATGATTTTCACACTATTCACTTTCGCTTTTGTTTTATCGTGTATCGCGTCTTAGCCAAGAGTGACTAAAGACTCGATATGTTCATCGCACTCATATTTCTGTATTGCGCTGAATCAAAATTGTCCGCGAACAATCGCTACTAATCTGCTATAATCTGCAATACCACTAAACTGTTATAAAACTACTTCTAATGTTACTACTTAAACCTAGATGTCACTAAATTTTATAAATGTCATTAAACTCTTTATCTTGATTGACTAATTTAGACTGAATTAATGTCTCACCCAAGTAACCAATCCACGCGTAACAGTGTTTTATTTTAGTAGCTTTTGCGATGTGCGATTTAATTTTTTTACTAATCTATTTTTAATTCGGATAATTGAAAAGCTTTTGGGGCCTATACATCAGGGGTCGAGCACATGCCACAGGAAATTGAATTCCAAAAAATGCTTCACTCCACACCACGGTATGACTTTGCAGTCCCCTTTTTATTATTCCTATATACTCGTGTAGCATATCGAAATGTCAATCAGACAACTAATGACACCAACAACTTTGACTAATTTCGCTACTTTAGTTCATAAATCCACCGTTGCGCTGCTGGCAAATAATTTTTTTATTATATTGAATGTGTACGAGTCGTATATCATTTAAAATGAAAAAATACTCAAAGTTAGCTGGGACACCTTATACCCACAGTTCCGATATAATCAGGATGATCTTTTGGTACCAGTACTTCAGTCCACAATCTACCGTATTGGCGTTGGTATCAAGTTATTCATTAATTAATATATAAATACGTGTCGCACATCGTTGAAAAAGTCTTGAAAAATGGTTGATATTTAACTAAAGCACCTTAGTACATAAAAATGCAGGTATGGCGCTGAAGACAGACATATTTTTTCATTCCGATATAAGCATGTGGCTATCATTTGAAAGGTCTTGCAGCAAGTAACAATTTTAATAGCGCCTCTTGGTTCATAAATCCAATCGTTTCAGTGCTAGTGACAATTGTCGCTATGACACTGGAGAGCGCAACTTACAAAAGCCTTACAAAAATGCGGAAAATCCCGTATGATAAATGTTTAATTTTTACAAAATGAAGCATATGAATGTAGCCACTCCCTACTTCAATTTTCGTTGAAGATCAAGACGCTAATACAAGACATCGTGACAGTTGATATGTACTGAGAAGAGCGAGTTATGATACCGATGGTACTATGAGATCGTTTTTAAAAATCTAAAAATGTTGCGGGTTGATTGGCATAGTTATGCAGCGTCAATATTTCAGCCAGCATAGCATCACGACGGCAATCGAGAAGGATATTAGTCCAGGTGGCTGTTATGGGGCCAAACTCGCTCCCAGTACTGGATGGAAGTGAAAGTACATTACATCTCCAAGGATTTCATTTTATGGCCGCTCTGTAATGCTATGGACAGGAATTTCAATAGAATCCTTTGAGGTTCCATTCGCTTCATATATTGTCAGCAGTTTAAGCTGATGCCTGACGCCGTCGGACTCCAAGGACCTTGTAATTAATTATTTGAATAAAGTTAGAATTTTATGAATGTCCCCGACATCAATCACATTGAGCACGTGTGATATACGCTAGAATGACGTTGAATGCTAAGGAGACATCGTTCCAGAAGCTGTAACTAATTCTCAACCAGTTCTGCCGAAATAGTTTAACTGAATCTCGGTGCAATGTACAAGAGCAATCGGAGCAATGTAAAACAATATCCAATTTTTCCGATTATCACTTTCACTTTATTTTCGGTACATTCCATTTTGTTTTCACTTTTGTTTTGTTTTTATTCTCATTTCGTTTGAAACGCCTAAAAGTTGTCTACAAGTAATACACTTTTTAAAATAATGCCTTATTTGGAGCAGGTCTAAACTGAGCGGTTTATAGTATGTCGTTGTAGTTTGGCAACGAAAAAAATAAAATCAATAAATGCCACATACACAAACTAGATAATAAAGTAAGATTAGTGCTTAATCGAGATAATAATCAGTAGTCTGCGTAAAGTATAACAAAAACTATATAGATGGAAGATAGATACCCGGAAAATAATTGGAGTTGGAATCTCACCAATCTTCCTACTTGTAGATTATTTTAGTTATATCTGAAAATATTGGTATCGGGAAAAGTATCGTTCGTGGGATTGGATAGGTGTGGGTTCCAGTACATTCGATATCCTGTAAAGAAGTGAACAACTCTATCATAAATAAAATACAATAAGACACCTAATGAAGCGCATGTAGTGTATCGCGTGTTCGAACTTTTTCAAAAATTCAGTCAACTGAACGCACCTCATAATATTAGAAGACAGCTCTGATATTTACTATCCATAACGAAGTTAGGTTAAATCGAGTAGAACGCATCAAGCAGTTTAAAAATTACTGATAAATTTTTATTGTTAGCGCCGTGGTTAAAAATAATTGACCCAACAATTAAAATTCTACAACTTTTTTATTGATTTTAAAATATTTGTAAGACATTTTTCTATATGCATATTCTGTAAGACCAAACAAGATTAAAATAAAAATTTGCATAATTTTCTTGTGGCGAAAATGTTTTCTTTCGTTTTGCTTGTTTCTCGCGCAAGCATTAAAAATGCATTTTTAAGAATTAAAAATCATAATTTCGCGCAATAAATTTTTATGTTTATTATTTTTTGGTATGCAGTTGTTGCACAATTTCGCGAATTTAATAAATTGTATATTGACAAAATGGGTTGTGTGGGTGGATGCGATATATAGGTACGCAAGATTTAACACAAAATAATATTCTTTTTTTGGTTTAAGTGCCAGTTGATTTTATTGGTGGCTATAAATTATAAGGGGCCCGTGTAATTTTACAGAATCAATAATCCCTGGTTTTAATAACAGCTAAATTAATTATTCTTGTATTTTTCTCGTTTCAGGTATGTTGTCGATTTGATTGGAAGATTCTTGGACCTGCGTACGTATATCTTTTGAATTATTTTTGTACATCTCATACAGGTTTTGAGTAAAAAAAAATACCAATAAACTTAAGAAATTATCGGTTTGATTCTTCAGTTCACGAATGTGTTTTACAAATGGCCCAATCTCTTGTTTGTAATTTTTTTTTTGGAAAATAAATGTTTATCAATGGTGTTTGATAATATTAAAAATCATTCCAATTTGGTAAAATTGTAGAAGAAGGTGTATGTGGATTAGATGAATAATAGGCTTGTTTATCATCCTAGTGAGGTTCCTCAGATAATTTAGAAGCGTCTCAGAAATATCATTCTGCGCTATATGTACACAGAGGCAGTTGTAAAGAAATTGGAGTAGTTAGTCTTAATAACACTCACAATCATTCTGGAATGACCCCGCCACAGACATAACAGCTACCTAGACAGATCTTTGCAGATCTAATTCCTAAGTTCTTCCTAATGTATTAGCTAAAACGTATGAAGCGATGTTTCGACATTTGATCTACTTAATAATGATTTGAGGCCACGTGTACCTTGGTGGTCGAACTAATTTTTTTAAATAATAATGTTCCTCTTAATAATGAAGTGTCTCGGCACAATTCTGGATTATTTACGCCTCAAGGAAGCCTGACCGTCCTTAAAAATTTCTCTTGCTTATGTTATATTGCATTATACCTACAACTGTCTTCACTTTTTCAGCTTGAAAGATAGTGCAGTAGTAAGAGATAAAGGTTCTCGTTTATCTATGGTCCATCCGTGGTGGAGGTCACCATAGTTTCCGCTTATCATTACCAACTCAAAACATAAAGAACCATTTCCGTCCTAGGAAATTCTTAAGAGATAGAAAGTTGTATATAACTTCAGCTGAGATTTTGGTTGGCCATTATTCAAATTCAAACCTATCGCTGGTGCTGGCCACTTTGTCAGCAATCAATTTATCAAGTACTATCTATAAACATCAATCGCTATTTCCGACCCAGGAAGGTTTTGGAACTTATGGACGATTTTCATATAAATTTCTGCGGGGCCATATCGAAGCTCGAAAATTGTGCCAATCCTAATCCAAATTTGAACATACGGATGATGATGGCCGCTTGGTCAGTACTTATCCGATAATGTACAATCTCAAAGCATAAAGAATCAGTTCTGGCCCAGAAAGGTTTTGTAAGCTATAGACGATTTTCATATAAATGTATACGGGGTCATATTGAAGCTGGAACTTGGAGGAGCTAAGCATAGTTTACTCTTATCATTACCAACTCAAAATATAAAGAACCATTTCCAGGTCTAGGAAGTTCTTAAGAGATACAAATTTTTAGTTTACTTAACCTGCAATTTTGGAACTTGTCCATTTACTCAAATTGGAACACACTACTGATGTCGGCCACTTGGTTAGCATTCAGTTAGTCAAGTACCATCTCATCGCTATTTCCAATCCAGGGAGGTTTTGGAAGTTTTAGACGATTTTCTTATCAATTTTTATGGAGCTATATCGAAGCTGGAATATTGTGTCAATCCTAACATGAAGCTGACAGTGGAAAGCTCACCATAGGTTGCCCTTATTATTACCAACTCAAAACATAAAAATCCATTTCCGACCTAGGAAGTTCTTAAGAGATACACATTTTTATTTGACATATCCCAAAATTTTTGAACTTGACCATTTATTGAAATTTGTACATATGGCTGGTGCTGGCCGCTTGGATAGCATTTATATAATCAAATTCTACCTCAATCGTTATTTCCGACCCAGGAAGGTTTTGGAAGGACGATTTCCATAAAAATGTATTTCGAACCATATCGATGCTGGAAGATTGTTTAGGATTTCGGCAATCCTAACATCCGATAATCTACAATCTCAAAAGATAAAGAATCATTTCTAGCCCAGGAAGGTTTTGGAAGTTATAGACGATTTTCAAATAAATTTATATGGGGCCACATCGAATTTGGAAGATTGCGCCAATCCTAGAATGCGGTTGGATCTGTGGAGCTCATCATAGTTTAAATAGTATAAGTATAAATTTTTATTTAATTTAACCTAAAATTTTGGAACTTGGCCATTCACTCAAATTTGAAGATACGGATGGTGATGGCCACTTGGATAGCATTTATATAACCAAAGAATATCTCAAAACATCAATCGCTATCTGAGGCTCAGGAAGTTTTGTTGGTATCATTACCCACTCAAAACATAAAACACCATTTCCACCCTAGGAAGTTCTTCAGAGATACAAAATTTTATTTGACTTTACCTGAGATTTTGAAAGTTGGCCCGTTGCTCAAATTTGCACATACGGCTGCTGCTGGCCACTTGGTCAACTCTAACTTAATTATCTACCATCTTAATCGTTATTACAGGGCCATAGCTGGAATATTGTGCCAATCCTACCATAAGGCTGATACTGAAGAGCCCACCATAGTTCGCCCTTGTCATTATCAACTCAAAACATTAAGAGCCATTTCCGTTCTAAGCAGTTCTTCAGAGATACAAATTTTTGTTTAACTTAACTTGAGATTTTTAACCTTGGAAGGGCGATTGATCGTCGAAGATGAAAGACGTGTTTTTGTCTTTCTCTGTGTAGTTAAAATTAAAATTTAATTTAACACGATAAAATATGTGTTTTAATAAATAATATAATAATAACGTGTTAATAATTTAATTTAATTAAAAGTGAATTAAAATTAAAATTTATTTATTTTAATATTTTTAAATGAATATAATTGTAAATAAAATTAATTACAAATAAATTGTGTGTATTGCACAGCAATGAATGGAAATTGTGTGTAGTGCGAGCAAATGCATTACACTCATTTTATGTACGAAAATATGTTACTGTAACGACTCCAAAGGATTCATAAGATAAGTGTTTGCATTACTTCAATTCATATTTTTATATATTCCATAAAAATTTTAGTTTTATTTATATAAATATGTTCTAGTAGCTGTTGTGCTTGTAGAAAAGACGCATTTTTAATATGTCGCCATAGTAGTGGAATGGTACGGTTTACGTGTGTGTGTGTGTGTGTGTGTGTGTATATGTGGAAGCTATATACATTGACAATGCTACTGCATAATAGGCCTTTATACTATATAGAAAAATTACATGAGTTAGTATAGGTTGTTGTCCTTGTTTGGACCACAAGGACGCGAGCGCCATGCACATAACAAAAGTTGCGTGAGACAACAAAAAAATTCTTTATTCGTTCCAATGAATCTGCTTTATTATCTACAATCATATTTTATCTGAAGGATCTCGATAACTATCGATATCTTGAGAAGCATTTCCAATAAAAATATTTCCATATTGAGAAATTTTTCATTTACCAACTTACTGATAGAAGCAACTACACATTTTTTTTTTTTTTTTTTTTTTTTTTCAATGACACGTGTGCGTATGGTTTTTAATTTCTCTCGGCTCTCGCACTTCTGTAATTTGTTTTGGTTTTGTTTCACTATATACAATACCGAATGAATTATATATGGTTTGGTAAACAACATGAGTATCGATTATCGTGCGAACGTGTTAAGAGAGGAGCGTAAAGTAAAGTGCCCTTTCGTTTATATGTTTTGGTTTGGTATATTAAATACATGTTTCTGTTTTTTGTTTTGCGCTTGTTTGTTGGGTGAGAACTGAGAATAGTAAAATAAAGTATGTAAATACAATTTTGATGGGATAAATATACACTCGGATATGGCGAAATTTAATAGGGGATAAACAGGCATGATCGTGGTTTGTTCTGTTTTATTTGTTTTCTCCTTGATGGATGAATTCATTACCGCGCGTGATCATTTTTGTTTTTTTTTAATTTTAATTTGTTATTTTTGAATGTGTACATACCCATTCTCCGATTTACACGGTAGATTGGTTCCGCAGAAAACCATGTAAAGCCGAAAATATGATTTTTGTATGAAAACCTGTATAAATCGTAAAAGTACAATACAATTCTTAAATTATCGTTTGGTTTTTAATAATTCATTTATTTTAAAATAAAATTTATAGATAGCTAGTATAAATTAGAAATAAATAAATTCGTTGCTTGTTTTAATGGTTCTATAAATTGAAATTTTGTCGGAAGTCCTGACTTAAAACATAAGTTGTCGACAAATATAATTCAATTTATTTTTATTATTTGATTTTTAAATACATTTTTTGAATGTACCGGAAGGTCAAGGAAAACTGATTGCAACATTCTTGATTAGGGGGTCTATTTAATTATCTAAGCTTTGAGAATAACCTCAATACAATCAAATATATTAACGATCTAAAGACTTCTTGCTAAGGAATGTTGTTTTTCGGCGATCTTTCTGGTTGAATTCAGGATATGTTTTAGTGAAGTGATGTGAATGTTAGATATAAATAAATCCTGCTTTTAGTTGAATGAATTTAAATATAGGTAGCTGATGACATTACTGAATTTAAATTTAATAATTTTAGTATCAACGAAATATATAGGTCATCATATGTATGATAATGCTGTCGTGTCATTACAAATGTGAAGTCCCTCGGTTAGATGGTGTTGGATGGGAAGATAGGGTAAAATAAGGTTACAAACAGCACATGATGAGATGACCCGTAGATGTGAATTAAATAACCTAACCAGTCTTTTTGACTGATGCCGAATACATATGATGAATATTAGTATCCTTTACCTCAACCACAACTAACCCAAATTAATAAACTAACAAAATCTAGTCCAGAGTGTGAATTTAATTGAGACTAACATTTTAATATATTGAAGTAGTTAGAAAACGACTTTGCTGCGGTTCGCCCTAGTTGTTTCTGTGACTAACATCCTTTCCTAACTAGCCTTATCTGTTAAGGATGCAGGTGGGGCCTGGGCCCGCATGATGCTGAAATATTATTCGCATTCAGATATAATTTGTTATTTGATTGTTGATATTTCAGGATTATGGTAACATACCTAGGATCGCCATTATGGTTGGCCTGTACGCCTCAATCATATCATATCATATCAACTTAACTTGAGATTTTTAACCTTGGCTATTTACTCAAATTTAAACTTACGGTTGGCGCTGGCTACTTGGTCCAAAGAAAGGTGGCTCAGATACCAAACGGTATCAAGGCCAGGATTGATTCCAAGAAAGGTAATGCTGTGTGTTTGGTGGGATTGAAAAATCGTGCATTATGAGGTGCCGCCACCGAGCCAAACGATTGATTCTAATCTTTACTGTTAGCAACTAACGCGTTTAAGGCAAGCAATTCAGTTAAAACGTCCAGAATTGATCAGCAGAAAGGGCGTTGTGTTCCATCGTGATAACACTAGACCGAACACAACTTTGATGACCCGGAAGAAACTGAGAGAGCTTGGCTGGGAAGTCCTGACCTTGCATCATCGGACTACCATTTGTTCCGGTTCATGCAGAACCATCTTAATGGTTTTACATTAAATTCAAAAGGGGCCTGCGAAATAGAGATGTCTCGATTTTTCGCCTCTAAACTACAGAAGTTCTAGAGTGATATGATCATGGTTCTACCAGAAAAATCTGAAGGTAATTCTTTGTTTCAATGTCTCCCAAAAAAGACCACGAACTGTTTCCCTAACCCGTTATATATCCTCTTTGAGAGAATCATTCCATAGATTTTATGTCGTCCAACGAAATCTCTGCCCAAACACATTCAATTCCTGCAATCAGCTTTTCGTTAGATTCGTATTGTTTGTCCCTTCATAAACTTTGCGAGTGAGCCAGCCAGGGTTTCCAGGTGGGCAAGATGGCCATGCTAATAACTCAACGTTTTGACTCCCAATCCGCGACTTTACAGTGAAAAAACAACTTTTTTCCAATTATTTTTCGTTGTTTGCGGATGCACATCCTAAGTCACGTGCTGCTTGGCGAATTCCAATCTTTGTTGCTTGCGTACCGGGTTTAGTGGTGGTATTTTTTAAATTTTTTTACGGACTGTTGATTTGCTGGTATTAAACCCAGCTGCCGTTGTGATTTTGTTGCTGGAAAGGGCTCAATTGGACGCTAGCCTATGAATTTTTCTTGTATCTTGTGGCGTCAGAACTGTCGCCGACCTTTCTTGGTAGTTTCTTATATTCAAATATTTTCTCGGTATGTAAAATTTACATATAACAGTAAAATTACACGTGCGTCTAATCAAGTGAACCGCATTGTATAAAATGAAAAAAAATGCGATGGAAAGAATAGTTTCGAGTAAATATTAAAAAAATCTTGGGATAATTTCGTATACTTCTTTGAGACACTAATCTTGGAATTAAAACTACGGAGATATTTGAGGAAACCCACCCAGTTGAAATCATTGTAACCGGAAAACGATAAAAATGGATTAAGTTGAGGAGATACAACTCTTCCTAGGTACCATTGGGAGAAACCAGTGTGACGTTTAGGACAAGATATTTTGATAACAATCTTTGAAATAGCCAAAGCGTTTTGAAACATCATATATTTTGTAAAATTTTTGATTGTCATAACAAGTGTTTATTTTAATTTGGATAATCAAAACATCTCGAAAAATCGGAAAAATACGTGCGTTCTTCGAAAAAATCATTAATTGAAAAATTGATGTAAAATGGGAGATCAAGATGACACTGTTTATTGCAAATAATAGTGATAAGTTTCTTCAACAGCAATGTTTGCGTTGTTATTTTGAAAATAACTTCACACCAATATCAAATCGTTCTAGTAAGGGTTTCAAAACCGATTGTGATCCATTTAGCACATTCAAGGAACTCTCGAGACGTAATTTCCTCACACCTGAACACAAGTGGAAGAAATAGGTTGGCACCCTTGTGATAGAGCCATTTTCAATTCCATGCGAAATAAATAGCATGAGTTTGAAAACGGAAGGTTAACATACGGTTCTAGAGGCGGCTTTCTTCCAATTGGTTTGTTCTCGAGTGTTGGGTAGCCACAGTGAAGGAAAATGTCTCTTTCGCTTCTTCGTCCTTGTAGCTTTTAAAGCAGTTATTATATTCCAGGCCCTGCCTCCTCGTATGCTCCTAAAATGTTAATGGCAAATCTACAGCGCAATTTCTATGTGGCCTGTTCTGTAGAAACAACTAAAGAAAATTGTATTTTAGTTTAGAAAAGTCTACAAATTTGACTTGACATTTAAAAAATTAAAAGTCTACAAATTTGACATTTAAAAAATTAAATACAGAGAAAATATATTTTTTTGTTAAAAAATAATTACATATTCGACTCATAAAATTGTTTCAATTCACCTGGTCCCAGCATAAGTGTTTTGATTCTAGATTAGAGGAGTTTCCTCCACCTTAAAGGTTGAAATTACTAACCTTCAATTGTTCTGGTTTTTTAGTTAGAACCAGTCTTGGTTTCAGTTGTTTTTACTTTATGGTACCATATTGGGCTCGCGGCCTATCTGGGGCTGTGTCTACTTTTGGTGACTGTTCGGTATCCTTAAGCTCTTGGCTGGGTAGTGAGTACCGAAAGAATGACCAAAATTATGCTATACGTTAATTTAAACACACTGTGCTTGAATCTCAAACTTTTTTTGTGACAAGCTCGGCACCCAGGGGTAAACCTAGCTGATAGCTCTTGAACCATTAAGATTTTCGTTTTGCTTTGTTCAGCAAAGCTGTTGCGCAAGCCAAGACAAACAACTTTGCCGAACATATTAAGACCGAAAAATCACATCTACATTCACCTTTTTGTGTTATTTTCATTTCGACGAAAAACACTTTTTTATCATTTTTGGTCCATTTATTGAATTTAAATCGATTGAAATCGATCGAATAAACAACGCATCGACAAATATAGATACAATAGAAACTATTTAAAAGTAAATTAAACCGATTCAGTTGATTTTATGGTGATTTTTCTTAACTTTTTTGATTTTAATTTTCTGATTCGTTCGTGTCGTCTTCGGGATCTTCTTCCTCTTCCGAATTCCAACAAATATCATCCAAGAGTGCATGTAACTTTTTGCAACTGTACCAATGTTCGGCATCGCTCGCCGTGCTCATCGGATTCGGCTGTGATTGTTCGGCGAATTTTTCCACATGACAATGCAAAAAATGTATTTTTAATGACATTCGAACGTTTATATTATGAAAAGCGATCAGCATATTTTCAGTATATTTGCGCCAATCATATCGATTAATTCCGAGAACATTCTTAATAACTTCTTTTACACATTTCCATGCCACAAGCTCTCGTTCATTGAGAGCATTTTCAAATGCATCATCGTTCATCAAACGACGAATATCTGGTTCATTAAGTATTTCTGTAATAAAAAATAAGATGCGAAGTTAAATTTCAGTTGATGACACTTATATTCAAATGGATTGAAACACCACCCTTCTTTTATTTTCATTCCACTTAACCGTGGAAAAATGCCATGCAATTCGATGAACGCATTCCCATCTGGATTCATCGCTTTTATAAAATTGTTAACTACTCCAAGCTTGATATGATGTGGTGGTAGCAATATTTTTTCAATTGATGCAAGTGGAGCCTCAGCGATGTTGTCGTATCATAATCTAATGTTCTTACGTAAAGCCCACTTCCGCTCGTTGTATTGGTCGCCTTTAAAACGAGTATTCCTTAAGCACATAAAACACATGTTTTTAGTGTAACCCAATTGCATGGGAGCTATCAATTTTAAATCTGCACAAACTTTCCATTGATGGTCATTGTATTTAATCAAATCAATGATTTTTTTCATTGATGCATAAGTTTCCTTTGTGTTTGTGCTGAGTGCATTTTTTGAGTTGGTATAACGTGAAGGATAACTGCCTTCAAACTGCTTTTGGAGGAATCGACAAACAATCGCCAATCTTCGGGATTATATGCATTGTGCATTGTCGATTCCAAACCACGGATATCAGTGCAAATAGCGAGTGAATTATTGATTTGAAAAAAATTCATAAAATGGTGATAACGGAGCAATTCCATATATCCGAACATTTGGAGCCAAAATGTTGACTTGTTTTAAATCCTTTGAGAAAAGTATGGCTTGTCGCTGCGATAATTTCAGGCGTCGTATCATAATATCCAAACGATTTTGCCAGATTTCAATGTGATTGGATGGCGCAGCGACATTTGATGGTTGATATATTGAAGCAGGTGTTTCTCCGGTTTCATCAGATTTAAATGTTGGTGGTAAATATTCTTCAGTTGGGTTTGATCTTTCCGGAACAGGAATTTCATCTGAATGCGGCAGCGGTAGTTGAGCATTTGTCGTTGAGAGAATATAATTCATGCACCCATAACATTGAACTGGACCATGTCCTTGTGGATCCATCCATATCATCGGGACACCAAATGACATTATGGCTTCAATGGTTTGCAATCTATGCAGATGGAAAATGCATGCCGTACAAATAAAAGACGGCGTCCAATTTACATCACTAATAACATTTTGTGAAAAGTATAGTCGATATAAATCAGTGGTTTCATCACTTATTTTGCGGCGATTGCTCATAATTGTAAATTTTCCATACACCCAGATTTCACAAGCCGATTTTCACTTTATTTTTTGTGTTCTTTTGTCACTTTTTATATTTAAATGAACAATTTTTTATTTTTTTAAGGCGGTTTTATGGTTGGTGTTCTTTTCTTCGTTTGTTCGTTCCGACAATTTTTTCGACCAATCATATTGCTCCAAAATGACGATTTTTTTTCTCCTACATTTTTTCAAAAGAGAATATTGGTCGAAAAAATTGTCAGGACGAACGAACGAAGAAAAGAACACCAACCATAAAACCGCCTTTAGTTCTTCCTTGTTGTGCTAATTTTTTAACTTTTTTAGAAATATCGATTTCGTCTTTCGAGAATAATCTCTTCTTCGGTTTATTTTTTACTACTATTACATAATTTGTTTTGAAGCTGGTTATATACTGTTGCTAGGCGCTGTTGTTTGGCATCTCTTTAATAAGTCGTAAATTTTATTGGTTTTCGTGTTGATTTTGTCGTTAAGTAAATTGTTGGTGTTGGTGTTGATTTTGACCGCTATTTGACTCATGACTCATGAGAAATTTGTATACGTACAGTATACAAATGTCTTATGACTCATGAGTCAAATTGTGGCAAAATTTATACTAAGATCTTCTAAGCTGTGCAATTTCGGTCTTTTTTGATTCTGTGCAAAATGGTCATATTTTTATTGAATTTAGTGTACCTATGATTTTAAGTTTTTATTTGTTGTGTGCGAAACTTGATTTTATGTACTTTTGTTAAATTTGATTATGTCATTGATGTGTTCTTTGTATCTTATTTGAAATGGGCGTCCTGTTTGGCCTAAGTATGCCGACCTCTAGTTGCACTTAGCCTTTACTTGTGTATACGGATCTCTGCATAGGTGGACCCACATTTCTCTAGACGGCAACGTTTTCTGTGAGAAGCTTTTGCCAAAACTGACAAGACCCTGCCTTCTTGGGGAACTTGCGAGAAGGCTGGGTCTACGGACGAATAACTTTGTAGAAGTTGCATGGACGAAAAGGAGGAAGAGACTTTAGATAACTTCTAATGCTCGTGTCCGGCACTATCATACAGGAGGCATAGGTTATTTGGGCGTGTACAGTATGGCCAGTCTTTCAGATTTCGCGGACTGTGGAGTGTAAGATATTATGCGCTACATGCGTAGCTCTGAATGGTTTTGAACAGGAGCAAAGGGGAAATAGGATCCTGTGGTCACAACGGGCCACTACGTAAAACACACATATATGGTGGACGTGGTTTTTCGGTCTTGACATGTTCGGCAAAGTTGTTTGTCTTGACTTGCAACAACTTTGCTGAAGAAAGCATAACGAAAATCTTAATGGATCAAGAGATATCAAACTGAAAATGAGTTTATATTTTGACAAATTTTTCACCCAGAGCCAAAACATGTCGAAAGCGATATCTCAAAAATGGGTACTAACTTTGAAATGGGACTAGCACCATTGAATTCAGCGTACTCGAATTAGGTTTACCCCTTGAGTGTCCAACTTGTTACTTTTTTCAACTAGCATAGTGATTAATGAAGTAAGCGATGGAGAGCCAATTTGATCGACAAATTTGACAAGGGAAATAATGAAAACGATAAGCTTACAATTGTTGAAATTAGTTCACAATTATTGAAACAGCGAATTATTTTTTAGTCTCTTAGTGGAGCAGAATCCATTGTCTCGGTGCTCTGATACAACAAATATTATTTAAAATTCATTTTCTCAATTAAGTTCCAACATACCCAAAAAATGAATAGCTCCATGAGACGTGTTGCTTATTGTTGGGTTGGGTAGTTTGCCCGCATTTCAAAATCCCGAAATCAAAATCCTGACTTTCAAAATCCCGACTTTGAAAATCCTGACTTTTAAAATCCCGACTTTCAAAATCCCGGCTTTTAAAATCCCGACTTTCAAAATCCCGACTTTCAAAATCCCGATTTTGTAAATTAAAATGTACAATTATTGGTTGAGGAAAAGGAAATTTGGTATTTTGTAATTCGGGATTTCGTGCCGACGCCTGTTGGGACCCGCAATGCTTGCAATATCTATGCGAAGAATATACTTAAAAAATGCTGAATATTTTTCATTCAGAAATCATTTAAGAATTTATTTACCAATTTACGTAATAGCTAGATCAACCTGTTGGTACGCAATATTACTGGTTGAGGTAATCGTTGGTTGTACATTAAACAACCACGTGGCATGTCAAGGCTGTGTGATTTTATAAAATAATTAAACGAGTGACTAATTTCTTGTTCAATGGTGTGTTCTATCGCCTACACCCTACCCAATAAATTCAGTTTAACATTTTGAAGACAATAGAAATGTTTTCTTTCTCAGTGTAGCGTTTATGCATAACTTAATTATTTTCTCTACCTTTTTAGGTGTATAACACCGGAAGTTAAACAAATTATTGTCTGTGAAAATGTTGATTATACCAAATTGATGAACGAAATTTAAATCAATCTCGCGCTTGTTAAAAGGCGCATCTGTAACAGATATCCATCCATCTTATAAGTTATATGTATAAACTATAATAGAGATGTATGTAAATTATGGTTTATATTTATAGAATCTTTGTTGAATTACAAAATTGTAAGACTGTAAAAAAAAATATGACGAAATTGAAAGATTATATTTCCATTTAGTTGTTATTTTATCTCGGAAAACAGTTTGTGAATAAATTTAAATATACAATTTCATTGTTAGTTTACGACCCGACTCGTGTTTAAGGAAATGAAGAAAACTGTCCATTAAACCACATGCCACGCCCCAATTTTTGTACCCGGGGCTAATAGCATGCGTCTTCGCCGCGCTGTGATCAAATAATTAAATCAACCATTATAAACGATATTCTAAAATTATATAAGTAATTACATTTTAATGATATGCCGAAGTGCAAACCATTCCATATGATATATCTGTCGAACAGAAATCAAATAAATAAATTTTAATTCAATCATGTATGTAAATGCATTTCATTGGGTAATTGTAATTTCATGTACATTTTTTATTTTGTTGTTTTTTTAATCGATATTGTCGTTGCATCATATTCATAAAGCGGTGTCATGTAAAATATTAGGTTGTACGAAAAGTCGTGAGCAAATGATCGTGTGATCATTAAATTAAAAAATGGAGGGGCGACTTTGTTTTGGCCAACACTCGACTTTGGTTTATGACAAATATACATAGATTTCGAATACACCACACTTAATCGAGAAATTGAACCTACCGAATTTTTGATAAAAACTGTCTTGTATAATAGAAAACCATTATTTTTGCTTAAATTTCGAAAAACCAACATGGATCGTTGTTGAAAATTTAATTTGCACTGCAAAAATTGAGAAACTCCTACGGTAGCTACTACTTTTGGTACACAGAAGTTCACCACATTTAGTATGAAGTTTGATTCCAAATACTCAATCCGCCTGGCTGTAGAGATGCCGAATTTTTGCGAAATAATTTTTTTTATCAAAACTCATCATTTCTGGTAAAATTTTAAAAAATAATCTGAACCAACTTTGTTTGGAACTTAATCTATAATTTCTTTGTTTTAATCGTTTTTTCGTTAATGCTGCACTTTTCAAAATATTTACAACAAAAACGAGAAGCTCTTATGGAAGCTGCCTTTTCCGGTAGAAAAACAAAACCTCCTTTGGAAGCTGATACTTCTAATGAATCGATTTCTGCCAAAATTCACTGGGATCTCCCAATTTGGGAAAAAGCTTATGTACGAAGTTTCATGCCGATCGACTAGTTCATCTGAACTGTAAAGGAGCTGAATTTTTGTTGAAAAACGGTTTATGTCAAAAATCGTAATTTCTGGTTGAATTTTTAAAAAATGGTTGGATCCCCTAATTTATGAAAAAAATAGTATGAAGTTTATTACCGAATACTCAATCCGCCTGGTTGTAGAGATGCCGAATTGTGGCGAAATAATTTTTTTTATCAAAACTCGTCATTTCCTGTAAAATTTTTAATAATAATCTGAACAAATTTTGTTTGAAACTTTTGTGTTGTATTAGAAAAAAGACGAGAAACAATGCGTATCAGGGAGCGGGAATTTTTACTAAAAAACAGTTTTAGTCGAAAATCGTCGTTTCCGGTTAAATTTTGGAGAACGGATCTGGGCCTATATTGCTCCAAAATTAATTTAGGATGTCGGATCTGGGCCTATATTGTTCCAAAATTAATTTAGAATGTTTTAGTTCATAATCGTTTTTCTCGTAAATGCACCACTTTTCACAATATTTACAAAAACCTAAAGCTCAATGGAAGATATCACTTCTAGTGGACCATTTTAGGTCAAAATTCAAGGGATCTCCCCACTTGGGGAAAAGGCTTTTGTATGAAGTTTCATGCCGATCGACTAGTTCTTCTGAGCTGTAAAGAAGCTGAATTTTTTGTTGTAAAACTAAAAGCTCCTTTGGAACCTGTTACTTCTAGTGAACCGATTTCTGCCAAAATTCACTGGGATCTCCCAATTTGGGGAAAAGGTTATGTATGAAGTTCCATGCCGATCGACTAGTTCATCTGAGCTGTAAAGGGGCTGAATTTTTGTTGAAAAACGGTTTATGTCAAAAATCGTCATTTCTGGTTGAATTTTTAAAAAATGGTTGGATCCCCTAATTTATGAAAAAAATAGTATGAAGTTTAATTCCGAATACTCAATCTGCCTGTTTATAAAGATGCGGAATTTTGGCGAAATAATTTTTTTTATCAAAACTCGTCAGTTTCGATAAAGTTTTAAAAAATAGTCTGAACCAACTTTGTTTGAAACTTAATCTATTATTTCTTTGTTTTAATCGTTTTTTCGTTAATGCTGCACTTTTCAAAATATTTACAACAAAAACGAGAAGCTCTTATGGAAGCTGCCTTTTCCGGTAGAAAAACAAAACCTCCTTTGGAAGCTGATACTTCTAATGAATCGATTTCTGCCAAAATTCACTGGGATCTCCCAATTTGGGAAAAAGCTTATGTACGAAGTTTCATGCCGATCGACTAGTTCATCTGAACTGTAAAGGAGCTGAATTTTTGTTGAAAAACGGTTTATGTCAAAAATCGTAATTTCTGGTTGAATTTTTAAAAAATGGTTGGATCCCCTAATTTATGAAAAAAATAGTATGAAGTTTATTACCGAATACTCAATCCGCCTGGTTGTAGAGATGCCGAATTGTGGCGAAATAATTTTTTTTATCAAAACTCGTCATTTCCTGTAAAATTTTTAATAATAATCTGAACAAATTTTGTTTGAAACTTTTGTGTTGTATTAGAAAAAAGACGAGAAACAATGCGTATCAGGGAGCGGGAATTTTTACTAAAAAACAGTTTTAGTCGAAAATCGTCGTTTCCGGTTAAATTTTGGAGAACGGATCTGGGCCTATATTGCTCCAAAATTAATTTAGGATGTCGGATCTGGGCCTATATTGTTCCAAAATTAATTTAGAATGTTTTAGTTCATAATCGTTTTTCTCGTAAATGCACCACTTTTCACAATATTTACAAAAACCTAAAGCTCAATGGAAGATATCACTTCTAGTGGACCATTTTAGGTCAAAATTCAAGGGATCTCTCCACTTGGGGAAAAGGCTTTTGTATGAAGTTTCATGCCGATCGACTAGTTCTTCTGAGCTGTAAAGAAGCTGAATTTTTTGTTGTAAAACTAAAAGCTCCTTTGGAACCTGTTACTTCTAGTGAACCGATTTCTGCCAAAATTCACTGGGATCTCCCAATTTGGGGAAAAGGTTATGTATGAAGTTTCATGCCGATCGACTAGATCATCTGAGTTGTAAAGGGACTGAATTTTTGTTGAAAAACGGTTTGAAAAACGAGAAACAATTCGTATCATGGAGCAAATTTTTACTAATAAACAGTTTTTAGTCGAAAATTGTCGTTTCCGGGTAAATTTTAAAGAACGAATCTGGGCCTATATCGTTCCAAAATTAATTTAGAATGTTTTAGTTCATAATCGATTTTCTCGTAAATGCTACACTTTTCGACAATCTTACAAAAAACGTAAAGCTCTTATGGAAGCTGCTACTTCCGGTGGAAAAATTAAAATGCTCCAATGAAAACTGTCACTTGCCGTGAACCGATTTCGACCAAAATTCACTGGGATTTTCCAATTTGAGAAAAAGTTTATGTTTGAAGTTTCATCCAAATTGATTAGTCCATCTGGACTGTACATGCTCCGATTTTTTGTTAAAAACGGTCAAAAATCGTAGTTTCCGCTTACATTTTGAAAAACTGACCTAGAACGGTATTGTTGCCTATTTTATTTAGAATGTTTTTGTTTTTAGTTGTTGTTATAGCATTTATGCTTTTCAAAATATTAGCAAAAAACGAGAAAAGTTCTATGGAAGCTGCCACTTTCGATGGACCTATTTCGACCAAAATTCACTAGATCTCCCAATTTATGGAAAAAGCTTGACTATGAAGTTTCATGCCAAACAATCAATCTGTCTGGGCTGCACAGGGTCGAATTTTTGTGAAAAATCGTAATTTCCGCTTGAATTTTGAAAAATGATCTGGTTTGATATTGTTGCAAATTTAATTTAAAATAGTTTAGTTCATAATCGTAAATGCTATACTTTTAAAAATATTTATAAAACACGAAAAAGCTCCTATTGAGGCAGCCGCTTCCGCTGGACCGATTTCAGCCAAAAATCATCGAATTAATGAAAAAAGCTAAAGTAGCAAGTTTCATCGCAATCGTAGACATTTAGTCTGCACCGATCCACACACGCACATACACACGCAGAGATCCACTAAAGCAAATTACAAAACAATTTGTATGTTGTGAGTGGCGATATGGCTCTACGCGGCGAAGCGTCTTTGGTCAAATTGACTTACGAGGGCGGATTGAAAATGAAGCTACCTAAGTAGGAAATAAAATTTTTTTTTTGCCAAAAACCATTTATTTCTCAACATAGTCTCCATTTAGTTCGACACACTTAGTAAGACGATATTCCAACTTTTTTATACCATCTGAATAATACGATTTCGGGAACCCCTCAAAATACGCGTTAGTTTCGATAATCACTTCTTCGTCTGAGATGAATCTTTGTCCTGCGAGCCATTTTTTCAAGTTTGGAAACAGGAAAAAGTCACTAGGAGCTAAATCTGGACTATAAGGTGGATGATCAAACAATTCGGAGTGTATTTCACACCGCTGTGAAGTGGTCTGTCGAACTCGTTTTTGTTCGACACTGAGCAAACGCGGCACCCATCTTGCCGATAGCTTTTTCATATGCAAATGTTCATGCAAAATGTCGAACACACGTTCATATGATATGTTTACCATTTCAACAATCTCACGCAACTTGACTCGGCGATCATTCATAACGATATCGAGGATTTTCTTGATATTTTCTTCAGTAACCACCTCTTTTGGCCTTCCTGTTGATGGTATTGTTGCAGTGCTTCTTCGGCCGAGTTTAAATTCAGCAATCCAATATTTTACCATGTAATCTGACGGAGCAGACTCACCGTAATGTTTACGAGCTTTTCTTTTGCCTCATTCGCCGTTTTCCCTTTGAAATAATAGTGTTTAATCACTGCACGAAATTCGTTTTTTTCCATTTTTCAAGAAACACAAAAGTTGCTTACTTCAAACGACTACAACAAATAAACTAATCGATGAATTTGGGTGAAATTTTAACAGCTGACGTTTGACAGATCGCAATTTCTAAAAAAAATTTTTGTGTTTGTGCTGCCATCTAGCGCTAGGTAGTTTCATTTTCAATCCGCCCTCGTAATTAGTTTATTAATTTGAAAAACCATCGGAACAATGAGTGTCGAGTGAAAAATGTAATGTTCTCGATTTGGGATGGTGTCTAGAATTTATATTAAATAATTCCAGACAATTTGCATATTGTGATTGGCGATATGGCCCTACACGTGGATACACTTTTTGCCAAATTGACCCCAAGAACCGCACCAATGATGAAAGTACACTCCCTGGGGTGATCAGTCTTTGGAACTTGTGAGACATGCGAAACTTATCCATGGATTCAATCCACGCTATACGAGAATTATCAATCCCAAATTAGTGGCAGACATTAGTGATAAAGGCTTAGTAAGTGCTCTTAATCACTCCCGCGATGTCCATTTAGGTATACCTACAAATGTCGATGACAGACTGATTGGACGAAAACTCCTCGGATCGGTATAGTCAGGTTTACCGGCTTTGTGTATAAAAACGGTTCTGCTCCTGCTCCATGAACTCGGAGTAAAGCCAAATGTCCCGCAGGATTCCGTCACAAAATTTATTCCAAAAAGAGTTGCGAGACGATCTTAGCTTTTCCTGGAAACCTGTTGCACCGCCAGGAAGTTGTCTCAGTCTACCTGAAGGTTTGGTTTCCTTGTTATGTTTTTTTAATTTCCTACCAGTTTTCCTTAATTTTTTTAAAGCAGTGCACCAAACAGGTTTATTTCGAGTATTTTGATTGATAATAAGAGGCCAGACATTTTCAAAACAGTCTAGATTGCATTCGAAAGCGAAGATGATTGATAGTCAATTTCATCTACAGATCTTATATTAGTAGGTGAATGTAGTAGACTCGGTATTTAGACAGAGAAAATTTTCTATTACGTTACGGCATAATCGGTGGTCTCTTCAAATTAAGACTAAAAGAGATATACTCGTACCTATGATCAGAGGTCAGAATATTATTCGTTGCCCTCCAATTGGAAGCTAAATCAATAAAATACATGGAACACAAACTGATATCAAACACATCGCGACCGCGGATTTGACCAACGTTAGTTCACAGCCACGGTTAAGAATTTCGGGGGTTTCTCGTGTTTTGAGGCGATCCAAGAATCGACCAAAATTATGGCTTCTTCGTAAACAGTGAAGTGCTACTCGGTTAGGCCGTGAGTTATCGACTGGGACAACTGGTAGTCAGAAGGAGGAATGTCTGGTGAATACGGCGGGTGGGCTAGGACATCCAATTGAAGCACGTGGCCGAGCGTTGTCGTGCTGAAAGATCACTTTGTCATGTCTTTTGTCATATAGTTGGCATTTGAGCTTCAATGCTCGGTTTAGTTTCATCAATTGTTGTTGACAACGTTATCCCGTGATAGTTTTGTTAGGCTGAAGTAGCTCATAGTATATCACTCCGAACTGATCCCACCAGATGTACAGCATTAGCTTCATTCCTCCCGAATAAATATTCGGTTTGACGGATGAAGTTGAAGCATGATCAGGCTCACCCCACAATTTTCTGCGCTTTGGGTTGTCGTAGTGAATCCGTAGTTGGACCATTTCTTCGCACGATAAAAATCGGCGTTCGACGTCTTGACTTCACGCAACCCCAACCGCCTTGAGATGGTTTTGAATCGTTTCTTGAGTCAGTACCAAAGTTCCAGCGAATTCCTCTTGAGTTTGGTATAAATCATAACGCCTCCAATTCAGCGTCTTCAACTTCACTGATCTTTCTGCGCGTTCTTTGTCACTGGGGTCAAAATCAAAAACGGCGTAACCAGTACTCAGATGTTTTATTGACGGAGATGTTCTCCATATGCTTCACACAGCAATCGATGTCCATCAGTTGTAATTTTCTTCAAATTAGAACAAAATAGCAGCGCTTCCCGCAAATTGTGTTTTGTTGGCACAAAATTTGACGTGGTTTGAGCACAAAAAATATGTTGTTTACACTTTAGCGAAATGACACATACGGGTTTTTAGAGGGAAATGATGACGCTTTAACATGAATATAGTTAAAAGATGGCCCAATGTGATTTAATACTAGTTACGCCATCTTTTCTAAATCCCTCAAAATTTATTTGTACCGCCAACAAATAAAGAAGAAAGGGGAGAGATGTGCATAAGCATCACATCCAATCACAAGGGACTTTTTCGTATTCTTACTCCAATTTACAAGAGTTGAAGGTTTCTCCAAAGGAGAAGCGTCAGGTGAGTCATCCGGTAGTTATACAGGAGCACCTATCAGCTGAGTCATACAGAACGTTCTTCTTTTTATGGCAGAGTTAAATACTTTTACCATTGTTAGTGTCCAATCCAGAAACAGCACCATCAAGGAAGTATGGTTCGTTTAGGCAAATATATGTTTGCGATACGGAAATCTTTTATAGTTTACTATAGTTTTCTTACCTAACTTATTGAACCTAATAAATATTCCAAGATTATTTTACTGTATAATTATCAAAACAACGAATTTTTTTTTGACAAATTTCATGAATTTATTTGTAATATGCCGAACTTCTCCTTTATTAGCGCGTAAATATCATATGCAATGTATTCGCTGTACGTATTTATACTGCCATTTACGATACAAATCTTAAATATATTTACATTTTGCATTCACATCGTCTCGCATTATTACATCCACGATCGCAACGAGGTAATAAAAATATTCATCGCGATCATTTTTGTTGTCTTGTGTATCTACATAGAAGAAAATAAAATCATCGATCGATTACGATCGCGCGTATTTTAAAAATCATAATGTGACCTTTCAGTCTAAATTTTTTTTACTTTGAAAATGTTTGCAAAAAACTGTGTCAACTACTAACAGTATAGAAATTTTATACGTAACGATTGTGAATTTGTGACCGGCTCATAAGCCGCGCCGCACCTTTATCCAATCAATAATTTGTTTTCGTTTGTAAGTACGATCGCCGAGTGTAACGTTATTTATTCTTAGAAAGGTGTCAAATGTCATTTGGACGATTGATTAGTTTATTGTTTTGTGGCGCTGAATTTGTCTTGGATGAAATCATTCGAATAATAATTAAGTTCTAAAACGGTATAATTTGCACAAGCCACCACCGCTTGAATATGAGTAAAACATAGTAGTCCCCCACCAAAAGATAAACAGGTCGAATTACTTAACCCCATCATGTCGCGCATACATCACAACGAACCAGAACAATACACAACAATAGAGCGTTTAATTCGTTAAATTCAGTTTCTTAATAGTTTCCAATTAAGGAAATTTTGGATTTTTTATGATGCATCATTACACTAAATGACTTCTCATAAATCATAAGCACATACATTTGCCCGATTGTTGTTTGTATGACTAGATCGAAAACAAGATAATAATAGGATATGTAGTATATCGCTGAATAGTAATAGTAGTAATAATAATAAATTTATTGTGTGCTATTTCTCACCGATCAGCGAACCGGTGTCATTAATCAATTCGCGATCCGGTGAACATATCGCATCAACAGCATTTTGAATATATAGAGAGCGATTGTGTTGATTGGAATCGCTTACGAAACATATCACAATTCCCATGGATTATTTTTACTTTCTTTTCGATTATTTTATCATGACCGATGTTGTGATTGGCCTTCATACTCGTATATGTTGTATTATATCCGGATGCATTAAAGATAAACTACAAGTTTACATTTCCCTCTTTGGTAGGTTTACTAATACTTCTAACGATAGTTGTTAACTGTATTTTCTTCGATGCCCCTTGTGAATGTAAAATATCTGATTCTTCATGCCTGATTAGATTGTTTTGCGTCAGCCGTCATTATTCACCTTAAGATTGCAGCTTCTGTTGATGGTGGTAACTTGTTTCCTTTTAAGGTACCCACTTAAATTGTATTTCAAAATTTTTTGGATCATGTAAATGCCAATAACTTCTAAACATTTAAATATAACTGTTTTTCTATCATTTTAAAAGCGCATGGTTCATTTTTACTTCTCTGGAATTGGAGGTAGAGAGATGCTTGAATCCCGAAATTAAAAAATTCCAGAAATCAAAATTTTCGATACTGACAAAATCCTGGATTTCAACATAATTGTTTTTACATAGATCGATCGCTGAGCCGTTTGTAGGATGAATTCCAGTTTGGTTCAGACGAAACGCAGTTTGTTTGATTAAAATAGTACGTATTGGCTATTTTGTTTGAATGATAGTCCAATATGAGTTTCAGAGGAGGTTCTGAAAATGTAATAGGTCTAAGCCATTTGCGTTTCGAACCTTGTACTAGAAATTGATCAATTAAGGTGAACAGTTGAATAGGACTAAGTTTTATATAAAGAAAATTTAATTCCAATATCAATTTCGAATTCGGTTCTGGAAAACGACTAATTCGAACGAAACTCAGCTAGTTCTCAACCGATTGGGATAAACTTGTGTTTGCATTATACAAATGGGATTCCAATATAAAGTGCCCGATATCGATTAGGAAATGGTATATTTGAATAAAGCTAACTCGTTTATTTTTCGTTTGAAATGAAACTCTGTTTGTAGGATGACAATGCGATTTCAATACTAGATGTGGGTAAAATTCTGGACAATGGGTTATATAAATGAAGCATTTCTTTCATAAGAGGAACCTACACAAACCAGTGGAGAAGGATCGTATGAAGAAAACCATTACAACGAACTTGGCCAACGATATCGGGGCACTCTTAAACTTTTAAACTCTTAAACTTTTAAACTTTCAAACTTTTAAACTGTTAAACTTTTAAAATTTTGAACTTTTAGACTTTAAACGTTTAATTTTTTAAACTTTTAAACTGTTTAAATTTTAAATTTTTAAACTGTTAAACTTTTAGACTTTAAACTTTTAATTTTTTAAACTTTTAAACTGCTACACTGTTAAATTTTTAAACTGTTAAAGTTTTAAACTTTAAAATTTTTAAATATTTGAACTTTTAAGCTTTTAAATTTTAAAACTTTTAAATTTTTAAACCAGTGGAGAAGAATCGTATGAAGAAAATCATTACAACGAACTTGTCCAACGATATCGAGGCACTTTTAAACTTTTAAACTTTAAACTTTTAAACCTTTAAACTTTAAAATTTTTAAACTTTCAAACTTTCAAACTTTCAAACTTTTAAACTTTTAAACTTTTAAACTTTTAAACTGTTAAATTGTTAAACTTTAAAATTTTTAAACTGTTAAACTTTTAAACTTTTAAACTTTTATACTTTTAAACTGTTAAACTTTCAAACTTTTCAACTGTTAAACTTTTAAACTGTTAAACTTTTATTTTTTTAAACTGTTAAACTTTTAAACTTTTAGACTTTAAACTTTTAATTTTTTAAAGTTTTAAACTGTTACACTGTTAAAGTTTTAAACTGTTGAAGTTTTAAACTTTAAAACTTTTAAACTTTTAAACGTTTAAATTAGAGAACTTATAAAATTTTGAACTTGTGGTCTTTTAAACTTTTGATCTTTTAAAGCTTAACGATTTTAAATTTTTAAATATTTTGCATTTTTTTTTAACTTTTCTTAAACTTTTACTCTTATAAGTTTTTACACTTAAAAGGTTTTACATTTTTACTTTTTTCATTTTTACACGTTAGTACTTTTTTAACTTTTTAAATTTTTGGAAACTTTTACACTTTTAAGCTTTTACACTTTTACCCTTATTTTTTTACACTCACGTTTTAAACTTTTAAATTTTTTAAAACTTTTTTTAACTTTCACACTTATACACTTTTAATTTTTTTAAACTCTATTCTGACCTGTTTAAAACTTGTACACTTAGAAACTTTAAGCTTCTACACTTTTACTTTTTTACACTTATTTTTTGCTTTTATACTTTTTACAATACTCACACTTTTACATTTTTACGCTTTTACGCTGTTATGCTGTTACTCTATTATGCTGCCATGTTGTTTACACTGCTATGCTATTACACTGTTGTGCTGTTACACTTTTACAGACAGACCCTTCCAGTCATTCTCAAATCGACGACGGTAGATAAAGTACATGCTTGCTTAAATCCAACTTTGTGGATAGAAACCATTAAAATTAAATTAGAGGTTACGAGATATTCTGGCTGAAAATTTCGCTGTTTATCTTCTTGAAACTGGTAAAGGCCGAGTAACCGCTGAATCGTCTAGAAAAATTATATTTATACCAAATTTTAAAAAAAATAAAATTATATCAACAAATGGTCTTAGCTTAAATAATAGGCAATGAAAGATTAAGTACCACAAGGTCCCAGAACCTATTTAAGCAATGCTTTCTCGAAAAGTATGGATATGTTTGTTATGCTGCGATCCAACGAGTCGGCGTTATTAATCAGCAGGTTTTATTTGAAACGATGGTTGCACAAAGTTACAATCAAAAGGCCTTTAAATTGACAATGGTCTCTGGAAAGGTTTTGATGTATACGTTATGCTGAACGTACCAAGTACTCGATCCCTGGGATAAAACAAAACTTTTAGCTTACTCTTTGTGCAGCGATCGATCCAAATATTAACAGTTAGTTAGATGGCCAACCCAAGGGAAAAACCATTCGGCGCTTTGAATAAAAATACATTATGGTTTCGGGGCTTTGGCTCTTTTCATTGGGACTTTGTGCAGCACTCATTCCAAATATTGTTTTTTTTCGTCTATGGGGTAAAATAAAATTTTCCAAAACTTCTTGCAAAACAAATGGGGCGGTTAGTTTGCCTGATATCCTCTAGATTGACTGTGAAGTTTCTGACAAACTAAAAATGACAAAAAACTTCACAACAGCCCAAAAAGTATAAATCTACACGATCAAAATAAACGTTTTATGCAAAACGAAATAAATTGTTAAAAAATAGGTTCACAATGGCAAGCTAATCGAACCATGTGCCATAACCATTCTTTACGATTTCTCGGAGCTAACTTATTTATGCTGTGGAACAGTCATAGATTTTTTTTAATTTTAAAATTTTGCTATAGTAGAAAGTTTAAAGGCGCCTCGACAGTCAATGACAAGGCATCGTAGAGATGTCTAAGTAAATCGAAGTATGCCATCGCGTAGTACTGACCTTATCGCATCTTTTGTTGAAGTCAACATATTAATGCGACTGGTCGAAGCATAAATTTTCTATGTTGACATCATAAAAAAATCTAAATTTCAGCCATTCGAAGGCCATTGACAAGGAATCGTAGAAATGTCTACTTAGGATACTTCGATTTATTTAGACTTCTCTACAATGCCTTGCCAATGGCCTTCGAATGGTTAAATTTTTCGAATTTTTCGATTTTTTGTGATTCCAACATAGACAATTTATGCTTCGACGGGTCACACAAATATTGTTGGCTTCGACAAAAGATGCAGTAAGGTTAGTCCTACACGATAGCATACTTCGATTTTCTTAGACATCTCTACGATGCCTTGTCAATGGCCTTCGAATGGTTGAATTTTTCGAATTTTTAAATTTTTTATGATTCCAACTTAGAAAATTTATGCTTCGACGGGTCGCACAAATATGTTGGCTTCTATAAAAGATGCAATAGGGTCAGTATTACACGATAGCATACTTTGATTTTCTTAGACATTTCTACGATGCCTTGTCAATGGCCTTTGTATGGTTCAATTTTTTCAGTTTTTCGATTTTGTATGATTCCAACATAGAAAATGTATGCTTCCTCTAAATTGTAGGTAATATTTTGTAGGATGCTCGTAAAAAGCGATTACAGAATCGTATTATGTTCGTGTCACCAGGTTCAATTTTTGTAAAGATATTTATGCCCAATTTTCTGAAATTTGCTGACAAATCCCTAATATGCGGACACCAAAGTCACGTATATATTTTCGAGCTCTAGGTTCACGTGTGGCCGTAAAATACCTTAATTTGGTAAAATTAGTGATTAAGGAGATAAAAGATATCTGAATTGGCCTTGATATTTTAAATAGAACATAATTTTTTTAATAATTCTAGGAAACTCTGTTTGATACAATGACATCAAAATTACTATACACATATTGAAGTTAAGTCCTTAATTGTATAACACTTAAATTTGGAGAAAAGTGCAGATTTTCGCAATTTAAACTGTCAATTTTGGCCCCGCTAAGATGCGTAGACGCATACCGACTCTGTATCTCCTCCATCATTTTCATATGTGTATCTCTATTAAACTCCAGCCTCCATACACTCACTCTGTACTTAAGTGAAGGTCTAGAGTACAGTAAAGCCAGAGTAGCATCTCCGATTTTAAACCTCATATTTTTCCAATTGCGTTCTTGCTTTTTTTTACATTTTGACTTTCAACTCAGATAACTATGCCCAAGATAGCCTCTCATATCCCGTTTTAAATTAAGGGCCATAACTGGTATTTTGTATTTCTTATTAAATAGCATCATGGTTTGACTTGAACATTTTGGATCCTATTTCACATTTGCTGGCCGATTTGTAGACGATTGAAAGGGTATCCTACATCCTACACCCCTTTAATCGAGTCTATGAATTTTCCTGAGACGGCTAAATCGTCTTCATAGGCGGCTACTGGAAATCACCGCCTTTCAGTCCTAACAGTAAGGTGTCGCCGCGTTGTATTATACCTCTAGCCACCCGTCTTTTCCTGGTGGATCACACCAGTTCAGAGTTGACAATCTAGGTTACACGCATAAGATTTATAAAGTACGCATGTTGAGACTAAGCTCGGCTACTAGGTCTAACTCCAGTTCGAATGTATACGTTTAACCACCTTACAAGAATTTTTACAAGAGTGTACGAACTTTTACCCGATTTTGAAATAAGCTCCAACTTGACTGCCGTCCATTCTTTAGGAATATATACCAGCTTTAAAGACCTGAAGATTACCTTCAATCAAGGGGGTACAACCTCGGAGTTGTTCTGTATTTTTAATGAAATGATACGGTCTGCGTCGGCTTATATATTTTAAAACCGTTTATCGCACCTATCATCCGTTTTGTATCATCATATACCTCCTGAGTTTAATTGATTTTCCGATAAGTACCGGACTCCATCGAATCGTATAAGATTCCAGAGAAGCGAATTTCGTAAAGAATCTCTAGAAATTTCCAAGAAGAGAGATTTTTTAGCACTGCCCACCATTTCAGGCTGGTGACGTACATTGCCTGCGAATCCAATAAAAGTTGCTCATCAGAAACCTAATAAGGAAGGCTGTCCATTAGGTTGGGCCGATTTTTTTTTTAAATTTGATTGGCGATAGTGCGCAAAAGCTGTGATAGGTATTTCTCATTAAACACATAATTATAATTTTTTAATTTTTAGCCGCCCCCCTCAGCACACAAATTTTTTTTTACATAACGTGGTAAATCACCGATTTTTGGTTAATTATCTACATCTAATGCCCATATTACGGATGATGCATTATTGTGCATGCTCTGCGCATGCATATTAGTAATTTAGTAGTGTTATGATTGTATTCGAGCTCAGTTTGTCAAATCATTTTACTCGTAAGTTATCGTTTGTGTTAAATTGCAATTATTTTAAATTTTATCGTTGTTTTGTGTATTGTTGTGTGGAAAGTAATTTAATAATGGCTATGGCTAAAGCTTTATTAATACTCGGGCCAGCAGAAGATGTTATGTTTTTGGAATGGCAAAATATCTTGATTCTGTAACACCTGTTATGCTCCCGACGTATAAAGACATGATGCAAGGAACCTCATACTGCGGACATTTCGAAAATACTAGCACAGAAAATTCGCGCAAGCGTGTAGAGGAGGATATGATTACAGCTTACCACAATAAGTCTCAAAATATTATTAAACCTCTGAAACGTATAGAAATACCATTTTTATACAAGACTGACGCAGAACACCTTTTTGATATATGTGCCTGCAAATGCAATCAATCTTATATGTCTGTTTGCAGTTGTGTGAAAACGAGTAAAGTTCCCACCGATGAAATACCCTTTTTGATAGATCAAAGAAGCGAAAGGAAGATGGCTATTGGAAATGTGGATAAGATTGTGACAGAAATATTGTGAAAACGAATGGTCCGGAAATCAAAAGAACTCGAAAGATCTGTTTGTAAGAGAACCAAAACAGTCTGATATTGCAAGTACAAGCGGAATCCAGGAAGTTTCGGGATTCGATTCATCTGAAAAGTCTACATCAAGTGATGATGATGACAGTGGAAGTGATGCGGACAAAAATTTCAAACAGGTAGTACTATACTTATCTTTATCTATAGTTTGAAGAAAAGAAAATTGAACGAGACAACACAATCTTCTACCCAAATGAGAATGTCCTTGCTGAAAACTTCAAAAGCAGCTGATCTTACAGGCGCTTCAAATAGAATGGTTGCCAAGATTGCCACAGCTGTTCTTGACGATTTCAAGCTGGTTTCGGTACTTGATCCAAAATATGTTGTGAACAAAAACAAAATCCGACGAGAATTAAAAAAAAAACAGAAAACAAATACAGGCAAACGAACTTACAGGTATATTGAATATTTCTTTTAAATAAGGATACAACTTTAAAACAATATATCAATATATAGCAGCTCGTTCAATCAAAGGTTTTTATTTTGATGGTAGCAAGGATCGGACTTTAATTCAGATGGAGGGACGTCGAGAGATAAGATGCGATGAGCACATTTCACTAGTGGAAGAGCCGGAAAGCTAGTATTTTGGACATGTGGTAGTTCAAGCTCCAGTTAAACCGGCGGCCATAATGCGTGAGATCGTATGTTAGTTGCAAAAATATAAAATAGATTTTGCATACTTAATCGTTCTCGGGTGTGATGGTACTAATGTCAACACTGGGTGGAACGGGGGCGTATTACGTTTAATAGAAACCCATGTCAGTAAGCTTCTTCAATGGAGTATATGTCTCCTTCATGCACATTTCGTTTGCACTTCGGCATTTAATGCGAAAATTGGATGGTCACACAAAAAGTTCATATTCTTTTTCTGGTCCCATAAGAACACCGCTGAGTGAATGTGAGAAGAAACCGGTGATAAAATTTCAAACTATTTAAAGTATATTACCGGATATCAAGATAAAAGATTTGAGTTCCGATCAGCAGTATCTTTATAAGATATGTCGCGCTGTGAGTGAAGGTTATTGTTGCTCAAGCTTAGCAAGTAGTAGTCCAGGAAAGTTATCTCAAGCTAGATGGCTAACAACTGCCAACCGGCTGTTAAGATTATATGTAGCGACTACCGAACCATCAAATTATTTTCACACTCTTGCGGGCTTCATAGTGAAAGTGTATGCACCCATGTGGTTTCAAATCAAACAAAATCCAATGTGCCAACATGGTGCCAGACATTTGTGGAAGATGATTGAACTTTCTCGCCAGTTTCCAGTTGATGTCAGAGAAATAATTCACAAAGTGATTTCGACCAACGCTTACTTCGCACACCCGGAAAGTTTGTTACTTCCGATGATTACAGATCCTGAATTGTAACATTAGAGAGCTGGGCATTAGAAGAATAGTCAAAGCTTTAAAGTGTCTAAAATAAATTTTCAAGCACGAAGTTATATGGAAATGATTAATTGTCAAGAATTTCCTGTAACTGAGTCGCCACTTACCATGAGTATAAAGGATGAAGATTTACAGCTAATGTTGAGCGAAACATTCCCGTTTTATTTATAGAAAATTTTCCTTGTCACACACAAGCGGTTGAAAGATGCGTTAAATTGGTAACGGAAGCATATTCGAAAGTATTTGGCGGGGAGTCGAGAGACGGACACATTCGGGCAAGGTTAGAAGCCAGAAAAAATTTGCCTTCGTTTGGGAACAAGGGTCAGTACTACTCTAGTACTGAACAATGATTCCGATCAATTGTGCGTTATTAAGATATAAGATTTAAGATATGTGAATTAAAAAACTTTGGTTTTATTTCTTAATCCAACTTAAGTTAAGCAAGCGGGGCTCGGATAAATAATTTGCTACACCATTAGGCTTTCTTATATATGTTAAGGAACAAATTGCGCAAATATTAAACGCGACCGCAATCTAAAAAAATATTCTAGAGGGCGTAGGAGCCAGGGGGCGGCTAAATTTTGTCAAAAATGGAAGACAAAGATTTAGTGAAATTATGAATACTTATCACACTTTTCAACCACAACCCATGTTTAGATTTCGATTTTCAGCCCAGCCTACTGTCCATCCCTGTATTAATTCTGAAAGGTATCTATCTATTTATTCAACCGATTATTGTTATCCACTGCTATACTATCTCCTGATTTTGGGACGTTTCTCACTTCTTCAAATTGGTCTCTTATTCTTATCGGCTTGCTTCACGATCTACTAACTGCTGGTCGGTAGACTGGGATTGCTGGTTTGAATAACCCCTTGGATTTCAATGAACGTAAGAGAAATACACTGATCTCTATATAGCTTGCAACCGTTTAACTCGCCCTTGACGCCATCACGTATCACTGGTGGAGGATGCTGCCGGAATCTGTCGATGGCTTCTTCCTCATTGTGAACCCTTTTCTCTTTCGACGCGGTGTCCCAATGTGGGTTCGTGTCGATCTCCTGGTTTCTCGGTCCATGCCGAAGTATGTCTTTCTAAAACCACCACCTTGTACTTCAAGTTTCTTGCCATCAGATGATCCCCTTCTTCATGGTTTGAGTTTCTCGACGTTGATCTATAGTTAATTAGAATTTTTATATTCGCTTAAATCCATTTTGATCTCCCGAGTGTCGATCACGACTGGGCATTGTTAAACGGGTCTTGATCCAACTCATACATTTTTCCGGGTTTACTAGAAGCTATTTTCAATAATGAATGATTTTCGAGATATTTTAGATATTTACGGTTGAACGGTCTTCTGTTATTAAAAGAAGAATGGATACAGCAGTTAAATTAACTTTGAATAAAATTGTTTTGACGACAAAAGCGAGACTCAGTCGCGTTATAACAATGCAACATTATTAAACCAATCAATTTTAATAGTTCAGCTGAACCGTAATAAAATTATCGCGCAAATTTTAAGCGCCAAAACAATTTAATTCAATTCACATCTTCAACTAATTCAATCAATAAGTCATAACGACTTATATAATCGAATCTCGGTCTTCTATCAACATTGTAAAGATATTCAGTAAGCAAACACAATTAACGTAATTTACCCAAAAAAAATTCCTTTCGAATTATTATTTTTTGCTTTATGTATGGAGAATCGCAAGAATATACATTTCATGTAATTAGCATTCATTAGACATCGCAAATATTTATATAATGATTATAAAATATGTACGCATACTTGTCAACATCGCGGTCGAGAAACAGATCGAGGTTGATGTTTGTATATAAATTCGAAATATAGACACAGGTGGACATAAATTAATCCAACATAATCATATTATTATCATAATAATGAAGCCTTAATTACATTATTTATCGCGGTAGACTCATAAATATATCGAGCCAGCCCACCCATATTCAAATCCCCTCGTAAATCATGGTAATGGTGCGCGGCGCGCTTACACGCAACAATTCTCTCTCATCAAGTCAAAACAATAAAAAGTTTCACCGAAAAGCTTAATTGTTCAATTAATATCCAAATCGATGGTCTCCATACATTCATCGTGAATTGATTACGAAATTCCATTTGAATTTCAAATTAATTTTACAATATATCGCGCACACATGGTCCGCGCCTTTCGAATATGTGTACTTACATCGCTATGAGTAGAAGTAGATAGACGGATCCATCGGTATGCACATATATGCAAAATATTTACAGTTTTTCTGATCGTTATAAAACTTCCTGTAATCGAAACTACACTCAAAATAGTCAAACAACTAACGTACGTGTTTACATTCTATCCATAGTGCGGAGCTAAGTACGTATATAAAGTAACCCACCGCATTACCTTCGCTTCGGCCGCTATATGCATGCATAATGTAGAAACCGCCATATTAAGAGGTTTCGCGATATTTACTTACATTTAGCTAACAACGCGCTATACAAATCTAATAATTTATAGTGTTTTTGACAATATAAAAAAAATTGTTTAATTCAATTTATCCGTTTTGATTTATTGATTGTGAATAAATTAGTGGCAAGATAATATTGTTAGAAACAACAACAAAACCACAATATTAGATAACTTATTAACGGTATATTGTATTTAATAACAGTGTTAAAATATTTTGTATAGAAATTATCGCGGAAATGATCGTCAATATTGTTTTCGCGCGATTATCACGTATATTTTGACTAGCTTTATTGGTTTTGGTTCAAAGGTGTTGCGCGATTTGAAGCTAAAATGTATAATGCTTTCAGTTTGTCTTGAGTAGCGGCTCAAAAATTATTTTCACTTTGTGGCACTTCTCGTAGCAAAAATATTTATACACCGCGCCACTTAATTACGAGGAATAGCTCGTTTTACTGAACAGAGTTATTTCGCCATCTACATTCGCGAATCTCGATATTTATCGATTATCAATTGAATTGCACGAGAAAAAGAAATGAGAAATGAAAACGATTCAGCCGGGTTTTAGAAGTTCAAGAAACGCAGTCTCATACCCACACGAGTGAAATATTAAGTGAAAAACCAAAGTGCCAAACAATCGTTCATCGTTGGTAACACCGCTATAACTGGTGACCCCGACGAGAAAATCTGCAAAAACTGAATTTCAGTTTTAAACACTGTCACTGTCCCAGATAGATATCCTATCCCCCACATACTCAGTTTATCATTGAAACTCGCCGGCGCCACTATTTTCTCGAAAATAGATTTAGTTAGGTCATATCATCAAGTTCCCACGGCTCTCGAGGATATTCACAAAACAGCGATAACTACTTCTTTTGGGCTTTTTGAGTTCACGAGAATGCCATTTGGCCTTCGTAACTCAGCCCAGACAATTCAGCGATTCCTTAACGAAGTAAGAGTAGACTTCGTCTACTCTTATATCGACGATATCCTCGTTGCGAGCCGCTCCGGGATGAAACACGGAACATCTCGAGTCAGTATTTAAACGTCTCTCCGCATATGGAATTAATATCATAGCTTCGAATATATTGTCTTCGTAAAGTCACTCGACTTCTTGAGCCACACAATTTCGAAAGATGGCATCCTCCCGTCGAAAGATAGAGTTGATGGCATTTCAAATTTTCCAGAGCCAACATCAATCAACATCATCAACAGCCAACCCTAAAAATCCCAAGTTGATCGGTATGTTGAGATTGGCGCTATAAGCTTTTATATGTATGGCCCAAGTATGACGGAATTTAATTTATGGTTCCCAGAAACCACGAGTTCCGGAAACTGAAGCAAGCCGTCTCGACTGATAATGATGACCACTAATCACAATAAAAATTCCAAGTCGATCCGTATGTTGAGATTGGCACTATATACCTATATGTGTATGGCCCAGTATATGAGAACCAGTTTTTTTATTAATGGTTCCCAGGAACCACGAGTTCCGGAATTTGAACCAGTTCGTATCGATTTGCCGTAACGATTGTTGCTTACCCTAAAAATCCCAAAATCCCAAGTAGATCCGTATGGTGAGATTGGCGCTATAAGCTTTTATATGTATGGCCCAAGTATGACGGAATTTAATTTATGGTTCCCATGAACCACGGTTTCCGGATGACCACTCATCACAATATAAACCCCAAGTCGATCCGTATGTTGGGATTGGCGATATAATGGTACGAATATTATAAAGTTTTAAAATTTTTATTTTTATTTATTTACTACGTATGTACTGTGGGCAAAAAGCAGTAAGACTATTTAATTTAAATTTCGCGCGGAAAACCATTCGCCGAAATATTTTTTTTCTATGTGGGTATGACTGTCAGTGACATCTGTGCCAAATGTCACATCAAAATAATCATTAGTGTTTAGTATACGCTTGTCTTTCTGAAGTACAAAAAGTGGATTCGGCGATTTTTACAATGAGTGAAATTATTCAACAAAGAATTTCCATTAAATTGTGCGTGCGGAATAAATTTTGTGGTGCCGAAATGTTCAGAATGTTGCAAAATGTCTTCGGTGATAATTGTATGTCGCGGGCAAGTGTTTTTGATTGGTACAAATTGTTCAAAGAGGGTCGAGAACGTGTTGACGACGAACCACGTCTAGGACGGCCATCAACATCAACTGATGATCAACACGTTAATAAAATCAAGGAATTGGTGCTCGAGATTCGACGTTTGACAGTCAGAGACCTTTCTGGCTTCGTTGAAATATCGGAAGGATCAGTGAAAACCATTTTGAAAGATGATTTAGTCCTAAGAAACGTGAAAGCGCGATTGGTTCCAAAATCACTCAATTTTTTGGAAACACAGCGTCGCGTTGACGTCTGTGAAATAAGGTTTTCCGACTACCAGAATGTCATGAAACGTATTATAACTGGCGATGAGTCTTAGATCTATGCTTACGACCCGGAAACAGACGATCAATCGGCCGAAAATCGTGCCAAAGATGAGCCGAAGCCGAAAAAACCACGTCAAAGCAAGTCAAAAATCAAGGTGATGTTGATAGTTTTCTTCGATTATCGAGACATTTTTTAATGTACAATTTTCTGTGTTATTTTTTGTTTTCTGGGATAAATATTCACGTTCTTTTATTTTTTGGGATGAAGTACATAGTTTACCATATTTAACATAAATTATAAACAAATCCTGGGCTGGGATGATAATGCATTTTTAGTGTTGCATGATGACATAATTTTTTTTCTGGGATGAAATCCTGGGCTAACGTCACAGACATGTTCGCTTTGGTAGTTTGCCTGATCGAAAAGTTTAAACTACATCAAACGAGTTATTTAAAATAATTAATTTTGCCTGATCAGAAGTAATACACAAGGTTTGATTTATAGAAAGATCGAGTACGATCAATGTGGTATAGACATAAATTTATTTCAATTACTACATTCAAATTCTATAACAAAGTGGTGCTAATACGATCGACAAATAAAATATTATTTCTGATTGTGCAAGTGATCTTGAGTTAGAAAATCAAGCAATAAAACGCGTGGCTATGCCCAGAAATAAATTTGAATTTGTGTTAATTTACGAAAACTTCGATTGGACACGAATTACACAAATTGGTTGTTCGAAAAATCGAAAGCGACTGCAACCTAATATCTACGAGTATAGCATTATCTGTTATGTGGTGTAGAACTGAAAAACGGAAATGCTTTTCCTCTCTCCCAAATAATTGAACTAAATTAACGTATGGTTTATGTTCACTGCACGTCCATTTATTTTTTATTTTTGTGGACTAAAGCAGTCAATTCTATAGTTATGCATCTTAATTGGATAATTGAATGTACAGTTTTTAAATTAATCGTAACTGTTGTTGTAAGTATGATTTAATAATTTTTGGTATGGTTTTGAATTTCCTCAAAATTATTAAATTTTGCACAGATATGGAGAATTATGTTGTAGGGTGGCACTTATATACTTCACCATGAAACCTAAACATGTGCAAGCAATTTAAAAATGTTTAATTTGGGTTAAGCCGTAGCATATTTTTTTTATATATAAAATAATTACTTACATAAACATATGTATACTACATATAAATAGTAAAACAAGGCATCGTCGCATATAATTTGTAAATTATCGCGTTGCAACATTATGAAGCTGACTATTTTTTTGTGTTAAATATAAAAATCTCGTAAAACTGCTCTTACTATCGCCTACCTACAGCAACACACATATTATTGGAAACTAAAACTAAAATTATCATTACAACTATTATTACTATTCGTATATGTCGGTTATAATGTGTGCGGCGTGCGCGCCCACATGCATGCGGTTTGTTGTTTTTCTAAGAATTGGATTTTTCATCAATAATTCATCAATTCCCGCGCGCGCGGTATTAACATTTCATTGAAAACATTGTGTGTTTTTATTGTGATTTCTCGATGGCTACCTAGAGAGGTGATGAAGTTGTTTTCACATGAAAGTTGTTCTATTTGCTTGTTTAAATTGTTTGAGTAGTTTAATTAAGAGTGAAAAATCACAATGAGTTTTATTTATGTTTTAATTCCGGTATATGAGCATTAGTGGTGTTAAATTTATGATTGCACAAGTGTTACAAGCAATTACTTGTAAATAGTAATATTCTTCCATAGCCGCAGATACAAATTTACGGATCTCTTTGGCACGGAGAGTGGCAGGAAAACATTCAAATGCTTACATATGATGCCTATGAATCGCATAACTGGTGCTCCTCATGTTTGTTCATCGATACCTACTAAAATAATTTGTTTTCTAGTACAATGCCATAAGATGATATGACTCTCCTTTTAATTGTTTGTATTGCTTTGAACACATTTGTAAAATTCTAAGCTTTGATTTATTTATATTTACAAATAATTAAATTTAACCGTTAATAAAGGGTGATTTTTTTTTGGTTAGGATTTTCATGCATTAGTATTTGACAGATCACGCGGGATTTCAGACAAGGTGTCAAAGAGAAAGATGCTCAGTATGCTTTGACATTTCATAATGAATAGACTTACTAACGAGCAACGCTTGCAAATAATTGAATTATATTACAAAAATCAGTGTTCGGTTCGAAAAGTGTTTCGCGATTTACGTCCGATTTATGGTCTACATAATCGACCAAGTGAGCAAACAATTAATGCGATTGTGACCAAGTTTCGCACTCAGTTTACTTTATTGGACATTAAACCAACCACACGAATGCGTACAGCGGTTTGTACGCTGGTGGAATCATTGGACCGTATTTTTTCAAAGATGCTGTTGGACGCAACGTTACGGTGAATGGCGATCGCTATCGTTCGATGCTAACAAACTTTTTGTTGCCAAAAATGGAAGAACTGAACTTAGTTGACATGTGGTTTCAACAAGATGGCGCTACATGCCACACAGCTCGCGATTCTATGGCCATTTTGAGGGAAAACTTCGGAGAACAATTCATCTCAAGAAATGGCCCGGTAAGTTGGGCACCAAGATCATGCGATTTGACGCCTTTAGACTATTTTTTGTGGGGCTACGTCAAGTCTAAAGTCTACAGAAATAAGCCAGCAACTATTCCAGTTTTGGAAGACAACATTTCCGAAGAAATTCGGGCTATTCCGGCCGAAATGCTCGAAAAAGTTGCCCAAAATTGGACTTTCCGAATGGACCACCTAAGACGCAGCCGCGGTCAACATTTAAATGAAATTATCTTCAAAAAGTAAATGTCATGGACCAATCTAACGTTTCAAATAAAGAACCGATGAGATTTTGCAAATTTTATGCGTTTTTTTTTAAAAAAAAGTTCTCAAGCTCTTAAAAAATCACCCGTTACAATCAATACTAACAAATGACGTCAATAGTCGGTGAGGTCGCCACCTGCCATGCATAATCCAATTTTTTCTTTTGTTTCGAATCCTTGCGAATTTTAAAATTTTCATGACGGTCATTTCGAAAATTTCGACTAGTATTTTTTATGTTTTTCAAGGTATTTATTGATTGTGTACCAAAAGGAAGATTCGCCTATAACCACATTTTGTTCAATGTTCAGAAATGAGATATGAAGTTTTCATCGGTTACAGGAAAAACGGATATGAAATTTGCTTATATTGCAAACGTTTTTAAGTCGGTTTTGGCTACCTGTCTCAATAGAGCATACTAAAATTATGAAAAAGCATTTTGTTTTGAGTAAAAAAAGGCAAATAAATGTCTTGACTGTGATAAACTATTGGGTGAGTGAATATGACTCCGCCCTTTCCCAATAGATGTCGTTACTAGTACTGCTGGCGTGTACCATAAATGGGCAGTACTGGTATTCTATCAAATGCAGTATGCGACATTTGTGGTCTGTGTAAACAACTAGTATTTTTAACTCCTTGAAAATGTCGAATATTATTCCAAATAAATATCATTTGCGGGGAGTTTTATTACATTATTTTATTGCAAAAAAAGTGAGCATGTTCCATCGAATGCAACATACAAGGAATGGTTTCGACGATTTAAAAATGCTGATTTTGGCATTGAAGATAAAGAGCATGGGAAACCACCCAAAAAATGTGAAGATGTTGAATTGGAAACGTTATTGGCTGACGATTCTTCTCAAATACAATAAGAAGTTGCTGCAGCATTAAGTGTTGATCGATCAACTGTCGCAAATCGGAAAGGTTCAAAAAGTTAGCAACTCGGTTTCACATGAATTAAAAGAAAGAGATCTCGAACATCGACAAACCATGTGTAAAATACTGCTTCAAAGACAACAAAGAAAAGGGTCATAAAGGGTGTCTCACCAAGAGCGCCGGATTTAATTTGGCCCCCATTTTTTTAATACGAGTTATACGGTGATTTTTTTTTGACAGTTGTCACGTACAGACCACGCGATTTATGAATATGGAGAAGTATTAAAACCAAAAACGTTTAATTATTGTAAAAACACATTACAAAAATGATGAAAGTTTTGTGAAAACAGTTCGCCAATTACGTCAAGTTTTCGGTCGCAGTAATGCGCCAAATGAATCGACAGTGAGGCGTTTAATTACAAAATTTGAGACCAAATTTACGCTGATGGATCAGAAGACGGTTCGTCGTCTTCCTTGTCGGTCACTCGAAAATATAGCCAGAGTAAGGGTATCTGTGGCCGAGGATCCAGGAACTTCCATTCGGCATCGTGGTCAAGAATTACAACATTTCCAGAAGCACTATGCAACGAATTTTGGTAAAAGATCTGCATTTGCACTCGTACAAGGTTCAATTGGTGCAAGAAATCAAGCCAAGGGACCATGCGCAGCGCCGTGATTTCGCTGATTTGGTGTTGGAACATCATCAAATTAATGCGGATTTTTCGAAGAAAATCATATTTTCAGATGAGGCACATTTTCAACTCGACGGATACCTAAATAAGCAAAACTGTTAGATTTGGGGTGCTGAAATTCCTCGTGTGATACTCCAACAACCAATGCATTCACCGCGAGCAACTGTTTGGTGTGCATTTTGGGCTGGCGGAGTAATTGGGCTGTATTTCTTTGAAAATGCGGCTGGAAATGCACTAACTGTTAAGGGAGTGCGGCATCGCGAAATGTTAACGGAGTTTTTGTGCCCCGAATTGGATGTAATTGATGTGGAGGACATGTTTTTTCAACAAGACGGTGGGACCTGCCACACAGCACGTGGAACAATGGTGTTACTGCAGACTAAGTTTTCAGGCCGTGCCATTTCTCGATTTGGCGATCAACATTGGTCACCAAGATTGTGCGATCTAACACCGATGGATTTTTTTCTTTGCAGCTATGAACACATTTTTCTTCAATGTGTATGCGAATAATCCTGAAACAGTTGGACATCTTAAAGAGGAAATACGGCGCGTTATTGCTGAAATACAGCCACATTTATGCGAAAACGTTATTCAAAATTTGAACAAAAGAATAACCCTGTGCCAGATGTTTCGTAGTGGTCATTTGCCTGATGTTGTATTTCACGTTTATTCGGAACTACTTTTCTTTATGTTGAAATAAAATTGTTCACTTAATTCAAAAATAAATGTGTTTTTCTTTAAAATTAAATCCGGCGCTCTTGCTGAGACACCCTTTACCCATATAGCTACTATAGGAGCCAATTTCAGAGATTTATGTAATTTGCCATAAGTTACAACGACATCCTCCGTCACAGTCGCGGATAGCGTGCATTGATTGATTGCACTGTAGGACTAAGTACTGAACAAGTTTCCCGGATAACGCCTGGCCTATTCCTACAGCCTGTTTACACATCACAATAGGAAGGATAGTAAAGGTTTTTATGGAAGGGGGGGGGGGGGGGCGGAAGGACCCGGTTTCAGACACCTAGCAATCGTACGATACAACACAATTCTAATCTACGTCTAATCTACTAGAGAAAGGATAAAGGCTTAATAGGTTTAATGGATAACGATGGTATTGTTCTTCAACAATTGCTTCTCCAAATCAGCAACCTGAAAAAAAAAAATATTATTTCACGAACATCTGGAAATTTTCTAAAATTTAATTCTAAATTAATATTTTCCGGCTTCCTAAATAATGTAAATTGAATTACCTGAAACTTTAGTTATTTAAATATTACTCTGAAATCCATTAGTATTTGCTCCTCGATTTGGCAACCGCGAAATATCTAAAAAAATGCAAAATATATGTGAGGCATTCCGAAGGTTTCCCGGAAAGTTAAAAATGTTATTCAATGCCAGATTAACTACCGGATTGGATATTTCACAAAAATGTCAAATGTTTTATTAATTTTGGACTCCAAATAATGAGAGTTGCAGAATTGCATTGGCACTCTTAACATAATGCTCAATGGAACTAGGCCATCTCTCGACCAATAATGGTCAAATTCGGTGTGCAAAGACGAATTTAACGAAATTTTGGGATTCGGCTATAATGAATGGAACCAGGCCGTTTCCTAACCGATAATTTTCCAACTTAATTTGTAGAGCTGGACTAGGATTCTAATAAAAAAGCCAGCTTGTATTGGGATTTTAATGTGGCTTTTTGATGAAGTTCTACAATTCGACCATTCTGAATGGAACTTGACCATATCGCAAAAAAGAGAATTATTGCCAAATCAGGTATTCAGAATTGGATGGGGATTTAAAATGGATTTTAGAGAAGTTCTGGAGTTCAGCCGTACTAGGCAATTTCTTAACTAATTATGTTCGATTCTGGTATGTTGAGCTGAATTGAGCTTCCAACATAAATCCCAGATAAAGTTCTGGATTTTTCTACAAAATAAATCTGAAAATAATCGGCCACATAATTATCCAGGTCCTCCATTCAATATAGCCGAACCAAACTTGGCTTTAACCCACTAAGAGATGACCCAGTCAAATTCAGCTTCTCCAAAACTATAATTTGCTAGAATTCCAATTCAGCGCAATTCGTACCGAAAAACAAATTTATGCTGCTTCCGCAGTATACTGTCTAGAAACAGATTACTGAGATAATTCCGCACATCTCAGTCAATCAAAAAAGATCAAGGTTTACTTGAGGTGACGGCACGAACGGAAGATAGGACCTCGTGGAAGGCTTCTTACGTAATTGGTGCATGAGCAAGTTACTGAATATGACTTATAACTCAAATCAATCGATATTCGTGTCTGACGTTCCCATGCAATTGCGAAGCTGTTTCGAGAAATAATGTTAGGCCAGATAAATTCTTTAATTGAAAATAGCGCCAGCAGTAAGCAATCTAAAATATAGTCAATACTTAAAGGTCGAGGGATACCACATCAGATCAACGACTTACTTATCGTTACAAGCGAAATAAAAATCGCGGATAGCGTGAATGTTCAAAAATCCTTTGTGAGAGCCCTACGGCTTATTTCGAAATGGCATTATTTGATTTTAATTCGACAATGTATGCTATTTCAAACCTATATGTAGCCACTATGGGAGCCAATCTCTAAAATTTATGCAATTTGCTATAAGCTACAATGACATCATTTCATATAAAAATCGCGGATAGTGAGATGGTTCAAAAATTGCATGCGAGAGTCCTTTCACAAGTCGTGTCCGCTAAGTCTTAGTAGGTAGTACGAAAAATGTGTGGCCTCCAAATCTATTTCTTTGTTAAAATGTTTCCCCCGGAGTGTATACCATCAGTAGTAATATTGATTCTACAAAGGTTTCTTGGTCGTCATAGAAATTGGGAACAGAATAACGTTCGAACCTTTAAGAAAAATGTTATCGGTAGGAACGAAATAGGAGCGCTTTCTTTTCGAACCGTCACTACAAATATTGCATTTCACAGAAGAGGGTTTGACCTACTTATGTGGTAATAAAATATTTTGCTTTTTTTTTTGCTTATTTCGCATTTAAGAAAACATTGAAATGCTTCAAGCCTCTAATGGAGCGTTTCTGCTCTGTGAACCAACTTAATGAAACAATGCAGTTGCCGGACACAAAATGGTTTTCTGGATTGACTAGATGATTACTCGATATTGGATTCCTGGTTTATAAATATAAATTCTTCTTTGGAAAGGGAAATCTCTACGTGTGAAGTGTTTCAAGTAGTCACCCGCTTTTATCAAGAAATCCAATCGCACTATTCGTGTCTTCCTCTTGCGGGACACGCCGTATTCGTAATTCGTATCACATCACTGTAAATATCTTCAAAAATGTCGTAAGAACTTATCGCACTTCGACCATCCCTAAATTTGCCTTAAATGTAAAAGATTTTTTTGAATGTATTAAAACAACAACAAAGTTAAAAATATTTCAACTCGAGTGCGGAACTAGTAGGCGGGGCAAAAAGAATTTCACGAAAGTTGATTGTTTTGAGTGCAGGAGCGAGTATGATGCTTTTTTCCGACATCATGAATGCACAGTTACCGTCCCAGAAAACTTGTAGTATTTTATTCTAAGCAATCGACTAAAACTGGGCAAATTTGACCAAATTTAGTCTTCATATATTGGAAATTGGCCAGGGTATTGAAAAATTTTTCATCTAAACGGTTTCTCAATTTGGACGGGTCGATGTTGAAATGGGATAAAACAAGCTGTGTCTGAAGTATTATCGAAATTCTTTTTTATTTGAAAGGCCCATGTATGCCATTATTTATGGAATATAACATCGTTCAAATGTCCGCCTCGCCTTCTCACGATGGCTCGAATCCGAATGGTTCACTTTTCAATGATTCTGCCGCATAGACCTGGCTGAATTTGATTGCGGCTTATTGGCATATACCTGCGGCTTGAGGAAACCCCATAAGACAAAGTCCAGCGGGGCCAAATCGCCCCCAAATCGAGAGGTAACCCTACCCTCAAATCGTTCTTACAAAATGTCCATCGTTGTCTGCTATGTGGTATGTATTCCCGTCCTCTTCCATATCGTTCAATTTGGGCCAAAAGAAATCGGTTAGCAAAAGTACGGACCAATAACGCCGCCGGCGCAAAATCCGCACCAAACAATAACTTTTTGTGGATATATTGCCTCCTGGTGAACCTCGTGTGACTAAAGATGATTTTTCGGCCAAAATTGGGGTCCTATCCTGTACACTTTCACGGACCGCGGCAATGTTCTCTTCCGATCTGTCATTTCTTTAACATACGAGTGTTGACTGATTGTTTACCGAATCGGTTGACTCAAATTTGGCTACCAAACATTGGAGAGTCGACTTTGAAGGGCCTCCGCGTCGGCTGTAAAATTGGCGCAACGCGCGCAACGTTTGTTCTAATGAATACGCATTTTGATAATAAAGTTTTATCATTTAGACGTGCTGCTCAATCGTGTAATGTGTCATGGTGATTTGCATCAACGTCTGAAACAAAAACACCAGATAATACAGACGCGACAAAAACAACATGACTGCCACAGGCTGCCAACATCGACCCGCCCAAATTGAAAAACCCTTTTAGTAAAGAAACTCGTTCGAATTGAGTGCATACTTTGAAACGGGTTAGGCTCTAACTTGGTTGAGGCCATCCCGGTTTCATAGAATTTGCTAGTTATCCGCCATGCACCCCATGCGGCAATTGTTCCAGCAGCTCAGTCGTTAAGAGGAAATGGCGTGGGCTCAGATAGTGGCCTGGTTAACCGCTATTCAAGAAGGAAGGGAGGTTGAGTGGGGTACCGGACCCCTAAGTAGTGGTAGTGTCATCAACTCATTTTGCGGATCGAATCAAATGAATAGAATAGAGGAGTATAAAATTTATCAACATAGGAACAACCTAAAACTATTGAACGATAGGATGCCGTACAACGAAATTTACGAATATACATATAAAGGGAAAGTTTGCGAACCAAAATTAGAATAGTAAAAATAGCTGATATTCAATGTAGAATGTTTTCAGTGGAAAACTATATTTCTAGATTTATTGTGTATTTTTGTTTTGAACAAATAAAGGAATTTTAGATTTAGCAGATATGGCTAATCAAGGGAGCCAAGTTCTTCCAATGCGACACATGACGAACGAGGCAAGAGATGAATATCTCAGGCAGTTAATTGACGAAGTTTCAGATGCAAGTGCCATAGCGCAAACTGTAAATGATTTTGCCGAATCTGGTGATGACAAACATTGTTGATGTCAATCGTGATGCTTCAGATGCGGAACAAGAATCACATCCATCCGAAATTGATTTAGAGGGTGAATTAAATGATGAAGAACTTGTAAATGTGGACGTAGCCCACCTAGTGCCTAATATGTTAGATGATGAGAAATACCTACTTCTCGCCGTGCTCTCTGTTGGACCACGTAGATCACCAATCAACCTCACATTGCTTTAAACATTTAAGTGCTTTCTCGCAACTGAAATGTGTAACATCATAATAAGGGAAACAAATCGCAAAGCATGGCGCAGCTATGAAACGTGGAACACCAATTATCTTGGATCGATTAAAGTTTGGAAACCTAAAGGGTTTTCCAATAGGAATGATACAATCTAAAAATTAAAAAAAAAACACATAAATTATTCAGTGAGACCAAAATTTTTTTTTATTTCATAGGTTACATTATGCCATTAATAACATCATTCATATGACCACCACGACTTCTCCGTACGTACTGCATTCTAGCCCAATTTATCATCACTTTTTCACATAAATTTGACTGTAATTCATCAATAGCACGTTCAATGTTGATTTTTAATAATTGCTGTGCTAAATCCCACGACCTGGTAGGATAATTAACTGGACCAAATCTTGAGATAATTTCATCACCAAATTTTGTTTTCAATAAATCGATTGATAAGGTGGCTTTGTGGTAGGTGATACCGCCTTGTTGAAACCACATATCTTCCAGATTATTCTCAACACCAGCAGGAAACAAAAAATCATGTAACATTGTTCTGTATCGCTCTCCATTGACTGTTACTCTTTGGCATTCCCTTCAAAGAAATATGGACGAATCGCTCCACCAGCAGGAATTGCACACCACACAGTGACTTTATCTGGATGAAATGGTGTCTGAACAGTTTCGTGTGGATTTTTATCATTCCAAATTCTGCAATTCTGTTTGTTTACATAACCATTTAACCAAAAATGAGCTTCATTGCTGAATAAAATGTTTCGATAAAAATGTTCATCATTTTCAAGTTGGTCTAATGGCTTCAGTTCTTGAACCAGTTGGATTTTGTAAGGTTGTAAACCCAAATCTTTTCTTAAAATTCTCCAAGTTGTTGTTTGAGAAAGATTTAATTGTTGAGAACGACGTGGAACCGATAAATTTAGATTTTCTCTTACACTTGTTGCTACCAAATCAATATTCTCTTCGTGTAAAGAAAATTCACTTTGAAATTTGTGTACAATACGACGGATAGTGAGTCGATTAACTGAATAATATCGTCCATGAATTCTTCTTAAATTTCTCCCAGTATTCACAAATGAGTACTGATTTTGATAAAACAATTTCTAAACGTTGTTGAAGCGTGTATCATTCCATGATTAAATGGCATAACCTACTGAACACAAATGACATATGAAATGTCAAAAAATAATACGCAGTGTTGCCATTATAACCATTTTAAATTGTATCATTCCTATTGGAAAACCTGTTATTAGGTCAAATATTACTCCTTTTACTTTGTGGTGAGCAGGCCAACCTTCTCCAGGTGTATAATAAATTATTTGTATGTCAGATTACACGGAATTTGTTCCAAACATAAAGGCTTCAAAATTTGAAATAGTGTTTACCACATTTAATAATTTATTACACCAGACCGCCACCAGATATTAACTACAAATTTGAAACCTTTACCGTTTGGAGCCAATTACGTGTACCATGAAAAAACAATAATTTATTACACACCAGGATAAAGTTGACCTAGCCTCCACAAAGTCAAATTAATAACATTTGGCTCAATATCTGGTGGCGGTCTGGTGTAATAAATTATTAAAGGTGGTAAAATCGACCTTGAAATTATATGTTTGAAGTATTTACTGTTTGGAGTAAATTCGGTGTAATCTGACACACAAATAATTTATTACACACCTGGATAAGGTTGGCCTACCCTCGACAAGACTTCTAATGCAATATTTGGCCCAAAATCTGGTGGTAGCCTGGTGTAAAAAATTATTAAAGGTGGTAAGATCGACATTTTGATATAAATAGCGTACAAAAGCATTTTAGTGAAAAATATTCAGAAAAAAAGTTATCCGCAATGGAATTCAAGTGTAATAGTATGATTGCTCTATATTTGGCTGGAAAACCACAGCCGCAGATTGTTTACCAGTTAAAACATTTGCATGTGAATAAAATGTCTATGTATCGCACCATAAATCGTTATAACGATACTGGCAGCACTGCAAAACGCCATGGTGGTGGACCGAAACGCACTGCAACATCGCCGGATATCATTCGGAAGGTTAAGGCCAAATTGGCTCGGAATTCGCGCCCTAGCGGCAGAAAAATGGCTCGTGAGGCGAACATTTCGCTCGAACGATAGCAGCACATATTGAAAGATCATCTTTGAAAGGCCTTGAAATTCCATAAAACGCATGGTCTCATCGATGCTCTAAAAAACTTAGAGTGCAAAGAGCAAAGGAGTTGTTACGCTTGCACGAAAGTGGCGATTTGCCGAATTTGGTTGTCTCCGATGAGTCACCGTTCGTTTTTGAGCAATATGTGAACAAGCAAAACGACTGGATTCAATTGCCTGGCCGTTCTACTGAAAATTTGGACTATCGGATTGCCACTCGAAACCAGTCGCCGCCGATGGTGATGGTTTGGGCCGCCGTAACGGCCGAAAGTCGTTCATCGCTTGTTTTTTTGGACCGTGGCATCAAGATAAATGCTCAAATTTATCGGGATCATGTGTTGGAGCGAGCGTTGAAGCCTTGGGCACAAAAACATTTCGGCCGCAGAGCCTGGACATTCCAACAGGACTCCGCGCCGAGTCATAAAGCGCGCGTCAATCAAGATTGGCTGAGAAACAACGTTCCGCGGTTCATTTCCACTGCCCAATGGCCACCAAATTCACCGGATGCAAATCCACTAGATTTTTCGTTTTGGTGTATTTTGAAGAGCAAGGTTGGGATAAAAAAATACCAGAAAAATAAGTGTCGATCATCTCAAGCAAGCCGGGAATGGGCCAATATACCGCAGAGCCACTTTCGTGCTGCATGCAATAGCTTTGTCGGCCGTTTGAAGGCCATAATCGCGGCTAAGGGTGGCCAAATCGAAAACTGCTAATGCAATTCGAAAATTTAAATATTTGTGAACATTTTTTACTTTGATTCAATTAAATTCATTAAAAAATAAAAATTCTGTTGCAGTTTGTTTTGGTAACACTTCGTGTCAGCCACCCTGTATTTAACGTATACACGTATCACATAACTAATAGGCTTTCAAAATATCATGATAAGATTTAGTGCTAGTGATAAGCCAAATGAATTAACAAGCTTTCAATGGGAAATCTTCACTCATTCAAGTTTTTTTTTGTTGCCACCGTTGTGTTAATATTTCCCATTGAAAGCTTGTTAATTCATATTGCATCTCACTAGCCCTAAATCTTACCATGATATTTTGAAAGCCTGTTAGTTAGGTGATTTAACGTATATAATGAATCCGCGTGGAAATGTCTAGGATTAGCCCCGTATATCGAAACACACAACGGTGGCAACACAAAAAATTGAGTGAGTTAATATTTCCCATTGAAAGCTTGTTAATTCATATTGCATCTCACTTGCCCTAAATTTTACCATGATATTTTGAAAACCTATTAGTTAGGTGATTTAAAGTATATAATGAAACCGCGTGGAAATGTCTAGGATTAGCCTCGTATATCGAAACACAACGGTGGCAACATAAAAAATTGAATGAGATAAGATTTCCCATTGAAAGCTTGTTAATTCATATTGCATCTCACTAGCCCTAAATCTTACCATGATATTTTGAAAACCTATTAGTTAGGTGATTTAACGGATCTAATGAAACCGCGTGGAAATCTCTAGGATTAGCCCCGTATATCGAAACACAACGGTGGCAACATAAAAAATTGAATGAGATAAGATTTCCCATTGAAAGCTTGTTAATTCATATTGCATCTCACTTGCCCTAAATTTTACCATGATATTTTGAAAACCTATTAGTTAGGTGATATAACGGATCTAATGAAACCGCGTGGAAATGTCTAGGATTAGCCCCGTATATCGAAACACAACGGTGCCAACACAAAAAATTGAATGAGTTGAGATTTCCCATTGAAAGCTTGTTAATTCGTATTGCATCTCTCTAGCCCTAAATCTTACCATGATATTTTGAAAGCCTATTAGTTAGGTAATTTAACGTATGTAATGAAATCGCGTGGCAATCTCTAGGATTAGCCCCGTATATCGAAACACACAACGGTACCAACACAAAAAATTGAATGAGATAAGATTTCCCATTGAAAGCTTGTTAATTCATATTGCATCTCACTAGCCCTAAATCTTACCATGATATTTTGAAAGCCTATTATTTGGGTGATTTAACGTATGTAATGAAACCGCGTGGAAATGTCTAAGTTTAGCCCCGTATATCGAAACACACAACGGTGGCAACAAAAAAAAATTGAATGAGTTAAGATTTCCCATTGAAAGCTTGTTAATTCATATTGCATCTCACTAGCCCTAAATCTTACCATGATATTTTGAAAGCCTGTTAGTTAAGTGATTTAACGTATATAATGAATCCGCGTGGAAATGTCTAGGATTAGCCCCGTATATCGAAACACACAACGGTGGCAACACAAAAAATTGAGTGAGTTAATATTTCCCATTGAAAGCTTGTTAATTCATATTGCATCTCACTAGTCCTAAATCTTACCATGATATTTTGAAAACCTATTAGTTAGGTGATTTAACGGATATAATGAAACCGCGTGGAAATGTCTAGGATTAGCCCCGTATATCGAAACACGCAACGGTGCCAACACAAAAAATTGAATGAGTTGAGATTTCCGATTGAAAGCTTGTTAATTCGTATTGCATCTCTCTAGCCCTAAATCTTACCATGATATTTTGAAAGCCTATTAGTTAGGTGATTTAACGTATGTAATGAAACCGCGTGGAAATGTCTAGGATCGGCCCCGTATATCGAAACACACAACGGTGCCAACAAAAAAATTGAATGAGTTAAGATGTCCCATTGAAAGCTTGTTAATTCATATTGCATCTCACTAGTCCTAAATCTTGCCATGATATTTTGAAAGCCTATTAGCTAGGTGATTTAACGGATATAATGAAATCGCGTGGAAATAAATATCTAGGATTAGCCCCGTATATCGGAACACACAACGGTGGCAACAAAAAAAATTGAATGAGATAATATTTCCCATTGAAAGCTTGTTAATTCATATTGCATCTCACTAGTCCTAAATCTTACCATGATATTTTGAAAGCCTATTAGTTGGGTGATTTAACGGATATAATGAAACCGCGTGGAAATGTCTAGGATTAGCCTCGTATATCGAAACACAACGGTGGCAACATAAAAAATTGAATGAGATAAGATTTCCAATTGGAAGCTTGTTAATTCATAGTGCATCTCACTAGCCCTAAATCTTACCATGATATTTTGAAAGCCATTAGTTGGGTGATTTAACGTATATAATGAAACCGCGTGGAAATGTCTAGGTTTAGCCCCGTATACCGAAACCAACAACGGTGCCAACAAAAAAAATTGAATGAGATAAGATTTCCCATTGAAAGCTTGGGACGATCTATAATCGGACTCGTTAAATATATTGAAGAACTCAAAAAATTGAATGAGTTTACTTTTTACTATTTTATTGCGGTTTTAAATCATTTCTGTTCCAGTTTTTGTTGAATTACACTGTTAAAATATTGAATGCACACTCGCGTAAATTTTGAAATAACAAATTTAGTTAAGTTCTTTACACCGGGTTTCAAACACTATTGATTGAAATTTATTCTCTTTATAAATTTGATTCTTTTCATCCATCGTCCATTATCTTAATATTTCCAAGATTTCTGTTCGTACACTTTATGACGTCACGCGCATATTTCATACTTCACCCGAAAATCATGATTAATGAATATTTGACTGTCACAATGGTTTTTGTGTCTACTTAGCCTAAACTATTTTAGTTTTCTATGAGCGGAAACTAACTGCATGTAAATTAGGTTTTTTGTGTGTGCGTGTGTGTTTATGTGTGACTTGAAAGGATGTAAAATTTTCGACAACAGAAAGTAAATATTAATTAAAGACAGCTCTTGGAAGAAGACAACTACAACTATTTATTAATAAACTTATAGAAAATGTGTAACCTCACAATCGCGTCGTATGTAGAGAGGGAAACAAAACTATTTTTGTCTATATAAAAAACTATTTTTCTGTTGTGTAGTTCAGAAAAAATTTGGGAACTTTGAAATCCCAAACAATGGGGGGATCCATAATGACAAAATAAAACCAAAAAAAAAAGAAATAAATCTATGAATTATTAATTTCTTACGTTAGCTGAGTGTTGTTGTTGCAAGATTATGTATTATTTCGGACCGCGATGTTGGCACAGCCGTGCTTGCCATGCCACTATTGTTTGTTTATTTTATTTATTTGTTTTATATATTGTTGAACGGTGTTGATACTGTGTAATGACAGTTTTTTGGAAACAAAATCGCGTAATTTATGGACATTTGCGACGATCACACTTTCGATCTTCATATTGTGTGGCGCGACGGCATATATTTGTAGTATGGCGCTAAACCCGAGGTTACCAAATCGTTCAATATGTTATATTATTCATTTTAGGGCTTCTTAAATTATTGTAAAACTTAAACAATCGTACATAAATAAATTATTTAAAAGATATTGTTGTTTATATAGAGGTACAAAGAAATGTATTAATCTGGAATGTGGTGTGTTGTTGTTACATATTTCGAGTGGGTTGGAACTTTTATTTTTAAATAAATTTTTTTAATTATTATTCTTACTGGAAATTTTGCAACTAACGTATTTAAAAAACCACATACATAATAATATTAATATTGTTGTCTTGTATTTGATCTTATTTTCTAACACGATATGTTTTTTTTTTGTTCCGTTTCAGGTAAGACTGGTGGAGTGGCGACCAAAGTGTGTATGCGGATTAAAAATGTGTGGTATGTGTGAAAATTAGTTGGCAGTGGCGTGCAACGTCATCTACACGAGTTCATCAATCCTAGCATCGGTTATAGTTTAAACCATTTGTTTACTGTTTAAAGCCGATTGTGCAATCGATAATTTTTTATGAGATCTTCATCTTAAATTATTATTATTACTAAAAATGTCAAAGATGTAATATTATATTTAATCCATATTTAACCCAATCTCTGACATTGAAACTTCAAAAATTTAAATTTGATAATTTGAACATCACTATTTACCAATGTAGAGTTTATCTTATCTCTGTATTCCAAATGCCAGCATTTTACCGGCATGTTGGACCATGTAGTTGATTATACGTACGTTTACATTAAATTACGGATTGTCCGGGTTGCTAATTCGTTACGGAGTTATTCAGGATATTGCAAAAAATTAGTTCACAAAAAATTGCAAACAATTACGAGTATTCAATTATAACTTCCAAAACTTCCGAATTACAATTAAAAATAATTGTGATTTTTCGAGTTTAATTTTCCAAAAAATATTTTTTACTCATTTGATTCTTGAACTCAAAGGATGTAAAAAATTAGAATTGAAGGGATTAACAACGGAATTATAAACAACGAAATTTGCATTTAACGAAATACGATTAAATTTTATATTTTGACAATACTGTAAACAATTATTGGAATTTTAATTAAATTTTCAATAACTTAAAATGTAACTATAAATTTAAATAATAATAGGGTGAAAATATGCTAATGTGCTGAAAATCGATGTACTGAAATAAATAATCTCGAAGACATTACTGAAAAAATGAAGCCCGAAAAAATTAAATCCTGGAATAAAAATACTTTTGTTAAAAAATATTTCTAAATCTCTCTTAAATTTAGGCGCATCAAATTGAAAGCAACAATGACCAATTAAATTACATCAATATTGAAAATTTTTTTTTCATTTAAAATTTAAAAATCAAATTTTAAAAACTAAATGATAAACATCGACGAAATCCAAATAGAGAAAAATAAAACAATTTAAATTACAAAGTTTTTCCAAAAATGCTTTGACATTAATAAATAAGTTAAAAACGCCTTATGTTAATCCATGATTCGTCTACTCAAGATGCTCACACAATTTGAAAAAACAAGGTTAAATAAAACAAAAACCGCTCCAGAAACGTTTCCATTCCAGAAACCACTATTAACGCTTGGCCTACACATGGCTAATATTTTTAGATAATGCTTAGTCTATTCAAGATGCGCACACAGTTTGAATAAATTCACTTGGCATTCAATAAAACGAAAACCACACCAGGTCATATACGTTGATCGACCAAATTTCAATATTTCCGTTCCAGAAACTACTAGAGGCTCTTGGCCATAGATGAGACTAATATCTCCATTCAATATACACAATTTGAAGAAATTATCTTGGTATTAACATTGAACTGCTAAGTTTCATGGGAGTGTCGTTTTTACAATTGACAAATAATTGTAATCGTAATCTCGAATATTCGACATGTTGGTGTCGAAAACAGCGTCGACGATTCATTTTGGCGTAGAGAATATCGACAATTCGTAGAGTTTGTAAAATATTCGTAAATGTAGATTATTTTTGTTTTCCCCATAGTTTTTCAGTTGGGATTTGCCATCTCAGAGTTTTCCTGTTCAAATTGCGAATTTTCAATATTGTGTAAAGTTATAATTCAATTTTTACAAAACAAATAGGTGATAATAGTTTACGTTTAAAATAATTCAAGATATTTTCCAATTTTGTATCTGCAATGCCATACGTTTGTTCATTAACAAATTTTAGCGCCACATACGCATGCATTACTGGCAAATGGGTAACTGATGATGTCACTTTTCGATTTTAGTTGTTGTTGAAAATATGAAAATTTGTTTTAGAAAAAATGAAAATTTCAAGAAAAAGTCGAACTAAACTAAGCAGATAAAAGGTTTATTTTGAAATTGTCAACTGCCACCTGCAAAAAACAGTAATACTGGCAGATAAAAAACCGCCAGATTCATCTACTTCCGGTATTTCAAATTAAAATTTGCGCACAATAGCCGAGTTCCATAGTGTTAGCAACCTATTTGCTAGTACTTGTGGATGTTTAATGGAACGCAAAATTGTTAGTTAGAAGTAAAGCATAAATGTGCCCATACGCCTGCAAGCTTGATTGGCAATAATCGGGCCTGCGCAATCATTTTGAGCATGTATAATGTTGATTGAAAGGTTGCGCAATCCTGTAAAAATGATTAACGAAATATCAAACATGTTTGTTTTGCGCAGTCATGATTAAAAGTGAATTGTTGTGCTTGCCAATCTGCATTATTTAAATTCATACAAAGGCGATGGCCGGCTATAATAGAGAATTTTATTCTGTGTATGAATGAATATAGTTTTCCAGCATCCGAATAATTAAAGGTGACTGAACCTCGCGCAGACCGTAACATGTTTCGCAAAAAATTAAATCTGGTTTGCAAAACTAATTCACGCCTTAAAGAAGGTAACGCAAAGTAAAAATTGGCACGGGTACGGATGACATTTATTTCCCCAGTTTCTGGGGAGAAGATCCTGAAATACAGCACGAGAGCATTTCTACAATGTACGAGATACTAAGTGTATTTTTCAAATATTTATTATTAAAATAGTACACCAGTGTTGTACCGTATTGTCTACACCGCGTATATAATTAATATTCTACATGTGTATAGAATGCATGTAGACAATTTAAAAAATGACGTCGGCAATGTAGCAAATATCAGAATAGAAATCAGCATAGTTCTATGATTTCTTTGTTAATTGAACCATATCGGCTTCGTGGAGCTTCATTTCTAACTCACATTTGAAAAATTTCAACTCAATTTTGTATGTATGGCAATGACGTACTCCTTTGTTTATATGTTTATGTTGCTATACGCTCGGAAAACGGTATATCATAAAAAAATTGATATTTCTTGGATATAATTTAGCTGGCTTAGTACAATTTTAGAAATATTCCAAAAAAGGTAAACATGTAGGGCTATAAACACGGTAAACTTTTAAACCAAATATAGAGCTGTCTTTTGCTGTCAAACTGCTTTAAGCCATGGTACTTCAATGAACAAAATCATCACCATGCACTAAAATGTTAAAGCACAAATTTATGAATCTTTCAAAATCTAACGTGTACAAATATTTGATTGTACACACAACCAATTCGTGTAGTCGCCATATGTATATGCCACCCTTTTGCTTAAGTAATAGATGTTAAATTTGGTTTGAGGATAAGGTTGATACAGTAGAGACTTTGAATAGAGAATTACTTTCAGATCCGCGAATTTAGCCTCATACGACGTTATGATATCAATAGAGCTGATACGTAACCACATTTTATTTGGTCTCGTTAAAATATATTTGATGAATTCGATTCCGACTAGAATTACAGTTTATAATTTTTGGGTGCAAAAAATTTTTTTGATCATGTTTCGATTCTCTGGGTTCCTTGACTAACTACTCGAAGTGGATTACATCGACTACTGTGTTGTATTTATGGTATATTTAACCATAGGTTAAACACCTGGAATTAAAATTAAGCAAACTACCGGTGTATGCTTATTTACCAATATGCAAATAAAGCGAGCTAATGATTTTACGGCGTTTACTGAGTGATATACGAGAAACAATTTTTAAACCAAATTCAGAAAATTTTCAATTTGCGAAAGGGGATTGGAATCAATACATGTTTGAATTGGTACACAAACCCGGCAAATTGACATAAAAAGAAAAACGAAAATTTCCACTAAAAAATTCTTCACAAAATGACTCAAGAAAAATTTCCTGATTCTTCATTGGTTTTGCAAACATTTTTCATGTTTTATATTATTATATATTGTATTCTTATATATTCTACACCAAAGTATTAACTTGTCACCAGGGCTAATGCGATCGATTTGTGAACTAAAGTGCTGTTAATAAATTTGTTACTTTTCCAAAACCTTTCAACCATGATTGTTTTATGCGTCACATGATTTTATTGAAACGAACCAAATGTAACTGTTTCCAGCGCCACAACGGTAGTTTTGAGTACAAGCGTGCTTCAATTTATTTTGGAACATTCTTCAAAACCTTTCAATGATATGAGATACATATATATGCGTAACCTAAGAAACAATTTGCTACCAGCGCCAAACTTTGAGTTTGAGAAATAAATTGCTGATAAAAATTTGACCTCGTCCAGAACCTAAAAACGATAAGCTACTTCGTATCATCGTATGATCGTATCAGAACGAGAAAAAAATTATTTGTAATCAGCGCCACAATGGTATTTTGGAGTGATGATATGCTGCATACATGTAATGATATGCTGCATACATGATTATGCGGGAATAACCAAAATTGTAACTGCTTCCAGCACTACAACTGTAGTTTAAATACTGGTGCTTCACACAATTTTACGGCATTCTTCAAGACTGTTTCAATGATATACGACACGTACGTATTTTATAATAAACGAGAAATTGGCTACCAACGCCGAAACGGTGGATTTATGAACGAAAGTTTAATAGAAATTGTTGTTTGATCCAAAATTTTTGAAACGGTGCACTACACGAGTATATAGGAAAAATGTAAAGCAATGTCGTGGTATTGGGTGATTTTCTATGGCAGGTACCGATCCTCTTGAGGTAGAGATCCGACAACTTTTCAATGCACCGAATTAAAAATAAAAGAAGATTGGCGACGAAAAATTCGATTCGCCGTTCTTGAGATATTTTCAGTACACCGTCCTTTTGCTGAAGAAACGGATGTTAAACTTGAGTAATGAAGGTCGATCCAGTATCCGTTTCGAAGATGTACAGACAAGACAGCCAGCATTTCATAGAGATTTTCTTTCATAGCCGCGAACCTTGCGTGAAAATAAGCTATACTTATCAATTATCTCGTTCTCGGCGAATTGTATAAAATTGTTTCCGGAATACTAGCAGACAGATTCTAAATTGTTTTAACGAACATTAAATACCTTGATCCAGGAAAAAAATCAAAAGTAGTAATGACATGTTGCCTCTTACACAATTACTTACGTAGGAAGAAGGACGCCTATTTAAAACCAGGTTTAAATGTGGAAGATTGTTCTGGCCAAATTGAACAAGGTAGCTGTAGCTTAAGAACACAATTCTTTGGTTTGAAACGTTCAACAAACCTAAAATCTTTATCTTCTATTAATTGAGCACGGTATATATTCTGCGAGTATTTCATTACTGCAGATGCGGTTCCCTGGCAAAACAGTACGATAAAATAGTAGAAAATTAAATGTCAACCCTTATGGCACATGAGTCTACTACAGTGTTGTGCGTCTACGCGTAATTTGGAATTGTCGACATGCTGGTGTATAAAATAGCTTAGACAATTCATTTGGCGTAGAAAATGTCGACAATGCGTAGAGTATGTAGAATAGGGCCATTTTTTATCATTTTTATCAGGATTTAAATAACCTGACCTTGACAGACCGAAATTAAAATAACAAACAGTAATAATCTACATTGTCTATAAGTATTCTACATACTCTACGCATTGGCGAGTGTTTTGACCTTTTTCGCATTAATTGTACTAACCTAACTAAAGTATTGTATTTCCGATCATTCCGTTTTCCGAGCAAAGCATCGTATTTTATAACGGGTGTTTTTTTAGGAGGTTTGTTTTTCCGATAGATGTCGTTTTATTTTATGACAGTTGTTTTGACAGCTCAAAGTGGCATTTCTACTCAGTATTGTTTGGCAAATCATTATGAATAGGTTAACTCCAGAACAACGTTTTCAAATCGTGGAAATTTATTTTCAAAATCAGTGTTCAATTAAAAATGTTTATAGAGCACTTCGTGAATTTTATGGTGCACATAATCGTCCGTCAGAGACCACCATAAAGAACGTAATTACCAAATTTCGGTCTACATTCACTCTTTTGGATGCCAAGCCACCGACAAGAATGAGAAGAGTTCGTACAGAAGAAAATATTGCTGTCGTTGAGGCCAGTGTCGAAGAAAACGACAATTTATCGATTCGTCGTCGTGCTCAGCAAATTGGACTTTGTCCATCGACTTTATGGAAAATTTTACGTAAAGATTTGGGTTTGGTGCCATACAAAATTCAATTGGTGCAAGAATTAAAGCCACACGACCATCGTTTGCGCCGTGAATTCAGTGATTGGTCGTTAAATCAATTGAACGAAGATCCATTTTTTTACCGTAAAATTCTCTTCAGTGGTGAGGCGCATTTTTGGTTAAATGGATACGTCAACAAACAAAATTGTCGCATTTGGAGCAAAGATAATCCACACGCCGTTCAAGAATTACCAATGCATCCTGATAAATGTACTGTTTGGTGCGGTCTATGGGCTGGTGGGATCATCGGTCCATATTTCTTTAAAAATGAGGAAGGACGACGCGTTACCGTGAATGGAAATCGATACAGAACCATGTTAAATGAGTTTTTGTTGTCAAATCTTGAAGATATGGATATGAATGAAATGTGGTTTCAACAAGATGGTGCCACTTGCCATACAGCACGTGAAACAATCGACTTATTGAAAGAAACTTTCAACGACAACATTATTTCGAGAAATGGTCCGGTGAATTGGCCTCCGCGTTCGTGCGATTTGACGCCACTCGATTACTTTTTGTGGGGATACGTGAAGTCATTGGTTTATGTGGATAAACCTCAATCGATTGACGCTTTGGAAACCAATATTCAACGTGTCATTGCTGACATACGCCCTCAAATGCTTGAAAAAGTGCTGGAAAATTGGACCTCCAGAATGACATTTGTGAAAAATAGTCGTGGTAGCCATATGCCAGAAATTGTGTTTAAATGTTAAATGCCAAAAAATTATCTACCAAATAAAAAAAAATTTTGGTCATTTCATAATTTTATATGTGTTTTATTCAAAAAAAAAATCGGCAACCTCTTAAAAAAACACCCTTTACATAGAAGTACGTCATTGCCATACAAAAACTTGGGTTCAAGTTTTTCATATGTGGGGTAGGAATAAATTTCATGAAATAAACAAATAAATCATAGAATTTTACTGATTGATAACAGAAACAATAATTTTCAACATTGTCTACATTCTTTACATTGTCGACGCTAAATGTTAATTGTCTATATGCATTCTCTACACATGTAGCTTATTAATTATGGTGTATACATGGTGTAGACAATACGGCGCAATACTGATTGGAAATCACACTGTTAAAATATTTCTTATAGGAATTTTGAGTGAACCATTTTTCATCAAATTTAAAATATAATAAAAATAAATTTTCTATCCTCATACCAAGCCGCTCTTATATAATACATAGTTCTTCGTTTTTAGGAAAACTGTCAGAAATTTTTTTTAAGTAAAAATATTTTCAGTTCCTTTTGATTTCGAGTGCATCCAATTCTGGCAAAAACAAGACATCCCAGAGATTGTACCAAAATGCAATCATTTAAAACTAGTTCCTTAGGGTTCCTTTCCTGACCTATTAAATAATGTATGAAACATTTCAATAAGGACTTGTCCAGCACGAATTTGTTTAATAAAACTGTCATCGGTTCTTTGTTATTTTGGAGGGAATCTCATTATCGCCAATAACAAGACGTCACTGAGATGGCACCAAAATGCCACCATAGAGGAATAACTCATACGGGCTTAGCCAATCAAACAACGATTTTACCGTTTCTTTATAAACACTCAGCACGAATTTTTTGAACAAAACTCTCAAAGGCTCCATCTGATTTTTGAGTGAATCTCATTTAGGTCGTTAACTAGACATCTTAGAGATCGCATCAAAATGCAATCATATAGAAGTAATTCCTTAGGGCACTACCTGTGTGAATCATTTCAATACAAACTTGCTCAGCATGTTTTTTTAGTAAAACTCTCATCGGTTCTTTGTTATTTTGGAGGGAATCTCATTATGACCGCTGACAAGACACCACATAGATTGCACCAAAATGCAGTCATATAGATTTAGTCTATCAAACGAAGCGTGTTTCGTTTCTATGTGAAATTTCTCAGTAAGATTTTTGAGCAAACTTCTCATCGGCTCATTCTGATTTTTGTTTGAATCTCATTTATTCTCACAATAAAAACACATCACATAGATTACACCATAATGCCACCATATAGGAATCCAATCAAACAACATCTGTACCGTTTCATTATAGATTTGCACAATTCGAGTTTTTTGAACAAAACTCAAGGGCTGCATCTGATTTTCATGTGAATTTCATTTAGGCCATTAACTAGACATCCCAGAGATTGCATCAAAATGCAGCCATCTAGAAGTAATTCCTTAGGGCCTTACCGTTTAAACAATGTGAGAATCATTTCATTATAGACTTGCTCAGCATGTTTTTCTTAGTAAAACTCTCATCGGTTCTTTGTTATTTTGGAGGGAATCTCATTATGGCCACTAAGAAGACATCACAGAGATTGGACTAAACTGCAATCATATAGGAATAACTCTTATCCGTCATCGATTACTTCTTACACGATTGCGTAGACAACAATTCGTCGACTACTATTGGACAACGTTGACTACTCGTCGACTATGTCAACTATTCGTCGTCAACGTCGGCAACCCAATGTAATTCCGCCAGTAGCGATTGAAGTATCTAACTTGTGCTGTCTGGCACACACCGTGTTTTCATATAATACGATTGACATTGATTTTAGTATCTAAATTTCGAACTAACTAAATTAAAGAATAGTTTATACCGGTTACATGTAGATGTCTCTCCTGTTTTAAAACCAAAATATGCATAATATTTACATCTAAACTGCAAACTTAGTTTAGATTTGTCCATAGCCAATTATAAGTTTTGTCGAAATGGATCAATCTTAATTTAGTAATTAAATTTTAATAATTGCTGTTTGCCTTAACCGGCTAAAAAAATTGAGTAAACTAAATGTTAAAGATTCTGCTATTTTGCACCACGCGGCTGATTTACGATGTCAATTTACGAGCTTACTTTTAGATGGTTTTTCATTTGATTTTTATAGTTTTGTTATGGTACGCTAATTTCAAATTTGAATCTCCTGAGTCGATTAAAGCCCACATCATAGATGGGCGTCGTGCCATCTATGAACGACTAGTATGAACTAACCACCCATTTGGTTAGTCGGAAATTTAGATAAACCAGTGGCGTGAGGCATACAGTCTAAATTTCCGACTAAACTAAATTGTCGTTAGTTTGTACTAATGATTTATAGTTGGTGGTACTGTAGTTATAAAACGTACTGGGCCTAAATTTAGTCTTAAATTGCGACAATTGATAAAACTCAAATTAAATTAGCGTATTAGAATAAAATTCTAAACTAAACAAAAACTAAAACTAAATATTCGTTTGACAACCATAATTAAGAATTCACAGTGCCAATTCTGTAATAATACAGGGTGTCCGCCGGGAAGGTATACTACTTTGTTTTGCCCCCATTTAGGCGAATGTTAGTATTGACAGTTCATACTTGACAGTCGTGAAGTAGACACGTGGCAAATTCTTCCACAAGACCATTTACGCCGCCTACATATGCCAATAGGATGTTACAGCTCGCCCATGACAACCCCGATTTTCATGAAAAAATCATAATGAGTGACGAGGCACATTTTCATTTAAATGGATATGTGAATAAACAGAATAGTCGGTTCTGGGCAATGGAAAACCCTCACATTATTCATCAGTCACCTTTACATCCATTAAAAGTGACAGTCTGGTGTGCAATTTGGTCAGGAGGAATCATTGGACCTTACTTCTTTGAAAATGAAAACGGCGTAACGGTAACTGTGAATGGGGAGCGATATCGTGATATGATTGACAACTTTTTAACGCCACAACTGCATACTTTGGGCTTGATTAACATGTGGTATCAACAAGACGGTGCCACATCGCATACAGCCAGGATTACAATGGAATTACTGCGAGAACTCTTTCCACAACAAGTTATTTCAAAAAATGGTGATGTTGATTGGCCTCCACGGTCGCCTGATTTGACTGCTCCGGACTTCTTTTTGTGGGGATATCTAAAAAGCAAGGCTTATGCAAACAAACCAGAAACGCTTGAGCAACTCAAACAAAATATTCGTGATGAAATTAATGAAATACCGCGTGAAATGTGTGAGAATGTAATGAAAAATGTGCTCAAAAGGGCTCGCATTTGTGAGGCTAACAGTGGCGGACATTTATCATTAAATAAAACATTTATCAATATAAGATCCATTCTCTTTCATTTAATCAAAAATCATAAACAAACAAAGTAGTATACCTTCCCGGCCTACACCCTGTATAAGAAGAAATAATCTAGTTTGCTGATTTGTACTGATATTTGGCCAAATTAAAAAACTGTGGAGTTAAATTGAACTCTAAATGTTTTGTCCACTGAACAGAAAGAATTATTTCTTTCAAATATAAATTAATTTGTATGTTTTGTTTATTAACTATGCAATCTCTTCTGGGGCCTAAGTACTCCCAACTATTTCGCGGTTTTAACGTCCTACCTGAAACATCCTTCAAATTGATTCTATGGCAGCTGACGTATTTCTTCCTTAACTAAAGAAAGCTAATTAAATGTGAAAAAGACAGTTTAGGGAGGGGACCGCACTGGATAATGGAAATGGATTCTAGGTTAAATTTGGCATAAGGATTGGGCCAAAGTATATGAGTTCATGTTAATCGCCGCTCAACTCTGTGGTTGGTTTTTGTTTGTTTTGAAATTTTAAGTGTGTTCGTTATATTAACCGTGCGATGAGGATGTTGCCCAGGTTCACCATGTAATCATTACAATGACACGTTTAACGGCAACCGGTAAGGCCGGCTAACGTAAGATAAAGATGGGTAAATTTAGTTTTTAATATCATTTTCTAAGTAGTCGACGATATCTACAGTGTCGACATCAAGAACGCAGAAAATCGTTAGGTAATCTACGTAATCGAATACGTGTCAACAACGACGTAGAATATATTGCGTAATCTACCTCCACTAAGTCTGGTTTAACGTATCAAACGAAACTTGTTTCGTTCCAAACTTCTCATCGGTTCCTTTTGATTTTTAATGAATCTCATTTATTCTCACTCAAACTCTATGAGTGTACAGAGTAAGTTCTACTCAAAAATCTTCCGATACCAACCCGTTTAGAAATGCAAACGATGTCATTTGAAAAGATAACTCCATAGTGTCATCTGTATATAACTAAATTTTGGTACAAAATTTGCGATATCCTCTTATTGGCCAATCAGAGTTTTACTTAAAAAAATCTATCGCTATCATCCCGTTTAGAAATTAAACATATATCATTTGAACAGTTAAGACCATAGAAATCATCCGATAGTAGTGACATTTTGGTAGAAAGTCTGGGATTCACAAACTCATAGTGAGCGATGACGGCCATACTCGTCTCAATGGTCACATGAATAAACAAAATTGCAGAATATGGGGCACTTAGAATCCAAGAATACTTGTTGAAGATCAAATGCATCCACTTAGATGCACAGTTTGGTGCGGTTAATGTGAATGGCACTTAATATCGGGTAGTGATTGACAACTTTTTAAGGCCAGAGGTACATAGCAATCCAGATTAGTGGATGGCTCCCTGCGCGAAATTTTTGGCGATCGAATAATATCGCGTTTTCTGATTTTAACTGGCCGCCGCGTTCGCCCGATTTAACGGGTCTCGATTTTTTTCTTTGGGGCTACTAAAGAGTAAGGCGTATACCAATAAGCTAAAAACCATCTAACAGATTAAGGCCAATATACGAGAAAAAGTGAGGGCGCTGGGATTTGAAATTCTAAGAAAAGTTATGGAAAATGCCCTGGAAAGAGCACGTCAGCATATTATTTTCAAAACATAATGTGAACTTATTTCCAAACTATAATCTAAATTTTAATAAATACCAACGTTAAATAAAATCAGAAATTAAAAAGTTATTCATTAAATAAATCATAACGTTTTTATGAGCCATCCTATATAACGCTCGTATATGAATGCTCGTATACTTCGTTTGAAGTTTACAATCAATTTTCTTGCTTTCTCAATGGTTAACTTGTGAATATACTTTGCTTTAAGCCACGTCTGGGATGTTGCTTTATTAAACGCAAGGGCACGTCTTCATCTATGGTCGAGCGGTCTGCTAATTTGGCAACTATGTACTAGCAGGATTAACATCGGAAAAGTTACGGACACTCCACCGCGAGCCAAAGTAAAACTTCAGCACACCATTTCTCATATAGATTGTCATTCTTAGAAAGCAAACCTTACATTAAATGCAATCCAAAATTTACTCAACACAAATTGTGAACTGTAGACTTTGATTGATTTGTTTACATTCAGGCAGAAACTCTCGTAATTTAGCTCTTTAGTCTTAGTCAACCAAGAGGCGCCGCTGGTCTTAGCGTTCTCGATATTCAATTTTATTTTAAATTGGAACTACTATTGCAACCTTGGGGGACTTGGTAAAGAAAAACAAATACAATACGTAGACTTTTGGCCACTGCGGCGTATATGGTTTTGGCGCCGAGGCTCTTCCACCTCCTTTTTTCGGTTCGCTCTTCACGTTCTACTTTTACGCCGTTGCTAGCCAATTCGAGGACGTACGGTTAGAGGTTCGATTTTCATAGAACCATGCCAGCCTATAGTCTGCACTCCGACAGGAGATCATAGTTGTATTCCTTTTCATCACAGATCGTAATCTGATGATGGAAATTCCCTTTTGCATCATGCCCCTATCGGGATTCGAACCAGGTACCTCCTATCCAGACGCCAGAGCTTTAACCACTGTGCCGTTCGATCGGTCGTTCTAACAGTCTTTTAAATAAAAATATTAAAGTGTGCTAAGTTGCTTTGTAGGCTGATTGAGTGTCATCTAATATGGGATAAGACAATTGCGAATGTGTCTTATAGGTGGAACACTTCTTAATTAGAATTTCAATATCCTAGCTGCAGTCACCCTAAAACATTTAAAATTCTCGAGGAATGTTGAGTGCTCTCTTTATTATTGCGATATTGACGGATCTTCTCAGCTGGTTAGTTCATTTGACATTTCTTATGCACATCGTTTTCATATACGAGTACTCACACTTCTCAAACTTGATTCAATAATTTTAATAATTCAATTGTTCTCTAAAATTTCAAAATTCAATAATTCAAATTTCTCTGTCACAAGTTACTTTGGAAACTTATTAATGTTATAAACCATTCTAAAATTTGATTCAAATTATAATTAAAAATTTTATCGGTGAGCCAGTTATACAAAATAAACCCAGGCTAATCAAATTTCATTCAAGTTTTAAACAATGTATTTTAAAACTTTTATGTACACAAAACTTTGATAAACAAAGTTTGAATCTAGAAATTCAGCAATTTTCTAACAAATTTTGTAAATAGGATTGTTTATCTTTATAGTGTAAAACGCGATCGCTTTCATTATTCCTAAATCCCCCGCAGTCTTTTTCCGTTTAAACCGATACGTTCAGATCGATTTAATCATGTCGAATATAAAAAAAGATCGATTAAAACAATATACATTCTAAAAGTATTTTAAAATTTTCTCTGAATTTCCCCGCGATCATTTTTGTTTGAACCACCGATTGATCGAGATTGTAGACACGCGTGCTTATATGTACGATCATCTCACATACATATTTTCACTTTAATTTAATTTTTTATTAAAAGTAATCATTTCACTGCACTTTATAGATCACAATCGATCTGCAGCTACTTAACAATCAGTAAACACACTTTTTAACAATTACTAACAACAACAAACAATAGATTCAAAAATAAAAAAATCAAATGAAATAAAAAAAGTAAATACAAAACATCGATCATAATAAATAACATAACAACCGCGCACCACTTTAACGTATACCCAAGTTAAATAAAACAAAAAAAATTCTTTAGTTTCTTATGAACGGTGATCGCGATCACATGTTTTGCGTACTATTGGATCGTGTACTTTTTTTTCAAAGCGCGCATATTTACGGATTATATTAAATAAATAATTAAATTGTGTTGAGTAGTTAAATTTATGATCAATTAGTGATTTCGTTTTTTTTTTAAAAAAAATAAAAAAGTGATCTTTAAAAGCAAAAGTTAAATAACAAAAAAATAAAAAAGTTGTTTCATAAGTGTCAGATTAAAATATTATTAAATTGTTATTAAAAAAAAAATAAGTTTTAAAGTGAAATACTTAATTGTGAAATAAAAGTGTAATAAATTTGGAGATCGCGATTTTTTTTTTTAATATCACCCCATTCAAAGTGATTTTGTGTGATCATGTAATTTTTGTTTTGTTTTGTTGATTGATCGATGTGCTCGCTTTTTATATATAAATTGAATTGATATTGATTAATGGAAATTCAATTAAATGACGCGCGTGTCAATTGATCACAATGCCCACAAATTTATGTGTTATTGCCGTTTGGAGGGGCATTTTTCGTATTGGATATGTTATAAATGAGATTTTAATGGAAGTTGGATTTTAATTAACCGAAATTAATGATGGAAATTATTATTTACGATCGTTTTGGGTTTATGTGGAATTTTTATTTTAGTATTTTATTTTATATGTTTCTGTTAAGCAATAGTGTTTCTCAAGAAAAACATTAAGATGTAAATTAGATTAAATTTATTTTTTATAACAGGTTTCTGGCGAATTATAAAACTAAATATTTTTTATTTTATTGGTTCGTTGGGGTTGTTGTGTTTTCGCGAATTTCTGTGATAAGTTATATAAATTTTGTGGTATTATAATAGCGCTATAATTGTGACGTTTATGGGATCGTGATGGGTTTCTATCCAATGGCGGAAATAGTTTCGATGTGGCGATCATTCGACATGTTTAACGTTATTTTTTAATTAATTTGGTTATTAATTTTAAATTGATTAAACACGAATAGGTTTCTTAATTAGTGCCATGCTGGGCTTTACTAAGAAATATTGTATTTAATTAGCCTCGAAGTATCTTCTGTTATCAATTAGTTTGTCCAAATCATTTTATAATAAAATAATGACCTGCAGCATTAATTTGTTTAATTGTTGTACATTATTCAACATTTGAAAAGGAGGGTGAAAGCGGACGGGGTCAATTCTGGTCATAAATATATGTCGTCTCATGTCAAATTTTAAAAGTTAATTAATTTGATTATAATTTGAATGTAGCTTCAGTACAATCAAACCAGAAGATTAAGGATTGAAGCGCTTTTCCTACTTATTCAAATAAGTAACCTCGCGAAGTGACTTATTTGAATAAGTACGTCTACACCGAAATGTCTCCAAATTGTGACAACGATTAACTTGTCAAGAATTTTTTTTTCCATATAACAGAAATTCCGTTTTGTTTTTTGTTATTACGTCACAAATAAGTCGGTACAATGGATTGGAATGACTTGACCGACTTATTTAAGATGGCGCCAAATAAGTCGATAAGTTTTAAATGTAACTAATTGGAAAAAGGCCTAAGGCTTTTATTAGAAGAAAACTACTGAAATTAAATTTCATTTCGTTTCAATGCTTCCTAATCAAACTAAATGTAAATATCATTTAAATTTTGGTCATATTGAAATATATTGGTGTTTGATTGGAGTTTGAATACTATCTAAACTGCCAATGAATTAAATAAAATTGAATCGAACACTGTATTTTAAAATGCCTAATTTTTGGAAATTTATTAAAGTATTTTTAAAATGTTATTCAAAGTTTAAAGTTATACTACCGTTATTTCCATAGTTTGATTGTAGCTTGAAACCGTTAATACAATATTTTTACATGTTCAATACGCCCCAAAATCGGTCAAATTAACCAAACTTGATTATTATTGATATTTTTCTTTTTGACAATAAAATTAATTTTAGTTTGAATGCTATTTGTTTTCAAATCAAAGTTTTTAAAACATACTATCACAAACTCTGAACAAATTGAATAATGATTAAATCAAACTAAATCGTGAATAATGTGATATAGCAAACTATATTTTAAATTTTATTTCAACAAATTTGATTGGTTTGATTAGAATTTGAATGCAACTTCACGACATTCAAAATTTCTAAAACCGCGTTTATACAATGCTTTGAGGCCTGCGCTGCTAAGTGCTGCCTTATCAAACTAAATGTAATTACTCGTATCAGTTAAATTTAGAATACCAGTTTAAAATATATTGGTTGTTTGAATCAAGTTTGAATTGATCGAACATTGCTATCTAAAAATTTTAATTATTGAAAATTCATTAAAATTGTATTGAATAATCAAATTTAAATCAGTTTGATGATAATTTGAAAGCGCATTAAACTTGGAAAGGCATAAAAATGGACTGATAATTTCGACAAATTTGTTAATAATTTTTTTAACATAATTTAAAGCTAAATTATTAGCTATACTGCCGTTGTGACAATTACGTCTGATTGTAGTTTGAAAACGATAATGGGGTATTTTTACAAGACCAATACGATTGATAAATCGATAAACTTGCCAACTATCTGTCAGATATTTGCCTTTTGGCAGTAAACTTATTTACAGATTGAAAGTTATTTGTTTTCAAGTCATAATTTTCAAAAAATACTTAAGTACCATAAACTTTGAACTGCTTTAAATTGAATTTCAATAAATTCAATTAGTTTGATTATAATTTGAATATCACTTTAGAACGTTCAAAATTGATACGACCGCGAATGCTTTGGACCTTAAACTGGAGTTTCAATCTAACTAATTCAAATCTGTTAATAATGTTTTTTCACTTTATTTAGCTTCACTTTTCAGCGAAGAAGCTGGTGATTCAATCAACTTGATTATGATTTGAACAATCTGGTTGAGGAAAATAAGTTGTAAAATACTAAACTAAACAACAAAAAATTTTGTTCATTCCAGTTGAGAATATTCAACTAGACTAGTGGATTATTTTATAATCATTTGAAAGCTCAGCAGTTGTTTAAATGAAGTTTGAATATTATTTAATTCGAAAATGTATTAAAATAAATTGTCGAACATTTTTTATTGTCTAAAATATCTAATTATTAAATTGCATTAATTAATTAAATTTAATTCAGTTTGATGATAATTTGAAAGCGCTTGAACTTGGAAACGCATTAAATTTGACTGTTAATGTTGATAAATTTGTTAGTATTTTTTTAACATAATTTAAAATTTAATTATTAGCTATACTACCGTAAATGTCACAAGTTTGATTGTAGTTTGAAACCGATAATGGGTTATTTTCCAATCATAACCAATACGATCGAAAATCAGCGAACCTACCCCACTATCTGTCAGATATTTGTGCTTTAAATTGAATTTCATTAAATTCAATTAGTCTGAACATTCAAAATTTTATTTTATTTAAATTTATTCAAAGAGTAATAACGAATTATACTGGCGTTATTTCCTTGTGTTTGATAACAGTTTGAAACCGGTAATATATTTTTATCATATAGGCAATTTATTTATTTATTGAAAGAAATCGAGCCAATTTGGTGATCAAAATTTTGAAAATGTTTACCAAAAACTGTAAGCTGGATCTGATGTCCTTACTTTCACTGTGGCGCTCGATATGATTTCGCTACGGTTTGAATTATGTTTAATTGCTTAATTGCATACTGGTTTAAATCAGAGATCTAAATCTTTGATTTGATAATAATCGTATTACGTTTGTTGTTAATTTGAAACATTGTTATGACTTTTAATTAATTTTTTGATCAGATTTTTTATCATTTAAATATATTTCGAAATAAAATTTGACAGTTGTTTGTTTTTAACCAAACCAAATTCAATTTTGTTTTAAATATTTATATTCAAACCCAAAAATAGGAAGAAATCCATTTTTCACACCTAGTTTACGATATAAAAAAAATATTAAGTTTTAAATAAATTGTTCAATTGCTTGAATCAAATTTGATCGTTCAATTGTTCAGGTTTAAATATGCCTCATAATTTTTCATGCCTTTAATAATTTAGAAATGAGTTTGATTACATTTTAAACCCGTTGTTCAAATTCTGTTTTAACTAAAACTGAAATCTAATATTTCTATTGAACCTAAATTTTAAAGAAAAAATAGTTTTCAGTTTGGATGTAAATTGACTGTTTGGCAGAATTTGCTATAAGTAGGTAATTTGGAATTTGTATGATAGACAATTGCATTTAGTTTGATTGTAAACCTAATACACCATTATATGTATGTTGGTTTAAACTAGCAACCTAGTTTTTGATAAGACGATTGTCTTGATTTTAATTCGAAACGTCAATAAAAAAATTTTTCACTATAAATTAATTTTGGTTTGAAAGCTTATTGTTCTTAATAAAACCTAATTCAAATTCAAACTATGAAATACAACTGAAACATGGTTCTGGAATAAAATAGTTTTTATTTTGACATACTATGGTGTTCGACTTACGAAATTGCAAATGCAGTTTGAAAGATATTGGTAGTCCAAACCAAATTTTGAAATGAAATTTTAATAGAAAATTTTTATTAAACTGGGGTAGACTTCAGACCCAATTCAAAATTTGGAATAAAATGGGAATCAATAATTTTAGTTTAGTTATCAATAGTTTGATAATAATTTGAACTTTTTTGTAAAGAATTTTACAATAGTTTGAATAGGATTTGACTATGTTAATAGTTAAACTATCTTCCAATTAGTATAATTGGAGATAAAATTAGCTAATTAAATTTAATCAAACTCAATTCAAATTGGTCAAACTTGTTTTTGAAATAAAAAACGTTTCAGTTTGATTACAATTTGATCATTTTTAAATGATTTTACGCTGGTTTGATTGGGATTTGAAGGAAATTGTGAAATTAAATTTGATAATTTTACGCTAGTTTGATTAATAAAATAAAATTTAGGTCGTTGTAATTTGAAAGCTATTTGTATTAAGCCAACTAAAGTTCAAATTTTGAAATACAGATTGAATCGAAAATGTTTATTAAACTTGCTTTTGAATTAAAAATAGTATCAGTTTGAATGAGATTTGAAAGGGATTGTAAATTAATATTAGTAAAATTTTATTTTATATAATGTTTAAAATTAAATTTGACGTATTTTAGACTATTATCAATTTTCAATTAAATACCGGGCCAATTAGGTTATGGACTTGAAATGTCAAATGCAATTTGAATTTAATCAAACCCAATTAAAATATAAAATTAAACTTGCATTCAAAATTTCTATTAAACTTGTTTTTGAAAAGCAATAAATAGTTTCAGTTTGATTGTAGTTTGAATGATTTTAAAATTATTTTGCAATTGTTTGAATTGGATTTGAATCGAAAATGTTTATTAAATTTACTTTTGAATTAAAAATAGTACCAGTTTGAATGAGATTTGAAAGGGATTGTAAATTAATATTAGTAAAATTTTATTTTATATAATGTTTAAAAATAAATTTGACGTATTTTAGACTATTATCAATTTTCAATTGAATACCGGGCCAATTAGGTTATGGACTTAAGTTTAACATTTGACTTATGAAATGGCAAATGCAATTTGAATTTAATCAAACCTAATTAAAATATAAAATTAAACTAGCATTCAAAATTTTTATTAAACTTGGTTTTGAAAAGCAATAAATAGTTTCAGTTTGATTGTAGTTTGAATGATTTTAAAATTATTTTGCGATCGTTTGAATTGGATTTGCATAAAGTTTTGAATTAGTAGTTAAATAATATTCAATTTCCAATTATATTTTGGGTAAACTTAGGTCAGATGAATTTTAGGTTGTTTCAATTTTTCACTTAATAAAGCACCGCCTTAAGTTGCAATTTGGGAGCTAAATCGCAATTTTTTATTGAAGTTGATTTTTTGAAAACAGTTTCAGTTTGATTGTAATTTGAACATTTTTAAAACGATTTTACGAAGTGTTTTGACTTATTCGGTTAAATAGACGGGCCAATTAATTAAAAATTATATGTAACTGTGTAGGTTTAACTAATCAGACACCACCTTGTTAAATTCCGTTTATCTTACAACACACCGTAATTAACAAAAGCTATAAAATTGTAATGCAAATCCCAATAAGTAGATAAAATTTCCCAACTAAAAGTATCCAATTTAGTTTTACCGGTAAACTAAAACATAGATTAGAAACCCATAAAACTAAAATTTATACAAAAAACTAAACACACAAAACGTCTTTATCAAAAACTTCAACACTTGAATTCTTTATAACTCAATTTTTCATTCCGAATTTTATGGTTTATTTACTTAACCCATAGGGCACAGCAATGATTTTTTTTTTAATTTACGAAATTTATTCAATTTTATTACCATCGCGCAGTTAGAAATACCTAAAACCCATAAAACAAAAACACACGCGCTCTGCACACACAACACATAACAAAACGATCGGGGCCCTTTCATAATCGTATGCAATACACAAAAACAAAAACAGACGCAGCAAAAAAATTAATGTAAATTATGAAATTTTCATTAATTTATTTTAAACTTTCCAAATTTTCCAAAAAAAAAATTGTACCACACACCGCGGTATCGATATCATTAACACAAACACACCATGTGTCCGCGTGCGTCCACCATCTAGTGTTGATTGGCAGCTTGCATTTTTTTTTACTTAAATTCTGTTTTGGTTCTTAACGGAACCATATCAATTTCGGATGCTTATCATTGTAAACCGTTATTGAAACAAAAAAAATCATCTTATATTTGACCAGTCGAACGATCTTCTTTTAGGTAAAAGAATAGCTAATTAGTTATAAACCATAAAGATGGTGTAGCGCATACCGCGAGGGCAACAAACTTTTTGCGAAAATATATTGATCGGTTTGGTTTCCAAAATGAATGCTTCACCGCACTACAATGTGTAAAACTGGTAATTTGAATATTGGGTTCTCAAAAAATTATCTTATATGTAAAAATAATAATTCTGCGAACATGATCTGCGCGCGCGATCGAGTTATTGTGATATATTTTGTGTACAGTGTGCGTACGCGCCTACGCGATTAAGGTGTGTTTTAAATTAGTATATTATTGATTTATTGCCGAGTAACTTGAGGGGACTTAACATATTTTAACATGATTAAATTATTGATATATGACGATCAAGTCAGTTAAAGTTCAGAACAATAAATTATGTAAGTGCCATTTTATTCAAACGAATGTTTCGAGATATTTTATGTTTGAAATTATAATAAATTTGCAATCAAACTTCAATCAAACTTGAATCAAACTGTTATCAAACTTTAATCTTGTTACAATGGTGTACATAATAAAAATGATACACTTTGCAACTGAAGGATTAAGGAATATGTCTAAAATCAAACTCGGTTGCATTACAATTAATCTAGTTTGACATCAACTACTCTGAATTAAATTACAAAACACTTTTTTTTTGCCTGAAGCGATTTATGAACCTAATTTAAATGAGAAATTATTACTAGGAACTAAATATACAATTTGTTCATTTAATTTATTTCAAGTTTCAATCCAACAAGTTGTGCAATTTCCCAATCAATATTTTATCAAAAGTGTAAATTACTAAAGAGTTTTTATTTAAAATCTGGTTAAAGGTTCGGTCAAATGGGACGGACAAGCAAAGCGAACTCTGCAATTGCTGGTTTTTTATAAGAAGAAATATCAGGTACCTGGGCAACCTGGGATCAAAATCCTTGAGAAGGAATGTCAATGGCATTTAATAATTTTCGATTGAAGTTCAATAGAAACAAAATCGGGTCCACTTTGTAGCCCTGTTTAAGGGCTGACTTTTCTTCTAAAATCAGTATTCAATTGTTTCATGGCCAATATCGTTCCTTACCAAAAATTTTGACTTAGGTTTTGATAGTACCTCGAATATTTCTTTAATTCCTCATCCACGTACTCAAATATTAGTTATTAACCAGGTTGCAACCCTGCATGCGATTTTGTCTATCAAGTTCAAATCGTCCAAGCAATGCCATTATCACTTTCCTGCAGAGGTTTTGGCTGACATTTTGAAATTATCATCAGTGGCTTGTAAATCCCTCAATCGACGGTCTCAGAAATATATCCTTTTACGGGAAAACGAGAATTCACCAAAAATGAATTCATCAAAATAATTTAACGAAAACAATAATTTGCCTAAAATATGTAACGAAAAGGAATAGTACTCGCGGTTTTTGTTCTGAGTGTGGGCGTTTATACTCACTTGCTTCGATAGGGCACTAAGTGTCAACTGCTGAGAATTTCCCTGAGCATTTAAACAAAACAGGATAAATTGATTGAATGATTTTGAAGGAATGTTCGACTGCCAAAAAGCGCTTGCGATGAGTCAAAGTAAAAAAAGTTGAAAAAAACACTAAATGTTCAGTTTTGGGTTTCTCGGCTAAGATTCTTACATATTGTCGTTGTATCCTTTTTTGTAAGTCATTTGATAATTCTATTTTAATCATTCAGACCGAGTTTGATCTGAAACGGGGAGAAATAGTTTATTTCCTACAGCAAAATTATTTTTCCAACTTTGAAAATTCATTCTTGGCGAAGTTTTAATTTACGTTTTTATACAATTTCTTCGGCAAATTGTCGTGTTAAGTGATAAATTATCGTTCACGATGGATTGCTGTTTTCGGTGAATTATCGTTTTTGATGAGTTGCCATTTTCCGTGAATTGTTTTTAGGTGAACTGTCGTTTTTGATGAATTGCAATTTTAATGAGTCGTTTTCCGCAAGTTGTTTTGTGTATTGATTGTCAATAAAATGTTTTTTGTTGAATTGTTGTTTTCGGTTAAGTACTTTACGATAAGTTATCGTGGAACCCGAGTACTTGAATTTTTTTCTTTGAAGTTGAAATCAACCTGGAACGGTTAAATGGCCATTAGAACTAATTTTCAGCGATTTTAACTCAGATTTCGTTAACACTTAGAGTAACTCATAAAATATTTCATCCGACGTTTGGGCTCGTCGGATGAAATATTTTATGAGTGAAATATTTTATGATGTGTAGCCCCTAATCAGGGTATAAAGTGCATCCTGCTTAATGTAGGCCGGAGGAATTCCTAATTATCAGCCCTTGATTTCGGCTATATAGTGCAAACCATTTCTTTCCTATGCTATTTAAATATAGCAATGCTAATGATTAGTTGGTCCTGATACTTAAAGGAATCTGCATTCATAAACTTATTTGTTAAGTTTCGTTTACGTTTCTTTCCTTTTTTGTACGTAAATGGTTTGAGTTTTTAAAATTTATATAAGAATCGCCATGTTTGGTAATAAGGTGATTATCACAGTTAGTGAAACCTAGCGCGTGTATGATGTGTGAATTTGTGATACTCTTTAGACGCATGTCAAAAATGTCGCCCAAACTCAGAAAATATGAAAATATGTAAGGTTTGCAATATAATTAAAGAACAGCTCTGTCAAAGGTGCAAATGGATTTGAAAGATTTTTTATTGATTTTAAGGTCATATTTAAATTTGACTTAAATTGTAATCATTGATGCTTTGTTTTGTTTGTGCTTGGTTAATTCCATTGGGCTTTCTACAAAGCTGAATGGTATCCCTTGCCTAAATGTATTCATAGGCCATTTTTATTTAAACTTTTGATTAAAAAACTGTTAGTCAGTATGATTTTTTTTAATTGAGTGGATTTTTAAAATTTATTCAAAATGTACTCAAAATTTCAATTTAAACAGTGTACAATATCATCCCGCTCCAAATAACATAAAGTGAAAATTTGTGAAGATTTTATTTGGAATAGTTATAACATTGAGTGAAATTTGATTATCAAACTCCAATAATCTACTCCGTTTTGTTAAAAATTTATTTTTGATAAATTTCTGCTCAACCAGTAATTAAGGTTAAGTTAAAATTTGTTTATTGTTTTTTACTCCAAATCGAATTAGATTTGATTTAAATGCCAATAACAATAATAAACAATTGAAGAAATATTTTATCACACGAAAACTATTTTATTGTTTTGAGTGCAATTTTTTGTACTAATTATTTCTAGGGAATTTAGTACTAGAATATGTTTTAGCTTTAATGGAATCCACTTATTTCATTTCTCCATTTCAATAACAACTTGGTATTAAAGGATTTTGAGTGAAATTTTACATTATTTCGTGACCGGGCATGATGTTTAATTTGAGTGAATTGCACTAAATACCTATTTACGACTCTTCTAATCAAGTTCTAAACCAATGTTGTCTCGAGCAGCCAATACATTACATTAACAAGCGCTTTCTTTTGTTTTAAAAAGTTACTTATTTGATTTAATAGGCTTAGTTACAGACATTTTCACTCAAAATATTCTTGATCAATTTATAGGCCGTTTTTATTAGATTCTCTTTAAACATTAATCCAAATTGAATATTAATTGAAGATATAAGACGCGATTTACTAAACAAACCCCATTCTAATACAGTATATTACAGCTCAATAATTGTTAGTGAAATTTTACATTGTTGAGTGAATTTACTAAATTCCTCTTTTGGCTGCATTCGAAAAATCAAGAATAAAACTCCAGTTTTTTAATGCAAGCAGCTTTAAGTGGTTATTAATCGCAGGTATATTGAGTACAAATTTGTTTTGACTAACATTTGTCTAAATGATTTAAGAAGATCTTAAACAATTTTTTAATTTTGGCCAAATCATTTGTTGAAATTGTTTTCATTTTGGTTAAAATTTACATTCTTTCGTTTAATGAATTCAAAATACGAAATGTTCATTGGTTTGTTGATGCTAAACCATGTTCAAATAGCACTAATATGCTTTTGCCGATTTCTAATACTAAATAGTCAAAAGCTAGAGTCAAACTTTGTAATAGAGAAAAATGCTTTTATCTCTTTATGTTATGACAGTATTATAAAACAATTCCACTCAATTTTTTTTTTTAAATTATTTGACTGTCTATATCTTTGAGTTATATTTTAAATTAAGCGAAATTCTACTTAGTTTCTATAATAAAAATAGAAGAATTATGTATTCAGATGCCAAAGAACAAATTAGAGTTAATGAATTCTAAATAATTTTTTTTTGTTGGATATTTTATTTAATTATAATTCTTATTTTATTGCTAGAGTTAAATTTTATTTAACTCTCTATTTCTCACTAGATAATTTAATTCCCGTATCAGGTTTTACTTTGAATGAATTTCACTCAAACAAATTCTAAGAATCAAAGATTGGTGATACTTATTTAATATCGTCATTCGACAACTTAATGTTAAATTATTTTGAGTGAAATTGCAAATTGTTGAATGATATAGAAATGTAGCAAAAAGCTAAATCACACATGTTTTCGAAAACGATTTTTAATTTCGGTCACACATTAAGTTGACAGATAAATTTTGCTCTAACTAACTAAACATCTCTGTGGGGGTTGGATTAAAAGCATTCATGTTTATGCAGTGCTGAATTGGGATGTTCGAATAAATTTCTTAGAAAAATCTTTTTAAAAAAGTTTTTTAAATTCAATTTGAGTGGAATTTATACTATATTAGAAAATGAGCTAATTGCCGATAATTAATTAGAAATTTACAGTTATAAAACGGCTTAGTGGATACTTTAATAGGATATATCAACTTGAGTGAAATTTTGAAGTACTTCTCACTATTTGATTTTTGTTTAATTTTAGAATTGGTATATCTTTAATACAGCAGAACGTACAATTGTATTCGAACGTTCCTCAAATTGTTTGATAGTGAGTGATATGAATAGTTATTTTTCAATCATCCTTCGTTTGAGTGGAATTGTACATTATGGATATGGGTAGAAATTAAGAACAAGTATTTCTAAGTTGAGGTTCCAGTATTATAAGTTAGATTATTCGGAATAGTCTTCTTACCAGATTCTGCTAACATATGTGTTATTAAGAGAAAATTGTTCTAATCTAATTTATAATTTGTAAAACTGAGTGAAATTTGTATCACTCGCAAATTGTTACTAACTATTAAAATGTACGAGTATTTCGAGTTTCATTTAATCTTTCATAAGAGAGGGAGTGAACAAACACCTGGCCGGTCTATATTGTAGGTTTTGAGTGGAAGTTTTATGTTATTTTAAACAAATTGTGCTTAGATAACCTAATTGCATTGAGTGGAATTTACTCAGAAACACTTTAAGAGAGAAACAATGATGACGTTCATTTGATTCACTATATTATTGACTCCTACATATTAAATTTGTGTGAGTGAAATTCTACTTAATTGAGTACTTTTATAATGAAGTGAAATTAATTTAATAGATGAATTATAAGAAGTGTCAAATCAAAGGTTGCCTCTATATTAATGCAAATGGCAATCCTAAGTGATTCACATTAGCACATATTGAGTACAAATGTATTTTATTGGAGTACGTTGACAGAGGCATCTAGTATATTATGTCTTAAGCGTTGTAGCGTTTCTCCTGGCAAGATTTTTAAAACAGTTTTGTTAAATAAATTTCAAAATCATAACTACTTATCAATAACCTACTTTTAGTGTATCCAATGCACGTTTACTATTAAAATGTCATAGTGCAAAAGTAAAATGGGTATATTTGAGTGAAATTCTGAATAAATAATAAATTATATAATACACTTTCGAATTCACTTAAATGTATACAATATTTATAATATTTATTGACAGGAATGAAAATTAAATTAATATTTTTCACTTAAAAGTGTTAATATTGAGTGGATTTTTACTTTTTTAATGTATGAATTTATTTAGCTTGTGTGAACCGCTAAAAGGTATTCTAAAATTCGAACAAAATTTAGAATATAAGTAATTTAAGTGAAATTGTGCATTATTAGGCAAAAAATGTTTTACTCAGTTTTAAGTTCGTGAAACTGAATGAAATTCATAAATTTTGATAATTTGTTACTAAACTGGTAAAATTATGAGATTTTTTTAGTTAAATGCCCAAATTGTAGTCTATGTGATTATCGTAAATTAGTTCCAATTTTACTATAAATTTTCTCTATTTATAAATTGCTCGTTCTTGCTATTTAGACACTTTGGTCCGGATGGGGTTTTGAAATATTCAAGTGCTTCATCTCACTATAACTATTTGATTGATTTAATTGTGTCTAGATAAATTATTTCTAGAATCAGTTTTTACTGGAACCCACTCAAACACTTTAAAGTTGGGACGATTAGTGACGTTTATGTGAACAATGTTAATGTCAACGGTTCTAAGTGGTTACTGCCTACTCTTATGTGATATTCAGTAAAAATAAATTTTTAATCAAACAATGTATTTTCATAATTAATTAATTATATCATTAATTATGATAATGTATTGAATTAGTGGGCTTTTAGAATTTCGTTCAAACGGACGTTATGTTTAGGTGCAGTATTCAGACTAAGGCGGTACATCAGTTTAATTGCACTCAAGCTTATTTAAACCATAAGGCTGTTCTAAATTTGAATCTTTGGATTTAGCAAAATTTGGCTAGTTTGAGACAAAAATTTAGAATAGTTTTTATAAATTAAATTTAAGTGAAACCTAAACTATGTCATTTTATTTAATGAAAATAATTTAATTTGTGTGCAATTTTGAATTAATGGTAATTTATTCAATAACACCAAAACCAAGCCTAATTTCACTCAAAATTAAAATGATATGTGTTTAATGAAAATGTGTTTACTCGAGTGTATCTAAATTATTTGGAATTCAGTGAATAAATAATAGTTTTCACTTAACGTTTTCAAAATTGAGTCGACATTTCTTGAGTTCGAAACTTTAAAGTTATAGTAAGTGATTTTTAAAATTATCGAGTTTTTTTTTAAATTAATTACTTAAATTGTGGTTTTTATAAATGTCGTATCAATTATAAATTATTATGGGATGGTCGATTTAGAAACTCAAATAATTCATCTGTTTACAGTAGATATGTTAAATTATACTTATTACCAAAATCCAAACTAAGCAATAATTTTCCCACAAAATTTTGTGCGATAAATAAATAAATATTTCACTCAAGTTATTTTTCTACTTAATTTTGCCTGAATTGTAGAATATCTGCGCAGTTTAAACACCAATAATTGGCATAGTTTAAATAAAACTACATACTTATAAATTTATAAATAAATTTCACTCAATTTTAATACTGTTCAGTGGATAAACATGGCGCATTTGACTAAATTCCAAGCAATTTGATTAATGTTCAAGCAAAATTCCCCATCCTGATAAATTTAAGAATTCACTCCTTATATTGAAGTCATACATCGTTTAAATGATTTAAATTTTGAGTGAAGCTTGGTTTTGGTGTAATTGCGTATTATTTAAAATTTCACTCAAATTAACCCAAATTTATAATTATAAATTTCCCTCTCTATTTTTTGACTCAAAAGCGTGTGAGATTTTATATAATACAAATTGAAAAAAATTAAAGCACCAGAGACATTAGTTTTGAGTGAGAACTTACAATCTTTCTTTTAAAAATGACATCCAGTAATTAAAGGGACATTTAAAAGGACATCCAGTATATTGTTTATTGTTTTTAATTTCGCTCAAAGTAATTTTAAGTATTCAGTTCAAATGTACAGTGCACTATGGCATTTTACATATTGCCAAACTAAAATGGATAAATTTGAATGAAAATTTGAATAAATACAACATTATGCGATAAACATTCGAACCTCACTCAAATTAATGACTGTGATAGATTGACAATAAGGCAATTATCTGAAATTGAGCAAAATTAATATTTTGTTTAGAGTTTAAATTGAGTGTCATATGAATTCGGAACTTTTATTAAATTGTCTGAACCATTAAATTTTAAATATCCCTAATATTAAAGGGCACAACTCCACTCAAATTATTTACCCTCTAAAATTCGAGTGAAGTTTAGAGCAAAAATAATTTGAGCGGAATTGTGCTTTATATTAGTGAAACTAAGTGGAATTCGTAAAATTTGATAAATTTTTAGTAAATGTCTGTTAAACTTATGGATTTTTATGGAATCCATTTTACTCTAAATTTTCTCTATTTATAAATTTCGTTTTCTCTCGTTATTTAGACACTTAAGCGGGTTAGATTTTTAAAATTACCCAATAATAATTAATAAATAAAGGAAAAAGTGTTTCATCTCACTATAACTATTTTATTGACTTCTTCTGTTTTTTTTGACAAGCGAGTGAGATTTACAAAAATGCGTAACAGTTAATTAATAATTCACTACGACTAATATATTGGTTTGGAGTGGAAGTTGCTTTGATGTTAAGTGTCATACAACTTAAATAATTTTGAGTGAAATTGAACATTGTTAATGGCGATTAATTTGAGTGAAATTCGCTAAATGCCTCTATCTACTTTCCTCGAAAAATAATGATTATTGCAATGCAAACTATTTAATTAATGTAAATGGTCTTAAGTGGTTGATATAAATTACATTCAGTAAATTTGTATTTTGAATAAACCTTAAAGTACCAAATAAACAAAATTTTGTGCAAACAAACTTTGCATCTTAGTGGAGTATGCTAACAACGGCAAGCGTAATATCACTCAAAATTATTTCGTTTTTGAGGCTGTCTAAATTTGAATCTATATTCCAATGAATTTAACTAGGTTTGACTATTTCCAGATAACAATAAACAGTTTTAAAAATTGGATTTGAGACCTAAATTATTTAAGAATATACTAGATCTACGTACAAAGTATTTAAGAAACATTTATAGTTAAATGTTTTCACGCACAACCAAAATTATCTAATTTGAGTGAAATTTTGAGTACATACTAAATTATGAGATAAACCTTTGAACTTCACTCAAGTTGTAAGTGTAGGTGAACCTGTGTGACTTTTATTGATAGGTATGGAATTTAAATTGAGTGAAATGAATATCGTTTTTTATTTAAAAGTTTCTAAATTTAGTGGATATATTTTAATGTATATTTGGAACTTTTATTTAAATTTTACGAAATATTAGCTTAAATATTTCTAGCTAAGAATACTGAGAAAATCTAAAATTCAAGCGAAATTTAGAGGTTAAATAATTTGAGTCGAAATGCGCGTTATCAAAAATTGGGGAGGTTTTGCTCAATTTTGCGTTTTTAAAACTGAGTGAATTTTTTCAATTGTGATAAATTTCTAGTAAGAAATTATAAAAATTATGAGTGTTTTTTAGCTAATTACTCAAATTGTGGTCTAAACTTCGAATAAATCACTCAAAACTTAAAGATGTGTGTGCGTGTTATTTACAGCAGTGCAAACTTTAATGTAGGAAAAAGTAGAATTTTACTCGACCGTACCTTGAATGAAATTGAGTAGAATGAATTATTTTTTTTCATCTTGCAGTTTCAAGATTGAGTGGAATTTTATTTTTTTATATTCATTGTTGGTTTTAAAGTATTTTTGAATAAATCTATTATAGTAAATATACAATTCTGGTGAAATTATTATTAAAAATAATTTGAGTGAAATTATGAATCATAAATGTGCGAACTTTATTCATAAGTTTGAGGTTTGGTAATACGCACAAGCTAAAATAATTTAAATTTTATGTTTACCAAATACCTCTAACAGGTATATTATTCTTAGGCAAATTATTTTAATTTTCAAATTTTACTCAAACCTGTACTAGTCTAATACATTAGAATTTTAATCAAATTGAAACTGATAAAATGTTTTTAAACGCAGACAACATTAATAAGTGTAACGTTGGCTTGTTATAATATATTTATTTAATCAGAGACCCTCAACTAAATAATCTGTGCTGGTGTATATTGGCACACTTTCTCACTTAAAACTACACTCGATATTCGATGAAATTCAATGACACGATAAACACGTAACCCATTGTTCCCATTATGTTACTTTTATGTCGCTTTTGTGTTGTAATTCAAACAATTATTCTGCAGTGCACTTGATACATGTTTTTTGTTATCGTTCTAATACTGTAAAATCGTAACAAATTATTTGTTTAAAAAGATGAATGGCAAACGAAATAAATTATCAACATTTTTTTCGTCATCATCACCACAGCATCGCAGTATTTTGACCATGAAAATGTTCGTTTGAATGAATTTTTACACCAACCAAGCTCAACGTATAATAAATTGATTCATTAAATGCGAAAAACCGCAACGATTTTTTTCAACCGCAAAATTATATAGCATGAAGGGCGCCACATTTTTTTCTTAAACTGGGCAAGATCTTACCAGAAACACATATAAACCAAACGTTTTTTTATGATCAATTTATAAATAAATCGAATAATTTTTTGTTTAAATAAGCGCGAATATTTAGGTATTTTTGGGGTTTAGATCGTGGCGTCCTTGAACGACCTGTTTTCTTACTTATATACATACATGTGCTTAAGTAATTTACTTGTTTTGTTTTAATAAGAAATTATTAATTTATTTTAGTTTGAGATTGTAATCTGTGTATTGTCAAATACCTGTCATAACAGAATGTGCGTTGTCGGCAGATTAAATGATTTGATTGAGTCTATATAGTAAATGTTTGATACGTACGCAGTGCAGTAGGCAATTAGGGCAAGGTTTTTTGTTTTATTTAAATCTCATTTATATACATATAAAGCCCTCGCGCGGGTCCATGATCTTACATAAATCACTTTGAATCGTAAATAAACATCTCTCATTTGACATCTCGTCAGATCAAAAAAATAATGCGGTAGGTCAGTCACATATAAAAGCAAAGCTATTCAAAATGTCGATGTACCATCTGCAAAAAGCGTTTGAACAAACGCTTCGTTCTCCCGGAACCGCGGCTCATTCATCGGTTACTATTGAAACGACACCACTTAAGACCGAAATCCATAAAGGGTGTACGGGTAAAGCGCATGCGTGTGGTACAATAAAAAATCGAGTATTTAAACTAAAAGATCATGATGGCGGTAAGCAGGCGACCACAAATGGTAACGGCGGCAATAAACAAAACCATCGTAAGAATAGTTTAAGCTCCGAAACAATAAGTGATAGTGGTTCAGAGGTTTCAAATATAGAATTATGGAATTACAATAACGGTAATTTAATTATATAAATTTATATTTTATTAATGAAAACTATCAAGTAATTTATATTATTATGACCGCCTACCCATATATAAAATATATATACGAAACTACATGTATATTCAATAGTTATATCACCAACGCATAGTAATAATGGCGGTAATATGATGACAACAACAACACCAACTGGGAATGAAAAACAACAAAGACGTCGCACAACAGAAAATATAATTTCCGTTGACGAGGTGGACAAATGTTCAACACTCGCACCAGGTATTAATCACAATACCAATTTAAATCAACATGTGAAAAAATATAGTTTAGGAAGTCGACGCAATCGTTTGTACAGTGATGGCGATCAAGATGATGAGAACGAGGCGGATACTAGAAAACAACAGTATTTAAACGGTGGCCCCAATGGAAATTTGAGACGCAGCTTTCGTGGAAATTCGCGTACGTCACCGAACGGTAGTGGTAGTACGGTACGCCCGCCCTGGCAGAATGTATATTCGAAAATTGCATCGCCACTAAGTAGCAATGCACAAAATGATTTGGCTTTTGCGAAAAATACGCAACTGCGGTCATCGTATACATTTCGTGCGTCGCAACGTAAAAAGGGCGAGAATTGGATGAGTGTGTGGCAGAAATCGTTTTTTATGCGAAATGGCGGTGGCGTTTATAAAACGCTCGAGTCGCTGCTGGCTGATCAGGTAGAGTAGAATATTTTTATTATTTTTATTGTAACCATTTAAAAAATATTTGGTTAATCCTTACCCAGTTAACATGTTCAAAATTTCTCTTACATAATAATTTGTCCACTATAATTGTATCTATAAGATTGAAGTATATAAGTTAAGTTTTTCTCTTCATAAATTATTAAAAAAATCAATTTTTTATTTTTTATTTATTTATTTATTTAATATAATTTTCGATACACTTTTATAATTATATAAACTTTCACTTAACAAACAATCTAGATTACAACTAAATTAAAATCAACAATATAATTATGCTTCTTCAGAAAATATCATAAAGACTAATGCATGCCTTTCTACGTGCTATTCATATTACGGGCATTCTTAGTAACTAAGAGATAAGAGATGCCTGTTGCTCAACGTGTTGTTGGTGTTTGGTGTCGTTGCGATATTAGCAACATATCCCCTTTTCCGTGAGAACCAGGATGCAGCGCATGGTAACTCTTCCCCTCTTAAATTCGAATGTCCCATTCGATATTGGTTAGAAGAATGGTATTTCGTATAGAATCTTCTTTTATGTTGTTTCGTATTTGGGGTTTTCGATTGAGCGATCGCGTGACTCGTCGTCGTCGGTGGAGTGTTCTCGGTAATCTCGTTCTCGTTTACATTCCGTTGTTCTGTTTTGACTGGCCTTGCATTGTGGATGGCATTCGTGATTCGCAGGGTCCTTTTCCTTCTACATTTCAAGGTGATGATGAATATGGCAATGTTGATGCCAAAAATGCAGATTCCATAACCCACAGATTGCTGGATAGACGTCTGGTGCTGGAGGTATTCGATTCTATCTATGTTGTCGATATGTATGGCTTTCATAGTTTGCAATGAAAGAATTTCTTTAACTTCTTCTTCTTGAGATGTTGGTTGAAGAATTGCCGGCTAACGTTATTAAACTTTATCAGATAAGTGCCACTAAGCTTCTGGGTTTCGTTGCTTTCGCTGATGATGTCGTCGACTTGGTTGAGTAAAATTAGGCCCTCACTTATCTCGTATATTGTTGCAACGTGTTGGTTGTTTGTTTGGTTACATTTCGAAGAACGGCGTTTCAGCAAGTTTGGCAAGCAAGTATTGTTACTTCTATCTACAGTATTATTCTGATTACAAATTGATAGAGCATTAATTGTCCTACAGTCACTAGTGATCCCATAAATACCATTATGATTTTTTACAATATTTTCATATTTTAATGCAGTAATCTTGTTGTTGTGTTTGCAGGCTTTAGCACTAATTTCTCGTAAAGCTCTATGGTTGTTAGAGGGATATAAACAATGTAGAGTAGGCATAATTTATTACTTATGACTTTAATGTTTGCAAAGTCCAAAGCCTCTTCCGAGGTAGCGTACGGAAGATTTTCTTTCTCGATTATATCTATGGCCAATTTCGGGATTGGACATGATAAGTGAATTTATTACGCCTACTTTGGCCCAATGAATAGCGTACTTGATATTTATAATTTCTTCTTTCATTAATCTTATTTTACATTGAATAGTTAAAGCCAATTGATCGGATAATTTACTCTCTTTAGGAATTGCGTTGGCGATTTCGTTTGCCATCTTGGTAATATTATTAATCCTATCATTGTAGATTTGATTGATAACAACCTGTTTGTTGTTGTTCTCTAAAACATTCTTTATCTAGAAGTCTTCATGGTCCGGATTCCCCACAATCCATTTCCAAGCCGAGCCAATGAAGTCTAGAGAGCTTTTACTCTTATGGTGTGTTTTTAGTCCGTCCAGTAATGTCTGCAGTAGATTGAGCTCGTGGTCAAGGTAAGGATACATGGGGTGTATTGTAGTGATCTGTTGGTTCAGTATGTCCTGCATTCGGGTTATAAAATTTTGGTGGTTGTCTAACTCTATTACGTGAATTATTTTAAAGTTTCTGCTTTGTTTAAAATTTCAGTAAGTACGCTACTTACGATAACTATTTCCTGGGTATATCTAGGAGTTAATTTCGATCCTACCCTAATATTCTGTTTTACAAAAATGGTTTGCTCTATTTGGTATGTTATAATGGGTTTGCGTTTTTGTTGTGATATATCAGGTCCTGTTGTTGTTTTTGTTTTAGTTTTTTATGTTGTCAAGGCGGGCTAGTTCGAATTCTTCAGGGCTTACATTGGGGTGCCTACCGTAAAATGCCTCGACTGGTTTTTTCTTGATGGTCGAGTGTATTGAGTGGTTATTATTCATTGATTGCTCTTTCGAGCAATTCCCCGAAAGTTCGCTCCACTCTGTCGGCTTTCAAACACCTCATTATTTCTGAAAGTGTGGTGTGAAACCTTTCGACTTGGCCGTTAACTTCACTTTTATAGGGTGGTGTCCTAACTATTTTGATTTTCAGACCATCTTTCATCATAGATGTTATCGAACTTGAATTTAATGATTTCTCGTTATCTGTCACTACAACCTCGGGTACGCTAAAAATGAATGGAATATCTCTAAATGGTTGTTTAATGTCTTCGATCGCTCTAGATTGGATCGGTCTACAGAATGCTAGTTTAGTCAGTTTATCTGTTGCGGTCATAACCAGGTTGTTTTCGATTGAATAGATATCGATATGTAGGGTATGTACAGGATAGCTGAGAATGGGTGTAGGTTTTATTAGTTGGTTGTTTGGATGTCTGTCATACTTGCTTTCGTTGCAAGTGGATCACCTTTTGACGAGAAACCTAATTTTCTTGCTCATTCGCGGAAAATAATAGTTTTCAATTATTTGCTCTATATTTTCCTCCGCATTGCGATGTGCCCGTTGATGGACATCTAGTATTATGTCGTCTTGTTCCTTTTCGTTAGGGAGGTCTCGTACCATTACTTGGACCTTGCCCATTGTGTTAGGGTTTAAGTACCGCTTGAATATCTGTTTAATGCCTGTGTTGGAATTCGGTTTTATAATAATGTGGCGGAGATAATTTGGAAAGGGATTCTGTAATTGATAAGAGTCGTCATTGCCCTTATGTAGAACAATTTTATTTCGAAACACGTTCACTGGAGTTTCTATGGTAGGTGTCAAGTCATGAGCGGAGCTATCGTAGCTATGTTGCGTTGCCGTCATTGCATTTGATTCGGTGGAGAGAACTACGTAGCGCATCCGCTACGACGTTTGTGCGGCCTGGCTTATATTTGAGCGCGTAATTTTATTATTCGAGAATAGCTTTCCATCTCTTCATCTTGGCATTGTGGTTTTTATTGCTTAATGCATATGTTAACGGTGGGTGGTCAGTAAATATTTTGATTTTTCAGGCTCCGTGCAGGAAATTTCTTCGCTGCGTAATTCTCTTCGGTCTGGTCTAACGTTCTTGACAGGAATATAATTGATCTCTCTTCTTGAGACAATACTGCCCCAGTGCAAATTTTAACGTATCTGTAGTTAATTCGAAATCCTTCCGGAAATCGGGAAACGACAGTAGCACTTCGTTGGAGACGAGAGAATTTTTGATTTTGTTGAATGCCACGATTTATTCCTCGCCAAAATGTATTTGTTTGGTTTCTGAGAGAGTTTTGAACACATGTCTATCTTCCCCTGATGAAACGTCGATAACACCCGGCCATTCCTATAGGAAGGACCTAACTTCTCTTACTGTTTTGGCATAGGGAAGTTTGCGATTACTGTTAATTTCTTTCTGTTAGGTTTAATCCCGTTCTTCGAAATTATGAATCCCAGAAACTCTACTTCTTCTTGTAGAAACTCACATTTATCCAACTGAATCTTCATGTTGTCTTTTTCGAGGACTCTGAATATTACTTTTATGTTTTCAAAGTGTTCTTGTTCGTTTTTTCCAAATATGACAATATCGTCTATATAGACGTAGCATCACTTCCCTATATGCTCTCAGAGAATGTCGTCAGGCAGATACAGATTCTGGTTATAATTCTCTTTTTACACTATGGTAGCAAGTTATTAATTCGGTGACTAAAATTAATTTAATGACTTTGTTAATCCGTTGGTTATGGTTAAACTTTGTTTTATGGTTAAACTTTTATCGCTATCACAGCTAAGGATCATCTATTGCAGGCGTCCCTGTTTCGGCGTCAGTTAAGTTTTTCTCTTCACAAATTATTAAAAATAATCAATTTTTGATTCTTTATTTTGTTTTATTAATTTTTTTATTTATTTAATATAATTTTCGATACACTTTTATAATTATATAAACTCTCACTTAATTAGTTCTTATGACTAAATTGACTTAATACTTAACAATCTGGATTACAACTAAATTCAAATCAACAATATAATATTAAGGCATATCCGGCTCATTTTCTATAAACACTGACCGTGAAAATCAGATTTAAGTGCTGAAAATACTGAGCTTTGGCTCTAGAGTCAGCATTCTCCTTACCGTTAATGACACAATAAACTGGTACCAGAATTGTAACTCTGTTATCATAATTATTTTTTTGATGAATCAGGAATCAATCAAGGGGTGAAAGTAACTTCACAGTTTAATTCTTTTGACACATAAAGAGTTGTTACCCCATCTGGAAAGGCTGCACAATACGTATCCAGACTGTCGCTTTACAGTAGATACCGATACCAAAGGATAACTAAAGTGCGAACCATCTGAATAATAAACTTTAATATTTTGAACATTGAAACAACATTCCTCTCAAATGGTAAACTAGCGATTTAGAGAAATTGAGTTCAGATAAAAATCTCTAATTAACCTAACCGCATCACTTCCTGGAGTTGAACGAGTGGCATTTGTTGAGTAATTTTCAAGGTCATGTGAGAGCTCCTAATATATTTTATACTGGCCTGCGGCTGAGCAACAAAAATTAGTTCTTCTTCAATGATAGCCCTATTAAAAATTTAAATTTAACTACTGGTCACTACACAATAGATGCTTAAGTCACCTTAGATAGAACTAATGATTTGAGAATTGCAAAAAACTCTGTGGCATTCAAGATTGGATTTCCAAGATAAATTAAAGTTCAAAATGACACCCAGATGCCTGGATTAATATGATTTTTGGCTGGATTTACGTGAAAACTTGCTAAACAATAATAATAAAGCGAATCAAATTGTATTTATTTCAAAAACTCAATCTAAACGATTGCATTCGTCCGGCAGAGTTTTGTGAGCTTATGACTGACCAAATAATGCCAAAGAGAAACCTTACTTCGGTTATCTGCACTTTGACCACCTTCGTACTTCATTAACAGAAAATTGTAAATTAACGTATCTCGGCCTGGATAGAGCGGCGGAGTAGTTAAATTGACTTTTACGAAAAATTAAAACAAATTTAACAGAATTTATTTAGCAGATTTTTGAAGACCCAGCATTTTATAACTTTTATATTAATGTAAACTAAACGAATTTAATATGTTGTTAGTGTACTTAATTATATGAATTTTGTAAAAAGCCAAACATTTAGAATAAATAAATCAGATTTTTACAAACAGTCTAAGTCTCATTTAGAATAGTGGACAAGCTCCGACCCACGGTAGGCGCACTATTCCAACTATAAACATGCCATGGATGACATGCCACTTTGTACCATCCTTTGCTAAGCTTTCTTTGAGTTTTTCGTTTGCTTCCTTTATTCTTTCTCTTTCATGATTTGCGCCGATGAAATTGGTACCGTTGGCGCTATAGACATGTGTGCATAGGCCTCGTCTTGCTGTGAACCTTTTATAAGCTCCAATGAAGATTTGGATCCGTTGTTAAATCTGACGCTACTTCGATATGCACTGCTTTTGTTACCATACATATACGAGTAAATATGGCTAGATACCCTTTATACGATTTATGACCTCTGCCTTTAGTAGTTCTTACTTGGAAAGGGCCTGCATAATCTACCCCAGTTCTGGTGAATGGTTTAGTAGGGATGAGTCTCACTTCCGGTAGATTTCCCAAAAGTTGGTGACTTATTTTATTATTGAATCGATGACACCTAATGCATGCTCTTATCTGTTCTTGAGTTCCACCGCGCATGGTTTTTACGTGGGCTGCATCTATTATCAATTTTACTGCTGGATGCCCTGGAGGTAATATTGCTGGATGTTTTTCTTCATATGACAGTGTTGGAGAATTTTGTATACTTCCTCCAACTCGTAACACACTATTTTTGTCTACAAATGGATTTAGCGAGAGTATTTTGCTCTTGGTAGCGATCTCTTTGTTCTTCTTCAAGTGATTTATCTCCTCACTATATACTCTGTTGCTTGTAAATCCTTTATAATGTATATTAGTGCTACTGAGAGTTCTTCTGCTGTTATTGTTAAGGAATTCGGTATGTGTTGCTTTTTGATGCTCCTTGTAAACCGGAGCACGAATGCCGTTACTCTTTGTACTTTACTCAAAGTGGAACATCTTTGTAGCAGGTGAGTTAGTATTATTGAATTTCTCTAGGTAATCAATACTCTAATTGCCGTTACTTTCTGTTCTGGAGGATTGCTTAAACATAGTGGGTAGCTTAGAATTGGTATCGTTGACGCTTGTAACCATTTGGGCCCATGCCACCATAGTGGATGAGCTTGTAGTTGTTCTGGTTTTAAGCCTCTGCTGGCGCAATCTGCTGGATTGTCAGTTGAACTTACATAACTCCACTGCGATGGTTGGATCATTGTTTGTATTTGTGACACTCCTACAAATGTCTTGAATTTGTGTGGATTTGCTTTTATCCAGTTTAGGGTTACCATTGAATTTGTCCATGCAAATATAGTTGTTTTGTTAAACCCCATGTTTTGTGAAATGGATTGTAATAATTTGGACAGGGGCGCAGAACACCACATAATTCTAGTCTTGGTAATGGTACGTTGGTTTTGATGGGAGCCACCATTGTTTTTGCTACTATCAGTGAGGTTGTTGTTATGTTACCATGTACATCCATAACGGAGTAATGAACGACGGCTGCGTATGCCTTTTTGGATGCGTCACAAAATCCATGTATCGGTCCCGCACTATTGTTAGTGTGTTTTATCCAACGTGGGATCCTAATTTGTTCTATTTTGTGGAGTGCCTTCTTGTATTTCCTGGTCGCTAGTGAGGTTCGAATATATACCAAGTGTTTTTATGGTATTGTCTGATGAAATCTGTAGTTTATCATTATTCCGTATATTTTTATTTTTTTTTAGTTTAAAGCCAGCTTGTAGTACTTGAATGAGTTCCCTTTGCGCTTCAATACTTCATCCAAATTATCTCCCCCTGATATTACATCGTCAACATAAAAGTTTTTTACTAATATTTTTGCAACTAGAGGGTGTGTCTCTGCCTCATCTTGAGCCAAATGTTACAGTTGTTAATTGGGAATCTTTGAAAAGCATTGTTGCGAAATGCTTCCATACAATTTTTTGAAAGCGTTGATCGTGTTCATATATCTTGATTTGCCGATACATCTTCTCGATGTCGGCAGTGAATGCGAATTTATATATTCTAAATCGCAATATAATTGACATTAAGTCGTCTTGTATTGTCGGACCCACAAGCTGGTTGTCGTTGAGACTTGTACCATTGGACGTCTTTGCGGAGGCGTCAAAAACTATTCTAAGTTCTGTTGTTAGTCATCTTTTATTACTGCATGGTGAGGAATATACTATTCGTCTACATTGGACCCACCTTCTTCACAGGGTTTCATGTGACCCAAATCTATGTATTCTTGTATACAATTCTTATAGTCAACTGCTATCTTCTCTGATTTGTTTAGTTTCCTCTCCAATTGCAAAAATCTGGCTATGGCTTGATGTCTGGAATGACCTAATGGAGTGTAGTTTGGTTTTGAAAGGCAGACTAACCACATATCTTCCGGTTGAGTCTCTGCGTTGAGTTATTTTATAATGTTCTCCTGCTAGTTGCTCTTCGTGGTTCATTCTCTTTTGATCTGCGATTTTTTCTAATTTCCAGAATTTTTTTATATTCCTCCCAATTTCTGTTAGTGTTATCAATGAATGGATTTTGACAGTTTCGCGATTTGTTGGACCGAATATTATCCATCCAAATTCTTTGCATTGTGCGATCGGCTCTCCGCTTTTCCCTTTAGCTATTTCGTTTAACATTATCATTGGATAGAAGTCTGCTCCCAAAAGTATATGCATTTTTCCAGGTTGATTGTAGTTTGGGTCCGCCCATACCAAATCATTGATGTGTTTCCATTGCCAAACGTTGATTAGTTGATTTGTACCAAAAATTTGACGGGAACCTTGGTTCTAAATTACAAGTTATGTATTTATTTATTATTCCTGCATTAATTTCTCCAATCCCTGCCAATTTTACATGCGTTGTCTTGTACTGTAGATTAAGTCTCTTGGCGGCTGCTTGTATGATAAATGTTCCTTGTGAGCCCGGATCAATTAAAATACGGACACATTCAAGTTTGTCTTGTCCCACCTTCATTACTGCTACAGCTGTATCAAGGAGTGTAAGCCCTTGATTTGATGGGTTTTCTTTATCATTTCTCATGATCTTAACCGCTACTTGTGTTGTTAAAGTTGTTGTTTTACTTTTCGTTTGATTTGTTCCTTCTGAGCTATGCAGTAGCTCATGATGGTTACCACTGCATTTAATGTACCGTGTTGGTGTAGTGCATTGGCGTGTGGTATGATTTCCAGAGAAACAACGTCTACACATTTGTAATAGATTTACTAATTGATTCCTTTGAAAAACGACATCTTTTTGAAGTTTATGTTGTTATACAATGTGGTCCACCACATTGTTTGCATAATGTTATTGTTACTAAAAATCTCTTAAGTTTTGATTGGTTGTTGTAGTAATTTGGTTTTACTCGTTTTTGATCCGCTACTGCTTGTAGTCCGTTGAAACTTTTTTCTAAGAATCTTAAAAATTCATCTAATGTTTGAATTTCTTTGGGATCTCTTATCGATGTTTCATACAATCTTAATGTTTCGCTGTCTAGTTTTTTTAACTTTAAATGTATGATTAGTGGATCTCATGTGGAGGTGTCCACATATAATGTTTGCAAGCCGCTGATGACTTCTTTGATTGTATCATGAAATGACCTAATTTCATTTGCTGACTGTTATGGATGATTGGTCTAGCAAAGTGGATAGTTGAGCGGTGACTAATAATCGCCTATTGTTGTATCTCTCTTTGATGATCTCCCATGCTTTGGAGTGGTTCTTCTCAGTACATTGTATGTGGTTAACCAATTTTGCGGCTTCTCCTCCTAGACTCGTTTTTAGGTAGTTATTTTTTTGAATTTGTGAGATCGAGTTGTTGTCATGCACCAATCTCTCAAAAATATCTCGAAATACCATCCATTTATTGCGATCGCCATGAGGAATTTTTATTCTTGGCAATTTAATATCGTTGTGTTGTTGCGGCGTTGGTTCATCTTTTATTTCGAGTCCATCCAGTTGTTCTTACATTTTTATCACTATTTCTTGCCAACCTCTTCGATATTTTCAAATTCTCGGTTGTTTATATATGTTTCTATTTCGTTCTGTTCCGTGTCGCTTTCTAGGATGCCGTCGTGCCATGTAGCGATGCCCCTAAAATAGTTGTTAATTAATTGCATTTTTTGTTTATAAAATGCCCTTGTTTTTGTTGTTTTTATGTCGACTTCCAATGTTCTTATGTGGTTGTTCAACATTATCATTTTTCCCCGTATTTTTTGAATGAGTTTTAATGCGGGTTAGATCTCGCTTTTAGTAGAGTTTATTGGTTGTTGTTTACACTTCCGCTCCTACATTTAGTCAAGTAACTTTTGACGATACTGTCCTACGGCTTGAGACCATTTTTGCCTATCCAACCAATAATGGTTCGTGTTGTCTGATGACGCAAAATTTTTAGTAATGATTGCGCCATTCTCATTAAACTGCCTCAATTTTGTCTCTAGTTCGGTTAAGCGTTGGTTTAAATACTCCTCGGTTTTTCGGGAGTCTCCATCTTTCCCGTAATTAATTATTTGCTTTTCCATGGCATCCCAAAGTTGTTGCTGGATGTTTACTAGCTCTTCGAACGTTGTCATATTCGGTAGATTTTGGGAGGTTCGATGTGATCCGTTGAGATTGATGGTCCCAATAATTCTTCAAGTTGTTGTTTGACGAATAAATCACTGTCCCGTAGTCGTTTGTGACTCCGTAGATTGGTTTTGTTTTCAATATGATTTTTCCAGTTGTCGTTGAAAATTCAGTCGAATACTTTATTTCATCGACGAAATATTCTTCTAGTTGTTGTTTGAAGAATAGTTTACTGTATTCCAAGTGTCGATTCTTATTTGCTGGCTTCGAAGGCTCAATCCTTATGTGTACCGAAAAATTTTACGGCTCGAAGGACCAATGTTTGTTTTTTAGTTCGAATAGTGCGCCTACTGTGGGTCGGAGCTTGTCCACTATTGTAAATGAGACTTAGAATGTTGGTAAAAATCTGATTTATTTATTCTAAATATTTGGCTTTTAATTCATAATTAATTTATAATTAATTTTGTAATTAATAATTATATTTATAAATATAATATAATTAATTAATTATTTAATTAAATTAATTTTGTATAGCTACCGAAATATGATCTATTATTTCCCGATTTATATATAAATTTTATTAGTGGAAACAATAATGATACCTAAACCGATATATATATATATATAAATAAATATATATATATATATATATATATATATATATATATATATATATATATATATACATATTTATATATATATATATATATATATATATATATATATATATATATATATATATATATATATTATAAGTGACAAAAATGAAAACCTATTCGTTGGTTTGAATGGTGTTTGTCATGTTCGCTGGTCTGAACACTGAGTTTTCTGGAATCGGTCATAGTGTGTAAATTTACCGAATTAAAAATTGTCGTGAGGCAACCCCAGATCTTTTAATTTTTACCTGGTTGACTGTTTTGAATAGGACGATTTATTCATTTTCAGAAAATATATGGCCACACTTGGTAACATCTCTGAGTTTTCTGGAATCGGCCATAGTGTGGCAAGTATTTTGACGAATATTAGAATATTCATTAAATTTACCGAATTAAAAATTGTCGTGAAGCAATCCCCTTTTATTTTGACGTGGTTAACTATTTTGAATAGGACGATTCATTCATTTTCAGAAAATATATGGCCACACTTGGTAACATCTCTGAGTTTTCTGAAATCGGCCATAGTGTGGCAAGTATTTTGACGAATATTAGAATATTCATTAAATTTACCGAATTGAAAATTGTCGTGAAGCAATCCCCTTTTATTTTTACTTGGTCAACTGTTTTGAATACGACGATTCATTCATTTTCAGAAAATATATGGTCACACTTGGTAACTTCTCTAAATTTTCTGGAATCGGCCTTAGTGTGGCAGAGACTTTGAGGAATGTTGGAATATCCGATAAATTTACCGAATCCAAAATTGTCATGAAGCAACCCCAAATCTTTTTATTTTAATGTGGGTAAATTTTTCGAACAGGACCATTCATCCACTTTCAGAAAACATATGCCCACACTTGGTAACGTCTCTGAGTTTTCTGGATTCGGCCATAGTGTGGCAAGTATTTTGAAAAATATTTAAATGTGTATGAAATGTATATCCTAATTCTGGTGTGGAACCATTCCAAAACTATTTATTTTAATTTGGTTAACTGTTTTGAACAGCTCAAGTTGTAAGACATCATATGCCTTTACTTGATGCCATCTCTTGAGTTTTTTTTAATTAGCCATAGTGTCGTATATGTGTATCATTTCAAACATTTAAAGAATTATTTTTTTTACTCGTAATAACCCAAACTTTTAGACTAGAATTATTATGATAAAATTTGATCCCGGTATTTGCATGAAATTTACATTTATGGCGATCTTTTTTTTTTTTTTAGTAAAGGTGTTAAATAACACACTTTTATTTGCTACACTTTTTAGAAATTACACTTTTCGCTAATTTGTGTAGCTACACATTTCTTTAAAAACTTCACACAGATCCTTATATTAAGTAGCATTTCTTACCTCCAGAAATAATTAATTTTAATTAATTTAAAATTTTACCAAAATTTGGACACGACTCTTCATAATATTGTATGAAGCAGTAAACAATAGGACCGCGGTTTATCAATCCGATTAAAATCACGTACCGAAATAATTATTTTAAATGATTTGATCCGATATTAACCATGTATGTATATATGAAACAGGTTTCAAATCGGCAATAATTTTTGTATGTTAAATCTGTCGGCCTGCATCCATCGATATACATAAATAAGCCGCGAAATTTCGAAACATGAAATTCAATTTTATTGATATTCTCGACGCGGTGTATAACCTTTGTAATTAAATAATCGATTTTTCATTTCAAAATAAAAAATCTTAAAAAAGTACAAATTACAGTCATGTGTATAAGAAGTAAAAATACATCGTCTTAAGGCTAAAATAAATAAGAAAATAAAAATGTTATTTAAAACATTCCCCTCTTGATATAGTGCGCGATTAAATTATCACAAAACCAATTTGTGTGCTCGCTATAAAGTCATAAATACTTAACCCAACTGGGGACTGTTTGTTAAATAGAAATCACTAACACCTAATATAAATGATCACACTGTTAGATTTAGATTTTTATCTTCGTCTATTTTTAGTGTGTCAAGTCATTGACATTCTCGCGGTGGATATTTATGGCTGTATACTCTTTCATAGCATTTCACTTTCATTATCAGCGTTCACGCGCGCCCACACATAAAAATTCATCTAAAATTTGTTCGTTAAGAATTTATTTTTTGTGTGGTGTATGCATGTCGAATCGAGAACCCTTGATCTAAATGGTGTTTATGTATTTGTAATAAAACCTAACTATGTATATAATCTTCGTTCGTTATCAATCAACTCCCGTCCACTTTCATTTTAAACCATAATTTGTATGTTTATGTTTTGGAAAGTTTAATCTAATTATGTTCAGATTTATTTTGTGCTTTTTAGATTTAAGTAACACCATTGTTTTCTGCGTTATGCGTTAAGTAGTTTCTCAGGCGTGATAAAGAAAAATAATTACCGATTATTAGTTAAATCTTAAAAATATTCACCTTACTATAAAATTATAAAATACAGACATTGCGCATGTGCAATTTACGTTACACGTTTTAATGACTTAATTTTTTATTTTTGCGACTGCATCTTCGCGCAAACATGCAATTTGCTCCTATATTCGACAATTTCGTATGTGTGGCCTCTAATTAACCTCATTCGAAATATGTGTGCGTGAGGTCTGTGTTTTCAGCAAAGAGTGATAATCACCATATATGTACCTACCTGTGTACACCAAACTGGATTTCGCTATATGTTATTCCGAGAACCGTAATTTGATCGATTCTCGTTGTTTTTTTGTTTTAGATGCAAAATACGTACAAGACATTAATCTTGCATCTGATTTGCCAATGGCAATCTTATTTATTTATTTATTGACAAGCTAATAAATGAATAAATTATAGATTATTTACGAAGCAGGGGTAAAATGGGTGTATATGGCATATTTTAATATTCAATTACCGTGTAATATATGTATTAGATGTGGAGGATGGGGTTGTACCTATTTGCAATTTTCTTGGAAGCGATTTGAGTCAATTGACGTGCAATTAATTTCAAACGAAATGTTGTACGTATTTTGTAATATTTAAACGGAATTGAATAAATGAAAGTATTCCCAATACAAATCAACAATTAGGCGAGGTAGATTGCCCGAACTAGATTACCTTAAATATCAGGAATTTCCTATTTTTTAGTTGGCTGGAACCCAAGCAGGTTCCGCACTCAACACAACACTGGACCCATGGTGCAAACCGAGGATTCTATTATAATACTTAAATGCGCTCGGCAGCTTTGGCAAACTGCATATGCTTGAACCAAGGCAGGGAACGTAGTTAACCTACATTGAGAGATTTATATTTAAGAAACCGGGTTCGAGCTACCTCGAAAAATTGACAACCACAAGCAAAGTGAATGCTGTCATCGTCTTTTTCAAGGCAGTTGACACACAAGGAATTTTGAACTAGCCCCATTCGTGGTAAATGTAGTTTAAAACGGCCGTGACCGATGAAAACTCTTAGCTGATCTTTCTTCAAAGTTACAGCGTACTTTGCCATTCGGAAGGTAGTGGAAGCAAGCCAATTACGTATTGCCTGGTAATTAATGTAGTTCTTATAACTTTCTTATGGTAATTAAAGATCAAAAATGCCAGTTCCAATGAAATCCAGAAGTGAGCCTATCTAATTTCTGTCAATGTCACAGTGAGCCGGAGCCTACATAACCCTGATACTATTGCTAGAGCAACGCAGGCTAATAAAATGATTAGAGTCCTTGACCAGTTTGGAGGTGCTCAAAGGATTCCGCAAAAAATTGAACACATATTTACTATCTGTATACAGAATTATATCTTCGTCTAAAATAGCGAGATAAGTAGCATCAATTGCACAATGAGTGAGTGCTTTCAGCTTGGCTTGGAATACCCTGCAAAACCCGCACTAAATTCAGAGTGAGAGCCGTCGGCGAAAAACACTAGCGACTCAGACACCCAGTTATTGAAGTTTCAAGACATCAATTAAACTCGACCGGGGTATTTATTCCACACGCCAATTCACTGCGATCTAAAGGCAGCGAAGCAAGCCGTGCCTAGGATGAACGATAGCAATGGAGAAGAAATAAAATTGTCTGCAGTGCAAATGCAGAGGAGTCAAAGATATAGCACCGATAACAGCACGCCATACCTTGTAGACTGATAAGTTTCGCAATAACGGAGTTTGGTTTAACCACAATCCTCCAAACAACAGAAGCGTAAAGTAGGTGGAACCCGTGATTTGTAGATGAACTTCAGTATTTTGAAATTCAAGTCCCATAATTTCCCAAATACTCTTCTAGATTGGCAAAAATCGCAGTGGATTTTTAAAGTTTGCTTTCAAGGTGAATTTTTCAGGAAATCTTACCGTTTAAAATTACATAAAAATGTTTTACTGTGTCAAATTTGGCAATCGTCTCCGCAAAAAGAGAAGGAGCAAACTGTTTGTTAATAATACAACTTCTAATAAAGACTAGCAGATTAGTTTTAGACGCATTAACATACAAGCTCTTCTCAAGGTACCACATTTCTACAGCTTGAAGAGCGCATTGCATTAAGTCAGATAAGGTTACCCACAACCAAAATTAGTAGTAAGCGAAACCGAAGTATGAATGATGGTTTGGTCGATGCCAAAATTGGTGGAGGCCTCAATGATTGTAGAAAAATATATACTGTCAAAGGCATCCGCAATATCCAGGAAGGTGCCCACAAAAAATTTCTTAACCCAGTGGTCTTTCAATTCTTGTAAGTTCATGAAGGGCAGTTTCACACGATTTTCCAACTCTGTAAGCATGCTGAGTGGGAGGATAGATAATTGATGGTCTCTAATATATCTGCCAACAATTATTTCCAAAGCTTTAAGGAAAGTTGAAAAAAGATTAATAGGCCGAAATGTCCTGGGGTCGGTATAATCCAACTTGCTTCCGTGATGAAAACAACCTTAATCCTGTTCCAAGATTGTGGACCAGTTCCAAATCGATGCATGCTTGAAAGAGTAGAAAGTGTAGAACTGCTTTATAGGGTGAGAAAGAGATTAAACTCCAATGCAAACTGTCGCGAGTGATGAGCCTGTTAGATGTGTCAGAAGTAACAAATTCAGGATTGATTGCGTCATACCCATGAAAATGCACTGAAAGCAGTAATTTAACAATTTTCTTTTGGAAGAAGCATATCTGCCATGGCTTCCACTCAGCACATGTGTGTGCAAGATTCATTTTAACCAGAGACCTATTGAGCCTAGAGACTGCAGAAAGTCTATTAATCTCTTCGCAGAAGTTAATCAAAGATGACGTGCGAGTGCATATAATTTTTTTGAGATGCTAAAAAATTATCCTAATCAACCTGAATGTTAGATGTTTTTTCTTTATTTTTGAGGCTCCTCGCGGGTTTCCTAAGTTTTTTAAGATTAAAACACCTAAAAGGCTTGCTCCGAGTTTTTGTTTGGTAATAAGAGCACAAGATTAGCAGCAATTTAATGCTTAACTTCTTATTAGTCTAAGGTTTAAGAGTAGGACTTTTAAAGTTTATGCTAAGGGAAATGCACTTACTGAATTGATGAAAGGTAGCTCGCAGCATTTGTTAAGTATTTCAAGGTCAGACGGGTTTATAGAGTTAAGCAGAGACAAATGCCGGTTATTAATATTCGAGTTACGCCATAATGTGTGATGAGCATTGGCATCGCGACCTATCTCTAAAGGTACATGGAATGCTACTAAACTCCTTCGAACCATAAGGTAGATATACTGTTGCTACCGCCAATGATTTGCATTAATTCGTCGATTCAACATACATATGTTGAGCTGCATAAGAATTTCGATAGTATTATGGGAAATAAAAACGCAAGCTCTAACCTTAACGTGGGACCCTTTTTAGATTCTGCCAACGATCTAGTCTAGAAACCACACCGTCGATAAGGTCTGAGATGCAACAAGCAGCAACTTAAGCTCAAAAGATTCAGTTTTGCTATGATATAAGTTTATCTGTCTCAGTTTAGAGAAACATGAGGTAGTGAATGAACTACGCCTCTGAAATAATCCTACAAAGGATCGTATCATGGAAATAGCGAATCCCGGCAAATTCCACGGAAAGCGTGGGCGCTTACGTTTTAAAAGCGCTTCCAGATTTCAACCTACTAGAGGCTAGATTAGGGATGCGGTCACCGTACGATTTTGGAACCTCTCAATCCAGATATTAGTAATATTGAAGATCTCTAACTCGATGTCGGCTAATAAATGGGATCCCAAAAAGAACGGGAATAAAAATGGTTTTTTGTTGTTGTACGCTGCGAAATTAAAAAATATTCAATCCAGAAACAACATCATCAAGAAGGTATATGATTCCTGAATCAGGCAAATATTTAAAGAAATCAAAATTATTAATTTAATTATTGAAAATAATAATCTTTTAATAAAAATATATTTAAAAAAGCCCCGGACATTTTATTGGAGTGAAGTTAGGAGGATAAAAAATATCCGGATGAGCAGCATGGAAGAACACGTCCAGTAGTAAAGTAAAATTTTGACAAACCAATGGCAACTGAAAATAAAATTAAAATTATCGACGGAGAGCGGCGATATAAGCCGTATATCTGTTTGGGGAGTTCGTCATGCACGATACCATTTGGTTCTAGTTTCAGGAAAATTCGTTTAAGGGGTCTTTCGGTGAGGTCCGAAACCCTTTATTAATTTTTTTCCGGATTGATTTTTATCGATTAGGATCTATTTTCGAAAATTGCGATGAGGCGATAAGGGTTTTTTCAGGAATAGATTATAATGGGTCCTAATGGGTCCTAATTATGAGAAAATTCGTTTAGGTTGTCCTTATTTAGTAAGACAGAGTCTCATTTAAAAATAAAAAAGTAGATTCGAACGATTTTTGGTAAATATTGGTGAGCGGGGTTTTTGAGTGCCAGGAATCGATTCCTATGGGTTTTTAATCATGGTGGTTCTTGGGTTTGCATTTTATTTGACTTGAATGATTTTGTTGCGTCTTGTGTTTCTTTTTAATTAAATATCTTGTATTATATTCCATCATATTGTGGAATGTGTTGTTGGTTGCGTTACGATGGCACAGTAGGGTTGCACTAATGGCATCTTTTTGAAAAAGTTAGTTGCGATGAGTAAAAATAATGATTTATAGCATTCGCTTTCTGACTATTGTTTTGACCTTGGCCTTCTTTTCACATTTGCTTCCGCCCCAAACGATTTTAACATCGTCGAGCCCGGGGTTTCTTGAATTGTGAGTATTTTTCGGCTTGTACGTCTTTTATAAACATTTACAGAAGGAAGTGTTTTTGAGTACCAGAACGCGATTACGATGGGTCATGATTTCGGGACAATCCATTTAGGGGGTCGGTTGCCCACTTTTTTATGTTTACACGATTTTTCCGTTTTTTCTTGTCTCGCACGATTTTTATTAAAAATTGGCGTAAGAGAGTTTTCAATTGCTAGGAATTGATTGCGGTGGTTCCGGATTTCTGGAAAAATCGTTTAGGTGAGGTCAGGCCCGTTCCTTTTCTGTAATTTTTCTTCGGCTCGCACGATTTGTCTAAAAATTAGTGAGGGAGGGGTTCCGAGTGCCAGGAGTCGATTGTGATGGGTGCTAATTTCGATAAATCCGTTCACAGGGTCGTCCGATGGGGCTCAGATGATTTTAGAAATTTTGCGGGAAAAGTGTTGTCGAATACCTGAAACCGAATGTGATGAAGTCATCCGGTGGGGGCCAGGCTCCACTATTTATTTATTTCGCACGCTCGATTTAATTAATAATTGGTAAAGAGGGAGATTTTAAATGCCTGAAATCGATTCGATGGGTTCTAATTTCTGGTAAATTCGGTTAGGAGATCCTTCGGCAGGACCTGAGACTATCTTATTTTTTTTGGCTTTATTGATTATGTGCCTCATTTTTTTGAAAAAAATTGGCTCGAGTACCACGAATTGATTCCGATGGGTCCTTACGCATGAGCGTTCTTGGTAGGACTTGTTAATTCTTTTAACATTTTGTTTGATTTGACTGGGTTTTCGAATGGAATGAGACAGAGAGTTGATTTCGGGATAATTCATTTAGGAGACTTCCGCATAGGCAGTCATGTTGTACCATGTTGTGTACTGTCCACAATGTGCCTTATCTCGCATCATGTTTTTTGAGATGTTGTACTATGTTATGGAGTGTTGCGTCATAGTGCACCATGTTGCGTAATGTTTCACCATTTCTTGCTTGATGTTGCATTTTGTTGAGTGATGTTACACTGTGTTGCGTTCTGTTGCAGAATGTTACATCATTTTGTGGGATGTTGCTAGATGTTGCATGAAGTGTACCATATTGCTTCGTATCGGGCGATTTTTATAGAAATAGGTGAAAAGGGTTTTCAAGTGCTAAGAACCGATTGTGATGAGTTCTAAATTCCAGAAAGTTTGTTGAGGGGGTTCACAAATAAGATATGGGTCGCTATTAAAAAATCGGCTCGAACGATTTTGATAAAACATTTGAATCATGATTTTGGGAAATTTGTTCAGAGGTACTCCGGTTTAGCCGTTATGTTGCGTCTTGTTCCACAATATAACTAAGTCATTTCTCAATCGAAGGAAACGGAACTCTGGTTAATGATGAAAATATGAATCTAATATACGTTTTGGATAAGCCTCTGGAAAATTATTAATTTAAATTAACGTAACTCTGTATGTTAAAAATAGGGTAAGATCCAAAATAAGTTCCGTACGTACGAAGGTCTTTCTCAATCGAGTATGTAACTCGGTTGGTACTAAGAAAATATCCAATTTGATTGAAAAACTGTCGATTCTTTAAATTTAATAGAAGAATTGTAATCATAAACATTTTCGACTGCAGAGATATTTTGCAGATTTACCTTTCGCTATACTGCGAAGATAATAAGTCCGATAAAGTGGTTCACAGACTGGTTAACTGATTTGAATGAAACTGTATACTTAAACTGTTTTCATAAATTGGAGGTCTCGATGAAATTTGGTAGAGAATTCGGTCCATCAAAAATGTGACGTTTCCGCAAATATTTTAAAAAGTATAGCATCTGCGGAAAAAACAATTGAGAACTAAAAGATTCTAAATTAACTTGGTAACAAAATATTTTTTTTTGAAGAGGAAATAACCGAGTGATCGGCATAAAACTTCATACTTAAGGTTTTCTGATAGGTTGGCAGCTTCCAGAGAAATCTGGCGATAATCGGTTTATCGAAATTGGTAGCTTCCATAGAAACTTTTTCGTTTCTCGCCAATATTTTAAAAACATTTACAAAACTCCTAGTAAAAATTAGTTTTTGTTGATTTTCTGGGAGTTAAGCGGAAATGACGATTTGGCATAACTTTTTTCATAGCACCTTTCTCGTTTGTTTTTCCGATCCAGCAAATTTCTTATTCGAGAAGAAATAACGGATCCTTGGGGTACAGCATAGAAAATGATGGTGCATGAAAATAAAATAAAATTTGTATAATTATTTGGCGATGTGCTAATTTAACATAATATTATTTAATTGTTTTTAATTCAAAATTAAAGAAGCAACTTAGTTTCGATTTTTTATAATGTGTAATGTAGTTTATATTTTTTGCGATATTATAATTAAAAATTAACGTACGAATTGTGAAACATTTATACTTAATGGCTCAAAAAACTTCCAATTCAACCAACTTTAACCATGTAAATCTTCACTGATTCACGTTGAAATAACAAGTATAAATAAGTCCCAAAATCCTACTTAAACACTCTTGTTTTTTATGTTTAAAATTAATTAGCATTATACAGGTACAATTTGTCATTAACCATTAGCCGACATTTTATTGTCGACAATTTGTCGGTAAATTTGTTGTTATCATGTTGTCATAACAAATTTTGGTTTTTAGGGTTTAATTACATATTCTGGCTTGTTGGGTACCGATTTATCTCAAAACTCAAGTAAAAAAGAAATAGGTTTTGATTAATTTTACAATGAATAAAAATTTGCTCCAATCATAATTATACTTACATACTACAGGCAAGAATTGGATGGATTGGGTTTCCAATAAGAGTGATATAATTTCTTTAAAAAAAACACTTTAATTGTTAAGGAAATTGAAATGTTTTTTATTTAATGTGATGTACAATCGATACAATTAAGTTCTGAATAAAACATCATTCAAATGGCCTTCACGACTTCTTCTGCAAGAACGAATTCGATGAACCCAATTTTCGAGCACTTCAATATTGACTTGTGAAGCTTGAAGAGAGTTTGGTTTATTGCTAAAGACCAATGGCTCCAAATAACCCCAGAAGAAATAGTTTAATGGTGTTAAATCACAACTTCTTCGAGGCCATTCAATATCACAATTTCTTGAAATAATCGAATCTCCATACTTTTCTCGCAATAATTCAATTGTTGCACTTGCTGTGTGGCAAGTAACCCCGTCTTGTTGGAACCAAATGTTGTCAAGATCAACTTCTTCCAATTTCGGCCATAAAAAGCTGGTTTTTCATCGATCTATACCGATCTCCATTGACAGTAACGGTGTTGCCAGCTTCATTTCGAAAAAAATATGGACCGATGATTTCACCAGACCAAAAACCACACCAAACTGTCAATTTAGGTGAATTTAATGGTTTTTTATGAATAATTTGTGGTTTTTCTTCGCACCAGAATCGACAGTTTTGTTTATTTACCGCACCACTCAGATGAAAGTGAGCCTCATCGTAGAAGATGATTTTCTTAAAAAAATCGTTATCGTTTTCAAGTTGTTCCAAAGAAAAATCAGCAAAATCACTACGTTTACGGTGGTCCAATCTCTTCAGTTCTTGAGTGAGAACAATTTTATGCGGTTGCAAACCCAAATCCTTTCTCAAAATCCGCCAGGTTGTGGTTTGAGACAGTCCCAATTCTTAAGAACGTCTTGGAATCGACAAATTGCGGTATTCAGCAACACTTGCCTGAACGGAATCAATATTTGCATTACTTCGAGCGAATCTTTGTCGTATTGACACTTCAACATTATGTAAAGAAAATGTACGCTCAAAATTTTCAACAATTCGACGAATAGCGAGCAAACTTGGACGATTATTACGACTATAAAATGGCAAAAGTGCCACGAAAAGTTGCAATTGGAGAACGATTATTTTGATAATAAAACTGAATAAATTGTAAACGTTGTTCTTGCGGATATCTCACCTTGATGAAATTGTAAACATTATTGAATACAATGAAACAAAAAATGACAGATCATGACATATTACAAATGGCCGAAACGTCACTTAAAAATCATATCATTCCTATTGGAAAACCCTATATTTGGAAGGAGCATTTGGTGAACATTGTTTGTGAGTAAAACTAAAATAAGTTAGTTTTGCATTAGCTGTGTCTGCAACATTTCATTAGTTTTAGCATTGTATAATTTACATTGCTAATTTTGTTGGAATCTTTACCATTTTTAAAAATTAGTTATACTGAACAACTTGTTTTACAGTTTTTAGAAACTGGGTTGCTTAGTCCCACTATAGTCTTTATTGCACACCTTATGTTGCACTCAAACAACTCAAAATACCTTTTAGCCATAAATAATTTTTAATCACCTTATACCTACGGAAATTACCTATAAACATCGATCCGTATACAAATTATACGCGCTCGTAAAATAATAATATATTCATTCTAAATCAATAAAAATTAGCATAAATTGTAATTTCAAAAATAATTGCATGTTGCACACACAGTTAATTTCAGACAACAAAAAAATAATTATTTGTTTAGTTTCATTAGAAAAAAAAACAAGAAATTGAAATTAATTTATTTAGTATTTATTAATAATTACTCATTATATAGTTAATCGCTCCAATAATTACAGCGTAACATATAAGAAAGTAAGCAGTATGCCCGCACCACGAAATTGATTTACAACTAAGTATCCAATCTCTAAACCGACGAATTGGAAAAAAATCGCACGCACTCCCAGCCGGTAATGCATCATTGCGTTGATAAATTTATCCGCTTTAATAAATTCTTACATCTCCTACTTATAAGTCACACACCTATTGAATGCAGTTCTTTTATGCCACAGACATTTAAAAAATGTTTTTATTTTTATTTTTCCCAATTCATTAATTTCTAAATCATGCGTGTGATTTTATATGTTCGTAAATGTAAAACAAAATGATGAGCCCCAAAACGAGATGCCATTGAACTGTTTATTAGTTACACATGCAACGAGTTTCGTATTTCGTTGTTTTGAACACTTGGATCAACATTTCGACATCATACGTAAGAACAATGTGATTCAATTGGGAATTTGTAGTCTAGATATGCATTCAAAAATCTTGTGTGCTGCATGAATGCACGGAATTATAATTTTTAGGTTTGCTACTACAACACATTGCGGAACCGTTTAAAATTGTACACTACACACTCGTATATATTTATAACTTGAGGCAGGGGTGTACCTATATATACCGGGTGTTTCTTTTAAACTGAGACGATCAAATATCTCGAAAAATAGCCACTCTACGGAAAAAATTTCCATAATCAAAATTTAATCATACCGCGGGGGAAATACATTAGTGCAAAAAAAATAGTCCCCCACCCCCCGCTTTGTAGGTGGGGCGGGGATAGCTTTTAAACTAAGATATGAAGCCATATTTTTAATTGCAGATACTGATTCTACGACTAAAAGTACGTATGATTTGAATGAAATATTTTGTTCGGTTCATGATAGATGGCGTTGTAATCGACGAAATTCAATTTTTTTCAATTTCTCCTTCTTAGAACACACGCATTCGATTCTGCAATACGTTTGAAATAAAAAACATCACGTTTTCATTGGAAATACTCGAAATTCGCCATCAAAACAATTTATTCAGTTTTGTAAATCACATTTAACGTTTGTGTTATTTCTTATCTTCATGTTTTTCGTAATTGCAAAATAAACGATAAAATACTTTAGAATGGAGCGTTTAACTGTGCCAGAGAAAATTGAAATGGTTCTGGTTTATGGAGAAGCTGGCGGAAATCTTGAAAATGCTGTTGCTATTTACGCTCAACGTTTTCCGGATAGGATTCGTTCACGTGCTTCATTTGACCGTACTATCAAACAATTTATTACTGATGTTACTGAAATGTTCAACCGAAAAAGAGGACCTGTATAGCAACAGTCACTGGAGAAAATAATGAAATTGCTGTATTGGCAGCAGTGGCTTATAATCCTCATGTTAGTACACGAGAAATAGTTCGCGATTCCGGATTGTCCCTCACCAGTGTTTGGAGAATTTTAAAACGGCACAAGTATCATCCATATCATGTGTCTTTACACCAAGATCTTCATAGGCACGTGTAATAGGCACGTGAACAAAACCCCAATTTTTTTCGTTGCGTAATGTTCTCTGACGAATCGTCTTTTACAAACCATGGTACGGTTAATCGACACAACATGCATTATTGGAGTGTTACAAATCCGCACTGGTTTCGTAAAGTTGATCATCAGCGTCCTTGGACTGTCAACGTGTGGTGTGGAATAATTGGCAACAAACTCATAGGCCCCCACATTATTGAAGGCAACTAGAATGGTCAAATGTACCGAAACATTTTGGAAAATGAAGTGCCAATATTACTTGAAAATTTGAGCTTAGAAGTGAGACGGAACATGTGGTTTCAACATGATGGTTGTCCTGCACGCTATTCGATGGTGGCACGTGAAATACTTGATCGTGATTTCAATGGTCGCTGGATTGGTAGAGCTGGTCCGGTAAATTGGCTTGCCAGATCACCAGATCTTACTTCGCCAGATTTCTTTTTGTGGGGCTATATCAAAGACAAAGTTTACAAACAAGAACCAACAACACGTGAGAACATGATTGAGCAAATCAGAAATGCGTGTGCTGAAATTCAACCAGACACACTTCTCAGTTGTGTACAATCATTTGAAATGCGTATTAATAAGTGCATTGAAGTCGCAGGCCATCATTTTGAACACTTATTTTAGGCTAAAATTATTTTATTCACCTGCCATTTACATTAATAAATTGTTTTGATGACGAATTTCGAGTATTTCCAATGAAAACGTGATGTTTTTTTATTTCAAACGTATTGCAGAATCGAATGCGTGTGTTCTAAGAAGGAGAAATTGAAAAAATTGAATTTCGTCGATTACAACGCCATCTATTATGAACCGAACAAAATATTTCATTCAAATTATACGTACTTTTAGTCGTAGAATCCGTATGTGCAATAAAAAATATGGCTTCCTATCTTAGCTTAAAAGTTACCCCCGCCCCACCTACAAAGCGGGAGATGGGGGACTATTTTTTGCACTAATGTATTTACCCGCGGTATGATTAAATTTTGATTATGGACATTTTTTCCGTAGAGTGGCTATTTTTCGAGATATTTGATCGTCTCAGTTTAAAAGAAACACCCGGTATAGGCGCGTTTTAACGGCCAAATGAATGAAATCATTTTAAGTAGATCAATAATGTTGGTATCTGTGTAATGGATCACATTAACCGTTTACGTCGTACACTCACATAAAGACTTTCCATTTTTCTTATCACCAAATAATTATCTCGATAGTACGTGTATATGTAACGTATCCCATAAAAACCAATTAAACTCTCTAAAGACCTCGTCGCCGTCGACAAAATCGAAATCAGCCTCCCCGTTCTTATATATGATTAATGATGAATATTAGCTACAAACATTTTATGTGCCGTACCAAAAACACAAAACATTCGAGACGTAATTCGCCCAACCCATGCTGTAATTACAAAATTTTCTTTTCAGTTTTCGTTTTGTTTGTGAGGATTATCAAGAAATTCGATTAGATAAGAATTTAAAAAAAAAACAAAATTAATTTCAGTTTTTATACAAAATCAAAAGCGCGCGCGCACAGTGAAGACATTCATTTTCAAATCTGAAATTGTACACAAAACAACAACACAAATTGGATCAATTGACTTTCACTTGCGCGCGCGCAATTTATACTTACATGAATTATTTATGTTCTTATGTGCATATATGTAATTCGTGTTATAAATAGATAAACATAATTGGAAGTATGTATTCCAAACATTTTATATTAAAGTCCTAAAATTTTATGGGACGTATCATTTTAAAGGTTTAAATGAGTCAAAAGTTAACCTTCACATTAAAGCTTTCTTAAGCAATTGTTCCAGATATTTATTTTACCTCTTAACGTAAATCATAACACAAATTCTAAGACAAGAAAGAGGTTAAATTACTCTTGAAGTTGCCCCAATATCCAACCCAGAAAAACACTATGGCAACATCAAAATATCGAATTGTATCTAGACGTTAGTGTCAGCCCAGAAAATGTTCCACAAGCCGCTATTTACTAAAAAAAATCCAAAAAAAATTATCTATCTACAGAAAAACCCGCCATATTTATATTATCAGCCCTAAAATAAAACTGCCGCTGTACTATAAAAATGTCATGATAGCTGAAGGTTTACTGTCAACCCAAAAAATATTCATTAAATTAATTCAAACCAAATTGTGTTCGATTCAATCCGCGTTCAACGAATATTCAATATTATTTTTCTAACCTCTCCATCAAAGGTTGATAAAATTATGACCAACTCACCACTATGAAGCACTGAATTGAATTTGATATTCCTTTTAATTCCGTGTCAAAATCATTTGAGTACTGCCGTTAACTTTGAAATGCTTTTTATAAGAGGTTGCCCAGGACCATACATTACAATAAACATTTTTGGAGGAACCGCTGGTCTGGAGGATTCCCGTTGCCAAAGTCTATCAATATATGTTCCTTTCAACAAAACTTGCATTTGTTTTACTTGCTTGTCGAAATTATTCGAGTACTGCCGTTAACTTTCAGATTTTTTTCTATTAGAGGGTGTTCAGAATCATATATGCCAATAATAATTTTTTGGGGCATCGGAGGTCTGGGGGTACAGTTACCAAAATCTATCAATATGTGGCTTTCAACAAAATTGGCATTCGTTTTACTTCCATACCGAAGTTATTCGAGTACTGCAGTTAACTTTAAAATACTTGAGGAATAGAGGGTATCCAGGAGCATATATGCCAATATTCAATTTTTGGGGAAATCGGAAGTCTGGAGAGTTGGCAAAATATATCAATATGTACCTTCAACAAAATTCGAGCATGTCGAAATGATTCACCCACCAATACCTGTAGAACACTACTTACATAAGAGTGGAAGGTAATTCGTTCCATCTTAAGCCAAACACAAGAGTTATTGACTCTTTCGGGACAGCGATAGCAAGTTAGATGGTTCGGCCACGTTGAATGCCCTTATAACTGTACGATTCATAAACAAAGTGTTCCAACAATCAGCCGGTATACTTCGTAGAGGAAGACTCAATATGCTTTAGTGTTTGGTGGTTTACTTTTTAACAAAATTGGTTCTTATTAAAGCGAATAAGGCTTGTTCGAAATCTATTGGAGGAGTAACTTCCCTGTTTTGAATTTTTGATTTTTTGATTTTATGAAAGGGTATCAGACGCTCGATGCATGCAGCATATATGCGGCCAGATGGTGTTGGCCAATTATTCCACTAGGAATTTATATTACCAGATGAAGCCCTCATGAAGTGCCAATGTTAGAATACAACCACCATGAAAATGGCCAACTGTTATTAATTTTTTAAACAATTTAATTTTCACAAAAAACGATATTAAATAAATTGTTTCTTATTGTCATTAAATGATTGCGCGTTTTATTTCAATTAAAAATTATTTTTAGTTTATTTTAAAATTTTCTGGTAGAATAATTATCTCTTCGGCAAAATAAATACCTTTTATTAAATAATGGGGGCGCGTACCAGAGAGAGACAATGCGACCACATCATCATCATCGACACCAAGCAACCGTTTGGGTCAAGCTAATTGGTTTTGATTCTCAAAACTGGATATCTAACCAAAATGATACGAACTTTCTAATATAATGATTCTAGCAACAATCTAGCAGCTCGAAATTCTTGACGGCAATAACGAAGATGATGACCAATGGTAGGATGAAGATGATGACCAGGTAATCTAGACTGACTGCAGAGATAACATAGGCGTGTTGACTTGAAAAAATTTGACTTAAAAATGCGACAACTGGCATGAAATTAAATTGTGAACTTAAACAAACCCCAACGTTTTTCTATTTGGTTGAATAAATTATAGATTCATTCATCAAAGCCAAAGTTCTATAAATTGTTGAATTTCCGTCTAACCAAAATTCTATATTTGTATCAAAGAGTTTTTAGTCATCATCACGCTTATATACAATACATATTACCATCGTTGATATAACACGACCGCGTACATAAGGCTAATTAATTTTGAAAATTTGTCACGTTTTATTATGAAATTACGGTTTTTTTGGTAGCAAATATCAATAATGGAAACTAATTAATATTCATGAATTTTTAATGTTAACCCTGTGTGAACCGAATTGTTACAACATGTGTGGTAAAATATTTACTTGTGTTGCTTATATTTTTTACTATAAGTCAATGTCACCCGAAATTATCGCAATCGATCTCGCGCTCACCAATAAGTCAAATAAAAGTCAACTCTTATTTATAAACACCTCCAGTGTTCTGCGTAGTCTGTCTGTATGTTATGTATAGCAATAAAACTTGCAGATTTTATATACCCGGTTTTGATTGATAAACCCAAATTTTTATGACAATTTTAAGGTTGAACACGCTTGAGACTTAAGACAAATGCGCAAAAAATTCACAATTGTCTTATAATTATTTGTAATTAAATATATATAAGATGAAATTCAAGGATGTTGTATAAAAATTTTAGCGTCGTTAAATAATATATACAGAGATTCTTAAAGGTCTTAAATATAAGTTTAAGATAAAGATGATTGTGATATGCGGTTAAATTACAAATTTTTGTATTTGTCATTGTTCGGTGTTCCTCAACTTGAGCAGTAACTTTTACTTTACAAGTGGAATTGATTTAAATACGAAATTGGAGTGTACTCATAAGTATGTGTGTGGTCTCATTTTGATTTAGGGCGCAAAGTTTTTATTTATATTTGGTTGCCTGAAGGTTATGCCGTCCAGACAATCGATCGGCTGGGAAAGTTATAAATTTTCACTTTATTTATAAAATAAAGTTTTCTTATGAAAAATGTATGTGTTGGAATCTCAATTAAATTATATTAGCTGGCGCTAGACAGTTCAAAATTTATGCAAATTCCCGATCAACAATTTATTTATTTTCGAGCATATTTGGTTGTTACCTCAGACCAATTTGTTGCCTCGTTTGATTACTGGTACTTACTGGTTTGCTGCTGGTTAGCATTATATCTATCGCTTAACATCTGTTGTTATACGTGTGTCGTAAGTGTATAGTTATATTCGGGAATGTTCGTGTCATAAATTTTTCTGGGTTCCGCATCTTGATCGTTAGCGCCGTTCTAATTGCTTTAAAATTCCTCCAGCACTATGCCGCAAATACTTTCACCACTCGACCATAAAGTGTTTTATCGTTGCATGTAGTATCGTCGTTCCCTGCAACATTTCAAACAATACTTTGGTTTTATCCTAAAAATAAACCAAATGATTGATAAATGATCCCAGAAACCGATAAACCTACTAAAATAAAGTGGACTAGGCGAAGCGCGATCCGCTGTATGAGATTCGTGAATTTGTTATTCTGGCTTAGACACATTATATGATGTGGTTTTAGAGTCGATACGACATTTGTTATACAATTTTGACGGCTTTTAGTTAGTATTTGGCATAAAGGTAAGCATGTCGTAACCAATCTCCAACTGTATGCAAGTCTAATATTAAAATTTATCAATTAGTTTTCATGAATTTTTTTTCCTGGCTAAGCATTGTATCATATTTCACTGGTGTGGTTCCGTAACAATAATTTTGAATGTTTCGTATCAACAATTTCGACGGTTCTATTCTAGACTACTGTCACAAAACTACCTCTACTGCCGCTACTTAAACCTAGATGTCACTAATCTTACGAAAATTAAACCTTAAATGAGCAATTTTTTCTGAATAAATGTCTCGCCTACGCTGAATTGATTGGCAATCATTACAGAGATGGGCGTTTACGCACCAACTACTATTTTTTACGTGATTGCATAGACAATTCGTCGACAAATTAGACTATGCTGATTACTCGTAGACAACATCGACAACCACTTGTAATCCCGCCAGTAGTAATTGAATGATGTACCTATGTTAAACTTAGGTTTACGGAGATGCAAATTATTAGTTTTATAAAATATATTTCCAAGTATCTTATACTAACTGCCTCACGTCGATTTTCGTCTAATACTGTGCTTCTAAAATAGATTGTTAGTCTAAATTTCCAACTATTAATTGAAGGTTGCTGTGAGACACGCAGTATAAATTACTGACTAGTGATTTATAAGGTTTTAAGCTGTAGCCACAAATCGTACTGGGTCTAATATTTAGTCCTAAATTGCATACTAAGTATTGACAAAATTTAAATTAAATTATGGAATTACAATAAAATTTCAGTGCATTATATTTTACGCCACCTATTGAAACTGGTCCGAACTAACATGAAATTAGTTTAGTCACAAGTATTAGAGTTTTTAATGTTGTACTCCTGATTTCGATTTTTTTGTCTAAATTTTCGCCTAACTTAATCGGTGATTAGTTCGTACTAGTCATTAACAGATGTCTATTATTCACAAACCAAAATATGTTTGATATTTAGATCTAAACGGGGAAACTAGTTAAACTTTATCACTCTCCCATTAGAAATATTTTGGAGATTTATAAATCTTAATTTATTTAGCACATTTTAATTGACAATCAGGTGAAATTTGTTTTGTGCCATCTATGAATTAACAACCAATTTAGCTAGTACAAAAATCGACGTGAGGCACATAGTCTAAACGTTAATTTCAGGCTAAATAAAAATTGTTTCTAAACAAAACCGCATAACATAAAATTTGAATGTTCGTATTCAAACCATAATTAATAATACACAGTGCCATCTCTATAAGAATGTTGAAAACGTTATAACCATTTATATTTTGCTGACATCTACTGACATTTGGCCAAACTAAAAATGATGTGAAGTTGAATTGAACTAAAATATTTTGTTCGGAGAACTGATAAATATTTCTTTCAAATTATTGGATTACGGCAGCTCTCCCAACCCTGCCTTTCAAAACAATAGGCGAGATCGTAACATTACTTCGCACATAAGCTAGTTCGTTCCGAACAAAATTCAAACTGCCACTGTTTCCCTCGCTGCCCTTTCTCTATTCTGTAAACTACGTCATTTATCTTTGTGATGACAGTAAATGGCCCCTTCCATGTTGGTTGGAGCTTCGATGATAACCCTTTTCTTCGTTGCGGATTTTAATGGCAAATCAATTGGCCGTTTTCGAACGTTTTATCATTTGCCCGTATGTCATACCTAGCCTTCGTTCGATCGCTTGCTAACCGAATTATTAATCGTATAAATTTCTGTATCTCATCAAGTTCTTCTTGCCTTTTATCGACGTAATCTTAGCCATACAATACTGATGATGGAACTGCACCAATCTTAATATTTGTTGGTAATCGTAGATTATTCCCGAAAATTATTTTGGCTGGTGTTTTGGCCAGTCGTACTTATGTTTATTCACAACCTTTGGTAAATATTTCTCTAGTGTACTCCAGTGTACGGTGGTCCGAGTGAATTTTCATCGAATCTCCGAACATCAATTATATCCTTCTTTCCTACCATTCGCCCGTAGTGGTTACATTCAACTTGACATGGCCACCTTGATAATGCATCAGCATTCTCATGTGCTCTTTCTTTTTGATTCAGCGTGCCACCTGTCTCTCCGGATTCTCAAATTGTAGCAACCATCGTAACGCCCCATGGTCTGTTCGTAAATTGAATTTCTGGACAATACTCCTCCTATACCATCATTGCTTGAATCGTTATCCAAAATAAATTTCACGTTGGGTATAACACAAATATTTGAACTGCGTATAGCCATTTTCGTAATTAAATTAATGATGTTTTCCCTCCATTCAAACGGTTAACTCTTCCTCGTTAATTCGCATAAACTTTTTGCAACATTAGCAAATTCTGACCTGAATCTTCTATAATAGGTACACAATCCAAATATTTTATTTCTGTTCTGTCTCTCTCTAGCCCGGCGGATTGTTTTCCGTCAAAAGCTTCAGCTAGGTTCCTCGCGTGTTCTTCGAAAGTTTTTTCCTTGGTACTATTATCATTTAATTGTACAAGACACATTTTCCAAAGTAATACTTTGAGTACGCGCATCATTAGACGCCCAAAAGTCGCTAGAGCATTACATAATCCAAATGGCGCTACATTAAATTGCCATAACTCGTTGCCTGTACTAAATGCCGTTTTCTCATGATCTTCCTTTTGAACTTCTACCTGCCACTAGCCACTTTGAAGATCCAATGTAGAAAACATTCTAGCGCATCATTATCGATGTGTCACGTGATTCGTTGTAATCGATAGCTTTCCTTTTTCTTCACGCATCATTAAGTTTTCGATAACCTACACAAAATCTCATGCTGCCGGCCTTTTTTTCGATGAACACTACCGGTGAACTCCTGTCGCTCTCATGTCCTTAATCATTCGATCCACTTCTTAGTTTGCTAAAGTGAATCTTGTAGTTGCTTGGAGAATCGGCTTCTATGAAGCCGCAGAAAATAGACATGTATCGTTTTAGTGTATCGCTGTTTTTCACATTCTGCTCCTTAGTGAGATCTGCCCAGTTCTGCTTAAGTGGTCCTATTACTCACAATGGTACTCAGCTGGAACTTCATCGTCGTTATTTGATTCTATTGATAACCCACCACTTGGATGACTCCGAACCTTCCTCTAATCTTCCCAAAATAATTATTTCTGTATTTGGTGGCAGCTTTTCTCAATTATTACTCGCTTGATGCTGCTTGAACAGCTTAGCTCAGGATTCCACGTCCAACACGAGGCCAATTGTTCCATACCTAAAATGATCTCAGCGACAATATCGGCGACCAGCACTTCGTGTTGAAAACTTGTATCCTCAATTCTTATTTTCACTATTTTCCTACCTAGGACGAATGTACTGTCGCCAGTCGGTGTTTGCGTTATCAACCCGTTGACTCAAACATGCTTTCATGTGTGTTACTCCTGATTTGAGTATGCTAAATGCGCTGGTCGACCGATCTCCGATATGTAAACTTGACGAGCTTCTCTGATCTTTTGGTAGTGTCTCTTCAATTCGATGCAAGATAGTTTTTGCTTGAGCTCACTTCCGTATTTCCGATGAAATCCTAAAACGAAATTTTTCCATCGATTGTCGGTGGCTTAGGTTTATTCGAGTGTAATGCATGGATTACCTGCGATGCTGTTCCATTTTGTTTCAGGCGAACAAGATCTTTTTCGAGACATTGAACCTCAAACTGCAACTTCTGTTCAACAACCTGAACATTCGACTGCACCTGTACTTTCTCCATTTTGAGAGGTACACGTCGAAAAGAAACTAGACACTAGAAACTTCATCTATATTATTTTCGAATCTTTCGTTGAGTATTCGGATTTTTTTAATTTCTTTAGTGAAATTTTGCATTGTTGGTTTACTTAGTTGAGTTATAACAACCAATAATTGCATCCGAAAGTATCATATCACGTTTATCGTCTACCTCTTCGAACTCATAATTATCCGAGCCTAATCCGTGCTTCCCCATAGCCTTAAGAAGTCGCATCGCAATATTAATTAATTTTTGCAGCCACTCGTCGGTAAATTATGCTGATTTGATTGGGATTTTATCTTCGAAGCCTTTAAATTCTTAACGCCCATCTTGTAAAATTCACAATCCCACCGCTGTCACCAATTGCTAGGAATTTACCCTGTCTAATCCAATTCGTATCACTGGTTGGTGAGTACCGTTATAAATTTGGCGGTTTACAACAATACTCAGTAATTTACACCGCTTCCGGAATATTCCTGAAAATATTGAAAATAATCTTAGAATAATATTCCAAATACTTACTTATCACTTAAAAACACAATAACAAATAATGTTCACTACTATAATCTGCAATACCACAAAACTGCCAAAAAACTAAACAACGTTAAAAATTTCTTAACCTTAAATATGAGCAATAGGCGAAATCGTAACAGTAGTAATTAACCAACTGTAAATATTCGTCATAACCGTGGTTAAGACAAACAAGGTCTTTCTTGTCAATAGTGTCACTTTTAACCTACACATAGTTTTCGTTAGATAGCACTAGTGGACGTTATTGACCAACAGTTTGGCCCGAGTTTCCGATGAGGAGGAGTTTCATGAGGTAATCAGAACTTCGGTCCGAGCCATTCAACTCTCTAAATCTAAATGAAATAACACAAATATGCTGATCATTATTTTTTTAAAGTTTTGGTCTTTTATAATCCGCAGATTTTTCGCATTTTTCCTGAGGTTTGTCAGAGTTTGTGTAAAATAGAAATATTCTTAGAATATTTTTCTCTTTCTATTTGAATAATTTTTAAGGAAATCAGATCAGATTTAATGATGGCAAGTTGCTTTTGAAAATAAACTTAAATTATGATAAGACTAAAATTCTGACAACAAAATTGTTATTTAATTCAGGACCTTTCAAACGATATGCCATATGATTATACTCGCGTATCGGAATTAAAAAACGGCACCTGCCGCGGCGCCATAGCGGTTATTTTGAGAACTGATGCGTTTCTGCTAAATTTGTGACTGTGTTCAAAAACGTCTCTCGATCTTCCAAGTGATATGCCACACGATGATATCGGAATTAAAAATATGTAGTTGTTAGTACTATAACGTGCTTCCTTTTAACGTTTGACATTCTTTAAAACCTTTTCAATGATAGAACAACTAATTTGCTACCAGTGCCAAAACGGTGGATTTGTGAATTAAAGTGAGATGTCTCTAAACGTAAACAATTCACTATCTACGTAAGGAAATCTAATGAAATTTAGTATCTATCTAATGAAAATCCGTTGTTACGCCGGTCATGTTTTTGTTGTATTTTAACTCTGTACTTTACTTTTTGTTTTGTTTTAATCCATGCAATCTTTTCTGGGGCCGAAGCACTCCCTGCTCTTTCGCGGTTGATTTTCCCGTCTTACTTTACGCAATTCCTGCCAAATCGAAGAGGTACGGCTATAGGACCGATTTATGTTACCATCTGCGCATTGCATAGCTCCATGCCAGGATATAGTACTGGACATGGAAGATGGGTCGGCCCATGAGTTTTGCACGCCGATAGGGGGTCGTAGTTGTGTTCCTTTTAATCACAGATCGTAATCTGTTGATGAAAATTTCCTTTTGCATCCTGCCCCTATCGGGATTCAAACCCGGTACCTCCCGATCCAAACGCCAAAGCTTTAACCACTGTGCCATCTGGTCGGTCTGTACTTACTTTAATGACTCTAAAATAGCGCATGTCAATCAATTTTAAATGTTCGTGTCATATTAATTTGCTTTATTGTTCTTTTATCGGTGTAAAAATGGCACCGATTTGGTAAATATAAAGTTACTTGTTGTAGCGGTAAATTTATATTTATGTTTTTTAAAGAAACCTTTGAAAGCTCGGGATAACCTATTAATTGCCACCTGACCCTCGAAAGCCACATATTTGAGAAGGCAGTATTCCTCCACTTTGAAGAAGAGATCTTCTCTTAACTTCCTTTAATTTCCTATTTAAATTAATCTTGGACAACACTGAAAAGGCTCGAGACATCATCCTATTTTGACATACAATTTACTTTAACCCTTTCAGTCCTGATTTAAAACTGGGCCAAATAGATTTTTCTTGTGACATGTTTTGGGTTGCTTGGGTACCATTTAAAATTTTTTTTAAAATAAGTCAAAGTAGGTTTTACCTAATGTACACGCACATGTACATTTTCCACAATAAACGTGCGTGCGAAACGCACAGCTTTCCAACTTGTATCTAGTTCTCTCTTTAGTTCCACTAAATTCAGGAAAATGATCAATACAATCATACCGAATATCCGAGATTGGACGAATTTCGCTCTGTGTTCTTCTTGAATGAGATGGAAATCCGGTATTGGTAATGTCCGCTGGAAGACGCCCGATACATGTAACCGAAATTCCAACAAATTTAGTATGTTTTTGGCTGGTATGTTTTGTTTTGCGTACGTAGTTTATACTCAATCCAACTTACGCTGATCACAAAATCAAAAAATGCGTCTTTACTCGCAATGGCCATTTTTTGATCAACTCCTCCCATACCGCTGTTATATAAATTTACAATTTCCGGTTGTGAAACGTCAACATATCACTTAAGGGATATGCGCTCCATCTTTTTCTTGTCTTTATATCACCCTTTCCTATAAAATTGGATCTTAGATAAACACGTTTGAAACCATTTAACCACAATAATTTTGTCGTCCTTGCTGACACATTGCTCTAAATAATCGCGGTCCTTTTTTTAAATTGGCGGTCTTCTGAAAAATGTGACTTCTGAAATCGGTTAATTCTAGCGGTCCCAATTGCATTAATCTCTCTATATTTTAATATTTCTAATAAATTGTAAGTCGTGAAAAAATTATCGAAATACATCGTTTGTGTCCCGGCACTTCAATTCTTTGAATTAAATGAGCGACGAATGCTGCACCAAACCCAAAATTTTGTTGGTGGAAATCAGAAATTTCAGTTCTTGAGCCTTGCTAAATAATAAAACCAAAACGGTTGCCCTTATTTCCCTTATATTATAACAAACAATTTCAAGCCCCAAGGTGGTGGTTTACTTTTCATATATTGTTTCGCGGATAATCTCCCTTTAAATGGAATCATTTGTTGGTCGATGCAAAGGTCTCTTCCAAGGGAATCTCTAAACATGTTTTTCTAACAGAATTTAATATGGGACGAACCTTATAAAAACGTCTTTATTATCTTTTGGAATGTTCAAATTGTTGGTGACTTGAAAATTAGTACAACAGGTCCGAAAGGGTTAATAACAACGATATATACACCAATACGGTTTTCCGGGATTTTAAAGTAAAAGCTAACGTATTGTCAATGACGGAGAATTCCTATAAAGCAAATAGTTTTAAAAGTTGGTTTGGATTTTTTAAGGAATTCTGCTCTGAATAGAAAATGTATCATTTCTAAACCCGTTTTAATTGCTCAACAAAGCCTTATCGAACAAATTTTAAAATCAAATGGTGTTTTGTTTCAATATTCAAATTATCCTTATAAAACTATTCCTTTACGTTTTCCAGTGATAACAACAGGGTTTCAAATCTGTTTGATCTACCTACGGATCTTGATGCTGGATTTCTGGAGAGTTATCAGCTAAAGTCGTTACATTGGTTTAAATATTTGCGTTTGTTTTATACAGGGTGGGGCACGAATGTTGCTACAAAAACAAATGTGAATATTTCTGATATTTTTAATTTTTTTTATTTCTTTGTTTTTTTCAAGAATTTTTTTTAGTTTCTAAAAATAATTTGTATTAGATGTCCTCCACCTTCGTTAGTGCAAACTTTACATCTGATCAAAAGATTGTTCATTACCGCTGTAAATGTTGCCCAGCGTATTGCTTCAATAACGGCTCTTATAAATTCTTCTAATTTGCTTTTGTTGTGTGGCTTAGTTTTATACGTCTCTTGCTTAAAGTATTCTCATAAAAAATTTGTGGAACAGTGAGGTCAGGCGACCTTGGGAGCCAACGACGTTTATTTTCTTGAGATTATTTTTTCATTAAATTTTTCACGCACGGATGCGATTACTAGCCTTGTTATGTAAAATAGGCTCCAACTTGTTCCAACCCATTTCGGAAAGGTATTCGCCGACCCAATTAATAAGGCTCGTGAGACATAAATATTTATGAAGTTACAAACGCCACAACTTTTGGCAGAACTCTAGTCGAAATTGGTTGATCTATTGGATTCAAGAACTTTATAAATTGAATTGTATGTGGAATTGAAATCTTTGTGCAAAATTCGCGAAGCCCTTCGACTGACAGCTGTATTCAACGCTAATTGTGTTGGCGAAATGCTAGGGTTATTATCAATGGCTGCGACGATGATGTTTGATGTTCGAACTGTTGGGTTCCGATGGTATGTCGTCTCCTGGACAGTACCATCTGTATTCAACCGTTTTACATTTCGCTTAATGGTCCACTAACTGGGCGCATTCCGATTTGTTGAACTCCTAAACGCTCATTGTATCAAAATTTTAAACTTTAGTTCATAATACAGGTACATTACTCGTATTATATCTGCATCTAAAAAAAATAAAAATAACAGAAATATTCACATTTGTTTTTGTAGCAACATTCGGGTCGCACCCTTTATAATTTTGCTTAGAATATAAAATGCAATATCTGTTATAGAATATCAAGGAATTTAAATTCAATTTTTAAAAGTTAATAATTAACCCTAATGGATATGTTCCTTGTTTTAATAGTCACGGCTTAAACCTCTGACGTGCCAAATGGTACCTCCTGAAACCAGTCCGTAGTACTGGTACAGTACAGTACTGAATTAAGAGTTATTTATGATCTCTCGAAATACGCAGACCAAAAATTAAAGGGCAGTGAGGGGAGTAGCTAAACATTACTCAGACCCCCCACACAGAGTATTTTGAATTTGATTGATACAATAATATAGATAAAAATATTTTGACATACAAACTTATACAAAAACCGTTTTTTTGGAGATTGGGCATGTACTCGTAGTTAGGATTTTTCTGAGACCTTTTCTGAGTTGTAAAGATGTCCTAACCTCCAATTATTAATTGATCAATAACGCTTTTGTATTTTCAAACAATGTAGGGCTAGCTTGTTTGATTTGTTTTTAGATCATACATCTTTTGGGTGATGCGTTTTAAAATAATTTCGCTAGTTGTTGCCAGATGTCCTTGCTATTCTCTATTCTTCTGGTGCTTACATGATATTGGGAGTTAGTTTGGAAAAACTGCCATAGTATCGTACTGAAGTTAGTTACTATTGCTTTTGCTCAATACAAGTAGGAGGGACATAAAGCATTTCACGAAATTTGATTGGTTTTGAGTTCGGAAGCGAGTTGATATTTATTTCCCATGTCATGTATACAGCACTAAGCCGAGGTATTGATAAGTTGTCACTATTGAACTATTAACAATCAACCCATTTTTTAATCAACGTTCTCGTATGATTTTGAAATTTAATTAATTATGATGTACATATTTTAGCTTTTCAAATACTGTAAGTTAGTGGCGCCATCTTTTAGAAAAATGATGTAAATTTCAACATGGTTGATTTAGAATGCTGACTTATTTTGTGGATACTGTTGTTTTAAAAATTCGTCAATAAATCTTCTATCGAATATACCTTTCATGCGTACGACATTTATTCTGTATTTACCATTAAAACGACCGCTTTTCGAATCTTATCGTATAACACGATGATTATAGCTTAATTGCTATCTGTAATGAGCGTATCAGCATCTTCAATGTTTAAATGGTGTACTTGAAGTTGGGTTAGAAAAACAACACAAATATCGTATGATAGCCGTGGTTCTGAAGTGGCACGACATATTAATTACATGTGCTTGATACATTATCTATACATAATTAATTAGCTCATTAAATATTAATTTAGTTCATTAATTATGGGTAACTTAATTTCTCCCAAATCTTGTCTTATATTTGCCACTAATTTCCATCGTGTTAGCCGGACTGCTGTCGCGTCTTGTGGAAGGTGGGAGAGGTGGAGTTATTAAGGTTGTATGGTACTGCGAAAAACAAATTTATTTTTTAGTATCGATATTTGGATGCCCCTAAATGTATGTACCGGTTCGGTTCTTTAATATGTTTGAGTACCATACTTTCGTACAATTTGGTTACTAAACTTTATTTATATTGTTTATATTTGTAAAATTAATTCATACATTTTTTATTTTTCATTATTGCTGATCTAAACTTTGCATATTATAATAAATTAATAACCACTTATCTTGGACACACTTTTTATTTCGTAATTTGCCATCTAGTGACAGTAAGTTTACAAATATAGAGATCATTACGGCGTGAAAACAAATAAACTTATCGTTTGACGTAATTTTTCGTTAATATTTTTAAACCTAATTTTATATTTTATACGTCATTTCAAGGCTAATCTTGATAATCACGTACTCGTATTTTACCCTGATTTTATTAAAAAATTGATTCGTGCTTTCAAAAAAATGATAAATTTTGATACCTAACCATGGACAAACTAAACATTTTAAAGAAACGAAAGTATTAAGTCAATTGGTAATATTTTATGGTCAAAAACTGATTTTTACTAAACATCTTTTTTGACAATTTGAGCATCATACAGCCTGGCAACGTCAATTAAGAAGTATCCTGGTGTTAGAACACTAATGGGCCAGAATTTAAACGTGATTCAGTTTCACATGTTTCTGTTGTGAATTCAACAAACGGTAACGTGATTTTGCCAATTTCTCTTTTGAGGTGATATTTTACGGATTTTACCTCCAGCTTTCGAAATTCCTCCACAGCGCGGTGCTGCTGGTGAGATAACGCGTTAAAGTCGTTGTTGAATTCCTTAATTACTTCGTTGTATTATCGAAGCAACTGAAGTGAACTTGTTATACGCAGTTGCTTACAATTTCTATGTAAATAAGTTTTGGTTGTTTTATTTGTGGAAGGCTTCACTACCAGTCTTTGTTGAGAAAGACTGGTAGTGGAGTGAATTGATTTTAGTCATTAATTCTAAATTGTTTCAGTATATTACACCATCGAAATCGAGGGTTTTTATATGATAAAAATATTTTAGTCAAAATGTTTTCTTATTTTTTTGGATTTATTCGTTTGCATCTATATATAGTTTGCTTCGGTCGACTAATCTATCAGTTTTAGTGCATAAAATATTTAACGACAATAATTTAATGTCATCGTCTTTGATTTCAAACGATTTTATATTATGTGTCGCTATGATCGCTTTACGATTGAATTTCATTGCAAGAGGAAATCGTCCGGGACACTTAACACAAAGCCAATTGAAAACATATGGCGTACGCGATCATATTTTCTCTAGGAATTCCTTTTATTATATTGTGTGTTGGATTAAATTTGATTAATATTCCAAAGCCACAATACCCTTATGCGTTTACCAGTACACAACTAAAAAAGAAAATAAGAGAAAGATTAAACGATAGTTTCTTTAGATACTCGTTGTTGTTGTTGCTTATCTCTTGTTGTTTTATTTTTATTTGTGGACTTGGATTACTTTCTTAATACACGAATTGTAATAATTGTAGTTTAAGGAAATAATGTTACATTCCGTATGCAGTTGACAGAACAATTGATTTACTTAACTTATTCGAGGGGGAAAAATTGTTAGGTGACAAGTTGTAGTCACGCGTTGATTATGATACTTAAAAGATACTTGTGCGATGACAGATATTGCGTTGGTGATGGGATCTATTTTTCCATATAATTATCCATGCCTAGAATAAATACGGAAATGTAAAATACAACTGAGTCGATGATAGAGTACCACTGTACTATGTATTATTAAAAAATGTGTAGTGTACGTAATATTTTTAATTAACGAAATGATTGAATGAATTTATACGATTTCCTAAATCGGATGACTTTGAAATATATTTTGAATACCAATGACTTATAATATTTGTATTTATTTGTATAATTTCAGGTGAAACCGGACGAGAGCGATATTGGTAGCAGTGATATAGAAAACATTGAAAATGTATGGCTTATTCATCGTGGTGGATTTTGTGCGGCAATTAAATTGGCCACGCAACCCGCGGAACCCGGTAAAGTTTATATCAAGCTCAAGCATAACGGAGAAACGATTAGTGTGGACGAGGATGATATTGAAAAGGCAAATCCATTAAAATTGGACCTGATCGAAGATATATGCCAGCTAAAACACTTAAACGAGGCATCGGTATTGCACTGCATCCGACAACGTTATGCAAATAATTTAATACATACCAAAGCTGGACCGATTTTATTGGTGGTGAATCCAATGGCACCGTTGTCTTTGTACTCGGAAAAGGTAATTTTTATTAATACAAATAATTAATTTAAGCTAGATGCCCGCTGGACTTAAAATAATGATAGGCGGTTATGTAGTAATATGCATTTAGCACTAATAGCTAGGTACATGGTTAGATGCACATATGCGTGAATTTTATATATTCAAAATTATAGCATGTTTACAATCTGTTCGTGATTTAGCAATTAGTTGTGCTCTTAGATATACAAGTGAAAGCTAGTTGCAATTTGGATGCGATTACAAAATATTGCATAAAAAATGTATAAAGGTTTTTGTAAACGTTTAATGGAAAGGGTTGCAAATTAATAGAAAATTTGTGTTGTAATAGCGTATTTCTGCAAAAAATTGTAAAATAATTTCAAATAATGATTGTCACTCTTATTTATTGACAACATGAAACCAGCAAACTAGGCACTTTGATTACATGTTTCCGTAGGCTATCCGAAAAACAAAATGTATGCTACTAACCAACAGACGAGGTTGAAAAAACGAATTTCCGACATGAAAGCTGGCACTACTATGTTTTGTAATGCTGGAAATTCTTTGGTTTCTGTGATAGTTTATGTCTGATATTGGCTCATTCAACCGTAGTGGTTGTTCAATGGAAGTTTGCTGTATTACGTTTTTTAGTTACTAAAACATTTTAATTAATTGTGTTAATTGTTCTCTTCCGCCCGATCTCATAATACGTAATCAGTAGTGTCGATTTCAGGGGCATTTAGAGTTATTTAAATTTCACGTATTTCTTTGTTTGACCAATATCAAACTTATTAAAGAGAGGCATATTATATTTTTAAAATGCAAGGTGTGTTCAAAAAGTCACGGGAATTTTTATTTTTTGCATTTTATCCCCTTAAAAATATTCCCCATTAGATAATGATACGTGCATCCCCTTGTTGAATACCAGATGCTATTTTAAAGGAGTCTGATACGAGTTCCTCTGTATGTTCTCGTTAGTAGATGTATGCGGTTATATTGTACTCCCAGAAGCTCTTCTTGGTCCCAAACAGAAACAATGAGATCGCATAGATTTACTGCACGAGTAGTGCCACCGAGCCTATTCAATTCTGTGGAAATTCCGTTGACACCGGGTGCCTTTATATTTTTCAGTCTACTAATAGCTGCTAATTATGGGATATTCGAGAAAGACCTCTTCATCTGGTGGAGCCATTGCTCTGATTGGGGCCACTTCGTCATTCCGATTTAGTAAATTTTGAAAGAAGATTTTTCCATACTGAGAGAACATCAGCCACGTTTGTTCTCAGCTCTCCATACCCGTATTTGATGGCTGTATGTCTTGGGTGGAAGTCTTTATTGAGATTTCTTGCGTTTGCAAAATAATTTCTTAACGTTCCTTGTTCCGCTTAGAAGCTGATGTGTTCGATGGATTTTTTCATATAATCGCATTTCTTTTGTCGGAGATATTAAGTCGTAGCTTTTCTGGTGCGGAGATATTTAGTCGTAGCTTTTCTGGTGCGGAGATATTCTGCTAGAGTGCTTCTAGTGTTACGAGCCAACCATATTTCACGCTGCTTTTATTTTTTTCGATAACCCGGCGGCACTGATCTTCAAACCAGTCATTCCGGGATTTCGATGGTGTTCATCCGACAGGATTTTACACCGCGGTAGTTAGGGTTTATTGAATAGCTAGCCAGGTGAACGTTAAGAGGAGGTACTCTTAGTTATTATAGTGTCGATTAGGTTGTCAGTGACAGTATCGAAATTCCATCGAACGGATGGATCATTTGCACTTATTTTGGGATATGACAATTAAATATTCGCTGTCCTTGTCGGCGCCAATTTATAAGAAATTAATTACGTCATAGTTTTGACCATTTTTGCTCACCTACAAATTAATTTTGCCTTTCTCTCCAGAGCGATGTTTATGTTTCGAATAGATAATAGATAATTTCCTACACATGTTTCAATTAAAATAAAAAATATCGATACAAAATTTTTATAAAAACTGAGTTTTTAAGAAACAAAACTTTTGAAATTAAATTTACCCATCTTATTCTTAAATTTATGTATAAAATGTTAAAATGTTCAAAATAATGCAAAAATTGCAAGTCGGTGTCCCAAATTATTAAAAGTCTTCATGATTATCAAGAAGCTCAAAAATTTTGCCACCCATTAATTATTTCTGTCCACTTCAAAGCTGTTCGAAAGCACTTCAAATATAAAATTTAATAAATAAGTTGTGCCTTATTGATGACCAATATGTTTATCCTATTTGCCCACCTATTATTTAGTTTTGTCCACCTCCCAAAAGTATTTGCGTAGAATTTAAAAGGTTCGTGTAAACTTTTGAGTTCAATTTTAGAAATATTAAATAAGTAATGCCTTCACGTATTGATCAAATTTGCCCACCTATTAATTGGTGATGTCCTACAATCTCTCTGAAAACATAGACATGTTCAAAACAAAAAATCGTTAGAGTTAAATTTTGAAAATGTACTTAAATTAAGCCATTTCAGCCATGTACCAATTTTGAGTGAAATTTGAGTGAACTCAGGTATTACAAATAATATTCTTAGTTGTATTTGATTTTGTACGTTAATTTTGTTTAGAGTTTAATTCAAATCCTATTTAAATTTTATAAACTCCAAGTACATTTTGGAGTGCTTTGTAGAGAAGAATTGGATTGTAGTGGTTCGTAAAATTTTCTTTTCTTCTACCAAATTTCCTTTCAATTTGAAATTTCTGCCTAATTAAATTTTAATAAATTTAATTAAAATGAATTCAGTTTGACCAAACACATTTCAACGAATTCAAACCAAATTTTGTTCAAGTTCGATTCAAATTTCTTCTCTTGTATTTTTGTATCGTGCTTGTATTTAATGTTAGAGTCACGCACCCACACCTCTTATTTGCTTTAAGTGGTTAACATTAGTAAATTTCATAATATAAAGTGATTAGTCTACAAGGTCGTTTGAATTACGTTAATTATAATTTTGAGTGCTCCATTCAGCTAGCCCCCCGCGCATATACAATTATCCAGATTAAATAAACACGGCTGTGAAGTTCAAAGACATTATTCAATATCATAATGATTATTTCGATCATTCAAACAAACAAATACAATTTTAATTCAATTTTAGACGAGCTCCCACATTAAAATTATCGACAAAATTTAAACTGGGAAATAATGACGTGTGCGTGTGCGCGCGCGATGTAGACAAAGGAAATAAGACAAAATTCACGTAGAAAAAATAAATATTAAATAAATGAACTTGCAATAATAATTGAAAACAAAAATTAAGAGCCGCGCGTATTCTATCGATCCGCCAGCGCAGCATGTAGCACTAAATGAGACAAAGACTAATTATAGATTTAATTTAACGCAAATTTATTTTTAAATTTTCCAGGTTGTTTCAATGTTTCGTGGTTGTAAAACTGAGGATATGCCCCCGCACATTTATTCATTGGCGCAGACCGCCTATCGAACAATGTTGGAAACACGGCGTGATCAGAGTTTAATATTTATGGGTCGCTCAGGTTCCGGCAAAACAACAAGTTTTAAACATGCCCTCTACTATTTGGCACTAGCAGCAGGTAACTGTTTTAATTATCCTATTTACAAAGTATCTTTTCTAACGCGTGTTTTTGTCTTATTTTTAGGATCTTCGAATAAACTTTTAACCGCCGATAAAGTAAACGGCATCAATACTATTTTAGAAGCGTTTGGTAACACAAAAACAACAATGAATTCAAATGCGACACGATTTTCACAAATATTGAGTTTGGATTTTGATCATAGTGGTCAAATCGCGTCTGCCTCTGTGCAAGTATTACTTTTGGAGAGATCACGTGCCGGACGCCGAAATGGTACGGAGACGACATTCCATGTCTTGTATCGGTTATTAGCGGGCGCCGAAGGCAGTCTACAGAAAGAACTTTGCTTAGAAAATGTATCGTTCGAGGATAGTAATCCGTTTATACAACTATCCCACAAACTGGAGGATCGCCAAAAAGGGTCGTCTGAATTCCAACGCTTAGTCCAAGCGTTCGATGCTTTAAATATTGATAAAAGCGCAGTAAAGGCGATTTGGTGTGTTTTAGCATCGATCTATCATTTGGGTAGTGCTGGTGTAACGAAATTGGGCACAGGCAGCTTGGCACGCCTTCAATTTGCAAATCCACAGGCAGCTCGAAAGGCCAGCACACTACTAGGTATTTCAATGGAAGATTTAACATCGACCGCATTTCCTAATTTGGCGGCGGGTACAAATAATACGGGTACACCAGCCAGATCGCCTACCGAACCGACCACAGAAAATTCAGGTTGGGAGAGTCTTGAAGGCCTAGTGATTGGGTTATATTCAGAAGCAATGGCAGCTGCAGTCGCGCTTATAAATAAAGCGATATCGACCTCGACACATACGATAGCCAGTATTTTATTAGTGGATACACCCGGTTTTCAGAATCCGGCTAGTTGTGGCATTCAAACTGGAGCGTCATTAGCAGATTTGCGACATAACTATTTACAAGAACGATTACAATTGTTATTCCATCATGTAACACTAGTGGCACCGCGAGATCGGTATGCTCAGGAATTGGTGGAAATTGACACAGAAGGCCTACCGGAAAATAATCCTGGCCCATTAATAGCGCTTATGGATAAAGCTCCTCAAAGTCATGTGGTTCGTACGTCACAGCGTGATTTACGCGACGTAGATCGACGTGGTCTCCTTTGGTTACTCGACGAGGAATCAATGTACCCAAACTCTAACGATGAAACATTTTTGGAACGACTTTTCAATCATTACGGTGACCGTGAACACCAAAGTCTTTTAAAACGATCGTCCGGCAACAAACAATTTATATTGCAACATATGCAAGGCACCAATCCCGTTTTATATTCAGCAAACGGTTGGTTGAAGCAAAGTCGAGAACATCCGGCCACTAAATTGGCCACAACAATTTTACAAGATAGCAGTAAAGAAGATATCAGTAAATTGTTTATCGGGTCATTGGCTCGTGGAACTAATGCAGTATTCTTTGGATCGGTGGCCGGAATCGAAGGATCACAATCGCTACGACGCGTCTCCAGTATTCGGCGCTCATTTACTTCGGCCGGTGTAAAGCGCAACTCTATAATGTTACAAGTTAAATTTACCGTTGACGGTATTGTCGATACGCTTCGTCGTACGGGTACACATTTTGTACATTGCTATCTGCTCCAGCATAACGGGGGCACAACATCGGCCGTTGGCACACCAATTAGTCATGCGAATACCAATCAAATTATGGATTTGGTTAACATTCCGCTGTTACGCAGCCAAGTACGTGGTTCACAAATTATTGAAGCGGCGCGGCTTCATCGACTCGGTTTTCCAGAGTCAGTACCACTTACGGAATTTATACGCCGATTTGGATTGCTGGGCGACAGTGCAATCAAAGATCCGACGGTGGAGCAGATTTTGTCACACAATGAGATCGACTCGACAACGTATCGAATTGGTCCAAGTCAGGTGAGCGAATACTTTTGATAATTTAAGTAGCATGTACTAAAATTAAACTTTATGATATAGTGCTGCCATCTATATTTGAATAGGAAAACTATATTGTAATATACATCATCAAATCGAGCTTTTTAGTACAAATTAATAAATTATTTTAATATTTCCGTTTTTCATATGCAAATGAGCTGCGTTCGATCAAAACAAAACAAAAAATTTTTTATTAATATATTTTTCACTTACATAAATTAATACGATAAATATAATTTAATGATTGATGGCTAAATTGATCAATGATGATCGTATGTGTATAATTTCCGCGATCATTATAGATAAAATAAATTGCGATCGTGCCGGTAAAATATTATATTTAATTTTTGGTGTTACACACAAATATGGACGGGTTTATAACGGTTTATATTTTGAATTTTAATTAGAAATTATATTTTGATGGATTGAGAAAGGTTATTGTGTTAGTGCACGAAGGCCTGAGATCGCGGTAATAAGTTTTTATCGTTAAAGCAAAACGTGATCATTGATCGCGCGCACTCGTCATCAAAAGATGATGGTGATTCACCCAAATAAAATAAATAAATTTTATTGAATGCAAAAGTTGAAAGTGACAAGAACTATAATTGGATTCTTTAAGTTTCTTTTCGATTTCTTATGGCTTTTCATTGAATAAATTATTAATTTGTTAACTTTCTTTTGATGAAAGGAATTCGTAATTTTTGAATTATCCATAAACAACGAGAGATAAATTTTCAATAAGTTTTTCTAGATTAGTAGGTCTGTTTTGTGTTGTGCGTTTAGTGTTTTTTTTTGTTGGTATTCAAATGGTCGCCTCACTATGAATATTATTAATCAAATAATATTGTTTGGGTGGGCAGATAATATTCTAATCTGTTGTTAACACTATTGAGGGTAATGACATTGTTAAATGTTGCAAATATTAAATTACAAATTGCTGCGATTAGGTTAATTCGTTGAATTTTACTTTTACCTGATTGTTTTGTTTTGTATAAATAATATTGAAAGGGAAATAAACGTATAGCAGCGCAATATGCAAATTTCGAGTTTGTCACTTCAAATGAAAATAAATCTTTTTACAGTAAAACTAAATAAATAAATGGTGTTTTTAGATGAAAACAATTATCTTTGGTTGTAAAAATCAGCGCGAACGATGTGCTCTGTGAATATAATTAGCATGGTAATGATACTGATATTTATTTAATTTGCATACAGCTTTGTTGTTTACACAACCATTTACTGAGTTTTATGATTTGCGTTTTGTCAATTTAATGTTATTTCCATAATCCGTTGCCACACAAAAGCTTTGATTAATAAAATCCGGATTATTAAAATATTTTCTGATTTAAGTAGGTATTTTTGACATGTTTGGTTAGGCTTCGATATACAATTCATTTGATGCTTTGATGTTTTAAATTTCGTTTTTGGACAACTACATCGTGGTGAGCTTACACAAATAATTTTTGGAATTGTTTTTGATACTTCTTTTTACATATTTTAACTTATGAGCCTTCCTGAATCTAACGGAGATCTTCTCTAAAAATTATGAATGGGCTTTCCATGGTTTATATAACATGATTCTCGTTCATCGACTGCCAGTGGAGCCGAAAAAACTCTTCGCACACTCTTAATTAACCCTTAATTAACCTCTCTGTACACTCTTAATTAACCCTTAATTACTCTTGGGACTATAACTACTGAGTGTGCCTATAACTGTGCTTGATGTTTTCTGCTTTTCTGCTGATCATCAGATTTACTCCTATATATGTGAATTATTCCAAAGGGTTATTTGAAGGGTTGCCTGTTTTAATGAATCCGTCCAGAAATTTTGTTAAATCATTAATTATAAATAATTTCATCTTTCACTACGATTATTTTATTTTTGTTAAAAATCTTATAATATTCCGTAAACAAGTGTTGAACATTCTCCGAATAAGAAAGGCGACATCATGCAAATTGTTGTGGAATCCCGGAGTGTTTGAGATCGAAAAATCGAGACGTTCGGTTTGTGAGCGATCTTCCCAAGTTCCTTGTAATGAGATCTCCTAATGATAATACTGTGGTTTACTGATTTTCAAAACATCTTGTGGTAATTTTACAAATATTCCTTAAAACATTTTAAGTTCAATGATACGAGGTTAGATATGAACAAGTTTGGTAATCTCTATGCCTTATACTATTGATACTCTTCTTGGAGAGAATTTTGCTTTAAGATTGTGAAATATCAGTAGTGCTTGATTCACCCTGTAAATATAAGCGGGAGGTTATATACATATAGTGTCCATTGTAAGCTGAATTTTTGAAAAATGATTTTCGTCTTTTTTGAATTTTACCAGACATCGATTTATAAATAGCATTCTTGCACATCGATTTCTGGGCAGTTGCTATAATAATTTATTGAGGTTTAATAAAGTTTTACTATATTTGATGGTTTGTGGTTTCCTTTTCGAAATCCCATTTATAATTTAACTAATAATAAAATTATAATTCTTACATAAGAATAATTATTTTTGGAAACTGTAAATAGTCGTAGAAAAAGTTATCTGCTCTTTCCGTTTGAGAATAATGAATTCTAATACGCAATAGTTCAGGAGAAATTAAAACTTTGTTTACATTCTGAAAAACAGAATCGTCTAAGTCGAGGCTTCACAGACTTCTTATCTATCTTGATCACAAAGTAGCTTTACACTCGAAAATTGCGTTAAATTCAACAAAATCAACTTTAATAAAATATTTATCCTCTCGTGCCTTGTTCATAGAAGTCACAACTTCCTCTATCGAGTCAAAATTGCATTATAAGTATTGATTTTGTATGTGTGGGCCTCTAGGGTAGAATGGTCGTAGCCTCACTTTAAAGGATTTTGTCTATTGCTTCAGATGTGACCTACGTACAACCTTCTCTCACCATCGAATTATTGTTCTGCCCGTCGAGGGCTATGTATGGCGAATTTTACTGGTTTTAATTCCTATTCCTGATATCCCAACAACATCGTCGCGCTCGTTTTTTATGTTTAAATAACTTTCTACAAACCCTTCCGATTCTTTGCACTGTCTCAAAGAAAATTTTCATCCTCATCGTTTTTTCATACTTAATTCACTCGTGTTTGTAGTAGCGTCCTCCGGTCTAGATTTTTACAAATGAGCGAAATATCTTACAGATATCTAACATTGTGGTTTACCTATACCAATGGCGTGGTATTGGAAGAAAAATTCATTTAAGAAATTTCCGGTATTTCCGGATTTTTTCGGCTTATTTATTTTTTATTTTTCTGGGGTTTTCTTAAATGGCAAAATTCTTACAGGCCGTTTCACTTGCATTAGTACCTGACCAAACTATTGGATATTGAGATCTTGTTCATAAATTTGTCAATCGTATAGCCTTTTCAAGCTAATTGTTTGTGATCTCATTTGGCTAGGAATTGGAAAGGTCTTCTTACCTCGATTTCGAATGAATAAAAATTTTTGTACCGCCCCTCTGGCAGCTGTACAACCATCTATTGGAAATCTCTGAAATTAATTCGATACTAGAAAGGAGATATCTCTATTATTTTATCGCCTAAGACTGTTCGTGAATCTGTTAAAAAGTTTATTAAAAATTAAAATGGCAAAACTATATTTTTATCGATTTTTTTCACTGATGGCCTAACCAAACAATTATCATTATTAAGGTATTTACGATCAACGGGTTAATAAACAAATATTTTTGTTTGATCATTTTTTAATATTTTAAATTGATTTAATCGTCAAAAATTTTCACAATTGGAACTGTCATTTTTCTTAAATTATTAAGAATCTCGTCGTTAATGATATCCAGTGGGAAACTTGAAATTTTTAAAATACTGAATCTTTTGAAAACATGATCTTTCATCATTTTGCTAGTTAAAGCTAGATGTCTCTGTAGAAGCGTGAAAGTACTTTTGAACGTGCACCAACTCCATCAATATTTCAGTTACTAAAAATGCAAATTTGAAAGTAAACTCAATTTAGTTTAATTGGGCTAATAGTTAAAATATTATTTTCAACAACCAAATCTGGCAATTTCAATTTATGTTTACTTGTGAATAGCAAAAATTAGTTTTGAATTGGTTAATATTACGAGAGGGTACGTGCTATTTATTGTCAAAAATGACAATTTTTTTCTGTGGGGCTAGCAGTGGGATTTAAACTCCCGCAAAGTCCCGCTTGCGCTGATTGTTAGTTTCAAGAAGGAATATATTAATTCGTTCTCCTGGTTGATATCTAGAACTGCAACCAGTTCGCTTTTAATCCATTTTAATGCTTCTTTAAGGATGTTCCCGCAATTTTTTATCAATATTCTTATTGTTAATCCTGTTTCTGGGACTGGAAAAATAAAATAAATTCGTTAAAATAAATACTATTTTAACTATACCAAAAATTGGCGATTAATCGTGGTGTAAATTTATTACGCCGATTTGACATTTTAATTCAAGACTTGTATTCCAGCTTATATTGTACGCGGTTTAAACAATTTCGTTTAGTACTATACTCAACTAAAAGTTTGGGGGACTAAAATTTACCAAATTCTCGGATTAGAAGCTGATAAGCCCTTGTTTGGTCTGGGTTTGGATTAACGTTCTTGTCAGTTTGTGGGAATTTTAAAACGAATATTGTAATTATTTGGTGAGCCATTCAAATTATTCTAATTATTTTAATCGCAAATTTAGAAAGTTTTTTAATCTTCGATTACTATACAAAACAGCCAAGCCAACATAATAATTAAGCAAGTTTTACCATATCTGGTAGTTTGTCTATCACATGTATATTTTGAAGAAAATCCTTAACGAATTTTCGATATTGAAATTAATTTGGAAATGCACACAGAAATTCAGATTGGGCTTTTTCCTCCCGTTGTTACCTATGCGCAAATATATTATGACCCGACTGTCTTAACTGTTCTCGATATTGAGCTCGAGAATTTTTTGTAGTTTTAAATTTTTATAATTACCCGAGAAATTTTAAAGTTAAAATCATTAGGAATTCCGATTTTTTCGGTCTTACCGGAAACAACAAATTTTTTTGATTTTCTGTTGTATAATCTCGCAGTGCTGACGTCCAAATAATTTACTGCTTAAACTTGAAAATTTACTATTTTGGTCAAGCAAATTTATTAGCATCCAACCGTCCATGTCATAACAAGAGCAATTTTAACGAATACTCTATGGTTCGTTTAACGGCTATACGGTTCAGAGCAAATACTAGTCTTCGCGTGTAATCCGAGAGCCATCTAAACTGCTGAATAATTTAAGATCTACTGAATATCTAGATTTCCACAAAAAAGGGAATAGGATGCTCTCCTAGTATCACAAAGCTGCTTAGGAAAAAGCCGCTAAAGTTTCTTTTATAGAATTTTGTGACCTCAAAGTATTAAACTTCGGTAGTGGTTTAAACCCTATACGATTCATTTAGCGTTAACTTCTACGAACACCTAACTTTCTTGATGGAATCCAATGGGCTTCATTTCTCCTAAAAAGTTGTCTTAAACGAATTTAGATTGAAATTTCTAGAATTTTCTCAATAGCATTAAAAATTATACGAAAATATCGAGGTATTTTTCTTACAGCTAAAGTATCGAACAAGTGTCCTGTCTTAAACTTGTTTTAATTTTTAGATCTAAATGAGTGTATATTTGACCAAAGTGGGTTAGGTAGGGCCCATGCAATAACATTTAATGTACTAATACGATTTTAATAGGTTACTCAAAATCCGATCGAATAAAATTCGATTTTTTTTTAAATTATGTTTTTTCAAAATCCAATGGTCAAATGTCGTTTGGGGTATGGAATTGGTACTCTATTAAGAATTTTATACAGAGCCTTCTCGCTGGCGTCTTAATCATAAAAAAAACAGTAAAGCGGTATAATCTTTCAGATAATCAGTATGCTAATCGGTATCTGTGAAAATTTTGAAATTTGGCCAAACTAAATGGAACCAGTAATAACCAATTCCGTAACACAGTTCATTATTAATTTTTAAATCTTAATCCGATCCTAAGAACACCGAAACCAACTAATTAAGAAATGAACGAATTTCATTCGCAAGGCCAAATTCAAAAATATCGACTAGCGATTAAAATTTGTTAAAATCGTTTTTTATCTACTTACATATATTGATTAGAAGTTTGGTAATTTTTAAACAAACAAATTATGTTCAAATTTGGTTTAAAACGCGTTTTAACTATAGGAACAGAATTAGGCCATTTCTTAACCGAATATTTTCAGATTTAGTTGATGGTGAGATTTTAGTTGATGGTGAGATAAAGTTCTGGAGTCCAACCATGCTTGATTTTTTAATTGAGTCAAGTCCGATTGGTATCACTGGATTGTGAATACTGTTATAGAATTTGACGGTTACAACAACAATTCTCGCATACCACTGGAATATTCCCGAAATATTCCAACACGAATTTTCCTAAAATTCACTAATCACTAAAACACCATAATAAATAATTTTGACAATTATTTATTAATTTACTATTTACCATTTACAATTATTTTTAAATCACATCACTATTTCCATTTAACACCACTTACTATTTTCTCGCTTTTAATCTTTCGCATACCGAATCCCCTAAATGACTCATTTAATGTGTTTGTTGTACCCGTATATACCGATGGAATATTCCAGACTCGCTTTGATTTTTACAGAAGTAATATTTTCAAAGGTTTTTTAAACTACTGTAATCTGCAGTGCCACAAAACTATCTCTAATGTTACTACTTAAACCTAGATGTCACTAATCTCATAAAAGGTCTCATATAAATGCTTCACTCATGTTAAATTAATTGCCGATCAAACCAAAAGGTGAGATCGTAACAATATGAACCTTAAATTAGATTGCAATGTGACAACTATTAAAATGAATACTAATGGGAAATTTAGTAACATTATCGTTGGGTGTCCGGGGTTAGTGCACGGTCACAGAGACTTCTATGTAACAGTTATACAAATACATTTCGGAAATGAATTTTTTATCTAAGAGATAGTAAAAAGCAAACTCGCGAGTAAACTTTTCGTTAGCCGCCTAGTAGTTAATAGAGTAACATGGGTTTTAAATGAAAAGTCACTAATTAAACAGAAAAACATGGTCAGGTACACAGAATGAATCTTTTGAAAATATGATCGTTAATAATTTCCCTAGTTACCGCTAGATGCCTCTGTAGTTTTCAATAGCCTAATAAATCGAAGTTCTTTTAAACTTGTTTTAATTTTCAAAGCCAAAATGTGTGTATATTTTACCGTCGTTTAAATTTTTTCAAAGGAGGTAAAGTACGCTCCATGCAATAAGATTATAATGAGTTACTCACAAAATTCTGTAAATCAAAATCCTGTAATTCAAAATCACGGAAATTAAAATACCTTTAGTTTAAGGTATTAAGGCGTATCCTTTAATATTCTGAATTCATCTTGTTCTCCGAATTCATTCAGATAGTGGTATTCAAAGCCATCTTAGATATTAAGATTTCGTTTGTTTTGAAATCATGTATTTTCAAAATCCTGTTAAATTCCACAACAAATTTGGCTCAAATGTATTTGGTTGTTTGGAATTGGTATGATATTAAGAATTTTGGGCAAAGCCTTCTCGCACAGTTACCTAGACCGTAAAATGCAGGCTTTTATCAAATCAAGGTGGATTGGAATTCTAACATATTAAGGAATTTTGGAATTTGGCCAAACTAAATGGAACCAGGAATAACCAATTCCATAACATGGTTCATAATTCATTTTTAAATCCTAATCCGATCCTATGAAATGGCCGAAATTCATTCAGCAAGAGTAAATTCAAAAACATCGTCTAACATATAAGAAATGGGAATTGGCACAATTTGGTGTGTAAAGCGTTTCAACTATAGGAAACGGAATTAGACCATTTCTTAACCGAATATTTTCTGATTTAGTTGAGGTGTTGAGATTTTAACGTGAATTTTTGATAAAATTCTGGAGTTCAGCCATGCTAGTTGGAACTAGTCCATTTCTATTAAAAAGATATTCATTTATTTATTTTTTTGATTGAAATCAATACAAATAAACGGCCTTTTTAAAAAATATGGAACCTCTATATAAATTCCTTAGTTTTATTCAATATGACGAAAATCCGGAACTTCTTCTAGAATACATAAATATTTAAAACCAGGGCTACAAACCAACTTTAACCATATTTAGTTAGGAGATGACCTAATTCCATTCGGAATAGCAAATCGTCAGAACTTTGCAAAATATTTTTCTTAGAAGCCCGATTCAGCTCTTTGAACTAAATTTAAACGATTAGACCGGTTAAGAAACGGTCTGAAATTCGTTCGATCCAGCTTTACATAACAAATTTGACCGCCTTTTTGTTCAAAAATAGCCTAGTTGTATTTAGCATTTCGGAATTTTTCTCCAGAACTTCGTTTAAAATTCATTTTAGAATACCAAACAGTTCTCTATGGCAAATTTGACAATTAGTTTAGGAATGGCCAAGATTTGGCCATTTTCCAAAATTTCTTTAAAACTTCATTTTGGCATAGTTTCTGGTATACATAGCATAGTTGCTGGTTGATTCTTGGCCATTTCTTAACTGAAGTGTCCAAACTCAAACTTTAGGATGGGATTGTATTCTAACATAAATTTGGGATAAAATTCTAGAGCCGAAGAATATTTTTATTCTATACATTGGCAGCCTGAGCCGTTTATGGGATACAGGGATACAGCGCTGGTGTTAAAAATGGGCTTGTCAAAAACATCTACTTGGAAAAGTAGAGTAGAATTTTCTAGCATAGGCAGCAAAACTATTTTGCACTATTTCCGTAAATATGTTAGAAGACCTCTAGCCCTTAACTATGTAACGAATAGAGTCGGAGGCGAGAGCCATATCTAGAACCTTTCACTTATTTATGATAAAAAAAATTTGCGTACAAATGTTTCAAATGACTGAAAAAAAAAGTCATTCAATCGTGATGTTCGTGTTTCCGCAGACTGTTGTGACGTACGCTTGCATTACATCAAAGTATCGCATTGATTTTCTTCTTTCCTGTTTTAATAACTAGGGTCCCAGGTTATCCCCTGAAACCTTTTTTTTGCTAATATCAACCAAATTTTTTTATTGCCAATCTTTAGGCTTATGTCATCATCGAAAAGAAATCCTTACTCGTAAATTACTAGTAATTATGCCAAGAAGCGTTCTGAGGTCACAGCGGCCATCTTCTATTTCGCTGCGAGTATTCCTCCTTATATTGGAGTGGCCGGGAATCCGGTTGCATTTCGCGCCATTCGAAGGTCATTTTACGTCACTTTTGGCTGATATATAGCATTGGCTTAATTTAATTTCATATTATCTTTTTTCATCAGATAAACTCTGTTTCATCTGAAGTGAAGGAAATGCTTAAATTCATCCAAACTAGTCAATTTTCAAACCCGAATGAATATTATGAAATCCGGGATTTTTATATCTGGGGTATTTAATACCCCAAATTTTGATTTCTGGAAATAAATTTGTATTCCCAGATTATTTTAATTTCTGGACTTTGAAATTCATATTTGTAATACATCTAATCGCACTGTCAACATTTTTACATAAAACTTCCCAGTACAACCATTTTTGACCATAAAGTTCAAATTAAATCGCTAGTTTCCGCTAGATGTCTCTGTTATTTTAAAGAAGGATTTACGTTCAAAACAAGATCTATTTGCTTCTGCTAAATTTGTGATCTTTTTGGCTTTGCAGAGATTGAAGAGTTCTTAACCTGATCTAAATGCATAAGATGCAGCATTGGATGCTTGGAAGATGAAGCTGATTTTTTCAATTTTGATATATGGAGTGTTGTGCGATCTAACTTTCGTAATGTATTAATTAGAGATTCGTATAATAGAAATCTCATATTATTGCGACAGCCAAATCAATAATTTTACAATAATTTATCTTTTTATTTTTGGATGTTTGCTTGTCGCCATAATATACATACATAATTAGTGCTCTCTTCTAAATATTATAAAATATTTACAACCTGAGTGCCACACAGCATGATATACTGACTAACCCAGATTAATAATTAAGATCATACATCAATAAACAGCGAACCACAGCAACGGCGATCTCTATATTAATTCACACTTTTAATTTTTGTTAATTGATACCGAACACAAAAAAAATAACAACAATAAAACGATCTTCCGGATCTTTTGTATATATGTACATGTCTTTTATACGTGCGGTGACCTTTATTTTATAAGATATGCATCGTTTTATTATCTATTAATATTAAGTCATTTTACTCGATAATCTGTGTCGCACACAAAACACATTTCATAAAGATCCGCACGCCTCATATTTTTTTGATACGCGCAAAGATCAAACGATTTGATTTCATTCGTGCGATTAATAAAAATGAATAAAATTTAAATTTGTTATCAATTTGCTGAAATTTTAACTAATTTCTAATGCAATGTGTATATTATATTGCAAATTTTCTCGCGATTAATCTTTTCAATGACAGTTTGGCGATTATGAAATTTGGGATACCGTGTCAGAGGTCGGTTAAATCAGATATTTGATAGTTTTGGCATACTTTATGTGTTGAGGACAGGTTGAGCGCAGTTTTAACTTTCTTTCAAATGGCATGCAATAAAATCAACATTAACACTATAATTGTACAAATATTTAATCTAAAGTCACTACAAACTTTCACATTTCACCGTACAAACAGATCTGCCTCTTGAATCAATAGAAACTCGTAAGACACTAGATATTCAAATTTGCTACTGCGTACAAATCTTATAATTCCCAAACAATATCTTCACTTATATTATCCACTACTTATCTATTGATCTCTCGAAATTTGGCCCCAAGACACTTAATGATCACATCTCTATGTTTAAAAGACCGATCACTTTAACATGTCATCATTGGGCGCGGAAATACTTAATGTTTTTTTATTGCTATACAAGTATTGTTTGTCATTAAAATTAAAGAATTGTTTTTATCACAAACCACGTAAAAACCGCCAAAAGCTAAAAGAAAAGTTTAAATAAAACATTTTTTTGCAATTTTAAAACAAACAAAATACTTTTAGAGAAAATAACTCATCCGCAGAGGTTTCCTGAATATCCAAAAATCGTGTATGATAAACGATTATTTAGTGATCGCAATATTGATCGCAGATTACATAGTACTATACGTGATCATGTTTTATAAGAAAAACAAAATTACGAAGATCATAAAATTTCTTTAAATAAACAAAAAAAGAAAAAATTTACTTTCACAAATACGAGAATATTGATCATGTATGTATTAATGATCACAACAAAATTGCCGATCATATACATAAATTGCAAAAATTTCATTTTGATTTTGTTAAAAACAAAAACTGATCCATTTACATTACTTAAAAAAAATGTAAAAAAAAAATAAAACGGCGAGCTGAAAGTGAATTTCTTTTTTATTATTTTTATCGCAGATCGCCTTCTTAAGAAGAAATTTATATTTTTTTTATAAACGATCGCGCTTTATATTTTTTAGATCGTTATGTAAAAAACTTCCTATAATTAATCCACATTTTTTTTATCATATCGCAGCAGATGACTATAATAATTATAACAAAATAAATAAAACTATCACACGATAACAACACGATCATGTAATCAATTTTTGTCTTATGTAACGATCTTCTGCGTTTGGATCATCTCGCTCAATTAAGTGTTTTTTATAGTTTAAATAAAGTGATTAATTTAGATTTTTTGTTGCATTTTACACTTGCGTGTTGTATAGAGAAATGATTGTTTACTTATATTGATTGTGTGATCGTGATCTGGCAGCCCGATACAAGATAATTAATTTCAATTTATAAACTTTTTCTTTTAGCTGGAGAGCTTCTTTTAAAATGATGAACCGTTGTGTATTTATTTATAAATAAATTTGCTAAATATAGGACTACTTAAACTATTGACAGGTAGAAATGTCGTATAATCAATCTTGTGTTGCATTCTAGCCTAGACACAAGCTACTATTAGGGGGCTAACCAAATTTCATCAATCGTTTTCTAAACATTTCGGCACATTAATTTTGTTTCCTGATTCAATAAAAATTACAATTTTTTATCTTACCCCCCTCTAGAAATGATCTTAAGGCCGTTATTACCACTAACGTACTGGACAATAGTGGTGAAATTGGCGATGAAATCGGCAAGACAACTCGATGCATTCATGTTCGTTGAGAGTTGGTAACTTGATGATCTAGGGTCTATTTTTTAATTCGCCTGCTCAGGCAATGCACCGTCAAAAAATATTTTGTGTTTTTTTTTTATTCAACCTGAGTAATTTTACTCTGCACACTGCGTTTTTATTTGTGAACTGGGCTGGTGCAGTGAATAATCGGTTCTTAAACTCGGTTCGTTTGGCCTTGAACAACCATTGTTCGATGTACAATACCCAGGGTCACTCAACTTGCTCGAGTTCAGTTAAAAAACAGGCCCGTTATAAACATGTTGGGGTCATTTCGATTTGTATCTCGAAATTATAAATGTGTACGAGTATTTCCCAAATACAACGCCTTTTGGCTTCATTTAACCCGAACTAGAAATTAAACAAGTTGTGGATTCGCGAGTTCTTTTAATGATAAAAACTACTGGTTGACTTGAAATATTTCAGTCGAGTCTCAGTTTATATCACTATTGGTATTTAATACTCTGGAAATTGTTCTAAACATATTTTGACGTACTGACCTTATTTTATAATTTAACCTCACTTTGCAAAATCTGGGAAAAGCGTTTTTAGATCTTAAATTTTGTAATTATGTCTTCTTCGTGGAAATGTCAATTTTGACAATTGAATATTGGTATTATCCAATGCTGTTACCTCGATTTTGTACTGGTTACGGGGTCCACCAACAGGTGTCATCTCTGATTGATATGGAAACGTTAGGTGTTGTCTCCAACAATGCAGGTCTGGCTAAATAGTTTTATTGCTTTAGCTCGTGGTGTCGTTATCTGGGGTTACGATTGTAACTCGTCCGACAGATCCTGAACGCGTTTCATTAAATCTGCTGAGCTAGAATTTTATAGATGGCGGCGTGGTTCCGTCTTTGATGAGAAAAAATTGATCGATAGCAAGGCGTTGGAGGCGGCAGAGTTTTGTCCATGAAGCGGCATAAATGAAATTTTAAAGATTTGACTCCTATTTCCTACAAGTCGCTAAAGTGTGGTGTAGCAGGAGGAATGAAGTTCCAAGCGGTGCCATCTTGAGCCATTGATTCAGCGATCTCAGGCTCCAACTATTATTGGTGGACTGGATTTGACGAAATTCGTTGCACAGTTGCCGTATATGAATACTTTATCGATCAGCTCTAAATGGATGCTTTAGAGCACATTATTTAGAGCACAAGCAAACGCACCAAGGTTGATACTAAGATTGGGACCAAAATCCGCTACGGAACACCGTGTATCATTGTACGATGAGCTGAGGTGAAATGAGTAAACGAGTGAGTTGATCGTCATTAAGGAGGATTATTGGATGATTCCTTGTGTACGGCAAATTAGATCTGTTTAAGTTTTTCTCATGACGTGCAGAAAGCTGTGATGCAAAGTAGTTTGTCAAGCGATGAATATCTAGCGAGCATGGGATAAATGTCGTTATGATATGTTGCTAGCGTAAACTTCCCGAATCGTCTGACGTGGGATTCTCTTTGAACCAAGTATGACCTGTCTACTCCAAAGGATGGTTGTGTAGTTCTGCTCCGTCCAGCTTTGTCTTGGTTGGTGTTGTTGTAATTCCAATTGGTAGGTTGAAGGGAATCCAAACTTCGAGATTCGATTGCTCTCGAGTGTATTTTATGTACTAGGAGAGCTGCACAGCCACTCAAGGACCACTTGCGAATTGGTCCATACGTAGATTTGAATTTGTCACACGTTGAGTGATTGGACGATGCTGTGCAGTTGATGATGACCTGGTGAACAGTTTCGTCTGACGGTATGCCAAGAATCCAAAATTCATGGAACTTAATTTTCTCGATGATTGAGGTAGGGGACATTCAGCCGAGACGATTAAATATCTTCGATGATTGTGGCAATGTTGTTCGCTTAGTTGATACGCGAATAGCCGAGGTTAGGGTGATCTAAAATCTGAAATAACCGGTCAAGGGAGACCAGTGCAGTCAAATTTAGCTCCACCACTGCGGGGTAGGGCCATCAATGGCCACTGGATTGCGATTAATTTGATTATGTCGTTGCTTTATCAGAATTTATTGTATTCCAAACGGAGTTAACAATTGTTTCCAATTCAACCCGGAGATAAAAGAAGATAACTACAACATAGCATGGCAGCTGCCACATGACATGCGGGAAAATAAGTCTACTTTCTCATAAGCAGTTAGCTAAACAGTTTTAAAAAAACTGTAAGATTCAACGAAGAAAGTTCTAAACGCATTAAAGGGATTAGAATTGATACATCTACCTGAGACTTATTCATAACTCATATCAAACTCAACAAGATTAATCCAGAAACCAGCAATTTGCACGAAGATCCCAAAGGTGGAGGGTCTCAAGGATCTTCTTAATTTTTTGGAACAACGGTTCTTATCTTTTGAAACACATAAGAAATTCTCCACGGGCAACAAGCCTTATAAAGCAGAATATTCTATCTGAGGAATGGGTTTACTCAAAGCAGAAGTTTGTAAAAATTGAATTCGATATATTTCCGAGATTTGATAGTAAATTTTCGATCCGAATGAAAACAATGGCATTCGATCAACTAACGCATCACCTGCTAGAAGCTAAATTTAGCATAAACAAATTTAAGCATCCACAAAATATAAATTTGGCAGCTCCACAGTAGAATGTGCCGAGCCAAATCAACATTATAATTCGAGCTGATTATTATCCAGCAATTGTAATGAACGACATAATAAATGGGAATGAACAAGAACCCATGGCCTAAAATACCGAGATTGGTTGGATAATTGTCGAATGCATTGGATCAACTAACAAGCAACTAAAACTAGCTTCATATCAAGCAAATTGATCAGTTAGAGTAACAAAATCGTACCTGATCGTACAACCCTGACGGACAAGGAGATAAATGCTGATTTTTTTTTTTTAAAAGCCGTGCAATGTGACTCCAATTGCAGGTATATTGTAAACTTATCTCTGAAAGACAACGTGCCGACATTAGGAGAATCACCAAATTGAGGCTGGTATTTGATGCATCAGCCAAAATTACAAATAGTAAGTTTTAAAATTGTTTCGGTTAAATTTGGAATAAACCACGTTGGCCACCACCTAAACAATTATCGTTTCTTTAGGACCTGAAATTCGTACGTGCACGTACATTTTATAGAAAACCTGTTACAAATTTTCCAGTTCACACATTGTCCTTGCACAAATACTTAGAAATTTGGGATTCGTTTCAGACCATAAAAACTTAATAGCATGTCACTTTAACATTCACCAAATCACTTTTCTTGCCCAAAATCCGCACTAAACAGTTTATCAAAAATCATTACGCTTCACTCGAGTTTTTAGTGCCAAGTGTTTTTATTAGTCGTAGCTACTTTACCAGATTTCTATCTTCGTGATGGCAGGATTTTATCTTTATCATCGATTAAGGGATTCCTTTGACCATTTGTGGTGGTGTTGTAGTGATCTCTTTTGTCCAACGGCCAACTCGTTTTAAATGAAATTCGTAGATTTCTCGTTTTAAATGAAATTGTTGATTTGCAACCTCTCCTAAAGAGAGGGTCATTCGGTGAACTGTCCAAATATCGCGCCTGAAGTTGTTAATTATCAGATTAGCATAATTGGCATAGATCGCTCAAACTCGGATTGGTTTCGACATAATTTATCTCGTTGTCGGAATAAATAACGTGTCAGATTCCAATTGTCAACTCAAATCGTTCACTGCATACACACAAACAAACCAACATACGCTTTAACTAGAATTATTGATGGATAACCTGCTATTCATCAGCCGGAATATGGACCTCCATCTGATGTGTTTATAGAAAGAATTGTTAATGTAAACCCGTAACCCTTTTGAAGTGATATTGGATGTTTCGTTGTTTATGAAAGCATTGATTGCTGCAAACGACCGTCGACAACGATTTTAATGGACCTTTTAAGTTCTCCGTAAAATTGCTCAATTTCAGCATACAACAAATTTCTCAAAACACTATCAGTGAAAATTTTAGTTTTATTAGTCGATGAGGTCAGACACACAGTTGTTCTACTTTCCGGATTACCTTTCGAATCGCCAAGGATGTTCTCGGGCCCTTCATTCTCTCAATTTGAAGTATCCGAATAATTTCATAAGATTAAAGTTTGATACTAAAAAATTTATAGGTGTTTTGGTTTTTTTTATTATTTGCGCAAGTAGTTAAGCACCACATAATTCCAACCCAAGACAGAGTAATTTTTATTAAAGGGGATCACTAAGACTGGTGCAAGAAATCCAAGTGGATCTAATATACGAGCAAATAACCAGGAAATAAATATTAATGTTTATGTGAAACTTGTCGCTATTAGGTTGCTTTTATTCACCTGCAGTGTTTACAACGTCGCCTTCATCTAATTGTATCAACGTTTCATGATCTCCGAGAGGGACTTTTTTAACTATATTCGGATTATTTGAGCATCATATCTGTAGTTCCATTCCACAGATCACGACATGTATGATTTCGTCGTAATCGCTTTTTCAATGAAGTTTGCACCTGTTAGAATGTCATACACTGACAGATAATATTTAATCTGTCAGAAAAGCGAAGCGGATTTAAAGTTTGTGACATATAAGTTAGTCGAAATATTTGATGTTCTTCACAGGAACTGACTGCGGTGAACACCAATTTAACGATTTTGAAACCCCGAACAAATCATCAAATTTGGGCGACTAGTTCCACCGTTACAATTTAATTGAATGATTTTTCAGTTGTAGATTTTGCAGGCCAATTAAAGATGCTACGCTATTTGGTTGTAGAAGATCAGACCGGTAATCGGTAATAACCCAAGTTTTGATACTCATAACATAACGTATTGAAAGTTTTTACGAATCGTTTGTGCTTTGTTTCAATTGCATATGCATTGTGTCATTACCTGTATAAGACGAAAATTGAGTTAAACTCGTAATATTTTAAAATATTTTGGTACAAAGTAGATAATAAAAAAACAACCATCAATCGGATATTTCAAAACTCAATTAATTTAATTAGTCATATTATGTATTTAATTTAATAATTAATGTTTAATTAATAAAGCCAGTTTTTAGAACTAAATTTGTGGAAATACCGAACGCACCCAAATTATCACAGTCTTTAGGTATAATAATTTTTGACAGTTACGTGATAATTTAATCTGAATTGTCATAAGTTGATTAAAGTGAAGGATCTGTGCTCCACAGTACTCCTGAACGAGTATTACATCCACTCAACAGCAATATCGTAGTTTGCTTTATAAAGTTAATTCAATGCAAGGTTAAAATAAAATAAATAAAATTGGGTTTATGAATTAAATAAAATCTGTTTTTTATTTGTAGCGCAATCTTAATTCTTTAAATGACAACAAGCTCAATTTTTAAATCAAAATTAAATTAACCGGTAGGAATTGTTATCCAAAAACATTATCACAGAATTCGGACAGTAAAAGGTGAAAAATTTCACAACAGGAAAAATTGTTCACGTAAGTGTCAAATATTTTTGCTTGAAAATATTTATCGCAAAATTCGGACACAGTCTAAATGAGGTGGCGGTACCAGATAAATAAAATAAATGTAATGTTATAATAGGGATTTGGCCCCAAAGCCACAAATACATTGCAATATAATAAAGCTGTCCAAATTCTTAAATTTACGCCACATTTCTGATGCAGATCGCCAAAAACCCCATTTTGACCTGTTCATTTTATCATAATTAGAACGAAATAGTCTTCAAATGGAAATTCTGTGGAGCGAATCCGGGAGATTTTGGCACATAGTACAATAGACTAAAACTGTGTAATTTCGAAAAAATATGCCACATGTCAATGCGGAACGTCAAGGTGCCCATTTTGGTTCCTTCTTTTTATCTTAATTAGAACAATTAGAATGGAATTCTGTGGTGCGATTACTAGAGGTGTTGGCACATAGCCACATACATGGTGCATTAGAATAAAGCTGACCAATTTCGAAAAAATACGCCACATGTCTATGTCCATCGTCAGGATGTCCATTTTAACCTGTTCATTTTGTCATAATTAGAACGATAAGTCCGAAAATGGAAATTCAGTGCAATAGGCTAAAACTGGCAATTTCGCAAAAATATGTCACATGTCTAGGCGGATCGTCAGGGTGTTTATTTTGCCCCGTTCATTTTATCTTAATTACAACGAAAAGTTTTCAAATGGTAATTCTGTGCAGTGAATCTTGGAAATTTTGACACATAGCCACATACTCGTACATAGTGCAATAGACTAAAACTGTGCAATTTCGAAAAAATTTGCCACGTGTCTATTCGGATCGTCAGGGTGTCCATTTTGACCAGTTCATTTTCTCTTAATTAGAACGAAAAAGTTCGAAAATGGAAATTTTGTGGAGCGATTCCTGGAGATTTTGGCACATAGCCACATACACAGTGCAACAGACAAAGCTGTTTTATTTTGCAAAAATACGCCACATGTCTATGTGGATCATTAGGGTGCTCCATTTTGGGCCGTTTATTTTATCTTGATTACGAGTAGAAGTTCAAAAATGGATATTCTGTGGAGCGAATCTTGGAGATTATAATAGTTAGCCTGATACATAGTGCAATAGACTAAAACTGGCAACTTCGCAAAAATATTCCACATGTCTATGCGGATCGTCAGGGTGTCCATTTTGGCTCGTTCGTTTTATCTTAATTAGAACGAAAAGTCCTAAAATGGAAATTCTGTGGGGAGATTAATCTCCCCATAGCACATAGCCATAGCCACATACATAGTGTAGTAGAATAAAGTTATCTAATTTCGAAAAATTACGCCACATGTCTATGCTCATCGTCAGGATGCCCATTTTAACCTATTCATTTTGGCATAATTATAACGGAAGAGTCCAAAAATGAAAATTCTGTTAAACCGATCCTGGAGTTTATGGCACATAGCCACATACATAGTGCAATAGACTAAAACTGGCAGCTTCGCAAAAATATGCCACATGTCTATGTGGATCATCAGGGTATCCATTTTGGTTCGTTCATTTTATCTTAATTACAACGAAAAAGTTCTCAAATGGTAATTCTGTGGAGTGAATCCTAAAAATTTTGACACATAGCCACATAAAGGGTTTTTTTAGAAGTTCACAATTTTAAATTAAAATAGAACAAAGAAAAATATTTTGAATATCAGTGAAACTAACCTTATTGGATAGATAATTTTATGAAATTAATGCTTGAATATGATTTCGGCCATTTGGGGGTACATGACATAATCTGGAGGTTGAATTTTCGATCACTCTTCGTAGCAATTGTGGCCGTATTTCCCTAATAACTCGCCGAATGTTGTGTTCTAAGTGTTCAATCGTCTCTGGTTTATCGGCGTAGACAAGTGACTTAACATATCTCCAAAGAAAATAATCTAATGGAGTTAGATCACACGATATCGGTGGCCAATTATCAGCACCATTACGTGAAATTAGTCTTTCATCAAATGTTTCTTTGAGTAAAATAATTGTATCCCGCGCTGTGTGGCATGTAGCACCGCCCTGTTGGGACCACATAACAGCAAAGATTTATGCCAGCCAATTGGGGTACAAAAAAGTTAGAAATCATCTCTCTATACCGTTGACCGTTGACTGTAACATTCTGCCCATCATCGTTTTTGAAGACCTATGGACCAATCATTCTGCCGGCCCATAAAGCGCGCCAAATAGTGATTTTTTCTGGGTGTAATGGTGTTTCGGCAAAGGCTTGTGGATGATTTATCCATTCAACCAAAAGTGAGCTTCAACGCTGAACAAAATTTTGTTTTGAAAATCAACATCAACATCAATTTGTGCCCATTGGCCGAATTGGCGGCGTGTGCGATGGTCGGATGACTTTAATTCCTGCACAAGTTGAATTTTGTAAGCATGTAAACCAATCCCCTTAGATAAAATCTTCCATAAAGTGGATTGAATTGATTGATTTGGGTCTTCCTCAATTCTACGCTTTACAGCGCCTATCGCTTGTTCGGTACACACTGTTTAGCGTCTTACTGGATACGTATTATCATTTAGAGTATACTTGGTGCGAAAAAGATCCACAGTTAACCAAATTACCCGCTCTGATGGACGATTATGACGACCGTAAAATGGACATAATGCATACGATGAGTTTGGCGAACAGAACCATTATTTTGATGAAAGAATTTCAACAATTTGCGTGAGTCTATTCATTATGATATGGAAAATCAATCTAATGACAAAACAAATATCAGCTGTCAAATCGGTTGTCAAACAAAACACTGTTGCCAACTTAAAGATGTCAACCTCTAAAAAAACACCCTTTACATTGTGCAATAGACTAAAACTGTGAAATTTCGCAAAACTATGCCACATGCCTATTCGGATCGTTAGGGTGTCCATTTTGACCAGTTCGTTTTATCTTAATAAGAACGAAAAAGTTCGAAAATGGAAATTGTGTGAAGCGAACCGGGAGATTTTAGCACTTAGCCACATGCATGGTACAATAGATTAAAGCTGTTTAATTTCGTAAAAATACGCCACGCGTCTACATGCCCCTAGGAGATTTTGACAGCAAATTTAGACAGATTTAATCTGTTGCACTGTGTATGTGGCCAAATCTCCAGGATTTGCTCCACAGAATTTTCATTTTCGGACTTCACGGATTATCGCTTCGTTATAATTATAATTAATTTGAACAGACAGCGTCTATTGTACTATGCGTCTATTGTACGACGCACAAAATCTTTTAAACTTGTTTATACATTTTGTTAATCTTTGATATGTCAGTATGATTATTGAATTTTGTTAAAGCCATGTTTAACTGTTTTTGAAACAAAACCTTGTAATTTACCTCTTATACCGGGTGAACTCACTAATCATACAACGGAAAATGTTGCTTAGTGAATACTTCTCATGATCCATCCGATTCGAGAAATTTTTTCTAAAAATATTACTAAATAATACAATTATTAAATTTTTTCGGATATTTATCATATTGTTGTCTCAAAGTAGGATTCAAATCAAACCTCTTTCCCAAATTCCAGCAATTGGAAAGCAATTTCGTAAAGTTAACAACTCGTTAATACTCTTTGAATGACAGATGTACATTAAATTTTCAGGTATCATCTCTTACGTTTTGCACAAAATGATCTTGGCAAGTCTAATTTTCTATCGTTATTGGCTTAAGTTCATCACTCACTGTGTCGTAAACGTGCCTGAGGCCATTCGGCGAAAAACAGAATTATAAGCATTGGAAGGTCATCATTAAGGTCTGTTGTTCATTATGTAACAGTTCGCAAAATATTAATGGCATTTTCCAAGTTTGGGTGTCAAGCGAAATCACACGTTGAGGCTGTAAGATTTTTCATAACACTTGAATGTCAATTGCTGTAATTAGTGATTACAAATTTGGGAATCAATTCTAGAACCGGTTTTTCGGTTTTAATTCCCCCGAAAACCAGAAACCGGTTTTAAACCCGTTTTTTTTGTAAAACTAGAATATATTAATTGTGTACTAAATTTTTACCAGAACTTAGAAAAGAATAATTTATTTAAAATGTAATAATAAATAATTCCGTCAAAAAAATAAAACAAAACGAAACAAAAATATTGTTTTAATAATTTAAACATAAGATCCGAATTATACGAAAACATTATTTATTTTTCTGTTCCAGAAAATGCGGTCTCATTAAACATAACATCTTTATTGTGTCATTAGCTAGACGTGGCCGAATTTGTATACATATATTTCCTAACGCCGAAAACGCTTTTTCTGCCTCCACGCTTGTCGGTGGAATCGACAAAAGAAAATTGTACATTCTCTCGAGTTCCGGCCCCTGACCCCATCCGATTCAAACGCAACTTCGGTGAACCTTACTATCTAGACTAGGGGAATTTTGGCCTTCTTTCTGTGGTTGAACGATTAATTGATGGTCAATAGCTTTTTGTAATAAATACTTCATCACATCCGTTGTTGGTGGTTCATATATTTCTTCCACAGGTTGGGATAGTTCATCTTCTGCTGCGATAATATCGTCACCTCTTGCCAAAATTTGTTCATTAATTGATTTGCTAGACATTCTTTTTAGGATTTTATGAATAAGTTTAAGTATGGATGCTTTTGAAAGTTTCCGAAAAATATCAACATATGAATTTTTTTCGGCATTCGCCACCTGGTATTTGTTATGGAGATACTGAAGTAAACTTGATAAATCAGTTCGTTTTTCCTTAATTCGGTGTAATGGCTCCATTTTATTATCACGTGTCAGCTGGCCACTAAGCTTGCTTTTCTCCAAATGTGAGAGTATAATATTAAAGGTTGCATTGGCAGACAAGAGACCTTGCCGGCAAAGTGACGGCTCTCAATTTTATGGGTACAGAACAGCAATAGTTTCAGATAGAAGTTTAAATTCATCATCTGAAAAAGGATAAGATGATTTCATATCAATTAATGATTTTTGAACGCATGTTCGTAAATCATAAAATCGCTCGAACATGAAAAGTAAACTGTTCCATTGCGTCTTTGAGCCCAACACTAATTTTTTTCTTTTCCGAATTCTAATACGACATATTTTTGAAGGACATCGTTGTTTATCACTTTATCACTAAGTTCTTGTTGATTATATTCATCATTCAAAAGCGGAACGCAAAAATTAATTTGGTCAAGATCATTCATCAACAAGTCTTCCTTATCGACGTCGGACTCAGAATCGTCATACATATCGATCATATCAACATTTTTTGTATGTTAAAATTCATTCGAAATATTGGGGCTAGAGGATTTATCTTTACAATATAACACACTTAAAATAGCCAATTGAATGCGAGTGCAAATCAAGACTGTAGTTCAGCTCCAATTAGTCTTCTAATTTTGCATTGTAGTTATGCAAACAATGTCACTTGACAGACGAATACCAAATTTCGTTAGCTTTTCTTTCAAAATCTGTATACATTTTTCAAGGCTCCAAAATTGTTTTTTTTTTGCTTCCTTTTTCGCTACAACCTTGCTTTTTCATGTCTGAGAGATTATTTTTATTACATCGCAAATATTTTGACCGTAATTTAAAGCGATTTTCCGAATTGTATTTGACGATTTTGGAATGTCTCGAAATCCTTTCGCTGCAAGTAACGATCTTAAAACATCCTATACAGAGAAAGAAAACGCCAGACCATTTTTTGCAGTATGCGTGATACAATAGTTGCCAAATTATCGTCACTTTTATTAAGAAAACATCCTGTAATTTTCTTTTTAGAAGAAGAAAAGATTTCGGTTGATGGCGTAGATAAGTTTGCACTTCCACCACAATCTTCAAATCCTCTTTTCACAGCAGTAACCTTGTGTGCTATTCGCAAATGCGAATGAAGTACACTAGTTGATGCACTCGTGCATTTAATAACTTTCGAACGTGTTCTGAATTTCGCTACTTGGCCGTTTCTCTCTCGAAGAAAATATGTCCAAAGTGATTTGTTGTTTTCAATACCTTACTTGTATTCCTCGAATTTGTAAGTAATTCATATTTATTATGATCTATCTAAAAAAACAAATATTAAAAACCTCCAAATTAAAATTAAATGATTAACAAATTTTGCTTGCAACACGAGAATGAAAAATTTTTTATTTCAACACCCAACTTACACAAATACGTTTTTCAATTTAAAAAATATTCATCCATCAAAAAAGAAAATTAATTCAATTTTGACTGACATTTGGTGGATAAATCGTAAATAGAATAGAATCGGGGATTTACCAATGTACCCAATCACACAAGACAAAATAAGGAAAACGAAAAAAAACAATAGAATAATCGGTTTACCAAATGATCAAAAAATTAAGCGCCATCTGCGCTACACGCTAACATCTCTAGTAAAATAATTTAAAATACAACCATACAACCATGCAACTACATCTATTGAAATTTTAACATTTGAATTTTATTTTTATTGTTGGCTAAACTAATTGGCTAAATTTTAAAAAATAATAAATAATTTTTTGTGTTTCTAATTTCCTGTGCATACCAAAGCTCGCAAATCCGCGTTTTTCAATGTATGTATCTGGCGTAAATTTAATGATTCCTGCTTTTTTCTGAAAACAGTCGTAAATAAATCACACAGCGTTATTCCAACATCAGCAATCATACCACACAATCTACCTGATGAATTCAGTCAAATGTGCCACATCCAGCGTTTCATAACAATCAAATTTTTTTTGAAGTAACAGGCCACGAAATAATTAGTTGGCGCTTCCAGAAATCCAATAAAATTTGTATAAGCTCTATTCAAATCTGGTATCTGGTAACCTGAGCTATTAAAATATATTTCATCCTTTGAATCATAGATGGATCTGCCGATAGAAAAGTGCATTGATATTTATTAAAAATATTGATACTAATGAATATTTATGTAATAATTTACACAATAAATTATTGTAGTAGCGCCATTAACTAGCAGATGTCAGGCCCACAACATAATCTATAATATATTAATTTAAACATTCCAATAGATGTAGCTGCTTGTAATGGCTTTATTATTTACTAGAAAATAATGTATTTTAAATGATTTTACTAACTTAAGTATTTTGTAGATGTCGCAAATTAATTACATTTTTTACGTTTATTTCAATTTTTTACCGTAATTAATCATTATTTACATTATTTACGTAAAAAATGTAAACAATTATTTTTTACGCATAATTGCACAACACTGGTCCTAATCTTGGCAATATCACCTCTTTGATAAAATTAATTTGTTAACCGGAGTCTAAAACTACTCATGTAAATGTCTCATTGATGTTTGGCTCAAATCGGTCCACCGAAAGTGGCGTCTTCCGTAAGAGCTTTTACGTTTTTAGCAAATATTTTGAAAGGTAAAGATTGACCTCGTTGGTTTTCTAAAATTTAAGCGGGATTAATTATTTTTGAATATACGAGACAGGTTTTACCAAAATTCCGGTAAGTTTAATTTTTTACTTTAGAAATCACGTGTGGTGTATCCTCCCCTCCATTTTTATTTACAGAAAGCTATCAAGAGGCGTAGCGTACATACTACTACGGGAAGCAATCGGATTCATTAAGTTTATTTATTGTCGATAGACATTTTATAATTTGTAAGTTCCGTGCCTGCCGGTCAACCGCCCTCGCTTTATTTAACATATCAACGTTACGTAGCTTATGGCGGAAGTATAATTTGATCCAATTTAGATAAACATTTAAATTGTGCTATAATTATATTTGAAATTTGATAAGATTGAGTAAGATCAACAACCTAAATAGGTATAGTCGGTTGCCGCTAACAATGGTGCGGCTTAAAGTTTTAACGTAAATCAATTTTATCTAAGTTGTGCTTACGACATATCTATAAAATCGAGTTCAACCACAATGCAACAAAAGCACTTTCATTTTGCTCATCTGATTACAATTACAATATAAATATAACGTATAGGGTCGCGAACCATTCAATAAAATTTATGTGCATTGTGCGTTTTATATATTTGTTGCTGGTCTTATCAATCGGCTGAGGCTGTTTATAAAATGTAGATAATTTTTGAAAGTGAATTTTCTTTTTAACATGGAAATAAAAATACTTTCCTTTTTAAATGCTGCACGTTTCCAGCACATAAAACAAAAAGTACAGAAATACAAGAATCCAACAAAAAAACATGTTAATTATGTGCATAACAATGCAAGATGCAATTTTATACTTACGTTTTCTTAAATATAAAAAAAAATAAACGTTTAACGTATAAATTTCGGTCATAAATTAAAACAATGCCCAACTATAAAAAAAAATGTTAATTCGCGTGTACTTGGTATAGGTAAAAAAATTTTTTTTGGGCGGTTTGATGCATAAATTAAAAATTTGAAGCGCACAAGAAAGGTGGTTGAACCCTCTGAAAATTTATACGGGTGTCTCCAGTCCCCCCTGGGAATTAATCATTTTAATGTGTCGTAAAATTGGAAATTTATTTTCACTTTTGATTTTCATAAACGAGCGTAAAGCACATAAAATCATGTGGTCATCATAATTTTCATAAATTACCTGTGATGCTGCTACCTTTTGGTATTTGGATTTCCTTCCGCAAAACTGTACATTATTGTTTATCTATCATCACTCAGCGATTCAAACGGTTTTTTATTTATTTAACATGTTTTTAATGGCCCTCAATAAATTAAGTTGACGAAAACCTTTTATTTAATTAATTAAGAAATGCTTTTTATTTATTCTGTTGATTTGTTTAGACAGAAGACGAGAAAAACTTTCGATTGGGATTAAATTGTCATTTGAGACGCGAGTTCTCAAACAATTTCGATTTTTTTTTTTTTTATTTGGTTTGGTCGGTGATTTATCGGCGACATGGTTATGTAATTGTTTGGGCATTTTTTAACGTAAGAGGATTGAAAGATTTATAATTTTGCTTCTTTGACATTTGGTATTAAGTCCGATTAAAATTTGCTAAAACATTTATCAAGTGTTATTTCGATAGGCCTGTCCGTTTTCGTGCACTGGGAATTGAATACTTAACCTAAGTTTGGTTGATATTCTGATATAGATTTTTGATTCTATCTCTATTTTGAGCAAAGGTCTTTGTATAGTCGCGATGAACGATCTTATAAAAAAAATTTCAATCCTTTACATAAAACAACGGGACTTTTAGGAGAATTCTGTTGTCTATTTTTTTCACCATATCAATGAGTATCCGTCTGTCGGATTCAATGGCCGCGACAGCTCTTTCTAAAAATTTTGAGATCTCTATGAAATTTAGCGGGAATCGGTGTACCGGAAGTGGTAGTTTCCATATGAACTTTCTCGTACTTCAGAAAATAGAATTTCATATTTGAGCTTTAAGTGCAGAAAATCAATAAAGTACTCGTACTCTAACTACTTAAGTTTGGGTGCTTCCACCGCCCGTTTAATGAAAGCGTTGGATTGGAATAGATTTTTTAGAATTTGTAGGTTAGTTTCAAGAAATTTTTAGACATCCCACACAGCTAAATGAGCTTTAAGCTCGAGACATAACTAAGTTAATGAAGCTTTCAGACGCTCCCGCTTACACAGTCCAACGACAGAATAAAATTGAATACATCAACTTTTATTTGAACATCTCATACAGGATTAGTTTCATCAAACTTCTGCCCGTAAGAGCTGCATATTTGAGCTTTAAGTTCGGAAAATTAATAAATTTTTCAAATTTTTTATATTCCGATTCTCCATCGCTCATTCTGAGGAATGAATCTTTTTAGGTTAGTAGTATCAACATTTTCATATCAGGTTAGTTCTAAAAATATTTTTTGTATCCGATCAGCATAATTAAGTTCTAAGCCTCAAGCTTGAGTGTTTGAATAAACCGCAGAAAGGAAAGAAAATGAAAATTATTAGAAACCGAAATTTGTTGAACGGAACTTGAGTGAATAATTAAAGATAATAATAAAACGGGTGTGCCCATGACCCATCGGCCCCTGATGTCATCGTCAGAAGCCGATACTCAGCCACAACGAAGTGGCCTCTCCTCACTCGGAGATCTCTCTAGAAAATCTCCCACATTATACCCTCCGACAGTTTGGCAGACCATCGGAGTGCCTCCCCATGGCCCAGTAAATTTTACGGTCGTCCACCCAGTTAACATCGACACGACGCGAAACTCAACCCCCACATACCAAGAAATAGTAATTTATTCTAATTACAAGGAAACCGGAAAGGGTTTGATCACACGCGCTGGAAATAAATAAATCTAAATACAAAAAGAAAATCGTTGTTCTGTTTTTGTTTATTATTTCGCTGGATCCCCAAACAAGAGATATTTTTAACGCTGAAGAAGGAAATGTATCCACTGCCCATAATCGCGAAATTACTCGGTGACCGAGCTGGAATACTACGCCCTCATCAATCATCAATCATCTATTGTGATCACCTCTTCGAGAAATAACATGGTCAGGAAACTTTTCTTGCAAAATTGCGATTGTTTCGTTGCTTGTGTGGCATGTAGCGCCGTCTTGCTGAAAATAAACGTCGTCCACATCAATATCTTCCAATTTCGGCCATAAAAAATCATTAATCATAGCTCAGTAGCGCAATCCATTCACCGTAACAGTTGCACCACCTTTATTTTCGAATAAGTAAGGTCCAATCACATCGCCAGCCCAAAAACCGCACCAAACAGTGACACGTTGAGAATGGAGAGGCTTTTCAACAATCATTCTTGGATTTTTTGAGCCCCAAATGCAACAATTCTGCTTATTAACGTAGCCTCCGAAGTGAAAATGGCCCTCATCACTGAAGATGATTTTTCGATGAAAATCCGGATCCGAAGATACGACGTTTATGGCGATTGACCGGCTTGTGTTTTTGTGTTAACTGAACTTCAAAAGCCTTAAGACTTAAGTCTTTATGCAAAATACGGTGTAATGTCGTTTGTGGAATGTCTAATTCTAAAGATCGACGAGGAATCGACAAACCTGAGTTTTCGTCAACACTACGGGCTACAGCAGCAATATTCTCAGTTGTTCTTCAGAACGCACACGGTTTTGATTCTTCACATCACTTGTCTCAACAGCTCAAATTGTTCCACCAGTTTCACTATTGCCGAGAAAGTGCTCACGACGACCCAAAAGTGCTGTGACTCCAAAATTTTCACCATTTTTGTAGTGAATTTTAACAATTTCAATGCGTTGTTGAAGCGTGTATCGTACCATTTTTAGTAATGGCGTAGTTTTTACTTGTCAAATGTCAAAAGATGACAGCCCAAATAGCAGCCTATTCAAAATGAAACATATTATTGGAAAACCATATAGATGAAACCTCTCCTTGTGAGGATGATTCTCCAAGTAAGAACACGTCGAATCCGATTCAGTTTGAAAGTTCAGATCTGTCAAGTGAGAGAATTAGTAAATCGGTAAATGGCTTATCTTCCTCGGTTACACGTTGATCAAAATTTGATGGCGTTTCATGATCCCGAGTATGTGAGTCAGATTGATAAAATTCGTCGGTTATGTGATTGTACGCCCAATTTTAGAGTCCAGAATGGTAAACTGCTAATATCCCCTTCGTTAGGTTTTAAATATATCGATACTGATATTTCGAAGTGGAAATTAGTAATTCCGAAATGGTTGACATAGTCACTCATTGAACAAGCTGAGCATATTTGGGCGGCAGCAAAATACTCGAACGCCTTCAGCGTCAATTTTATTTATTTATTCATTCATTAATAAAAATTTCGGAAACTCCATACCTCATTTTTAGCATAGGCGCTCATTCGTATAAGATGTGAGGTTCATTTTGACACCCAAGTTATTCTTTTATCAATCTTTTATTTCCGTGCATAAGTATTTGTATTTTAGGCAGCTGCTTTATTGGACCACTTTGGAAATTTCTTGTGGCTAGGTAGCGTCATTCATCTAGCAAGCACGGCGCTTCACTCTGGTATCAATAATGTTTAATACTTTTCTGAACAAAATTTTGTTTGCGCGTTTTCCTCCAAAGATGGTTAGGATTTCATATAACTTCCAATAAGACCAGTTAAAAATAATAGGCGAGAAACAGGCGACTACTCTACACGAAAGTCAAAGCTGATTACTGGCCACAAATGGCAAAACATGTTAAATAATACGTTGCCGGTTGTTTTAAATGTAAAATGAACAAGGCTGTTACTTGTTCAGCAAGGCTAGCCATGGGACGGAACTTCAGTTATTTCAACACGTTCATTTCAAAAGGTATTTGTTGATTTTTTGGAAGGAGGAAAAGTATCCGCTGTCCATCATCAACAAATTGTTGGGTCGTTTGAGACAAACCAGATTTATATCTCTGCGTTCTCAGTTCCTGGGCGGCTCTTGAATCAGTTGAAAGTGATGCATTTTTACTTAGGCAAAGCGCCATAGACACTATCGCTTGATGCACCGTTTTATATCGTTGTGCACGATAAGGTGTACCTCGATGTCCTGAACATTTTGATTTATTAAAAAGAGTTCTTGGATACGTTTCGGATGCTGATTTGAAACGCTCTTAAAATTGCTTTGTCAACGACCTCAGTATTGATTTATCCTGATTATACGAAACGCTTCTATATTTAGTGTGATTATTATTTCAGGTAGACGCCGAGGGGCTGGAGCGGCTCATTGAGTTTATTCACATAAGCGCAATGCGGCGCAGCGAAATTACTCGGTGACCGAGCTGGAATACTACGCCCTCAGCGTTCGAAAATTTTGGCAATATGTAAAGGATATCCGTTCATCTTTTATCGTCAAAAAGACTTACCAGGACGGTTAGTGGGATGGAGTCTTAAACTTCAGGCCTTTGACTTTTAAATAAACTCAGTAAATTTAGTACCAGATGCATTGCCTCGAGCTTTTATAAGGGGTTTCCAATAAGAGGTTTCATTTTGATATTTAAAAAACGAGTATTTTTAAGAGAAATCAATGAATGTTATTTCATTGTAAGGAGGAAGGCATGCCATTAACATTTGAAAACGATATCACCCAAATGGCGGCCACGGCTACGCTTGCAGTACCATATCCTTTTCATGAAATTTTCCATGACCAATTCGCACATTTGTGGACATACAGCCTCGATAACTTCACGAATTCCATCTTAGACTATATCTTTCACGTGGCCCAAAGAAAAAAGTCTTGTGTTAAATCACAGGATCTCGGTGGCCAATTGTCATCACCTCTTCGAGAAATAACATGGTCAGGAAACTTTTCTTGCAAAATTGCGATTGTTTCGTTGCTTGTGTGGCATGTAGCGCCGTCTTGCTGAAAATAAACGTCGTCCACATCAATATCTTCCAATTCCGGCCATAAAAAATCATTAATCATAGCTCGGTAGCGCAATCCATTCATCGTAACAGTTGCACCACCTTTATTTTCGAATAAGTAAGGTTCAATCACATCGCCAGCCCAAAAACCGCACCAAACAGTGACACGTTGAGGATGGAGAGGATTTTCAACAATCATTCTTGGATTTTCTGAGCCCAAAATGCAACAATTCTGCTTATTTACGTAGCCTCCGAAGTGAAAATGGCCCTCATCACTGAAGATGATTTTTCGATGAATATCCGGATCATTTTGATGCATTTGAAGGACCCAATCAGCGAAGATACGACGTTTATGGCGATCGACCGGATTGAGTTCTTGTGTTAACTGAACATTAAAAGCCTTAAGACTAAGTCTTTATGCAAAATACGGTGTATGTCGTTTGTGGAATGTCTGGATTTTCGTCAGCACTACGGGCTACAGCAGCAATATTCTCAGTTCTTGAGAGGCGCACACGGGTTCGATTCTTCACATCACTATTGTTTCACTATTGCCGGCCGAGAAGGTGCTTCACGACAACCCAAAAGTGCTATGACTACAAAATTTTCACCATTTTTGTAGTGAATTTTAACAATTTCAATACGTTGTTGAAGCGTGTATCGTACCATTTTTAGTACTGGCGTAGTTTTTACTTGTCAAATGTCAAAAGATAACAGCTTCAAAATTGACAGCTGCCCAAATAGCAGCCTATTCAAAATGAAACATCTTATTGGAAAACCCTATTAATGAAACCTCTCCTTGTGAGGATGATTCTAAAAGTAAGAACACGTGGGATCCGATTCAGTTTGAAAGTTCAGATCTGTCAAGTGAGAGAATTAGTAAATCGGTGAATGGCTTATCTTCTTCGGTTACACGTTGATCAAAATTTGATCGCGTTTCATGATCCCGAGTATGTGAGTCAGATTGAGAAAATTCGTCGGTTATGTGACTGTATGCCCAATTTTAGAGTCCAGAATGGTAAACTGCTAATATCCCCTTCGTTAGGTTTTAAATATATCGATACTGATATTTTGAAGTGGAAATTAGTAATTCCGAAATGGTTGACATAGTCACTCATTGAACAAGCTGAGCACATTTGGGCAGCAGCAAAATACTCGAACGCCTTCAGCGTCAATTTTTTTATTTATTCATTCATTAATAAAAATTTCGGAAACTCCACACCTCATTTTTAGCATAGGCGCTCATTCGTATAAGATGTGAGGTTCATTTTGACATCCAAATTATTCTTTTATCAATCTTTTATTTCCGTGCATAAGTATTTGTATTTTAGGCAGCTGCTTTATTGTACCACTTTGGAAATTTCTTGTGGCTAGGTAGCGTCATTCATCTAGCCAGCACGGCGCTTCACTCTGGTATCAATAATGTTTAATACTTTTCTGAACAAAATTTTCTTTTCGCGTTTTTCTCCAAGGATGGTTAGGGTTTCATATAACTTCCAATAAGGCCAGTTAAAAATAATAGACGAAAAACAGGTGACTGCTCTACACGAAAGTCAAAGCTGATTACTGGCCACAAATGGAAAAACAAGTTAAATAATACGTTGCCGGCTGCTTTAAATGTAAAATGAACAAGGCCGGTTACTTATTCAACAAGGCTAGTCATGGGACGGAACTTCAGTTATTTCAACACGTTCATTTCAAAAGGTATTTGTTGATTTTTTGGGCCCTTATCTGCGTCCACATCGTGGAAATTCAAAATTCGTCGTGATAATGCCAATTATTAGAAGATGAAATATTTGTATTGTTCTCGGTATCCGAGGCAATTACGTCGATGAAAAACAATTCACTTCGACTTTGTTTAAAGAATTATTGTCTAAGTACGGTGTTTCGCGTATTCGCACGCCTTTATATTCTCCGCAGCGTAACGCCTTCGAGCGAGTTAGTAGAACTTTAATTGCCAGTATAGGAGCTTATGTGAACGATCGCGACTAGTAGGATGAAAATTTGCAAGAAATTGCAGCCGCATTACCTATTGCTATACATAATACTTTACGTTATTCCCCTCATTAATGGGGAAGTCGTGTTCGGACCACATATGTCATTGGATGGTTCAGGATTACGCGTTACGAAGATTACTCGACGAACCTAATCCAAGCGAGACCCAGGTTTGGGATAAGCCAGATCGGGTAAATCTTCTTAAAGAACGATTTATACATTATTTACAAGTCGTACATGAAAAGGGTTCCCAACGTTATAATCTTCGTTTTCGAAATTGGACAATTCGTCTTTGTAAGATCTTTTGCTAATAAATTCAAGCCCCCGCGATAATTACAAGTCAGGTTGGACAAGTTGCTTATTCCGTTCAAAATTTGACTGGTAAAACCTTGGTTACGTATCACATGAAAGATATCCGAGAACGAAAGTAAAATTATCGGTTTGTTGCGGTATATTTATGGTACATCTTGATTGATTTTTCTTATTTTTTTTGTCGTGGTATTTTAAGTCCGACTAGTTCAGTCGGTAGAGCATGAGACTCTTAATCTCAGGGTCGTGGGTTTGGGCCCCACGTTGGGCGCCACTTTAACGAAACACGAAGAGTTCAAGCACAACATCATGTTGACAAAACCCACGCCTACGTCCCTGAGCCTTGGCTGGAGCTTTATATAACCGCGTAGGCCTCTGAAGCTGTGTCTGATGATCGGTTTATGATAGTTTATTATTTTGGAAAAGTATTGGGATAATTTGCTTTGTTCACTATCGCTGGGTCACTCGTTTCGCAGTTTGGGAAATTTATATTGGACAGTCCAAATGTACATTTTATATTTTGGTCATTCCTAATTAATGCAACTTAGGGGTTCCTCGTTTTACCTTATATTGGTTGATTATCTTATATTGGTTGATTAGTTGCAGATGTACTCGTACAAACAATTTTACCTAAACTAACTATTTTACTTAACATTTTTTGAAATTTATTCACCTTCTACTGTATGGAAATGATGGCTATTTTGCTTTAATACTCGTACAAATTATACTTGGTATAAAAAACCTATTCATTTCCACTAAGCGCGTGATCCAATCAAATTCGATATCGATGTTTCCTGTTTATAGTACATATTTTAAAAATTCGTTACGTTGAATTCGATCCAGGTCTTTGGTTGATTAAGTGTGCCGACTTTAGCTTGAAAATAACTAATTTGCTTAAGTATTTCTATTAACAGTTAAAGAATAAATCTAAATGCATTTTTATATTGAAAGAGAACTGCGAATTACCTTTCTCATTATAAATATTGCAACGAATGCACCATATGCTGCTGCCTGCCGACTTTTTCATTTTGTCTTTGTTTGCTAAGAAAAATGCTTATTTCACATTTGACATTATAACAACATAGAACCGTCGTAAACTTTCTCGATTCGTTATTGTAAAATTACTAATTATTTGCAAATTACCGTCAATTATACAAAAAAAAAAAAGTTTTCAATTTGCACAAAATCATAACTTATCGAAATAGATAAAATACATAACCAAAAAAAGAAAGTTTCATCTCGTCTCAAATCAAATAAAATTGTCCAACCGCTCGAAATCTCGAGATTTATCTTCACAAGCTGTATCTGTTTAATTGAGATTTGTACAAAAAAAAAAACAAATATGTTGACGGTATATGACAGACTTCGGAAAAACTACTTGAATTTTAATTGCCGTCATTTAATTTAGTAATGTTGACAAAAATATTTCAGTGTAATTATACGAGTTGCAATAATAAAAAATTGCAAATTGCACATCAAAATCAAGACTAACACATAAAACATAATTTATGTATTTCTAAATAATCACATAAGTCGGCTTAGATAATAAAAGTGAACATTAAAACATTATAGTTGGTTAATAAAAGTGTTTAATTGATGCAAATTTGAGTAAATAAGATGAGTAAGGTATCATTAAATTGGAATGGAATGACTTAAAATGAACGAATGCCTGATGGATATTTAATTACGAGATTCGCAGAACATCGTGTACTTTATGGTTTTTAATGCAACATTAATAATTGTTTAATCATTTGAGAACTATAATTTACTCGAAGTTCAGAAATTTGCCCTCCATGAATTTTATTAATGGACTGATATAGTTTAGGAGTTTTGCTAATCTGAATAGAACTTGGCCATTTCTTATGAGAATAGTTTCGAATTTCATGGTTGATTAAATGTGAACTCTTTTTTACACCTCATGTTTGAATAAGACGGTAAGGTCGAATTATGATTACACACCTACATCAATTTTTGAGAAGAAAGAGTTAAATTTGATAAATTTGATGAATGATTTAACCTTCCGTCGGTGTATAGGTTTTATACACACGGTCTGTACATGGGGGTAAAATGTTACCCCAAATTACTTTTATTCGTGTTTTAATAAAAGTGAACATATATATCAATAAAATTTATTTTAATTCAATTCAAAATATTGGAAATACAGTTTAATTAACTTTCATGTGGTAATAAATGTAAATTATTTGAAAAAAGAACAATATTTAATGAAAATCGCCATCAAGTTCGTCACAGCTGGCGGTACCTTCTTCATCTTGTATTTCTGTAGCACAGCAGGCAATGAAAACTATTTTATGATGACGCTTGCATGCGGGCATATGACAGATGTGGCAACTTATATTGGTTTTTACGTCAGCAGACCGATCACAGAAATTGCAACGACGATTACGATTTTTGGTACTATGCGAACTGCTTCCAGGAACTGGTTGTCTCAAAGTATCGACGTTGCTTTGCTTTTGTACATAGGCATCTGGGCGTGCAAGTTTATGTATATTTAATGCAGCAATAGCTCCCACATCAATCATGTTGTAAAACATCACCATGGGCCATCTACGAGTGACACGTTTACATGTATAGGTTTTGGCCAACTTATCCATCGTATCTACCCCGCCTTTACTGGAATTGTAATCCAAAATTATGTTTGGCTTACCGGAAGCTGCATCGATATCATCGTTATTATGAAGGGTCGATAATAATAACACATTTTTGTTTGGTTTTGGTATGTAACTTACTAAAATGAGATAACCGTCAAAACAAAAGCGCGATGAACCAACTTCTCGATTTCTTATATAAACTTTTTTATCCGATGCCTTATGTGCTGCCAATTCGACACTTAAATCCGGTTTGTTGCTTCGTATCGTTACTATGATTGTTGTTTTTTTACGAATCATATCTTCGACGAGAGCACATCTGGTAAAGAAATTATCCATAGTTGTGGTGCGTCCTTTATTGACGTACGGACGAGCCAGTCTGTTCACTAGGTTGAATGCGTATTCTTTTGCGACCTTTTCTCCAGGTTGACAACCAATATAAATTTCGCCATTCAATGGATAAGAGTTTTCCACATCGACTATCCAAAATATCTTTATTCCATACTTCCCTGGTTTGGAAGGGATATACTGCCGGAAATTACAACGCCCTCTTCTTGCCACCAGTTGTTCATCCACTGTTAAGTTCCCTAGTCTATACGCTAATTTCAGATTCTGTTGAAAAAGTAACCAAATATCCCTGAAAGCCGCTAATTTATCAGTTTGAAGTCGTTCGGTTCTAGAACGATGATTATCGAATCGCATAAAGCGAAGAATTTGCTGCATTCTCTGCAACGACATGGCTAGTTCGACTAGTCGCTCGTCCCAATTCTTCCTCATTCCGGCATATAAAACAATGCCAATTAGGGCATATAGTTCGTCTACTTCTACGTCATACCATATACGTGGTTGTTTATGTTGACTTGGATTTCGGTGATGATCAAAATAGTCCTTCGCTTTACGATTCGTCTCATTCGCGATAATGCGCATCATCTCAGGAGGCAAAAAACTTTTTAAACACTCGTCTTCCTTATTAAAATGTTTAGCTATTCCAATCAATCCCGGTGTCTCACGATATATTTGAAATTCTGGAACTTTATGAATGCTCGGTGGTTGGATGCTCCATTTGCGAGAATACTTTTTATTCTGCGAGTTATAAAACACTTCGCGCTCACTAGTTTCGTTTTCATTTTCATTAGATGAGCATTCATGATCCTCCTGAAAATCATCATTGGATGAATATTCTTCTTCCTCCTGCAAATCTTCGTTACGCATTCGATCACGAATATCTGGAATATGTTCAGCAGCATCGTCGATATCCGAAAAATCACCATCTAAATCACACCATCCACTGTTTCGTTATCGTCTTGTAAATCATCGCCAGAATTAAGTATTAGTGAATTATCCGACGGAACTGATATTTCGTCGAACAAATCCCGTAGTTCTTGACTGCTCTGTCGTTCAGCCATTATCTAATAGAAAATTGACATACATCTAGAACAAAAATTATTTTTACAAAATATTGTAAGATAACTATACTCACATAAATTCAATATCAACTTGCTTTTGCAAAAATATTGCAAGTATATTACAATAACAATAAATGGTTTGCTGAAACTATATCACAAATTAACACATAATTACACATACAAAAATAACACTGTTGTAATTCTTCACTCCTTGCAATTATAATCAAATAAATTATGACAAATGCCTTTACAGGTCCAAACACGAAATGCAATACAAAACTACACAAACGCATTTGTCCATGAATTTCAAACGGTAAAATATCGGTGTAAATATAATTTCTCTCTCCTTCAGGGGAGTTCATATATATTTTAAAGTCGAGTTCATGTCGGTAGCCTGCGAATGAAATGCTTGTAAACAAAAAGATGCAAAGAGAACAATGATTTAGCGTTTTAAAATCATAATATTACGTTGTTTCTACGTCTGGGGTAACTTATTACCCCATGCACAGATCGTGGCATATTTTCTATTATTGTGCCATAGTTCCTTTCAAATGCTCTGATTTTACCGTTTTTTGATATTTTGTTGTGAGAAACATGTAAGAGATAGCATTCCTAAGAGGTTTCAAATTAACTCGTATTAATTGAATTTTTATTTAACTTTTTATATGCCTGGGGTAACTTTATACCCCATGCACCGACGGAAGGTTAAAAAGAGTTTTAAAACCATTCAACAAATTTATTTTTATATGAGCTATCACCACCACAAAAACCACAAACATTGGATCAAAATACCCAGCCTCAAAAAGTTGCGACACACGTAAAAAAAGATAAAAAAATACCTCCCCCACCACCTATCATAGTAGATGATGTTAAAAATTATCACGCGTTCTATGATATAATACAGGCGAGTGTTTCTGAAGATTCATTCATCACTAAATTGATGAATCAAAATAAAATAAGCATCAACGTATTGAGCGAAGGCTCATGGCAAGGAACTTACATCATACATGCAGCCCAGAACAAAAAAAGATGGATTATCAACAAAACAATTTAAAATATGCAGCAAAATGTACCAAATTAGCTGGAGAAATAAGCAAATTGTACCAAATTAGCTGGTTTATTGGGCTGCAAAGTTGAAATTCAACCACCTATAGAAAGTGTAAACTAATTCCGCATAATGCAAAAGATGTCAAGCATATGGACACACGCAAAAATGTTGTAATAAACTTCCAAGGTGTGTTAAATGTACCGGGCACCACCGAACTGGAGAATGCGACAATCCGCAAGCACATCTAAAGTATGCACACTGTGCACAACAAGGCCATCTTGCTAATTATCGAGGATGTATTGTTGCAAAGGAAATTCAGAAAATTAAAATCCAAAGGATGAATAAAACTCAAATGTATGGTCAGGCTAATCGATACGAGAGGTAGACAAAACAGGACAACCATTTGGTCGCCATTTACGAACTGAAGGTGTTACGTATGCCGAAGCAATGAGAGGCACAGCCAATAAACCACAGCAAAAATCGATAGATGTAGACATCAGTCAAACATTACAAGATATTCTCATGAAACTAACGAAATTTGATGAGAGGCTACAAAAATTGGAAGATATCGCATTGGGAGCTAAACCCAAATACACACATCAATGAACAGCACAATGAAAATCATGCCATGGAAACACATTTCACTAAGCAATCCTACATAACATTTCATTCCAGATAATTCAGCCAGAGGAGGAAGTGCAGTCACCGTAAAAAAATTATCCAACATTTTGAAGAAGCAAAGTGTGAAAAAGAAGAAATTCAGGCCACATTGGTTTATATAAAAAGCAACAACTTTCCTATTGTTGTGGCAGGATTGTACTGTCCACCAAGACATTCTATTAAAAACAAACAATACTCAGAGTTCCTCAAGTGTCTGGGAGAAAGGTTCATAATAGGTAGTGACTTCAATGGGATATTTTACAGATTCGTGTTAAATAATCTTGCACTGAATGAAGTATATAACTCGTCAAAACAGTCCCACCTCATACATCACAATAATTATCCGGCGTAGCATGTCGTCGATAAAACCTTAATTTATGCATGGCTTTATTTGCCTTAATACGGAGTTACCGCCGTGGCGTCTAACAACACTAAGGTTAATTTGTTGCCATTTAGTGGCTTCCGCGTAAATCAAAATAAAAGTTTCTGTGGGGTAACTCTTGTTACATCATTTGCAAGACTGTTAACCGTCCATTGAATTTGTGCGATTGTAGCGCTCCACCTGCCCGTTGGCACGTGGAGTGGCGGTACCATTTAAAACGTGATGTATTTTGTTGTCCGTACAAAACTCCTCATAACTATTGAATGTAACGTTACCTCCTCTATCGATACGAAACCCCAAAATAGATGCTTCTGTTAATGCAGAAATTACTTAACTTGAAATTGTTTAGCAACCTTCTCTATATTGGATGTAGTGCGTTCGCTTTGGCACCATCCTTTTCGCTTGGGAACACCCGTTATGGGACAAGTACAAGTCTGTCTTGATTGTCTGTATTGCGGTCAGGGTTTCCTATAACCTATCGCATTTGATCATGACATGCAAAAACTATATGAACACGAACTACCTTAGGTACTACAAACAGTAGCTCATTATCGAGGCATCGAAACAATCTACCGCATTTAATCTCATATAAATTTGAACTTGGAGTCAGTGAATCATTTTATTAATTTTTAACTTCAAGTGCATCAGCGTCGGCTTCCTACAGAACAACAATCCGATCATCGTTGATGACACTGACATTTAATACGTCTAGCATAGCTGGCTCTACTCGATCTGCTGGTGCCTCGCCCGGAAAACGGCTTAAAGCGTTGACGTTTATGTTCCACTCTTGTGGTTTACTTCGAAATCGTACTTTAAGAGAAGAAACCACCATCGTTCAATCCTGGATATGCTGCGTGTATTGAGTTTCCGAGGAAAGTATGTTCTAACACGACCTATTGCTTATTGCTTTTACCACGGCGAAAGCTATTCTAGTTCGTCGCTATAGTGCTTTTTTCTAACTCGGAAGTTTTCCGGCTATAGTACGCCACAGGACGCCAGTTGTCACTGTTTTCCCGTTTTGCAACACGCCTCCTAACAGCCCTCGTGTCTGTGTGGTTTTCATTATACTTTGAATTATCATACAACACTAACATATCTCTCCATTTTAACCACATCAAATGCTTTTTGTTGCTCATTGTTCCATTCTAACAACAGTGAGGCTGTATTTGCCCAAGTGATCATGTCTTCTGTCAGCTAGAGCAGGACATTAGCATAAGAAGTGAACAAGAGTCTCCTCCTCCTCGTCCTTGTAGCTTCTGCAGAAGTCATATGCATCCAGACCTAGCCTTCTCACATGATCTCCGAAAAGGTAGTGTCCGATAAGTACCGTTACAATTCAATCTAAATCACGCTTCCTTAGTGTGATCAAGATCTTGGTCGCTTCAAGCTCAGTTCAGGCCATACTTGCTCCGCCACCCTGCCAGTACGACTGGCGAGCCACCTAGCCACCTTTGCTCTGATTGCCACACATTCTCTTCCTGGTTCCAGTTGGAGAGTCGTACCGTACCTCGCTAATTCGTCTGCCCTGCAATTTCCCTCAACGTCAGAGTGACTCGAAACCCAGACCAAATAGATATTGAAGTGTTTCCTCATCTCGTTAAGAGATGTGTGACAATCCAACGCCACCCTTGACGCCAAGGAAACTGAATCCAGCGAAAGAATGGCACCCGACTGTCCACACAGATAGTGATATCACTCAACTATATTACACTGTTGAAGCACAAGTTCATGCCCCCCTTCAATCGCTATAACTTCAGCCTGGTACACGCTACAGTAATCAGGTAGACGCAAGAATAGACTTACATTTAATTCCCCACAGAAGACACCAACTCCCATTCTACCATCATGCTTGGGGCCGTCGGTGAAGAATTTAACTCTTCCGGACTCCATAATGAGACCATGCTTTCAATCCCCCCTAGAGACAAGAATCACCTTAAAACGCTTGCCAAAGCACGAAAGGGTTGTTATATAATCCAAATTCACCAGATCATCCCTCACAGAATTGGCTATAGTTGAGTGCCCTTTTTGCAGGAACTTCCACCCCGAAATCGCTGATAGATCGCCTCTCTCCATTTCTTCGGAATGTACTCCAGCTTAAGACACCCTCCAGCCAGGGAAGTAAGACCGAGTTCTTCTGAATTTCTGCTGGTACAATCCCATCCGGACCAGCTGACTTAAAGGGCTTAACACTTTTAATAGCCCATTTTATTTTCCGTGTATTCAGAATATCCTCTGTGCACAACAATTGGACGCCGCAGTCATCCTTAGACCCGCATTCAACCAAAGGCCCCGCAATCGACACATCCTCACTACCCGGGAAATGAGTTTCCATCATAAGATCAAGAGTCTCTTCACTAGAAACCGTCCATTCGCCATCCGGTTGTTCCAGATAGCCTGGAACATCCGGACTAGTAGAGAGAATCTTTCTTAAGCGCCAGGTTTCCGAGACCCGTTCCATTATATCACAGAAGAGCCTCCACGAATTCTTTTGCGCCTTCCTTGTTTCCCTTTTGTATACTCTGAGGCATTCCTTATAGAAGTCCCAGTCTTGATTTTCTCTTGATCTTTTCGCTCTTTTGAAAGCACACCCACAGACTTTCCGACATTCCGCAAGTGCCGAGGTCCACCAAAAAGGTTTTCGCTTTCCTCTCAGCTTTGTTAATGTGCAAGCTTTCCTCATTGAGGCATTGGAAGTCCTAGTAAGAGTATCCACCATTGAATCCAATTCAATACTCGTGTCGGGGAGTGCTGGGACTCTAGGTGGAATCCAATACCTCCCTATATACCCACCCGCCATACTGTCCTCCGGGGATTTCTGAACCCGCACTGATTTGTAATTTGGAGATTGAGCTTAAACGTTAGGTACCGATCGACAGAGAAGGAATGCTCCTTCGCCGCCGTCCATTCCCTGGTCATAAGTGAAATAAAATCGGAGACCAGGGTAATATCCAGAACTTTCTATCTATTGCTAATAATAAAGATTGGTTCCCGACCTATACGAGTGTTTTTAATAATGACGTTAGTTCTTAAAAGAAATTTGAAAAGTAACTCACCCCTGTCATTGATGTCCGAGCTGGTATGATGCGCGTTCGTGTCACACCCTAGGATAACTCCCAACTTCCTTTCTTCCGGTCCATGTATGCGGCTGCAAGCCAGAATCTCCTCCCATCCGTCTCTATATAGACCGCAGTCCCCATGTCCCCATTGCAATACTGCAGAAGTAGAAACACATTTACATTATTTTCCATTAGTATACATGATCTGCTCTTTTCCGTCCCACAAGTGGAAAAAAGGGTGTACCCCTTCGCTCTCAGACCACAGATCTTGTTGGTTTTGCTCCAAGGTTCTTGGAACTATCAGAAATTTCTCCTCCCCTGACTTAGCAAGTCTGAGGAGTGGCGCGGCCGAAGCAGCCTTGGAGTGATTTAGATTTATTTGCACAAACCTGATCATTGGTAACAGTATTTAGTCACGTTATCGCGAAAGCCGTGCCACTTCGGTTAATAATTGGACCCGATGGAGTCAACGGTATCCTCCGTCTCACTCCCTCCGCAGTCACTAAAATTAAGGAGGTCCACATCCCCATGCCTAGAGATAGTCGATCTCTAAGATCCCTAGTTAACCCCTCACTTGTTTCCTCTGGAGAGCTACCACTCGGCGAGCTTCCCTCAACCGGTTGGACCTCTTGCTCTCCCTTCTCGGGCAGCGCGGTGCTTGGTTTTACCCCGACCTCGTCCTTCCTAAACATGTTAAGGATGACTGAGTCGGCGCCGAAGTTTATAACTTTGGTTTTTGACAGGGGAGCCAGAGATTCCTTACTGATTATCATAATTGATAATCGGAAATTGCCCTTGCTTGACAATCCTCCAGTTCCCCGTCGGAAAAACCGGATTACAAACCTGGATAATCCTCAGGGGTTCATCCAGGTTAGCCGGCTCCGTGAGAATCCAGACCATTGCCCTAGGTCTACTCGGTATCTCCTCCTTCACAACTATTCTGAGCTTCGCTCCTGGCCATACCTTGCCTAACTCCTCGATCGCCTTCCTGTACAGGAAGGCTGATCTCTGACCTGCGCACGCGGTCAGTTTCGGCCGTCGCTGATACCTACCCGCGTCCCTACAAATGGGCGGAGATCCCGGATGTTGTCCAAGGACTTTCAGAAAACCTAGGTTCAGTGCGTTAAAAATCAACCTCCATTTTTCTCCAATGATGCTGCCCTCCTCATGGCTCTCGTCCATGACGACTGCCCCACATGAAGCTTGCCTCGTTTCCTCTCGGCATCCAGTCCTTCATGCTGCTTTGTATATGATCGTCAAGCTCTGCGTGCACGAGTTCCATATACTTCAAATTTATGTGCTTCTGCATAAATTGATGATATAATTGTCTGAATTTGATCTCTTTTGAACCGGGTTTCAATTTAGATTAATCTGTCAGGTTTTTTTATGGAGCAGAATCCATAAAAAAAGCTGACAGATTAATCCAAATTGAAAACCAAGTTGAATTCTACATGAAGGATGTTCACTTAGAAATGAAATTACTATATTATCGATCATCTGAACCTTTTTTAAGGTTGACTGGAAATGTTGTTCAATCATGCTTTCATCCACAGTATTAATTCTTTCGTATTGGCTTCTATGAATAATTTCAATTGATCCTCATTGGCTTTTGCAGATATCATCGTGGTTGGTTGATGTGTTATCGTCCCTGTTACCGATTATTATATCCATCCTATTTCGGTTTATTATGCCATTGGTTCCAATTAACCTCCTTTTATGATGTTATTGTTTATGATTGCTGGACAATTGTCCGTACTATGTATTATATCAGTTGGCTGTGACTTATTATAGTGTGGATCGGCAAGTTGGATTTGTTTCAGATGGGTTCAACAGCTTGTCAAAGTTTACTTTCGGTAATTGTTGGGTAAGCTTATCAAATATCAAGGCTTCGATGTTTAGTTGAAACTCGGTATCAAATCGTGGTAAGGGTTTTACATTAATTGTGTATTTGCAAATCCCGGCCTTTTCCCCTCCTAACGTACACATTGACTGCTGGAACTTGCCTTGATCTGTCTAATGTTGACATGCGTTTGAACTGCTGACATTGATTCAACCTATGACTGACTATGGTTAATGTGACTGTGTACACCCATTTTAGGGTGATGTTTGTTCTAAGTACATTTTTCACAGGACCGTCAAGATTGTTGTATTTCAAAAAAATTTAATGAAAAAATTGTCAATTGTCGAATGTGTTTTAGATCTACATAGTTATGATTTGTGACTTAACATTTCCGAAATAAAGACATCAATCGTGGTGTTTATTCCACAGCTAAATTGTCAATGCTTCTAATGTAATATCCGTATAAAATTGAAATTTTACATGGCTGCGAGCTATGAGAATGTTTCATTTATATAGGTGCCACATTTCGCTTAGTAATGGATAATACCTCTTCAGTAGAATTGTACGAAATGTACGTGAACCTATGATAGACATAAGTATTGCAGGAAGCTTTCATGAGTAATTCTTGGTATACGCTATACAATTTTATCAAAATATTTTAAATTGTTATTGAGCTTTCTAATGATTTTTTAAACCAGTTCTACCAAAGAGGAAGGAACCCGGTAATCGAAATAACAAACATCATTCAACCAAAAATAGTACCAAAACAGAAAACTAATTAAAAATTAGTTCCAAAAAAAGACTTCTATCCCGCATTGACCATTTCTATCCCAAACAAACAAAAAAAAATTAAATATCATCCATCCACAAAAAAATCAAACACAAAAATCAGATTCAGACCCACCAGATCGAAATCTTATTACTCCACCAACAACAATAATAATAATAAACCTATATTACATCCAGCCAGGTAGCAGCGATCATACGAGTATACTTAGTTTCATTGAACTCTCTCGACCGAGCAAGAAGACACACAAATAAAAAATTCAATTCTCGTCTTGAAAAGTGAAAAAAAAAAGAAATACAACAACCAATATTTAAAATCTACGATCGCAATTGTATCTTAAACCGATCAATCTTTTCCCATTTCGTATTTATTACAAGAAAACAGATTTTAAATTCTAGTCAAGTACACCGAAGACTCTTGTAAGTTGTAAGTTTTCTTTTCTTGATTATAAATACTCGTACATTACAAATTTACCAATTTGATTGACTTACAAATTTATGTGGTGGTGAGGGGGAATATCTACTGAATTTTCTTATAATACGTCTATAATTTGAATCTTATGTCTTCCGGTTGATCATGTAAAATATTTTAACAATGTACAAACGAAAATCGTGATCAATGAAGAAAAGTTTGAGAATTCGACGGTGTGAGAGTACGAGATGCTTGGTAATCGATGAAATAGAGAACAATTTATAGTTTTGGCTTTGAACTTGATTTGAAAATATTGTATATCGAGGTCATCTACCATTTATTGTATTTTGTGTTTTTTGAAAAACAACAAATTATAATGATTATAACCGCGAGTGTATATAATGATCGCGATCGTGATATTTTCATTAAGTTTGTAAAAAATAATAAAATGTATGTCTATTTTAAGACCGAACCAAATTGAATTTCATAATTATGGTTTGAGGCGCGCTTGCGATCGGACATGGTGGTTGTGACATTTTAATAATTTTATCAATTTTGCTCAATTAAATCGACCTTGGTGATCTCTGTATACACACTAATTAAATTGTAATTTAGATATGGCATATAGATCTTAGCCTAGATATTTTACAAAACGTGATATAGTCATCTGTTTAGTATACATGATCGGTTAAATTACCTGATAAAGTAATTGCAGGTTAATTTTATATCGGGAGTAAACTTCCAAGTGAGATACTTTTGTAACCATGTAAATACTAAGTATGTTTAAGACACAGAAAAATTCATCAAATGACGCATTCTCATATGCCTAGCTTTCCCACATCGGGAAGGTAATTTTATAGATTATTGAAATCTGCAGAACTTATTTTGCATAGCCGTGCATAGAAAAAGTTAGTTCAATTCCAGTAAGCATTCCGAAAATTTTGGGATTAACTAGTGTTTCGGTTTCAGATTACAGCTAGAACATTCAATTCAACTTATTTCTTTCTCAATAATTAAATAAGACACGTTTATCAGTTTATATCCGACATCAAAATATTTAATGTTGGTAATTTTGAAAAAAAAAGTTGTCAATTGAACAAATCGAAATTATTTTGTACTTTTGAAAGAATTTTTCGTTTATGAGGTAACCGGTATTCAGAACGTTGGTCCGATCTGCCCGAAAAATTCGTTTAATTTTCATTAAAAACATATGCTAAAGGGAAATATTCTTAAAATATGTTTCTTCTGGTATTTAAACAAATTTCAGCAAAATCAGGCCAGTTGTAATGTTTTGTTGCCACCACGTGACCTTCAGACAAGTGACTAGAACAAGAGGAAGCGCTATAACTTTTGCAGCATTTTGAATATTAAAAAGCACAAAACAAGTTAAAGTCAAATCGTTAAAGCCATTCAAATTAAAAACCAACGTTTCTCCTTTTCACAAATATCTCAAAACTAAAACAGGTTGTGTCCCAAAGAAAACAAAAGTTTTGTTCACCTTCGTTTATTTTGAAACGAAGGTCAAAGACCCTTGACGTGTGTCTTTTTTCACTCAGATTTTGGTTTTCAAAGAGTAGAATCAAAAAATTTTAGTGAAAATTCTAATCCATAAATCCATCAATTTTCCCCAAATTTCCATTCTAGTCTCAGTATGACCTAAGCTATTAAAAAAACAACCGAAAGTATTGGTTACTAGTGGAAGCTTTTGAGATATTGGCCAAAAACTGAAAACAACTTATATGGTCGCAGAAAATCAAAAAATTATAGTGAAAATTCTAATCCATAAATTTTCCCCAAACTTTCCTTGTAGTCTCAGTATGACCTAAGTTATTAGAAAACAGCCGAAAATATTAGTTACTAGTGGAAGTTTTGGCCTGAAACGGAAAATAAATAAATAACAAAATTTAAATTTTCAAAAGGATTAGTTATGAATTGGCCAGGTTTAGTCCAGTATGAACAGGTCCTAGAATTTTTGTCCAAAACTCACTTTAAAATCCCTAACCAATAACACAATCCAAATTTCATCGTTATTCTTTAAGAAATGGCGGAAAGACGAAATATTGTTAAATTTCAAAATTTCATTTACCGAGTTTCTTTACATCGGAGATTAATCAATTTGTCATATTGAGGATCACTTTTAATATTTTATTCCGCTGGGATGTTTTATTTAGTGAAAAAAGCGATACAAAATGAATAAAAAATATGCCGCTGGTAATAATATATTCTCTTTTGTGATGGTGCTGCCACTTGCGGCGAGTAGCGTAATCTCTTATTGTCCGCTGTCAAATTTCCACTATCTTAATACAGCATATCAAAACACGTAGCCCCCATACCAAATGTTTTGATTTTATTTTTTAGCGTTGATTCGTTCAACAATTATTGATGGGATAGCAGCTCTCTCAAAAGTTCAGATTCATTCACCACTATTATTCAAAATTCACGATCGTTATTTATTACAAAGTAAATAAACTTGCCTAAAACACGCAGCCCTGGTAAAAAATTATTGGGTTTTATTTATTTATCGACGAAGAATCGTTCAACAATCATTGAAGGGAGTCATTTTTCTAACGGTGATCATTTAAAAAGTGCTTTAAGGCTATGACGTCACTCAAAATTAGCAATCTAACTATGTGTGTCTTATAGACGGGATGGTCTCCATGGAAAGATTTAGGCATTAAGTTTCTCAAAGAGGTTAAATTTTATTCACCACGCTTGTTCAGAATTCACCACTTGTTATTTAGTATGAAGAAAATAGAATTGTCAAACAAAATTGTACTATAAAGTTAGAACCGCATAAAAAGATGTAATTTATTTTATATTATTGTCAATGTAGACACGTTCAGTAAATTGGACGGTCATTATTTAAAAAGTTTTACCGTAATTTTTATAATGAAGCTTTTATGTTATGATATCGCTCAAAATGTATAATTTAAATAAATTGGCTTTTAGGTGTCTTCGAGATTCAGTAGTAGTTTCGATGGAAAGCCCTCAAAAAAGTTCTATTTTTATTCGTCACGCTTATATAAAATTCACCACGGTTATTAATTTTGAAGAAAATCAAAGTTCTCAAAGCACGTAGCTCCCATACCAAATGTTTTGATTTTATTTTTAACGTTGAATCGTCCAACAATTATTGACGAGATAGCAGCTCTCGAGAGTAAGCTCTCTTAAAAGTTCAGATTCATTCACCACTATTATTCAAAATTTACGATCGTTACACAAAGTAAATAAACTTGCCTAAAGCACGCAGCCCTGGTAAAAAATTATTGGTTTTTATTTATTGACGGAGAATCGTTCAACAATCATTGAGGGAAAGTCATTTAGCTAACGGTAGTTATTTAAAAAGTTATTTTGCATTTTATAATAAAGCTTTAAGGCTATGACGTCACTCAAATAGCAATTTAAAAACATTGACTTATATGTGTCTTAGAGACTCGATTGTGGTTTCGATGGAAATGATTAGACATTAAGTCTCTCAAAGAGATTAAATTTTATTCACCACTCTTATTCAAAATTCACCACGGTTGTTTATATTTAATATGAAGAAAACAAACTTGCCAAAGCACGTAGCTCCATACAACGGTTTTACTAGTCGTTTTTATCGATGTCCAAATGTCGAGCATTCATTGCCGGAACAGTAGTTTTAACAGTTTACAGCATTTCAAAAATAAAGAAATTGATAATTTAACTAAATTTATATTTTAAGCAAATTTACTTTAGGGACTCACTCGGTGGTGATGTCGATGGAAAGATCTAGATATGAAATGTCTCAAAAATGTCAAATTTAATTCATCAGGATTAATCAAAATAACCACGAAACGCTCGTACCTCCCGCACATAATCGTCCAACAGTCATAAACCATGTCTCGTTACATAATTTATTAGATGGATCCAAATTATATAGAAGTGCTATTGGTGAACCCTTTTTCAAAAATATTATGTGATGGCTGCCATAATCATGATTTTCAAGTTGATTAAAATGTTTGGGAACATTTTCATTACAACTACTGAATTGGTGATTGTATTTAACAAAAATCAGGCAAGAACGATATCTCACATGTTATGCGATCAATTGTAAATTTATCGTTACCCAAATGCTGATTGGTAAATGTTGGTAGCTGATTTGCAAATGTTTTCAAAAGATGAGTCGCTTTCAAGCAGACTTGAGTTCCTCAGCGGATGTTGATCGGGGGATGACTGGCATATTTTAACGACATCTGTTAGCAATATAAGAGCTTCCATTGGTCGGTTATTTTGATCGAAAATATCGCACAGAGTACGATCAAGCGCTTTAAGTGTTATTTATATGCCATGAAACATTCATCCCAAATAATAATTGTACATGTTTTTAATATTGGAAAAGTTCCCGAATTCGAGCTATGTTGCAAGAAAAGTTATCTGCTTGATTCAAATTCAATGGTAGTTTTAAAGGTGTTCGAATTTGCTGTGTATCAAATTCAGAAGAAATATTTTTCCAGTGCCTTCGGCGTATCAAGAGCAATGATTCCTCTGCTACCTTTTGTTATGTCATCCACTATGAGGCTTTTTTGTGTCTAAGCTAGAACTCGTAACGAATCCTTATAGAGATAAATCCTTGTTAACATTTTCGCCTATACTATAATTTATCTTTTATATGTTGTAAGTTATTGTATTTGTGTTTTATATGGCTCCATCTACTTTAGATAGTAGTGGAGTAACGACCAATCAAATTATTATAAAATAAAATTGCTTGATAGCTCTGATTAAATGGCAATGTAATTTTTGCGTGTGTTTACCATCTTCATGCTTACGTAATAAATTGGACTAAATGAAGACAATCAAAACCGACTTCTTCAAAATATTACGAAAACCTGCTCATTTTGGTATAAAATCGCTATACAAAGATTGGATTCAATTGTATGAACAAAGTTGGAGTTGCCTCAATCCAAGAGCCAGCCCCTTGGATTCGAGCATGTCACTAATTTCTTATAAATTTTTCCTAATTTCATTCCCGTAAACAAATGTAAAATTAAAAAATAATGTTATAGAAAATTTGTACCGGAGTCCCCAGACCCGGGGGTTCGACCTATTCAAAAATATGGCAAGGTTAATTCTGGACATGTAACCTATATATGGTAAAAATTTCATGACGATTGGGTGAGCGGCTAAATCCATTGGATGAATGTTGTGGAAACTTATAAAGAGGGTCTCCTTGATCCAGGGGACGGACCGTCGGTTTCGACCATGTAATTTATTTCATATAACCTATTTTTTAATTTTATTCGAGTGAAAAATGTGAAATAATTAAATTTTAGTAAAAAATTGCGCCTATAACCTTTTAAATAGTTAACGTCAATTAAAATGAGTTTTTCTTCAATGATTGCTGTATGATTCTACATCGAAAAAGATTTAGAAACATTTGTCAAACATTTTGAAAAGATAAAAATCAGTTTTCCAAAAGTGGGGTGCTAACACAATGGGGATAAATTTAATTACACGATGGATTTGACATAAATCTATTCATAAGTTATCTGGGACTCCATGAGAATTTTGAAAAACATTTTTCTACTGTTTGGAACTAAAAACACCAGCATAGCTGCTTCTTCCATCGTTCATAAAATATTCTTTCATTCACAAGAGTTTAGAAAGTCGTGTAACTCCAGGAGTAGCATGGACTGCCATCGTCAGTGTGTTATTTGGTTTGGCTGGTCCGGTAGTATAAAATCCCTATGCAAAGTTTGGATTCGATTGGATGAATGAAGTGGAAATTGCCTCAATCCAAGAGGCGGACCCCTTGGCTTCGAACATGTCACTAATTTCATATAAATGTTTCCTAATTTCATTCCAGCAAACAAATTTAAAATTAAAAAATAATATTGACAATTTGTACCAGGGCCCCTAGACCCGGGGGTTCGACCTCTTTCAAAATATGGCAATGTTGATTCTGAACAGTATAGGTTACACATGGTAAAAATTTCTTGACGATTGGTTGAGTGGCTGAATCCGATTGGGTGGTGAGACCGAATGGTGTGGACATTTGTAAAGAGGGTCTGAGGGTCTTGAACCAGGGGACAAACTGTCGTTTTCGACCATGTCATTTATTTCATTTAACCCATTTTTTAAACTTATTCCCGTGAAAAATGTGAAAAATTTAAATTTTAGTAAAAAATTGCGGCAAAGCCCCTAGAGCTCTTAAAGCGTTTTTTTTAAATAAATACGGTTAACCTTTTAAATAATTAACGTCAACTAAAGTGTGCTTTCCCTCAATGATCGCCCTCTGATTCTACATCGAAAAAGATTTTGAACCAAAAACACCAGCATAGCCGCTGCTTGTTCCATGGTTCAGAAATTATTCCTTCGTTCACAACAGTTTAGTAGGTCGAGAAACTCTCCAGAATTGGCATGGACTACCATCTTCAGTGCGTTATTTAGTTTGTCTGGCTCGGTAGTATTTCCATTTTACTTACCAGCATTCTTTAAGTCCTCCATAGTAATCGGTTGGACCACTACGGGTCCGCCCATGTTGGGTACGAAAGCCAAGTGCTTTGAAAAAGGGTCGAGGTAATGATTTGCATTATAATAGAGCGCGCTACACTTGTTATTATTTTGGGTCTCAACAGTATCGTCCATAGTCGACCTATTTGCACGAAAGATACGTTTTCGTTAATTTTCTGGGAGTGTGGAATCACAAACGGAATCTCAAATCAAGGTAATGGGGGCCGATTATTTTGCGGGTATTTTTACTGTTTTATTGTTGAGTTTATGGGAATCACTAAAAATAATGTTCTGATTTACTGCTCCGTGTGTAATAACAGTGCTTTAAATCATATCTGCCCCAGCAGCTAAGGTAAAATAATGCGGTCGTTTGATCTTCGCGACCGTTGGTACCGAGGATTTGATCTCTTTATTCGGAGTTCCTTTTCCATAACTCCCACATTTTATGCCGGCTACCAGGTATGAACACATACACACTCCTAACACGGAGGACAGCACATTGACTGGACATCCGTCTAAAATGAATGGACGGTTGATAGAATGTATATAAGCTTTTCAGCACGTCCTTCCGCTTCCGGACGAGGACTGCCTATCGATTGTTCCCAACTAACCTATATATCTATAGCTCATTCAGCTACCTGCCATCGTGCTGTATCTGCTCTCTCTTCACGGTAGCTGAGCTAGCGTCCAGTATGTGTGGGTGTATGTGTTTGTGTTTCGTACGAAGGTCAGAAATGTTCGAAACTATATTCCCATACATACAGGGTGGCTGACACGAAGTGTGACCAAAACAAACCGCCACAGAATTTTTATTTTTTGACGAATTTTATTGAATCAAAGTAAAACATGTTCACAAATATTTAAATTTTCAAATTGCATTATTATTTTATTGCAGTTTTCGATTTGGCCACCCTTAGCCGCGTTTATGGCCTTCAAATGGCCGACAAAGCTATTGCACGCAACACGAAAATGGCTCTGCGGTATTTTGACCGATTCCCGGCGAAGCGCTTGCTTGAGATGATCGACACTTTGGTATTTTTTGTCCCAACCTTGCTCTTCAAAATACCCCAAACCGAGAAATCTAGCGGATTTGCATTCGGTGAATTTGATGGCCATTGGGCAGTGGAAATGAACCGCGGAACGTTGTTTCTTAGCCAATCTTGATTGACGCGCGCTTTATGACTCGGCGCCGAGTCCTGTTGAAATGTCCAGGCTTTGCGACCGAAATGTTTTTGTGCTCAAGGATTCAACGCTCCGTCCAACAAATGATCCCGATACATTTGAGCATTTATCTTGATGCCACGGTCCAAAAAACAAGCGATGAACGGCTTTCGGCCGTTAAGGCGGCCCAAACCAACACCATCGGCGCTTGCTTTCGAGTGGCAATCTGTTGGTCCCAATTTTCAGTAGAACGGCCGGGCAAGTAAATCCTGTCGTTTTGCTTGTTCATATATTGCTCAATAACGAACGGTGTCTCATCGGAGAAAACCAAATTCGGCAAATCTTTGCTCTTTCCACACCTTTTTTTTGAACATCGGTGAGACCATGCGTTTTGTGGAATTTCAAGGCCTTTAGTTCAAGATGATCTTTCAATATGTGCTGCATCCGTTCGAGCGAAATGTTTGCCTCACGAGCCATTTTTCTGCCGCTACGGCGCGGATTCCGAGCCAATTTGGCCTTCACTTTCCAAATGATATCCGGCAATGTTGCAGTGCGTTTCGGTCCACCACTATGGCGTTTTGCAATGCTGCCAGTATCGTTATAACGATTTATGGTGCGATACACAAACATTTTATTCACATGCACTTTTAATTGGTTAACAATCTGCGGCTGTGGTTTTCCAGCCACATATAGAGCAATCACACTATTGCGCTTGAATTCCATGGCGGATAACTTTTTTTCTGAATATTTCCCACTAAAATGCTTTTTGTACGCTTGTAAACAATGGAATGAACTGCCATTAGTGTAAATTTGAGCGCTCTGGCATCACTGGTTTGACAGCAATGACAGTCTGAAGTTGGTAACACTTCGTGTCAGTCACATACATATAATTATGCCGGATTCTTATCAACTAAAAAAAATTCTTCTCCATCGACCATCAATCTCCAAGCATCCATTTTAGATATTACTTTGGGAGGTGTAGTTTACGGTATCGCACCTGAAATAAATATCCGAATAAATATAATAAAACTTCCAATTTATGAAAAAAGCTTAAGTGTGAAGTTCCATTCCGAATAGACAATCCGAAGACTATAGGGATGCCTAATTTCGATGAAATGAAGTTTTTTTTTTATTAAAGCTCGTGATTTAGTATTCGCAAAAAACGAAAAAGCTCCTTAAGCTATCACTTCTGGCGGCCACTAGAAGTTTCATTTTGATTAATCAATCCATCTGGGTTGTACATCGGCCGAATTTACTTGAAAAACAGTTTTCCGCTTTAATTTTGAAAAAATGATCTGGACCGTTGTTGTTGCAAAATCAATTTAGAAAAGATAAAGTTTTCAAAATATTTGCAATTAACAAATTGAGTCCTAACAAAGCTGCTGGAACCTCCCAATTTATGGACAAAGCTTTAGTATGAAGTTTATCCTCGATCAGTTAATCCGTTTGGGCTTCAGAGAGCCGCAACAGATATTTAGTCTGCACGACACCACACACAGATACACACACAGAGAAATTGTTTAAAAACTACTTTTTTTTTACTTCGTCCATATGGCGAAATCTCCAAATATTATTGGCAGCTACTGTGGCAATAGTCCCATTCATCCGCAGATGCTTTACAAAACTGTACATAACGTGGAACAAGACGAGTGGTCGATTTTATAGTAAAGTTGTTTGGATCAATTCCACCAGATCTTAATTGGACCATCATGTTCACATAGGAGTAGTACACTTTTCCCTAATCGCATAGTTTATGAAAGAAGTTATGCACGTCTCAGTATCCCGAACCCCTCGCGCTGGCTGGATTTACCTCAGTGGACGTATGATTAAAACTCTGGAATAAATTAGACATGCTACTTTTGATAGTCACAAGGTAATAAATTTTAAACAAGTTTAGCATAATTTACTACCTTAGGGTACCACTCCAAGAAAAGTTCAGAAAAACGGATTGGATGCGGATCATAAGATGTTATATTGATTTTCATATATTCAAGTCCAATAGTTAGGTAAGAGTTTAATGTTAAGTCGCTATTACAAAAATGTACTTGCCTCTGGGCCTTAAAATAATTATTTTTTTCTCTGTCAGCCTCTATTCAATGTGGTTAAATAATCTCACAATCAATCAAGACCCAAAATAATTTACAAAAATTTGCATAGCCCCCTCGTAATTAATATTCAAAATTAATTTTGGTTGTTATGTCTGATTAAATTAAAGCAGCTGGAAAAAACTATTATAATAGCGCTAATATTTCAATAAAACCCATTTAGAAATAGAAATTGTTGGTGATTTTCGGAGAAAGTGAAAAGCTCAGATGGGCGAGACCACAAAGAGATGATACATGGCTTCAGTAAATCGTATTTATGATAGATATCAATCATCTTTAGTAAAATTATTTTCAAACTAATTAATTTCGTCTACATAAAATAAATTTTGCGATATCACGCTACACGTGTGTTGTGGCGCGGCGGTTTGGAAAGTGTATAAAATTTGGTCTCAACACGCACACCAAAAAATGATCGTGAATTACAGGAAATACATTTCAAATTTTATGTTCATAAGTCTATTAACCTTATTATAAGCATCCAAATACGTAGGTGATAATCCTCTTGATATATAATAATTTAGTCGACACTTTCATATCACATGTGTTTATGGTAAAATGTGTAAATTACGCGAAATTCCATGATACAGAAACAATTTTACGACCAAACCTGTTAACGACCAATTAACGATCAAAATTATGTGATACCGATATACATTTTGAGAAAAAAAATCGCGCGGTCTACCGTGTGTGAAAGTGTCAATATACATACGATTTAAAGACGAGTTTTAAATTTGCATGTTATACAATTTTATAATCCCGCAGTTGAATATTTTTGCATGTATAGATGTGTTAATCAGATACGGAAAATAAAAATGTACGAGATATGCAATGAGGGGACCCTGGAGGCATATTTCAGAGATACGCGCACAAATAAAATAAATAGAAAACTAATTGATTTTCTTTTATTTGTCTATCCAATCTACATTTAGCGATTTCTCGTGCGCGCAAAAAAATCAAATTTCTTATGTTTTTAATTATAAGAAAGGTAAGAGTGTCGATCGCGCGATAAATACAACAACTATTAAATTTGCCAATGATATTAAGGTTATTGAATTCGTGTTTTACTAATTAAAGTCGATATAATTGCACATTAGGCTTATTGGAGGTTTATTAGTGAGAAAGAAACCCAGTGAGCTCAATTTGATGTTTTGGGATTTTATCGGTTGCGCCTATATTTGGCTGTTGCTTGGATCAATCGTGATCGTGTAAGGCGAGAGGCAAGATGATTTTAACGATAGTCCACTTGAAAATGATGTTATGTGTTAAGCGCTTTTTGTTTTCTTAAATGATTTTAGTAAATTTATGTCATCATATTTGCCAACCCGATTCGAGTTCGGCGACCTCCGTACGTTCAAATTTGTAAACTAAATAGAATATTTGATATTATGTGAAATTTATTGTTAACCTTTTCGACATTCATGATGAATTCTGAAATTCTTAAGAAAATAATTTTTCTTGCCAGGTTTACTAAGGTGACTGATTTATTTGTACCAAATCCTCTTTTCGTTTACTCGTTTTTCAGGCTAACCATAATACAAAATTAATGTTGAAATCGTGTATGTACACAAGCTCGTCACAAGAAACAGTATCCGGTTATATTTTTATTTTTTTATTTTTGGGGGTTCTGGTACCCTAAATTTCCATCGTGCATGTTATTGTTGCAGTAATTATTTTTTGGCTTCCTTCTTTACGGTTCCACCTAGTATCGCCGTTCTTTGTTTTGACGTCAGTGTGACAGGTGGTTTGTTGGTTATTACGAAGGCAGCTTCTTTTGAGACCGTTCGATATGCACTGCCTATATTTAGTGTGATGGTGCGTTGCACTCGTTCCAATTGTTCATAGGCATCATCAATTTGGATCGGAATTGGTGCTTCATTTAATAGTATGGGAATCGATGAGAATAATTTCCTCTTGTCACACTTGGTCCCCCAATTTTGGACATCCAGTCGTGTTTGTCTAATGTACTCTTAAAAGCGGCATCTATATAATCAAGCAATACACTCAGCTACTTAATTCGTATCGTCGGCCTTATTCTGATTCTTTCGGCATTGGAAATCATCGAGCTCTCCCATCTTCCATTACAACTGCTTCTTTTACCGGAGCCAATTGCATATATGGGTCCGCCAGCTGTTGTTTTTATCTTGCAGAGATCTGTGCCAGATTATCTGCGTACCCACCTAGTAATCGTCTTCATGTAGGGCAATTTGGAGTACATCAACATACAGAATATTCCAGAGTCTAGGACCGAGTCTGAGACTGATCTGATTGTCTGCCTTGATTTCTTCACCCTTCAGCTCCTGTTGAAATTTGTCCTTCGTTTTGATTGTCCAGCTGATTCGTCTGTGTCAACCTCGAACACGATATGGCGATGGTGGCTGAAACTTTCCTCATTTAGAACTGCGAAGCCTCGATATTGGACCGATGATAGATGATAGACCCATAGCCACCCTTTTCGAAGGTATTTGTCCTTTGTTGAGTCTGTTACGATTAGATGATGCAGCATAATCTAACAGAAGCCACTCCGTGAATTTGCCCAAAGCTCTTTCTCCTGCACCTATTTCAGCGGTTGCATTGCCCTTGAACATCACCATTAGTCTTCCAAGTTTTCCTTTCATCTTCCGTCCTTCATTATTGGTTGGTTTAGTTCGCTTACCTTCCCCACATCATCAAAGGCAACTTGTGTAGCTACTTCTCTTTTCTTTATCACTGTTGTATTTACAGGCAAGCCCGCACTCTTTGTATTTTTGGTCTTTCGACATGAGTGCTATTCTGTGTTTTATTGCAGTCCTTTCTCTTATAGACCTCCTACAAGCAGCTGAAACAAAGAGTACTGCAGGCGCCCTCTTGCAGCTCCTTGCTGTATGCCCCCTATCATCTTATACCAGCTGCTTTACCCACTGATTTGGCAGTTTTATTGCCGCATTATTCGTTTCCGATAGTGTTGGTCTCAGTGATGTGACCAATATCTCATCAATGTTACCTGCCCCTAAAATATCCTTGACACCTTGTTTCATATCAGACTGGATCGTTCCTTTCCTAAGGTCTCGGGTATATATATCACTGTTATTTCTGTTTGGTGTACGACTGTTGCTCTAAATATCTTTCCGAGAACCGAATCCCTAAAATTTACAGTTTTTTCCTCATTACTTTTCACTTGGGTCATGTCGTTTGCCCTCATTTTTTTGAAAGTGACTATATTTACCCCTACCTGTTTAAAATGGACCCAAGCCTTTTCATTTTACTTAGCACACGTTTTTTACATGTTTAATCATTGCTAGGATCACCGTTATCTCTTGATCTTGTTTTGACCCAAAACTTTTAACATTAGGAGGCGTTTCGGCCATTTCTCCACGTAGGTATCAACCCTCCACGTAGGGCTTGTAGGCCCGCGAGGATATGTTCAAAACGTAAGATCTTCTGAATATTTCTTTAACTCCATAATCTCTCGGTAGAGCTCCATCCATATTCTGTACTAGTGGCTATAGACTGGCCTGGTTACCAACCAAAACAACATCCTAATATCTCTCGTTGAGAAAGTCTCCCAAAATTCGTTGCAAGCTTCGTTCGGAGATCGGTTCTCGAACTCGTTCAGTGGTCATCTATAAGTAATTTTTGGCCAGAATAGCATTTCAGTATATTTCATTACTGAAAATTATATTGAGCAACATTAAAATGTTGAGTTTGTACCTCTTCCGATGTTTACCTGGAGACATCGTATGATCCTGTTTTGAGAGGGTGTTTTTTAAGAGTCTTGACGTCGCTCCATAACGCTTTATATAATTTTCAACCGACATGAAGAGGCTTCGTTTATTTTATCGATATTGTGTGTTCTGCATCGTCTCCAGCGCCTGGGTAATAGTAGAGGTATTCCTCCCTCGCTGCTTTGCTATTTTTATGTAAATATTTTCTAAAGTAGCCATGGCCGCTCAGAAATTGGGTTATATAATAATCCAACTCTCTGTGCCTTCTCTCAATCTAGGGGCTTACTTCGGGGATGGGGCCTCGTTGTGTGCACTAGCTCTTGTTCTGCCAACCTCAGCCTTTTTATCGTAAATGTTTTTGTACTCAGAAGCCAGTAATTGTATTGGTAGGCAGTTCGAAGCTATCAAAAGGATGGCTGCCTTGAAAACCTTTCGGTATGCCCACACGACGTGTAAGGCCGCGCATCTCTGGACCTGCGCCAGCCCAGCCGCCTCCGATACATATCTTTTTTCAATGAATCTGCCTACACTTCTGCTCCGTACAAAAGTACCGATTCGTCTGCGGACATTATTAGGCGTCACTTACAGTATTCGCTGTTAGTCTGCTCAGACCCGTGACCCCCGTTGCAACCTTGTCGACTGTTTGCCGAACCTGCTCGAAGAATCTCATTTTTATGTCAATTGTTAGGCCGAGGTATTTGATGGCTGATTTACTGTTGAGCACTTCCTTCCGGATCTACATTGGGATTTCACTTTGGATCCTTTTTTCAAAATTACGCTATCTGTTTTGTTGAGAGCGGAGGAGAATGCGTGTCTCGCCATCCAACTGTTTATCCTGCACATCAACAGGTTGAGTTTGAACTGAGCTAGCATAGTAGTATCCCTTGCAGCGATGAATACAGTCACGTCATCCTCATACCCAACTAACCAACTCTCGTCGGGAATTTGAATCCGTAGCAGGCTGTCATAAAATATATTCCACATATCGGGTTCTAAAATTGATCCTTGTCTGCTTCGCCCGTTACCAGCATAGTCTGCGGTTTGGTTTGTCTGCAGTTCGGTTTGTCTGCGGTTTCGTACCGCAGGATGTGATCCTTAAAATAATGGCTAAAATCCTCAGCAGCTACCTTGGTACGTCACTTTTGCCGCTGTGTCTAACGTACATCGAGGTCGGTAGAACGAGGGGAGCTCCGAGTCACCTTTTGCCTTTATTTATCAGCACCAGTCGTGCTATCTTCCACCGAGTGCTGAACATGCCCTTTGACAAGCAGGAGTAATACATATTCAACAGCAGTTGTGGATCGTATCGGAAACCATTTTTAGTACCTCCGCTGGTATTCCGTCTGGCCCTGAGGCTTTTTTGTTTTTCAGTGATCCAACTTTTCAGTGCCCTCCAGTTCTTGCACAGAGTACGGGGGGGCATAGACATCTCGATTGAAGATTTGTTCAGTCCTCGCCGTGTGGCTCAGAAAGAGTAAAAATGCTTTGGTCTCCATAGTAGTGGCGTCCATCGGGCTTATCGGGATTTGTGCACCAATTTTTTTTTGTGACGAGCTTGTAGTCAAATCCCACGAGTCTTTGTGGACATCTTGTTTGAATTTTTTCCAGCAGTTAGCTTTGCTTTTGTTTATGGCTCGTCTTAGATGCCTTCTGATAGTTTGAAGCGCTGCTACTGTTTGGTTTATGTCTACTCTGTTTGCCGCGCGTTGAGTTCTATGACGTAAAGCAAGACATCTCTTGCGTAGGTCGGCATTTTCAGTGGTCCCCCAGCACACGGATGGCTTGTTATGTCACTGTATCTTTTGTGACATGGAACCCTCGCATGCAGAAGTTACAAGTTCCATAGTGGCAGATACCACGGTCTCAGCTTCATTCTTCTCTCTGTCCTTCGTGTTTCGATGCCTTGCGCCTGTTCCGTCTGAGATCTCAGTAGCAAAAGTTAGTCTTGGATGGTTTCAGTATATCCTGTGCGGCGGAAGGCCGTAGTCTCGCTTACATTTAGTACTAACAGTCCAACTCTGGTGGCCATCTCCGGGATGAGTTTGCCTCTGGAGTCAGGATGCAGAATTCCCCACTCGACGGTCCTCTCATTGAAGCCTCCTCCTACCACCATCTGTCCCGTCATGCACCGAATTTTGTCCTCCAAGGATTCTACCTTGTCTCTGAGTTCTGCCATTGATTCGTTGGAGTAACAGCTAAAGAACTTGGTTCCTTGCTCTTAATCCTGGCTTAGTCCTATCCTGCCACATTATTTTGTACCTGCATCTTTCCACTTAGGAGCCAAATAGCCGCAGTTCCCAAATGATCTTAATACCATCATGGAGATTCCTATATATTGCAGTATTGCTCGCTTATCATAATTATATCTACACTCTTCTCAGCTTTACTTCGGTTCATGTTGCCTTGGATTAAGTTCAACATAGTCGTACTCTATATAAATTGCACTGCCCGAATCCAGGCATGTGGGTCAGGTTGGCTTCATCTACTCTCCTGTTCGTATACAGACTATGCAGTACTCATATCGAGAGCGGGTCTTGTCTCTGTGACCTGGCTCCAGGCATTTGTAGCGTAGCTTGCTCCAGTCTGACTCATCGCAGTCTCTTGCCACGGGCCAGTACGCAAAATGTCTGTAGAAGCGCACAGCGACAGCCCTTTCCCGTATTAGGCAGTATGTCCAGCCCAACTTTATGCTATCTTGGCTGATTAGCTTCCAGGCTAAATCCAGGGAACTCCTTCCCCATCGGAGCGCCTCTTCCACCTCGTTTTGTTCTGTGTAACAGTCGAGATCTCAAATTTTTAAAGTTACTTTCAGTCATGCTTCGCGTACAGCGAAGACAACGCCTGCTCTAGTTTGCCTAATTGGTTTTACTTCTGCCTCTGCGTCTTCTGGTTTTACCTTGCTGTGGATCTTTTTGACCACTTCTGCGTACGATTGTCCTTCGTTTGGATGTATTAGCAAAGCTTCATGTTATATTCTGCCACGCTTCAGACACCAGAATGCTGGTCTCCTAACGGTGTTATTTGGGGTCACACGTCTTTCCAGAATTGGGTTCGTCAGTGCTGCTTTCTTAATATTCCTTCGCTGTCTTTGCTCCTTTCTTGACTCCCGCTTTTTTAGCCTCTTCTTCTCCTTTTCGGAATATCGCTTTCATCTCTGCAATTATTTCTCTTCCAAGGCCCAGGAGGTTTCCTTCCACTCTTCGGCCTTTAGAAGGTACCGGTTGCGCGTGGACAGTGGGTGTCCTATTCATCTGATCGTTGTTCTTCCGTTTTAAATGATATAAGAGTACTACACTAATAGGAATAATGAAAACGACTGCAAAGCCGTATCGTGTTGCTCTCTGCGTCAGGTCCCAAACGGGTCCCAAATGGTTTTCGATTCGCCGATTTAAAAATAGAAGAATATTATGAGTTATTATCGGTACAGATATGGAACGGGCGGACCAGTTTTTTGAGCTACCTCATTCTCGTAATTTTTATCTGGATTTCGATAACTTGGTTCTACAGACTCAAGGTTATATAAAACTTAAGTCAGTATTTAAGGAGATTTCGTAATAACTAGTTGGCAGACTATTTGCATGATAAATTTCCTGCGTTGGATTTGTTCCTTCTTTGGGGTGAAATATTCCCGGTTCCAAGCACTTAATAAAGATTTTAAGCGAGGTTTGCCTAATTATGTAATTATGGAAGATACCGCCTTCAGTAGATCATTTTCAGTAAACATAGGTAGGTAAGTTGCTGCTCTCTACCCTGTGTATTTTTACTTCCCAATCTACGTGGGTCGGGAACAGTTTGTCTTTTTTGCTTTTAACAGTCACTTTAGTAGGTTTGTTGCGGTCTGCTTCTACTCGTGCAATGATTTTGAGGCGTCTGATTCTGTTTTTCCTGGGCTTCTTATCCGTGTAGTCTTACTTCTATAACTTTCACACCGCATTAAAATATCCCGTAACTATAACGGCGCCATTTCTTTGAACAACGTTTTCCCATATATCGTGTACAACCTAGTACGGTTTTTTTCGTATGGTGCAACACACAGATTATTGGCAAATTTACACTTGCTATGGTTTGCACAGGTTTGCTGGTGATATTTTCAAAGTCTACTTTTATAATTTTTGACCGTCTCAAGTGCATTGCACACTACACTTTTATGTTTACCTTACCTATTATTTTTCTTTGTTTAGCATTTTTTAAATTCTCTCAAATTTACATAGCCCTACGTAATGCGATAAAGACGATGTTCACCAATCCACTCAATATGAGAAAAAAGCTTTTAGCGTGTTTCAGATATATTAGTTTTGCGTATCATGAGACTGCGCTAAATCAGGGCAGTGAGGAGCAGCACCTCCACAAAAAAGAATGTTTTCTGCTGATATTTTTAAACCGCAGTAAAATTTCTAAATTTGGGAACGTTTATCTAATGCAGTTTTTACAACCAAAGTTTTTTGCGATTTCAAAAAAGCCCGTACTGTAAATCCGAAATAATATGTAACCCAACCCAGAATCAGAAACGCAATTTTTTTGGCAAAAAATTAGCGGCGAGAGTACAAGAAGTATTCGAACGATAAGAATATTGCATATATTCATGTTTATTGTCCCGTTCTTTAAAGTTCAATTTTATATTTTATCACGACCATTAATCAGAATTATATCGTCGTAAAAAACGGAAAATCCATAAAAAATATTAACTCAATTTACTGCGATACCGCACTTGGATTTAAAGGTGTGTCGTAAAATGTCACAAGAGCAAAAATTGGAAATTCATTTCTCACGATTTCTTCGAAAGTCGCGACGCACCAGACTTAAAAAATTATAATCCATCTATAATTCTTAAACGCACATTGGTCTCTCGGTATAATGTGTCACTCAATAATTTTAATGCACATGCATAGGAAAGCAAAACAGGAATGAAAGTAGTTCTTGAACTTCAAAAAAATATTTGATCATTACTGATCGCAAATAATTTTCAAATTCAAGCAGACACGAATTCCACAATCAATCATTATCAGTTTACAATAAAGTGAAATTAATTTTCTTATATTTACGATAATCATAATTATAAACATCTTATGTCGCGGAATAAAAATTAAGATCGATCGTCTGGATTATACACGTATGACCGCACACACACGGTGGTGATAAATGACACGCGATTATTATTTCTACTTATCATCTTGGATTGAATATATGTATACTTATGTATGTGAGATTGAGATCGCGCGTTGACAAACACAAAAACATAAAAAATCTTAAACCATCATGAAATCGATATACCCATTTTCTGTTCACTCGATCAAGGAAGTATTTTAACTGACATATACGACGTGTCTTACATCGAAATGATTAATTATTCATAATTTTTATAGAATTTTAATTGCTGCGTGTGTGAGAATTTTTTATGTGCGAGTGCATAAAATAGAAGTGTCATGCAATTGATCGAGAAGACGATGTGTGCAGAAATGACGCGTCGGTACGACGTGCGGGTTCCCGCGATATCAAAAATATTTATGTTTAGTATTCAACGTACGTATAGAATTTCTTGTTGACAATAATGACAGTGTACACAATGGTGCGCAATTTAGTGAGAAACTTCTATACAAATATAATCCATTGTTAATCGACTTTGAATCATCCAGGAGATATAAATTCAATTCCGCGCGCATAAAACCGCACTTCCTGCCTTTTTCAATACAAATTTATTTCTCACCAACCTCACATCGATCATCATATCATTCCACAAAGATGACACATATGCTAATCACCTACATTATCTCTAAACACAATACAAATTTATATTAAAAAGTTTGCATAATGCGAAACCCATATACGAGTACCATACATGAGAATTCCTAAAACTGGCGAAATATTAGCGAACCGATTATGCAATCAAAATATATCGACTAATCGATGGTTTCTATTTTAAGAAACATAATATTAAGATACGAAATACTCGTGACTATGGTCGGACGGCGGTGCAGCAACATAAAGCACACAATATGCACATAAAAGACAAGCACCACAACCGCAAGACGTTGGTATAAAAGAAAAGAAATTCAATACCATATGCGAGAGAGGTTTTGTGTTGTGATTGTTTACTTGCTACATCGACTCGTAATTCACTTGTATGCTAATCAAATGTATCAACATAATCGTTGTCGTCGCCGTTGTTTTGTTGGTGCTGTCATTACATAATTCTTGTGAATTAAGCATATTTCTTCGATACATAGATTGAGTAAATAGAAATTTGTACAAAAGCACACAATAATAATAGAGAAGTGATAGGAGGTTTTGTTTGTTGGCTTTTGAACGTTGTGAAATTCTATCGAAAGAAAATTACAAGAAAAAATTACTTTCCCATAAATACAAAATTTAAAAAAAATTTGTATAATTGGAAGGGTGACATCGATAATATGTTGCGTTGCATTTTTTATGTTGTTTATGTGCGCTATGAATGTGTGATGCAATTCGAGTGCATATACATTACCTAGTTTGGTATAGTAATTGCTTATGGTAATTTGTGTGTTGGTGGTGAATTTTGCAAACGAACGTTTCAGCCCACAAAATTTGGGTGTGAAAAACTCTGAATAAATTGTTAAACTGTGACTAATGTAGTTAACTCCAAAGGTAATTTGTGTGATCCCGCTTTAGAGGGGTTCATCGTTTGTTTTTAATTTTCTGCGTGTCTTGAACGTAATCAAGGTCAAATTATTTGATTTAATGGAAACAATTTTGTAGCATTTTATTTTTAGAGGGCAAACAATTTTTTCGACAAAATTATTTCATCCGGCCGGCATTTTTTGTAAGAGCTTTTACTTTAGTAAATAAACGTGTCCATGCCAGATAATTGATCGGAAATTAAAAGAAAATTAAAATTTTATTTCCCGTGAGTGTTTAAAGTATGTGTAATTGTGTGCTTGCACATTATTGAAATGACTTATAGACTGAATTTGGAACAGATGGAAAGTAAAGAAAGATGATATCAGAATTATGGGAAAGTTAATACAACCGACTTATTTGGGACTAGGCTGTCCAATATTCCTGGCAATGAAAATAAACAAATTATGAGAAATATTTTAATTTTAATAGGATTTTTTTTAATAATCTTTAAAATACGAGTATACACAAACGTGAGTGTTGGGTCCTAAATGTCTACAAACTCGGACAATCGTGAAATTCAATTTGCGTTTAATATGCAAGTAAACTTAACTTACTGTCGGCACTGCATCCCTTGCAGAGGTTTGGCTGCTTCAACTATATCTCGCTAAATATTGTGATGACAGGTGTGTGCAGATGCTTTTCCACGTCGTCCATCGATCGCGTTGATGATTTCCCACGAGGGAAACTTTTCTTGGTGCTGATTCGAGAGTCTGCTTAGTTTTTTTTTCTTTATTAATTCCAGCTGAGACTGTGCTCATCTAGCAATCTATCTTTCAAATTTTACATTTCTGAAACAAATCTGATTCGTTGGGGTGAAACCCAATGGTTAGTCCCAAAATTAATTAAACCTATTTAAAATACTAATTTTAATTTGGTATGTTTACTTGGTCAAGTGGCCTCGTTCTTTGAAGTCTTCTTTCAACGACAAGGTTATCTATCGTATGGCGAATATAGGGGTTTCCATGTTCCTGGAGTCTTATTTCGTGTTTGGCGGCATGTTTTTTTATTTCATCTTTAATGTATTACATCTGTAAGTCCCTGTGAAGGTCTTCATTTCTTGTGTACCACGGAGCATTTACGATGCTACGGAGAACCTTGTTTTAAAACGTCTGTATCATTTTGGCGTTTGTTTGCTTAGTACATCCCCATAGAGTTCAATACCGTAGGTCAATGTCGACATCAGTACTGCCGATAGGCTCACGCCTCTACCTATGAGCTTTCTCCACTTGCATCGAGTATTATGCCAAGATATTTAGCTTTGTTTACATATGGCACCGGTCGTGCGTTAATTTCTATGGGTAGATGGGACGCCTTTTGATATGTAAAGTTAATATGCCTGGATTTCGTTTCATTAAGCTTGATTCTCCAGTGCTTAGTCCAGCTACAAACCGCATTGGTAATCTTCTGCAGTTTGCTCGTTGCATCAGCGGCATTACTTCCAATCGCCATGATTGAAGGTGGCTATGGTTCTTTCATCTGTTCGGGAAAAAGTGCGTGGCCTTTTTTGGGTGACATTGAAACAAAGAATTTTCTTATTTTAAATTAACTTCTGATAAGGCCATGATCCCATTACTGTAGAACTTCTGTAGTTTAGAGGCGACAAATCGAGACAACTCATTTTCGCAGGCCTCTTTTGAATTTAATGTAAAACCAGTAAGATGGTTCTGCATGGGCCGTACTAAATAGTAGTCCGATGATGCAAGGTCAGGACTATATGGTGGGTGCATCAAAACTTCCCAGCCAACTTCTCTCAGTTTCTGCCGGGTCATCAATGATGTGTGTGGTCTAGCGTTATCATGATGGAACACAACGCCCTTTCTGCTGATCAATTCTAGACGTTTTAACTGAATTGCTTGCTTTAAACACGTTAGTTGCTGACAGTAAAGATTAGAATCAATCGTTTGGCCCGGTTGCAGCACCCCATAATGCACGATTCCAATCCAACCAAACACACAGCATTACCTTTCTTGGCCTTAATCATGGCTTTGATATCGTTTGAGAACCTTCACCTCGTTTCGTCCATGATCTTTGTCGCACAACGTTGTCGTATCTTGTCCACTTTTCATCATCAGTAATCATTCGCTTTAAAAATGGCTCGATTTCGTTGGTGGCAGCGTTTCGCAGATAGAAATTCGCTCCATTAAATTTGTAACTGTTAATTCATGTGGTACCCAAACGTCAAGCTTTTTTTTTGTATCCAGCCATTTTCAAATGGTTTAAAACTGTTTTGTGATCAATAGTTAGTTCTTTAACAATTGCATGGCTGCTTATATGCCGGTCTTCTTAAATTTTCTGCAAGATTTCATCGACCTTTTCAGTGGTTCGTCGGCCAGAGCGAGGTGTTCTGGTCGACTATTTTGATAAAGCACCTTCTCCACAAACAGCACAAATTTTTTCGCAAGCCTGTGCCGCGTTTTTACCTTTGTCGTAATAAAATTGTAAAATATATCGAATTTTTTCATTATTTATCTCCATGTTTAAAATGTTGTAACTTTTTATTCACTTCACCGATTTTAATGTTTTGTATGTCAACGGACAAGTTAAAATGTCACATTTCAAACACAAGAATTGCCCAATACGATCAATGGTGACTGAAATATATGAATTTAAAGCCATCTATCGGGAAAAAGGCCACGAACTTTTTCCTCTACCTATTAAATACAGGATTGGTCCTAAGACCAAAGGTTTCTTTAGTTCGGGGTATTCATCCTCATATATCACACGAAAATGTCTATTAGATAAATAAGGTCATAGTATGGCATAGGATTGCCTCGGCAGATCTGTATGCAGCTTGAATTCCAGTCCATTGTGCCAGACTTTATCGAATGCTTGGGCGACGTCCACAAATATGTTGCAGCATAATTTCTTACATTCTAACGTTCTTTCAGTAATGTTGGTGATTCTATGCACCCGTTCAATTGTGGAGTGCTTTTCTCTGAATAAAAATTGATGTGGAGGAATTAGTTGTCGGTCCTCAGTTATTGGTTTAAGTCTTTTTAGTAATAATTTTTCAAAGAGTTTTGATTTTTTATCGTTAGGTGGTTTGTCAGGTTTTGCTATCATGATTACTTCTGCTCTTTTCCATTGTCACGGAACATATTTTAACCGAAAGCTCGCATTGATTATGTGTAATAGCTTACGAAATCCTTTACCTGGTAGAGCCTTGATTATTTGCCAAGTAATCAAGTCATGCCCTGGGGCTTTTTAACATTCATGTTGCTTTCTACTTCTTCTTTTAATTCTTTGAGAATCACTGGGCGGATATCAAAATCACCTAGCTTGTGGATTCGCATTATATTTTCATTGGCCGCTTTTGTCTTGGTAGTGGTTGGAAGGTATCCTCGAGATACTCCGCAAATAGATCAGCCTTCTCTTTAGGACCTCTTGCCCAGGTTTCATCCTCCTTTTCAAGTGGAGGCACTTACATTTTGGGCCTTTTGAAGCCCTTTCCAAGAGATTTGAGGTTGTTACCTAACTTGTTAAGGATTGTTTTGTTCTCCGGTGTTCTAGTTATTTTCCAGGTTTTACGTGTCCGTCATTTCTCTCTTACCAACTGTCTAACTTCCATTAAGTAGGATATGTTAAGCTTCTTCTTATTTTGTATAATGGGGGTACTTGCCAAAGCAGCATAGTGAATTGTTTTATTGAGGTGTTCTAATTCATCTTCCCGAATTTCTTATCGGTCCGTCACCTGAAGATTGATTTTCTCCTCTATTACTTCACGAAATAGATTCCAGTTCGTTTTTGAATTTGTTAATCTTGGTGCACTCTCTCTTTGAATTAGCATTTCACTGACTGTCATGATAGCCGAGGAATGATCCGATACTAGAGAATTACTGTCTTCAATGTGAATGCAGTTCTGGGATATACCTCTTGCTAAATAAAAGTCTAAGCAATGCTGTTCATAATGTTTTCCATAATTTGTTATCTTCAGAGCCCATATATTTGGTTGAACCCAAACCTTTCACTACCTGTGCAAGTGAACTACTTTGCCCTATGTTTCTTTGTTGTGGGTTTTGATCCATCTGATTTGATATTTGAACCCTCCGATTTTCGTGATTTGGGGGTTGATTTCTTGTTTTATCTCTTAATTTTTGTAGTTGCTTAGCAACCTCACAGCCTCGATAGTTAGCCGGATGTTGGTCCTTACAATTTGTGCACTTAGCTGGTACATCTGCCCCGATTGTACATGCCTGACTAATATGATTACCTGAGCATTTTACACAATTTGGTGTAATGTTCTTGGTAGATTTACTATCTTTTGGTTGATTGGCTTTGGGTAGAACATCTTTTGAATCTGGACTAGATTGTCCCCTACTATTTAAAAGCTCAGCCTCAGGTGACGATTAAGCTTTTCTTTTCTTACTCTTCCTGGACTGTTTTTTCTTCTTTAGGATCCAGTCGGTCTCTCTTTGTAATTCATCTTCATCAGTGGAATAAATAAGTTTGTCTGGTTCAATGTTTCCTATATCGCAATCTTCTTTTGAATCCCGATTCATTTTAGGTTTTCATTTTCTCGCTTTAGATACTCAATTTCTTCACTTAGCTTGGCAAACAAATAATTGCTCCATATGTTCTAGTCTTGCAACAGATCCATATTCTCCATTTCTAGGTCAATAGTTGTTTTACCAGATTCGGCTATTTGCAAAGTAAATTTCCGGCGGCATCAGTTATTTCGTGTAATGTTTGTACAGTACATCTAGTCTATCTAGAAACAGCATCGGCTTGGTCAGCTACCGAGCTGCTTCTATTTTTCTTTATCGGTGATCTTTGTAAAGAGAAGAATCCATAGGGCCAGTCTCCACAGAGAGTGGATTTACCAATGTTGGTGTACCACCTGGGGAATTATTTAGATATAAAATATCTGCATAGTTTTGATTGACTAATTAGCTATTCTGCTTCACTAATACGAAATGATTGGGTACCACAACCGTTCGTTCTACAGAACATTGGCCAGAGTACGCCCGTATCCATTTATGAATACTTCGTGGAGGCTGTCAATGCTAGAACATGTCCTAGCAACCTCAGCCTAGATTATTTTGTGAATCCTATTATATCTATTTTTCGAGATAATTTCATATCTCTCGTTTCATTCGAAATCAGTGTTACCGCCTTTTTATTGGCCCAAGTATTGTATGAATTATTTTACGTTCCAGTTTCTGCATATCTCTTGCTGTTATCGTCTATAGTTCACAACAAAATGTAACCACTGGTCTAATCGCCTTGTAGATGTTAACTTTTGTTTGACGCAAAATGCTGCGAGACTTGAAGATTTTAATGTTTGCGTACAATGCTACAGGTCTGGAGATACGACTTTTGATGTTATATCTACAGAAATTGAATTTTGCTCCGTTACTATCGATCCCAAATATTTAAACTCTCACTTTCTCGTACTGCGTGAGTTTTTGCCTTCTTGCGGTAACCATATATTTGGTTTTCGCCTCGTTGATTTAAAGGCCAATTTGATGAGCTGTCCACTATAATGGTAGGAGGACTTCTTTTAGGGAGACGATGTTGCGGCTCAAAATGCATAAGTCTTCAGCGTATGCTAATAGCTGACTTGATTTAAAATATAGGCAGTTGGGCTATATTGAGCTGACGGACGACGTATTCTAGCAAAAAATTAAAAAATATTTGGGATCACCTTACCGTACTCCTGATGTATTGGAAAGGCTTCCGAGAGTGAGCCTTGGATTTTCGCCTTGCAATTTGAATCGCTCATCATTAATTTGCCCACAGTTATCATTTTACAGGATACCTAGATAAGGCAGAACGTCCCACAACGTATTGTGGGAGCCAGTGAAGAACCAGTGCTTAGCAAAGCTATTCCGCGATAGTTAGTGCAATTTAGTTGATCTCCGATTTCATATAATGGGCAAATCTGAGCCGTAAAACCCGCCGTTTTTTAGCATTTCGCATGAAATTCCATCTTCACCAAAAGCCTTGTTGCTTTTAATTTTTAACATCACCTTATGTACTTCATCGGGCAATGATAAGGTGATAGTCGTAACAAAACAGAGGCAAAATAATTCCGCCACACTTGAAGGACGTTTTTGGAGTCCATTACTAACTGTCTAGATTCGTTGCGAATAGTGCGGCAACAAGGTTGGAAATTTGAGGCTGCCTTTTTATGATGTGATCTCTATCTATGAGACTCGAAGTTTCAATGTTAAGCACACATTGATTACCATTCTCTCAGTACCATTCTCGTGTTTTCCATCTGCGGATCCGAGGAGTAGTTCCTCGTGGTCCTGTAGCCGTTAGTTGATTGTATTGCATCTGGGGTAAATTTTTCTGGGATTGCTTTCAAGCATTTTTCGTCCAACCAATCATTTATAGTCGTTGTTTCAACAAAAAACGTTTGACCAATTGTTGATGATGATTCTTTCGTCACCGAAATTTTTATGATATTCCACCGGTACTCAGTATCGGGCGGTGGCTGGTTTTCAAAAATTCGTGATAATTTGTATTGTTCTACGGGTTAAAATTGGTTCTACGTGGCTAAACGAAAGGATGTAGGAAGTATGTGCTGGGGACAGCCAAATTATGGTATAAAGCTAATTCGGATGATGTAAGGAGATCCGGCCGATGATGTCACGATGTATTTTGCTAGCACTGCCAATTTGAGCATTAAAATAACCCATCAATGATGATGTAACATGCTGAGGTAGTTTGCTCAGAATACTTTCAAGATGGTCGTAGAAATAATTTTTTGTTTGTTCGGGAGTATCTTCAGTGGGAGCGAGAACGTTTACAAACGAAATGTTAAAACAACGCCCATCAAACCGGAGTAAATAGATCCGATTATTTATCGGTACAAAATCAGTCATGAACTGACGATATCGGGTGACCATTAGAAAATCAATTCCAAATTCCTACTTGCTAGTATTATTGTTTTGACAACGTGACTCCATTGCGATTATAATCAACGATGTTATTGTCGACCACTCGGGCTTTTATTTTAGAAATAATGAAGAAGAAATGAATAAAGAATTTAATCAGAGGATCTTGATGTACGAGTATGTATATATAATACTGAGGAGGCAATGTAAACGTACGAGGTAACTGGTGAAATTCCTTATTGATCTATGCTAGGTGTATTTCAACTCTCCATACCAAGTTAAGCACGGCTGGTTGGCTTTGCAAACGATATGGCGATTGAGGTTATCTCAAAACATCAAAACACAGGAAGAAGATTGAGGAGATTTGAATTGGGAAGCTCAGGTTGATCGAACAGCGGTTATCATCTGCTTTTCTGAATTTGAAGTACATAAAACAGAAGCTGTCCTTATAACTTGCAGAAAAGTAATGGAGAGCATAACTTTAGAAATTAGTTCGTGTTACTAGCACGAATAGCAAATGTCGTTATATCACCCTAAAGTATGGCGTGTCAATTTGAACCAGTTCATTGGAGAAGGAAACGTTCAGATGAAGAGTGGCAGCAGTTCAAAGGCATTGCGCTCTGAAAGTATAGCGCATTCTGGAATGCCCCCAATAGATCTATTGACTAAGGAGCACTATACGACGTACCTGCGTCGTGACCAGGGAACAAAAGAGGAGAACCACAGATCAGAAGGCTTTGAGACCATGAATGCATTGCATAGACGATGGAGTGAATCGATTAAAGGTAGATGGACCAAAGTATGTTCCCCTCTATAGAGACGTGGTAGAACAGGCAGTATATACCTATTTAGATTCAAACATGAAGGTTCTAGACTGCTCTTTTTGCATCGGAATACGGGACACTGGAGAATGAAAAGCACGTGCTCGAAGCAAAACTATCTCACAAATAATAAGAGAATTGAGATGCCTCGAACGAAGCAAAAATGCACTAATTCTAGCCTAGTTGCACTAATTGAGCCTGCTTCGTGAAATAGTATCTAAGGGTAGTTCCACGGGGCCGAACGGCGAAGTTTACTCGTGGTGGTGGTTTGGTCGGTAAGAATCCGACACTCACGTGTTTGGTATATGCGTATGCGTTTACGAGTAAAGCCCTTTGAAGGGTCCCCTCCTTCCTCAGGGAAATAAACGACAAATCCCTCGATCATTTATGACTATGCCTGAATCGAGTTCAGCTTGAAAAGCTTAATCTAAATCTATAACACACTCTATGTTGGAAAAAATTGTAAACCTTATCGGTCACTCGAAAAATACTTCTAAATATAATTTCAACGAATTTTGCTTTCTTCTGCACGAGTTGTATGTGATGAATTGTTTGTGTCTGTAATAGATAGGGAGTTTTGTGCGTAAACAATTTTAACCGCTACAATACTCCGCTCGCAGTTGGAGGGCCATAGAAATATGGAATCTGAACAATGATTCATACGGATTTTCGAATTTGGGAATATGGCATGCGTTCGATAGAATAAAATATTCTGTATGCCAGTTTCATCGATCGAAAGCTATTGATTGATGTCGATCATTAATCAAGACAACGAAAAGTTCTAATATATTTTATGTCGGGTTCCGTGGGAATGTGATTTCTCATTTGGTTTCTTAAGTCATTGATCAATGTGTTTGTTGTCATCACAGGTGGAAGAGGATTTTAGAGTAAAACGAGTGGAATTTCTGAGCTCCAATGGATTGTATTTCTCCGAGTTTTAAGAGCAGCTTTAAGCTCCCGATGTAATCGTTCTTCGGATGATACGCGTTTATGTGTATCCGATGCAAACGTAGAAGTCATTTTAAGTTCATGAACAGCTTAGATTCAAATTGTGTTCCTTGATCGGTTGTAATTTTAACTGGAATGCCGAAACGCGACATGTAATTGTTTATATATGTCGTGGCCATGGCTCGTGCTGACATATCGGTCATGCAATAAGCATCAGGCCATCGCGTAAATCGATCGACACAGGGCAATAAATGTGTATATCCTTTGGACGGACAAACACCCGGTGGAATTTCGAATGGTCCATCATTGGCATGATAAACCCGGCAAAAAATATCGGAATAGATCAGTTTACCAGTAGCCCGAATACTGGGATGTGAAATGTTGTGTAAAGTGACGCCAGGCATTTTAAAAAACCACGGAGCCCCAACAGTCGTGAGTGTATTGGTGTAATATTGCTCCAACGGCGGTATTCGATGCGTCGGTCGTTATGCTGAATTTATCGTCATTAAGCGGATACGTTAATAATGTGATATTACCCGAGTTTGTTTTTAATCTTAAAAGTGCGTCTTGTCATTCCTCGGGCTAAGAGTAATTTTTAAGCCTTTTCGTCTCAGCGAGTTTCTGAATAAATATATGTTAATAATTTACCATGTCATTTGGCGTGAGGTTTGGCTTTGGCAGCGAGAAAATTCGTATCAAAATCTCATTTTGAACTCTTTCTAGTTATACCAAAGTCGTCAAGTCTTTGGGAAAGTTGTTTTAGATAGAGAATGTGTGTTGTATTGCTCCTCTTTTTCCGATGTCACGAGGCTGTCACCGATGTATGCGAATATGAACTGGAGGTCTCGAACGACTTAGTTGGTACAACGTTGAAGTGTTTGTATGGCATTCCTGAGACCGAATGGCATACTTGTAAATTCAAAGAGGCCAAATGGGGTTGTGATATCCATTTTATATACATCATCGAGTGCGACAGGAATCAAATGTTACGCTCTCGGGTAACAATCCGGTATGTTGACCGAATTAAATCGTCGATAATCTCCACAGGGTCTCGGATCGCGGCCAAGAAGCGGGAGTTGCCGATTAGCGACAAATACCTAATTGAACCATGTGTTGAAATTCGGTGTACGCAGCTTTATGGCGAATATGATCTAGTTTTCGTATTCAGGATGCGGCTAAATGCTGTGTTGTGGTGATATGATGGATCACAGAATGTTTCACGGGTCAGTTATAGGGTGGTTCAGCTTTTAATTAATGGAAGTTCTTCAGCAGCTTGCCAAGTCGTTGTCGATTGTGAAATATTTACGAGGTGGTGTAACGACCCGAACCATCGTATCATTAATTGACAGCAGCGCTGCTGAATCAATGAGCCGTTTTCGTTTAATATTAACAAGTAACTCAAACTTATTGAGAAAGTCCACGCCAATGATCGAACCGCTGAGACGAATGCGTATGAGAAAGAACGTTTTAGTCCGTTGCTTATCTCGAGCACTTTTGTGCCGTCAGAGACTGATAAAACTAAATCACCGACCAAATGGCATAGTGGTTAAAGCTTTGGCGTTTGGATCGGGAGGTACCGGGTTCGAATCCCGATAGGGGTAGGATGCAAAGGGAATTTTCATCAACAAATTACGATTTGGGATGAGAAGGAACACATCTATGACCCCCTGTCGGAGTGCGGGGCTCACGGGCCGACCCATCTTCCATGCCAGTATAGGCTGGCATGGAGCTCTGCAATGTGCAGATGGTAATAATATCGGACCTATATTCGTAGGTCCTCGAATTGGCCAATACAGGCGTAAAGGTAAGGACGTAAATAAGCGAACCGCGAAAGAGTAGGGAGAGCTTCCGCCCCAGAACAAAATCAGGGAAAATAATAAAAAAAAAAAAAAAAAAAAATTAAATCTTAAGGTTTTAAGTTTATAAAAAATGACGTGTTAGATAGGGGTCCCCGAAAGGTCAGCTTCCGTTTAATTTGTCATAAACAGTTAATTCAGTCGTTATCGATTCAATCGATATTGAATTCATGCTTGAGATTGACTATTCCCGTGGGTCGCAAAGTGTCACGTGATCGGTGTTGTCAAGAGCAGTTTGATGTGTCGTTCGATATTTGCTAATCGAACTTCGACTGCTTGAGTTTATTTGTGATGGATCGAACTGGTTTGCTTCTCTGCTTGTGTTTGAATTAGTTACGTCGTAATTCAGCCTTGAATTGTTTCGTAAGAACGGTTGGTGTAGTTGCGTTGAGTGTATATATGGGTAGTGGTTGAGATGTCAATACTTCATGTATTTTATCTGCAGTGCACACGACTTGTTCATCGGTTGTCAACAACAACAATTCTCTCTATGAAGTCTTTTCCTGTCAAGCCTTGTATATAACATAATGCTTCGGGTCCGAGTCGTTTTACTGTGGTACATGGTTTTTCTGTTGTCCTATTTTCAAGTTGTCGCCGACGTGAACAAATGCTTCTGGCGGTATTGTCAACATGACGTTTACAAACTATTCATTAGTCCAAATGGGTTGCACTCGAATATTACTAGCTAATTTGACTTCGTGTGGATTGTCTGCATACATTTTATCGCCGTCTACGTATTTTTCTCACTATTGACATTCTCGCTTCCAGTACCTTTATCCATTTGAATTTTAAGTCGTACGACTTACCTAAATGATCACTGCTTTAACTTGTGACTCGACCGGTCGAGTTTAATTTAAACGAAAACACAAAATAAATCGAAATCGTTAAATGATAATGTAACACTTAGGGCAGAAACTCGGTCACTACTCTGGTCCTATGGAACCGCTTATTCCTCGTGTCTAGTTTGGAATAGAAAGAACTCCAAAGTTAGCTAAAGCCTCTCCTGCCGAGGACCATTTAGCTAGCAGCCACCGTACTGACCCTCGAATACAGTATCTAAGTTATTTTATATTGCTCCAATGGATAGCGATCTATGTAACCTGCCCAGTTGGTGTATAATCGTAATTGTGAAATAAAAGTTTCTCTTCGTATTATATGAAATGTAAAAAGATTTAAAAAAGGTCGCAATCTTTGGTATAAGAATCACGTCTCCGCAAAAAAAAACCTAATTGATATATGACAACAATATAAAATCGCACACACAGCATATGATGGATAGATGGGCGAAAGTGTATGTAAGATGGTACAAGATAAGCATTTTAAATCTTTCCATATAGCAGCATCATCTTCTTTCACTTCTTGTCAATTAAAATTTTCTAAGAATTTCATAATAAAATGGTAATTACTACACAAAAAATTGAAAGATATATGTGCGTATGTAGTGTATATGATAAGACGACATGATCAACATACTAATTATGACTTGAAATAAAAATTTCGTCGAAACGTTTCGATGTGTGCTCACTCCAATCATTTCATGGAATTTTCTATATGAATGTAATGTGTGATTTGGATAGAATTAAGAGGTTCACTAATTATGCCCAAAAGCGATTTAAATATCTATGTACGTCTTATATTTATGGTGCACAATAAACAGCTTTTACAATATTTAATTATTGGGGCTCTGGAATTACGCTACTTAATTAAAAGGATTAAATTCAACATCACCTTCTATGTACAAAAGATGCGATATAAATGGCATCCGGTATATTAAATGCAAACCACTTTTCATGTTTATTTTTATTATTTATATCAAGATCCGAAATCCAAATAGAATCTAATCTCAATCAACCATGAGGAGACAACTTTCAAAATTTTATAAATACAATTACTTAAGCCACTTTTCTTTATAACTCTGAGAGGTCAAAGTGTTATCGCATTTAATTTTTTATTTATTTATAAGCAAATCGATAAAATGGTTTGATCTTATATGTTGTACTCTATGAAATCGAGACGCATACAGGTTTTCTGATTTACAGCCATATACGATATCAGATAAGACGAACACAACGATTTTTTATTGGGAGGAAATCATTGAACTTCGATGGCTATCGATATAAATTATTTTTATTAGCGCACAGTTTAATGGAATGGTTTTTTAACCCGATTGTGTACTTACGCGGACTTGTTATTGAAGTAATTTCTGAGAAACACTTACGTCATCATTTGATGTTCTAAAAAATTTGCAAAGCGAGATTACCGTGGTAATAAATTTATTAACATAATTTTTTTATTTTGTTTTTTCGTTACAGGTAACCGCTCAGATTCATTAGATAGTGTACGTTAACTGTAAGTTATTTGTAAATGTAAATACATAATTTTATGATTATAAGTGCCAATTACATATTTTAAAATAATATTCCCTCATCTGGCCATAAATATTCGCAATACTAGATTTTATAATTAACAGACGTTAAATAATAATTATTGAAGTTGAAACACCTCATCTTAACAGCAACGTAATTAAAAATTACAGATTGACTATTTGTACGCCAATTGCACTACTCGACTAACTATAAATATGCCTATAAGTAAGATGAAAAGTGTTACATGAGCGTAGGTAATGATTAAATAAGTAAAGAAAATGATTAGACAATTCAATTTCCTTATTACTGTCGATCACGCTATACAAGAGACTATTATTGATTTATAGATGAATATTTTGAGAAGTTTCATAGTGTTTCCAGAAATTGTCTGCACTTTCTATAAAACAATTGACCCACTAATGGTATAATGGCTAAAACTCGTAAACCCGTCGCAAGTGATTGATCGTTATTTGCATATTTAATATTACATGTTTTTTTTTATTGAGGTGATTGGAATGGAGGAATAGCGAGGCGCATTTTTACTTACTTTGAGCCGTTAATACTGATAATGTTGATTCGGTTTTTGCTATTTTAACGAAATAATACCCATCCTTGTTGAAAAATTTTCAATGACGTTATGTTGGTCATTGATCTATCTAACACTAATCGAGACAGCAAGGATCTATTAATAATTTCTTAGTACTGTTGGGGTAAGCATCAAAAGTTTGATGGGGTCGAATTTTCTCATTATTTGAAATTAAATGACGTGGCTTTTAATATTTTGCCAGTTGCTCATCGTTCTCACTATGCCATGTAGTATATTGAATTACACCCCTAGATCTCCTTCAACCTCCCCAGTGGTACTATTCTGGCTTTCCCTGGGAATAGGGAATTCGGAAAAATATGTTCATATCATTTTTGCCTACATTATACACTCGCGAGCAGCTAAACCGATTCAAACCTTCAGCGCTCACAGAAAGGCGATTTTTTTTTAAAACGGCTTAACCGTTGTTCAGTACTATTTTTATAATGAATTTTGAATGAAAACGCAACCAAAATTATGAAAAATAATATTTGGGATATTTAAAATAAAATTACAACAAAAAATTCTAGCAAAACAATTTTATTGGTTAATACTTAGTATTGCCCCCCCCCCCTTGCGTCTACAACGGTTCACATGCGGTTCTCCATTGACCTAATTAAGGTTTTGACAAAGACTTGGCACCCCACTCCTCATCCAATGCAATGTTGAGGTCACTGATGTTAGATAGTACCGGTTTTCTGGCTCGGATCCTTCAGTTAGTCCGAAAAACGCTCAATTGGATTCATGTCTGGACTGAGGGCTGGCATAGTCTAAAGTCCAACCTCATCCTTGAACTGCCGAGTGGTTCGAGCTAGATGGGGGCTAGGACACTAGTTTATCCAACAAAATGTCCTCGATATATCTTGCTGCGGTCAGACCTCTACTGCCTCCACCAGGTACGAAAACAAGATCTGTTTTTCCTTCAAGCGATACCACACCATGCACGAACCGCCGCCATACGAGACTGTTCCAATAAAACAGCACTGCCAAAAAACTCTCCTGGACGCCGGTAGACTCGGCTTCTCCTATTACTACCATGGAGACAGATTCTGCACTTATCAGTGAATATAAGGGACCTCCATTGCTCGATACTTCTGTCAATTTTGGACCTCTAGCGGGCCGTCAGGAGTGAGTTTGGCTTCTTTCAAGCGTCTTCTTACTGTTCATTGACTAAGAACTCCATCTCGAACTTAGGACGATAAATCGATCGTTCTCACTATGTCATATAGTCTATTGAAATTACACCCCTCAATCTCCTTCAACCTCCCCAGTGGCACTATACTGGCTCTCCCTGGGAGTAGGGAATTGGGAAAAATATGTTCATATCATTTTTGCCTACAGTATACACTCGCGAGCAACTAAACCGATTCAAACCTTCATCGCTCACAGAAAGGCGATTTTTTTAAAACCGTTGTTCAGTACCGCTTAACCGTTGTTCAGTACTTTTTTTATAATGAATTTTGAATGAAAACACAACCAAAATTGTGAAAAATAATATTTGGGATATTTAAATTAAAATTACAACAAACAATTTAAGCAAAACACTTTTATTGGTTAATACTTAGTATTGCTCCCCCCTTGCGTCTACAACGGTTCGCATGCGGTTCCCCATTGACCTAATTAAGGTTTTGACAAAGATTTGGCACCCCACTCCTCATCCAATGCAATCTTGAGGACACTGATGTTAGATACGAGTAGTACCGGTTTTCTGGCTCGGATCCTTTAGTTAGCCCGAAAAACGCTGAATTGGATTCATGTCTGGACTGAGGGCTGGCCACTTCATCGTCTCGAGTTCAACCTCATCCATGAACTGCCGAGTGGTTCGAGCTAGATGGGGGCTAGGGCACTAGATGGTCCAACAAAATGTCCTCGATATATCTTGCAGCGGTCAGACCAGCAGTCTTCCGCCTCCACCAGGTACGAAAACAAGATCTGTTTTTCCTTCAAGTGATACCACACCATGCACGAACCGCCGTCGTACGAGACTGTTTCAGTAAAACAGCTCTGCGAAAATCGCTCTACTGGACGCCGGTAGACTCGGCTTCTTCTATTACTACCATTGAGACATATTCTTCACTTGTCAGTGAATAGAACGAACCTCCATTGCTCGATGCTTCTGTCAATTTTGGACCTCTAGCAGGCCGTGAGTTTGGCTTCTTTCAAGCGTCTTCTTACTGTTCATTGACTAAGAGCTCCATCTCGAACTTGTCTTAACTCCTGCTACACATCGACGCGCGTGGGATGGCGATTTCGCAGTGAATATAGTCATATAGTCTATTGAAATTACACCCCTCAATCTCCTTCAGCCGCCCAGTTACACTATTCTGGCTTTCCCTGGTAATAGGGAATTGCGAAAAATATGTTCATATCATTTTTGCCTACATTATACACTCACGAGCAACTAAACCGATTCAAACCTTCATCGCTCACAGAAAGATGTTTTTTTTTAAAACGGCTTAACCGTTGTTCAGTACTTTTTTTATGATGAATTTTGAATGAAAAAGGCCACCAAAATTGATGGTTATGAAAAATAATCTTTGGGATATTTAAAATAAAATTACAACAAAAAATTCAAGCAAAACAATTTTATTGGTTAATACTTAGTATTGCCTCCCCCTGACCTTATTAGTTTTGACAAAGGCTTGGAGGATCGCACCCGGCTCCTCATCCAACGCAATCTTGAGGTCACTGATATTAGATGGTACCGGGTTTCTGGCTCGGACCCTCCTTTTAAGTTCGTCCTAATTTGTCCCAATTGGATTTTTGTCTGTACTGAGGGTTGGCCACTTCATCGTCTCGAGTCCAACCTCATCCATGGACTTCCGGGAACTGTGTGACACCGGGAATTGTCATGTACCAATATCAAATCTTACCCTATATATCCCGCGTAGGGTACTACAAGATCCAAAAGAATGCCCTCGATATATCTTTCACCGTTCAGACCTCTACGTCCGCCACCAAGTACGAAAAGAAGATCTGTTTTTCCCTCAAGCGATACCACATCAAGCACGAACCGCCACCGTACGAGACTGTTTCAGCGAAACAGCACTGCGAAAATCGCTTTCTTGGACGCCGGTGGACCCGGCCATAGAACGGACCTCCATTGCTCGATGCTCTAATTAATGTGTTGGCGAGCAAATTCGAGTCGCTCTTTCCTGTGGTGTGTTGTCAATTTTGGGCCTCTAGCGGGCCGTCTTGGAGTGAGGTTGGCTTCTTTCAAGTGTCTGCTTACTGTCCATTGACTAAGTGCTTCATTCCAAACTTGTTTTAGCTCCTAATGCACATCGACGCCCGTGAGATTGCCATTTCGCGGTGAAGTTAGAACGGTAAATCGATCCCCTCAGATGTACATCGATATCGGCTGGTATGTGGTCTCCGATTGAAGGTACTAGTTTCCTGAAACCTTCTGGATACTCTTGAGACAGCAGATTGGCTCATGTTTAACTGACGAGCAAGTTCTCATTGATTGTTTTCTTCTTGCAATAAAGCAACAATTTGTGTGGCTTTTTCTGGAGTAGTATCCATAATTTAGAGGAAACAACGAATGAAACTGGTAGAGATATGTTCAGATCAACGTCTAATAAGTGACTGATGGCAAATATTGGTCAACGTGGTATTATATAGGAGATTGCAGCACGCCAATTGGTTTCATCGAAACATCGCATTTTGTTACGATTGCTTTAATTTAAAAGTATTGTATAAATTAAGCCCGTGAAGAAAAGTTCGTTAGTCAGTGAAAACAAAAAGAAGAAGATACACAACGCTTACAAAAAATGAAAACATGTACTGATAAAAAATCATTTTTTGTTAGGGTCGTGTATCTTTACTCGAGTACCCTGGAATAAAAAATCGGGGTGGAGTCAGTTTTCTACTTTTTGTGGTGGCCTCTTTGTTTTCACTGAAAAAAACTTTAAATAGATATTAATACAGACGAATCTCAAACTTCTTGAAAATATTAGGTGAGCAAGTAGAAAGTCGGCATTTGCCACCATTTATCAGGTTGATGATAAATGCCTTCGCGATAGAAACTTGGTGGTTCCGAAGTAAAACAGGTATAGATCCATTTCTGCACATCTTCAAATTTCGTGAAGTGTTTGAAATATGATGACATCGATCTAAGTAAGTGGTGATCAGAGGGAGCTAAGTCTGTAGAATACACCGCATGTTGTAAAACTTCCCAGCATAAGGAGAAAATGAGTTTCAGGGTTGATTTTGCTGTATGCGGACGAGCGTTGCCATGCAGCAATATCATCGCCCGCCTTCCTTGGCCCGTAAATGGTCTTTTCCTCCAGAGCATCACTTAATTTGATCAATTAGACCTGGTAACGTTAAGTTGTAACAGTTTGACCCGGTTCCAGAAGCTCGTAGTAAATGACCCGTGAAGTTTTGCAACTGATGTTGATGGCTGGCCTGAATCAACCTATTGTTTTCTGCTTTTAGGATTATCGTACAAAACCCGCTTTTCACCACCCGTAATGATTTTGTGCAAATAATTTTTTCTTTTGTACTGAGAAGGAAAATTCATGCAGATGTCAACTCCTCGGTTTTTGTTTTCTTCGGTCAGTTTATTATGAATCCAGTTTTCTTCCTTCTGTATTTTCCCATTGCATGCAATCGAATTGATAGTAACTCCTGAGTGAGTAACTCCTAACTGTTCTACAAGCCCTTTTTCAGTTTGACACGGATTTTTATTCAATAAAACTTTAATTTCTTCGCCTTCAAATGGTTTTACTGCACCTGGACATGGAAATGGAAAATTGTCATCACGAAATCTTGCAAACCACTTTTTTACTGTTAATGACTCGCAGAATATTCATTCAATGAGGTAAATGTTGCTTATCGACATCCATCTCTTAAAATTGATGTACTCGGAACGACAGTTTGTGACGACAGTAATGACTAAGTTATGTATATCCAAAATGGCGGGCGATTTGAATACGTTCAAGCATATTTTAATACAACCAACTTCAGAGCCGAGTTTCTACCTGCACACCTAATAAAATATATACGATACCAACTTTCGATAATTTTTTTCGCTAGATTTTACCAACATGATACGAGTCAAACACTAGAAACCAGTTTTATTGGGCGGACACAATAAATGGAATAGACTCAAAGGGCGATGCACATGTATGCGCGAGCAATTTGGGACGCAGACGTGAACGATTGTCCATTTGAGACGCAGGAAAATAATCGCAAACTACAAATATTTGTTTGTGAATCAAGTTGGGTACTTTATTTTGAAGGTTTTTTCGGTGCCACTTATGAATGAAAACTATAACCCTCAAATGTTCACCACGGCTGGATTTAGAGGCGTCGATCCGATGGTCCAAATTTTTGATGGCCGTTTCCAATAGGGACGTTTCTATGGCATTTATCTCGGCAATGCTGTTGATTTTTAGGTCTTTAATGGTGGCTGGACTATCAACGTACACTTTGCTTTTTAAAAATTCCCATTTAAAGGCCAGTACATATTCCTGCCACGCGAAATTAAGCGATTTTCGAAGAACCCTTTGCAATTCGTCGATATTCTCACGCGTAGTATGGCAAGTTACATGTAAATTCATGTCCTTGTGCATAATTCGCAACAAACTGGTCCTTGAAATGAACAATTCAAGTGATTGACGCGTTGTTGATGATTTTGGATTATCTCTCACACTATGCCTTGGAACAACGATATTATTTTAGCCTGCCATGCTTTGGTCCATCCACCACAAAACTCACAGCCTCTAATTTACGAACCAAACGACGGATAGTTGTTTCATTTGGTCGGTTAGGGCGACCAAAAAATTCACGAATTGCGCAAAACATGTTTTTTTTTCACTATTTTTGGAGTACTCTTGAGTAACTTTAACATGGTCTTCAAACGAAAACGACTGCATAGCGATTTCCTGTGTTTCATTTGGACAACCCTATAGTTGTAATTTAGCAGTAGTTCAAGATATAAGAAGTAATAAGTGAATAGTTAAAGTGAAATAGTGAACAGTAGTGGTAAATAGTGCATTGTTGAAGAAGTTATAGTCTTGGTGTAAATAAAATTCGTAACTGAAAAACTGAGCGGTTTATCCTGAGTATTGAGCTATCAACCAACGGTAATAAAACGTGCTCCTATCGAGGTTGCAGTGCGCCATGGAAGAGGATGCTGAAACATAGGCCGTAGATCGTGATAATCATTACCAACGCCAGGGTCATCATGGCTGACGACAGCACTAACGGGCGCGTAAATTACACGATGTAATATTACTAATTTACACGATTTTTTACAAGTAAATTATATGTAAATTACAAAAGCTTTGTTTCATTATGTAAAGTAAAAAATTAGACTAAAGTAATAAAAGTAATAAAAATTTACTTTTTCGTAGCAAGCGCGCTATCTCTTACATAATTTAATAATAATTATTAAAATTAACTGTATGACGTTGAACGTACGTATGCCAAATAAATAGAGGCTATAGCTGTCTTGTCTTTCATAACTTCGTATATACACATTTTGATAAAATGCTTAAGTATTCAGTTGTTAATATTGTTGGTGTCAAAAGAATATCAATTTTATTCTCACCATAGGAAACTTTCCAACCGTCTTCAACAATTAGTCGACGAGTTTATAACGCTCTCTGAAAGAATGAGTTATAATTCTTGCGGAGCAGGAAATACTTTCCAGCCATTATACGATTTATGACAACTCCTCGACAACCGTTGGCCCTCGTTTTAGCATACCATTGTCAGTCCGACATCCATATTCTACGCAATCGTATCGTGACATATTGCTGCTTATCTCATTGATTAAGAATGGTGAATACAGCAATTGAGAGTTCAGTGTTCGGCATTGGAACTTGATTTACTTGTCCATATTTTGGAACTTCGGACGACAAACTATTACTGTAAAACAGAAAGCAAAATCAACTAATACTTGTAGAAAGAAAAGATGCATCAGCAAATTTTTGAAGCGGCTTCAAAACGGCAAAGAAATCGACAATGCCATGATTTTGCTCAGGAGAAGGAAGCTTCATTCCGTATCCGAACACTATCCGAATAGTAACGCAATCCCATTAATATCGATGAGCCATAAGGAGGCAAATAAAACAGATTAAATAAAAATCTTAGTTTTGAGATGAATACAATTATTCCGGCAACCAGGTAACAGAAGGTCTGATATAGATGTCCAATTCTTGATTGGAGATATAATTTCCGAATGTAACCCAATTATTGATGATTTCACCCAATATCCGAATGTTCGGTTGTTTTTCATAACCCTGAGGTCTGCTGGGTGGTTGCTGGTATACCATGAAAAATGACGAACGGTTATCATGCACAATGGTTAATCGATTCTCGTTACTCTATCGATAAACCAATCAAACTGAAAAGAACGTGACACAAAAGACAGGCACAAGGTCCTATCCAGATAATTTACGTTTATATGCCTCATCTGATTATTAATCTGCATATTTAAAATTTTAGTAACCAGCGAAAGTTTTCGAAGCATGGATGAGAGTTCCGACTATTTTGATTTCGTCGATCAACTATGGAACTAAAAAGCAGAAGGATAAGGTTTCATCCATGTTCAAGGGTATCGGTACTTATACTAAAAATGTGAACAACGAACGGTCAAATAAGGATGCAGTTTATAATGGTATTTCATAAGTTTGCCACCAACATGATTACACTAAACTGTCAAATCAGACGTTGCAAATTCATCATCGAACCAATGAAACTTTCATCATCTTCGATGTCACTGCCAAACGAGAATTTTGGCACGGCACTGCCAAATCCAAATAACGTTATGCCCTATGATTACTTCTGTTAAACAAAGGTATATCCTGATTATTACCAATCAATACATCCTTCATCCGAGGGAAATGCTACCAAATCACCAACTACGCGCCCACAAAATAATCGTATTTTGACAACAGATAATGACTAATGCTCAAGAAACGTACAGAATCACGTAACGAGTTGGAAAGTTACACTTACAGTCTAAAGCACCCATTAAACGATGAGGACAAATCGGAAATGGAAGATGCGGAACAATTTAAAAACAGATGAAAGAACTAGAAGATATTTTACAACCAATCATCGTGAAGTTATACCATGGCCAATCCTGCTCCAAGATTTAACAAAAACAAAGAAAAAAGATTTTTTTTTAATTGCTTTAGACATTTTATCTTTATTCTTTGTTAGTCTAGTTCTTCTTGGGCGAAAGCCGATTCTATATCTTCGTATTTAAAATAAGTAATATTGCTACTGAACTCCTCTCTTCGTGTCAACTCGCTCGCTTTAATAGTGGAAATAATACGTGTTTTGTAAGAGAAAGTATTCCATTATTGTTTTATTGCCGGATTTATAGGATCAAATCACAATAAAGACAATTTTCATCTTACAACCAGGTATGTAATGGAACGCAACTATGACTACCTGTCGTTGTGCAGACCTCATGGGCTGACCAATCAGCCATTTCAATACAGCTTTGCCAGATGGTATATGTAAATCACACCGCGATAGTGTTGGGAGTGCTTCGGCCTCAAAACAGATTGCAAAGATTGGAAATGAACAAACAAAATATGAATGTTCGCCCGATTTGCTTTACAACATGATCATTTTCTAAAATTTCAATCGGAATCTAAATGTGACAGCCGGAAAGCGATAAATTAATTTATTACATATTAGTTTTTAAAACCTGTATATGAGTTCACGTCTACGTGGTGTGTCCCCGGTGACAACACTTTATATTAACATTTCGGAGTTACCAAACTCCAGGGTCGAGGGACCGCCCTATAAATTTATGAAAATAATTAGTTTGTAACGTTTTTCATTTCGATTACCTCCGATGAAAACACTTGCTATATACAAATTTGGAAGTGATCGGACCCCAGGCTAGTTAAAACATCTAGAGAATTTACTTCTATTTTTCAGATCACTTCACTCTCGGCTTAGCTTTCCAAGAATCTTTTTAGATCAATGTTTTTGATTACAAGTAATTTAAAATTTGTGGTCATAACGTCTCAACAAGATCAAAACAAATTTGGAGGAATATCGACTATGTACTTTAGTCTTTTTTATTGCAATATGTTGCCCTCATTTAGTAATGTACAATTAAGGTTACGATACATAAAATTATATTTTATCAAATTATGTTACACAAATATTTAATATAATTTATACAAATTTCACTCACTTACCTTTCTGTCATTTCCTCTAGATACGTAAGTACATTTATGTACAACAAGTATTCATTAATCTGGTAAATTTTAGAACACATACTCCAAATATAAATTTCACTTTTACAGCAAACAGTAAAACACAGAGACCAATTAAAGCCATCACCGATCGATTTTTGAATGAACTTTGTTGTACTAAATACAATTGAACTGAATTAAAGGTACAGGTAGACTTGGTAAAACACATACTTTTAAAAATTTTGAATGTGAAATGATATATTATACCTATAGTAATGATACATTATATATATTTGTGGAACCTAACTTATTCAAAACTTATTTTTAAAATCATGACATATATTTAAATAAATTTGGAAATATGTCTATCACAAATATTCTGTCAAACTCAAAAATGACGATTTTTATGGAAGAAAGAGACGTTAGGTTCCACAAATAAGTTAGGTTCCACAAATAAATTTTCGTTTGGGACACAGCCTTAGTTATTAATTCAGGAATATCATTTTAGAAAAAGATATTTCAAATGTGGAATCTAATGAAATTTAATTTTAAAATAATAAGCTGAGTATCTATCGTAGACACTATATGACGACGTTTTAAACGAAAGTTATCGAATCTCGTGTTATGTCTTATAACCACAAGGCGTTGATATCGACCAAGTCATACATCGGATGGAGAAACTGTTATCTAATTTGGTTAATCTGTGGTACGAAGGCAAATATGTTTTTGTTTGTTGAAGATTAAACTTAGGTTCCACAGAGAAAATTCAAAATCGTTCACCCCTTAAATTTCATCGAATTGGTATAGTAAAATCGGTGATGTATATGTTTCTTTGCTTTAACTTAACTGATCGATCTCAATCTCAAAGAGTTATTTATGGTATATCGAAATAATATCGATGTTTATCTGTCAAAATCTTTTAATATATAAGCTTTTTTAGCAGTTATCGTATCTTAAGTAATAATTTTAAACCTGTAGCAAAGAAATATGTGAAATTTATGTTTTATTTTTGAATTTGAATTACTTCGTGTAGAATAAAATATACAACCTATTTTCTTTTAGTTTAAACTAATAACATGGTCACATTTATATTCCCAATATTTAGCTTTATCAGACATTGTTTGAGGTGAGGTAAACGAGAATTGTGGACGTAGACTCTAAGGTATCCGGTTGAATTTGAGCATCACATCCTCGAGACAGATAAATTAAACAGCAATGGCGTCTAGTTATTGGTAGGAAGAAATTTGATTTTAACATGTTGAAGAATAAAACTAGACACCAATTACAATTGGGCCACTTATCTTCGGAAATTCAGGATATTTCATTAGAAGGAGTGATGCTAGATGTTATTTTTAAAAATCACGTTTTTCTGCATAACTGGTAAGGGGTGGCGGAATTTGTTTAGATTTGAACAGTAAATTTAGGTTCCACACTCTTACAAACTTGTGGCAAAATATAAAACCTGTGTAATAAATAATGTACAAAGAAATGTTACATGTTAAAACGCAGGGGAATAGGAACAGTACACGTTTTTCCTAAATAGATCACAGTCTAGCATGTTGAAAAGTAAGTTTATGTTCCACACTCATATCAGACGATAATTGAAATTACAGCGGAAATACCTATCCGGATCATTTTTATATCTAGTCAATTAAATCAAAATTTTGATAGTAGAAGAAGAATAGAGAATCCAATGCTAATTTCGGAAAAATAAATTAGGTTCCACATTCTTACCAAATGTTAAACCTGTACATTTATTTAGCTCGTATATTTTTGTTGGTTGCTGGTTATGTACAATATGATTACACAAAATAAAGCAGCTTACGGTTCACACAAATATTTTGTATAAGCAAATATCAGCAAATGCAGAGCAATTGTACCACAAGGTGAACGATTTTTTCTTAAAGAGTATGTATACATTAAAGCGAAAACGTTACATTTACTTACTGTATTCGTATTAAATCGTGAAAATTCACTGATTGGTTACCTAATTTTAGTTTATTTCGAAATAATTGTGTCGTCAATAATTTAAATTCGCAATATGAATAATTAGTAAACATTGCCTAGCGGTCTGCTAAACGGGAGTTGTAGAACCTGTTCTATACGTACTATTACCCACCATTCATAAGATGAATATCCTCTTGTGTTTCATTATTGGTAGGATGAATTTAGGTTATAGATTTTTGATGAATAAATTTAATTGCCACACTCATATTCTGATTTGATTATATCGAGGTCCCAATTACAACTGGTTTTCATACCTCTAATATTATTTTCCAATAAATTACAGTACAATTGTACTTTTGGTTATTGTTTATTCGGAAAATCGAAATTCGGAAAATGATATGGAGTATTAATTTTTGAAGAGTCATTTTACGTTCCACACTCTCATATACTCAGCTAGTGTAGCTAGTGAAGAACTAAACAAGTTTCAGCTGAATAATTATGTGCAACGAACCTCTTTGGAACTACATTGTGCTCGTTCCAAGACTCAACTAGGTCCTTGTTAATTAGTGAACGATATTATCTCTTGGATTTTAATTCGCATGAATGAACTCGAAATCTAAAGGGAATTTAACTGTTACAAAAATTATGCTGGGTGGGTTACTAACAAATTGTCTAGAATTATCTAAAATAGATAATCCTCAGCTGATTTTATAAACACAGATCTATGTCAAGGTCTTTCTCACTCACCCATGATTAACCTTTTCTCCTTTTCCAAGTAGAAGATATTCCGATTTTGCTTTGACGAAAGATGATTAAAGTATAACGAGATTAGTTTCTTGACACAAACTAAAGTTGTAATATGAATCTTTTTAGTAGAAAGTGGTTGTCGATGTGCTAAACGAGAATCTTTATGATAGCTTTCGATAATTCTGGAATTTAGGTTGAATTTTTGATTTGATTGTGTAAAATAATTTGTGTAACCTAATTTGAACCTTTCGTAGACAGATAAAATAACTGGAACAGTGAAATGTCGATAGAAAAAAAAAATCTGTTGAGTGCTCCATCACCATTGTAGATGAATGGTTTCGCACGCGTTAAGGATTAATGTGTGATAAAGTCATTCGCATTTTAAATCGCTCATCTTGTCAAATAAAATTGCGCAAGTCGAAGATACTTTGAATAAGGCAACTCATATATTAGGCGTGGTTTCTAATGTAACTGAGAACCGTAGAGTAACACGATCGCAATCTAAAATTCAACAGGAAAATGACACTATACAATCAACTGCCTCTTTGATGTCTTTTATACATTCTGATATTCTAATACTGTCTGTGTCGAAGACCACTAACCCCCTACCTCAAACATCAAATTCGCTATCAATACCTCCATCAGCAAAAACGACATTAACAATAATTGTATTGTCAACTGAGTCATCGCATTTAAAGCCTATACTATACCATCGTAATAACATCAGCAGCATCACTTAACTCTCAACTCACTCATGAACCTCCATGTCCAGAACCCCGACGATGGCTCGTTGTCAATAGAATTACAAATTTTGTGACGAAAAAAGGTTTCGAAGACTTTATAAAAATAAAAATGAATCTGGATAACGATGTATGTTTCAAAATTTCACGCAACCATGAAAACGGTCATATTTATGACTATACATAACTTCGTATCAGTTAATCAGCAAATCAATTTTCAACTGCATTGTATTCCACGTTGTCGCCTGGACTACTGGTGAAGGAGTTCGAATGGAAACGACGTCGGCAAAATTTTTGGTTTATGAGTCCCATCAATAACCTTTTTTAACCTCAGTACAAATTCCAAATTTTCCTATCCTGCTAAAAATCACCTTTATACCAGTACCAAAATATCTGCAGGGTGTGTTGTTATTGCAGTTAAGTCAACCATTCCTTTTGTTTCTCGGTTGTTTCCATTTCTGTTTCATCTATTGAAATGGTTTATGTAAAACTATATCTAGGCAAATGTAACATGTATTTATTCTAGTTTCAGCCTATATTCCATCCAATTCTACCTCTGAGAAATATACAAATTTCTGTAACGTCGTGGATGGGCTAAATAGTCTGAGTAATCCCGCAGACATAATTTTCCTTGCAGGTGATTTTAATCTTCCTAATGTTTCCTGGCATTTTGACCTCGACCTCAATTGTAATATTCCATTTAACGTAACATCTGAAACCTAAACTTACTTCATTGATTCCATTTTAAATTTAACAACACTCCTAACTCGTTCGACAAATAGTATCATTCGAGTCGATGGTATCATTCGTTTCAAATGACGTCTCAAATGACGTCTACCACAAAGTAATTCAAAATCATGACGATGGGACTGCGCTTTAGGACGATTTAAATAGCGTTAGTCGGTAGTGTGAAACTAATCAATTGCAACTAAATATTATTAAGTGCAAAATTGTTTCGTTCCATCGAAAGAAGAAGCCACCATAACTTGAAATTTGATGTGCTTATCGACATAACATTAGCAAAAGCCAACTCTTTGTTGGTGTTTATTAAACGGTCGTGGGAATCGTTTATTTCCCATAAAGTAAATGTTTATTCACAAATTATTTCGCATATGTTCGATCTCAGCTTGAGTGTGCTCTTCTCGTTCCCGGTCTCCCCATTATCTAGACCAAAGTAAACACATTAAAAGTATCCAAAAATAATTTTTGTTTTGCTCGTAAAGACGGCTGGCACTATAACAATAGTATAAATAATAATCGCAGAAAACAACTAGGTACCTCGATGTTCTACACGGATACTTAGATTCACCTTATATCTCGGAAAACATTTCATTGCGGGTTCCAACCAGAGCTACTCGACAATCGAATTTAATCCACCACCGAACAGAGTATTGAAAGGATGAACCAATCAACCATATGGTCAAATACCTTAATGAAATCAGTGATGTATTCGACTTCCACTTCTCGAAAGACGCTTTAAATAATCAGTTAAAGAGATTTATAAATTTTTAATTGATAAGTGATTTACTTTGCTTATTTTTTCGTATCAATTACGTGTATCAATAACGTGAATTTTTGTAATAATAAAATAAAATAAATTAAAATATGTTCCACACTCATATCGAGAACCTAATTACAACTGATTTTCCCATCTTTATCGTAGTTAATACTAACAAACTAAAGCAAAATGTAATACTGGTTTGTTTTTGTGTGAAACTTATGCTTATCTAATTTCTGCGTCGTAAGGAAAATATAAAAAACAACATAATATCCACTGTAAGCTATTGAAGAGTAAACTTAAGTTCCACAATCTTCCATGCCCCCACGAAAATGCCGAACCTGTAAATTAAGCTTGTATAGTTTTAAGGCTTATTGATTTGATATAATCAAATTACACAGAATGGAATAAACTTAAGTTCCACAAATCTACTATGCTCAAAGAAATGTTATAATAAACAGTATAACAGTGCACAAGTTTTTAATTAAATACATTCAATCTTTAAACAAAACCTTCAATTGTTTGCCGAATATATTCGCAAAACATAAAAATGCTTTGGGCTGGAAAGTATGGAACGTAATGGTATTTTATTACGAAATGACTATGTAATCAATGATTTTATATAATTTACTGGCCCTTGAATTTGAGTTATACATTCATCTGATGTATTCACGACATCAGCTGCATTGAAAGATTGACCTAGCTGCACCATGTAGGGAACGAGGTGTAAATCGCAGAATGTATTTACTGTGTGTGTATAGTTGTTATTGGAATCCCCCACTGTATGGATCGTTGCCTTAAAGATATTTGATGATAACACTTTCCTTAATACGCTCGATATTTTCCATTGAACAACTTCTTCCTGTACGTCTACGGCCACTATTGGTTCCGTCATGCTCAAGTCGAGCCACTTAATGTCGAATTGTTCATCCAGCAGATGCCATCGGAATTCTCATAATTGAGTTAATGATTCGGTAGGTGTAAATCGGTTGGTTTGATTTAATGATCTTCTTAAATATCAAGTTTTAATTAGATTTGTGAAATTTATGTTGAAATTTTGATTTGTTTTGTTTATTGACTGCAAAGTAAAATATGGACTCAAATTGCATTTTTCGTAAACAACAGGTTACTCTTTGGTAGAAAGTAATATTGTATTTTGTATAAGATTAATTTAGGTGCTACACTGATATCGAAGGCCCATTTATAAGTGGTTCATCTATCTTTATCATTGTTAACACGGTTTATTTTTATTCTCTGGAACTTATGTTGTGCAAATTTTTGTGTGGTACGGGAAGTGCAACAAAAAGCAGAGGAAAGATTAAAAATTCAGAAAATTATATAAAATATTACTTTTTGAAGAGTAAATTTAGGTTCCACATTCTCATATACTCCTAGCAAAATGTGAAAGCTGTATATTTAGATACTATAATTTTGAGGGCTATTGATTTATCGCATTTACATACAGAATGGAGCATATTTAGGTTCCACATATGCGTTGAGTTCAGGAAATATTAAAACGCATGAGAAACGTTAACTAATCATAGTAATATGTGGAATCTGTATATTAAGTTACAAACTGAATTATACAAAACAGGTTCCACATTTGTACTCTTACCAAAATGAGGAAGCTGTATAGTAGTAGTATACGTGTCAGGGCTATTGACTATACCGAATCATACAGAATGACTATAATAAAATTAGGTTCCACACATATATTTTGTTCAAGCAAACTGTATCTAAATTAAAACGCAGCGCGAAAATAGTAACAGAATGTTCATGATTTTGTCCTAAATGAAATATACAATCAAGCATGACGGTTTTATTTACCTATGTATTCGCAAAACATGAAAATCTATTGAACTGGAAATTTCACTCGTAAAATCGATGTTTCGAAAAACATGTTTGAAATTTTGAAGGGTATTAGAGGGAGAGAGAGAGAGTTTTGTAATATGTTGTGGGCTATGTATAAAGTATACTTTCAATCAGGTTTATTTACCTAATATATTTGGAAAAAATAAAAATGCTTTGAGCTGGAAAGTATGGAACGTAATTATATTTTTATTACGAAACGACTAGTAGTCAATAAATTAATATAATTTACGGGCCCCTGTATTTAAGTGATCCATTCATCTGATGTATTCACTACGTGTTATAAATCTGCTGCATTGAAAGATTGAACTAGCTACATCATGTAGAGAAAGAGGTGTAAATAGCGGAATATCTACTGTGCATAGTTGCTATTGGAACCCCCCACTGTGTGGATCGTCGCCTAAAAGATCTTTAATGATCTTTTTTACCACTTTCCTTAATACGCTCGATATTTTCCAATGAACAACTTCTTCTTGTACGTCTACTACGACCACTAGTTGTTCCGTCATGCTCAAGTTGAGCTACTGAATGTCGAATTGTTCATCAGCAGGCGCCATCGGAATTCTCATTGCGTATCGATAATTGAGTTAACGATTCGGTAGGTGGAAATCGATTAATTTGAGAAATATTGAGTTAATTAACAATAACTCGAAAGAAATTTAAATATAAAATTTAAGAAAATCAAAATATATCAAAAGCTAATTGGGTGATTAATTTTAGAACACCTTGTATTACATTGTTCCCCATTTTTCTTAAAAATCAAGTTTTAATTAGATCTGTGAAATTTATGTTGTAATTTTGATTTGTTTTGTTTATTGACTGCAACGTAAAATATGGATTCAAATTGCATTTTTCGTAAACAACAGGGTACTCTTTGGTAGAAAGTATTATTGTATTTTGTATATTAATGTAGGTGCTACACTGATATCGAAGACCCATTTATAAGTGGTTCTTCTATCCTTATCATTGTTAACACGGTTTATTTTTTTCTCTGGAACTTATGTTGTGCAAATTTTTGTGTGGTAAGGGAAGTGCAACAAAAAGCAGAGGAAAGATTAAAAATTCAGAAAATTATATAAAATATTACTTTTTTAAGAGTTAATTTAGGTTCCACATTCTCATATACTCCTAGCAAAATGTGAAAGCTGTATATTTAGATACTATAGTTTTGAGGGCTATTGATTTATCGAATTTACGTACAGAATCGAGCATATTTAGGTTACACATATGTGTTGAGTTCAGAAAATAATAAAACCATGAAAAACGTCAAAATGTGGAACCTGTATAGTAGTGTAATTTTCAGGGTTATTGATTATACCGAATTATACAGCGTATAATGAAATTAGGTTCCACATATATATTTTATTCAAGTATTACCATTGTTAACAAATTAGGGTAAAATTTTAATTTTGGTTTATCTTTTTTCTGTGGACTTATATTGTGCCAGTGTGGTAAGGGGAGTGCAACAAAAAGCCGAGTAAAGATTAAGAAATTTAGAAAGTTACATCAAATATTACTTTCTGAAGAGAAAATTTAGGTTCCACACTCTCATTTACTCCTAGCAAAATGTGAAACCTGCATATTTAGATACTATAGTTTTGAGGGCTATTGATTTATCTAATTTACCGAATGAAACATATTTAGGTTCCACACATGTATTGAGTTCAATAAATATTACATATATTAAAATGCATGAAAATCGTTAACTACTCGTAGTAATATGTGGAACCTGTATATTAAGTTACAAACTGAATTAAACAAAACAAATTCCACATTTGTACATACTCTTACCAAAATGAGGAACCTGCATAGTAGTCGTATACGTTTCAGGGTTATTGATTATACCGAATCATTATAATGAAATTAGGTTCCACAATGATATTTTGTTCAGGCATAAATCTAAATTAAAACGCAGTGCGAAAATAGTAACGATTTTGTCCTAAATGAAATATACAATCAAGCATGAAGGTTTTATTTACCTATGTATTCGCAAAACATGAAAATCTATTGAACTGGAAATTTCACTCGTAAAATCGATGTTTTGAAAAACATGTTTGAAATTTTGAAGGGTATTAGAGAGAGAGAGAGAGAGAGAGAGTTTTGTAAAATGTTGTGGGCGATAGGTTAGTAATGAGGTAAACATTTAAAGATGAATCGATTTTTTCTAACTAAATATCAATTAAGCTTGTGTTAGCCGTGTATATATAGCGAGAGATTTTAAACGTCTTACATACAACATAATACCATATAACATAAATTGGATAGAGAAGTAAAAGCTGAATTTAAATAAAAAAAGAAAACTAAAAAACCGCGACATGGTGTATGCATCTACTTGTTGGTTTGTTTTTGTTTTGTGTAGTTTATTCAGCTTTACACTTTATTTATGTTAGTTGTTGTTTCAGTTTTATTCGAACCTTCATCACTGTTACAAGTGGATTGAAAAACATAGTGGCTCAAAAAGAAATAAGTTCGCGGTTTAAAAGAAAATCCAAAAAACATTAAAGTTTTGTGTATAAAGTGTATATTGTAGTATATCGTGTTTGTGTGTGCTTTATATAAATACCTTGTGAAGTGGATCTATATAGAATCGTTTTGTGATCTTAGAACAAAAAAAGTCTTGTCTTACAGAATTTTTAATTGAAAATCTACCTGTTTCATTTTGTTGTTCTTGCGAAATGTAATCAAACTTAAACGGTAAAAATTATAAGAAACAACTTTTTTCTTGCGTCTTGCACATTTAACAACTTGATCTTCAAACATCGAACCAAAATCGTATCTTGGTTGAATTTTTCATTTTAATTTCTTATTTTGGTTTGAGAATTTGTTATTTTTTTCGTATTTCTTGAATGAATATATGGAAGTAAAATATGTAGTTTTTTTTACCGTTTTGTGTACATTACACATTGAATTACATATTCAATGAGGAAGCTTGTATTTTATAAAACATTTCTTTTTGATTGATTGATTTTCCTTATTCGACCATCGTAACGCATATAAGAAGTTGCTGAACCGTTAATTAAAATTATTTGTTGTTCGATTTTAGACTATGTAATAGTTCCTTTCATTCAACTAAAACTATATAATGAAATAGTTTTAATTAGCTGTAATTGCGATATCATCTTGAAGGTACTACTCTGCACTACCTTTTTCGCTAAATCGCGTAGAAAGTTTTTGTGTTAATTATAAAAAAAATGTTTCTTATAACTTTTACAAATTAAGACATATATGTTTTATGTTCTCAAGTGTGTAAGACTAGATTTTTTAATGTGCTTTTCGTGTACTTACGTCTAGGGGACGGTAAAATTGTTGTAATTACAAAAAATATATATCCATAATGGAAAGTGCTACGAGTAATAAAAAAGCGACCGGAATGCAGAAATTCTATACAAAATTTATACATAAAATCGAAGATTTTCCACCCAAACTAAAGCTTCACAAGCACAAGGATAAATATAGCGTGCCAAAAGATGTATTGCCTTCGTCCCAAACCGATAATATTTCGGTGAGCAGTTTTGATATACAAATTCCTGTGGAGAATTTGCCGCAAACAATCCAACCACCACCCCGAACCAAAAAACGAAATCAAAACAAAATTGTAATTCCGATAAATTTGGTGGAAGATTCGCACGACGAGGTCGATAATGTGGTCGCGGTCGAGCCAAAAAGCTTGTCGCTCGAAGATGAAATATTCGAGGAGCTCGAGAAGGTAGCGCACGACGAAGCCAAACTAAATGAAGTGTTAAAAAATTTCGATAAAATTTTAATCGATTTTAATCGAAAATCGTCCATTAGTCCCGTAAATGAGACACAACCTAAAATTGTAATGGTTGCGCCAATCCTAAAGAAATTACAAAAATCGAAAACTTGCAGCATTATAGAGTCACGATGTATACTAAAAGATGTTTGCAATGCATCCAACAAAGCCACCAATCAAATCGAGCACAAAATTTCAGATTCGATTAGAAACGGTTACAACTACTTGCAAGTGACCAAAAGTCTGTGGAATTTACAGGATTTAGAAAATTTCTCGAAATCCGGTAAGAAACCCGATTTTAAGCTGGACGAGAAAATAACACAAAAATTAAATCAACAGCTGAGTAAAATGAATAAGGTGAAGAGTCAACTTCCGCGTGCCAAAAGTGTTTGGGACATTCGTACAAATACCGGAATTCCGACACTAACACGAACTGTTTCGAATAGCAAAATTCCAATAAAATTGTCACCATCACGTAGCTCAAGTTTTATTAATAACAGTAATTTAAATTTATCGGTGGCCCAGCCGAATAAAGATAAGAAACCGTTATCTGCCGTCTCGCCCAATACGGCTAAATCGACAACCTCTATAAATAAAGTTGGATTGGTGTCTAAAAAATTATCTTTAAAACCAGCCACTAGTGAATTAGTGCTTAATAATAGTCGAGGTAGTAGACTTCAGTTAGCACCACAAAAATCTTCCAGTCCTCTGGGATCCACCACCGCTAAGGGTAAGGAAATTTTACGAAAAACTGACTCCCTTCACACCAAATCAAAATCAACCGTAAATTTAGCACCCGTTAAGATGACGGTTAAACCGAGCACCATAAAAAAAGAATTGCCACCTGTGATTAGGCCGAGTGTTAAAAAATCGGCCACCTCGACAAATTTGCGACCCACAAATCGAGTAATTAGCGAGCCCCAGCAAAAGCCCAAGGATTACGCGATTTTAATTGTGAATAAAACGAATACAACAAAACCAGTGAATAAAACTAAGCCACCACCACCACCATTGGCCGCTCCCCGAACTATTATACCATCCGGCAAACCGATAAAAGCAAAAACCACTTTAGTTGAATCGATTAAACCGGTGAAACAACTCGCCGCAACTAAAACAGCGAATTACAATACGACCGTCCTAATAGACACAAGTGATAAATGCGAATATCAAAGTGATTGTAGTGATGATTCGGGTCACATTTCGAACGAGAGTGATGACTTACTTAAAAATCCCATTGTGGTTAAAACTGGGAAAATTAGTGAAAAATTAATTGAAAAATTTGAAAAATCTGATGGCGCAATAAAAATGGTGACGAAACCAGCACAGAAGGCGGCAAAGAAGAATGTTGGTGTGGTTGCGCCAACATCAAAGTGTGCACCCAATAAGGTAATTATTTTTAGTTGTAATTTTTGCGAATGATTCATAAGAAGAAAATCTATGGGTAGTGTGTCGCCCTCTTAATTTTCCGATTCAATGGGATTTGACATCTCGAAACGATGACAGTTTAATTTTAAAATAATATGCTATTATTTCAATGCCATCTACCTACCTAACGATGACTTATTTAATTGTATAACAGGTGCCGACGAACTTTTAGCTGCGCAGATAAATTTCTGTCAATTTATTATTGTGTGCGCAGAGTCAATTTCTTATATAAAGTTTGTCATTTCCGGTTCTCTTGCGGCCATTTCGTTGTGGTATCATTCGATCCCATTGTTTTGTGATTGTCTTCGCAATGTCAATGCAATTTGAAACGTGCGCTGTCATCATGAAACAAAATAAAAAATTGTGTTAGAGCTGTACGATTATGTGCGCACAAATTTGCATACGTAGGTACGATATTTTCTGTATGCTGATCTGATGTCTTTTGTTTTCTGTGATAACAAGATGTCTGTGCTAATTTGCTTATGCCGTGTGCAATGACCTTATATACTCGAAGAGGAATACAATTAGTTACGGTCAAAATTTTTAACATTGATACGTACGGATGGCATTGACTTTTGGTGTGTTTGGTTTAAGATGTTGCAAATTTTTTTCTTAAATTTCTTTAAACCGTTAAACAAATATTTAAGTAACATTATTTTAAGTGATCGATGATTATTAGAAATTTAATTTTGCGATTATATAGTTTCTAGCAGTTATATTTGTTTATAAATGTGGGATTAATTGGTTCTAGCGAAAACTTTTATTCGAAAGCTTGATCAATTAAATAGAATTTTTTTGGCCTATTATTCCAATCGAATTAACTTGTCATGCAAGTTTTTAAACTGATCAGTGCAAACTGATCATTTTATGATCATTTATCATAAAATATTTACTTAACGATCACTTATTGATCGATTCATTTTAAAAAGGAGATCTGAAGTTAAACAATTTAGTCGATCGCTCATTTAGGCTAAAACAGTTTTAATGATCAATATTGATCGTGGTAAATCTTGATCGATTAATGTTTTTTGCAATTGATTACGAATTACTTTTTTGTACTTGTTGTTTAACACATTTTCGATCTATGTTTTAACATTTTTTCGATCTATCACGATGTTATAGTGTTATTTGATTGCGATCGATAAATTTTCGGATGAACAAATTTCAAACAATTTAGATTCACGAGATTTATTATATTTTTACATAATGCTTGTCCCATCAATTTCATATATTTATAAAAGATCACAAAATGTTTTGTATACATTTCGCATTTTTTAACTATAAAATTTTGGTCATATTGTAATTATACGATCGATCTTCTAAGAGCAATCGTGAAATTGACAAATAATTTTTGGGAATAGTTTTACATATACTTAGTTATTGTCCATTGAGATAGATTAAAAGGCGATCTTTCAAGAAATACTGTTTATGGCGATCGAGAAATTTATTCAAGATCAAAAACGTTCGGTTAAGTACTGTATGTATTTTAGTCAGTTGGTCGTTTTAACATTGTTTTCATGGTTTTGACTATAAGAGATGATGAGAAACATTTTTGATCAATTTTGATCGTGATGAATCTTTAAATATTCGATCATTTAGTTCGATGTTTTAACGTATTCTCCATCCATTAAGATGGTATAATGTCTTATTTGATTGTGATTGAGAAATTTTTTGATCAAAAACATTCAAGATCGCCAACATTGATTGTATATTTTTTGATGTGTTTGAGTTCGAATTTTATTTATTTTTAATTTTTAATTAGTCGATCGTCGATAAATTTTTTAGTTTACTCATATATCTTACAATCTTGTACTCAAAAAGGGTTTTGATCAATAGTGATGGAACTATTCATTCACAAATCGCTATATTTTAAATTAGTTAAAGATCGATCGCAGGTAGATTCGAATAAATTTACAACGTGATCTCACTGTCAATTTGGATAGATGTTATGTACTAATTTTTCTTTGACGATCTACGAGTTTATGGTAAAAGATTCTAATCAATTGTTTTACGTTAATTTGTAATTTTAATTCGGGTAATTTTATTCTTTGGTGATAATATTTGAAATTTTGAATTTAGTGTGCCCCAATAAGTTTTAATTAGAAACAGTTTTGATCAATATTGATCGTGGTAAACCTAGATCGACTTCAACTGCTTTTAAGCGCTATTTTTACATATTCTCGATCTATCGAGAATTATTTGATTGCGATTGAGAAGTTGTTTTATCAAAAATATTGAAGATTGCTTATATTTATTGTATTTTTGTTGGTTTATGTGATCACAATATTTTTTTGATGAGTTTGACTAATGATCTTGTTTTTAGTTTTATTAGTCGATCGTTGATAATTTCTCAATTTCTACTCGGAACGAATTTTGATCAATAATGATAGAACTATTCATTCAATTGTTTTGTAATTAGACAACTGCCAATTTGGATCGATGTTATTTACTATAAAATAATACTTCTTTCAATCGATCGTGCAGATTTAAACGATCGCAACAATATTTTATATTTTTCGAGTTATATCGTATATGTTTAATAAATTATTTATTTAAATTTTTCAAAGACGATCATTCAAGATGAGATCGAAAAATTGATTCAAGATCCCTAGCGATCGATTAGATTTTGCATGTCTTTTATCAGTTTTTGATTTGAAAGTAGTTTTTCGTTAGTTACTTACGTGATTTGATTAAATTTGTAATTTAAAATTGTATAGTTTCAGATTTTTTTCGCGTATATTTATTGTATTTTTGTTAATTTGTGTTCAAAACTAAGGATTCGATGTATTCCTAATTTTTAATCATTCGATCGTTGATAAACTTTCAGTTTGGCTCTTTGAGCGATTGAATCGTGCCCTTAAGTTAGCTAAAGACCGATCACTGATTTCGATTAAAATAATTTAACAAAACGACCTTAATACTCCATCATTTTGGATGCTCATACTTGATCATTTTGGAGCGATGAGATTTATTTCTAAATAATACTTCTTTCCGTCGATCGTATACTCGTAGATATAAACGATCACAAAATGTTTTATATTCATGTATATTTTACTATATTAGATTTTAATTAGATGATCGATCGTAGGCTAAAATAGCTTAATGAGTTGGCTTAATTATTTTTGGTAATAGGTTTACATTTGCATTTGTTTATCAATAATGATCGATTCAATTTTCATATTTTTGACTAATGATTTGATAGGTAACTTGGCGATAATTTTATTTTAGCGATCGTTCATAACAATTGAAATTATGAAAATATAAACCATCATATCGATCGTTTAAATTTAAAATAATTCTTAGAATTATGATCGAATAGTTTATATTAAGTACCAAAAAAATATATTTTGTACATTTTCCTTGAGTGATCTGTTTAACTAGACGATCAATTAGGCGATCACTAGGCTCTTTGGCTAATATTAACCTAATTAATAGATTGCCAAATAAATACACTCGAGATAGAATTTTACAACTAAATCAACCAAATTCTTGAAATTGGTTAGTAATATGACGAAGGTTAAGAATTTCCAGAAAATTAATCGAAAATAATTCGCCGAAAACAGCGACTCCAAAAGTCAAGTCCATCGAAAAATTCTTGAAAATCCAATTAATATCAAATTAATTTTAGTAGAAATACACTGTAATCAAATATCAACACCAAACTGCAGTGAATGAAATGCATAGTCAAGTAGTTCCATAATAATTGCAGAGAAAAATCAAAACCAAATTCAGCACAATAAATTCTTGGTCAAAGCCATTTATAATGTTAACGATATATTTAGATCTAAGTTCTACCTGCACCGACCAAATTAGCTCGCCTTAATGAAACCCTTACCACAATTGATTACAACAAAATCCCAATTTTATTACAGTTACCGTTTTCGAGCAGCGAGTGGTCGGGTTAGCTTACAATTAAGCCTGCACCGCCAAAATTGTAACTTTTGATGTAGCTATGATATCGGGATGATTCTTGGACCAGAATTTATTACAAATTAATTACATTGAATAAGTGGTTCAAGACCACCCCAATAACTTGCCTTAGGGTAAACTTCACCCCGAAACGAGTATTTATTTCAAAAACGTCAATTTAACCAAATCTATTAATTTATTACACGAGAGTGCCATCAGATTTTGGGCTATATTTTACCCTAGAAGTCTTGTTGAGGGTAGGACAACCTTATCCAAGTGTGTAATAAATTATTTTTGAGTCAGGGAAGCCGGAACTTTCTTCAAATGACAAAGACTTCTAATTTTTAATTTAAAGGTCGATTTTACCATCTTTAGTAAATTATTACACCAGAACGCCACCAGATTTTTGGTGAACTCCTTGAATCTCGTTGAGGGCAGGTCAACCTTATCCAGATGTGTAAACCTGCAAATCGTTTGAATCAAATTCCGTATTTCCTGTTTCAAAAATAATTTATTACCCATCAGAATAAGGTTGTCTCGCACTTCCCAAGATCCATGGAGTAGCATTTGACCTAATATTTGGTAGCGGTCTTTAAATTACACACTTAAAGCCTTTACCGTTGAGAGTCAATTTCATGTAACCTGACAAAAACTAATTTATTACACACCTGAATAAGGTTGTTTTACTCTTACATTTAACCCAATATCTGGTGGCGGTCTGGTGTACTAAATTATAAAATCTGGCCAAACCAACCTTTATACCACAATTTGAAACCTACATCTTCTAATGCCAATTCCATCTAATATTACACACCTGGATAAGGTTGACCTCTACCCTCGATAAGACTTCGAATTAATAAATTATTTAAGTTGGTTAAATTGACGATTTTGTTATAAATAATCGTTTTTACATCAAAAGCTACAATTTTGGCGGTGCAGGTTTAATTGTAAACTAAACCGACCACTCGTTCCTCGAAAACGGCAACTGTAATAAAATCGTACGGGTTTAATTGAGGCGGGATAATTTGGTCGGTAAAAACACTTTTAAAATCTTTGTTCAATACCAAATAATCATTTGATGGTAGACCTGTAAGAAAATCCAAGCCTCAGTGTAATATTTGACGTTAGACGTTTGGTTTAACTCGAAATGGATAAAATAGTATAGTTGCTATCCCGAAAAAATTATTTTAGTCGGTCAAGGTCAGTCAGTTCAAAAAGAATTATTTCTATAAAGCTAAGTAGCTCAAAAATGAGATGACCGTCATGCTCTGATGGAAAACTTATGAAAATTATGGTTACTGTGGACCCAAGATTTAAAAATTTCGACCGACAAATTTATTGATCATGATATATACGTTAATCATACAGGGTGGGTCACTGAACATTGTATTTTTGATATAATTTTTTTATTTTTTATTGAAATGAATAATTTTGATTACAAACGATAGTTTTAATCATGAAGAGTTTTAAAAAAAATATCTGGTAGATGCCTGTCATCAGCCTTTTCGCAAGCTGCTACTCTTTGCTGTACTTGGTCCATAACTGAAGCAAAAACTGGTTGATCAATCGCAATAATTTCATTTATTATGTTGTCTTGTAGTTGTTGCAGTCCTTGCGGTTTATTTGTGTATACACGGATCTTTCAAAAATCCCTACAAAAATAAATCTGGTATAGTGTTTAGTCGGATGATCGTGATGGCCAATTAACATCTCCAAATCGCGAAACGATACGGTTACCAAAAACCGTTCGCAAATTCATTGTTTCTCTTGCAGTATGGGACGTAGCCCTGTTTTGTTGAAACCACATTTCTTGAGTATTATCAAGTTCCGGAAACAAGAAGTTTTCTAACATAGCAACGCTCACCATTTACAGTCAATACATTGCCATCTTCGTCTTGGAACAAGTACGGGTCGTAGATCTTGTCTGCTGATATTCCGCACCAAACATTAACATAACCACTTAAATGGAAATGTGCTTCATTGGTCATTATAATTTTTTTTACAAAAAACAGGATCATCCGTTAATAATTCGGTCAATTTTATAGTTCCATAGTCTTGCGGCAAAATTTCATGTACCATTTGTATCTTGTACGGAAGCAGCAATACATTTTTTTTCATTATTCTACGCAGTGAAGTTCTGGACATTTAGAGCTGAGTTGCACGTTTGCGAGTCGATGTTTCAGGGTTCTCATTTACGCTCTCCCGAACTCGTTCGATATTATCTTGGCTTCGTGCTTCAAGCGGCCTTCCACTCCGAGATAAGTTACTAACAGATCCCGATGGCTGAAAACGAGCGACTAGATTGCGTACTTGATTTCGTGATGGTGCATTTCTGGTGTTAAAAAAATTTCGAAATTTTCTTTCGGTTTGAATTATTGAATTTTGGCTAGCAAAATAAAACTCAACAATTTGTTCTCGTTCCTCAATCATATACATGGCTACTGAATCTCCCAAACGTTGTTTCTAATACTAAAAATAAAAAGAGAAAAAAAATACAATGTTCAGTGACGTATGGTCCACCCTGTATAAGTGGTCACTTTTATTAGCTTACTAAAATATGTATGTGAAGTTACCCCGAAAAAAATGTGTCCAGTATGTTATTTGATTTTACATGCCAAACTAAAGGGGTACTAAATATATGATTACGTGGTTGCTCTCACAGAAATTTGCAAAAACTACTGCAAGTGTTACGATAAGTGATCAATACCACGAGGTTATATATTATTATCATATCAGTTGGATAGAAGGTTCATATTAACCCGAGTCTGCTCATAATGATCACAGGTTAGTAAGATTCCATCCGAATCAGTTTTTGAAACCCGAGGAATTAAAAACTCGAGTTCATTGGGTTAGACCTGGAATGCAAATACTTCGGGAAAAACGTCTCCGAGAATACCAGTCGGAAAATGGAATGAATTCCGGTCAGAAAGTAGATAAAGGTATACGCCAGAATTTTGTGATTACGATTTTTTAGCATTTTTGATTGGATTCGAAAAGGCGGTTTAACCAAAAAACTACAGTAGAGTTCAGGCAAAATATTTATTTATGAACAATTTCGATCAGTCGGTAATCAATGAATTGTGGAAATATTCGAGCAAAACTTTCAAAATAAGGTGATATAGAATATGCCACAAAGCTTGAACATGATATATGCGGAATTATGTGGAAACAGAAGAAGGAGAATTATCATTGGAAACAGCATCTTAACGATAATTTAAGCAACATCTCTAAATTTAGAGGACCCTATCCAGCAGAATATTGCAAGATACTATGAAAAATTAAAAGCTAGTTTTGCTCTAGTTCTAAAAGTTAGCAGGACCCACATCAATAAAAAGATTCAAAATCACAAAATATGTTCTTGCTCCACTCGTTTTTGCTAAAACATTCGACTTTTCCCTTATAACTAGAAAAAACCAATTTGGAAGATCAATTGACATACAAATATATAAATGTCATATACTATAAGAGTCGCTAGGGACGCTTGAAATTTATTAGGTTATGGCAGCCATGTTGTTAAAGCAATATCTGTCTAGTTTGTTGTGAATTGTTCAGTAGTGTATGTCAAATGATTTTTATTCTCCCCACAACCATCCTGCCGAGTCGACTATTTGACGTTCGGTGGCCAAATTCGAGTCAACCGGTTCGATAAACAATCGCTGCTGAGCGTGAGAGTGTACGGGAAACTCCGAGGCAGTCAATTTCTTGCCATTCATAAGAACTTAGTTTTTCTGCGACTTCAACTTGGCGTCCCGTCCTGACTTGGGTCTGCTAAATTTTATAAGATTTACAATGTTCCCTGAAATTCAAAAATGTAATTTTTTTATGGCCTAAGATAAATTCCAAAGAACATTCTAAGTCCTTTCTAAGCATTTAACAAGAACTTCGGAGATATTACACATAAAGGCACTAATATCACTGACGTTCTTGCTAAGTGCTTAGAAAATATTTAAAATGACTTTTGGATATACCTAAGGCCTATTTAAAACAAATTCATATCTCATGGAACACCCTAATTGATAGGCGGAAGCAATATTTGGGTCAGACAATGTTAGAATCGTTAGCTTCTCGGTTACTCGGTTAATTTAATAGAAAATTACTAATCCTAGAGAAAGGTCTTTTTGGTATATAAAGTTGTCGTCAGTTTCGAAGTCGTTTGTTCCCAGTCATCAGGGTTCTCAGCCATCAGGCATATTCTAAGTTCACAAAACCAAATTATTGATCATTGGGATGCGGGGTAACAATATACATCGTCTCCTTTAAACTTTTAATTTAAAATTGTAGTCTCGATGATATTGTTCATGATATTTTTCATTGAAAGCCTGGTACCTTTGCAAAGTCGTTTTGGATTGATGTTTCGGAAAAAATGATCACGTGAATTCAAGAATTCAGTAGGATAATTGAAAAATTCGTCTTTATTCATTACAGTATCGATGGACTTATACGTTGTCGTTTTGCCTGGTATTTCATTTCGAATGGCGAAATTTTGGACATTGCGACATGCGATTGCCAGTTAAATATTTTTTTGTGATCGTATGGTTGCCAAAATGACTGAAATGAGAAAACCTTCGTTTCGTTTCCATTCGTTTGAAAAATCTATCCAATTCATCGACATCACAGTTTGTCATTACAAATCACGATCGGAAAAGCCGTTTGCACATCGATTCTTCACGGCCATTCACAATTGTACCAATGCTTTGTTAGCGATTCCCAAACATAAGTCCTCAACCAATGCCTAATTATACACGTTTGGTATGAATTGAATGTCCGGATTTTGATTCATTGCGCGCAAACTATGTAGGATATCTTCACTCGTTTCGCCTCTGTATTTTTCCCAAAGATCTTTTGGATTGAATGATATTTGATGTGACAGTGCGTGAAATGTCCCAATTTACATCGTTTTCAAGAAGATTTAAATCTTGACAGCTTCACAATAAGTGAAACATAAAGGGCGTCCCAATAAGAAGTTCAGATTTAAAAATTTAATAAAGCAAAAACGGCTTAATATATTTCCAAATTTATTTTTTTGTTGGAAAGTACAATCCTTCTGGTTATTTATGGAAAATTATTTCATTCAAATGGGAGCCGTGGCTGGTCTTGGCGTACTCCATTCGGATTTTCGGTGGGTTCGTAAACAAACAAAATTATCGCATTTGGGGATTGGAAAATCCACAAGGATATGTGGAGAAGCCAGTGCATCCATTGCGTGCTACTGTTTGGTGCGGCTTGTGGCGTGGCGGTGTTATTGGGCCGTATTTCTTCGAAGATGAGGCCGGCCAACTGTTACGGTCAACGGAATCAACTACCGCCACATGTTAATATCTTTTTTGTGGCCATGTCTTGAAGATACTGGTTTGGACGACCTTTGGTTTCAGCTAGATGGTGCGCCATGCCACACGCATTATCAGTCGAAATGGTGACGTGAATTGGCCGGCAAGAAGCTGTGATTTGAGAGCCTTTGGATTTTTATTCATAGGGTGCCGCGAAGGGCAAATGTTATACGAACAATCTACAAAAAATTGAGCATTTGAAAGCTAATATTGAAGCAATCATTGCCGAAATAGATTCGCACACAATCCAAAATGTGTTCAGAAATTGGACCGACTGAATGGAGTACGCCAAGGCCAGCCGCGGCTTTCATTTAAATGAAATCATTTTCCATAAATAACCAGGAGGATTGTACTTTTAAACAAAAATATAAGTTTGGAAATATATTAAGCCGTTTTTGTTTTACTAAATTTTTATATCTGAACTTCTTATTGGGACATCCTATACTTGACCATTTAATGTTCTCCATTTTTGGAAGGTTGTCGGCACACACAGTAAACAGTATGTCGGCATTAACAGTAATCGCAAGTAAAAGCATTATAGCACTAACGCATCGGTCGAATATATAGGGTCATATAAAAAGTCTCCACGGTTTTTTGGTACATTTTTGAACAAAAATTTTCTTTATTGAATATAAATTTTAATCAAGTACATATTGACCATTATTATCTATGACCTTTTGCCATTTTTTCGGGTAGCTTCACAATTCCGTTGGTGTAGAATTTCTGTGGTTTATCGTCGAAAAACTTGGCCAAATGATTTTCAGCGGCGCTTCGGTCGACTAATTTTTTACCGCGCATTCTCTTGATGGAACACAACTCCTTTTCTGATGGCCAATTCTGGTCGCTCTTTCTGGATTGGTTCGCCACGTTGCAGCAGCTCATAATGGACAACTCCCTTCCAATCCCACCAAACACTCAACATAACCTTGTTTGCCGTCAATCCAGGCTTTGAAGTCGTTTGTGCAGGGTCCCGGTCCTTTGACCATGAGCGCTTGCATTTGATATTCTCGTATTTCACCCATTTTTCATCGCCTGTAATGATTCGCTTCAAAAATGGTTCAATTTCGTTGCATTTCAGCAGCATTTCACTGATGGTAATTCGGTAAATCAAATTTCTTTGCGTTAATTCAAGTGGCACCCAAACATCGACCTTCTTTTTGTAGCCTGTTCTTTTCAAATTATTCCAAACTGTCATGTGGTTGATGTGTAGTGCCTCCGCTCTTTCCTGACAGCTTGCGTGCCGGTCTTGCTCCACCAGTTTCAAAATTTCATCGACTTTTTCAGTGACGGTCGGCCAGACCAGAGCGAGGTGCATCTTTGAAATGTCACCTTTTAAGTACATATACATTTGAGACCATCGGGTGAGTGTGGCCCGCAAAAAACGCGGAGACTTTCTGTATGACCTATTATTTATTAGAACGTCGTTGAACTGCTTTACCTTATTTGAGACGTTGAAACTTTTTCAACGTATAGTATGTTTGCACTTAAGAGTAAAGTAGCCCCCACAATGAAAATACAGGTTTACTTTCTTGGTGGTGGTGATAATGCTCTTGTACGTGCATTTTCTATTGTGAAGTACAATCGCTATCCATTTTCAAGGTGCATCGCCAAATAAACAACTGTTAGGTGTTGTTCATGGATTTGAAATTATAAAATGCGCCATACTGCTTCATTTCTACTAATGTAGCCTCCCAGTTGATATTAGCCGATTTCATCGATAGATGCAGTTGAATTTCCCACTCTAACAACTGCTATATCGCTTCATATATATTTGCAAATGTGTCCTTTGTACGTTTAAACTGATAGATTTCCCGCCATCTCCAGTTGATCATCGACGATGTAGTGTATATCCGCCATTTCCAGTGATGGCCGCTACATGTAAGTCTCTTATGTATCGTTTCGCGCATTTCGATCACACTTGCTTGATGAATTGTTGTTGAGTGAGCCACATGGGCCATCAATCTTGTTTTTGGTAAAGACTTCTAATTAATCTGGATCAGATGACTTGGTCAGTTTGATCTGGTGTGACTTTTTCGACCACCAAATCAACATGTGTGCATTGCCAATCCTCTACTTTAGGAATAAATCCAACGGTGCATATCTTTCCTATATCATGATGCTTCACAATAAAATCCATTAAAAGATTTCAATTTTTGTTTGAAATCACGTGTGGAAATAACATGACGATCCAATGAGTATTGTACAGGTAGCAAAAGCTCCTTTATCTTGCCCCACGTAGAATTCCATGTGAATGTAATAAACAAATCTGGGCGGCCGTTTGTGCGAACATATTGCATTGTCTCTTGTGCGTGTTTATGCATTGCGGTGGACTCCCTGTAAATGTGACCGGTAGTATTGTGGTTCATTCCCATTTCATTGTGATTCAGTTGTTCCACGTAAATTAATGGACTCGTCTGTCTTACTACAACTTTGTAGTCATCCGCTGGCATTTGTTAGAGGCTTGTTCAGGGGTGACATGTTGTAACATCACATTTTCGATACTTTATCGAAGTTTATTTCTCGTTTTCCCAAACTGAAATAGGCAACTGTTTGATTTATAAATTATTTCGTTTCTATTGCTATCACAACCTATTAGTACAAATGCGAACAAGTTGTCTCTCTCTAATTTCGTTCAAATATCGCTAACAACTTATTTGGTGGTAGAAACGGAGTAGAATATCACAATTTTTCAATCTAGCAACCTGAAATGATATAAAATGTGAAATAGTGTCACATTTTATTCTAAAGAAGCGAGACATAAACTTCGATAAAGTATCGAAAATGTGATATTCAACATGTCACCCCTGATCAATCGAATTTATCCGTTGTGTAGATCGAATAAAGTTTGTAATGCTGCGACAATTTCTCGTTTAGTATTTGTTGCACCGAACGATGTAATTTGGAAACATGGATTGTACTTACGTATATGTTTACCCAGAAATGTTTCGATTGGCTTGCGTCACCTGAAAACCAAGTTGGTATTTGGAATTTTTTGTGTTTCTTATTCTTTCACCAAAAAGCCATGTCGTACTTATGGAAGTTCGGTCCCCGGTTCGAAAAATTTTCAATTCACCAAATTAAAAATAAAAGAAGATTAGGAACGAAAATTAAAATAGCACAAGCCGTTCTAGAGAAATTATCGGTTCAGATATCCAGACGGATGAATTTTTTTTATAGTTTTTTGGGCTCTGGAATTTTCAAAACGTCGAGAAAAGTGATTTTTTCAGTATTTAATTCATTGATTTACTGTTTTGGCGCTGGTTGTAAATTATTAGGTTATTAAAGAATATATGCGTTTCACTATCATTAAAAAGAACGATCTTGGAACATGTCAAAATTTAATTCAAGTACTCTAGTACTTTTAAGGCGCTGGAGACAGATTGTGCTATTAAACTTTGCTATTTTCGTGTAATAACCTTTCAAACGATAGAAAGGTTTTGAACCAATTGACAATTAACTCTGTTGTTTTCCGAGTTGTTTCGCTTCTACAAGCATTGGTTATTTCCACGTTACAGCTGGTTGCCCGACTTTCCTTTTCTCTTGTGGGATCCATTCTAGAGATCTTGGCCAATCCATCTCCACTTATGCTTTCTTATTCCTTGTTTCGTTTCTGAAAATTATGGAAATGAATTTAAATTCGTTTTTAACTTCATTTAATAATCGAATTGTTAAAAACAAAATGTCAAATACGACCCCAACCTTTCAGACTTAATTTACGTCAATTCTCGTTAAATTTTAAAATTACAGTGTAAATTCACATTCCCCAATGGAGTTTAATTTTACCGAAAATTAGACTCTGGAAAAGAAAAGCTTGTATCCATTTGCAAGCGGAGTTTTAAAATATCAAAGCCTTGAAATTTTTTCAATTCAAACCTTATCCAAGTAAATTAAAATTAAAGTCCAGTAAACTCAGAAATTAATGGGGACTTAGTTTAAAATAAAAACTTTACGCAAACACTATATGTTTCTATCAATCTTGGTTCAGTAGTTTAATAAATTTTCAATCAAAAAAAATTATACAATTTTTTTTAAGTTTGATCAGACAGAGTAAGGCTTTCCTTCACAGATTTAATATCGACTTTAATTGGGCGTATTTATCGAAAGACAATGAACTTTAAATCTGTACTAAATAAATTGGACTTTAATTAAACTGTCAATTTTACATCATACCATATTTTATAATATTTGTGGAGATCATATCTACCCTATATTATTATGAAATATATTACTTAATAATTGATCGCGGCTCCACTTTGATCGTATCCTACAAAATAAAAATGAAATACTTTACGATCGCACAAACCTATATTTATTAATCGTAAGAAAATCAAATTAAACGGTAAATATCAATTTTTTACGAGTTAACCGTGAATTTTCGTTATCGATCAAATATGTTATATAACCACATACACGATCATCAGAGATCGATACAAGTGAATTAATCCTATTATTTGCAAAATTTTAAAATTCTTCGCTCAATTATGGTTAAATGCAGCTAGGTGACGCGATCATGAATCAAACTTCATAATTAACAATACCAACCAACCTAAATTGATCGCAATACTGTACTTTTGTATACACGATCTCCAATATTAGTCAAGATCGCGAAATTTTTAGCTTGATCAATTATCTCTACACACAATACCATATTGCAACTATAAAACAAATTCACACATAATTACACATCATGCATTTTTAACAATAATGATCTGTAAAAATTATAATTACGCGATCAAGAGTGCACGATCTTACAAAATTTAAGTTCACAGTTCCCAATTATATTATCTATCATTAACCGTGAAACAAATATAAATTACGATCGCATTGGTGTCAAATATTCCCACGATCGAATATTATTATTTCCGATTTACCGTTCAATTATCGTGATTATTATTTTATATGTTTGGCGATCGACCAAGAAAATGTACGGGTACTTTCATTATACGCGGCGTAACGTCTCTATTATGTATATGTAGCTACATATTCTATACAAATTCGAGACAATTAACCGAATTTTTTTTGTATACGATCGAATCGATCAATTAAATAATTTAAAAGTATGTTAAAATGACACAATAGGGTATACACAATTATTTTGACAATGTGCCATGCCTAAATGGTAGATAATTTCCGATATACGATGCTAACTAGTTTAATAGTCGAAAACTATTTTGATGCATTGTAATAAATGGAAATGGAAAAATCAGATCAATTGAATGAATTTTTATGGTTTTGTTGAAAGCAAACCTTTCGTGTATGTATAAACTATGAATATCCAAAAGTTAAAATCTTTGAACTTGCATCGTAGAATTTAGGAATTTGAGACACTTTCAAAATTTCTCTTTTCATTTTTTTTTGTTCATTAAGTCTCAAGTATATGAACAATTTTTATTTATATACAAAAAATATTGGCTCTAATTGGGATTCATCATATATACCGGGTCAAATAAATAGAAATACCAAAAAAAAAACCTGTATGCAGTGACCTGTCGAGTGGGACGGGTCAACTCGATCGTTAATTTCATGGATTTGATGTTACCAATTTTTTGGTGTAATTGCATGCATATGATACTCATTCAAATTCGTTGTAGTTTGTTATATGGGAATTAAGACAACATACAAAACTATCAAGTTTATATAAATGAATTTGAACATCTTAAAGAGATTAGTAAATGATAAGTGGGCGGTATAGGTGTTTGCTATAGTTTTTTGTTTTGTTCTGTGTGTGAATCAGGTGTTGGTGTGATTCGTTTGTAAAACATGTTCACTATACTTATAGTTTTATGAAAGTGGATCGTTACAATGGGTGATGACGGTGGATTGGCTTTTCAATTACTAAACCTGTCGTACAATGCACTCTGCATCATGAGTGCAACATCAGTTTATCGAAAAACATTATAACTATTTCAATGTCATACTCTAATTGTTGCCAAAATATTTTCGTTGAAATAGATTTTTTTTCAGTTGTTTTAAATTGCAGTAAAGACCTAGATTTATTTTGCACATAATTTATCTTACGTATTTTGATGTGAAAAGTATGCGGGCGGCTGTTTTTCAATATATCACACAGACGCCGCCCCACGATCATCACAAAAAGAGAAAACACCATTTGATGTCAACTAATTGCATTTGTCAAAGTATATTATTGTTCACGGTCGGTCGTAAAATATGTGTCGATCGCAGATGATCGCAAGCTAATATTATATTACCAAATCGATCACGATCAGTATATAATTAATTGAACGCTAATTAAGTTGACGCTTAAGATAAGTGATCGCTCTTTTGATCTAAAAATTTAAAGAGATCGACATAATATTTACACGTAACGGAATATGAAATTTATTGTGGGTTACTTTTATGAATAAGTCAAATGATCAACTTCGGATGGTGTCACTGATCAAAATAAAATTGCATATCTAAAGTTTATTTAGAGCTAGGAAGGTCCTTTAGGCTTCAAAAATTTATTAAGGCTGTATTGTACTCAAATTATCAAACACGATTAAAATATTACCAATTGACCTAATTATTTCTTTAGCATGATCTTAGATGTATAATTGAGGGATTAATATTTATATACACGATTATCAAGATTAGTCTTGAAATGACCAAGAAAATGTAATATTTAGTTTAAAAATATTAAAAATTACGTCAAACGATAAGTTTCTGTGTTTTACGCCGAAATGACGATTTTGTTTTGAAATGTACCGTCACTAGATGGCAAATTACGATATAAAAAGTGTGTCCAAGATAAGTGGTTATTAATTTACTATAATATGCAATGTTTAGATCTGCAATAATAAAAAATAATAAATTTATCAATTAAGTTAATTTTTGTTACACATATAAACAATATAAGTAAAGTTAGTAAGCAAATTATCCGAAATTATGGTACTCAAATTTATTAAAGAGACGAACCAGTACATAGATTTAGGGGTATTTAAATATCGATACTAAAAAATAAATTTGTTTTTTTCAGTACCATACAGCCAAGTTCTAAAGTTAAATTAACGACAAAATTGATATTGTCTTTCCCTCAAAATTCCCCCAAACATTTGTCCTCTTGTTGTAGAGGGTCTAAAATGGTAACTCGAGATTCAAATCTATAATTTAGTTGTTATCGTAATATTCTGTGTTGGGCATTTTACACGTAAAAAACGTTATCTACATTTTTATGTAAATAACGTAAACATGTAAAAAATGTGAAAACTCTGAGAAATAACTGAAAATATTGTATAAATGTAACAAATGTTTGTTTATAAGGGTTATCCGCAGCATAAATATCAATCAAACAGTTCATTTAGACGGTCAATCATAATTATTTTAGACTTTTAGTTACCTGCAATCATAAGAAGAATTTCATTTATGTATCTACAGTGCCATCTGTGTTTGTCTTAAACAAGCTCTAAAAAACGATTACTGACATCTTTATGACATCATGATTGTAGCATTTTACACAGTTTCTTCGTAAATGTGAAACATTCGAGTAAAGTCATAAACATATCAGGATCGACAATTATGAAAGTTGTAAATGGTGCATTGACATGTTGAGAGCTCTTACAAAATGTGTTAATTGCATTTAGAACGGAAGTTATGATGATTTCTGGAACAACACAAGAAAGGTTATAACCTCAAATTTTTGACATATTAATTTTTTTTGTTTTATTTTCAACGTTACACAGCCAATTTTTATAATAATTAAATAGTTATTAAATTATATAATAGATAGCGCGCTTGTCATGAAAAAGTCATTATTTACTTTACATATGTAATTTACATGTAAATAACCGTGTAATTTACGCGCCCAACAGTGGTTATATTATAAATCAAAGTGGAGAGTGTTGTATTGAATCTAAAAGTACAATTTGGCAGGCGGGATTCTAAATGTAATGTACTTGCATTTTATAAACATAAATGTCCTAGCTCCTTGGAATTTTCGTGGCCCATGCATCCAGAACAGAAGATTATATTCTATTCAGCAGGAAAAGGCTGTGGATCAAAACGGTATAAGTATCTTGAACTAATGAATGATTATCCACCATGTCAAGAAAATTATACGACACAAGGGGGGGGGGTTAATTAAACAATTATTCATAAATATTCTGATAAACGTGTGACGATGCTCTCCCTGCACAGTGGATATACCCGATTCAAACGTCATAAAGGATGATGTTTAATTGTCTCAAAAAACATCCTAGACGCAGTTTTGGATGAATGCATTTATAACGTGAGTAAGAAAATCTGGAATCAATCAATGGCCAGCATTAGAATTTATTGGAATTAATTTTAGTGATTTAGTGATTTATGACAATCGAAACATAATTTGTAGTCTCAAACGAAACAAGTCTACAAAAAATGATTGCAACAAAAAATATTCAATGGTTTTAAGGAATAATTAGTTTGTTGGCCTTCAAGTTGTACAGATATAGCTTTTAGAATGCTTATTTGGTATTCAAATGTATTCCTATATGTATTCTGATGAATAGGCTGGTGAGATCGAAATTCCCAGTTCTGCTCATCCAATTTGTTCTTGACAAGAATCGCTACATGGGGCCTAGTGTTGTCTGATGCAAAATAATTGTATCCTGCCTGTTGTCCCATTCCGGTCGTTTGCACTCAGAGTGTGCTTAAAGCCATCATTTGTCGTTGATAAACTTGCCCAGTAATGATTACTGGGATTACTGATTACTTATATTTGGTTTTGACATCGATAGCGCTATCAAAACGGATCCATTTTTCATTTCTTGCTTCTGAACCAATTCCACTGCATGTAGCGTTGCGAAACACATTGTTGGCTAGCATTCAACTTTTCTACAACAAATCAATACATTTTTTTGATCCACTTTTACTTCCACGAGCAAACGAGTAAATTCCACGAGCAAACGATATTTCCCTTCACTTTTCTTCAATAAAAAGTAATGAGGTGAAACTTCTCGCCGATGTTGCTTTTTGGGAAAAATTCGAATTTTCTTTTACAAACTCCATACCAGCGAGGCTTTGGTAGCTGCTTTGCTAACTGTTATCTGGTTGTATTTATAAATTAGTTTTAACGTTTTAAACCAGTTGGCCAACGCCATTTTTTGATCCGCGACATTATTTTTCGTATTGATATGGATGACAATCAGAACTAGTACAGTGTGGTAATTTTTCGGGAAAACACTGAAAATGACGTGTGTTGTGAGTGCATTTTTTCGGAATATTTTTTCTGCCAGCTTTACAGGCATACCATATAGCAGTCTACAGAAGACAGCCAACGATATCAATCCAGAGCTAGCACATACAACATCTTTCAAATCAATCACATAATCTTCGTAAATAAGTACGATTCGCTTTCCTCAGCTCTATTACGGATAGTACAGATATTTTAGATGCCATTTTATCATTGGCAATGTCACAATGTAGAGTTAACGTTAACTGGGAAACTTTACCAGGTTTTAGTTTTCTTAAGGCCGATTTTAAGAAGCTAAACGAGTTGACAGCAAACACCGATTTTAAAACCATTCTTGACAATAATTACAACCTGGAAACCCAAGCACACAAATTTTATTCCGCGATATTTAAATGCTTTGAATAGTCGGTTTAAAAACTGGAAAAAAGTCTTAAAGGCGAGATTACACTCTTATTTCTTAAATTATTTGACCGTTTACAATTAATTTTCGACTTGTCTCATGAACTCTACTATATGATTACATCGGTATTATGAAGTGGGAAATAATCGCTGATTCAAAGCGTCTTTGACAATTCATAAACTCTAACAAGAAATCAGATAAATACCCTTCTACGATGAAGTTCAGAGATCATTGTTTTGGTGACTCCAAAACCATTGTTGCAAATTTTTTTAATAAGGCCTACCCCAATAACTATATGGAGCCCAATGCAGACTACTTCAGTTCTATGAATGATAGTGCTCAAACATCTATATAAGATGATTTTTTCGCTGGTTAGCTCAACTACTTACAACCCTGTTCCAAAACTACTAACATCAATCTGGCATGGAATATTTGGGATGTAAATCGGATGTATAGGTTAATTGGCGCAACTATCCAGTATCCCTAAGTTGTTTGAAAATATTGTGAACGGTTCTCTTTACTTTCAGGGCGTTTTCTTAGAGGACGACCTACAACAATCAATTTACCCGAATTCAGATCTCGTAAACGAGGTTGATGTTGTGACCACAGACTTCAGCAAATCATTTGACAGGGTTTCCCATAAGATAATTTTGTCTAAACTCAGAGTTCTTGGTTTCGCACCTCAACTCTTACTTTGAGTGGTTGGTAGGGACGTAGGTGATCTTGAAGTCACTAATATCTGATCCTTTTATCCCTACTTCCGGAATCGATGTTGATTTTATAATTAAAATCTCGTTAGTCTCCATTTAAATGCCAATCCATTACATACTCCAGAAAACATGCAAATTCCATTCGTCGAGAGTATACCATAAACAGCGATGTTGTTGGTAGAGTTTTATCCATATGGAACATAGGGGTAATTTGTGACCGCGAACTGAACTTTAGAGACCATATCGATATTATTACCAACATAGCAAACTCTGCGCTTGGGGTTTTGTCAAACGCTGTCTACAGAATTTTTAATCCTATGTTACGAGGACTATTTGTATGACCTTTTGTTCTGCCTCTGCTCGAATATGCTAGTCAGGTTTCGTCCCCCCATACCATGAAGTGCACATACGAAAAAGTGAGGTAGATTTGTGAGCTTATTAACTTACAGCCACTCAGCAAGCATTGATCTTGTCACGAATCTGCAATGCCGTAATAGTGTGTATTGCTTTAATTTTGTTTGTTTTTCGTCATCTTCTTGATATGAAAAGATGATGGGGTAGAGTTTCTGTTTCGGGTTCCAATGTCAATTTTTAGCATAAGAAACATTTTTCTCCTTTCCACTTTATTATTTTTCATTATTTTTTCTTAGTTGTTTGCTGAGACCAAATATTGTTAAATATAAATTGCGCGTTAATCTTGGTTAACTCAATAGACTGCGGGTTTAGTAGAAAATTTTCGGAAAAATTAATTTAATTTATAAGGTCGAGGACAGGCTCTAGAATTGTGCCTATCTGACGGAAAAATACAGTTATCATTCACTAATCTTTTTTGTTTTGATTGAGAAGTACAAATGCGGAGGCTACTAAAATTTTATTCATGGACCATTCCGTAAGAAATTTGTAAATTATGAATCTTAATCGTGTTGATTAGAATTCATGTCGACCTTATCGTATATTACCTTATTCTTCAGCGTCAAGTTCTGACATTTGACAAATGCCTAGTGTCTCATGTATGGTACCTTGTAAAGCTAGCGTTTAATTTTGCAGAGTATGAAGTACATACAAGTAAATAAGTAATTTGCGATCATTTTTGACATACAGAGGTAAATAGCTTATTTGTGCGTGAATCATATGCGTAGGTCAATTGAACTCTGTTTACCTCAATACCATGCATTCTCACAAAGTCGATGTTATTCGTGGGAGATCAACCATTCAAATTCCTGGTTTCGACGAGTGTAAGCTTTCAATCCTCGTTATGCTGTTGCATTGTGCCGCAATGTATGATTAAAATCAGCTACAATTGACCTTTGTACTTGCTTAAGAATTAATGTATTTATTAAAAATTGTTGGTAGCCAAAAAAACTGAAGTATTATTTACGAGTTTGGCTAGAATAATGCAATCGTCTGATAATAGCACCATCTTCTGCTATTATTGGAGGCCTACGGGAACTCTATTAGATTCTGGGACTGTATTTAATTGTCTGAATTCAAAATGCTAGATGGTTTTAAATTTTTTATTGTCGTCATAAGATCGAACATTTGCGACAACCTTGGTTCGTAAAGGGTTATACAATTTTTGATATGGACACTGATGGTTGTTTCATAAAGCCGCATGCTCCATTCAAAATAACTAAGTCAAAAAAATGATTTTTCTGGAAATCACTTTCTCTTAAAAATTTAGTGGAAGCTCATAGTAAATTTAATTTTCAACCCAGATTAACTTACACAGGGAGGTCACGTGGAACAAATCTATCTTGTTATATCAGTCAGTCACAGCATCCTTCGGTAATTGTTCGATAAGTCTCGTTTGCTCTATTTTCGGGACTATTTTCGTTTGTAGCATAATTGAGAGGAATCGTTTATGACTTGACTGAGATCGATTGTATGTAATATATCTAAAATGAATCGTGTGTAACAAGCAGTGTTTTGCAATTACGCGTAAAATATAATTTTTTACATTTTTTACGTAAATAATGTAAATAATTATTAATTACGATAAAAATTGTAATAAATGTAAAAAATGTAATTTATTAAAGACATCTGCATGAAAATACTTAAATTAGTAAAATTCATTATTTTTCTAGTAGATAATACAACCATTACACGCAGCTACATCTATTGAAATTTTTAATATTTATGTTATATATTATTTTATGGACCTGACATCTGCTAATTAATGGCGCTACTATAATAATATAATTTGTAAATTATTACATAAATATTCTTTACTATCAATATTTTTAATAAATATCAATGCACTTTTCCGTAGCGTTGCATGAAAGGCATACTAATGGCAGATCCATCTATTATTCAAAAGATGAAATATATTGTAAATAGCTTAGGTAATCGAGGCGGCAATAAAAATTCGCAAGGACTCAGGGACCTTATACAAATTTGATTGCATTTCTGGAAGCGCCAAATAATTATTACGTGGACGATGGAATAGTTATTTTAGAATTTATGAGACGCTGTATGTTTGACATTTGGCTGAATTCATCAAGTAGATTTTGTGGTATAGTTGCTGTTGTTTTACAGTTTTACACTAAATACATGCATTTACAAAAATTCGAAAAACCCGGATTTACGAGTATTGGTATGCAAAGGAAATTAAAATCACAAAAAATTATTTTAGCCAACAAAAAAATAAAATTCAAATGTCAAAATTTCAATAGATTTAGTTGCATGTAATGGTTGTATTATCGACTAGAAAATAACGTATTTTAAATGATTTTACTAATTTTAGTATTTTAATGCAGATGTCGCTAATTAATTACATTTTTTACATTTGTTACGCCATGTAACGTAAACAATTTCGCGTAATTAATCTGCACAACACTAGTAACAAGTCTAATGCCATTGATAGACTACTGGTTTCATAACTATAGTTTCGAGATCATGATTTCCTCAGCACTCAAGACACACTACAATGTCTTTTGTCTTCTCGCTTGGGTTTAAATAGTTGTAGTAGGCGTTGACAAAAATGTCAAGATTAATTGATTTTTAAATTGTCAGAAATCACTTTTATATTGACCGAACAGAAACAAATTTGCTCCCGCCAACTAAATATCACAATGACAAATAATTTAGTAATTTGTTTGGTAAACTATTAGTGTCCGGAACCTCCGTTTTTGATGTATTCGGCGTTGGGAGCAGAAAAATGCCTCGGGATGAGATGAAATATCTCATTCTGAAACTATGTATAAACCTAGTTGTAAATCATGGTTAGGCTGTATGGTTTTGTATGTATGGACAAATACAATAAACACATTTCATTTAAATCAATAATTCATCTTTCCGGTACACGTATTGGTTTCCAAATGGCTGCAGTTTGAGTTCTTGTTGAATTTAAAAAAAAAAATAAGAAATTTGTTTTGTTAAAGTTTTTTTAATAAAATAATTACCAAATTGACAAAAAAACTCCGCATACCTCTAGATTTTTTACTTACGCCATATGTGATATAATCTTCGATGAGAACAATCGAAGACGTGTCATTCAGTTTTCGCTGAGACATTACGGTGAAAGAGGAAATATATATGACATGTCTCACACTTGTCGTTGAACTATAGACGAGTCATTTGAAAAACTAATGTGACGTGTCATAAATTAGTTATTTAGTCTATGTATATACCATCACATCTCTTGTAATGTGTTATGCCCAACCATGATTTACAACTTGGTTTAAACATAGTTTCGGGATGCGATATTTTTGCTCATTCTAATGCATTTTAGTGCTAACAACGCCGAACAAATCAAAAATGGAGATTCCGGACACTAATAGTATACCAAACAAACCTAGTGTTCTTTGAGTTTTCTGTTTGTCATTGAACATTTAGTTGGCGTGAACAAACATTTTTCTGTTCTGTCCCTACAAAAGACAAGTTTGACAATTAAATGTCGACTTTGATATTTTTGTAACTATTATAAACCCATATCAGAAAACAAAGGAAATTGTAATGTGGCTTGAAGTAATTAGGTATTTTACATCATCATATTTAGTCTACGGACTATACACTATATGTGACCTAAACTGGATAGGTAACATGACGTAAAGGCTAATTACCCAAATAAGGTTGGTTAATTTGTTGTTTGAACTGAACTGACCTAACTTAGATCGATGAAAAATGTGATGTAAACGGCACCGACCTAACCGAGTTTTGGATCATGAAAGAGATGTCGGTAGCGGCATTGATGTTAACTAAACATATCGGCATAATATTTAGTATTGCAGTTGCGGTATGAAATAAAATGGGGATTTATGGATAAATTGCAGCAGAGTGCGACTGGATCATTTCCACCGAGAGGTTGGGATAGTTACTATGTTTCTTTTTGGATATGAGTATTGATAAAACTTACTCGAGCGAATAGCTGTGGACTTTTCAATCACCCTTATATTTTAAAAAATTTGCTATCACTATGGAGTACTGTCGATCTCAATTTAGAGGGATTTAAATTTTCGATAACAACGTCTGCATCATTTGCTGATCTTCCTTAAACGCATCACATTCACTTCTGGAAAAGTTATTTTTTGTGTAGTTGCCATGGGCCCACATTAAATTATATTCTGAAATACCTAGAGACATAACCATCAGGCGACATATAAGGCCAGATAGGCCAATGTACTAGCTAAGGTGTGAAAACTTCCATATGACCACTACAGGTAGAAATAACCTATTTTTCGATTTATTTGCCACTTGGTAGCTATATCTCAGCAACTACACAAAAATTTTATTTCCCATCGTTAATATTGAGTTCCGATTGTATGTTTAAAAGTTAATTAACCTTTTTAATTATTTAACCTCAATTGTTTTACATTTATATATTTTATTATTAAAAAAAGCTGAATTGACAATTGGCCTGAACCGGATTTTTAAATCCTCTGTAATGCCCCAGGAAGTCAATCTTACACGAAGAGAGATACCTTCCACTTCTCAAAAGATTCCTGAGCCATGGCGTTCCACTCAAACTTGCGATTTTTCTTCAGAAGATTTATTAGTGGTGCTGACATATCAGAGTATCGATGAATAAACCGTCTGTACTAGCCTGCCATGCCCAGGAACCTTCTGAGTTGTCGAACGGTTTTAGGAGGAGGGTAGGAGGTAATGGCAGACACTTTTGCGGGACTTGAGTACACCATCTCCGACAATGTACCCAAGGTAGCGAATTTCTTTTAGGAGAAATTTACTCTTCTCCACGTTTATTATCAGACCAGGTGTCTTTAATAATCCCGCAACTCTACTCAGGATTTCCATATGTTCGTCAAATGACTCAGCGGCTATCAGAAGGTCATCGAGGTATACGAAAAATTGTGTGTGCAGTTCGTGAGGTATCACACGATGCATAAGTGAAGACCTTTTTATCCCTTGACCCCTCATCTAGCGGAATCTGCCAAAAGGCATCTTTCAAGTTAAGGCTCGAAATGAACCTTGTCTTGTTAAGACGCCCTAGCAAACCATCAGTGAGAGGTAAATGGTAAGCATCCTTCACTGTCACCGAGTTTACTTTCCTTGCGTCAAGGCGCAATCGGACCCTGCCATCCGGCTTGCGGACTATGGCAATCGGTGAATTCCACGAGCTGGCGCTCTCCTCTATGAGACTTAACGAGATCATCCGAGCGAGTTCTTTTCACATCTCAGCTTCCACTGCTGGAGACACAGCATAGTATCGCTGCTTAATGGATTTGGCATCGCCAACGTCGATTACGTGCTTAACTATAATTGCGTTCTACCCAGACCAAGCAAAGCACACGACGGAAACTGTAGCTTAGCTGTCTCCAACTGTGTCTGCTGAGATAGTGTTAATTGATGATGTTGTGGTTCATTAGCGCAAGTTGTCATTTCTGCTACAATAAATAAAGATGAGCAAATTTTGTGAGTGGAAGGGAAATCGGAAAGAGCATTACCAGATACTATCTTCAAATTGAACAACCGCTAAAAGTCGATTCCCAGATATAATTCCTGATGCAAATTAGGAACTAAATGCAATGTAAGAAAGTTGGTTGAACCGGCAAACGTCTGGAACTCTGATATGTCCGATAATTTTCTCACAGTATCCGTTTGCGGCCTTGATAGTTGCCGAGAGATGACGAAAATGAACTGTAGGATCTTTTGATATGGCACCGCTATCCAATATACCGCGCATTTTATTACCCAGCAATTCAATTTCGGCGTATGGTCGTCCGTCTATCACATCTACTATTAATGATTCAGTAATTTGGGGTCGAAATGATTTCCTAAGTCGAAAATATTTCAGAGATCGAGACGTAATTTGGGATATTTCGCTTTACTTCGCGAAAACTTGAATGTGGTTTAATTGTCATTTGGGAGTGTTTCAAAATCGAATGATACTCGCCGCTTCTGGTTTGTTTGGTCTGTGATGTGTTGGGGGTAAGCATTTTTGGAATGCTCATCCCCTCCTTCGAGTTTCCCCAAACTATAGTACAATGCGGGCAATGAGTTTTGATACCTCCTGGTGTTCCACAGCCGAAACAAAATGTGTGTAGAACACGGTGGTTGTGTTGGTTTTAAAAAATTACGGCAAGGAGAAACTAGCGATTTATCATTGTACGTCGGTACACCTCTTTAAATTTCAATAAAAAGAAACTTTAATCGTCAGTTAGAGTTGGAATTTATGAGCTGTAGCTGACACCGATTTTATGACTAAATTAGTTATTATTAGTTCATAGCAGTCACTGGTAGATGTCACCTAAAACATTTAAAGCAGGATATTTAAGTTTTAATTGCAAATTAATTGTGACTTGCAAATATCACGGACTGATTTTTGTTATTGACGTTAGTTCATATTAGTTGTTAAGAGATGGCGCAAAATGTAATGTAGTAATACTTAAATCTAGTTCGTAAATTAAATTTGAGATTATAATCTGTGGTTTATAGGTCATCAATTCCTGGACTATTTAATGTTGATAGTTGATAATTACGATTTATTTTATGGAAACTGTGACACCTATCAATCACTAGATGTACTAACAACAATTACGTTTAATTTTAATTAAAATTTTGAAAAACAACATTTTCAAGGATTTTCGATTCTTTAATTGCAAAATTGATTCAAATTTAAAATGCGCAATTTAAATTTTACAGAACTCTTGAATTTTGGTTTGGTTTTACTAATATGATCGTATATCGACAGATTGTATATTAGTTCTCATTTCATTACCCAGCAATTACCAATCAAAGATTGTGTAACCCAATTCAAACCGCGTGCATGACCATGTGACGTGTGTGATTTCTAATTGTATTATGCGATGATACATTTTTGTGTTTTAATTTTTTTGCAAAAGTGCAATATATAGCAAAAATGGTTAATTGTGTACAACGAAACAGTTAATTAGAAATTAGAATTAGCTCACACAAACAATTGTTTTACTAAATAATATCTTACATGCATGGATTTAATTAGAATTTTAACAAAAACAACATGCTGTTCCACATAAACACAATTTTGCTTTGAAATAGCAAATCTGCAACGCGATCACATAATCTCATCATATATTGTGTGCAGCCTCTGGACGTTGATCGCGCCACGCAGCCCTTTATGATGCAATTGTATACACTTATTGATAGAATGGTTTTTGTATTTTATTACTGTTGGCACAGCATCCCAAAAACATCTAATAATTAAATTAACATTTAATTAGAAAAAAAATTGAATTTGCGCCAAAATAAAGCGGAAAATACGATTCCGTATGGACAGAAACACAAGTCGTATATGTAACAGAGAAAAATACTGTTAAATTATTTAATTTTATTTGTACAGAAATTGAGTGTGACTGACATGATTTCTATTTTATTTTTATTTCCAGGTGTTATTCCGAGCGGGACTACTAAGCCAACTCGAAGGTAAACGCGATGAATTACTATCCGATCGCATCATACAATTGCAGGCGTACTGTCGAGGTTATTTAGCCCGGCGACGTGTTGGCCAACGTCGGGTACAAGAACTTGCCGTACGCTGCATACAGCGTAATGTAAAAGCATTTTTGGCGGTACGCGATTGGCCGTGGTGGCGACTTTTGGTACGGGTTACGCCGCTATTGAATGTGCATCGCACCGAAGAGCAACTAAAAATTGCTCATGAGGAATTAGCCGGATTAAAACAAAAATTGGAGAAAATCGAAAATGAACGAAACTCATTGAAGACAGAGAATTGTCGACTTGAATCAAAGGTATGTAATTATTATTTAAAATATTTTTTTGTACATATAAATGTCATGATCATCAATCGATCCGATTGTAAAGTGCCCTGCGGGAGAATGTATGCATTAACATCACGATTTAAGCATTTACAAATATGTTTACGAACCATTTTTAAAGATATAGAGGCGCTTAAGCGTAAATGCCACATAATATCGTGAACTAGTGAAAGGTTTATAACTCATTCAGGCGTGCATGTGTTCGTTGAACACATAACAGAAAATTTATTACGCGCGTGTTATCGTGAGAGGAAAATTTTGTCTTATTAATTTCACTTTGTACGAGTTGTAATTAATACGAAAATTTATATAGTCAACAGACTGTTTAACCTTTAGCTGCGTATCGCCTGTAGTGTTTTAGGTATTTGTGGTTACGATCTTAGTGATTCAGCGGAAAATTTCGTTTACATTTAGTTCTTCGGTGTGTCAATATTATTGTTAATATAAGACTTTGAAAAGATGACGGGCCGGGAAATGTAGACGGAAAAATAATATAAACGTTGACGCAATATGTAGATTTTTTTGTGTTATGTTTATTTGAAATTTGTGTCGAACAATAATAATTACGAATATATTGATGGAGGTTTTATTCGTGTGCGGAGCTAATTACAAAAAAAAATATTATGTTTTGTGACTTAGCTTATATAGGCGTGCAATGAATTGTCAACAGTTGCCTTTTCATCGTGAACCTACACAACAATCCATAATTATAATTTAATGTTTAGTGGTGTCATCAATTTCTAGAACAAATATCAATGATACATTTTCTTGTTAAGTCATCATGGTTGACATCCTTGACATAATTTTGAATCACATCGAACACATTTGACATTATTTTGTGCCATGGGGCTTTTACTGTGACACAAACGGTCTTTTCCTAACGATCCACCTAAACCTAGCGGTACTTTAGTCTTTAAAAAGTTCGATTTATTTTATTTAGGTGAACTGGACTATGACGCCAAATTGAGTCTACACTCGCGTGATTGCGTCTGTTAGTGCCGGTCACTGGTATAGCATGTGATCTAAAGTCTCTTCCTCCTCTTCGTCCATACCACTTCTACAAAAGTCATTCGTCTGTCGACCCAGCCTTCTCGTATGTTTCCCAAAAAGACAGTGTTCTGTCAGTATCGCTACGACCAATCCTACCTCTCGTTTTGCTACTCCGCACGTGAAAGTGTTGGTCCTCCTCTCATTTGTCGAGGCGATTGCCTTTTTACTGAGCGTCAATTCGTCTGCCCTGCAGCATATCTAAAATATTCGCTCATCTCATTAAGACATGATCGGCAATCCTCTAGTGACCTGACTGTCCACATAAATTGTGATATCCCTCACGTATACCACGTTATGCTTCAACCATGTCACGACCTCCCCGATCGTCACCACTTCAGCCTGGTACACGCTGCAGTAGCCATGGAGACGAACGGAAATATTAACATTAAGCTTCTCACAGAAGACTCCAGCTTCTACCTTGCCGTCTAGCTTAGAGCCGTCCGCGAAAAATTGCACTGCCTCTTTTTCAGGATTCTCTCGAAGGACAGATGGTCCGGAAACCTTTACCGAAGCACAATGTTGGTTTAATATAATCTTGATTCGCCAGTTCTTCCCTTAGCTATCTAACTATCGTCGAGTGCATCGCCTGAAGACAACCGAGAGTCTCGTAGCCACATTGGCTGCCATCTGCTTACCAAAAAATCGATTGGAATAAGGTGGAACATAACCTCTAAAGCGCTTGTAGGTGTTGTCCTAAGCTCCCCGCTTATAAGTATGCAGGCCGTTCTTTTGCACCTCCTCCATCATCCCTATATATGTTACCTTATCCAGAGCTGACTACTATACGCCAACCCCGTACAACAGTACAGGTCTTACCATTGCGGTATAGAGCCAGTGTGCCAGCTCTGGTTTCAAGTCCCTTCTGTTACCTATGGCGTTCCTACACGAGTAAATGGCTAGATTAGCCTTATTCACCGTTTCCATAATGTTAGGCTCCAGCTGAGCTTACTGTTCAAGGTTGTGCCCAAAAATCCCGCTCTGTCAACAAAAGCCAGTCTAATGCCGTTCATGGTAGGAGGGCTAACTACCGGAATTTTATATTTCTTATTAGTAGTACGAGAAGTACCAGTAAATGGTACCAGCTCCGTCTTGGAAGGGTTGATCCATATTTAATGGCCCATTTCAGAGAAATGAAGTGCATTCTGCATAACATCCCTATCGTATGCAGGTATTTGCCTATCGCTACATCATCTGCATATGCTACAACCCCTGTCCCCTCTCTCTCCAGTTCCAACAAAGAGGACTCTTGCTTACCAGCATTTGGTTTATCAACCTACTTATAGGGTAGTCAACCTTCAAAAATGACAATCCTTCCATGATCGCCTCCGTTTTTACATTATTAAGCAAAGCTGTGTCCACCGACTTTCCCTTACATTTTGCCCAATTTATTGGCTCAATTTTTGTTCGAATAACTACATCTACCAGCCTTTCCAAGGTTTTTAACAGAAAGGATGATAGAGTTAAAGGCCTCTGGTCCTTTGAACAAGCATGTTAACTCTTTCCCGATTTCAGGATAAAAACTACTCTGACCTCCTTCCATTTCTTAGGAATATAGAGCAGTTTCAGACATCCTCCGAGGATAACCTCCAGCGGGGGGAGGATGAATGTCGAGTTCCTTTGGATCTCTGCTGGTATAATCCGATCTGGGCCCGCCGATTTATAAGGCTTAAAACCGTTTAGCACCCACGGGGTTCGTGTCCTGTCCACGATGCCCTCCATATCTATTGAAGGTGTTCCTTGATGAGCTCCAGGCTTCATCGTGTCATCAAAGCTTCCCGGAAAATTGGTCCCCATGAGAGGCTCCAATGGTTCTCCACTTGAAGCTGTCCATGACCCGTCCAGTCTAATTAAATAACTAAGACTCTGCAAGACCCCCTTTGTGCCTTCCTCAACTCTTTTTTGTACTTTCTTAGGTCCTCCTTATAGTAGTCCCAATCCCGAACCTCCCTTGTATTCTTGGCTTTATTAAAGGCTGTCCTACACATCCTCCGTGGTCCACCAGATCGGTTTCTGCCTGCCCTTAGGCTTTATCAGGGGGCACGCAGCATTAAATGAAAGATGCAATCTAATTCTTCTACTGTCGCCGGAACACCTCCCCATATTTGTTCCAGTTTGCCCTTCTCGATTTCTTGAAGGCTTTCCGGATAACAGGTTTAACGTTGAGGTTATATGTTACAAATTGGTGATCAGAGAATGAGTGCTCCCTTGCCACTCTTCACCCCTTGATCATATGAAAAATTGTTTCTAACGCAAAGGTCACATCTATCTCGACTGATGGTCAATTGCTTTCAACTGCTGAGTCATCTGGATCTTGTAGGCGAATAATTCGAGTTGAAGTCGATGGGTTTTGTCCTACACTATCGACCACAGCCGCAATATTCGGGGGCATGCGCATTGTCCGAGCTCAACGAACACTTCGGTAACCCAATAGCAAGCCTTTCCCATGAAGTTTCTTCACCAATTTCACTACAGCGGTTCCGCTGGCGATATCAAACTGACGAGCTTTCAAAATTTCAAGGAAATCTTTCAAAAAGGTGTTGCCATAGCCTATGATTTAAAAACAAACCAATAGATACTCCACCAAAATCTATACAATAGAAAAATATCGGACATAAACTTAAGTGTTGAATAAAAAAATTGAGAAGTCACCTTTGTTGTCAAATGCGAAACTTACCATCTAATATTGGCCTTGTTCCACAAGATGAAGAGTTATCTGAAAAATTCAAGTAGATTAGCATCCGTCAATTTTTTATTCGTATTGAGCTTTCTCTAAATATTATTAGCATCTTTGAAAGCACAAAGTATAGCACAAAATTTCCTTAAATACAACTTGACGGCGGAGTGAGAAGACTGGTAAAAATAAAACAAGGAATAATATTTTCGGCCAAAAAAAATGTATTATTCAACGTAGTCGCCTTTTAGTTACACGATACACTTAGTCCCGATGCTTCAATCCTTCAAAATAGGCGTTTGTTGTATCGATGATCTCCTCATTAGAGCCGAATCTCTTTCCGCCGAGCCATTTCTTCAAGTCTGGAAACTGGAAATAGTCCTGGAGAACACACGTGTGTGCACCCGTGCATTGTCTTGATGGAAGATAACTTTTTTCTTCGACAAATGCGGTAGTTTTTCTTTCAAAACGTCGGTCAAACGGTCCAATAAGTTGCAGTAATGTTCGTCGTTGACTGTTCTCCTCTTTTGAAGGTAATCGATGTGGATTATTCCGCATGCATCCCGAAAAACTGTGGCCATGATCTTGTTGGCCGATAAAACTGCTTTAGCCTTCTTCGGTGCAGATCCACCGGTAGAAATCCACTGTTTAGACTATTCTTTGGTCTCCGGTGTATAGTAAACGATGCAAAAACTCCTTTTTATTTCGCTTGAACATCGCTAGACCGGCCTCTGATTTGTCACACTTGTGCGTTTTTGGTATATTGTAAGCAAACGCGGCACTCAACGCGCGGATAGCTTTTTCATATTCAAATGTTCGCGTAATATATTGCGCACACGTTCATCTGAGATGCCTACTATCTCAGCTATCTCGCGCTTTCACTCTACGGTCATGCAGTACCGTATCATGGATTTTGTTGTATCGGACCACTTTTGGTGTGGTGACTTCATTTGGGCATCCTGAACGTTCGGCATCAGTTGTGCTTGTACGATCACAAGGAAAATCAGTAAACCACTTGTGAATAATTTTAATCGATGGTGAAGAGTCCCCATAATATTTATCAATTTGTTTTGGTTTGCGTAACGGTTTTTCCACGCAAATCTGTAATTGCTTGACACACGGAATTCACTTTTTTCCATGTTTGCAAAAAAACAATGGGTTGTCTGTTTTCAATGGCTGTCAAAACTGAACTAAATGACTGATCTGTCTGAAAATTTTAATTTGGTCTAGTGACAGATGGTATTGACATATGGCATCTGGGATTTGCGATTGTGGCCCCCTCTGTTGCAATTTTACAAGACTTCTCACTACGCTCTCGTACTTCTAACAAGTTTCGAAATTTTTAATATTTTATTTTAGTAAAGAGTTTAACTAAAGTAAAAAAAACTTTAGAATGCTTTCTGAACTGTTTTTTTATAAACAACTAGCTGAAGTTAGCGGGATTTGTCCGGGTTGAAACTGAACTGCTGAACTTCAACAGGTGTTTTATTTTATTTTATAACTAATAAGAAATACTTAAGTGAATTGAATAAAATCAATGAAAAATAATTTGTTGGGTTTACCGCAATGCTTGCTTGTAAACCTTATTTTTTGATTTTCCTCCCGGAGCTAAAACATGCAAATTTGTTGAAGTCCCTACTCTTGAGCATGCCACATACAACTGGCCATGAGAGAAGCAAGGATTTTCCAATTTTACGCCTAAAGTCTAACTGGGAACTGGACTCGTTTGAAGCTGGACGGCAGATCGGTTGGTATCAACGGTATGCGAAGTATGAATACGTCCTCTCTTTTTGCAATCCCCGTCAATACTGGCTTCGATGAAATTTGGTTAAAAAAAACTTTTGACACAGGCATTCCAGGTGGCTCCAGCGGGTAATTAACGGCATCATCGGTGTCCACTACATATTCAAATGACTTGTATGTGGTAGCAGTGCCTGGTATTTGGCTCCGTATCTGTTCGATAATTTGATTCACGCTTTCATTTTTGGGTCCAAGGATGGCTCCCTCACATAGCCAATCACGATTTTTGAAGTTTTTGTCATTTTGGGTATATTTTCTGAATCAGCTGCTCAATCGACGACACTAACTGGCACAGATTTTCAGTGAATGTGATTTCGCATGTCAGTGTATCAATGGGGCAAGTGCCACCGCAAATCTGCAGCAGTTTCGCTGCGAGTTGCTGTGCATTTGTTTCTGGCTGAATGCGAATTCGCATATTTGTTGACAATTGGAGTTTCTGTAGTTTGTCCACAGAGCTGAAGCTTTCAGGCGGGCATTAAGCTCATCAGCAAGTGTTGAACCACTAAAACTCCTCCCATTAGTTCACTATTGCCTTTTAGGTCTTGTAATGATACATATAAAATATTTGTTAACATCCCCACGGTTTGTCTCGGCTGCTAAAATTTATTCGTGCAAAATTTGGGAGCAATCGCTCGTTTATATATAGATAAGAAAAAATCTACTCATTAACAAAATCAGTTCTGTGTTATCGCACTGTGCGATGCTTGAAATTCGACAAAACCTTAATTTAAAGACCTCTTCTTTATGTGACTCTGAAAAAATATTGCTACCGATGAGAAGCTGTTCACAGTTGTACAGCTATAATTATTAAAATGACAGTTTTTGATTAAAAGCACCTCCTCGCGAAGCCAGAATTGTTTCCAGAAGCTAACATCTTAATATTTGGTTTTAGGCTAGATTCATCGCTGTAAGCGATTTGAACTACCGTTCAAATGTAGGGATCAAAGTGAAACAGGAATGTAACGTCGTGAAATCGTCGAAGAAGTAGTTCGTCCAAATTACACTTGGACTAGAAGTCAAGAATCTATACTGACTCTACAATAAATTCAAGATAATAATTCTGAATTTTATCGAATTTATGCAATCGGCATTGTATTCTCCTGGTTTAAACCCTCTTGACTATTTTGTTTGAGCTTACTTGGGGATTAAATATGGTGCTTCCATTGTCAAGATCCGGGGTGTTATTTTTAATTTTTTTAATATTTTTATTAAATATGTAAACGTTTTATTTACAAGTCTACAAAATTTTCATGTTATTGGTTACTAAACAAGAAATTTTAAGTAACCGGGTTATAAATCCAATTCAGTACCTGAAAGTTACAACATCCAAAAGTTGGTGCACCTAATCTATAATCTCCAAATTATTTTTAAAAATTTGATAAAGAACTATCAAACAATTCAGTTTGGCCAGTCCAGTGCATTTGTCGAAATAATTTGCCGCATAAAGCACAACAGTTTTTTCAACTTGATCGTGTATTATTCAACAGAACGTACTTGTTGCTTCCGGTTACATACTAATCTAATTGAAAATAGACAGACACGAAATCGTTTAACAACCATCAAATTTGATTGATTTCACAACAAATTCCAAATCAATTAAAACTAAAACGAAATAACCGTATGCCTCTAATTAAAAACTATGTTATAACAACATTATGCTGTCTAATAAAATAATTCTGGGTCAAAAACCAAGAACAACTTATCATGTATTACAATAATTGTAATTCATACTCATGCCAAACTATAAAACGTTTTAATTATAGTTTCCATATGTACGCAAAGCAGATGACCATTAAATTTCGTTTTGCCTAAATACGTTTAAGCGCGTTTCATAACAATGTCTAATCGGATCATAATATCTCCACCACCACCACCTACACGCTCTTTTTATATAAAAGTGTCCGGTATAAATAGAAATTCTATAAACACAACGAACCAAAAAATAAAAAAAAAAACTATAAATCTACGTTACTAAATAGCTAACAGTATTTATAGTTTCATTTAAGGGCACACCACTATCTATATAAATCTACTGTACCGTGCACAAGTGAGAGAATACCGCATAGATTCCAATTGACTGTGGTCTGGAAATGGAAATATTGTGTGTCTGTCTGTGTATGCACAGCAATAGAGATAGGAAAAACTATTTTATTTACCGTTGGTTTAAACAGTTTTTTGTTATGCAGAATATGTAAATCAAAGTTCATTTTTTATTTCACTGTGTGTGTGTTACAACATTCAAATTTTGTTGTATTGAAATAATACAATGGGTCTCACAAGAAGACCCAAAACAATCAAACCGATAATAGTAAAAACATAGACAAAAGTGGTGAAAGTATTTTATATTTAAATTGAATTGTAACACTTTGACTGGCCGGGGTTTGCTTAAAACTTACAAGAGAATTTACTTAATGTCAGAATTACGAAATTAGTTCTTATAAATTCCGCGTGGTGTCTTGGAGAGAGTATTAAAATTTTTTTTCATATTTTTAGTAGACGAGTGACAGGTAGATAATCTCTCTGTAGGCTATGTGGATTTTAAATTTTACGGTTCCCCATAATTTTCGGTGGTACTAGTTCTGCTGGTGTAATACGCTATTAGGAGCCAGTAGTACTTTGCATTGTGCACTTTATAACTTTTCTACTGAAACCGAACCAACCGAAGAAGAAGAAATCAGCTGAAACCAATCGGGCCGTTACACAATGACACCAATGGAACCACAAAAGCCAGCCAACACGAAATTTTTATTAATTAAAAACATCCGGGCGCATTGAACTCTAGAAATTTTAGTTTAACATATAATATTTCAGCCGAAATCTTAACAAGTCCTATCGGAACTGCCAAAGAACAGCCGTAGCCACATGAATCATTCTGATTTTTTAAAAGCAACTTAATGCGATTTTGATCATCATGCACTATGTAAAACTATCAGGCTTTGTACTTTGTGAGCTTTTAGTCGAAGCAATGACAGGGTTATTCGAAACCATTAGTATGCTATCGGGAACCAGTGATCCCTACTTCTGTCTCTGAACTTGTTTCGGCTGAAATTTAAGATAGTACACAACGATGAATCACGATTCGTGCTGCTATGGATCCAATTGAAAATTGTTATTTTGCGCAGTGTAGTGTAGCGGCTGGTGCATTTCCAACTCAAAAATGAAACAATATATACCGGGTGACTGACACGAAGTGTTATCAACTTCAGACTGTCATTGCTGTCAAACCAGTGATGACAGAGCGGTCAAATTTACACTAATGACAATTCATTTCAATGTTTACAAGTGTATAAAAGCATTTTAGTGGGAAATAAAAAAAGTTATCCGCAATGGAATTCAAGCGTAATAGTGTGATTGCTCTATATTTGGCTTGAAAACCACAGTCGCAGATTGTTAACCAGTTAAAACATCTGCATGTGAATAAAATGTTTTTGTATCGCATCATAAATCGTTATAACGATACTGGCAGCATTGCAAAACGCCGTGGTGGTGGACCGAAACGCACTGCAACATTGCCGCATATCATTCGGAAGGTGAAGGCCAAATTGGCTCGGAATCCGCGCCGTCACGGCAGAAAAATGACTCGTGAGGCGAACATTTCGCTCGAACGGATGCAGCACATATTGAAAGATCATCTTGGACTAAAGGCCTTGAATTCCATAAAACGTATGGCCTCACCGATGCTCAAAAAAAAGTTATAGTGGAAAGAGCAAAGGACTTGTTACGCTTGCACGAAAGTTGCGATTTGCCGAATTTGGTTTTTTCCGATGAGTCACCGTTCGTTATTGAGCAATATGTGAGCAAGCAAAACGACCGGATTTATTTGCCCGGCGGTTTTACTGAAAATTTGGACCAACGGATTGCCACTCGAAACCAAGCGCCGCCGATGGTGATGGTTTGGGCCGCCACAATGGCCGAAAGCCGTTCACCGCTCGTTTTTTTGGACCGTGGCATCAAGATAAATGTTCAAACTTATCGGGATCATGTGTTGGAGGGAGCGTTGAAGCCTTGGGCACAACAACATTTCGGCCGCAGAGCCTGGACATTTCAACAGGACTCGGCGCCGAGTCATAAAGCGCGCGTCTATCAAGATTGGCTGAGAAACAACGTTCCGCGGTTCATTTCCACTGCCCAATGGCCACCAAATTCACCGAATGTAAATCCGCTAGATTTCTCGGTTTGGGGTATTTTGAAGAGCAAGGTTGGGACAAAAAAATACCAACGTGTCGATTACCTCAATCAAGCGCTTCGCCGGGAATGGGCCAAAATACCGCAGAGCCACTTTCGTGCTGCATGCAATATAGCTTTGTTGGCCGTTTGAAGGCCATAATCGCGGCTCAGGGTGGCCAAATCGAAAACTGCTAATGCAATTCGAAAATTTAAATATTTGTGAATCTTTTTTGATTCAATAAAATTCATCAAAAAATAAAAATTCTCTGGCGGTTTGTTTTGGTAACACTTTGTGTCAGCCACCCTGTCATGATAGTGCTACTTCTGCGGATTTTCTTAAAACTACAAAATTTATGAAATTCTGGAACAAATCGGAAAGTTTTGATAGGTTATTCAAAATTAAACTATTTCTATATCAAAAGTAGAAATGTACTCGAATGGAGGGAGATAAGATAAAATTAAATTTCCTCCTTCTATTTTTCACATGTTAAATTTGAACTTCTGCAGATTATATCCATGCCCCAGAAACACATAAGAGAAACATCGATCATCATTACATGAGATACTCGTGTAATCAGTTTATCTATAGAGTAAGCATACCATTCTTAAATTCCGTTTAGTTGCAACGATACCATCACGATCGATGGCAAGAAACTGTTGCTTGGGTGCAAGCAACGTTTAGGTTGACCTCATGGGAACAACATTAAATAAATTTTAAAATGGAATCATTTGCTTCCTATGATCATTCCTCTTCCTGGCATGGCATTCATCTGGCTAGCATTCAATGTTCCTATCCTATTACACCTCAAAAAAAATTGAGGTGGCCAAATTCCTAATTTAAAAGCAGATCCTATATGCATCCCAGAAGTTGTGATAAAATATTCTAAAAACTATTGGTCGTTTGTTTTAAGGTTCAGGTATTGGTCGGTTGTGGTGAAGAACTACAAAGTGTTTTAATATTCGAAGGCGCGAATTCCTAGAATTTTTTTAAAACCATTAAGGGTAGAATTATCGGGTAGTTGATTCACATCCACAACACGTGATATGAAATTAGTATGACGCATATGTGAATTAGTCCGAGAGATTACGGGAGGAGGCTAAGTGCAATCCGCATTGTAGAAATTGGCAGTATACTTCCAGTCCAGATAATTAGCTTTTCCTTCGACTTCTGATTGTTGGTTTCTTCCTTAAAGTTTTTTACCTAATACCTAACGCTTTCTATCATCATCTCAGTAGGATGAGGAAATTTTAGATTTTGAATACAATTTTCTATCAGTTTCCCATCGAATTTTTGAAAAATAACTGAATGTAGACTTTTACTCTACTATTCTACCGCAGCCAATAAATTCTTCCGTAAGATCGGCAAGGCTTTTCGTAATCCAGGAAATTAACTTGGAGCCTTTGAGCAAAAGAACTACCGATTTGTCTAAAATATGCCGAAGAAGTGGAAAAGGTATATAACTGGTATCCGTATTCCATATCTAGATATCCCACTATGATTTGTAAATGTCGATTGAAGGATGCAACCATTTTGGTTGCATCGAATAATCGTGTAGTTTGCCATAAAGTATTTCAAGAATAATTGAATTTGCCTAAAATCTGATGGATGGCGAATTCTTTTATATAAAAATTTGCTCTCAGATCTAATAATTCCATATCATTGCGAACAATTTGGGCTCCAATTTTGATCTGAGAGCAAAATTTTGTATGAATAGAATTCGACATAAGTAATTGTTGACTTTTACCCGACTGGAGTAATTAAAATCAACCGTAACAACAGACAGTTCAATTCAAACCTATTTCCAATGTGCTTTTGATAAGTATTTGCAAGTTAAGCCTAATTGTATTTTAAAGAAAATTTTATTTTTATTTTTAACGTTATTAATTGAAAGAAATCTAACCTAAAATTGTCCAACAAAATCGCCCAATATAAAAATAAATTATTTCCAATAAAATTAGGGCTGGATTTCATTTAGGTAAAATCGTAATAAAACAGTTTTCGCAAATTGAGCCCCGTCGCTCCACTCTCTATTAGAAAAATGATCCTATTACTTCAGAGGCTGGGTATACAGAGGCGCAGAATCTTTGTGTGCTTCTTACTAAGAAAAATAAGATTATATATCGTAGAAATACATCGTAAAAATAAGGGTGTAAGATTCGTATCCGGTTACTACGCGGTTCCTACCTTTATGGGAATTTATAACTCTGTACTATTCAAGAGAACAGAAAATATTTGTGTGAGAACTGGTTTGATACAGAATAAAAAAATTAAACTATACCGTCGCAGTGGTCGCTCAGAAGAAAATGTTTTAACGAAGCTGGGATTGCTGTAACTGTAAATGGAGAGCAATAGTTTATGTTTGACAAATTGGAAGGTATGGATGTCCAGAATATGTTATTTCAGTAGGACCAGGACAGTGCCACATGTTATACAGCAACAGAAACAATTGATCTTTTGTACAAACGCTTTACTAATCGAAAATGCATCCTTAACTAGCAGCTGCCTAGAACTTGCTACTTAACGCGCCTAGATTTTTTCCTATAGGAGTATTTGAAGGTAAAACTCTTTGTCAAAGATCTACAAACAATTGATGACCTAAATTAGAATATCATTAATTGTATTGAAAAAATTAAATTGCAATTCTACCAAAATGTTCTCAAAAATTTTGGTAAAAGAGCAATAGCTTGCCGTACAGCAGCAGGAGGTCATTTAGTAGCAAAAAGACAATATTTTCCATTACTAAACCGGAAGCTTTGTATTATCACTTAAAAATTTAGATACCTCTCAAATAATTTATGTGGTTTATTAAAAATTTTAAAGTTAACCTCAAATTGGAACACTCTTTAGTGATGGCAGTTCACCATATTCGATTTCTATGCAAGGAGTTTACATGGAATTAGTAAAAAACTGCTTCATGAACATTTCTAGCTTGCTAATCATTTTGTAAATAGTTTAATCCAAAAACCACTATTTTCTAACTGCTTTGTTTCTTCTTAATCTTACTATATTTATCTATCATAATAGTGATCATAGGAGGTAGTGTGATCTCGAATTTTAGAAGGAGATCAAAATACTAGCTGAATGTGTTTAGCAAATTTTTGGATATTAGGGCTTTACAAATTTGAAGAGGTCCCAAACTTTTCTGTAGCAAAATTGTAGTTTACTACATTCCAAATGTTGGCGTCTTCGTTTTATATGTATAGTCCCTGCTTCAGTTTCAGCAACGGCTTAATTTCTTTCAAAATCGCCATTTTATAGAGCCCACGGCTTTATTACACTGAAAATAAATATTGAACTGGAAAAAAGCCCTGTAATGCAGTTTAAATGGGAAAAATGTTGAGCGTTACGTTCGGAACTTAAAATGGTTTCCCATTTTTTTAATACAAACCAAGTGCTACCAGAATTGAATGATAAATGGCTTAGTTCCAGTCAAAAAGGCCATATCCTAGAACCACTTCGGGAACGCCGAGTGGAATCCCTTTTTCATTATGCAAATATTGGTTTATATCAATCGATTGTGAAACACTTTAATTTGATAATTTTTAGAATCACATTCAGAATTCATATATGAATCCCATTTTCTTCATATTGACTTAGTTCTAGAGCCACGTCCGGAACTTTTATTATAGATTGTCGTTTCATTTGTTTTCCTTAAAATCGTGATTGAGTATAACTTAATTCCACCCAAATATGTCGTTTCAAGATCCAGATTCAAAACTCGGTTAAAAAATTCAACCTGGAATCTCATATTTCGGTCACACAAACCGAGTCATCTCTAATCGGTTGAGAAATGTTTTATTTGACCATTTTTTTAATCAAAATTTTATCAAAATTGATTATCGAGCTGCTTCACTTCATGGAAATCGGCAAATTTTCAGGAGTCTCGAACCACATCAAGAATATTTTGAACCTTGTAAGAAAATCACAAAACTTGGAAAACAAGAATGAAGCTAAAAATAATGCAAGAATTATAAAAAAAAAATAGCAAAAAACTAGGGGTGAGATGTTTGTGCCATCACCTTTTACATCACGAAAAAATTTTAAGGTTTTTCATTTTTCGATTATTCTATTTCTATTGCGATCTAATTCGAAAAGACAAGTGAAATTCGGGCCCTGTGAATGGAAGTTTCCGAAATTCTTGCCACAAACAGACAATCTTATGGCGTTTATGAATTTTTGAATTTTATGCTGGAGCCCCAAGTAATAAAAAATTCCATCAAACAAGCTCCTGTTAGACCCAATATTGAGAAATGTTAGGACTTCCTGGTACTAGAAACCCTCCGCAGACTAATTTTTAACCAACATGTTTGAGCAGAAATTTAATTTTAAATTGGAACCTGAATTGATCCCTTAATTCTAACATAATTAATACGTATATGAGCATACCTGTTCGTACCATCGATAGTTGACCTACATTCAGGACATTCCCCCTAAACTGGAAATTCAGAGAATAATTTTTCCTCTGGAGCCGCTAAACCTTTGTCGATAATGGGGAAACTTTATTGCATGGTAGATATTATCCTGAACGCCTGCACTACCTCTCTAGAATGTCTTGCCCTTAAACTTTACCGTTCGAAGCCAAGCTAGATCCAATATGGTGATCTGTGGAACTGGGGACCAGACAGAAAGTATGCGCAATAAAGCTGAAAGTACTAGAGTTGCTCAAAATTTGATTGAATTTCTACCAAGAGAACATTATAAATTATGACAGGAACCTAAGAAAGGCAAGTCTGGCCACTCTTCTGTGGTAAACGGAACTGGTATCCGAGAATTCTCACCACCCTATCTACTAATTCAACCCCTCCTAATTATTTGATTAAACTGATGGTTTATGGACATCTTCAAGTTGGGAACCTTTGGAGCTTCTAATCGAAACCTGCTTTCCTCTTGGGCCATAACCGGCTTCAAACGAGATTTAAGGGCATTGTCTTGGACAGTAAGCGGAGTTGGAAGCCGAACTTTTTAAGGACTTCTACAGGATACAGCAACACCGTAAGGGTAAAACGGCGGTTTGAATTCCGAGTTGGTATACTGTTTGTACACAGCTGTGGTTAAACCAGTCCTTATTTATGGGGTAAATGAGTGTATGGTGTCCAGCCCCTAATGTGGTCATGAACATGAAAATAATGCAAATGTTTGTAACGGGACGCTAAGGACGACACCTCGGTCAGCAGAAGGTTAGAGAACATGCCTTCTAATAAGGCACTCGTTGATAAGCGATTCGTTAAAGAAGGGTAAATCTTGATTACACTATACCTTTTTATCTAGAGAATTCTGAAAGCGGATCTGCGTCGAGAACCGAAGTCTTGCAATATTTTGCTAACGACTCCAAGCTGAATGGTAGAGTAGGATTGGCGTTCTTCTGTGAACTATTTGTGAGTATTTCAGTTCGTTTTCCTGATTATGTCGGCGTACACCAAGCTGAGGTGAAAACGAAAGAGGAGGTCTTGGAAATCAGTTGGAATCAGTTTAACTTCTAGAGAGACGTTAAGTTGCCACTCGACTTAATGAGAGGGTAGGATTTCAATACTCCGATAGTCGGTAGGTCCTTTTTCACTCTGTATGTCCTAGTGGATAAGTGCAACAGGATAAGTGCAATGTAAATGAACTTGTTAGGCATGGTATAGACTCCATAACCTTAGAATCTACCAGCTTAATCCCGTGTTCGTGGAATTGAATTCCTCAATATTAAAAAAAGTCATTGATACGAGGAATTCATTTTCTTTATTGTTGTATTATATAGCTGATAAATGTAGTGGGGAGCCTGGCGTTCTTCGGGCTCATTTAGTTAATGGTGGACCAAATGGGAATAGACAAACTCGAACATAGTGATTGGTGCACGTTGGCAGAAACCACAAACGGCAGTTGTTTTCGTCTCAGACCATCGTCCGGAATATTTTACATCATTTTTACATTTGCCTTTATGTGAATTGGTGGAGAGAGAGAAAGAGAGAGAGAGAGAGAGATGAGTAAAATTTTAATGAACGTTTTATTGATTAGTTACCTGCATTTGTGGAAACGGTCGCTTAGGAACGGATTTAAATTTGTAGCCCATCAAGTTCATAGCAGTTTTCACGGATGGCTTCAGTGAAGTTTGCTCCGGTTGTCTAGATGTTTCTGAACCAATTCAAGTGCCATTTTAGAAAAAAAATTATTTTCTCGAATTTTATTGTTGTTCCAAGCGTATTATAAAATATTACCTTGGACATCGGTTAATTTTCCTTGTGCAGGTGTAGCCACGCACCATTTTATCGAATGCGTCGACGCTGCCTTTGTATTCGTTGTAATCATGGATGATAATTGTTTTTTTTTTACTTCATTTATCTCCTCGGTTGCATTTGCAGTCGAGAAGCAAAATACTAAAGTAAACAGACCTCTTTTCTTAGATACGAAGCAAACTGTTTGGGTATTAACATTTATATGAACCAACCAATTGTACCAACTAGTATTGTATTGCGGGCCCACAAATCATTTGCCAATGGATTGTAAAAAAGTTATCCATGGTAATGTTTGCGCCAATATCTAAATAGCGTTGAGCACGGGGCATTACTAAGACATGTGAAATGCCAGTGGATCTTTCATCATTTGGTTGGGTACAACAATGGCGGTTGGGAAAAGATGCTTAAAGGCTTCGTTATTTTCAGTAAATGTCTTTGTGCTACAGGGAATGGATTCCAACCTCTTCCTTTTCAATTCTTCAGTTCTCGGTTTCTCCGCAGCAGAAGGCACCGATCACCAAATGGTTTTGTCGTTTTTGCCTTGCCCCGTGAATTTCTGGCCACTATTTGCCTCGATTGCTGCTTGTGGCTGTTCCTCTGGCTCTTCTTGGTTAGCACCAGCATCAATATTTTCCATATCCTGAACAAGTTCTACAAAATGAATGTTTTGAAGCATGATGAACATTTGCATATGGAACATCTAAATCGGAATCGTCGAAATCCGGTTCATAATTTGTATCATCATCATGATCAGAATCGTGATCTCTAGAGTTTGCTACATCAACCGATAACAAAGCAGCTGTTTAACGATCTCGCCGACCAATTGGTTCATATATTCTCCATCATCGCCGGTACCTCTAACAAAGTAATCAGCAAGGTCTTGTTCTTCCTTTGTAGTCAATTCACGATGAATATTTGCCAAATAAACAATTCTAACCATGTTCAACCACTCCACATAATAGCTCGATTGAATTGAAACAAAGAATGTGCACGTGCAAGCCCAAAATAACTGACATAAATACAGGTGAATGCAGCTCCTCAAGCACGTATAGAGGATGTGTATACATCGGCTCTCTCTTACCGATATAACAACAAAATAAAGGGCGTCGGTCTCTTTATCGTAAATAATTTATCGTGTTTCAATTTAACGTGAACATTTTACCGTAGACGCAATTTATAATGTGTACAATTTATCGTATGCCAGTTTATCGTAGCTTTGTAAAATTGACTGTATAACAAAATAATTTGTAAATAAAAATTAAAGTGTCTTCGGCTTATAAAATTTTATTTAATTCGGCCATTACCAGCTTATTAGACTAATAAAATAAGATGGGATTTTGTAAGTTGGGAATGGAATTTTTAAATGACTTCTGTAAGAAATTCTGGAATATGGCCAGCTAGGGCGGAACTCGGTAATTCCTTAACCGATTATGATGAAATTGGATATAATGGACAGAAATGGGATTCTTAAATGATTTTTGGAAGAAATTCTGGAATATGGACATCTAAGGCGGAACTCGGTAATTTCTTAACCGATTATGTTGAAATTGGATATGGTAAATGGGAATGGGATTCTTTAATGATTTTTGCAACAAGTTCTTTAATATATAGTGCTCCAATATTAGCCGTGTTTTAATATTGGAGCACTATCCGACGCCGAAGGGAAGTTTCTACTGAAACTGCTATTTATTCACTGGTGTGGCTATACCATACAAATGAAAAAATAAATTCTTCCATAAAACAAACATTTAACGACCTTAAATATACCAATTAACATTTATTTTGCCATGACGTTATAAAAAATAAATCATCGTGCTGCGTTTTTAATTTTTATTGTAAGAATAAGTTTCTAATGGTTTAGTACAAAACAAAGGAAATTTAAAATTTCCCTTTGAAATGGATAGTGCTCCCGATAGCGGCTCCCGATAAATAGGTAGAGCAAGATATTTTTTTTATAGATTTTTAACTAAAAAGTTGAAAGACAAATTTTAGTTTAGAGTTAAATAAATCAATTATACGCAAAAATAGCGCGCTAAATATAAGTTTTGACATAGAAAATTGCGTGCTCCGGATACAGCTATCGGGCGCTAATAAAAAAACACGGCTATTAAAACACGACTAATAAGAAAACACGGCTATTATTAGCTGTATTCGTTTGGTAAATTTACGACAACAATTGCATGTATCTAAATTGAGAAAAAATTTTGCTAAATTGAATTTTTTTTAGAAAGCTATTTGGTTGTAACCGACGTTTGGAAAAAAAATCTTAAAATTATCTCCGATTGTTGAGCTTTTAACTAAAAATTCAATTTAACTTTCGTAAATCTATTTTTTTTTTCAATTTAGATACATGCAATTGTGTTGTAAATTATAGTAAATTCATTTATTTACGATAATTTGTTCTACGATAACTGTTTTACGATAAATTGTTCACGATAAACTGACAGTAAATCCAAAATAAAATCGGAATTCATCTCGATAACAAAGAAAATATGGTAGTGTAGAACACTTAGTCTATTTTATTGAAACCCGAAAAATACTTTGGGAACACAGCACCCCATACAAGACTCTAAGGTTAGTTGCGACTTGGCGCTCAAAAAGGCTAAATTCACCATCACCTTGTTGTATAATGTGTGAGGCGGCTGAGATGTAAGATAAGAGAGGACTATAGTTTATTTTATCTGGTTCAGACTAAATATAACACTTTAGAAAAAATTCCATAACATTGTGGTGTAAGTCTAATTCCGATTATTGAGATTATTGAAAAAAAAACTTTTGTTCAATGTGATTGATGTGACTAAAATTTGAAATTGGAATTTGTTTCAGCTTTCGGCTAAAACTCGACTCGTTCACTACAGTTGAATTTTTCATAAAAAGTGAAATGGCGCCCTTCAAACTTTTAGTGTTAAATGTTTGAATGCTGCTACAGTGACGGTGAGTCTAAACAAAGTTTAGACCTCAACCACCCAAACATTTTATAGCTTTTCGTCAAAACCAAACAACTGGCCTCTAAAGTATTGGTGGTCGTACCGCTCATCTAAAAACTCGAAACTGAGTACAACTTAAGCACCTTCGATATTAGCAAAAGCTCGGTTTGAAAGGTTCCATTTTTTGGTGCGAAAGTACTAAAGCAAACTGCCTAGTACTAAAGAAAAAATAATAACACGAATAAGCAAAGTCTTCAAGGTCGCACTGATTTATTTCCCCTTGAAATTTTCCAGTCGTTGAACATATTTATTAAACACAATATAGTTTAACATATGTAAATATTTAATGAATTAAAATTTGTCATCACTAAATTGCTTTACATTCGAAAAAAAATTTTGGTTAGCAACATCTGGCCGATAAACCTCCCATTACTTGTTAATATAGTGATGAAATTTTGATGTTTGTGTATAAAAAATTCTACACATCGAATAGTAATGCACACTACGTGGCAAAGTAGGAGTTTTCCGTGCTTCTATGTATTACTAACCTGAAAATTTTCCGACCGCGTACTTTAATAAATTAACCATGAGATTTTATGTATCTTCATTTTCCTCTTATTCTTCTTAGCACTCCATCATTATTTTTCATTTAAAGTATCTTGTTCGAAAAACAACCCGGCTTTAATCATATTTCTATTTATTGTTTTGTACGATCGCGATTTATTTAACAAAGTTGTTTTCTTTTTTGTATTGGACATTTTCCAACGAAATATTTACTTGGTTATTTGATAAAAGAATTATGAGAGAAAATATTTCAAATATTTGGTGTATAATACGATTTCGGAAAACATGTATGACAGCGTTCGGTGTTACTACACGAGAGTCGATCAGTGGTTTTTCTGTATCTGGAATATTAATATTTAATTTAGGTCAGACCTCGCTTTGTAATATAAATTTTCGCGCGCAGAAGAGAAAATGTTTTTGGCCCCTGTCTATAATTATTTTGTATAACATGTTTAATATAAGCGAACAGATGTTGTGATTGCAATCCAATCCGAATTTACAGTCATGCACAAACACCGCAATTTAACCAATTTATTATTGTCTGAAATGTACTTGAAGTCGGTCAAGACAAATCGGTCTGTTGATACACACAGCGAATTCAAAATCAAAAACCCCATAAAATATATTCAGATATTGTTTTGCTCATGCAAATTTACTGTTTTTGTTTTGGTTTTTTTTTGCAACACAGTAGGGTACCCTAAGTACTACAGTACTGTGTAGCACTAGTAGTCGATTCTAAATTTATTTTTGTGGATGCGCACGCAAGAGATACGTGAGATGTGTATACGTACGTAATATGAACTTTTTTTTTGTGGAAATTTATATAATTTTTAATTTTCTTCTTCGTCGACGACGACATGTTAATCTCTCGCTCTCGTAATATTCATTGTGTTTAGTAATTAACTGGTATGTGTTGTAATTTTCGCCTTTGCATATACAGTCTGTGATATAAAACTGGTATCTTCAAATTTTTATCTAGATTTGTGTTGACCCAAGTATTTTACGTAAACTGTCTGAATTCGGTTAGTTTCACATTTTGATTAACCACAACATTTAATCCCTTATGCAACATTTTGGAAATGCGTCTTTAGTCTTCATTAAATAATCCGAGACCTAATTTGAAGAATTTATTTCTGGGAGGGGTCTTTTTTGTTTGGGGCTGCAACACGTAAGAAACGCATGTCAAAGGTACGAGTTTGGATATTACTGTAGAATGCAGAATCTGCAACACGGTGCGCTGGGAATTTTCAACTCTTGGAATCGATGTTAAAACATTCGGAGAGGGTTTGGTATTTTCATAATTTCTAACACAACGTTCTATTGCCTCGAATTCCAATTCCAATTTATTGTGGAATAGTTTATGGTATTTTGTGACAGAATTTCACGAGTTTCGTTACACTTTGCTAGATTAGACTCTAAATTTTGTTCTACTTTCTTGAGTAATCCATTCGAATAAGTGCATGAAATAAACCTTTGCATGAACCTGCTTTATTGGCATTTATAAAATACCACCCCTATCCACCGAAAATTTGACTTCAAGTCCTATTTGTAGGTTTTCGATCATTGTATACGATCTTATCTAGGTTGGCTCAGAACATCGAGATTGTTTCTTTTTCCTAAAAAATCGATGTAATGACCTATGAACAACTTTATGTTCTTGAGGATTTATTTTTGGATGAATTATTCATGATAATTAAATGTGAGTATGCAGATTTTATCCCATCACCATTTGAAGATTCAGTGCATTTTAACTTTTCATGAAAATAAGGTTTGTGCATGCATATTCTTCGAGTTTCCCAGTGATGTAGAGAGATGTTACTTTGATGCAGTTGAGTGATTTTTGACCGATCTAACTACGAGTACACTTCTCTTTTCCCGAGTCGAAGTAATGAAATTAAAATTTTTAAGAGATGCCATCCCGGAAATATATGGCCTTCTAAACTATGTTATTCTACAATTCTCGAAATTAAGGCTTATGGAGTCAATAATGAGCTCTATACATAGTCGCATCAGTTGTTCAGTCCTGAATTGCTAGTATTTGTGATTTTGTAGTTTATCGTTTTTTGGGGTAACTGCTAACCCGGTACCCCACGTAACGTCGATCTGTTTTCTCCTTTTTTGGATTAATTTGTCATTTGAGAAATTCTCCTTGTTCTGGTCTTTTTTTAGTTTGCACTAAATTGAATCCGTTGAATTGAACGTTTCTTACTGTCGGTTTGCTAACTACAGATGTAGATAACCTGAGAAACATAACATTATTGACATCTTCTAGTCAGAAAAATATGTTCTCGGGTTTCAGTGTCAATTTTTAGCAGATGAATCATTTTTCTTTTTTTCACTTTATTGTTTTGCGTATAACAAATATTGGTCGAATATAAATTACGTAATCCATGTTTAATTCTCTAATAATTAACTTCGATCTGTAAGACCCAAGTTATTGAAACCCTGATAAAAATCAAAAATGCAAAACAAAATAAGTTTGCTCGTCCGTCTGGATACTGCTAAAGTTAGCCGAAAGATAAAAAAAATCGATAATGCAGATAGTGTCGTCACTTTTTCAGCCGAAAGTGAATAAATACGACATCATCGATCAACATTTCTCGCCGAAAGTTATCAGCCGAAAAGTTTATTTCAACAACACATCAACAGATACCAATTTGAGTGTTTTATTAGGCGGAGTTTGTTGTAAAACCTAATTCTATTTAAACGTGTACAGAGTGAGTCATATATTAGACCTTTTTTCATTTGTATATAAAACACACATTTTGGGATGAAAAGTCAAAATTTTTTATTGTAAAGGAAAGGCCATTTATGTATGAAAAACAATATCGTGGATATGCCTAACACGACTACGTCTACAGGCCTGCATCCGAACATCAAAATTGTCGATGACTTTCTTCAATAAAAGCGTTTCAATGACCTCGATCAATTTTAGCTCGAATGTTGTTTCTAAGTTGTTGAATTGTTTGTGGATGATTAGCATACACCTTACCTGTCAAACACCCCCCCAAAAAAAATAAACAAGTGGTGTTAAATCCAGGCTTCTCGTGGTGGCCAAGGAACTTCACAATTTCTTGAAATTATGTGATCAGCAAATTTTGTTGACAATAAATGGACTTGCGTGGCATGTCGCTCCGTCTTGTTGAGACTACAGGTCGTTGATACACAATTAATTTAATTTGGGTCATAAAAAACCAGTCAACATCTTGCGATAACATTCTCCATTCACTGTAAAGGCATTTTCCCGTTCGTTTTCAAAGAAAAACGGTCCAATGATGCCACCAGCCCATAAACCACACCAAATAGTGAATCTTGGAGGATGAACTTCTGCTTCGTGAATAACATGAGGATTCTCTGCTTCCCAAATTCGACAATTTTGGATTAACGTACCCATTAAGATGAAATTGAGCTTCATCGCTAAAGATGAGTTTTGATGAAAAACCTTCATTTCGTTGAAGCATCCAATTAACAAAACAACGACAATTTAAATGGTCTGGTGGCTTCAATTTATTAACTAACTGTTAAATTTTGTTAGATGCATCGTAATGTGGTTCGTGAAATGTTTAGTGCTTGTGAACGATGTCTTGTTGATGTACTTGATTACGAACACTTTCACTAACAGCTGTCACTGCATCGGGAGTACGAACTAGATGAACATGTTGGTACGGTCTACGACCTTCCATTGAAAAAGTTTCTTCAAAACGATCAATAAGTTTGCCAATTGCTGCACGCTCAGTAGGACGTCCATCTCGATCAAAATTCTCACGTAATTTACGAAATGTTGTTGTTTTTGAACGATTATTTTCAGAATAAATTTGAACAATTAGAACAGATAACATTAAGTACTAAGATTCATCGTTTGATAAAAAGACCAACAGATGGCACACCGTGTGGAATAGAAATGTTTTAAATTACTAGGTATACAAGTATGAAATGCGGATTTCAGACAACAGATGGTGCACCAATGCAGTTTGTGCTATACAAATGTGTCACTGCGCTATTTTGTTGTGCCATCAAATAGTGATAAATTGATACGAGTGATAAATTGTAAAAGTCAATATGTCGATATGTCGAAATTTATACCGAACAAACAGCATTCGCGGACATCATAATTTTTTGTTTTCATTTGAAGAAAACTGCTGCTGAATCATACCGATTCGCAAGGTGATTCGCAAACACAAAAACAACTCGCCAGGCAATTGGTCGTTAGTCAAAAATATGTTTCCATTCGGCTACGAGAGATGGAAAAGATTCAGAAGACCGATAGATGGGTACCACATGCGTTGAACTGAACGACAGGCAAGTGGAGAAGCGCAAAAACACATGTGACATTTTGCCCGCTCGGTACTAAATGAAGTCGTTTTTGGATCGTATAATTACAGCGAATGAAAAATGGATTTATTTTGAAAATCCCACGCATAAAAAGGCACACCATCCACATCGACCGCAAGGCCGAATCGCTTTCGAGGGGCGTGGTCTATTTTGAGCTGTTGAAACCTGGAGAAACGGTTAATACTCAACGTTACAAACAACAATTGACCGATTTGAACCGTTCGCTGCTTGAAAAAGGGCCAGAATACCGAAAGAGACAACACAAAGCCATTTTTCTTCATGACAATGCTCCATCACATACGGCTTGAGTAAAGCATTTTTTGTCTTTCTTCTGAATTTAACATGCTTTTTTAGTAACTATAAATAAATCCGCATTTCATACTTGTACACGTTTACACTATATATTACCATTTGACAAGTCATATTGTTAACTTTGCTTCGAGTGAACACAAAGTTTGGTGAGAAGGTCACTATGGTCATTTGATCAGTCATAATGTTGATGAACTTCGGCTTAACTGTGGAGAAGTTCGGATGGGGATGCAAGGGTGTAATTTAGCAAAATTTCGCTAATTCAATAAATTGAAAATGCTTTGAATGGCCTGTCGTTCCAGATTAGCATGCTTTGTTGGTCAACTTCGAGCTAATTGAGCTTTGTCATACTGTATCATTTATGCCACTGCAGTCATTTGATAGGGCTTAATGTTAGTCAACTTCGGTCTAATTGTGGAGAAATTCTGATGAGAATGCAGGGATGCAATTTAGTAAGATCGCTTTAATTCATCAGAATTTCCCCACAATCAGGCCGAATTTGACCAACATTATGGCCTGTCAAATGACCATAGTGGCATCAATGATAAAGCATGTTAGTCTGGAACAACAGGCCATTCAATAGACAGTTTTATCAGATTATTATTCATTGTTTGCGGATGCACAATCTTTAGTGGTGCTTTTTTTAATTTTAAAAATGAAGCACTTAAAATTACTCGACGAACTGGTAATTTACTGGTATTAATCCCAGCTGCCGTTCTGGTTTTGTTGGCGAAAAGGGATAAATTGGACGCTAGCCTATGAATTTGTTTTGTAAATTGAGGTGTCAGAACTGTCGCCGTCCTTCCTTGGTAGTTGCTTCCATATGATGTAATGTCTTTTAAATAATTTCGCACAGCATGTTCACTACGCTCGATTTTACGCGCTACAGGGTGGTTGGAAAATCCCCCCAAGTTGTAGGCATCGTTTTGCCCTTCTGTCGTATTTAAAATATTTTTTCTACCTATTTTAATTCTTGATCAGCCGCTGAATATTTATTTTGAAAATCTTGAAATAAATTTTAGCAAGTTACACCGAAATTTACTCACAATTAATTAAATTTTACAATGTGGCTATTCAAGTGAACCGATAAAATGCGTTTATGGCTGCAATTGACAATTTGAGTACCAAAATTGTCAAAAACGGTGGTTAGTATAATGATCTTAGATAAGTAATTGAGGGATCTGTACACGATTATCCAAATATAATGTTTAGTTTGTCTATGGTTAGGTTTCGAAGTTTATCGTTTTTTTGGGACGCACAAATCATTTTTTTCGATATTATACGAAAAATTTGTGCATCAAGGTGTTTGCAGTCCTTGCAGTTTATTTGCGTATACACGATATTTCAAATATCCCCACAAAAATAAATGTGGTGGTGTTAAGTCGGGTGATCTTGATGGCCAATTAACATCTCCAAATCGTGAAACGATACGGTTACCAAAAACCGTTCGCTGCAAATTCATTGTTTTTCTTGCAGCATGGGACGTAGCTCCGTCTAGTTGAATCCACATTTCTTGAGTATTATCAAGTTCCGGAAACAAGAAATTTTCTTACATAGCCCTGTAACGCTCACCATCTACAGTCAATGCATTGCCATCTTCGTCTTGGTAGAAGTACGGGCCGTAGAACTTGTCTGCTAATATTCCGCACCAAACTGTGACTAAGTGGATACAACGGACGCTGTTGAATCACTTTTGGGTGGAAATGCGCTTTATCGGTCATTATATTTTTTTCATAAAACCAGGATCATCCGTTAATAATTCGGCCAATAAGTGGCACGTTTGCGAGTCGATGTTTCAGGGTTCTCATTTACGCTCTCCCGAACTCGTTTGGTATTATCTTGGCTTCGTGCTTCAAGCGGTCTTCCACCGTATACATGGCTACTGAATCTCCCAAACGTTGTTTCTAATACTGAAAAATAAAAATAGAAACAAAATACAAAATAAAAAAATTATATCAAAAATACAATGTTGGCAATGGCCCACCCTGTACATAAAGTGTACCGAGAACTTTCTTCGAATAACGTTTGCGTCTTCGAATAAAGACCGAGGAAATCCATTCGAATGCGATGGCGAAATGTTTTTTAAACGCTATCGATTTACAAAAGTAGCAGCACGACTTATTATCGAAGTACTAAGGAACGAGCTTCAAAGAAGTAGCACCAGGAGTAAAGCAAATCCACCGTATTTAACAGTAACTATTTAACATTACAATCGCTACAGGATAAAATTAATATTATTAGTCTAAATATATTGGGTCCTGGAAGTTTCCAATTTGTGACTGGTAAGATGAATTATCACGAATTGCCACAGCCAAACATCATCAGAATATTTAAAGATTTTTTGAACGCCATTTAAAACCACGTTAAGGAATTTATAAAGTGTCTGACCAGCACAGAGGATGTTGATAATACAAAACTAGAATTTTATAAATAATTCGGGTTCTCAAATATCGATGGCTGTGATTCACGGTACCCGTATCACATATGTAATGCAGAATATTATTTTACGGATATTGTAGTGCGTTGGCCAGGATCAAGACATGATTCACATATACATATTTAAGAATAGTTCTCTTTACGGATTCTTAATTTCCAATCAATTTCCTGAACATTTAGGCGACAACGGGTGCTTTGGAGTGTTGCAAAGCAGCTTCCGAATTATGTGCAAATCTGGCGGTTTTCTGTGTTATGAACTCGAGAATTGCGTCCAAATATGTTTCAAATGTATAAAAAATGTTCCAAATGTAGATTTTGATATTGAAGTGTTACATGATCCATTTGAATCTGATTTGGAGCATATGGTTGGATTCGATGAAAGTTTGACTTCCCAATCTAGAGGAAATATCATAAGACAAACTTTGGTGAATTATTGTATTTATTTAAACTATTCGGTCCCTGACATTTTTGGTACTTTTATCTTAAAAATAAAATTAACTAAAAAAATAATCCATTTATGTATTTCATAAATAATTAGTAGAGAATTATTATTCGGAATTATTTTGGCATTATTAGGCTGCACCTAATTTATCTGCAATGGTGCGAAGTAATCCGTTTCTTAATCTAGATTCTTCTAAGCGGTTTATTGAATTAAATTATTTTGCTTTGCTAACAAAGCATTTGGCGATCAAAATCATCACCTGTGTCTTTACGGCGACTTCTGATTCTTGATCGGGAATATGTCTCCGTTTGAATTCTGGACGGTGTTTCGATTTGTATTTGTGTTTCTGACTGAAGCACATTTTCCGATTGCTCCGATTGCAATCTACATAACAATTAAACCCACTCATAGAATTACGTCCCGCCAATTGAACGATTAGTTCCTCTTGTGGCTTTAATTGTTGTGGCGAATTTATTACGAAGTTCTTCATTACTCCTGGGTATCTTTGCCGTTGCAGAAAACTCATTGGCAACTTCATCCCATGCCTTTGACAAAGCCTCATCAGATAAATTAAATTCGCCTAAAATAAAAATTGTATACCATTTATTAATGGCGCCTGCTTTCAAGTATTTTAAGAAAATTTAAAAATTCATTGCCACTAAAATTTGGTTTTCTTTTTTTAATTGTTGTCGTCGATGTCGACATTAATTTATTAGTTTTCATTTTATATTTAATTAATTTATTTTATTAGATTTTAAATTCACGTTAAATGTTGAGGTTATGTTTTACTTGTTATTGTGTCAAAATAAATACAGCAATATGCTGAATATAAGTAATATGGCGGATTTGCTAGAGGGTTCGAGTATGGCAGTTTTAGTAAATTAATATTCTGATCGCAAATCCGCCATATTTAATATTCGCAACTTGCTAGCTTGCGAGACTTACGAGTATCCACCATAACAAGTTATAATCTAATCTTAAGTTATCGAGAACTCAACCCGATTGTTTTTCAGAAAAACGAAGCTAATGTTTACGACTTGTTAGTCAGTGAAAACAAAGAGGCCATCTAGAAACTTCATTCCTCCCCCCTCCCACATTTTAACCCCAGGGTACTTGTGTAACGATGCACAACCCTTACAAGAACTTGAGGAAGTTCTCATTTTTGAAACGGTTGTGTACCTTTACACAATCACCTCCTGGGGTTAAAAATGGGGAGAGTGAGCAGATGGCCTCTTTGTTTTCACTGACTACCAAGTTGTAAACATTGTTAAGTAAAACTTATTTTACTTAACTTCTTAAGTAAAATTTACATTTAAATGTAATATTGCAAGTGCGTCTAATCAAGTGAACCGCAGTGTAATTTCCTCCAAAACGTTGCACAGGAGCGATGAACAGATTAAATTTGGTCATTTAGTTACACAAGTACTGTACAATTTTTTTTAACGATTTTAACCATTTTTTAATTAATTTTTATTTTCCTGCATGAAAAGGTTACAACATTTGCTAAAGAAAATATTTATTTTTTGAAGAAATATATTTAGCCGACTTGAGAACTGTATGACATAGAAATTTTAAAATCAATTAATTAAGAAAAATTAAATCTCCGTGTCCTTTATAATAGGAAAGAATTTTTTTATTTTCTCTGACATACGCAAGCACTAAGATAAGATTTCAGTTATCTGCCTATTTACTAAGATGGATCACATAGGCAGAAAACTAGTTCTACAGCGACCGCATTGTAATAAATACAAAAGTAAATTTTCTAATTAATCAAATTTATCTCATCCTCTATAATCTGTATACGTCTGCATAAAGTAACGTGCACAATATAAGCCTAGGATGCTGTAAAAGCCAAGTGCGCGTATTACAACAATAAAAATTCGATATAAAATCTCTCATCACACCTATCCCTAAGGCAAATGCAAAACCATAAAATATTTTCTTAAGTATCCTGTATAAATCTATCTGGATTTAAATGGATCGCACAACAAACTTGCGGTTTTATAATCTTTTTATTGTGGTACATTACATAAGACGACCGTATTCGTCTTATATAGCCGGAGTGTGTAATATACAAAAACAAAAAAAAAGTTCTTTGTGGTATTCTTGTACATATAAAATACTAGTTGGTGGACGATTAGATCGTCTTTATATATAAAAAAAATTTGCATAAATTGAATTTTAAATGCAACATGATCTGCCTGATTTCTTGTTGTTGTTGTTGTTGTTGTTGTTGTTGTTGTTGTCATATATATTTATATGTTATACGAGTGTTTATGCAGATGATTTGTTGCTTTTGAGTTTTAACTTGACACTTGGAGAAATATGTTTGTGATACACCTTCTTGCGGTTACACGATTATTTTCTTATTTATTGTTTTTAGCATTCAACTTGAAAAAATTATTAATATAAATTTTATAAATAATGTAGAAATATAATTAATAATCGTTTGAAATTATTAATGGATTGAGCGCTGAACTGGTAAAAACAACTAAGTAATTATTTAGATGCACAGTTTGCATTTAGCCTGGCATTTCATGCAGTGCGATCTTTATTTTTATCGCGTATAGTGCAAATAACGGAGAGAACTAAAATGTGTAGAGTCTAAAGCATCCAACCCAACCAACAACAGCAACAACAGATGACCTCATTTGACTCAATAGTGAATCTTATTTATTGTATCATTTTGATGAGGTTCGAAAACTTATTACTAAATATCTCTGGAACGTGACTAGCCCTTACGATAATGTTACTGTCTAGCTAATACGTAATTATCTAGTTGTCCTACCTAGAGGCCCAAAAATTTTACATTTTGATACTAAATCGCTTAAATTCGTTAGTATGTAAAGAAGTCCTTAAGTGCTTTCGATTAGTTTAATATTCACCCTATTTCGCTAAAAGGTGACGTTTCCCAAAATAATACAATAAGTGCTAAATTAACAAAAAAATGTAATATTTAACTGTGGGAATAGGGCAAATAAAGCGTCAATTCAAAATGGCAAATTTAAAATTCAAATTTATATTTTTGCTTTGTCATTTTAAAATTTCTCTTTGTCATTTTAAAGTTCCAGGATCAGCAATAATAACTACTGAGGTTACGGTAAGATCTTTAACCCTTTCAGACCTGGACACTTAGTTAAAGGTGTGGATAAATGTTATATATCATTTTTAACTAATTTTGGGTCGTAATGTGCAAATCTGCTATCTAAATTTAAATCCGGCTACCCCAGACAGAGTTATGGCTTGGCAACATATGATGCCAAATCAACCACGTAGTTGTTTTTATTTAATGATTTTTCGAAATATTTATTTAAGATATAAAGTTTGTATAAAATAAACAAATAAATTCAGTACAGTCTTTGATTTATCAATACTTTTATCATTATTATCACTACTTTTTGTGAAATAAGATAAAACAATTACTTTTACCATTCAAGCATAAATGAACATTGCACTTGGTACAAAGTACTCGAGATCTTGCACTGCATCCTGGTCGTTTACATCTCGATCCTGAATTAGATTCTTCGAATTTTGGAAGATGGTTAAAACCATCAAACGGAATATCTAATACTGGCCTATTTTCATGGCAATGCCGGTCGCTTTCATGACTTAAAATCTGAACTCTCAGTTCTCTGTGGGCATGATTCAGTTTAAAGTCTACAAGCGTTAATATCTCATTGTGTTTACATTTATTGACCTTACATTGCTTCTTGTATTCTAAGTAACTGGCACAAACTGCAAAGTCAATAAAATGCGATATAACACGTAGTGTCCTTTTCTTAGATTTGATGAAAATTCGATAATAGCTCATGTATTGATCAAAAAGATTTACACCTCCCATTCCTCCGTTGTATATTTTTTCACTACTGCGGGTTGTTTAATTTCAACATACTGTTTGGCTTTTTTGCCCCATCTTTTAACCTCTTCTGGTTCACCAATCCCACAAAAGTTGGAAGCCAAATGCACGGCCCTATTGTCTTGCCATTTCACCAAAACGATATTGAATTCTCGATTGGTGATTTCGTCAGCACTTTCTCGTCATTGTTTCTTCATCACTGTATCAGAATTGAACTAAGGCTTCTGAAATCGATTCACTCTAATTGTTCTAGCGGCATTTATTTGTTTCTGGGACAATACTTCGAATAATTGATAGGTGGAAAAATAATTGATAGGTGGAAAAGTAATTGTCGAAATATAACGTATGGCCTATCGAATTAAGGCGGTTCGAAGCACGATATTTCAGTTTGGATCCTGTGGTACATAACAAAATCGTATGGATATCCCGATTTACCACATAATAAGAACACTTTCTGACCCCATGGGTTGTTTAATGTTTAATTGTCCCTTAAACGGTATGATTTGCTCGTCTACACATAATGAATCTTCTACTGGAATCTGCAAATATCGTCGCCAAATACATTCGATTAAACGCCACACTTTCACAAATTTATCCTGGCAGTTTGGGTGTATTTCCTGATTATCAATTACATGAATGCGAGATCTTAGCCAGAAAAATCTATCTCTCGTCATTACTGATGATATAGAGCGAACTTCCAATTCGTGGCTCCAGTACATTCGGTATTTGGGTACTTTTATTACGCCCATTTGTTCATACATTTTGCTAGTAATATATTTGTTAAAAATTTGAAATGGGGTTAGAAACTCCACAGAAGCAGGCATTAGTCGTCGCCTCCATATGATATCTTTTTTATCGGTTATTTTATAGTTGTGTTGTTCATCAATAAACACGATTTTATCAATATGTAATCTAATGTCATTAAATTCACATCCTAAGTCCATCGGTTCCGTATCATTTGGTTCATCATTCAGAGGCACACACCAGTCAAAATTTCATTGCTAATAAGAAATGGTGAATCGTTAAGGCTCTATGGTACTGAGAAAACAAATTTATTTTTAGTATCGATATTAAATACCCCTAAAATGTGTGCAATGGTTTGTTTCTTTAATAAATTTGAATACTAACATTTTGTATAATTTGGTTACTATTTTTCATTATTGCTGATCTGTGACACTATTCTGGTAATTCCCCGGAAATAGGGAACTGGGGAATGAATTGATACATATCAATTCATTCCAATATTATTTTCCGGCCCGCTGAGGGAAAAAGTTTGATGTAAATATTTATAAATTGGGAATTATTTTTTCATATCATCATTTTTTCATATCAAATTGGCAGGGAAAATTATTCCCCATTTAATTTTGTTTTCAAATCCCCCTCTTGTTTCCCCAGTTCCCTATTCCCGGGGAATTACCAGAATAGTGCCACTGAACATTGTATATTGTATATTATAATAAATAATATATTATAATAAATTAAATTAATAACCACGATCGAAAAATTACTTCAAACGATAAGGTTATTTGTTTTTACGCCGCAATGACGATTATTTTAGAAAAATGTACTGTCACTAGATGGCAAATTACGAAATATAAAGTGTGTTCAACATAAGTGGTTATTAATTTATTATAAGATGCAATGTTTAGATCAGCAATAATGAAAAGTAATAAATTTATTAATTAATTTTACACATACAAACAATATAAATAAAAATGTATTAGAGAAACGAACCAGTGCATACATTTAGGGGCATTTAAATATCGATACTAAAAATAAATTTGTTTTCCTCAGTACCATACAGCCTTAAATACTACTTTCAAAATGATTCATTGATATTTTCCGACATACACATGGTCGAAAATGCTGCTGCTCAATCTCTGTTGTGCAAGAATTCTTTAATTAAAATTGCGAACGCATTAATTAAACTTGTAAAATAGGATTTATTTCGATTTGGGTTCCATCAGACTGAAATAAAACTGCCTTCAAATTCGTTTGTAAACTTGAAACGAAGCTGAAACATGCTCCACCAATGTGGTAAAAGTGCAAAAAGTACTATTTTAGGCTGGATACAGAACTCTGTTCCTAAAATATTGAGTGCGTTTGATTTCCTGCCAATATTATCCCTGATGAAAAAATATTAATAGATTATTTGGTTTGCGCGCCATCTCTTATCGTTTCTGAACATTGTTTAAAAAAATTTACCAATGGAAGGTTAAATATCGTGAATGTCGTGTTAAAAATGTGCATTCTGGGATTATAAAATATTTAGTGTGTGAATGTGTTGCAAAATATACATATTTTAAAATTTCGTCCCGACTTGTACTTAGCGCGAATCGATTCGTTCTCAAAGTTCTCACTTCACTCACTCCACATCATATCAGGCCGACGAATTTGGCAACATTTTAAATGGAGTAATTTGAATTTGATTTTCTGCTTTCCTAAAATATCCTTTTTCTAATGAAACATCCAAAAATAAAACGATTCCACCACAATTCCGTAGAATTTAGTAGTTCGGAGTACATCGGTATTGAAGTATTGAGAACTCGAGTTATGATGCAGGAATATTCGGAGTAGAACTGGTCCTATTAGTAAACATGTTGTAGCTACACATCGAAGATATTGCGGTTGTTGTTAATTTTACGGGTGATACTATAGTTTTTCTTAAGTTGACCATCTCGTAAGTTGACGAAGAAAAATTTTTTGTAGTCAACTTAGACAGACTTTACTCTATATTTTATAGTAACATAAATTTACATTAACTGCGAAACCTCTGGAGACAGAAATTCAAAATATGTATGTATGTAGATCATTCAATCACTACTGACATGAAGTATTTGTGGACTTGTCTACGATTAGTCGACGTTGTCTACGAGTAGTTAACGAGTAGTCGTCGAGTTGTCGACGCGTAAACACTAGTAGATGGCACGTAAACGCCCATATCTGATTAATAATTGTTGAAATGCCTTTTTGTCTGGTTCTGATTTTTTTTTGTACGAAGGCCTTTGAAAAATATATTTCGGCATGTTTGGCAATACATCCTAGTATCACCATAAAGACAGCTACTTCCCTCGGAATGTTCACTCGGCTATTACCTCGCAATAAAGTTGCCCCATTTCTATACGAGGTGAATAGAACGTTCGTGCCAGACACAGCGGTGTTCATAGGGATTGATTGCGTGAGAGATAGGCCACTGTCCCGAAGTAGTGTAGACCATCTGGAATCCAAAAAATTTAGCCATATTTCTATACGACCTAGGCAGAGCGTGCATGCCAGGCGCAGTATTAAACGATTTTCAACAAATACCTTACTAATAAATGAGATTAGCTTAAACAACTTCGTGACAGTGGCCCAAGTCACAGGATCATCCCTGAGAAAACCGCCACAGAAGAATATTTATTAGTAGATTTTTCTTGAAAATTGTTACATACTGAGTCTTACAGGAGGAGTCTTCTTTTCAGCTCATATAGAAATCAAGCTACATTTTTTGGATTCCAGATTTCGCATTTTACTTCGTGATATTGGCCGAAGTCCCGGGCAATCCCTGTGGAAACCGCCACAGAAGAAAATTTCTTAGTGAATTTTTTGTTAAAAATCGTTCCAATCGATTCGTAGACTGGCGCGATTTTTTTTCTATAGAAATGAGGCTACATCTTTTAGATTCCAGATTAGCTACTCTAGTTTGTGGCCGTAGCCAAAGTCTCAGGTTATCCCTGTGAAAACGGTCAAAGAAGAGAATTTATTAATTTTTTTTGAAAATCTTTACATACTGAGTCTGGCATGAGCCTTCTTTCCAGCGCGTATAGAAATGGAGCTACATTTTTTATATTCCAAATGGCTTATACTACTTCGTGGCAGAGGCCAAAGTCTCCTTGGGAAAACCGCTACAGAAGAAAACTTTTTAGACTGGCACGAACCTTCTTTCCACCTAGTATAGAAATGGGGCTACATTATTTGGATTCCAGATGGCCTACACTGATTCATGGCAGTGACCGAAGTCTCGGGCAATACCTATGAGAACCGCCACAGAAGCAAATTTCTTAGTAAACTGTTTGTATAAAATCGTTATTATCTGTGTCTGGTACGAACCTTCTTCCCACCACGTATAGAAATGGGGCTACATTTTTTTAATTGCATTTGGTTTACACTACTTCGTAACAGTGGCCGAATTAAAGGTCATGCAGTTTTTCGATATTTTTCGGGCTCAGATTATGCAAAGATACTTTTTTTTGTTTTCGGGCTAATTTTCGGGTCACCTTCACATACATCTTAGCTGTAAATTCACACAGAATTGTATTTATCTGAAATAATATTAAATTTAAGCTAATTCATTAGTATTATTAGAAGTAACGCCTGTAGCATTTGAAGAACTAAGCTAGCTGCTTGATAAATAACTTTAATGTTTCTGTTCAACAAAGAATTTCAGATAAAAATTGGAGGTTTGAGTGGGTGTGTTTGAAACAATATTATCAAGAAGTCTTTCAGTTGTGCCACGGATTAGAACTTATTGGTTCAGTTCGCCTTTTTGCCTATTCTCTATCATTCACGCTTTACTTATGCTTCCTGTTCTTTTCATCGATCTGGTATAATGTTCCGAACGTCCTTATCCATATTCAGAGACAGTTGATTTTCCTTTAGATACGATTAAAAACTCAAAAATATTGAATAGTAGAATGGCATACAACCTCAACACATTTTAGTCCTTAAATTCATCACATCTTTACTATTCGTCAACCTGCTTCTCCAGTAAGACAATCCTCTTCATTAGTTTCGACGAACCAGCTGCCATCTCCTCTTTGACAACCCTCAAAAATAATAAATCTCCATGGTCAGCAGGGTAGCTAATACCTATTCTAGTGAAATTATCGCTGTATTGGAAGGTGCACAAATCTTTTTTAGTTCTCTTGTCAGAATATTCGGAGTTTTTTCTGCTGTGTTTAGCTGTGCTGTAGTTTGGGGATCCTAATGGTGAATTTTAAAAAATGCTTCTGTATAAAAATGTTATCCCTTGAAATGTCAAAGCTTTTCAGTTCTCTTTCTTTTCAACTGGAAAGTGCTAGGTAGGGACTGTGAAATATCACGAGACCACTTCGGGTCGAAAATTGACAGTCCTGATTTTTTTGACGAACATTAGTGATGTTCCTTTTTTCACGAGGATTTTTCAGTTTGATATAAAAGGAAACTATTCTTGTCCATCTATAAAGAAAGTTCCTGAAAATCAGACAAGATATTCACAATGATATGACACGTATATATTTCATAATAAACACCGAATGGTGGATATGCGAACTAAAGTGCTGCATATGTGAACAAAATTGTTGCTTGGTCCGAGACCTTTTAAACGATGTGTCGCATGATTATATTCAATGAGAAAAATGTAAATGCTTTCAACGCCACAACGGTAGTTTTAAGTACTAAGTGATTTAGCTAAATTTATAGCGCTCTTTAAAACAACAACAGCGCCAAAGCCTGACTGGTCCAATACCTTCAATCAATATGCCAAATAAGTATATGTGAATGAGAAAAATGTATTTAACATCAGCGCCAGAATGGTAGGTTTGTGAACACTTTAGTCCATAAAAATTATCCAAATTGTTGCCTAATTCAAGCCCTTTCCAACGATGTACAACACGGTTATACGGGAATAGTGGAAAAACTATTGTAGTAGGTTTAGCTATCCGACCTCCTCGAAGTGCCGGTTCAAACGTTTATCAATTCATTGAATTAACAGAAGGAGATTTGCGAAAACAAAATTCAAATCGCACGAGCCATCCCCCAGATACCGTCACTACAATCAAACTTGCAGAGGGACTGAATTGCTTTATTTTGCTTTTAAGGACCTTCAAAACGTCAATAACAGTGAATTTTTGTCAGGATTTCGTTAAAATGTTTGGACTGTCAATTCGAATTTAAATTTGTCAAATCTTATTCATTTTTTAATTTTCAGAATTAAGAACCGTAGCTATACGTCGAACTGGTCGGGCGAAATGTTCCCACAAACCACCTAACACAATAGTACAGAAATACACCGTTTTGGCGCTGCTATCAAATTATTGGTTTATAGTAGAATTTTGTTACAAATCCAGTTCATTACAAAGGTTCCTGTAATTTACACCGCTTCCGGAATTTTGCCGAAATACCGAAAACAATCGCTGAATAATTTCCTAAAATATTTTCCTAATATTCCCGAAAATACCAGAAATATTCCCACTCTTATTCACCAACACTGAAACACCACAACAAATAATTTCCACAATTATTTATTAATTGACCATTTATAATATTTTTAATCACATCACTAATTTAATTTTTACAGCACTTATCTTTTTCGCAAGACTCACTCATTGTGCTCATCGTACCCATATTTATATATCGCTCTGAATATTCCAGATTGTTCGCGAACAATCCCAACTAATCTACTAAAATCTGCAATACCACTGCCCTATTATACAATCATTTCTAATGCTGCTACTCAAAGCTAGATGTCGTTAATTTCACAAAAAATGTCATTAAACTCCTAACCCTTTAATTAATCTTTTACGCTGAATTAATGTCTGGCCCCAGTAACCAATACACTCGGGATTGATACCACCCAAACCAATAGGCGAGATCACTATGTAGGAGTCATTTTAAAGGCCACAATTTTATCTGGAACATCTTAGTACTCTGAACTACTGCTGTGGCGCTAGAAACAGTTACATTTTTCTGTAAATCTTGGTTTAATCTTCCTAAATCGTGGAATATTGAAAGGTTTTGGAGCAAGCCGCAATTCTGATATCAGCAATATAGTGTCCAAAACCACCGTGTTGGCGCTGGTACAACCAGCAACGACATCGCGGACATTATAAAACGAAGTTTCTTAACCAATAAATTATGATCATATTTTCCTGAGCCTTTTTTCTATTCCTTATGAATTTTGGGCCCAGAGTTCTAACACATGTGGTTCAGCCCCCAACACTTTATTGTGGGTATTAAAAGTTATCTTTGAACCATTTCTGGCTTGGCGGAAACATTTATCCAAATATTAACTTCGAATATTTTGGCAACCCAACAACATTTTCGCTCTGTCATTGGTTCCAGCTTCATTTTAAGCTTGACTAACGATATGGCATGATGACTAAATGATTTTCTAAAACTTTTACTAAATTTTTTCTAAACGTTAGTCATAAACCAAAACTATTTCGATTGGGTTCAATAACTTGTAAAACGGATACAGTATGACATTATGAAAGATTTACAAATCACATCTGCATTCCGGAAACGCACCAACAATATTTATGATAACAAAAAAAAAATTTAGAATTTTGTAGTTCATCCCACTTGTAGTTGTATGTGACAGACTATATAAAATTTTCTTTGTGTACTGTATTTCTGTGTAGTACACAACCTACTGTACATTTTATTTGTAGTAAACTCGAGCAGAGTGAAAATCCGAAATCAAAACATAAAATACCGGACTTTCGCAGATGATCATATTTTCGAATGGGTTTCGGTTCGGTTTGACGTTAATTGAGATGAAAATATGTTCAGTCAAGTAGTTACTGTTGTATCGTTGTTAAAATAATATCTGTGATTTTAATTTTAATGAGTTTTTAAAAATAAATTATTATAATTTTTTTTTTTTTGAGTTTTAAGAAATCGATCCGACCAAAAACTAAAAAATGATATTTTAAGAGTTATACTGTGTTCTGTTTATTTTTAAAGTGGTTTTGTGGCCGAAATATAATTTTTAAACATTTTTATAATGTGTGTTTGTGCGATATCGATTAACTAAATTTGTGAAATTTATTACATAAATAACATCGAATTGTTTATACACCAAAATGCCGTTACCGACAACCACAGTTGTTAACGGATTTCATCCATCGCCGATGATAAACAATGTTGAACGTAACTTTACATCAAACAAGATGACAGGTCGACTGCCACCAGTTGCACCGCCGCCGGCCGCAAAACTTTCAACACTTAATGTAAATGGGGTAGCTCGGACGAAATTTCGTTCGCTGGCGGCAACATCATTTAGGCCTGCAAAACAAATTGCAGCGGACGAAATTGCAATGTCTAAACCACCAATTCCACCGCAAATTTTGAATAAGAAAATTCAGAGTACAATGTATCAGTATAAAAATGGTGGCCTCCCATCGAACTATAAACCATTAACGAATGGTATTAGTGGTGGTGGTAAAATAAAACCGATCGAGGTTAGTTTAAAACTACCGCTATCTCGTTCGAATTCCGGCGACTTATCAAACGGTGGTTATGACTCATCGATCACATCACGTTCGCCGAGCCCCATGTCGACCCGATCCACACTCTCGAGTATGTCACGCACCACCACAATATCATCGAGATCGGGAGGTAATGGACCGCGACGTGTATTTCCGCAACACTATGACGAGGACGATTCGCTTAGTATACACGAATTCAATTCACTCGAACAATCACCAGTTGTATTCGATGCTAATTTATCATTTCTACTTGGCTGCAACAAACAAAGTGTACACCAATCATTTCGACCATCGCCCGCCCATCAAGATCCCCAAACCGCATCAAATTATCTAACCACTAAAATCGAATCGTTCCTAAAACGTACCGATCATATAATGGACGACTGGAAATTAATTGGCCGTAGTAACGGTAGATTTCATGATGATCATACGATCGATTTGATTGAGAAACAGCAAAAGAATCGCAATGATGCGCGAGGCTTACGATCGCGTAGTGTCACCAATATTTTGATCAAAAGTAAACAAATCGAACAGAATTTACCGCCAACCGAACGAGTGCGCAGTCGATGCAGTTCGATCCACAGGGACGATGATCATACAGACGATACGACAATCGCGGATGATGACTTTGATGAGGTAATAAAATATTATGTAATCGCGGCCTAACTCTATAATAATACGCGATCGTATATATATTTTGTGACAGTTACATGTACAAAACAATCAATTGTTTATGTGTGAGTGTGTGTCTATATAAACTCGGTGTTACTATTTTTGTTATACATTTGGATGTTATATTTAGATCGAAAAACGCATACAGCATTTAACGCTGCGCGATCGTAATTTTGTATTTTCACTAAAAAAACTACAAAATACATTAAAAAAATAATGATCGTATAGATTTATGTAGGCCAATTGGAAAATTTTCATGATCTATATTAGTGAATCCGAAACGATCGTTAAAAATCGAAAACAAATTGTTACATTGTTAATTAGTTCCGCTTTGTATTTTCATTTATTTTTAATGTGATCGAGCGCAGATGAAAGATTTAAGATTTTAAAAATTTTTGCTGTCTCGGGAATTATTTTATGCTTTTTAATTAATTTATATGATTTTTATTGTTCGAAACGTCTAGCGTATATTCAATTTTGAATGAATTGGTAGCGCGTTGTTTATTTATACGATCGATCGATCAGTTTAAATTTAGATAAAATTGTCTTAAACAGTTTTTGTGTTTATTCGGTTTTGACATATTTACACGTATATTTCGATCGGTACTAAAAATAACGTTTCCGATCTGTTAAAAAATTTGTTGGGGAATTGGCTTGTTTTGTAGTAGATAGTGGCCCACGCGATCGTGTCATTATAACACAATTTATTATGAATGGATTAGTGCGATGATATCGTGGCGCGATCATTAAATTTTGGCTGATCAAAAGCGTTTTATATACAAAATTGTTTAATGTGAGTTAAATGTTGATGCATTCAATTTTTGATCGTCGTACGAAAATAATATAAAATTAAAATGCAAGATCAACAATTTATTTTGTGATCGTATATATAAGATTAAGTGATCCGCGACAATAATAATAATATTAAACCGCTTAGTGATTTGGTTTGAATAATTCAATCTGATCTCAACGCAAGTGTTATTTAGTTTTTATCTCGAGTACTAATCTTATATAAAAAAAAATATTTCGATCGCTTAATTATCTCGCTTGATCGAATATAAATATGCTTGAAGCGTTTAAGTAAATTATATTATAATTTCCACAAGATCAAAGCTATTGAACAATTTTAGCACCGTGGTTGATCAATTTAGAATAAAATCGATCCATATTTAATTAAAACAAGTTATCATACGTCACTGTTGAGAGAGCTTCCCTTCTAATCCCTACAAATGTAAATGCGTCCGTTGTGTTTGTATTTAATTAATTGGAAGTAAAGCAAACATTGATTCTGAACGCAAAATATTCTGACGAAAATATGGTAACTCTCATTCAAATACGATGTACATTACAGTCTAGAAAACAATTGAACGATCTGATCTGGGAGTCTAATTCTAAAATGTTTGGGAGAATTCTAAAAATTGTGTGCCTTTTAAGCTTAACTAATTTTACTGGTCTTACTAATTTAAGAAGACTAATTAATGAAATTATTGAAGGACTGAAACATCATATTTGTAAACTCCTAAAGTATTCTGAAATTGTTGCCTAATTCCGAATAAAGCCTAATACGCAGCTGAAGTGGAATGAAATTTTACATCAAAAAATGACACAAGCGAAAACGGACATGAAAATTTCATCGCTGAATTTTATTTTGCGGTATGCAGTTTAGCTAGTGAAATTGGTATTTTTCGTATTAGAGTATAGATGTCTCTGTTTAACTCTACACATTTTTCGCTGCATTTTTATCTGTAGGTACTGAATCCGTTTTCTTTTTATCGACTGTATTTTTCGTTAGTTAAAATTTAATTATAATCAATACAAATGCAATACTTTTATTACATACAAATGAATTTTATTAAGACATTGACTACGATTAGTCGACGTTTTCTACGAGTAGTCGACGTAAACATTAATAGATGACACGTAAAACCTGGGTAACTGCAGCAGGGAACTTTCGAATTTCAAAATGAAACTTTGCATACCGATTAAGCCCAATTTGTGCTAATTAGTGCTTATGGGGAAAAATTAGTGCTAGTCCAGGAGCCGAAAAAACGGGAAAAGAAAATTTCAAATTTCGCCTAAAAGACGGAATAAATAAAACCCGATTTCTAGAAAAAACCAGATATAGTTTAAGCCTAATTTTAAAACTTTCTAAAGGCCGCTAAACTGATAAAATTTGTGCTTATCATAGAAATATAAATTTCATAAATTTTCATTCATAAATCGAGGAAAACCAAACCAGCCCCTGAAAGATACTATATTAAAAAAAACGGAGATATATCGTTCAATAATATTTGTGTTGAACAACAAATAAAACAATAGAAATAAAATGTTCTAAAATCCAAGGCATAAGAAATTCAGATAGTATATTCCTGTCAGGTATCTTCATTGCCATCCGAAAAATATAGTGACTGAATTTGTGCTAATCCAGAATTGGCCCAATTCCATTGAACAACATCAACCGTTGAATGAACAATTTTCTGACAAAAAATGTTCTAGAAACCAATAAAGTTGGCACTTATGATAGCATATTCCGATCAGATCAGATGGCAATCAACATACCTGATTGGAATATGCAATCAGAATTTCAAACTTCATTGGTTTCTAGAACACTTTTAGTCAGAAAATTGTTCATTCAACGGTCGTTGTTGTTCAATGGAATTGAGTCAATTCTGGATTAGCACAAATTCAGCCACTAAATTTTTCGGATGGCAAAGAACATATCTGATCGGAATATTTAATCAAAATTGCCAACTTCATTGGTTTCTAGAACACTTTTTGTCAGAAAATTGTTCATTCAACGGTCGTTGTTGTTCAATGGAATTGTCCCAATTCTGGATTAGCACAAATTCAGCCACTAAATTTTTCAGATGGCAATGAACATATCTGATTGGAATATGTAATCAGAAGTGCCAACTTCATTGGTTTCTAGAACACTTTTTGTCAGAAAATTATTCATTCAACGGTGGTTGTTGTTCAATGGAATTGGGCCAATTCTGGATTAGCACAAATTCAGCCACTAAATTTTTCGGATGGCAAAGAACATATCTGATCGGAATATTTAATCATAAGTGACAAGTTCATTGGTTTCTAGAACACTTTTGGTCAGAAAATTGTTCATTCAACGGTCGTTGTTGTTCAATAGAATTGGGCCAATTCTGGATTATCACAAATTCAGCCACTATATTTTTCGGATGGCAATGAACATATCTGATCGGAATATGTAATCAAAATTGCCAACTTCATTGGTTTCTAGAACACTTTTTGTCAGAAAATTGTTCATTCAACGGTCGTTGTTGTTCAATGGAATTGTCCCAATTCTGGATTAGCACAAATTCAGCCACTAAATTTTTCAGATGGCAATGAACATATCTGATTGGAATATGTAATCAGAAGTGCCAACTTCATTGGTTTCTAGAACACTTTTTGTCAGAAAATTATTCATTCAACGGTGGTTGTTGTTCAATGGAATTGGGCCAATTCTGGATTAGCACAAATTCAGCCACTAAATTTTTCGGATGGCAAAGAACATATCTGATCGGAATATTTAATCATAAGTGACAAGTTCATTGGTTTCTAGAACACTTTTTGTCAGAAAATTGTTCATTCAACGGTCGTTGTTGTTCGATAGAATTGGGCCAATTCTGGATTATCACAAATTCAGCCACTATATTTTTCGGATGGCAATGAACATATCTGATTGGAATATGTAATCATAAGTGCCAACTTCATTGGTTTCTAGAACACTTTTTGTCAGAAAATTGTTCATTCAACGGTCGTTGTTGCTCAATGGAATTGGGCCAATTCTGGATTAGCACAAATTCAGCCACTATATTTTTTGGATGGCAATGAACATATCTGATTGGAATATGCCATCAGAATTGCCAACTTCATTGGTTTCTAGAACACTTTTTGTCAGAAAATTGTTCATTCAACGGTCGTTGTTGTTCAATGGAATTGGGCCAATTCTGGATTAGCACAAATTCAGCCACTAAATTTTTCGGATGGTAATGCATATATCTGATTGGAATATGTAATCATAAGTGCCAACTTCATTGGTTTCTAGAACACTTTTTGTCAGAAAATTGTTCATTCAACGGTCGTTGTTGTTCAATGGAATTGGGCCAATTCTGGATTAGCACAAATTCAGCCACTAAATTTTTCAGATGGCAATGAACATATCTGATCGGAATATGTAATCATAAGTGCCAACTTCATTGGTTTCGAGAACACTTTTTGTCAGAAAATTGTCCATTCAACGGTCGTTGTTGCTCAATGGAATTGGGCCAATTCTGGATTAGCACAAATTCAGCCACTATATTTTTCGGACGGCAATGAACATATCTGATTGGAATATGTAATCAGAAGTGACAACTTCATTGGTTTCGAGAACACTTTTTGTCAGAAAATTGTCCATTCAACGGTCGTTGTTGCTCAATGGAATTGGGCCAATTCTGGATTAGCACAAATTCAGCCACTATATTTTTCAGACGGCAATGAACATATCTGATTGGAATATGTAATCAGAAGTGACAACTTCATTGGTTTCGAGAACACTTTTTGTCAGAAAATTGTCCATTCAACGGTCGTTGTTGCTCAATGGAATTGGGCCAATTCTGGATTAGCACAAATTCAGCCACTATATTTTTCGGACGGCAATGAACATATCTGATTGGAATATGTAATCAGAAGTGACAACTTCATTGGTTTCGAGAACACTTTTTGTCAGAAAATTGTTCATTCAACGGTCGTTGTTGTTCGATAGAATTGGGCCAATTCTGGATTATCACAAATTCAGCCACTATATTTTTCGGATGGCAATGAACATATCTGATTGGAATATGTAATCATAAGTGCCAACTTCATTGGTTTCTAGAACACTTTTTGTCAGAAAATTGTTCATTCAACGGTCGTTGTTGCTCAATGGAATTGGGCCAATTCTGGATTAGCACAAATTCAGCCACTATATTTTTTGGATGGCAATGAACATATCTGATTGGAATATGCCATCAGAATTGCCAACTTCATTGGTTTCTAGAACACTTTTTGTCAGAAAATTGTTCATTCAACGGTCGTTGTTGTTCAATGGAATTGGGCCAATTCTGGATTAGCACAAATTCAGCCACTAAATTTTTCGGATGGTAATGCATATATCTGATTGGAATATGTAATCATAAGTGCCAACTTCATTGGTTTCTAGAACACTTTTTGTCAGAAAATTGTTCATTCAACGGTCGTTGTTGTTCAATGGAATTGGGCCAATTCTGGATTAGCACAAATTCAGCCACTAAATTTTTCAGATGGCAATGAACATATCTGATCGGAATATGTAATCATAAGTGCCAACTTCATTGGTTTCGAGAACACTTTTTGTCAGAAAATTGTCCATTCAACGGTCGTTGTTGCTCAATGGAATTGGGCCAATTCTGGATTAGCACAAATTCAGCCACTATATTTTTCGGACGGCAATGAACATATCTGATTGGAATATGTAATCATAAGTGCCAACTTCATTGGTTTCGAGAACACTTTTTGCCAGAAAATTGTTCATTCAACGGTCGTTGTTGTTCAATGGAATTGGGCCAATTCTGGATTAGCACAAATTCAGCCACTAAATTTTTCAGATGGCAATGAACATATCTGATCGGAATATGTAATCATAAGTGCCAACTTCATTGGTTTCGAGAACACTTTTTGTCAGAAAATTGTCCATTCAACGGTCGTTGTTGTTCAATAGAATTGGGCCAATTCTGGATTATCACAAATTCAGCCACTATATTTTTCGGATGGCAATGAACATATCTGATTGGAATATGTAATCATAAGTGCCAACTTCATTGGTTTCTAGAACACTTTTTGTCAGAAAATTGTTCATTCAACGGTCGTTGTTGCTCAATGGAATTGGGCCAATTCTGGATTAGCACAAATTCAGCCACTATATTTTTTGGATGGCAATGAACATATCTGATTGGAATATGCCATCAGAATTGCCAACTTCATTGGTTTCTAGAACACTTTTTGTCAGAAAATTGTTCATTCAACGGTCGTTGTTGTTCAATGGAATTGGGCCAATTCTGGATTAGCACAAATTCAGCCACTAAATTTTTCGGATGGTAATGCATATATCTGATTGGAATATGTAATCATAAGTGCCAACTTCATTGGTTTCTAGAACACTTTTTGTCAGAAAATTGTTCATTCAACGGTCGTTGTTGTTCAATGGAATTGGGCCAATTCTGGATTAGCACAAATTCAGCCACTAAATTTTTCAGATGGCAATGAACATATCTGATCGGAATATGTAATCATAAGTGCCAAGTTCATTGGTTTCTAGAACACTTTTTGTCAGAAAATTGTCCATTCAACGGTCGTTGTTGCTCAATGGAATTGGGCCAATTCTGGATTAGCACAAATTCAGCCACTATATTTTTTGAATGGCAATGAACACATCTGATTGGAATATGTAATCAGAAGTGCCAACTTCATTGGTTTCAAGAACACTTTTTGTCAGAAAATTGTTCATTCAACTGTTGATGTTGTTCAATGGAATTGGGCCAATTCTGGTTAGCACAAATTCAGCCACTATATTTTTCGGATGGCAATGAAGATACCTGACAGGAATATACTATCTGAATTTCTTATGCCTTGGATTTTAGAACATTTTATTTCTATTGTTTTATTTGTTGTTCAACACAAATATTATTGAACGATATATCTCCGTTTTTTTAAATATAGTATCTTTCAGGGGCTGGTTTGGTTTTCCTCGAATTATGAATGAAAATTTATGAAAATTATATTTCTATGATAAGCATAAATTTTATCAGTTTAGCGGCCTTTAGAAAGTTTTAAAATTAGGCTTAAATTATTTCTGGTTTTTTTCTAGAAATCGGGTTTTATTTATTCCGTCTTTTAGGCGAAATTTTAAATTTTCTTTTCCCGTTTTTTCGGCTCCTGGACTAGCACTAATTTTTTCACGTGAGCACTAATTAGCACAAATTGGGCTTAATCGGTATGCAATGTTTCATTTTGAAATTCGAAAGTTTCCCTGCTGCAGTTACCCACGTACACCTAAACGCCCATGTCTGATTAATAATTGTTGAAATGCGTTTTTGTAGGTTTGTGTTTTTTTTGTATGCGGGTATCTCCATAGAGTCGGCAACTTCACCATGGTATCAGTTTAACCTATGAAGGAATAAGACGGAATGTTCACTCGGCTATTACCTCGCAATATATTAACCTCATAGAAGTGGAAAGAAGGTTCGTGCCAATCTCAGTAGGTAACGATTTTCAGCAAAAAATTTACTAAGAAATTTTCTTCTCTGGCGGTTTCCACAGTGAGTGGAAACTGGAGTATGGTGTGGAAACTATAAGAAAGGTGGCCTTAGTCCAGAGGAAGGACCTCCCGGATTCGGGCATGTAACTAATTTCATAAGACTTTCCTAAACTACTCATTCGGTATATTGTACAACTTTCTCATTTAGTTTTTATTAGAAATGTTGTTGTGTTTTCCTCCAAAAAAAAAACGCGTGTTACTTTTAACCCCCCATAACTACCCTCAAAGTGACCCCAGAAGGACGTTCAGAGTTCTAAATTAAAAATAATACCAATCAACTGCAATCGTTCAAAATCGAAATTCGCCCGAAAGGAACACCTGTGCAGAAGTTCATTCTTATATAACGTGTCCCATTAGGACTTCCTATTTTGAAATTTGAAAAAAAAAATTGAAAAGTGCTGACGTTTCTATTGTAAAAAAGAGGTTATGTATTTATTTATTTATATTGAAATAAGTCCACAAATTTGACTTGAAAAAAAAATACAAAATAAAATAAATCCGCGTTGCATTGGAAAATTTGAAATATTAAAGTAACAAGAAAAATCACTGAAAAATCTACTTTTAAAATTATCTTTAGTTAAACAAAAATCAAATAAATAATTTATTCTATTGAAACTCTTACACATCATCTTCACTGGTTCATTGTCGCCATAGTTGGTTCTGTGTCTATCTAAGTGGATGAAGTCATAACCTCTTAGTTGTCTACCAGGAACTGGTGCGTCGAATAAGTATGCACCCGCTTAAATATGGTGGTGGTCGCTGTATGTTTACGTGGTATGGTATAGATCATAATCATAAACCCATCCGTCTTTCCAGGTCAAGTAGCGTATACACTTCTTTTGAATTTTCTCAATACTTTGGATATGATCTTCGTAGAACGGACACCACACATTTGCACCATATTCCAGCATTTCCACATCAAAAATGTCACCCGTACAACGTTTGACTATACCGAGCATGGAGTTCGCTCTAGCGATACACAGCTCAATGTGCTTAGTAAAGCTCATGTTTTCAACGAAAGGAACACCCGTAGATCTTTACTTTCAACTACTACCTGAAGGAGTACACCATTTATCTTGTAGTCTTGTGTAACAGGGTTTGGGTTTTCTGTGAAATGATAGAGATTTGCACTTTCCAATATTGAGATTCAGATTTAAACTCGCGCAATAACGCTAGGTTGTTAATATCTTCCTGTAGTTTATTGGCATCGTCGACTGAGTCGATCGCCTTGTAGATTTTGAGGTCATCTGCGAACATCAGGATATTGGATTCCTTTATTGCTTCAGTAATACCATTAATGAATATTGTAAAAATCCAGAGGCAACGTGAGAGCCTTGTGGTACACCAGAAGTTGCTTGTATTCTATTCTACGTTTTACCTTCTATCTCAATATATTGGATTCCATTACTCAAATAAGATTTGAACCAGACTACAAACTGTCGAAAGATTTTGCAAAGTCGGTGTATATTACGTCAACTTGTTTGTTCTTCTCAATTTATTTAATAGAATAGCTAGTAAATACTATGAGATTTGTAGATACTCATCTTGTACCATGTTGATATTGTGATAAATACCGCGGAAGCACTGCTTTGAATGAGTTGCATGTTACTATTATAGATGCAATACCTCTGTAGCAAAAAACATCATTTCTAGATCCCGTTTTGAAAATAGGCGTCACTCTAGTTATGTTCCACTATTGTGGAAAAGTTGAAAGTTTTAATGACTGATTGAACAAAATGCTTAGAGGAATTGCCAAATTTTTAGAATTTTTTTAAAAATGAAAAAATCTTCTTCGAATCCTACCAATGCTCGCTGGATGTCTTCTGACTCGATGTGTGGAGTATCAATGTCCTCTGCTGTATAAACAGATTGGAAAAACTCAGCAAACATGTTGGTTATGCTGTGTGGATTACAAGACTTTTGATCATTAAATTCTATCCAGGCTGGGTAACCATCAGTTTCGCGTTTGGTTTTAAAAAAATTCCAAAAGTTTCGCAGTGCAGTGAATTTCTGTTTACTATCATCCTGGGAACATAATTTGAGGTTTTCTTTATAAGCCTTGTCTTTTTTGTTTTTAAGACTGACAAGTTGATACTCATGGAATTCCACACTCGGCGCTTATTGTTCCGATGATTTTTTGAATTATGAAAGAATTAAGTGAATTTGGCCAAAGACGCCTCCACGTGTAGCGCCATATCGCCAATCACAACATGCAAATGTTTTGTTTAGGCACCATTCTAAGTGAAAAACACTAAATTCCACACTCGGCACACATTGTTCCGAAGATTTTCTGAATTAAAATTTTTCTGACCTTAAAATTATTTTTAAAACGTATTACTTAAACTTATTATTGTAGTATTGTGATTCTCAATATTTTTTGTTTATTTTTAATTATTTTAATTAAACCACGTATTTCGAATTCCAAACTTTTTTCTTTTCCAGCTACATTTTTTGATATTTTGTGTATCTACACTTTTTGAGTCTACACTTTTCGTTAAAATGTGTAGCTACACTTTTCATTAACGTTATGTACTTCACACCGATGATAGGTTTCCGTTTTTAGTGTACACTTCAACTACTCGGGCTTTATTATCTTTTCCTGGAATAATTGAAATAATTCTCCCTAGCAGCCATCTTATAGAGGGCACATTTTCATCCACTAAAATTACGATATCATTTATTCTCATGTTAGGAACTTCCTGTTTCCACTTATTTCTTATTTGAAGCGTGTGCAAATACTCAATTGAATAAGGATCCCAAAACGAATCAACCATTTTTGTTACTCTTTGCCATTTGGAAAGGGAGTTATCGGGCACGTCCTTTAATGTTGGTTCATAAAATTTTGAATTTGGACCCCGGTTAAAAAATGATTAAGAGTTAAATGTTCGGTGTCATTAGGATTATTTGATAAACATGTCAGAAGTCGAGCGTTAAGAAATCCTTCAATTTGAACCGTGAGTGTCTGAAACTCTTCCCATGTTAGAACTTTATCCTTTGTGACTCGTCTAAGATGGGGTTTGAAAGATTTTATTGAGGCTTCCCAAAATTCGAGGGGGAATGAAATACCAGGTAATATGTTCAGTTGCACAAAAGGAAGTAATTTTATTTTGTTCATTCTGCGGAAAAAAATCACTTTGCAACTTTTTTAGTTCTTTATTCGCACCACTAAAATTTGTTGCATTGTCGGACCAAATACTGTCAACCTTACCACGACGAGAAAGAAATCTTTTGTGACATGTTATAAACTCGATGATCGATTTTTGAATTAAAAAAAGAGCCACATAAATCTACGCCTGTGTTAAGGAATGGTTTTGTCTGTGCAACTCTGTTATTTGCTTTAAAATTAATGGATTGGTTCGTGCACAAATTACTCAAATTCGTACGGTTTGTTTTGCTTTATTTTTACCATGGATGGACCAAAATCTTCGCCGAACCAACGATAAAAAGAGTTGAAGACCTGTGTGACCCGGTTTTTTATGTTCGTGTTCGCACAAAAGGTTAACCAAGTCATGATTAGCTGGTAAAAGCATCTAATGTTTTGAGTCATAATTTATGTTTATATTTTTTAATCTCCCTCCAACTCTTACTAGTCCATAGTTAACTCGGTATTTTCTGCTGTATTCCTTTTACATTTATTCGCAAAACGCAAATAATACGCCCAAACCCGAATAAGCTTATTAACTGAGCTGTACCGTTTAAACATCAAAGATCCTGTAAGAACTTTGCGATAGTGATTGTTTGTGCTTAAACTTGCAAAAACATCGAATTTTGCAGATTTAAGGTCAAGATTTGTTGGACAATCTTTTGTGTTAAAGATAGGAGTTTCATCAATTATTTCTTAGATTTGGATTATATTGAGATGGGATATGACGCCATGTACAATTAATAGTGTGTTGCTGTATGTCACTAACTCTGTTGGCTACAAAAGTCTTTAATTTGTGCGGTGGTGTGGCTATCCAATACAAAGTAATTGATGAATCGGTCCACAGAATAACATCTTGAAAATTCATATTTAAAGATTCAATTGTTGTTGTGATTACTTTTGATAAAAGCAACGCTGCAGATAGCTCTAGATGTGGCAGTGTAATAGTTTTTAAGGGGGCGACCCTCATTGTCCTTAAATATAAGCAAGCACTGTATACTTTCTCGGATGCGTCGGCGAATTGTGCAATTATGTTCGTTTTAATATTACGTTTTATGCTCAGAAACATCACGGTAATTTAATTTGGGTTATTGCAGGCAGGTAAATTGTTACGAAAGAACGTCCATACTTCCTCAATTTCAGTGGAATTCATATTGCGACAAAATATGAGGCCCGCGTTGCAATATACACTAGCTGGTTTTCGAATGTCATCTATTACCGACTTAGTAAATCAGTGTATAGAAATAGTTGATACTTGGGAACGGTTAGCTGCTGTACAAAGCCCTCGAGGCTATGTAAATGTAAATGAGCTCTCACAATTTTCCCCTTATCAATACGGGTGTTTTCAGTCATCTGACGGTCCTTACCAAACACAGATTCCGTCTACAAACCCTTTATGGGATTATATCCATACCTCGTAAACGAGATTTGTGGTATTAATACAATAGTGGGTGTTGTTTTAAGTGCTCCAGTAATGAGCAAACAGGCTGCTCTCTGCATCTTCCCCATCATGTTCCTGTATGATAATTTCTCCAGAGCTGGCCACCATACACTCACACCATACAGCAGTACGGGCCTTACTATTGCCGTGTATTTTTGCAAGAGTAGCTCTGTTTTAGATGGGTTGATCCCCAATCCGCATCTGCTGGCCTAACCCGCAGTGATTGATATCGCATCCCTGATTGTACCCAGGAGCTTAACCGAGACAACTAGCGCTACGTCATCGGCATAAGCAACCACACCTATTCCTTTCCTCCCTCCAGTTCAAATAGTAGTCCGTTGATTACAACAACAGCGATTTAATATTACTTTCGAATGATTTTAAATGTTTAAAAAGACAGGACAAAATATTAATTCCGCCATGGACTCGTTCTGCCTCATGCCACATCTAGCAATTAGGATATTTTGTAGTACAAGCGTGCGGTTTTTCAGATTGTAACTGTAAGTGCAGAGCTGTTTTTTATAAAAATCGATCGTGGTGTGCAGGTATGGCGTAGGCAGGCAGTGTTGTAAGTCAAAAGCATATGTGAGCATGAGCTATTTGTTTACGAAAATAGGACAAATTGGAATGTAAGTAAATCAACCAATTTTCTTTTGAAAATTTGTTGAAGAGTGTAAATTTTCCGCGGTGATTCGCAAACTGTACATCGGGCGGATCATGCAATTTTCTTTTTCATGATGCTTTTAATCCTTTGACTGTTTATGTCGAGTATACTCGTCAGAATGAATGTGAAAATATGTGAAAATTTTTCGCATAATGTCGAGTATACTCGTCATTCGTATTATTATTCAACGAGGAGGAAAAAATTTATCGAACAAAATTAAACAGTTAAAAGCTTAAAAAAACCTCTCTTTTTCCAAAGGGCCAATACATGTTTGTATTCAACCTATTTCTTGGGCCTACTGAAGACTTTTGAAGTTTTGAGTTTTTTATCTCATCGATATTCATCGGTATTATATGTACATGACGCCATGCACAAGATTCGCTATTCGTAAGATGCAAGAGACCAGTACTGGTCAAATAACTGATTCTGTTGCCCACTACCACCAACAATCCTTTACGAATCATATAGAAGTTTTTCTCCGCTTTGAATAGTGATCAACTGTAATAATGTGATTATCCGCTCTTTCAAAATAATTCGTTTTTTTTCGGTAAGACGGTGAAGCCTTCGAAAGAAAATTCACACCATGAATCTCTTTGGTGCTGGCCAATTGATTAATAATGCTAACTTCTTTGAGTTGCGCTATTATTTGGAATTATGTGCCCCAAAAGTTAACTTCGTGCCTAAACATTTCGTTGGACGCGATTTCGTGCAACGACAGTTTATTTTGTATAATTTAGCGGCCTGTTGGTGGTCTTTCTGTTAGTGTTAGATGGTGCATTTTTTTATTCTGGCGTTGGAATCCATCGATTTCGTATGTAGATCGCTGGGTAAGAGATTTGCTTCCACATTACGCTTTCGAGTTCGATTCTCGCCGATTCTCACAAGAATGTGTTCGTTTAGATTTAAGACTTTTTAACACGTTTAGATTTAAGTACGTATCTTGCTTATTCCTTGCACGTTTCGTATTTGAGGATCAATTCATTCATTTCTCATTTTGGTTTGCCACAATGGTCATCTTAGCGACTAATAATCTTTTAAAGCGACATGAATCAAACGATAACAGAATCGATGAGCATTTCTTGCACTCTCCCCATTTTCCAATGTGCAGGTAACAGGCCTACTTGATTTAATGATGACACATTTTTCTTGTTAGTTAGTTCTTGGCTGATTTCCGCGTCAATTTGATTTTATGTTACAACTGAAGGGGAGCAATGGACTATCAGACTGTCAACTCATTCTTACTTATCAGGAAATGTGCACGTGGTGGAATCTAATAAAAGTTACTATCGTTTGTCTCCCATATCCCACCGAAAACAGGTGCAGTTGAAGGTAGGCAGTATTGGTTGTATCATGCTGTTATAATAACTCGGCTGTTTAGGGTTTTAGGATTGTAATTTGTCTACCTTGCAGTTTTAATATTGATCGGCGTGGATAAAGTTTCCACTTTATTATTTAGTGGAATTGTACCGGCATAACCAACCTCGAGTTTTCTGAATTACTGGAGATTAGTTACGCAAAATTATTTGGTTGGAGGGTTTCTGTTCAAATCTGAAGCCACATTCTGTTGCTCCAAACTGTTATTTTCGCTAACGTGCTGTATTGGGGAATCCTTGTGCGAACGTATCAAGACCACGCATCAGCATTTTAGGTTCAATTTTTATCGTGTTGCCATATCGTGATTTGTGATTGAAGCTATTTATCTTGTTGCTAAATCCGCTGGGTTTTTATCAGTTGCTACGTAATTCCACGATAACCAAGAATAAATTTTAGTCCTTGTTTTGTCATTTCTTGGCCATCTCTGTACTATTTTGAAGTCGCTTGATGGACTTATTTTTAATTCGTAGTAGTATACGTTATTTGTATTTTGTTAGAGCGACTCTAGTTGTTACTACCAGTGTGTTCCACAGCTCTAAAGACGTGTTACGAACCATTAAAAAAATTACCAACTAACTAACCCAACAGAATCACACAATTTCGATAAGTCAAGAATTCCTCGTGCTCGGAGACGTAATATTTCAGCTGAAGTTCACCCACATTTTTGCTATTTTGTGCTTTCTGCAAGTCCTGCCATCTATTGTCGAATGTTTCAATAAATCATCTTTTAAAAATGTGTCTCCATAAAGTCATCTGGCCATCCGTTGTCAGTTTCATTTAGGTTTACTGTCTTGGATATTGACAAACTGCTAGATAAGCTTCAGCATTCGATTTTAATTGCTCAGAACTATGTTGTCGAATTTATTCTGTTCTGATAAACATCTACACGACAACGTCGAACCGAAATAGGTCTTCCCATTGAAGAGGCCTTTCTTGTTAAATCATTTAAAACTGACTGGTTAGCGCCACTTCCTATGCAATTGGGTTAAAAGACAAATAAACTTCCGTCTTACTCAATTGATGGTTAGTTCATACCAATTATTGATAGATGTCTCTAATGTTCATAAAGCAAAAAGTACTTGATATTTAGTTCCAAACGACAATATTTATCCAATTTACACGACTGAAATGACCTAACAATCAATTTTGGTAGTCGGACATCGAAACTTACTTGGTATTCCTGGGAGCACAATATTGTGCCAAATATTTCAGAAATATCTTGGATTCGTGGTTCGCATTATCGTAGCAATGTGATGTCGAACTCAAAATCCAAATTACTATCGAATTCACTTTTTTTGCGCCTTACCTGAGATAATTGCGTTGGTTTTCTCTGCTAGTGAGCTGACTGAAAGACCGGGCTCAATCCGTTGCTAACGCCGCAGTTAATTCGAGAGTAATCAGGGGGTTTGAAATCAATAAGGTTGTCGATTTTTCGTCGCATCGTATCCATTCCCCGGCTCTATCTCATACAGTTTGCCGAGGAAGTAGAATCCCTAACGCCTTGAGTCATGAACCATGATGGATTGTTTCCTCTGAAGATCATTAGTAGTTCCTCTGAAGTAAATTTGTACTTATAAAACCCTTAAATCGCCCTGTGCCATCATATCCGCAGCTTGTTTATTTGCTGAAATTTTATTTTCCGGCCCTTAAAATGAACAAACGATCGTTACGATCTAAGCACGATCATATATCATCATACCATCACCACGATCTTCTCGAGGCTTATTTCATAAATTTATTCCCATTACTTATACATAAAATACATCTTCTTCTACGATCTTCTTTATCGATCGTCACGACGAACCAAAAAAATTATTCAACATATGATCACTAGTTGTGAGTGCGACATTTAGAAAAGTTCATGACATTAATTAAGAAAAGCACGAATTCATATAAAAAATATCTTAAGATGAGATCACGATTATTAATTATCTTATGATCTCGATCATTTTATTGCTGTACTTGTAATGTAATTTATAGAGAGAAAGATCAATAATACTTCCGGGGCGTCTTATCATCGTACACCAAAAAATTGATAAGAAATTCATCTTTAAATATTTATGTATGTAAATAAATTTTAGTATAAATTTGAGATGTGGAACTAAAACACGTAAATGGATCCAAGATGTGATCTGTATATAATTCTTGTATTTAATGCATACATTCTTATCGCCCTGGTTCTTTATATCGTATGATGATGCATTTTATTAATCTTTGTACATTTTTAATCAAATTTTAATTTTATTATTATTTTTTTTAGTTATCTGAAATGACGGTCGACCTAGCTGAAGAACATTCGGCCTCAAATATGACGGGCGAACGTCTTGAAGCCGAAACCGCCGAACGTTTAAAACTGGAGAAGGAACTGCAAGAGCAACAAAATAAAATACGTAATCTACAGGAGACCTCAGAAAAATTGGAAATGGAACTGATTTGTGCGAAATCCGATTTGAATGGGATATCCGAGGATGAGGATGGTGATTTGGATGAAAATGGTTCGGGTGGTGTATACAAATTGAAATACGAACGGGTTGCGCGTGAATTAGAATTTACTAAGCGTCGTCTGCAAACACAGCACGAACATGATTTGGAACAGTTGGTCGGTTTAAAAAAACAATTGGAGAAAAAATTATCGGACGCGTACGAAGAGGTTGAGGAGCAGCGACAAGTGGTTGGACAGTGGAAACGGAAAACTCAAAAAATGACAAACGAGATGAATGATTTGCGTATGCTTTTGGAAGAACAAAATAGCCGAAATAATTTGTTGGAGAAGAAACAACGGAAATTTGATTCGGAATGTCAGAATTTACAGGTAACATGTTAATATAGGACTACTAAAACAGGAGCTTAATATATATTTATAAATATTCTTTGCAGGATCAAATTCGTCACGAGAAATTGGCAAAAGAACGTCTGGGCCGGGAGAAAGATGTCCTTGTTGCTGAAAAATTCACTTTGGAACAAAATCTAGCCGTAAGTTGCAACACAATCGCCGATAATTTCGTTCACTTACCTCATTCGCGATAAGGATGTAAAATTGACTATGTTGTGTCGTTAATTAATTGATAACAGTTTTTACACGAGATACTCGAAATTACGTCCGCCCCTCATTTATTTGGGCCCCATTCATAATTTTATCGTGCGATATTCGATAACAAAAACTATAAACACAAACTCTGATTGTTATATTTTGTAGGCAAACAGATAACGTTCACTGTTTTATATAATTTTTGTTATGCATGGAATTCCTCTGTGCCCCATCATATAACCAGTTGTTGTTTTTGAGTCATGCTTCTGTGCAACATCGTGCAATCCTATGCAACATTTAGTTTTTTTTAACTTTTAGATCACGATTTTGTGCCCACGTTGCGATGTCCAAAATTGAAACGTTTATTGGTCAAACCGCCTTTATACTTGTACAACAACTCTTCGTTGCTATTTTGGCATTTAGCTGCTAATAACCGATATCAAAGAAAACCAAAAAATGTGTTTAGATTATCTTATCGATTGTTTGCTTGCTTACACACATATGTTTGTGACACTCGTGTGTCTCTCTTGTTGCGCGCTCCGATATATTTTCATTTTAAAGTAAATTGTTTCGCTCTCTGAACTACGCGCCTAGCATACAATAATTTTTTTAGTCTTGGTTGACGTTCAACAACATGAATATTGTGTCCGGTTTGTGATCGAATTGAAAATTATTATTATTTTGTGTATTTTAGGACACTCGTCTTGATCTAGAACTCAAGGAGGAGAAGTTGGCGGCACTACAAAGAGATATGGAAGAAATTACGTTTAGTGGCGGCACTGAAGAAGAAATTGCTCAGTTGAAACGCCAAAAAATGGATTTAGAACGGCGTACAAAAGAGCAGGAAGAGGAATTGGACGAAATGGCTGGACAGGTTCAAGTAAGTTAAAATTCTTAGCTGAGTAATTTGTTAAATCTATTATTAAACTGTTTTATTTTTAGTTATTGGAACAAGCAAAGCTACGCCTTGAAATGTCATTGGAAACAATGCGTAAAGATGCCCGCCGTGAAGCTCAACAACGTGACGATGAATTAGAAGAAGCACGAGGTAATTCGTACAAGAAAATCAAAAGTCTTGAATGCCAATTGGAGACGGAACACGAAGAACGAACGCTATTGGTGCGCGAGAAGCATGAACTAGAGCGACGTTTAGCCGCACTTGAGGAACAGGATCGTGCCGATCGTGCATCCGAAGAGCAAACAATACAAAAATTAAAACGTGACCTGAGAAAATACAAAGCATTACTACGCGATTCACAAACACAGCTCGAACGACTCAAAGCTGAATCGCCTGGCAAAGCAATAATTCGACAACTACGCAATCAGCTAGAAGACGCGGAGGCAACACGTACTATGGCAGTTAAAGCACGTCAAACAGCCGAGGCAGAGCTAAGCGATCTACAATTGATGTACGAGGAAGCGCAACGGGTTCGTACCGATGCTGAAGAGCGTGCAGTTGCTGCACAACGAGATCGTGTCGAGCTCCAAGCTCAAATCGAAGAAAACGAAGAAGAAATGTCCGAACTGATGAAAAAATATTCGGCATCAGTGAAGCAGCTAAACACAGAACACATTGCCGCATCCGAATACGAACTAAAATTATCTGCACTAGAGACTGAGAAAAATCAATTAAAGGAACAGATCGCCGAGCTCCAAACTCGGTTAGAAAATGTTGAAAATATGGCAGATCCATCGACAAATGCACACTCGAAACGGTTAGAATTACGGGCACGCGAATTAGAATCACGCCTCGAATTAGAGCAGGCGACAAAAGCACGTATCGAAAATCAATGCAGCCGACACAAGGATGCACTCGATAAAGTCCAGCACGAAATCATTCAAACTAAAACCAAGGAGATGCATACAAATGAAGCCCTTAAAAAATCACAAAAGAATTTGCGCGAGCTACGTGAAGAATTCCATGTCATATCGAATCGGGAGCAGGAGTCGATAACGCGCCGCAAAGATTTAGAGAAAAAAATTGAAACGTCCGAATCCGAGTTGGCATCGGTGCGAAACGATCTCCGTTTAGCATTGCAGCGTATCGCTGATTTGCAATCGGCGATGGAGGAGGGTGATACGGATCCGACCGAGAGTGAAAACGATACAGACAGTTCGGATGAATCGTTTGCGGATCTCGAGCAACGTCTTAAACCAATCAAACCACTAAAAACGATAAAGGAGACGAATGGATTTGCGGCCGAGACAAAAGTACTACTGCGCGAGGGAAAAAGTGACAATAGTCCGAGGTAAGTGTGCACCCCAAATCTATACCGAGTTCCCAGTAAAAATTTTCGGCCGATCGTGATCAAAATTTGTTTCTCATTTCATGCCAAACATTTAACACTTTGCCTCAAATCATCTAACACAAACTTTTTTTTGTTTTAATCTTTTTTTTCTCTGTCTCTGCAATCGCTGTGTGTAATTATTACAAAAACCAAGTTTCTTTCCATTTTAGAATTACAGTGACCACATCATCAACGGGATCGATGGCCGGCGGTGGAGATAACAAGGGGCGTCATAGCAATGGTGATACATCATATGCGTAGAATAAAAGTAAACCGAATAAATTAATATAAATTATTTAAATTAAATTATAATTATAAATAATAAAATATAATCAATTTTATGTATATTTTAATTTTAAACTTTTTACTTTTTATTATTATTGTTATTTAGAATTACAACAAATTTAATCAAATTAAAACGATAAATATTAAATCGCTTTCCAAGTAAAATACAAAAAATACATAATATAATTTGAAAGCGGCCTTAATACTACAAACAAATATTTAGCAGTGTAACATATAAAAATAAAGAATAAAACACCATAAACTTACGCCATCGTCTACTAGATGGCAACCATATTTATAAATCTACTATTCCCCATATATTCGTTATTTTATTACAGATCAAAATTTAATAATAAATATACAAACATAATATATAAAGCAATAATTATTAATTAATTAAATAAATAATATAAACGCTTTTATAAAATATTTAAAAATATATTTTGTAACATATCAGTTCCAAACTACATTTTTTTGTTTTCTGTTGGTTTAGATAAAAATTAAATATGCAGCGTGGATCGTTCACGACGTGCACTTCCAATACTTATTATTCTTCTGTTTTGTTAATTTTTATTTATGAATATTAAATACACACAGATTAATAGTTTTTGTAAATTATATTATATTTTCTAGTTATAAAAATACATTTATATAATTTTAATTACCTAATATACTTTGTATGGCCAAATAATATTAAACAGCAACAACAATCCAGATAAGTTGTATTCTTAAAATATTTGAAATAAAAACAAATTAAAAATATAACATGAACAATTTAATCAAAAATATAAAATGCCTAAAATGTATTTGGTGGTGTTTGAATTTATGTAAGGACACAATATATTTGGACACGGGCTCCAGAACTGCGATTCCGGAACTATACTCACGCAAGCAAAGTTAAGTACAAAAATATTCAGTTTATATCGATCATCATTATGTTGTTATCTCTCTCACAGATTGTTTACATTTTATGGGGGGTTTCAACAAATTACAATTCTCCTGCGACGTAGACCGGCTTGTTGTGGTACACCAAAATGTTAATCGACTGGGAAATCGGCGAGATCTGCGTTTCTGGAAGGTGAGAAGTGTATTCTTAACATGGCCGATAATGACAGCAAAGGTTTAAAGCAATTGGAATTCCAAATTTCGAGGGCCAAGCAATAAATTTCGTGCTAGCACTTTAACAAGTAAGGGACAATTTTGAGCCGAGGCCACCATAAATGGAGATTTCTTTTCTATAACTTTACATGGCGTACACTACAACCGTCCTCCTAAGATAATATTTTGGGTGTGAAATAGTGAAATTGCTCTACAAATGAAAATGGTCATCTTTCTTTCCAAGAAGACCATAGCTACTCGAAAGCGAAATCGTAAGGAAACAAATCAATGAATGGATAATTGGACGAAACTATTTTGTCTAAAAAAATATGACGAAAAGGATTTGCATTGATTACCGTGAAGGGCAAATTACCAACGCCGCTAGTAGAGGATCAAAGAGACGAGCTCAGGGGGGCAAATACCTTTCCATCGAAAATTGGTTATTTTACCTCAATAAAATATTCTGCATTTTTCGCTCCATTCGGGTAATACGAGTTTTTAAGAGCGCCATTAAGTCTTGGTAATTCTCTGGCGGTTCTCAACGCTTCGTCAACAGTATATTTCGGAACTTGTGTATCGATAAAGTTGGCTGCGTGTACATGGACGTCTTAATCATACCGTAGCAACGAGTGAGAGGGAAACGGTAAACAAACTCAAAGAACTGTTAGAATTACCCGAGCCAAATAGATACCTCCCCTTCTCATGGATGCTTGCAGCCAATCTTTCTCCTCAGCAATAAGAACTCGAACAACTCGCGATTGTGACCACACTTAAAAAATTTCGAGTTTATTTGCTAGGACTGCAATATCGATTGGGCTGCGGTCAAGGGTACTATGGAACGGAAAGCACTGGCAGTACGTATTGCGAGTTGGCTCAATTTGTTCAATTTGGACTACGGAAAACAAAAGAACTAGTGCGAAACGATTTTTTATTCCAAACTTAACCAAATTTATGTGCTTTATCCGGAATGGCGTGGAATGTATCCTATTTAATCGAAAAGGAGGAAAACAGGACGGTCAACTTAATCCAATTCCAAAAGGTGTTGTGCCACTTTATACGGTGTAATAATAGCTGCGTTTCTCGATGCTTGATGTGATCCGGTTCAGTTCATCTTTCATGAAACTACGCAAAGGCGCTTAGCTCAGCGTAGGTTGGTCTATCAAGGGTTGGTAATTTGGTGACATCTAGATTTAGACATTAGCATTAGTTTTCTAACAATTTTGCTTTATAACAGATTATAACAGCTTAGTCTGGAACAGAACCGAATGTTCGTTTGCGGTGCGCGATAGTTTAAATGCGAAAGTGAACCGTGCGAATAAAATAGTGATGTGATTGAAAATAATAGTAAATAAATATTTGTGGAAATACTTGTTGTTGTGTTTTAGTGAGGGTGGATAAAAGCGGAAAAATTATATATCGGGCTTATTCCGATAGTTAAACCTATTAGGAGCCGTCTGCAGAAACTCTAGTAATATCTTTTCAGATAGAGAATGCAGCTTTATTTTTGTGGAATTACAAACTTTTTGTTAAGCGGAAAATATCAAACTCTCGATAGTAACAACAGTGGTCTATACATGATGCGGCCAGATCGGATGTCGCCAATTGAACTTCTAATTGGCGTTAAGATGAACAATTCACAATATCTTCAAAACGATGAAAGAGGGAAGCTCGGAGAAAATCAAAGGAAAGTAAATTAAAAATAAAACAAGAAACAGGCGTTGTTTTACATGCAACCTCAGTTTTGAGCAGATCTCAAACTACAACCGAAATTTTTGGGATTGGAGGTTGTAGGAGTGATACCTTGCATATGCACGATTAAAGCTAGTCCCCATGTACTTTAAATACCAGACCAAGAAGCTGTGCTGAAAAGCTTAAAGAAAGCTCAACGAGGTTCGGTTGGCGGAAAAACGAAGAACGATAACGAAATGCTTCAAAGGGCTAAAAACTGCCGGAATACTGGATACCAACGGAATCATGTGAGGTTGACGACTTACACTGAACAATGGTAACTCTACAAAAAGGCTGTAGATAGACAGCTTTTTAGTTGTGGCATGGAACCAAACGATAGATCATCGCTAGGAAGGCTTTCCTTTGTAGTCTAGGACACGGTCTTGAATCCCACGGGAATCTAGCGTCGATATCCTGTCCTAAAGAAGTAAACTTCTTTATTTGCAGCTTAAAGTGTTAAAATTCTGCATATTGACTCCCTTGCCTATTATATTACCTTCATTGTAAATGTTGCAAAATTGAATTAATCAAAAAATTAGAAAATTTCGCCAATGACCTTTAATGCGACGAAATCGTAACACAATTGAAGGTTCAACTCGATATGAGCATTAGCATGCGCTAATGATAGCATGCGCACGCATCGTAAATAAATTTTACAGTGACAATATTGTACCGCACACAAACTTTAACCATAAACTATTGTTTCCAAAGAGCATTCTTCCATTTCGTTTAACAGACAATGGTTTTGTCACTGTGTTTTATAATAATGCATGATTAATATTTTTATTATACTCGCATAATACAGATTCATACGTTATAATTTTTGTAGTTTATAAAGAACAAAATCATGCAATTTGGGTAATTGTTTATATGGCATCATTTAAATCTGTGTGAGGAATTCGGTGTTTCACTTTCAGTTTCCCGATTTAACAAAATTGTAAAGTTTTATGAAAATGACAACTTGATCCACCGATATAATCTACATTTGAATTTGAGACATGTTTTGCTTCCAGTCGAAACACCGCGCTTCCAACACATAATTTGCTCAATATTTCTTCGTGAACGTGATGCCCTAATGGTCATACATCGAATTCCACTCAATTTAGCAAACAAAATTTTTCAACGTTTTTTGTCAAATTTGCCTGATGGTTAGCCTTACTGATTTTTGAGACCCAAAATTGTTTGTCTTAGATCTTAAAACTTCTGATCATTTGCGAACTAATCGTAAATCCCGAAACGATTTACGCTTACATTGGGCTAGTATATTGCATCGTTTGGCTTTAATCTACATTTGAATTTGAGACATGTTTTGCTTCCAGTCGAAACACCGCGCTTCCAACACATAATTTGCTCAATATTTCTTCGTGAACGTGATGCCCTAATGGTCATACATCGAATTCCATTCAATTTAGCAAACAAAAATTTTCAACGATTTCTGTCAAATTTGCCTGATGGTTAGCCTTACTGATTTTTGAGACCCAAATTTGTCTTAGATCTTGAAACTTCTGATCATTTGCGAACTAATCGTAAATCCCGAAACGATTTACGCTTACATTGGGCTAGTATATTGCATCGTTTCGCTTTAATCTACATTTGAATTTGAGACATGTTTTACTTCCAGTCGAAACACCGCGCTTCCAACACATAATTTGCTCAATATTTCTTCGTGAACGTGATGCCCTAATGGTCATACATCGAATTCCATTCAATTTAGCAAACAAAAAATTTCAACGATTTCTGTCAAATTTGCCTGATGGTTAGCCTTACTGATTTTTGAGACCCAAAATTTTTTGTCTTAGATCTTGAAACTTCTGATCATTTGCGAACTAATCGTAAATCCCGAAACGATTTACGCTTACATTGGGCTAGTATATTGCATCGTTTGGCTTTAATCTACATTTGAATTTGAGACATGTTTTATTTCCAGTCGAAACACCGCGCTTCCAACACATAATTTGCTCAATATTTCTTCGTGAACGTGATGCCCTAATGGTCATACATCGAATTCCACTCAATTAAGCAAACAACAATTTTCAACGATTTTTGTCAAATTTGCCTGATGGGTAGCCTTACTGATTTTTGAGACCCAAAATTTTTTGTCTTAGATCTTAAAACTTCTGATCATTTGCGAAATAATCGGAAATCCCGAGACGATTTACGCTTAAATTGGGCTAGTATATTGCATCGTTTCGCTTTAATCTACATTTGAATTTGAGACATGTTTTGCTTCCAGTCGAAACACCGCGCTTCCAACACATAATTTGCTCAATATTTCTTCGTGAACGTGATGCCCTAATGGTCATACATCGAATTCCACTCAATTTAGCAAACAAAATTTTTCAACGTTTTTTGTCAAATTTGCCTGATGGTTAGCCTTACTGATTTTTGAGACCCAAAATTGTTTGTCTTAGATCTTAAAACTTCTGATCATTTGCGAACTAATCGTAAATCCCGAAACGATTTACGCTTACATTGGGCTAGTATATTGCATCGTTTGGCTTTAATCTACATTTGAATTTGAGACATGTTTTGCTTCCAGTCGAAACACCGCGCTTCCAACACATAATTTGCTCAATATTTCTTCGTGAACGTGATGCCCTAATGGTCATACATCGAATTCCATTCAATTTAGCAAACAAAAATTTTCAACGATTTCTGTCAAATTTGCCTGATGGTTAGCCTTACTGATTTTTGAGACCCAAATTTGTCTTAGATCTTGAAACTTCTGATCATTTGCGAACTAATCGTAAATCCCGAAACGATTTACGCTTACATTGGGCTAGTATATTGCATCGTTTCGCTTTAATCTACATTTGAATTTGAGACATGTTTTACTTCCAGTCGAAACACCGCGCTTCCAACACATAATTTGCTCAATATTTCTTCGTGAACGTGATGCCCTAATGGTCATACATCGAATTCCATTCAATTTAGCAAACAAAAAATTTCAACGATTTCTGTCAAATTTGCCTGATGGTTAGCCTTACTGATTTTTGAGACCCAAAATTTTTTGTCTTAGATCTTGAAACTTCTGATCATTTGCGAACTAATCGTAAATCCCGAAACGATTTACGCTTACATTGGGCTAGTATATTGCATCGTTTGGCTTTAATCTACATTTGAATTTGAGACATGTTTTATTTCCAGTCGAAACACCGCGCTTCCAACACATAATTTGCTCAATATTTCTTCGTGAACGTGATGCCCTAATGGTCATACATCGAATTCCACTCAATTAAGCAAACAACAATTTTCAACGATTTTTGTCAAATTTGCCTGATGGGTAGCCTTACTGATTTTTGAGACCCAAAATTTTTTGTCTTAGATCTTAAAACTTCTGATCATTTGCGAAATAATCGGAAATCCCGAGACGATTTACGCTTAAATTGGGCTAGTATATTGCATCGTTTCGCTTTAATCTACATTTGAATTTGAGACATGTTTTGCTTCCAGTCGAAACACCGCGCTTCCAACACATAATTTGCTCAATATTTCTTCGTGAACGTGATGCCCTAATGGTCATACATCGAATTCCACTCAATTTAGCAAACAAAATTTTTCAACGTTTTTTGTCAAATTTGCCTGATGGTTAGCCTTACTGATTTTTGAGGCCCAAAATTGTTTGTCTTAGATCTTAAAACTTCTGATCATTTGCGAACTAATCGTAAATCCCGAAACGATTTACGCTTAAATTGGGCTAGTATATTGGATCGTTTCGCTTTAATCTACATTTGAATTTGAGACATGTTTTGCTTCCAGTCGAAACACCGCGCTTCCAACACATAATTTGCTCAATATTTCTTCGTGAACGTGATGCCCTAATGGTCACACATCGAATTCCACTCAATTTAGCAAACAAAAATTTTCAACGATTTTTGTCAAATTTGCCTGATGGTTAGCCTTACTGATTTTTGAGACCCAAAATTTTTTGTCTTAGATCTTAAAACTTCTGATCATTTGCGAAATAATCGTAAATCCCGAGACGATTTACGCTTAAATTGGGCTAGTATATTGCATCGTTTGGCTTTAATCTACATTTGAATTTGAGACATGTTTTACTTCCAGTCGAAACACCGCGCTTCCAACACATAATTTGCTCAATATTTCTTCGTGAACGTGATGCCCTAATGGTCATACATCGAATTCCACTCAATTTAGCAAACAAAATTTTCAACGATTTTTGTCAAATTTGCCTGATGGTTGTTAGCCTTACTGATTTTTGAGACCCAAAATTTTTTGTCTTAGATCTTAAAACTTCTGATCATTTGCGAAATAATCGGAAATCCCGAGACGATTTACGCTTAAATTGGGCTAGTATATTGCATCGTTTCGCTTTAATCTACATTTGAATTTGAGACATGTTTTGCTTCCAGTCGAAACACCGCGCTTCCAACACATAATTTGCTCAATATTTCTTCGTGAACGTGATGCCCTAATGGTCATACATCGAATTCCACTCAATTTAGCAAACAGAATTTTTCAACGTTTTTTGTCAAATTTGCCTGATGGTTAGCCTTACTGATTTTTGAGGCCCAAAATTTTTTGTCTTAGATCTTAAAACTTCTGATCATTTGCGAACTAATCGTAAATCCCGAGACGATTTACGCTTAAATTGGGCTAGTATATTGCATCGTTTGGCTTTAATCTACATTTGAATTTGAGACATGTTTTGCTTCCAGTCGAAACACCGCGCTTCCAACACATAATTTGCTCAATATTTCTTCGTGAACGTGATGCCCTAATGGTCACACATCGAATTCCACTCAATTTAGCAAACAAAAATTTTCAACGATTTTTGTCAAATTTGCCTGATGGTTAGCCTTACTGATTTTTGAGACCCAAAATTTTTTGTCTTAGATCTTAAAACTTCTGATCATTTGCGAAATAATCGGAAATCCCGAGACGATTTACGCTTAAATTGGGCTAGTATATTGCATCGTTTCGCTTTAATCTACATTTGAATTTGAGACATGTTTTGCTTCCAGTCGAAACACCGCGCTTCCAACACATAATTTGCTCAATATTTCTTCGTGAACGTGATGCCCTAATGGTCATACATCGAATTCCACTCAATTTAGCAAACAAAATTTTTCAACGTTTTTTGTCAAATTTGCCTGATGGTTAGCCTTACTGATTTTTGAGACCCAAAATTGTTTGTCTTAGATCTTAAAACTTCTGATCATTTGCGAACTAATCGTAAATCCCGAAACGATTTACGCTTACATTGGGCTAGTATATTGCATCGTTTGGCTTTAATCTACATTTGAATTTGAGACATGTTTTGCTTCCAGTCGAAACACCGCGCTTCCAACACATAATTTGCTCAATATTTCTTCGTGAACGTGATGCCCTAATGGTCATACATCGAATTCCATTCAATTTAGCAAACAAAAATTTTCAACGATTTCTGTCAAATTTGCCTGATGGTTAGCCTTACTGATTTTTGAGACCCAAATTTGTCTTAGATCTTGAAACTTCTGATCATTTGCGAACTAATCGTAAATCCCGAAACGATTTACGCTTACATTGGGCTAGTATATTGCATCGTTTCGCTTTAATCTACATTTGAATTTGAGACATGTTTTACTTCCAGTCGAAACACCGCGCTTCCAACACATAATTTGCTCAATATTTCTTCGTGAACGTGATGCCCTAATGGTCACACATCGAATTCCACTCAATTTAGCAAACAAAAATTTTCAACGATTTTTGTCAAATTTGCCTGATGGTTAGCCTTACTGATTTTTGAGACCCAAAATTTTTTGTCTTAGATCTTAAAACTTCTGATCATTTGCGAAATAATCGTAAATCCCGAGACGATTTACGCTTAAATTGGGCTAGTATATTGCATCGTTTGGCTTTAATCTACATTTGAATTTGAGACATGTTTTACTTCCAGTCGAAACACCGCGCTTCCAACACATAATTTGCTTAATATTTCTTCGTGAACGTGATGCCCTAATGGTCATACAGCGAATTCCACTCAATTTAGCAAACAAAAATTTTCAACGATTTTTGTCAAATTTGCCTGATGGTTAGCCTTACTGATTTTTGAGACCCAAAATTTTTTGTCGTAGATCTTGAAACTTCTGATCATTTGCGAACTAATCGTAAATCCCGAAACGATTTACGCTTACATTGGGCTAGTATATTGCATCGTTTGGCTTTAATCTACATTTGAATTTGAGACATGTTTTACTTCCAGTCGAAACACCGCGCTTCCAACACATAATTTGCTCAATATTTCTTCGTGAACGTGATGCCCTAATGGTTATACATCGAATTCCACTCAATTTAGCAAACAAAATTTTTCAACGTTTTTTGTCAAATTTGCCTGATGGTTAGCCTTACTGATTTTTGAGACCCAAAATTTTTTGTCTTAGATCTTAAAACTTCTGATCATTTGCGAAATAATCGGAAATCCCAAGACGATTTACGCTTAAATTGGGCTAGTATATTGCATCGTTTCGCTTTAATCTACATTTGAATTTGAGACATGTTTTGCTTCCAGTCGAAACACCGCGCTTCCAACACATAATTTGCTCAATATTTCTTCGTGAACGTGATGCCCTAATGGTCATACATCGAATTCCATTCAATTTAGCAAACAAAAATTTTCAACGATTTCTGTCAAATTTGCCTGATGGTTAGCCTTACTGATTTTTGAGACCCAAAATTTTTTGTCTTAGATCTTGAAACTTCTGATCATTTGCGAACTAATCGTAAATCCCGAAACGATTTACGCTTAAATTGGGCTAGTATATTGCATCGTTTGGCTTTAATCTACATTTGAATTTGAGACATGTTTTGCTTCCAGTCGAAACACCGCGCTTCCAACACATAATTTGCTCAATATTTCTTCGTGAACGTGATGCCCTAATGGTCACACATCGAATTCCACTCAATTTAGCAAACAAAAATTTTCAACGATTTTTGTCAAATTTGCCTGATGGGTAGCCTTACTGATTTTTGAGACCCAAAATTTGTTGTCTTAGATCTTAAAACTTCTGATCATTTGCGAAATAATCGGAAATCCCGAGACGATTTACGCTTAAATTGGGCTAGTATATTGCATCGTTTGGCTTTAATCTACATTTGAATTTGAGACATGTTTTGCTTCCAGTCGAAACACCGCGCTTCCAACACATAATTTGCTCAATATTTCTTCGTGAACGTGATGCCCTAATGGTCACACATCGAATTCCACTCAATTTAGCAAACAAAAATTTTCAACGATTTTTGTCAAATTTGCCTGATGGTTAGCCTTACTGATTTTTGAGACCCAAAATTTTTTGTCTTAGATCTTAAAACTTCTGATCATTTGCGAACTAATCGTAAATCCCGAAACGATTTACGCTTACATTGGGCTAGTATATTGCATCGTTTGGCTTTAATCTACATTTGAATTTGAGACATGTTTTGCTTCCAGTCGAAACACCGCGCTTCCAACACATAATTTGCTCAATATTTCTTCGTGAACGTGATGCCCTAATGGTCATACATCGAATTCCACTCAATTTAGCAAACAAAAATTTTCAACGATTTTTGTCAAATTTGCCTGATGGTTAGCCTTACTGATTTTTGAGACCCAAAATTTTTTGTCTTAGATCTTAAAACTTCTGATCATTTGCGAAATAATCGGAAATCCCAAGACGATTTACGCTTAAATTGGGCTAGTATATTGCATCGTTTGGCTTTAATCTACATTTGAATTTGAGACATGTTTTGCTTCCAGTCGAAACACCGCGCTTCCAACACATAATTTGCTCAATATTTCTTCGTGAACGTGATGCCCTAATGGTCATACATCGAATTCCATTCAATTTAGCAAACAAAAATTTTCAACGATTTCTGTCAAATTTGCCTGATGGTTAGCCTTACTGATTTTTGAGACCCAAAATTTTTTGTCTTAGATCTTGAAACTTCTGATCATTTGCGAACTAATCGTAAATCCCGAAACGATTTACGCTTACATTGGGCTAGTATATTGCATCGTTTGGCTTTAATCTACATTTGAATTTGAGACATGTTTTGCTTCCAGTCGAAACACCGCGCTTCCAACACATAATTTGCTCAATATTTCTTCGTGAACGTGATGCCCTAATGGTCATACATCGAATTCCACTCAATTTAGCAAACAAAAATTTTCAACGATTTCTGTCAAATTTGCCTGATGGTTAGCCTTACTGATTTTTGAGACCCAAAATTTTTTGTCTTAGATCTTAAAACTTCTGATCATTTGCGAAATAATCGGAAATCCCAAGACGATTTACGCTTAAATTGGGCTAGTATATTGCATCGTTTCGCTTTAATCTACATTTGAATTTGAGACATGTTTTGCTTCCAGTCGAAACACCGCGCGTCCAACACATAATTTGCTCAATATTTCTTCGTGAACGTGATGCCCTAATGGTCACACATCGAATTCCACTCAATTTAGCAAACAAAAATTTTCAAGCCTTACTGATTTTTGAGACCCAAAATTTCTTATCATTTACTGAACGTGATGCCTTAATGGTCATACATCGAATTCCACTCAATTTAGCAAACAAAATTTTTCAACGATTTTTGTCAAATTTGCCTGATGGTTAGCCTTACTGATTTTTGAGACCCAAAATTCTTTGTCTTAGATCTTAAAACTTCTGATCATTTGCGAAATAATCGGAAATCCCAAGACGATTTACGCTTAAATTGGGCTAGTATATTGCATCGTTTCGCTTTAATCTACATTTGAATTTGAGACATGTTTTACTTCCAGTCGAAACACCGCGCTTCCAACACATAATTTGCTCAATATTTCTTCGTGAACGTGATGCCCTAATGGTCACACATCGAATTCCACTCAATTTAGCAAACAAAATTTTCAACGATTTCTGTCAAATTTGCCTGATGGTTGTTAGCCTTACTGATTTTTGAGACCCAAAATTTTTTGTCTTAGATCTTAAAACTTCTGATCATTTGCGAAATAATCGGAAATCCCAAGACGATTTACGCTTAAATTGGGCTAGTATATTGCATCGTTTCGCTTTAATCTACATTTGAATTTGAGACATGTTTTGCTTCCAGTCGAAACACCGCGCTTCCAACACATAATTTGCTCAATATTTCTTCGTGAACGTGATGCCCTAATGGTCATACATCGAATTCCATTCAATTTAGCAAACAAAAATTTTCAACGATTTCTGTCAAATTTGCCTGATGGTTAGCCTTACTGATTTTTGAGACCCAAAATTTTTTGTCTTAGATCTTAAAACTTCTGATCATTTGCGAAATAATCGGAAATCCCAAGACGATTTACGCTTAAATTGGGCTAGTATATTGCATCGTTTCGCTTTAATCTACATTTGAATTTGAGACATGTTTTACTTCCAGTCGAAACACCGCGCTTCCAACACATAATTTGCTCAATATTTCTTCGTGAACGTGATGCCCTAATGGTCACACATCGAATTCCACTCAATTTAGCAAACAAAAATTTTCAACGATTTTTGTCAAATTTGCCTGATGGTTAGCCTTACTGATTTTTGAGACCCAAAATTTTTTGTCTTAGATCTTGAAACTTCTGATCATTGCGAACTAATCGTAAATCCCGAAACGATTTACGCTTACATTGGGCTAGTATATTGCATCGTTTGGCTTTAATCTACATTTGAATTTGAGACATGTTTTATTTCCAGTCGAAACACCGCGCTTCCAACACATAATTTGCTCAATATTTCTTCGTGAACGTGATGCCCTAATGGTCATACATCGAATTCCACTTAATTTAGCAAACAAAAATTTTCAACGATTTTTGTCAAATTTGCCTGATGGTTAGCCTTACTGATTTTTGAGACCCAAAATTTTTTGTCTTAGATCTTAAAACTTCTGATCATTTGCGAAATAATCGGAAATCCCGAGACGATTTACGCTTAAATTGGGCTAGTGTATTGCATCGTTTCGCTTTAATCTACATTTGAATTTGAGACATGTTTTACTTCCAGTCGAAACACCGCGCTTCCAACACATAATTTGCTCAATATTTCTTCGTGAACGTGATGCCCTAATGGTCACACATCGAATTCCACTCAATTTAGCAAACAAAAATTTTCAACGATTTTTGTCAAATTTGCCTGATGGTTAGCCTTACTGATTTTTGAGACCCAAAATTTTTTGTCTTAGATCTTAAAACTTCTGATCATTTGCGAAATAATCGGAAATCCCGAGACGATTTACGCTTAAATTGGGCTAGTATATTGCATCGTTTGGCTTTAATCTACATTTGAATTTGAGACATGTTTTGCTTCCAGTCGAAACACCGCGCTTCCAACACATAATTTGCTCAATATTTCTTCGTGAACGTGATGCCCTAATGGTCATACATCGAATTCCACTCAATTTAGCAAACAAAAATTTTCAACGATTTTTGTCAAATTTGCCTGATGGTTAGCCTTACTGATTTTTGAGACCCAAAATTTTTTGTCTTAGATCTTAAAACTTCTGATCATTTGCGAAATAATCGGAAATCCCGAGACGATTTACGCTTAAATTGGGCTAGTATATTGCATCGTTTGGCTTTAATCTACATTTGAATTTGAGACATGTTTTATTTCCAGTCGAAACACCGCGCTTCCAACACATAATTTGCTCAATATTTCTTCGTGAACGTGATGCCCTAATGGTCATACATCGAATTCCACTCAATTTAGCAAACAAAAATTTTCAACGATTTTTGTCAAATTTGCCTGATGGTTAGCCTTACTGATTTTTGAGACCCAAAATTTTTTGTCTTAGATCTTAAAACTTCTGATCATTTGCGAAATAATCGGAAATCCCAAGTCGATTTACGCTTAAATTGGGCTAGTATATTGCATCGTTTCGCTTTAATCTACATTTGAATTTGAGACATGTTTTACTTCCAGTCGAAACACCGCGCTTCCAACACATAATTTGCTCAATATTTCTTCGTGAACGTGATGCCCTAATGGTCACACATCGAATTCCACTCAATTTAGCAAACAAAAATTTTCAACGATTTTTGTCAAATTTGCCTGATGGTTAGCCTTACTGATTTTTGAGACCCAAAATTTTTTGTCTTAGATCTTGAAACTTCTGATCATTTGCGAACTAATCGTAAATCCCGAAACGATTTACGCTTACATTGGGCTAGTATATTGCATCGTTTGGCTTTAATCTACATTTGAATTTGAGACATGTTTTATTTCCAGTCGAAACACCGCGCTTCCAACACATAATTTGCTCAATATTTCTTCGTGAACGTGATGCCCTAATGGTCATACATCGAATTCCACTTAATTTAGCAAACAAAAATTTTCAACGATTTTTGTCAAATTTGCCTGATGGTTAGCCTTACTGATTTTTGAGACCCAAAATTTTTTGTCTTAGATCTTAAAACTTCTGATCATTTGCGAAATAATCGGAAATCCCGAGACGATTTACGCTTAAATTGGGCTAGTGTATTGCATCGTTTCGCTTTAATCTACATTTGAATTTGAGACATGTTTTACTTCCAGTCGAAACACCGCGCTTCCAACACATAATTTGCTCAATATTTCTTCGTGAACGTGATGCCCTAATGGTCATACATCGAATTCCACTCAATTTAGCAAACAAAAATTTTCAACGATTTTTGTCAAATTTGCCTGATGGTTAGCCTTACTGATTTTTGAGACCCAAAATTTTTTGTCTTAGATCTTAAAACTTCTGATCATTTGCGAAATAATCGGAAATCCCGAGACGATTTACGCTTAAATTGGGCTAGTATATTGCGTCGTTTCGCTTTAATCTACATTTGAATTTGAGACATGTGTTGCTTCCAGTCGAAACACCGCGCTTCCAACACATAATTTGCTCAATATTTCTTCGTGAACGTGATGCCCTAATGGTCACACATCGAATTCCACTCAATTTAGCAAACAAAAATTTTCAACGATTTTTGTCAAATTTGCCTGATGGTTAGCCTTACTGATTTTTGAGACCCAAAATTTTTTGTCTTAGATCTTAAAACTTCTGATCATTTGCGAAATAATCGTAAATCCCGAGACGATTTACGCTTAAATTGGGCTAGTATATTGCATCGTTTGGCTTTAATCTACATTTGAATTTGAGACATGTTTTACTTCCAGTCGAAACACCGCGCTTCCAACACATAATTTGCTCAATATTTCTTCGTGAACGTGATGCCCTAATGGTCATACATCGAATTCCACTCAATTTAGCAAACAAAATTTTCAACGATTTTTGTCAAATTTGCCTGATGGTTGTTAGCCTTACTGATTTTTGAGACCCAAAATTTTTTGTCTTAGATCTTAAAACTTCTGATCATTTGCGAAATAATCGGAAATCCCGAGACGATTTACGCTTAAATTGGGCTAGTATATTGCATCGTTTCGCTTTAATCTACATTTGAATTTGAGACATGTTTTGCTTCCAGTCGAAACACCGCGCTTCCAACACATAATTTGCTCAATATTTCTTCGTGAACGTGATGCCCTAATGGTCATACATCGAATTCCACTCAATTTAGCAAACAGAATTTTTCAACGTTTTTTGTCAAATTTGCCTGATGGTTAGCCTTACTGATTTTTGAGGCCCAAAATTTTTTGTCTTAGATCTTAAAACTTCTGATCATTTGCGAACTAATCGTAAATCCCGAGACGATTTACGCTTAAATTGGGCTAGTATATTGCATCGTTTGGCTTTAATCTACATTTGAATTTGAGACATGTTTTGCTTCCAGTCGAAACACCGCGCTTCCAACACATAATTTGCTCAATATTTCTTCGTGAACGTGATGCCCTAATGGTCACACATCGAATTCCACTCAATTTAGCAAACAAAAATTTTCAACGATTTTTGTCAAATTTGCCTGATGGTTAGCCTTACTGATTTTTGAGACCCAAAATTTTTTGTCTTAGATCTTAAAACTTCTGATCATTTGCGAAATAATCGGAAATCCCGAGACGATTTACGCTTAAATTGGGCTAGTATATTGCATCGTTTCGCTTTAATCTACATTTGAATTTGAGACATGTTTTGCTTCCAGTCGAAACACCGCGCTTCCAACACATAATTTGCTCAATATTTCTTCGTGAACGTGATGCCCTAATGGTCATACATCGAATTCCACTCAATTTAGCAAACAAAATTTTTCAACGTTTTTTGTCAAATTTGCCTGATGGTTAGCCTTACTGATTTTTGAGACCCAAAATTGTTTGTCTTAGATCTTAAAACTTCTGATCATTTGCGAACTAATCGTAAATCCCGAAACGATTTACGCTTACATTGGGCTAGTATATTGCATCGTTTGGCTTTAATCTACATTTGAATTTGAGACATGTTTTGCTTCCAGTCGAAACACCGCGCTTCCAACACATAATTTGCTCAATATTTCTTCGTGAACGTGATGCCCTAATGGTCATACATCGAATTCCATTCAATTTAGCAAACAAAAATTTTCAACGATTTCTGTCAAATTTGCCTGATGGTTAGCCTTACTGATTTTTGAGACCCAAATTTGTCTTAGATCTTGAAACTTCTGATCATTTGCGAACTAATCGTAAATCCCGAAACGATTTACGCTTACATTGGGCTAGTATATTGCATCGTTTCGCTTTAATCTACATTTGAATTTGAGACATGTTTTACTTCCAGTCGAAACACCGCGCTTCCAACACATAATTTGCTCAATATTTCTTCGTGAACGTGATGCCCTAATGGTCACACATCGAATTCCACTCAATTTAGCAAACAAAAATTTTCAACGATTTTTGTCAAATTTGCCTGATGGTTAGCCTTACTGATTTTTGAGACCCAAAATTTTTTGTCTTAGATCTTAAAACTTCTGATCATTTGCGAAATAATCGTAAATCCCGAGACGATTTACGCTTAAATTGGGCTAGTATATTGCATCGTTTGGCTTTAATCTACATTTGAATTTGAGACATGTTTTACTTCCAGTCGAAACACCGCGCTTCCAACACATAATTTGCTTAATATTTCTTCGTGAACGTGATGCCCTAATGGTCATACAGCGAATTCCACTCAATTTAGCAAACAAAAATTTTCAACGATTTTTGTCAAATTTGCCTGATGGTTAGCCTTACTGATTTTTGAGACCCAAAATTTTTTGTCGTAGATCTTGAAACTTCTGATCATTTGCGAACTAATCGTAAATCCCGAAACGATTTACGCTTACATTGGGCTAGTATATTGCATCGTTTGGCTTTAATCTACATTTGAATTTGAGACATGTTTTACTTCCAGTCGAAACACCGCGCTTCCAACACATAATTTGCTCAATATTTCTTCGTGAACGTGATGCCCTAATGGTTATACATCGAATTCCACTCAATTTAGCAAACAAAATTTTTCAACGTTTTTTGTCAAATTTGCCTGATGGTTAGCCTTACTGATTTTTGAGACCCAAAATTTTTTGTCTTAGATCTTAAAACTTCTGATCATTTGCGAAATAATCGGAAATCCCAAGACGATTTACGCTTAAATTGGGCTAGTATATTGCATCGTTTCGCTTTAATCTACATTTGAATTTGAGACATGTTTTGCTTCCAGTCGAAACACCGCGCTTCCAACACATAATTTGCTCAATATTTCTTCGTGAACGTGATGCCCTAATGGTCATACATCGAATTCCATTCAATTTAGCAAACAAAAATTTTCAACGATTTCTGTCAAATTTGCCTGATGGTTAGCCTTACTGATTTTTGAGACCCAAAATTTTTTGTCTTAGATCTTGAAACTTCTGATCATTTGCGAACTAATCGTAAATCCCGAAACGATTTACGCTTAAATTGGGCTAGTATATTGCATCGTTTGGCTTTAATCTACATTTGAATTTGAGACATGTTTTGCTTCCAGTCGAAACACCGCGCTTCCAACACATAATTTGCTCAATATTTCTTCGTGAACGTGATGCCCTAATGGTCACACATCGAATTCCACTCAATTTAGCAAACAAAAATTTTCAACGATTTTTGTCAAATTTGCCTGATGGGTAGCCTTACTGATTTTTGAGACCCAAAATTTGTTGTCTTAGATCTTAAAACTTCTGATCATTTGCGAAATAATCGGAAATCCCGAGACGATTTACGCTTAAATTGGGCTAGTATATTGCATCGTTTGGCTTTAATCTACATTTGAATTTGAGACATGTTTTGCTTCCAGTCGAAACACCGCGCTTCCAACACATAATTTGCTCAATATTTCTTCGTGAACGTGATGCCCTAATGGTCACACATCGAATTCCACTCAATTTAGCAAACAAAAATTTTCAACGATTTTTGTCAAATTTGCCTGATGGTTAGCCTTACTGATTTTTGAGACCCAAAATTTTTTGTCTTAGATCTTAAAACTTCTGATCATTTGCGAACTAATCGTAAATCCCGAAACGATTTACGCTTACATTGGGCTAGTATATTGCATCGTTTGGCTTTAATCTACATTTGAATTTGAGACATGTTTTGCTTCCAGTCGAAACACCGCGCTTCCAACACATAATTTGCTCAATATTTCTTCGTGAACGTGATGCCCTAATGGTCATACATCGAATTCCACTCAATTTAGCAAACAAAAATTTTCAACGATTTTTGTCAAATTTGCCTGATGGTTAGCCTTACTGATTTTTGAGACCCAAAATTTTTTGTCTTAGATCTTAAAACTTCTGATCATTTGCGAAATAATCGGAAATCCCAAGACGATTTACGCTTAAATTGGGCTAGTATATTGCATCGTTTGGCTTTAATCTACATTTGAATTTGAGACATGTTTTGCTTCCAGTCGAAACACCGCGCTTCCAACACATAATTTGCTCAATATTTCTTCGTGAACGTGATGCCCTAATGGTCATACATCGAATTCCATTCAATTTAGCAAACAAAAATTTTCAACGATTTCTGTCAAATTTGCCTGATGGTTAGCCTTACTGATTTTTGAGACCCAAAATTTTTTGTCTTAGATCTTGAAACTTCTGATCATTTGCGAACTAATCGTAAATCCCGAAACGATTTACGCTTACATTGGGCTAGTATATTGCATCGTTTGGCTTTAATCTACATTTGAATTTGAGACATGTTTTGCTTCCAGTCGAAACACCGCGCTTCCAACACATAATTTGCTCAATATTTCTTCGTGAACGTGATGCCCTAATGGTCATACATCGAATTCCACTCAATTTAGCAAACAAAAATTTTCAACGATTTCTGTCAAATTTGCCTGATGGTTAGCCTTACTGATTTTTGAGACCCAAAATTTTTTGTCTTAGATCTTAAAACTTCTGATCATTTGCGAAATAATCGGAAATCCCAAGACGATTTACGCTTAAATTGGGCTAGTATATTGCATCGTTTCGCTTTAATCTACATTTGAATTTGAGACATGTTTTGCTTCCAGTCGAAACACCGCGCGTCCAACACATAATTTGCTCAATATTTCTTCGTGAACGTGATGCCCTAATGGTCACACATCGAATTCCACTCAATTTAGCAAACAAAAATTTTCAAGCCTTACTGATTTTTGAGACCCAAAATTTCTTATCATTTACTGAACGTGATGCCTTAATGGTCATACATCGAATTCCACTCAATTTAGCAAACAAAATTTTTCAACGATTTTTGTCAAATTTGCCTGATGGTTAGCCTTACTGATTTTTGAGACCCAAAATTCTTTGTCTTAGATCTTAAAACTTCTGATCATTTGCGAAATAATCGGAAATCCCAAGACGATTTACGCTTAAATTGGGCTAGTATATTGCATCGTTTCGCTTTAATCTACATTTGAATTTGAGACATGTTTTACTTCCAGTCGAAACACCGCGCTTCCAACACATAATTTGCTCAATATTTCTTCGTGAACGTGATGCCCTAATGGTCACACATCGAATTCCACTCAATTTAGCAAACAAAATTTTCAACGATTTCTGTCAAATTTGCCTGATGGTTGTTAGCCTTACTGATTTTTGAGACCCAAAATTTTTTGTCTTAGATCTTAAAACTTCTGATCATTTGCGAAATAATCGGAAATCCCAAGACGATTTACGCTTAAATTGGGCTAGTATATTGCATCGTTTCGCTTTAATCTACATTTGAATTTGAGACATGTTTTGCTTCCAGTCGAAACACCGCGCTTCCAACACATAATTTGCTCAATATTTCTTCGTGAACGTGATGCCCTAATGGTCATACATCGAATTCCATTCAATTTAGCAAACAAAAATTTTCAACGATTTCTGTCAAATTTGCCTGATGGTTAGCCTTACTGATTTTTGAGACCCAAAATTTTTTGTCTTAGATCTTAAAACTTCTGATCATTTGCGAAATAATCGGAAATCCCAAGACGATTTACGCTTAAATTGGGCTAGTATATTGCATCGTTTCGCTTTAATCTACATTTGAATTTGAGACATGTTTTACTTCCAGTCGAAACACCGCGCTTCCAACACATAATTTGCTCAATATTTCTTCGTGAACGTGATGCCCTAATGGTCACACATCGAATTCCACTCAATTTAGCAAACAAAAATTTTCAACGATTTTTGTCAAATTTGCCTGATGGTTAGCCTTACTGATTTTTGAGACCCAAAATTTTTTGTCTTAGATCTTGAAACTTCTGATCATTGCGAACTAATCGTAAATCCCGAAACGATTTACGCTTACATTGGGCTAGTATATTGCATCGTTTGGCTTTAATCTACATTTGAATTTGAGACATGTTTTATTTCCAGTCGAAACACCGCGCTTCCAACACATAATTTGCTCAATATTTCTTCGTGAACGTGATGCCCTAATGGTCATACATCGAATTCCACTTAATTTAGCAAACAAAAATTTTCAACGATTTTTGTCAAATTTGCCTGATGGTTAGCCTTACTGATTTTTGAGACCCAAAATTTTTTGTCTTAGATCTTAAAACTTCTGATCATTTGCGAAATAATCGGAAATCCCGAGACGATTTACGCTTAAATTGGGCTAGTGTATTGCATCGTTTCGCTTTAATCTACATTTGAATTTGAGACATGTTTTACTTCCAGTCGAAACACCGCGCTTCCAACACATAATTTGCTCAATATTTCTTCGTGAACGTGATGCCCTAATGGTCACACATCGAATTCCACTCAATTTAGCAAACAAAAATTTTCAACGATTTTTGTCAAATTTGCCTGATGGTTAGCCTTACTGATTTTTGAGACCCAAAATTTTTTGTCTTAGATCTTAAAACTTCTGATCATTTGCGAAATAATCGGAAATCCCGAGACGATTTACGCTTAAATTGGGCTAGTATATTGCATCGTTTGGCTTTAATCTACATTTGAATTTGAGACATGTTTTGCTTCCAGTCGAAACACCGCGCTTCCAACACATAATTTGCTCAATATTTCTTCGTGAACGTGATGCCCTAATGGTCATACATCGAATTCCACTCAATTTAGCAAACAAAAATTTTCAACGATTTTTGTCAAATTTGCCTGATGGTTAGCCTTACTGATTTTTGAGACCCAAAATTTTTTGTCTTAGATCTTGAAACTTCTGATCATTTGCGAACTAATCGTAAATCCCGAAACGATTTACGCTTACATTGGGCTAGTATATTGCATCGTTTGGCTTTAATCTACATTTGAATTTGAGACATGTTTTATTTCCAGTCGAAACACCGCGCTTCCAACACATAATTTGCTCAATATTTCTTCGTGAACGTGATGCCCTAATGGTCATACATCGAATTCCACTTAATTTAGCAAACAAAAATTTTCAACGATTTTTGTCAAATTTGCCTGATGGTTAGCCTTACTGATTTTTGAGACCCAAAATTTTTTGTCTTAGATCTTAAAACTTCTGATCATTTGCGAAATAATCGGAAATCCCGAGACGATTTACGCTTAAATTGGGCTAGTGTATTGCATCGTTTCGCTTTAATCTACATTTGAATTTGAGACATGTTTTACTTCCAGTCGAAACACCGCGCTTCCAACACATAATTTGCTCAATATTTCTTCGTGAACGTGATGCCCTAATGGTCATACATCGAATTCCACTCAATTTAGCAAACAAAAATTTTCAACGATTTTTGTCAAATTTGCCTGATGGTTAGCCTTACTGATTTTTGAGACCCAAAATTTTTTGTCTTAGATCTTAAAACTTCTGATCATTTGCGAAATAATCGGAAATCCCAAGTCGATTTACGCTTAAATTGGGCTAGTATATTGCATCGTTTCGCTTTAATCTACATTTGAATTTGAGACATGTTTTACTTCCAGTCGAAACACCGCGCTTCCAACACATAATTTGCTCAATATTTCTTCGTGAACGTGATGCCCTAATGGTCACACATCGAATTCCACTCAATTTAGCAAACAAAAATTTTCAACGATTTTTGTCAAATTTGCCTGATGGTTAGCCTTACTGATTTTTGAGACCCAAAATTTTTTGTCTTAGATCTTGAAACTTCTGATCATTTGCGAACTAATCGTAAATCCCGAAACGATTTACGCTTACATTGGGCTAGTATATTGCATCGTTTGGCTTTAATCTACATTTGAATTTGAGACATGTTTTATTTCCAGTCGAAACACCGCGCTTCCAACACATAATTTGCTCAATATTTCTTCGTGAACGTGATGCCCTAATGGTCATACATCGAATTCCACTCAATTAAGCAAACAACAATTTTCAACGATTTTTGTCAAATTTGCCTGATGGTTAGCCTTACTGATTTTTGAGACCCAAAATTTTTTGTCTTAGATCTTAAAACTTCTGATCATTTGCGAAATAATCGGAAATCCCGAGACGATTTACGCTTAAATTGGGCTAGTATATTGCATCGTTTGGCTTTAATCTACATTTGAATTTGAGACATGTTTTATTTCCAGTCGAAACACCGCGCTTCCAACACATAATTTGCTCAATATTTCTTCGTGAACGTGATGCCCTAATGGTCATACATCGAATTCCACTCAATTTAGCAAACAAAAATTTTCAACGATTTTTGTCAAATTTGCCTGATGGTTAGCCTTACTGATTTTTGAGACCCAAAATTTTTTGTCTTAGATCTTAAAACTTCTGATCATTTGCGAAATAATCGGAAATCCCGAGACGATTTACGCTTAAATTGGGCTAGTATATTGCATCGTTTCGCTTTAATCTACATTTGAATTTGAGACATGTTTTGCTTCCAGTCGAAACACCGCGCTTCCAACACATAATTTGCTCAATATTTCTTCGTGAACGTGATGCCCTAATGGTCATACATCGAATTCCACTCAATTTAGCAAACAAAAATTTTCAACGATTTTTGTCAAATTTGCCTGGTTAGCCTTACTGATTTTTGAGACCCAAAATTTTTTGTCTTAGATCTTAAAACTTCTGATCATTTGCGAAATAATCGGAAATCCCAAGACGATTTACGCTTAAATTGGGCTAGTATATTGCATCGTTTCGCTTTAATCTACATTTGAATTTGAGACATGTTTTGCTTCCAGTCGAAACACCGCGCGTCCAACACATAATTTGCTCAATATTTCTTCGTGAACGTGATGCCCTAATGGTCACACATCGAATTCCACTCAATTTAGCAAACAAAAATTTTCAAGCCTTACTGATTTTTGAGACCCAAAATTTTTTGTCTTAGATCTTAAAACTTCTGATCATTTGCGAAATAATCGGAAATCCCGAGACGATTTACGCTTAAATTGGGCTAGTATATTGCATCGTTTGGCTTTAATCTACATTTGAATTTGAGACATGTTTTGCTTCCAGTCGAAACACCGCGCTTCCAACACATAATTTGCTCAATATTTCTTCGTGAACGTGATGCCCTAATGGTCACACATCGAATTTCACTCAATTTAGCAAACAAAAATTTTCAACGATTTTTGTCAAATTTGCCTGATGGTTAGCCTTACTGATTTTTGAGACCCAAAATTTTTTGTCTTAGATCTTAAAACTTCTGATCATTTGCGAAATAATCGGAAATCCCGAGACGATTTACGCTTAAATTGGGCTAGTATATTGCATCGTTTGGCTTTAATCTACATTTGAATTTGAGACATGTTTTGCTTCCAGTCGAAACACCGCGCTTCCAACACATAATTTGCTCAATATTTCTTCGTGAACGTGATGCCCTAATGGTCACACATCGAATTCCACTCAATTTAGCAAACAAAAATTTTCAACGATTTCTGTCAAATTTGCCTGATGGTTAGCCTTACTGATTTTTGAGACCCAAAATTTTTTGTCTTAGATCTTAAAACTTCTGATCATTTGCGAAATAATCGGAAATCCCGAGACGATTTACGCTTAAATTGGGCTAGTATATTGCATCGTTTCGCTTTAATCTACATTTGAATTTGAGACATGTTTTGCTTCCAGTCGAAACACCGCGCTTCCAACACATAATTTGCTCAATATTTCTTCGTGAACGTGATGCCCTAATGGTCATACATCGAATTCCACTCAATTTAGCAAACAAAATTTTTCAACGATTTTTGTCAAATTTGCCTGATGGTTAGCCTTACTGATTTTTGAAACCCAAAATTTTTTGTCTTAGATCTTAAAACTTCTGATCATTTGCGAAATAATCGGAAATCCCGAGACGATTTACGCTTAAATTGGGCTAGTGTATTGCATCGTTTCGCTTTAATCTACATTTGAATTTGAGACATGTTTTACTTCCAGTCGAAACACCGCGCTTCCAACACATAATTTGCTCAATATTTCTTCGTGAACGTGATGCCCTAATGGTCACACATCGAATTCCACTCAATTTAGCAAACAAAAATTTTCAACGATTTTTGTCAAATTTGCCTGATGGGTAGCCTTACTGATTTTTGAGACCCAAAATTTTTTGTCTTAGATCTTAAAACTTCTGATCATTTGCGAAATAATCGGAAATCCCGAGACGATTTACGCTTAAATTGGGCTAGTATATTGCATCGTTTGGCTTTAATCTACATTTGAATTTGAGACATGTTTTATTTCCAGTCGAAACACCGCGCTTCCAACACATAATTTGCTCAATATTTCTTCGTGAACGTGATGCCCTAATGGTCATACATCGAATTCCACTCAATTTAGCAAACAAAAATTTTCAACGATTTTTGTCAAATTTGCCTGATGGTTAGCCTTACTGATTTTTGAGACCCAAAATTCTTTGTCTTAGATCTTAAAACTTCTGATCATTTGCGAAATAATCGGAAATCCCAAGACGATTTACGCTTAAATTGGGCTAGTATATTGCATCGTTTCGCTTTAATCTACATTTGAATTTGAGACATGTTTTACTTCCAGTCGAAACACCGCGCTTCCAACACATAATTTGCTCAATATTTCTTCGTGAACGTGATGCCCTAATGGTCACACATCGAATTCCACTCAATTTAGCAAACAAAAATTTTCAACGATTTTTGTCAAATTTGCCTGATGGTTGTTAGCCTTACTGATTTTTGAGACCCAAAATTTTTTGTCTTAGATCTTAAAACTTCTGATCATTTGCGAAATAATCGGAAATCCCAAGACGATTTACGCTTAAATTGGGCTAGTATATTGCATCGTTTCGCTTTAATCTACATTTGAATTTGAGACATGTTTTACTTCCAGTCGAAACACCGCGCTTCCAACACATAATTTGCTCAATATTTCTTCGTGAACGTGATGCCCTAATGGTCACACATCGAATTCCACTCAATTTAGCAAACAAAAATTTTCAACGATTTTTGTCAAATTTGCCTGATGGTTGTTAGCCTTACTGATTTTTGAGACCCAAAATTTTTTGTCTTAGATCTTAAAACTTCTGATCATTTGCGAAATAATCGGAAATCCCAAGACGATTTACGCTTAAATTGGGCTAGTATATTGCATCGTTTCGCTTTAATCTACATTTGAATTTGAGACATGTTTTACTTCCAGTCGAAACACCGCGCTTCCAACACATAATTTGCTCAATATTTCTTCGTGAACGTGATGCCCTAATGGTCACACATCGAATTCCACTCAATTTAGCAAACAAAAATTTTCAACGATTTTTGTCAAATTTGCCTGATGGTTGTTAGCCTTACTGATTTTTGAGACCCAAAATTTTTTGTCTTAGATCTTAAAACTTCTGATCATTTGCGAAATAATCGGAAATCCCAAGACGATTTACGCTTAAATTGGGCTAGTATATTGCATCGTTTCGCTTTAATCTACATTTGAATTTGAGACATGTTTTACTTCCAGTCGAAACACCGCGCTTCCAACACATAATTTGCTCAATATTTCTTCGTGAACGTGATGCCCTAATGGTCACACATCGAATTCCACTCAATTTAGCAAACAAAAATTTTCAACGATTTTTGTCAAATTTGCCTGATGGTTAGCCTTACTGATTTTTGAGACCCAAAATTTTTTGTCTTAGATCTTGAAACTTCTGATCATTTGCGAACTAATCGTAAATCCCGAAACGATTTACGCTTACATTGGGCTAGTATATTGCATCGTTTGGCTTTAATCTACATTTGAATTTGAGACATGTTTTATTTCCAGTCGAAACACCGCGCTTCCAACACATAATTTGCTCAATATTTCTTCGTGAACGTGATGCCCTAATGGTCATACATCGAATTCCACTCAATTTAGCAAACAAAAATTTTCAACGATTTTTGTCAAATTTGCCTGATGGTTAGCCTTACTGATTTTTGAGACCCAAAATTTTTTGTCTTAGATCTTAAAACTTCTGATCATTTGCGAAATAATCGGAAATCCCGAGACGATTTACGCTTAAATTGGGCTAGTATATTGCATCGTTTGGCTTTAATCTACATTTGAATTTGAGACATGTTTTATTTCCAGTCGAAACACCGCGCTTCCAACACATAATTTGCTCAATATTTCTTCGTGAACGTGATGCCCTAATGGTCATACATCGAATTCCACTCAATTTAGCAAACAAAAATTTTCAACGATTTTTGTCAAATTTGCCTGATGGTTAGCCTTACTGATTTTTGAGACCCAAAATTTTTTGTCTTAGATCTTAAAACTTCTGATCATTTGCGAAATAATCGGAAATCCCGAGACGATTTACGCTTAAATTGGGCTAGTGTATTGCATCGTTTCGCTTTAATCTACATTTGAATTTGAGACATGTTTTACTTCCAGTCGAAACACCGCGCTTCCAACACATAATTTGCTCAATATTTCTTCGTGAACGTGATACCCTAATGTTCACACATCGAATTCCACTCAATTTAGCAAACAAAAATTTTCAACGATTTTTGTCAAATTTGCCTGATGGTTAGCCTTACTGATTTTTGAGACCCAAAATTTTTTGTCTTAGATCTTAAAACTTCTGATCATTTGCGAAATAATCGGAAATCCCGAGACGATTTACGCTTAAATTGGGCTAGTATATTGCATCGTTTGGCTTTAATCTACATTTGAATTTGAGACATGTTTTGCTTCCAGTCGAAACACCGCGCTTCCAACACATAATTTGCTCAATATTTCTTCGTGAACGTGATGCCCTAATGGTCATACATCGAATTCCACCCAATTTAGCAAACAAAATTTTTCAACGTTTTTTGTCAAATTTGCCTGATGGTTAGCCTTACTGATTTTTGAGACCCAAAATTTTTTGTCTTAGATCTTAAAACTTCTGATCATTTGCGAAATAATCGGAAATCCCGAGACGATTTACGCTTAAATTGGGCTAGTATATTGCATCGTTTCGCTTTAATCTACATTTGAATTTGAGACATGTTTTACTTCCAGTCGAAACACCGCGCTTCCAACACATAATTTGCTCAATATTTCTTCGTGAACGTGATGCCCTAATGGTCATACATCGAATTCCACTCAATTTAGCAAACAAAAATTTTCAACGATTTTTGTCAAATTTGCCTGATGGTTAGCCTTACTGATTTTTGAGACCCAAAATTTTTTGTCTTAGATCTTAAAACTTCTGATCATTTGCGAAATAATCGGAAATCCCGAGACGATTTACGCTTAAATTGGGCTAGTATATTGCATCGTTTGGCTTTAATCTACATTTGAATTTGAGACATGTTTTATTTCCAGTCGAAACACCGCGCTTCCAACACATAATTTGCTCAATATTTCTTCGTGAACGTGATGCCCTAATGGTCACACATCGAATTCCACTCAATTTAGCAAACAAAAATTTTCAACGATTTTTGTCAAATTTGCCTGATGGTTAGCCTTACTGATTTTTGAGACCCAAAATTTTTTGTCTTAGATCTTGAAACTTCTGATCATTTGCGAACTAATCGTAAATCCCGAAACGATTTACGCTTACATTGGGCTAGTATATTGCATCGTTTGGCTTTAATCTACATTTGAATTTGAGACATGTTTTATTTCCAGTCGAAACACCGCGCTTCCAACACATAATTTGCTCAATATTTCTTCGTGAACGTGATGCCCTAATGGTCATACATCGAATTCCACTCAATTTAGCAAACAAAAATTTTCAACGATTTTTGTCAAATTTGCCTGATGGTTAGCCTTACTGATTTTTGAGACCCAAAATTTTTTGTCTTAGATCTTAAAACTTCTGATCATTTGCGAAATAATCGGAAATCCCGAGACGATTTACGCTTAAATTGGGCTAGTGTATTGCATCGTTTCGCTTTAATCTACATTTGAATTTGAGACATGTTTTACTTCCAGTCGAAACACCGCGCTTCCAACACATAATTTGCTCAATATTTCTTCGTGAACGTGATGCCCTAATGGTCACACATCGAATTCCACTCAATTTAGCAAACAAAAATTTTCAACGATTTTTGTCAAATTTGCCTGATGGTTAGTTAGCCTTACTGATTTTTGAGACCCAAAATGTTTTGTCTTAGATCTTGAAACTTCTGATCATTTGCGAACTAATCGTAAATCCCGAAACGATTTACGCTTACATTGGGCTAGTATATTGCATCGTTTGGCTTTAATCTACATTTGAATTTGAGACATGTTTTGCTTCCAGTCGAAACACCGCGCTTCCAACACATAATTTGCTCAATATTTCTTCGTGAACGTGATGCCCTAATGGTCATACATCGAATTCCACTCAATTTAGCAAACAAAAATTTTCAACGATTTTTGTCAAATTTGCCTGATGGTTAGCCTTACTGATTTTTGAGACCCAAAATTTTTTGTCTTAGATCTTAAAACTTCTGATCATTTGCGAAATAATCGGAAATCCCAAGACGATTTACGCTTAAATTGGGCTAGTATATTGCATCGTTTCGCTTTAATCTACATTTGAATTTGAGACATGTTTTACTTCCAGTCGAAACACCGCGCTTCCAACACATAATTTGCTCAATATTTCTTCGTGAACGTGATGCCCTAATGGTCACACATCGAATTCCACTCAATTTAGCAAACAAAAATTTTCAACGATTTCTGTCAAATTTGCCTGATGGTTAGCCTTACTGATTTTTGAGACCCAAAATTTTTTGTCTTAGATCTTGAAACTTCTGATCATTTGCGAACTAATCGTAAATCCCGAAACGATTTACGCTTACATTGGGCTAGTATATTGCATCGTTTGGCTTTAATCTACATTTGAATTTGAGACATGTTTTGCTTCCAGTCGAAACACCGCGCTTCCAACACATAATTTGCTCAATATTTCTTCGTGAACGTGATGCCCTAATGGTCATACATCGAATTCCATTCAATTTAGCAAACAAAAATTTTCAACGATTTCTGTCAAATTTGCCTGATGGTTAGCCTTACTGATTTTTGAGACCCAAAATTGTTTGTCTTAGATCTTAAAACTTCTGATCATTTGCGAAATAATCGGAAATCCCGAGACGATTTACGCTTAAATTGGGCTAGTATATTGCATCGTTTCGCTTTAATCTACATTTGAATTTGAGACATGTTTTGCTTCCAGTCGAAACACCGCGCTTCCAACACATAATTTGCTCAATATTTCTTCGTGAACGTGATGCCCTAATGGTCACACATCGAATTCCACTCAATTTAGCAAACAAAAATTTTCAACGATTTTTGTCAAATTTGCCTGATGGTTAGCCTTACTGATTTTTGAGACCCAAAATTTTTTGTCTTAGATCTTAAAACTTCTGATCATTTGCGAAATAATCGGAAATCCCGAGACGATTTACGCTTAAATTGGGCTAGTATATTGCATCGTTTCGCTTTAATCTACATTTGAATTTGAGACATGTTTTGCTTCCAGTCGAAACACCGCGCTTCCAACACATAATTTGCTCAATATTTCTTCGTGAACGTGATGCCCTAATGGTCATACATCGAATTCCACTCAATTTAGCAAACAAAATTTTTCAACGTTTTTTGTCAAATTTGCCTGATGGTTAAGCCTTACTGATTTTGGAGACCCAAAATTTTTTGTCTTAGATCTTAAAACTTCTGATCATTTGCGAAATAATCGGAAATCTCGAGACGATTTACGCTTAAATTGGGCTAGTATATTGCATCGTTTCGCTTTAATCTACATTTGAATTTGAGACATGTTTACTTCCAGTCGAAACACCGCGCTTCCAACACATAATTTGCTCAATATTTCTTCGTGAACGTGATGCCCTAATGGTCATACATCGAATTCCACTCAATTTAGCAAACAAAATTTTTCAACGATTTTTGTCAAATTTGCCTGATGGTTAGCCTTACTGATTTTTGAGACCCAAAATTTTTTGTCTTAGATCTTAAAACTTCTGATCATTTGCGAAATAATCGGAAATCCCGAGACGATTTACGCTTAAATTGGGCTAGTATATTGCATCGTTTCGCTTTAATCTACATTTGAATTTGAGACATGTTTACTTCCAGTCGAAACACCGCGCTTCCAACACATAATTTGCTCAATATTTCTTCGTGAACGTGATGCCCTAATGGTCACACATCGAATTTCACTCAATTTAGCAAACAAAAATTTTCAACGATTTTTGTCAAATTTGCTGATGGTTAGCCTTACTGATTTTTGAGACCCAAAATTTTTTGTCTTAGATCTTAAAACTTCTGATCATTTGCGAAATAATCGGAAATCCCGAGACGATTTACGCTTAAATTGGGCTAGTATATTGCATCGTTTCGCTTTAATCTACATTTGAATTTGAGACATGTTTACTTCCAGTCGAAACACCGCGCTTCCAACACATAATTTGCTCAATATTTCTTCGTGAACGTGATGCCCTAATGGTCACACATCGAATTCCACTCAATTTATCAAACAAAAATTTTCAACGATTTTTGTCAAATTTGCCTGATGGTTAGCCTTACTGATTTTTGAGACCCAAAATTTTTTGTCTTAGATCTTAAAACTTCTGATCATTTGCGAAATAATCGGAAATCCCGAGACGATTTACGCTTAAATTGGGCTAGTATATTGCATCGTTTCGCTTTAATCTACATTTGAATTTGAGACATGTTTTGCTTCCAGTCGAAACACCGCGCTTCCAACACATAATTTGCTCAATATTTCTTCGTGAACGTGATGCCCTAATGGTCATACATCGAATTCCACCCAATTTAGCAAACAAAATTTTTCAACGTTTTTTGTCAAATTTGCCTGATGGTTAGCCTTACTGATTTTTGAGACCCAAAATTTTTTGTCTTAGATCTTAAAACTTCTGATCATTTGCGAAATAATCGGAAATCCCGAGACGATTTACGCTTAAATTGGGCTAGTATATTGCATCGTTTCGCTTTAATCTACATTTGAATTTGAGACATGTTTTGCTTCCAGTCGAAACACCGCGCTTCCAACACATAATTTGCTCAATATTTCTTCGTGAACGTGATGCCCTAATGGTCACACATCGAATTCCACTCAATTTAGCAAACAAAAATTTTCAACGATTTTTGTCAAATTTGCTGATGGTTAGCCTTACTGATTTTTGAGACCCAAAATTTTTTGTCTTAGATCTTAAAACTTCTGATCATTTGCGAAATAATCGGAAGTCCCGAGACGATTTACGCTTAAATTGGGCTAGTATATTGCATCGTTTCGCTTTAATCTACATTTGAATTTGAGACATGTTTTGCTTCCAGTCGAAACACCGCGCTTCCAACACATAATTTGCTCAATATTTCTTCGTGAACGTGATGCCCCAATGGTCACACATCGAATTCCACTCAATTTAGCAAACAAAAATTTTCAACGATTTTTGTCAAATTTGCCTGATGGTTAGCCTTACTGATTTTTGAGACCCAAAATTTTTTGTCTTAGATCTTAAAACTTCTGATCATTTGCGAAATAATCGGAAATCCCGAGACGATTTACGCTTAAATTGGGCTAGTATATTGCATCGTTTCGCTTTAATCTACATTTGAATTTGAGACATGTTTTGCTTCCAGTCGAAACACCGCGCTTCCAACACATAATTTGCTCAATATTTCTTCGTGAACGTGATGCCCTAATGGTCACACATCGAATTCCACTCAATTTAGCAAACAAAAATTTTCAACGATTTTTGTCAAATTTGCCTGATGGTTAGCCTTACTGATTTTTGAGACCCAAAATTTTTTGTCTTAGATCTTAAAACTTCTGATCATTTGCGAAATAATCGGAAATCCCGAGACGATTTACGCTTAAATTGGGCTAGTATATTGCATCGTTTCGCTTTAATCTACATTTGAATTTGAGACATGTTTTGCTTCCAGTCGAAACACCGCGCTTCCAACACATAATTTGCTCAACATTTCTTCGTGAACGTGATGCCCTAATGGTCACACATCGAATTCCACTCAATTTAGCAAACAAAAATTTTCAACGTTTTTTGTCAAATTTGCCTGATGGTTAGCCTTACTAATTTTTGAGACCCAAAATTTTTTGTCTTAGATCTTAAAACTTCTGATCATTTGCGAAATAATCGGAAATCCCAAGACGATTTACGCTTAAATTGGGCTAGTGTATTGCATCGTTTCGCTTTAATCTACATTTGAATTTGAGACATGTTTTACTTCCAGCCGAAACACCGCGCTTCCAACACATAATTTGCTCAATATTTCTTCGTGAACGTGATGCCCTAATGGTCACACATCGAATTCCACTCAATTTAGCAAACAAAAATTTTCAACGATTTTTGTCAAATTTGCCTGATGGTTAGCCTTACTGATTTTTGAGACCCAAAATTTTTTGTCTTAGATCTTAAAACTTCTGATCATTTGCGAAATAATCGGAAATCCCGAGACGATTTACGCTTAAATTGGGCTAGTATATTGCATCGTTTCGCTTTAATCTACATTTGAATTTGAGACATGTTTACTTCCAGTCGAAACACCGCGCTTCCAACACATAATTTGCTCAATATTTCTTCGTGAACGTGATGCCCTAATGGTCACACATCGAATTCCACTCAATTTAGCAAACAAAAATTTTCAACGATTTTTGTCAAATTTGCCTGATGGTTAGTTAGCCTTACTGATTTTTGAGACCCAAAATTTTTTGTCTTAGATCTTAAAACTTCTGATCATTTGCGAAATAATCGGAAATCCCGAGACGATTTACGCTTAAATTGGGCTAGTATATTGCATCGTTTCGCTTTAATCTACATTTGAATTTGAGACATGTTTTGCTTCCAGTCGAAACACCGCGCTTCCAACACATAATTTGCTCAATATTTCTTCGTGAACGTGATGCCCTAATGGTCATACATCGAATTCCACTCAATTTAGCAAACAAAATTTTTCAACGTTTTTTGTCAAATTTGCCTGATGGTTAGCCTTACTGATTTTTGAGACCCAAAATTTTTTGTCTTAGATCTTAAAACTTCTGATCATTTGCGAAATAATCGGAAATCCCGAGACGATTTACGCTTAAATTGGGCTAGTATATTGCATCGTTTCGCTTTAATCTACATTTGAATTTGAGACATGTTTTGCTTCCAGTCGAAACACCGCGCTTCCAACACATAATTTGCTCAATATTTCTTCGTGAACGTGATGCCCTAATGGTCACACATCGAATTCCACTCAATTTAGCAAACAAAAATTTTCAACGATTTTTGTCAAATTTGCTGATGGTTAGCCTTACTGATTTTTGAGACCCAAAATTTTTTGTCTTAGATCTTAAAACTTCTGATCATTTGCGAAATAATCGGAAATCCCGAGACGATTTACGCTTAAATTGGGCTAGTATATTGCATCGTTTCGCTTTAATCTACATTTGAATTTGAGACATGTTTTGCTTCCAGTCGAAACACCGCGCTTCCAACACATAATTTGCTCAATATTTCTTCGTGAACGTGATGCCCTAATGGTCACACATCGAATTCCACTCAATTTAGCAAACAAAAATTTTCAACGATTTTTGTCAAATTTGCCTGATGGTTAGCCTTACTGATTTTTGAGACCCAAAATTTTTTGTCTTAGATCTTAAAACTTCTGATCATTTGCGAAATAATCGGAAATCCCGAGACGATTTACGCTTAAATTGGGCTAGTATATTGCATCGTTTCGCTTTAATCTACATTTGAATTTGAGACATGTTTTGCTTCCAGTCGAAACACCGCGCTTCCAACACATAATTTGCTCAATATTTCTTCGTGAACGTGATGCCCTAATGGTCACACATCGAATTCCACTCAATTTAGCAAACAAAAATTTTCAACGATTTTTGTCAAATTTGCCTGATGGTTAGCCTTACTGATTTTTGAGACCCAAAATTTTTTGTCTTAGATCTTAAAACTTCTGATCATTTGCGAAATAATCGGAAATCCCGAGACGATTTACGCTTAAATTGGGCTAGTATATTGGATCGTTTCGCTTTAATCTACATTTGAATTTGAGACATGTTTTGCTTCCAGTCGAAACACCGCGCTTCCAACACATAATTTGCTCAATATTTCTTCGTGAACGTGATGCCCTAATGGTCACACATCGAATTCCACTCAATTTAGCAAACAAAAATTTTCAACGATTTTTGTCAAATTTGCCTGATGGTTAGCCTTACTGATTTTTGAGACCCAAAATTTTTTGTCTTAGATCTTAAAACTTCTGATCATTTGCGAAATAATCGGAAATCCCGAGACGATTTACGCTTAAATTGGGCTAGTATATTGCATCGTTTCGCTTTAATCTACATTTGAATTTGAGACATGTTTTGCTTCCAGTCGAAACACCGCGCTTCCAACACATAATTTGCTCAATATTTCTTCGTGAACGTGATGCCCTAATGGTCACACATCGAATTCCACTCAATTTAGCAAACAAAAATTTTCAACGATTTTTGTCAAATTTGCCTGATGGTTAGCCTTACTGATTTTTGAGACCCAAAATTTTTTGTCTTAGATCTTAAAACTTCTGATCATTTGCGAAATAATCGGAAATCCCGAGACGATTTACGCTTAAATTGGGCTAGTATATTGCATCGTTTCGCTTTAATCTACATTTGAATTTGAGACATGTTTTGCTTCCAGTCGAAACACCGCGCTTCCAACACATAATTTGCTCAATATTTCTTCGTGAACGTGATGCCCTAATGGTCACACATCGAATTCCACTCAATTTAGCAAACAAAAATTTTCAACGATTTTTGTCAAATTTGCCTGATGGTTAGCCTTACTGATTTTTGAGACCCAAAAATTTTTGTCTTAGATCTTAAAACTTCTGATCATTTGCGAAATAATCGGAAATCCCGAGACGATTTACGCTTAAATTGGGCTAGTATATTGCATCGTTTCGCTTTAATCTACATTTGAATTTGAGACATGTTTTGCTTCCAGTCGAAACACCGCGCTTCCAACACATAATTTGCTCAATATTTCTTCGTGAACGTGATGCCCTAATGGTCACACATCGAATTCCACTCAATTTAGCAAACAAAAATTTTCAACGATTTTTGTCAAATTTGCCTGATGGTTAGCCTTACTGATTTTTGAGACCCAAAATTTTTTGTCTTAGATCTTAAAACTTCTGATCATTTGCGAAATAATCGGAAATCCCGAGACGATTTACGCTTAAATTGGGCTAGTATATTGCATCGTTTCGCTTTAATCTACATTTGAATTTGAGACATGTTTTGCTTCCAGTCGAAACACCGCGCTTCCAACACATAATTTGCTCAATATTTCTTCGTGAACGTGATGCCCTAATGGTCACACATCGAATTCCACTCAATTTAGCAAACAAAAATTTTCAACGATTTTTGTCAAATTTGCCTGATGGTTAGCCTTACTGATTTTTGAGACCCAAAATTTTTTGTCTTAGATCTTAAAACTTCTGATCATTTGCGAAATAATCGGAAATCCCGAGACGATTTACGCTTAAATTGGGCTAGTATATTGCATCGTTTCGCTTTAATCTACATTTGAATTTGAGACATGTTTTGCTTCCAGTCGAAACACCGCGCTTCCAACACATAATTTGCTCAATATTTCTTCGTGAACGTGATGCCCTAATGGTCACACATCGAATTCCACTCAATTTAGCAAACAAAAATTTTCAACGATTTTTGTCAAATTTGCCTGATGGTTAGCCTTACTGATTTTTGAGACCCAAAATTTTTTGTCTTAGATCTTAAAACTTCTGATCATTTGCGAAATAATCGGAAATCCCGAGACGATTTACGCTTAAATTGGGCTAGTATATTGCATCGTTTCGCTTTAATCTACATTTGAATTTGAGACATGTTTTGCTTCCAGTCGAAACACCGCGCTTCCAACACATAATTTGCTCAATATTTCTTCGTGAACGTGATGCCCTAATGGTCACACATCGAATTCCACTCAATTTAGCAAACAAAAATTTTCAACGATTTTTGTCAAATTTGCCTGATGGTTAGCCTTACTGATTTTTGAGACCCAAAATTTTTTGTCTTAGATCTTAAAACTTCTGATCATTTGCGAAATAATCGGAAATCCCGAGACGATTTACGCTTAAATTGGGCTAGTATATTGCATCGTTTCGCTTTAATCTACATTTGAATTTGAGACATGTTTTGCTTCCAGTCGAAACACCGCGCTTCCAACACATAATTTGCTCAATATTTCTTCGTGAACGTGATGCCCTAATGGTCACACATCGAATTCCACTCAATTTAGCAAACAAAAATTTTCAACGATTTTTGTCAAATTTGCCTGATGGTTAGCCTTACTGATTTTTGAGACCCAAAATTTTTTGTCTTAGATCTTAAAACTTCTGATCATTTGCGAAATAATCGGAAATCCCGAGACGATTTACGCTTAAATTGGGCTAGTATATTGCATCGTTTCGCTTTAATCTACATTTGAATTTGAGACATGTTTTGCTTCCAGTCGAAACACTGCGCTTCCAACACATAATTTGCTCAATATTTCTTCGTGAACGTGATGCCCTAATGGTCACACATCGAATTCCACTCAATTTAGCAAACAAAAATTTTCAACGATTTTTGTCAAATTTGCCTGATGGTTAGCCTTACTGATTTTTGAGACCCAAAATTTTTTGTCTTAGATCTTAAAACTTCTGATCATTTGCGAAATAATCGGAAATCCCAAGACGATTTACGCTTAAATTGGGCTAGTATATTGCATCGTTTGGCTTTAATCTACATTTGAATTTGAGACATGTTTTGCTTCCAGTCGAAACACCGCGCTTCCAACACATAATTTGCTCAATATTTCTTCGTGAACGTGATGCCCTAATGGTCATACATCGAATTCCACTCAATTTAGCAAACAAAAATTTTCAACGATTTTTGTCAAATTTGCCTGATGGTTAGCCTTACTGATTTTTGAGACCCAACATTTTTTGTCTTAGATCTTAAAACTTCTGATCATTTGCGAAATAATCGGAAATCCCGAGACGATTTACGCTTAAATTGGGCTAGTATATTGCATCGTTTCGCTTTAATCTACATTTGAATTTGAGACATGTTTTGCTTCCAGTCGAAACACCGCGCTTCCAACACATAATTTGCTCAATATTTCTTCGTGAACGTGATGCCCTAATGGTCATACATCGAATTCCACTCAATTTAGCAAACAAAAATTTTCAACGATTTCTGTCAAATTTGCCTGATGGTTAGCCTTACTGATTTTTGAGACCCAAAATTTTTTGTCTTAGATCTTAAAACTTCTGATCATTTGCGAAATAATCGGAAATCCCGAGACGATTTACGCTTAAATTGGGCTAGTATATTGCATCGTTTCGCTTTAATCTACATTTGAATTTGAGACATGTTTTGCTTCCAGTCGAAACACCGCGCTTCCAACACATAATTTGCTCAATATTTCTTCGTGAACGTGATGCCCTAATGGTCATACATCGAATTCCACTCAATTTAGCAAACAAAAATTTTCAACGTTTTTTGTCAAATTTGCCTGATGGTTAGCCTTACTGATTTTTGAGACCCAAAATTTTTTGTCTTAGATCTTAAAACTTCTGATCATTTGCGAAATAATCGGAAATCCCAAGACGATTTACGCTTAAATTGGGCTAGTGTATTGCATCGTTTCGCTTTAATCTACATTTGAATTTGAGACATGTTTTACTTCCAGTCGAAACACCGCGCTTCCAACACATAATTTGCTCAATATTTCTTCGTGAACGTGATGCCCTAATGGTCACACATCGAATTCCACTCAATTTAGCAAACAAAAATTTTCAACGATTTTTGTCAAATTTGCCTGATGGTTAGCCTTACTGATTTTTGAGACCCAAAATTTTTTGTCTTAGATCTTAAAACTTCTGATCATTTGCGAAATAATCGGAAATCCCGAGACGATTTACGCTTAAATTGGGCTAGTATATTGCATCGTTTCGCTTTAATCTACATTTGAATTTGAGACATGTTTTGCTTCCAGTCGAAACACCGCGCTTCCAACACATAATTTGCTCAATATTTCTTCGTGAACGTGATGCCCTAATGGTCACACATCGAATTCCACTCAATTTAGCAAACAAAAATTTTCAACGATTTTTGTCAAATTTGCCTGATGGTTAGCCTTACTGATTTTTGAGACCCAAAATTTTTTGTCTTAGATCTTAAAACTTCTGATCATTTGCGAAATAATCGGAAATCCCGAGACGATTTACGCTTAAATTGGGCTAGTATATTGGATCGTTTCGCTTTAATCTACATTTGAATTTGAGACATGTTTTGCTTCCAGTCGAAACACCGCGCTTCCAACACATAATTTGCTCAATATTTCTTCGTGAACGTGATGCCCTAATGGTCACACATCGAATTCCACTCAATTTAGCAAACAAAAATTTTCAACGATTTTTGTCAAATTTGCCTGATGGTTAGCCTTACTGATTTTTGAGACCCAAAATTTTTTGTCTTAGATCTTAAAACTTCTGATCATTTGCGAAATAATCGGAAATCCCGAGACGATTTACGCTTAAATTGGGCTAGTATATTGCATCGTTTCGCTTTAATCTACATTTGAATTTGAGACATGTTTTGCTTCCAGTCGAAACACCGCGCTTCCAACACATAATTTGCTCAATATTTCTTCGTGAACGTGATGCCCTAATGGTCACACATCGAATTCCACTCAATTTAGCAAACAAAAATTTTCAACGATTTTTGTCAAATTTGCCTGATGGTTAGCCTTACTGATTTTTGAGACCCAAAATTTTTTGTCTTAGATCTTAAAACTTCTGATCATTTGCGAAATAATCGGAAATCCCGAGACGATTTACGCTTAAATTGGGCTAGTATATTGCATCGTTTCGCTTTAATCTACATTTGAATTTGAGACATGTTTTGCTTCCAGTCGAAACACCGCGCTTCCAACACATAATTTGCTCAATATTTCTTCGTGAACGTGATGCCCTAATGGTCACACATCGAATTCCACTCAATTTAGCAAACAAAAATTTTCAACGATTTTTGTCAAATTTGCCTGATGGTTAGCCTTACTGATTTTTGAGACCCAAAATTTTTTGTCTTAGATCTTAAAACTTCTGATCATTTGCGAAATAATCGGAAATCCCGAGACGATTTACGCTTAAATTGGGCTAGTATATTGCATCGTTTCGCTTTAATCTACATTTGAATTTGAGACATGTTTTGCTTCCAGTCGAAACACCGCGCTTCCAACACATAATTTGCTCAATATTTCTTCGTGAACGTGATGCCCTAATGGTCACACATCGAATTCCACTCAATTTAGCAAACAAAAATTTTCAACGATTTTTGTCAAATTTGCCTGATGGTTAGCCTTACTGATTTTTGAGACCCAAAATTTTTTGTCTTAGATCTTAAAACTTCTGATCATTTGCGAAATAATCGGAAATCCCGAGACGATTTACGCTTAAATTGGGCTAGTATATTGCATCGTTTCGCTTTAATCTACATTTGAATTTGAGACATGTTTTGCTTCCAGTCGAAACACCGCGCTTCCAACACATAATTTGCTCAATATTTCTTCGTGAACGTGATGCCCTAATGGTCACACATCGAATTCCACTCAATTTAGCAAACAAAAATTTTCAACGATTTTTGTCAAATTTGCCTGATGGTTAGCCTTACTGATTTTTGAGACCCAAAATTTTTTGTCTTAGATCTTAAAACTTCTGATCATTTGCGAAATAATCGGAAATCCCGAGACGATTTACGCTTAAATTGGGCTAGTATATTGCATCGTTTCGCTTTAATCTACATTTGAATTTGAGACATGTTTTGCTTCCAGTCGAAACACCGCGCTTCCAACACATAATTTGCTCAATATTTCTTCGTGAACGTGATGCCCTAATGGTCACACATCGAATTCCACTCAATTTAGCAAACAAAAATTTTCAACGATTTTTGTCAAATTTGCCTGATGGTTAGCCTTACTGATTTTTGAGACCCAAAATTTTTTGTCTTAGATCTTAAAACTTCTGATCATTTGCGAAATAATCGGAAATCCCGAGACGATTTACGCTTAAATTGGGCTAGTATATTGCATCGTTTCGCTTTAATCTACATTTGAATTTGAGACATGTTTTGCTTCCAGTCGAAACACCGCGCTTCCAACACATAATTTGCTCAATATTTCTTCGTGAACGTGATGCCCTAATGGTCATACATCGAATTCCACTCAATTTAGCAAACAAAATTTTTCAACGTTTTTTGTCAAATTTGCCTGATGGTTAGCCTTACTGATTTTTGAGACCCAAAATTTTTTGTCTTAGATCTTAAAACTTCTGATCATTTGCGAAATAATCGGAAATCCCAAGACGATTTACGCTTAAATTGGGCTAGTGTATTGCATCGTTTCGCTTTAATCTACATTTGAATTTGAGACATGTTTTGCTTCCAGTCGAAACACCGCGCTTCCAACACATAATTTGCTCAATATTTCTTCGTGAACGTGATGCCCTAATGGTCACACATCGAATTCCACTCAATTTAGCAAACAAAAATTTTCAACGATTTTTGTCAAATTTGCCTGATGGTTAGCCTTACTGATTTTTGAGACCCAAAATTTTTTGTCTTAGATCTTAAAACTTCTGATCATTTGCGAAATAATCGGAAATCCCGAGACGATTTACGCTTAAATTGGGCTAGTATATTGGATCGTTTCGCTTTAATCTACATTTGAATTTGAGACATGTTTTGCTTCCAGTCGAAACACCGCGCTTCCAACACATAATTTGCTCAATATTTCTTCGTGAACGTGATGCCCTAATGGTCACACATCGAATTCCACTCAATTTAGCAAACAAAAATTTTCAACGATTTTTGTCAAATTTGCCTGATGGTTAGCCTTACTGATTTTTGAGACCCAAAATTTTTTGTCTTAGATCTTAAAACTTCTGATCATTTGCGAAATAATCGGAAATCCCGAGACGATTTACGCTTAAATTGGGCTAGTATATTGCATCGTTTCGCTTTAATCTACATTTGAATTTGAGACATGTTTTGCTTCCAGTCGAAACACCGCGCTTCCAACACATAATTTGCTCAATATTTCTTCGTGAACGTGATGCCCTAATGGTCACACATCGAATTCCACTCAATTTAGCAAACAAAAATTTTCAACGATTTTTGTCAAATTTGCCTGATGGTTAGCCTTACTGATTTTTGAGACCCAAAATTTTTTGTCTTAGATCTTAAAACTTCTGATCATTTGCGAAATAATCGGAAATCCCGAGACGATTTACGCTTAAATTGGGCTAGTATATTGCATCGTTTCGCTTTAATCTACATTTGAATTTGAGACATGTTTTGCTTCCAGTCGAAACACCGCGCTTCCAACACATAATTTGCTCAATATTTCTTCGTGAACGTGATGCCCTAATGGTCACACATCGAATTCCACTCAATTTAGCAAACAAAAATTTTCAACGATTTTTGTCAAATTTGCCTGATGGTTAGCCTTACTGATTTTTGAGACCCAAAATTTTTTGTCTTAGATCTTAAAACTTCTGATCATTTGCGAAATAATCGGAAATCCCGAGACGATTTACGCTTAAATTGGGCTAGTATATTGCATCGTTTCGCTTTAATCTACATTTGAATTTGAGACATGTTTTGCTTCCAGTCGAAACACCGCGCTTCCAACACATAATTTGCTCAATATTTCTTCGTGAACGTGATGCCCTAATGGTCACACATCGAATTCCACTCAATTTAGCAAACAAAAATTTTCAACGATTTTTGTCAAATTTGCCTGATGGTTAGCCTTACTGATTTTTGAGACCCAAAATTTTTTGTCTTAGATCTTAAAACTTCTGATCATTTGCGAAATAATCGGAAATCCCGAGACGATTTACGCTTAAATTGGGCTAGTATATTGCATCGTTTCGCTTTAATCTACATTTGAATTTGAGACATGTTTTGCTTCCAGTCGAAACACCGCGCTTCCAACACATAATTTGCTCAATATTTCTTCGTGAACGTGATGCCCTAATGGTCACACATCGAATTCCACTCAATTTAGCAAACAAAAATGTTCAACGATTTTTGTCAAATTTGCCTGATGGTTAGCCTTACTGATTTTTGAGACCCAAAATTTTTTGTCTTAGATCTTAAAACTTCTGATCATTTGCGAAATAATCGGAAATCCCGAGACGATTTACGCTTAAATTGGGCTAGTATATTGCATCGTTTCGCTTTAATCTACATTTGAATTTGAGACATGTTTTGCTTCCAGTCGAAACACCGCGCTTCCAACACATAATTTGCTCAATATTTCTTCGTGAACGTGATGCCCTAATGGTCACACATCGAATTCCACTCAATTTAGCAAACAAAAATTTTCAACGATTTTTGTCAAATTTGCCTGATGGTTAGCCTTACTGATTTTTGAGACCCAAAAATTTTTGTCTTAGATCTTAAAACTTCTGATCATTTGCGAAATAATCGGAAATCCCGAGACGATTTACGCTTAAATTGGGCTAGTATATTGCATCGTTTCGCTTTAATCTACATTTGAATTTGAGACATGTTTTGCTTCCAGTCGAAACACCGCGCTTCCAACACATAATTTGCTCAATATTTCTTCGTGAACGTGATGCCCTAATGGTCACACATCGAATTCCACTCAATTTAGCAAACAAAAATTTTCAACGATTTTTGTCAAATTTGCCTGATGGTTAGCCTTACTGATTTTTGAGACCCAAAATTTTTTGTCTTAGATCTTAAAACTTCTGATCATTTGCGAAATAATCGGAAATCCCGAGACGATTTACGCTTAAATTGGGCTAGTATATTGCATCGTTTCGCTTTAATCTACATTTGAATTTGAGACATGTTTTGCTTCCAGTCGAAACACCGCGCTTCCAACACATAATTTGCTCAATATTTCTTCGTGAACGTGATGCCCTAATGGTCACACATCGAATTCCACTCAATTTAGCAAACAAAAATTTTCAACGATTTTTGTCAAATTTGCCTGATGGTTAGCCTTACTGATTTTTGAGACCCAAAATTTTTTGTCTTAGATCTTAAAACTTCTGATCATTTGCGAAATAATCGGAAATCCCGAGACGATTTACGCTTAAATTGGGCTAGTATATTGCATCGTTTCGCTTTAATCTACATTTGAATTTGAGACATGTTTTGCTTCCAGTCGAAACACCGCGCTTCCAACACATAATTTGCTCAATATTTCTTCGTGAACGTGATGCCCTAATGGTCACACATCGAATTCCACTCAATTTAGCAAACAAAAATTTTCAACGATTTTTGTCAAATTTGCCTGATGGTTAGCCTTACTGATTTTTGAGACCCAAAATTTTTTGTCTTAGATCTTAAAACTTCTGATCATTTGCGAAATAATCGGAAATCCCGAGACGATTTACGCTTAAATTGGGCTAGTATATTGCATCGTTTCGCTTTAATCTACATTTGAATTTGAGACATGTTTTGCTTCCAGTCGAAACACCGCGCTTCCAACACATAATTTGCTCAATATTTCTTCGTGAACGTGATGCCCTAATGGTCACACATCGAATTCCACTCAATTTAGCAAACAAAAATTTTCAACGATTTTTGTCAAATTTGCCTGATGGTTAGCCTTACTGATTTTTGAGACCCAAAATTTTTTGTCTTAGATCTTAAAACTTCTGATCATTTGCGAAATAATCGGAAATCCCGAGACGATTTACGCTTAAATTGGGCTAGTATATTGCATCGTTTCGCTTTAATCTACATTTGAATTTGAGACATGTTTTGCTTCCAGTCGAAACACCGCGCTTCCAACACATAATTTGCTCAATATTTCTTCGTGAACGTGATGCCCTAATGGTCACACATCGAATTCCACTCAATTTAGCAAACAAAAATTTTCAACGATTTTTGTCAAATTTGCCTGATGGTTAGCCTTACTGATTTTTGAGACCCAAAATTTTTTGTCTTAGATCTTAAAACTTCTGATCATTTGCGAAATAATCGGAAATCCCGAGACGATTTACGCTTAAATTGGGCTAGTATATTGCATCGTTTCGCTTTAATCTACATTTGAATTTGAGACATGTTTTGCTTCCAGTCGAAACACCGCGCTTCCAACACATAATTTGCTCAATATTTCTTCGTGAACGTGATGCCCTAATGGTCACACATCGAATTCCACTCAATTTAGCAAACAAAAATTTTCAACGATTTTTGTCAAATTTGCCTGATGGTTAGCCTTACTGATTTTTGAGACCCAAAATTTTTTGTCTTAGATCTTAAAACTTCTGATCATTTGCGAAATAATCGGAAATCCCGAGACGATTTACGCTTAAATTGGGCTAGTATATTGCATCGTTTCGCTTTAATCTACATTTGAATTTGAGACATGTTTTGCTTCCAGTCGAAACACCGCGCTTCCAACACATAATTTGCTCAATATTTCTTCGTGAACGTGATGCCCTAATGGTCACACATCGAATTCCACTCAATTTAGCAAACAAAAATTTTCAACGATTTTTGTCAAATTTGCCTGATGGTTAGCCTTACTGATTTTTGAGACCCAAAATTTTTTGTCTTAGATCTTAAAACTTCTGATCATTTGCGAAATAATCGGAAATCCCGAGACGATTTACGCTTAAATTGGGCTAGTATATTGCATCGTTTCGCTTTAATCTACATTTGAATTTGAGACATGTTTTGCTTCCAGTCGAAACACCGCGCTTCCAACACATAATTTGCTCAATATTTCTTCGTGAACGTGATGCCCTAATGGTCACACATCGAATTCCACTCAATTTAGCAAACAAAAATTTTCAACGATTTTTGTCAAATTTGCCTGATGGTTAGCCTTACTGATTTTTGAGACCCAAAATTTTTTGTCTTAGATCTTAAAACTTCTGATCATTTGCGAAATAATCGGAAATCCCGAGACGATTTACGCTTAAATTGGGCTAGTATATTGGATCGTTTCGCTTTAATCTACATTTGAATTTGAGACATGTTTTGCTTCCAGTCGAAACACCGCGCTTCCAACACATAATTTGCTCAATATTTCTTCGTGAACGTGATGCCCTAATGGTCACACATCGAATTCCACTCAATTTAGCAAACAAAAATTTTCAACGATTTTTGTCAAATTTGCCTGATGGTTAGCCTTACTGATTTTTGAGACCCAAAATTTTTTGTCTTAGATCTTAAAACTTCTGATCATTTGCGAAATAATCGGAAATCCCGAGACGATTTACGCTTAAATTGGGCTAGTATATTGCATCGTTTCGCTTTAATCTACATTTGAATTTGAGACATGTTTTGCTTCCAGTCGAAACACCGCGCTTCCAACACATAATTTGCTCAATATTTCTTCGTGAACGTGATGCCCTAATGGTCACACATCGAATTCCACTCAATTTAGCAAACAAAAATTTTCAACGATTTTTGTCAAATTTGCCTGATGGTTAGCCTTACTGATTTTTGAGACCCAAAATTTTTTGTCTAGATCTTAAAACTTCTGATCATTTGCGAAATAATCGGAAATCCCGAGACGATTTACGCTTAAATTGGGCTAGTATATTGGATCGTTTCGCTTTAATCTACATTTGAATTTGAGACATGTTTTGCTTCCAGTCGAAACACCGCGCTTCCAACACATAATTTGCTCAATATTTCTTCGTGAACGTGATGCCCTAATGGTCACACATCGAATTCCACTCAATTTAGCAAACAAAAATTTTCAACGATTTTTGTCAAATTTGCCTGATGGTTAGCCTTACTGATTTTTGGGACCCAAAATTTTTTGTCTTAGATCTTAAAACTTCTGATCATTTGCGAAATAATCGGAAATCCCGAGACGATTTACGCTTAAATTGGGCTAGTATATTGCATCGTTTCGCTTTAATCTACATTTGAATTTGAGACATGTTTTGCTTCCAGTCGAAACACCGCGCTTCCAACACATAATTTGCTCAATATTTCTTCGTGAACGTGATGCCCTAATGGTCATACATCGAATTCCACTCAATTTAGCAAACAAAATTTTTCAACGTTTTTTGTCAAATTTGCCTGATGGTTAGCCTTACTGATTTTTGAGACCCAAATTTTTTTGTCTTAGATCTTAAAACTTCTGATCATTTGCGAAATAATCGGAAATCCCGAGACGATTTACGCTTAAATTGGGCTAGTATATTGGATCGTTTCGCTTTAATCTACATTTGAATTTGAGACATGTGTTGCTTCCAGTCGAAACACCGCGCTTCCAACACATAATTTGCTCAATATTTCTTCGTGAACGTGATGCCCTAATGGTCACACATCGAATTCCACTCAATTTAGCAAACAAAAATTTTCAACGATTTTTGTCAAATTTGCCTGATGGTTAGCCTTACTGATTTTTGAGACCCAAAATTTTTTGTCTTAGATCTTAAAACTTCTGATCATTTGCGAAATAATCGGAAATCCCGAGACGATTTACGCTTAAATTGGGCTAGTATATTGGATCGTTTCGCTTTAATCTACATTTGAATTTGAGACATGTTTTGCTTCCAGTCGAAACACCGCGCTTCCAACACATAATTTGCTCAATATTTCTTCGTGAACGTGATGCCCTAATGGTCACACATCGAATTCCACTCAATTTAGCAAACAAAAATTTTCAACGATTTTTGTCAAATTTGCCTGATGGTTAGCCTTACTGATTTTTGAGACCCAAAATTTTTTGTCTTAGATCTTAAAACTTCTGATCATTTGCGAAATAATCGGAAATCCCGAGACGATTTACGCTTAAATTGGGCTAGTATATTGCATCGTTTCGCTTTAATCTACATTTGAATTTGAGACATGTTTTGCTTCCAGTCGAAACACCGCGCTTCCAACACATAATTTGCTCAATATTTCTTCGTGAACGTGATGCCCTAATGGTCACACATCGAATTCCACTCAATTTAGCAAACAAAAATTTTCAACGATTTTTGTCAAATTTGCCTGATGGTTAGCCTTACTGATTTTTGAGACCCAAAATTTTTTGTCTTAGATCTTAAAACTTCTGATCATTTGCGAAATAATCGGAAATCCCGAGACGATTTACGCTTAAATTGGGCTAGTATATTGCATCGTTTCGCTTTAATCTACATTTGAATTTGAGACATGTTTTGCTTCCAGTCGAAACACCGCGCTTCCAACACATAATTTGCTCAATATTTCTTCGTGAACGTGATGCCCTAATGGTCACACATCGAATTCCACTCAATTTAGCAAACAAAAATTTTCAACGATTTTTGTCAAATTTGCCTGATGGTTAGCCTTACTGATTTTTGAGACCCAAAATTTTTTGTCTTAGATCTTAAAACTTCTGATCATTTGCGAAATAATCGGAAATCCCAAGACGATTTACGCTTAAATTGGGCTAGTGTATTGCATCGTTTCGCTTTAATCTACATTTGAATTTGAGACATGTTTTGCTTCCAGTCGAAACACCGCGCTTCCAACACATAATTTGCTCAATATTTCTTCGTGAACGTGATGCCCTAATGGTCACACATCGAATTCCACTCAATTTAGCAAACAAAAATTTTCAACGATTTTTGTCAAATTTGCCTGATGGTTAGCCTTACTGATTTTTGAGACCCAAAATTTTTTGTCTTAGATCTTAAAACTTCTGATCATTTGCGAAATAATCGGAAATCCCGAGACGATTTACGCTTAAATTGGGCTAGTATATTGCATCGTTTCGCTTTAATTTACATTTGAATTTGAGACATGTTTTGCTTCCAGTCGAAACACCGCGCTTCCAACACATAATTTGCTCAATATTTCTTCGTGAACGTGATGCCCTAATGGTCACACATCGAATTCCACTCAATTTAGCAAACAAAAATTTTCAACGATTTTTGTCAAATTTGCCTGATGGTTAGCCTTACTGATTTTTGAGACCCAAAATTTTTTGTCTTAGATCTTAAAACTTCTGATCATTTGCGAAATAATCGGAAATCCCGAGACGATTTACGCTTAAATTGGGCTAGTATATTGCATCGTTTCGCTTTAATCTACATTTGAATTTGAGACATGTTTTGCTTCCAGTCGAAACACCGCGCTTCCAACACATAATTTGCTCAATATTTCTTCGTGAACGTGATGCCCTAATGGTCACACATCGAATTCCACTCAATTTAGCAAACAAAAATTTTCAACGATTTTTGTCAAATTTGCCTGATGGTTAGCCTTACTGATTTTTGAGACCCAAAATTTTTTGTCTTAGATCTTAAAACTTCTGATCATTTGCGAAATAATCGGAAATCCCGAGACGATTTACGCTTAAATTGGGCTAGTATATTGCATCGTTTCGCTTTAATCTACATTTGAATTTGAGACATGTTTTGCTTCCAGTCGAAACACCGCGCTTCCAACACATAATTTGCTCAATATTTCTTCGTGAACGTGATGCCGTAATGGTCACACATCGAATTCCACTCAATTTAGCAAACAAAAATTTTCAACGATTTTTGTCAAATTTGCCTGATGGTTAGCCTTACTGATTTTTGAGACCCAAAATTTTTTGTCTTAGATCTTAAAACTTCTGATCATTTGCGAAATAATCGGAAATCCCGAGACGATTTACGCTTAAATTGGGCTAGTATATTGCGTCGTTTCGCTTTAATCTACATTTGAATTTGAGACATGTGTTGCTTCCAGTCGAAACACCGCGCTTCCAACACATAATTTGCTCAATATTTCTTCGTGAACGTGATGCCCTAATGGTCATACATCGAATTCCACTCAATTTAGCAAACAAAAATTTTCAACGATTTTTGTCAAATTTGCTGATGGTTAGCCTTACTGATTTTTGAGACCCAAAATTTTTTGTCTTAGATCTTAAAACTTCTGATCATTTGCGAAATAATCGGAAATCCCGAGACGATTTACGCTTAAATTGGGCTAGTATATTGCATCGTTTCGCTTTAATCTACATTTGAATTTGAGACATGTTTTGCTTCCAGTCGAAACACCGCGCTTCCAACACATAATTTGCTCAATATTTCTTCGTGAACGTGATGCCCTAATGGTCACACATCGAATTCCACTCAATTTAGCAAACAAAAATTTTCAACGATTTTTGTCAAATTTGCCTGATGGTTAGCCTTACTGATTTTTGAGACCCAAAATTTTTTGTCTTAGATCTTAAAACTTCTGATCATTTGCGAAATAATCGGAAATCCCGAGACGATTTACGCTTAAATTGGGCTAGTATATTGCATCGTTTCGCTTTAATCTACATTTGAATTTGAGACATGTTTTGCTTCCAGTCGAAACACCGCGCTTCCAACACATAATTTGCTCAATATTTCTTCGTGAACGTGATGCCCTAATGGTCACACATCGAATTCCACTCAATTTAGCAAACAAAAATTTTCAACGATTTTTGTCAAATTTGCCTGATGGTTAGCCTTACTGATTTTTGAGACCCAAAATTTTTTGTCTTAGATCTTAAAACTTCTGATCATTTGCGAAATAATCGGAAATCCCAAGACGATTTACGCTTAAATTGGGCTAGTGTATTGCATCGTTTCGCTTTAATCTACATTTGAATTTGAGACATGTTTTACTTCCAGTCGAAACACCGCGCTTCCAACACATAATTTGCTCAATATTTCTTCGTGAACGTGATGCCCTAATGGTCACACATCGAATTCCACTCAATTTAGCAAACAAAAATTTTCAACGATTTTTGTCAAATTTGCCTGATGGTTAGCCTTACTGATTTTTGAGACCCAAAATTTTTTGTCTTAGATCTTAAAACTTCTGATCATTTGCGAAATAATCGGAAATCCCGAGACGATTTACGCTTAAATTGGGCTAGTATATTGCATCGTTTCGCTTTAATCTACATTTGAATTTGAGACATGTTTTGCTTCCAGTCGAAACACCGCGCTTCCAACACATAATTTGCTCAATATTTCTTCGTGAACGTGATGCCCTAATGGTCACACATCGAATTCCACTCAATTTAGCAAACAAAAATTTTCAACGATTTTTGTCAAATTTGCCTGATGGTTAGCCTTACTGATTTTTGAGACCCAAAATTTTTTGTCTTAGATCTTAAAACTTCTGATCATTTGCGAAATAATCGGAAATCCCGAGACGATTTACGCTTAAATTGGGCTAGTATATTGCATCGTTTCGCTTTAATCTACATTTGAATTTGAGACATGTTTTGCTTCCAGTCGAAACACCGCGCTTCCAACACATAATTTGCTCAATATTTCTTCGTGAACGTGATGCCCTAATGGTCACACATCGAATTCCACTCAATTTAGCAAACAAAAATTTTCAACGATTTTTGTCAAATTTGCCTGATGGTTAGCCTTACTGATTTTTGAGACCCAAAATTTTTTGTCTTAGATCTTAAAACTTCTGATCATTTGCGAAATAATCGGAAATCCCGAGACGATTTACGCTTAAATTGGGCTAGTATATTGGATCGTTTCGCTTTAATCTACATTTGAATTTGAGACATGTTTTGCTTCCAGTCGAAACACCGCGCTTCCAACACATAATTTGCTCAATATTTCTTCGTGAACGTGATGCCCTAATGGTCACACATCGAATTCCACTCAATTTAGCAAACAAAAATTTTCAACGATTTTTGTCAAATTTGCCTGATGGTTAGCCTTACTGATTTTTGAGACCCAAAATTTTTTGTCTTAGATCTTAAAACTTCTGATCATTTGCGAAATAATCGGAAATCCCGAGACGATTTACGCTTAAATTGGGCTAGTATATTGCATCGTTTCGCTTTAATCTACATTTGAATTTGAGACATGTTTTGCTTCCAGTCGAAACACCGCGCTTCCAACACATAATTTGCTCAATATTTCTTCGTGAACGTGATGCCCTAATGGTCACACATCGAATTCCACTCAATTTAGCAAACAAAAATTTTCAACGATTTTTGTCAAATTTGCCTGATGGTTAGCCTTACTGATTTTTGAGACCCAAAATTTTTTGTCTTAGATCTTAAAACTTCTGATCATTTGCGAAATAATCGGAAATCCCGAGACGATTTACGCTTAAATTGGGCTAGTATATTGCATCGTTTCGCTTTAATCTACATTTGAATTTGAGACATGTTTTGCTTCCAGTCGAAACACCGCGCTTCCAACACATAATTTGCTCAATATTTCTTCGTGAACGTGATGCCCTAATGGTCATACATCGAATTCCACTCAATTTAGCAAACAAAATTTTTCAACGTTTTTTGTCAAATTTGCCTGATGGTTAGCCTTACTGATTTTTGAGACCCAAAATTTTTTGTCTTAGATCTTAAAACTTCTGATCATTTGCGAAATAATCGGAAATCCCGAGACGATTTACGCTTAAATTGGGCTAGTATATTGCATCGTTTCGCTTTAATCTACATTTGAATTTGAGACATGTTTTGCTTCCAGTCGAAACACCGCGCTTCCAACACATAATTTGCTCAATATTTCTTCGTGAACGTGATGCCCTAATGGTCACACATCGAATTCCACTCAATTTAGCAAACAAAATTTTTCAACGTTTTTTGTCAAATTTGCCTGATGGTTAGCCTTACTGATTTTTGAGACCCAAAATTTTTTGTCTTAGATCTTAAAACTTCTGATCATTTGCGAAATAATCGGAAATCCCGAGACGATTTACGCTTAAATTGGGCTAGTATATTGCATCGTTTCGCTTTAATCTACATTTGAATTTGAGACATGTTTTGCTTCCAGTCGAAACACCGCGCTTCCAACACATAATTTGCTCAATATTTCTTCGTGAACGTGATGCCCTAATGGTCACACATCGAATTCCACTCAATTTAGCAAACAAAAATTTTCAACGATTTTTGTCAAATTTGCCTGATGGTTAGCCTTACTGATTTTTGAGACCCAAAATTTTTTGTCTTAGATCTTAAAACTTCTGATCATTTGCGAAATAATCGTAAATCCCGAGACGATTTACGCTTAAATTGGGCTAGTATATTGCATCGTTTCGCTTTAATCTACATTTGAATTTGAGACATGTTTTGCTTCCAGTCGAAACACCGCGCTTCCAACACATAATTTGCTCAATATTTCTTCGTGAACGTGATGCCCTAATGGTCACACATCGAATTCCACTCAATTTAGCAAACAAAAATTTTCAACGATTTTTGTCAAATTTGCCTGATGGTTAGCCTTACTGATTTTTGAGACCCAAAATTTTTTGTCTTAGATCTTAAAACTTCTGATCATTTGCGAAATAATCGGAAATCCCGAGACGATTTACGCTTAAATTGGGCTAGTATATTGCATCGTTTCGCTTTAATCTACATTTGAATTTGAGACATGTTTTACTTCCAGTCGAAACACCGCGCTTCCAACACATAATTTGCTCAATATTTCTTCGTGAACGTGATGCCGTAATGGTCACACATCGAATTCCACTCAATTTAGCAAACAAAAATTTTCAACGATTTTTGTCAAATTTGCCTGATGGTTAGCCTTACTGATTTTTGAGACCCAAAATTTTTTGTCTTAGATCTTAAAACTTCTGATCATTTGCGAAATAATCGGAAATCCCGAGACGATTTACGCTTAAATTGGGCTAGTATATTGCGTCGTTTCGCTTTAATCTACATTTGAATTTGAGACATGTGTTGCTTCCAGTCGAAACACCGCGCTTCCAACACATAATTTGCTCAATATTTCTTCGTGAACGTGATGCCCTAATGGTCACACATCGAATTCCACTCAATTTAGCAAACAAAAATTTTCAACGATTTTTGTCAAATTTGCCTGATGGTTAGCCTTACTGATTTTTGAGACCCAAAATTTTTTGTCTTAGATCTTAAAACTTCTGATCATTTGCGAAATAATCGGAAATCCCGAGACGATTTACGCTTAAATTGGGCTAGTATATTGCATCGTTTCGCTTTAATCTACATTTGAATTTGAGACATGTTTTGCTTCCAGTCGAAACACCGCGCTTCCAACACATAATTTGCTCAATATTTCTTCGTGAACGTGATGCCCTAATGGTCACACATCGAATTCCACTCAATTTAGCAAACAAAAATTTTCAACGATTTTTGTCAAATTTGCCTGATGGTTAGCCTTACTGATTTTTGAGACCCAAAATTTTTTGTCTTAGATCTTAAAACTTCTGATCATTTGCGAAATAATCGGAAATCCCAAGACGATTTACGCTTAAATTGGGCTAGTGTATTGCATCGTTTCGCTTTAATCTACATTTGAATTTGAGACATGTTTTACTTCCAGTCGAAACACCGCGCTTCCAACACATAATTTGCTCAATATTTATTCGTGAACGTGATGCCCTAATGGTCACACATCGAATTCCACTCAATTTAGCAAACAAAAATTTTCAACGATTTTTGTCAAATTTGCCTGATGGTTAGCCTTACTGATTTTTGAGACCCAAAATTTTTTGTCTTAGATCTTAAAACTTCTGATCATTTGCGAAATAATCGGAAATCCCGAGACGATTTACGCTTAAATTGGGCTAGTATATTGCATCGTTTCGCTTTAATCTACATTTGAATTTGAGACATGTTTTGCTTCCAGTCGAAACACCGCGCTTCCAACACATAATTTGCTCAATATTTCTTCGTGAACGTGATGCCCTAATGGTCACACATCGAATTCCACTCAATTTAGCAAACAAAAATTTTCAACGATTTTTGTCAAATTTGCCTGATGGTTAGCCTTACTGATTTTTGAGACCCAAAATTTTTTGTCTTAGATCTTAAAACTTCTGATCATTTGCGAAATAATCGGAAATCCCGAGACGATTTACGCTTAAATTGGGCTAGTATATTGCATCGTTTCGCTTTAATCTACATTTGAATTTGAGACATGTTTTGCTTCCAGTCGAAACACCGCGCTTCCAACACATAATTTGCTCAATATTTCTTCGTGAACGTGATGCCCTAATGGTCACACATCGAATTCCACTCAATTTAGCAAACAAAAATTTTCAACGATTTTTGTCAAATTTGCCTGATGGTTAGCCTTACTGATTTTTGAGACCCAAAATTTTTTGTCTTAGATCTTAAAACTTCTGATCATTTGCGAAATAATCGGAAATCCCGAGACGATTTACGCTTAAATTGGGCTAGTATATTGCATCGTTTCGCTTTAATCTACATTTGAATTTGAGACATGTTTTACTTCCAGTCGAAACACCGCGCTTCCAACACATAATTTGCTCAATATTTCTTCGTGAACGTGATGCCGTAATGGTCACACATCGAATTCCACTCAATTTAGCAAACAAAAATTTTCAACGATTTTTGTCAAATTTGCCTGATGGTTAGCCTTACTGATTTTTGAGACCCAAAATTTTTTGTCTTAGATCTTAAAACTTCTGATCATTTGCGAAATAATCGGAAATCCCGAGACGATTTACGCTTAAATTGGGCTAGTATATTGCATCGTTTCGCTTTAATCTACATTTGAATTTGAGACATGTTTTGCTTCCAGTCGAAACACCGCGCTTCCAACACATAATTTGCTCAATATTTCTTCGTGAACGTGATGCCCTAATGGTCATACATCGAATTCCACTCAATTTAGCAAACAAAATTTTTCAACGTTTTTTGTCAAATTTGCCTGATGGTTAGCCTTACTGATTTTTGAGACCCAAAATTTTTTGTCTTAGATCTTAAAACATCTGATCATTTGCGAAATAATCGGAAATCCCGAGACGATTTACGCTTAAATTGGGCTAGTATATTGCATCGTTTCGCTTTAATCTACATTTGAATTTGAGACATGTTTTGCTTCCAGTCGAAACACCGCGCTTCCAACACATAATTTGCTCAATATTTCTTCGTGAACGTGATGCCCTAATGGTCACACATCGAATTCCACTCAATTTAGCAAACAAAAATTTTCAACGATTTTTGTCAAATTTGCCTGATGGTTAGCCTTACTGATTTTTGAGACCCAAAATTTTTTGTCTTAGATCTTAAAACTTCTGATCATTTGCGAAATAATCGGAAATCCCGAGACGATTTACGCTTAAATTGGGCTAGTATATTGCATCGTTTCGCTTTAATCTACATTTGAATTTGAGACATGTTTTACTTCCAGTCGAAACACCGCGCTTCCAACACATAATTTGCTCAATATTTCTTCGTGAACGTGATGCCGTAATGGTTATACATCGAATTCCACTCAATTTAGCAAACAAAAATTTTCAACGATTTTTGTCAAATTTGCCTGATGTTAGCCTTACTGATTTTTGAGACCCAAAATTTTTTGTCTTAGATCTTAAAACTTCTGATCATTTGCGAAATAATCGGAAATCCCGAGACGATCTACGCTTAAATTGGGCTAGTATATTGCATCGTTTGGCTTTAATCTACATTTGAATTTGAGACATGTTTTGCTTCCAGTCGAAACACCGCGCTTCCAACACATAATTTGTTCAATATTTCTTCGTGAACGTGATGCCCTAATGGTCATACATCGAATTCCATTCAATTTAGCAAACAAAAATTTTCAACGATTTCTGTCAAATTTGCCTGATGGTTAGCCTTACTGATTTTTGAGACCCAAAATTTTTTGTCTTAGATCTTAATCTACATTTGAATTTGAGACATGTGTTGCTTCCAGTCGAAACATTGCGCTTCCAACACATAATTTGCTCAATATTTCTTCGTGAACGTGATGCCCTAATGGTCATACATCGAATTCCACTCAATTTAGCAAACAAAAATTTTCAACGATTTTTGCCAAATTTGCCTGATGGTTAGCCTTACTGATTTTTGAGACCCAAAATTGTTTGTCTTAGATCTTAAAACTTCTGATCATTTACGAACTAATCGTAAATCCCGAAACGATTTACGCTTAAATTGGGCTAGTATATTGCGTCGTTTCGCTTTAATCTACATTTGAATTTGAGACATGTGTTGCTTCCAGTCGAAACACCGCGCTTCCAACACATAATTTGCTCAATATTTCTTCGTGAACGTGATGCCCTAATGGTCATACATCGAATTCCACTCAATTTAGCAAACAAAAATTTTCAACGATTTTTGTCAAATTTGCTGATGGTTAGCCTTACTGATTTTTGAGACCCAAAATTTTTTGTCTTAGATCTTAAAACTTCTGATCATTTGCGAAATAATCGGAAATCCCGAGACGATTTACGCTTAAATTGGGCTAGTATATTGCATCGTTTCGCTTTAATCTACATTTGAATTTGAGACATGTTTTGCTTCCAGTCGAAACACCGCGCTTCCAACACATAATTTGCTCAATATTTCTTCGTGAACGTGATGCCCTAATGGTCACACATCGAATTCCACTCAATTTAGCAAACAAAAATTTTCAACGTTTTTTGTCAAATTTGCCTGATGGTTAGCCTTACTGATTTTTGAGACCCAAAATTTTTTGTCTTAGATCTTAAAACTTCTGATCATTTGCGAAATAATCGGAAATCCCGAGACGATTTACGCTTAAATTGGGCTAGTATATTGCATCGTTTCGCTTTAATCTACATTTGAATTTGAGACATGTTTTGCTTCCAGTCGAAACACCGCGCTTCCAACACATAATTTGCTCAATATTTCTTCGTGAACGTGATGCCCTAATGGTCACACATCGAATTCCACTCAATTTAGCAAACAAAAATTTTCAACGATTTTTGTCAAATTTGCCTGATGGTTAGCCTTACTGATTTTTGAGACCCAAAACTTTTTGTCTTAGATCTTAAAACTTCTGATCATTTGCGAAATAATCGGAAATCCCGAGACGATTTACGCTTAAATTGGGCTAGTATATTGCATCGTTTCGCTTTAATCTACATTTGAATTTGAGACATGTTTTGCTTCCAGTCGAAACACCGCGCTTCCAACACATAATTTGCTCAATATTTCTTCGTGAACGTGATGCCCTAATGGTCACACATCGAATTCCACTCAATTTAGCAAACAAAAATTTTCAACGATTTTTGTCAAATTTGCCTGATGGTTAGCCTTACTGATTTTTGAGACCCAAAATTTTTTGTCTTAGATCTTAAAACTTCTGATCATTTGCGAAATAATCGGAAATCCCGAGACGATTTACGCTTAAATTGGGCTAGTATATTGCATCGTTTCGCTTTAATCTACATTTGAATTTGAGACATGTTTTGCTTCCAGTCGAAACACCGCGCTTCCAACACATAATTTGCTCAATATTTCTTCGTGAACGTGATGCCCTAATGGTCACACATCGAATTCCACTCAATTTAGCAAACAAAAATTTTCAACGATTTTTGTCAAATTTGCCTGATGGTTAGCCTTACTGATTTTTGAGACCCAAAATTTTTTGTCTTAGATCTTAAAACTTCTGATCATTTGCGAAATAATCGTAAATACCGAAACGATTTACGCTTAAATTGGGCTAGTATATTGCATCGTTTGGCTTTAATCTACATTTGAATTTGAGACATGTTTTATTTCCAGTCGAAACACCGCGCTTCCAACACATAATTTGCTCAATATTTCTTCGTGAACGTGATGCCCCAATGGTCACACATCGAATTCCACTCAATTTAGCAAACAAAAATTTTCAACGATTTTTGTCAAATTTGCCTGATGTTAGCCTTACTGATTTTTGAGACCCAAAATTTTTTGTCTTAGATCTTAAAACTTCTGATCATTTGCGAAATAATCGGAAATCCCGAGACGATTTACGCTTAAATTGGGCTAGTATATTGCATCGTTTCGCTTTAATCTACATTTGAATTTGAGACATGTTTTACTTCCAGTCGAAACACCGCGCTTCCAACACATAATTTGCTCAATATTTCTTCGTGAACGTGATGCCCTAATGGTCATACATCGAATTCCACTCAATTTAGCAAACAAAAATTTTCAACGATTTTTGTCAAATTTGCCTGATGTTAGCCTTACTGATTTTTGAGACCCAAAATTTTTTGTCTTAGATCTTGAAACTTCTGATCATTTGCGAACTAATCGTAAATCCCGAAACGATTTACGCTTAAATTGGGCTAGTATATTGCATCGTTTGGCTTTAATCTACATTTGAATTTGAGACATGTTTTGCTTCCAGTCGAAACACCGCGCTTCCAACACATAATTTGCTCAATATTTCTTCGTGAACGTGATGCCCTAATGGTCACACATCGAATTCCACTCAATTTAGCAAACAAAAATTTTCAACGATTTTTGTCAAATTTGCCTGATGGTTAGCCTTACTGATTTTTGAGACCCAAAATTTTTTGTCTTAGATCTTGAAACTTCTGATCATTTGCGAACTAATCGTAAATCTCGAAACGATTTACGCTTAAATTGGGCTAGTATATTGCATCGTTTGGCTTTAATCTACATTTGAATTTGAGACATGTTTTGCTTCCAGTCGAAACACCGCGCTTCCAACACATAATTTGTTCAATATTTCTTCGTGAACGTGATGCCCTAATGGTCATACATCGAATTCCATTCAATTTAGCAAACAAAAATTTTCAACGATTTCTGTCAAATTTGCCTGATGGTTAGCCTTACTGATTTTTGAGACCCAAAATTTTTTGTCTTAGATCTTAATCTACATTTGAATTTGAGACATGTGTTGCTTCCAGTCGAAACACCGCGCTTCCAACACATAATTTGCTCAATATTTCTTCGTGAACGTGATGCCCTAATGGTCATACATCGAATTCCACTCAATTTAGCAAACAAAATTTTTCAACGATTTTTGTCAAATTTGCCTGATGGTTAGCCTTACTGATTTTTGAGACCCAAATTTTTTTGTCTTAGATCTTAAAACTTCTGATCATTTGCGAACTAATCGTAAATACCGAAACGATTTACGCTTAAATTGGGCTAGTATATTGCGTCGTTTTGCTTTAATCTACATTTGAATTTGAGACATGTTTTGCTTCCAGTCGAAACACCGCGCTTCCAACACATAATTTGCTCAATATTTCTTCGTGAACGTGATGCCCTAATGGTGATACATCGAACTCCACTCAATTTAGCAAACAAAAATTTTCAACGATTTTTGCCAAATTTTCCTGATGGTTAGCCTTACTGATTTTTGAGACCAAAAATTGTTTGTCTTAGATCTTAAAACTTTTGATCATTTGCGAACTAATCGTAAATACCGAAACGATTTACGCTTAAATTGGGCTAGTATATTGCGTCGTTTTGCTTTAATCTACATTTGAATTTGAGACATGTTTTGCTTCCAGTCGAAACACCGCGCTTCCAACACATAATTTGCTCAATATTTCTTCGTGAACGTGATGCCTTAATGGTCATACATCGAATTCCACTCAATTTAGCAAACAAAATTTTTCAACGATTTTTGTCAAATTTGCCTGATGGTTAGCCTTACTGATTTTTGAGACCAAAAATTGTTTGTCTTAGATCTTAAAACTTCTGATCATTTGCGAACTAATCGTAAATACCGAAACGATTTACGCTTAAATTGGGCTAGTATATTGCGTCGTTTTGCTTTAATCTACATTTGAATTTGAGACATGTTTTGCTTCCAGTCGAAACACCGCGCTTCCAACACATAATTTGCTCAATATTTCTTCGTGAACGTGATGCCTTAATGGTCATACATCGAATTCCACTCAATTTAGCAAACAAAATTTTTCAACGATTTTTGTCAAATTTGCCTGATGGTTAGCCTTACTGATTTTTGAGACCCAAATTTGTTGTCTTAGATCTTAAAACTTCTGATCATTTGCGAACTAATCGTAAATACCGAAACGATTTACGCTTAAATTGGGCTAGTATATTGCGTCGTTTTGCTTTAATCTACATTTGAATTTGAAACATGTTTTGCTTCCAGTCGAAACACCGCGCTTCCAACACATAATTTGCTCAATATTTCTTCGTGAACGTGATGCCTTAATGGTCATACATCGAATTCCACTCAATTTAGCAAACAAAATTTTTCAACGATTTTTGTCAAATTTGCCTGATGGTTAGCCTTACTGATTTTTGAGACCCAAAATTTGTTGTCTTAGATCTTAAAACTTCTGATCATTTGCGAACTAATCGTAAATACCGAAACGATTTACGCTTAAATTGGGCTAGTATATTGCGTCGTTTTGCTTTAATCTACATTTGAATTTGAGACATGTTTTGCTTCCAGTCGAAACACCGCGCTTCCAACACATAATTTGCTCAATATTTCTTCGTGAACGTGATGCCTTAATGGTCATACATCGAATTCCACTCAATTTAGCAAACAAAATTTTTCAACGATTTTTGTCAAATTTGCCTGATGGTTAGCCTTACTGATTTTTGAGACCAAAAATTGTTTGTCTTAGATCTTAAAACTTCTGATCATTTGCGAACTAATCGTAAATACCGAAACGATTTACGCTTAAATTGGGCTAGTATATTGCGTCGTTTTGCTTTAATCTACATTTGAATTTGAGACATGTTTTGCTTCCAGTCGAAACACCGCGCTTCCAACACATAATTTGCTCAATATTTCTTCGTGAACGTGATGCCCTAATGGTCATACATCGAATTCCACTCAATTTAGCAAACAAAATTTTTCAACGTTTTTTGTCAAATTTGCCTGATGGTTAGCCTTACTGATTTTTGAGACCAAAAATTGTTTGTCTTAGATCTTAAAACTTTTGGTCATTTGCGAACTAATCGTAAATACCGAAACGATTTACGCTTAAATTGGGCTAGTATATTGCGTCGTTTTGCTTTAATCTACATTTGAATTTGAGACATGTTTTGCTTCCAGTCGAAACACCGCGCTTCCAACACATAATTTGCTCAATATTTCTTCGTGAACGTGATGCCTTAATGGTCATACATCGAATTCCACTCAATTTAGCAAACAAAATTTTTCAACGATTTTTGTCAAATTTGCCTGATGGTTAGCCTTACTGATTTTTGAGACCCAAATTTTTTTGTCTTAGATCTTAAAACTTCTGATCATTTGCGAACTAATCGTAAATACCGAAACGATTTACGCTTAAATTGGGCTAGTATATTGCGTCGTTTTGCTTTAATCTACATTTGAATTTGAGACATGATTTGCTTCCAGTCGAAACACCGCGCTTCCAACACATAATTTGCTCAATATTTCTTCGTGAACGTGATGCCCTAATGGTCATACATCGAACTCCACTCAATTTAGCAAAAAAAATTTTCAACGATTTTTGCCAAATTTTCCTGATGGTTAGCCTTACTGATTTTTGAGACCCAAATTTTTTTGTCTTAGATCTTAAAACTTCTGATCATTTGCGAACTAATCGTAAATACCGAAACGATTTACGCTTAAATTGGGCTAGTATATTGCGTCGTTTTGCTTTAATCTACATTTGAATTTGAGACATGTTTTGCTTCCAGTCGAAACACCGCGCTTCCAACACATAATTTGCTCAATATTTCTTCGTGAACGTGATGCCCTAATGGTCATACATCGAATTCCACTCAATTTAGCAAACAAAATTTTTCAACGATTTTTGTCAAATTTGCCTGATGGTTAGCCTTACTGATTTTTGAGACCCAAAATTTGTTGTCTTAGATCTTAAAACTTCTGATCATTTGCGAACTAATCGTAAATACCGAAACGATTTACGCTTAAATTGGGCTAGTATATTGCGTCGTTTTGCTTTAATCTACATTTGAATTTGAGACATGATTTGCTTCCAGTCGAAACACCGCGCTTCCAACACATAATTTGCTCAATATTTCTTCGTGAACGTGATGCCCTAATGGTCATACATCGAACTCCACTCAATTTAGCAAACAAAATTTTTCAACGATTTTTGTCAAATTTGCCTGATGGTTAGCCTTACTGATTTTTGAGACCCAAAATTTGTTGTCTTAGATCTTAAAACTTCTGATCATTTGCGAACTAATCGTAAATACCGAAACGATTTACGCTTAAATTGGGCTAGTATATTGCGTCGTTTTGCTTTAATCTACATTTGAATTTGAGACATGATTTGCTTCCAGTCGAAACACCGCGCTTCCAACACATAATTTGCTCAATATTTCTTCGTGAACGTGATGCCCTAATGGTCATACATCGAACTCCACTCAATTTAGCAAACAAAAATTTTCAACGATTTTTGCCAAATTTTCCTGATGGTTAGCCTTACTGATTTTTGAGACCCAAATTTTTTTGTCTTAGATCTTAAAACTTCTGATCATTTGCGAACTAATCGTAAATACCGAAACGATTTACGCTTAAATTGGGCTAGTATATTGCGTCGTTTTGCTTTAATCTACATTTGAATTTGAGACATGTTTTGCTTCCAGTCGAAACACCGCGCTTCCAACACATAATTTGCTCAATATTTCTTCGTGAACGTGATGCCCTAATGGTCATACATCGAATTCCACTCAATTTAGCAAACAAAATTTTTCAACGATTTTTGTCAAATTTGCCTGATGGTTAGCCTTACTGATTTTTGAGACCCAAAATTTGTTGTCTTAGATCTTAAAACTTCTGATCATTTACGAACTAATCGCAAATCCCGAAACGATTTACGCTTAAATTGGGCTAGTATATTGCGTCGTTTTGCTTTAGTCTACATTTGAATTTGAGACATGTGTTGCTTCCAGTCGAAACACCGCGCTTCAAACACATAATTTGCTCAATATTTCTTCGTGAACGTGATGCCCTAATGGTCATACATCGAATTCCACTCAATTTAGCAAACAAAATTTTTCAACGTTTTTTGTCAAATTTGCCTGATGGTTAGCCTTACTGATTTTTGAGACCCAAAATTGTTTGTCTTAGATCTTAAAACTTCTGATCATATCACTTCGAAATAATCGGAAATCTCGAGACGATTTACGCTTAAATTGGGCTATGATATTGCGTCTCGATGCGAACTTTTTGGAGGTCATTGTTTTGCGTGTTGCCAATGTTGTTTTTGGTGATTATGTCGGCCATTTGTCTAGTGGGCGATGTAGTTATGTCGGCTTATTGTAAATGGTGGCCAATATAGTTAAACGGACTTGTTTTTAAATATTCCAGCAGACTGTGTGGTTGTCGGCGGTATGTACGTTTAGTAAAACCTATATGGATGATGACCCGAGTGTTGACGACGTGGTTGTTGGCAATTCAAGTGTCGTTGATGATGATTCCGGCCTGTAGGTTTAAACTGGTCTGTTATATTAGTATTAACATTGAAGGGCTTTCTGAAAAATAAGTCAATAACATTTGCTATACAGTTCTCCAACAGTGAATATAATAATCTCTTCTTACGTCTACCTCTCACCCGTCTGCTGAATTCGGAATAGTATTAGATTCCGTCAAAACCAATTCCGGCAGAATTTAATAACTCACCTGTACACCGGACATTATTATACAACTCTTATCTAAATATGACATAGAAAAATTTTCCAATCTTCACCGAAACTTCCTTATCAATATGAATCGTAATTCCATGAACTCTTCCTTTCGAAATAAACCAGAATTTGAAAGACAGATCGTCTCACGATTAAAACCATAAAATGACAACAACAACAACAATAGCAAAGTAAATTCTTTAAGATAAGGTATTATAGGAATAGAGTTGTTGTTACATATAGAAATTGAAAATTGTTTGTTTCAATTTGAATGATTTTGTGTCTTCTGCTACTGCCTCAATAAGCGCAATTATCCATTGTTCATAATGTAAGGTAATTTTTTGCCTATGAACAGGTAAATAATTTTTGTTTTTTTTATTTATATTTTGTTTCGTTTTCAATGTTTGCATGCCGCCACCACTTATTGTCGCACAGGTAAAATCTATAAATATGTCTGCACTGAGTGATACCGACATCAGTTTTTGTTTCAAGTGCCTTAAGTGAAGTTGTGATATTAACCACGAAGATTACAAAAATGCGAAAAAATTATTTATATTCGTGTACAACGCTAGTGGTTGTGTTACTCTTGCTGCAATTGGATTTTATCGTTGGACAACCGCAATTGAAACCGGTGACGGCGGCGACCGGAAATTTTGACGATCCCACTAACCCTCGAAATAACGAGTTGGTGGAAAATCGAAATTTTGTCCATAATCGAAATGATGTGATAAATGGTCGTGGTCGAGGATGGGTGCAAACTGCACAACAAATGTTGGGTGGACCGACCGGCCAAATTATGGTGAATGTGGCCAAGGAGTTAATAAATCGATCGGCTGGCAATAGTCAGGTATACTTTTATTTTCTAAATCTTTAGCAAATTTATGTTGCAATCTAATTCGTTTAATGGTTTATAACTTTAACTAGATCGTAACCCCATTTGTATGATTTCTACTTACAGATCTTAAGTTTAAATCTAACCAATTTATTAATACTCATCCTATTGAAAGCGTTAATATTTGCCGCCGGATTAATCGGTGCGGGCAATTGGAGCCATTACGCAAGGGGACGCGGATTAGAAAATCGTAAGTGTGACATATTGCCAGGTTATATGACTGTGCATCGTAATACAATAGGGTGTGATTAGAGACGCTAAGACGTTTACATAATCTGTCGCGTACACAATCGAAATCATGAAGCGAGGCGTCTTCTATCACTTTTGATTTCAGCAGAACTAATTGCTTACCGTACCTTTATACTATTGTTAGTCACAAGTTGTTAAACGTTTATTGTATTTTTATGTTTTGCATTAATTAAACAGCACCATTGTTGGATGCAAGCGAAACGCCCCTGCTTATTGGATTTTTAGCGGCCCAAGGTTCCCAACAGGATGGTTGTTTACAGCGGGCCGCGTGTAATCAACCGGAAACGGCATCGGAATATCTGCGTGCGGCACGTGCCATCCTAAAAGGATCGGAAATATTTGATCAGTACGTATTTCTTATATAAATTTTGATCTCGATTACAGAATACTTACCTCTTTTGTATATGAACAGAAAAATCCAGGTAAATCCACGTTACAATCAATTGGTGTTCATGCTTGAACAGGCGACCGTTGAAGGTATGGAAGGTGCTCCGTGTGATATGATCTATTCGTGTTTGATATAAAAATTCAAATTTCGTGGGTTTTAAAAATGGTTTTTATTTTTGTTTCTTGTAAATTTTAGAAAAAAAAAAAAGAATTATTTATAGTCAATAAATTAATGAAAAATAATTAAATTTAATTTCACTGGTTTATCAAAGTTCATTTGTTGAATCATCGTTTTGTATCGCCTTTATGTATTCCGGGTAGTTTAGGTAGCCATCGTGGTTTAAATCAGCAAAATTAAGGAAGTCATCGATCACCTCTGGAAATTAGATAAAATACAATTTTATGTTAATAATTAGCCGCCCAACATAATTAGATAATTAAAAAGTTTAAAATGGTTTGAGTGTTTCAAAGAGCAAGAGCGCAGGCCAAAGGAACCCTATTACATTTATCCACATAAGGAGTAAACGAAGTTGAGTATATCAAAAGTGAGGCGAAGGAGGATTTTGCTCGCTAGATAAATACGAAGTCCTCCGATTCCAAGTAGCTTTAGCACAGCAAAAAAGGATCCAACGTGCCAATAATCGCACCTAAGCAAAGCTACAAGGAAACGCCTGGTGTTATTAAAATTATCAGGATTTTTCAATATAAAATATCAGGCGCCGGACTGACAAAATAATTTCTAAGCAAAGCGAATTAGACTGTTCAAGGTAGTTTTCCTCTTTAAAAATCACGTACAGGCAAATTACGGAATTCAACAGCAACAGCATTACAATGATGTTATCTAAAAATGCAGAATGTACAGGTTCATTTTGATCAATTTTACATTATGCATTTTTCGTCGACGGCATGATGAAGGCTATCAGATTGAATGATGTCATATACTGGAAACAGATTAGATGGTAGCTATTTAAGACCATACATGGATGCGGTAATAAAGCTCGCTGTGAACGATGACAAAAATATTCTACTGTTCGAATGACGAACGAGTGGCTGACCGTTAAATACGCTGATGAGAATACAGCGACATGATTTACTACGTCATTTACATACCTAAAATCATAGGCATATGAAGTTAGCCCAGTTTTTCATCCCAGAAACAAGCAAGTTCCTCAACCAATACTATTTCATTTCATCCCAGTGTTTTCTACTAAAACTTGTATAAGACGGAATTCTGTTTTTACAAAATATCCATCCCAGATTATTCCATTTAATTGTTGTTTTTGTACTATACGTATCAAAAAATGTTGATAAATACAGATATAACACAGACTAAGTGTGGCCAGTCGAACAGTACCAGCCGTTTGGTAAGATTCCCCCGATCGGCCAGATTCCATATGGCCCTGGCCCAATTAATAATTGCAATTCTCCTAGAAATATGGTTTGCTGGATATGATTGATATAGTTTTGAGTTGGTAATAATAGTGGCGAGTCGTCGAAGGTTCTGCAATACAAACGTTACAAAACCAAGTAATTGCAGAAGAAGAAGAGGGGGGGGGGGGGGAGAAGCACCCTCAAAGATGAACGAAAGCGCAAGTAAACGACCTGATTTGGGAATTAATAAATGCTGGCTTAAACTAGAAACGCTAAAGGAGGAAATTAGTTCCATCCGTAATTTAGAAACCGACCAACAACCGCTCGTACAATCGAGTCTAGACTCCTTCATGTAGCAAGCCGGCTAAGACGAGCTACAGCCAACAGAACGTTGATGGTAATCTTAAAGTACCTCCTTTACCGGGAACCTCTACGGATGCGCACCATGCTGATCAATCTTGCGAAATGGCTTGTATGATGGACCAAATCCATCAATTGTCCGAACAGGCATTATCACTAAGTAAACACGGTCATTATTTAAAGCGTAAGGCAAAAGAACCATCGCAGGAGCCACTTATCAAAGCACAAATCCAGAATATTCAAAACCCTATATTAGGCCCTGTAATTCAACCAATCAATTTACCACCTGCAAATGAGATGCATCAACCGCCAGCAATTACTTGGCTACAAATGTTGGCAGGCGTAGCAGGTACCTCTCAAAATTGGCAGTACCGTGAGCCTCCTCAAATAAAGCAGGCTACCGCCCACTATAATCCTATGTTTAATATGCCGTACAGACACCAACCAAATATTCCTCATTCGTCTCAGAATAACGTCGGTCAGATTATACGCAGAGCATAATTATACGCAGCCTAATCCAACACAAATTAAATATGTTCCGGAGTGCCGTGGTTTATCGCGAAGTGGCTTGTCTTTTGATGCATCACCCACCGGTATTCGCATTGTTTGCTTTTATTCCAATTAGCAACATTAGCATCATCTATGAACTTAACTAACGAGAAACTTTTGACTGAGGTTAGCTTTGTGTTAAAACGAGTTGCATCAAACTGGCATTGGAGGTATCGGCAACAAAACCCCCAAGCGAATTGGCATATAGTTCGGCATACCATGATAGAACGTTTCCAAAATAGACGACCAGATATAGACATTGGGAAAAAAATTGATTTTTTTTGGAATTTTACGAACAAATATGTAGTCTAACATTTCAATTAAGTACTCCCAACTCTGACAAACAGCTCATCAAGGTGCTCATAAAAATATGAGACCGGGTTTGCGTTATCAATTAACAGATCGTCATTTTGATTCTCTCGGAGATTTGTAAAGCAGTTGTATGAGTTGGGAACATACATGGTCTGAGTTAAAAATAGATCTTGATGGTTTTGTTCCCTTTATAAGTGAGTAACATTTCAAATTTATGACCAGGTTATTCCGCAAAGGCGTATCATAAACTTTTTAGAATTTGATCCCAGTGCAAATTATGGTAATGTAATGAACGCTCAACTAGACACAAACAGTCCTGGGAATTTTCAATATGGTATGTGCCCTCAAGTCAATGCTATCCAGAGGACAAATATGCAATCACCACAACAACCAGAAAGACCTCTGATAACCCGACCATCCTAGAATAGAAATGCTACACACCTAAACAACGAAAACATAATTTGCTATAACTGCGATGATATAGATCATGCATTTACCGATTGTGCAACGCCACCTATTCGCTGGTTTTGCTACAAGTGTGGGTTAAAAGACACAACATTCCCAAAAGGTCCACGTTGTTCGGAAAACGGTACACGGGGTCAGTGGAGGTCTGGGAACCAGTACCCCCCCGAGACATTATCAACCCAGCCTTTGGCAGCAGAATGCTTCGGGAAATTTAGATCCTCGAAGTAAACTCAGAAGCTTCTAATAGCTACTTTCATTCTGCAGAATCATATCCCAAACTATCTACACCTGTTCAGAAGTATCAACTTCCTAGTGGTGACTGTGGTACACGGTGCTTTTCTTCCGTCAAGGTACCCACTCTAATTCTGAAAATTTACAAAATTCTGGCGAGAACTCAAAATCTCCTTATGGTGTAGAAACTAATAAACGCCAATACAATTCGAAACATCGATCACGAAGCAGAACTTACTGGCAATCAAGAAGAAATATTAGATCCAATATAATATCCTCGGTAATCAACACTGATCCTTGTGATAAACGTCCGTACGCGCAAGTCTCATCAAATGGTACCGTATTTAAAGGCTTGTTGGATAGTAGGGCTACCACCAGTATCTTAGGAGCTAAGATAGCTACTATTAAATTCCACAGCCCCCGGAAAGGGGGTTCTCAATACAGCTAGTGGAGAACCGCAACGAATTTTTGGTTACATTAACGCTCGAATGGTATTTAACGTTCCATCATTAGAGCAACCTCTTTATTTGGGGATTGATTTCTGGAACTTGTTCGGAATCACGGTTCATTCTGTCTCCACCACCCACGACTTAAACCTTGACTCGTATCAGCTCCACCAACATTTGCTCAGTAATGCTATATAATATGTGGCGCTAGAGTACCACTCTGACGTATTTGTTTTGTAAAAATGTAATTATAACTTTCACAATGTTTGAAATTCGTAATTGGACTGTAAAACTGTCAGTTTTACAGTCCAATTACGAATTTCCAACATTGTCCAACGAGGTTGGATCGTACTGAAAAACAATAAGAAAACAACAAAACAAGTAATAATCTACGAATGTCTACGAATATTCTACACACTCTACGAATTTTCGACATTGTCTACGTCAACATTAATTGTCTATACTATTTTCGACACCAACATGTCGACAATTCTGAATTACGCGCAGACGCACAATACTGCCCGAGTATATTCTATTAGACACGGGATCGTACTAGCTCCCATGTTTTAATTTTAAACCGATTTGCATGTTGTGAACAGAGCTATGATGGTTTGGCTCAGAATGGTATCGAGTGAAAATTTGAAATCAATTTCTGGGCTAGAATAAAATTTCGATATTGAACGAAATCGCTATAGTAAATTCTGGGCTGGGATATCACTGCGGTTTTAGTGTTGCCCGATAATATTTTTTATTTTTCTGGGATGAAATACTGGGCAAACTTCACAACGGTGGCTAAGGTACAAATTAGAACTGCCACAGTTAGGGAAGATTAAAATTCACCGTTGGATAAACTACACTAGCGGTGCTAAGGCTGAATTATATGATGTCTGTGACGCCGCTAATGAAGCAAATGCTGCAGTGGTGTTTTCTTAAAACAACTATATGGCATCAGGTAAAGTCAAATGAGAATCCTGCAGCTCTAGATTTTATTCATAATGAATAAGTTTGGATTCCAATGTAACCATGCCAGACAACATTCTTAATGACGTAGTCGGAGGAAATAAAAAAAACTCAATAGTCAATTTGATTGACGTAAATAAAGAAAATCAACCCATTTTTACAACTATTCGAGCAGCATTCAAATTTCAACAGACTAAAATGCATTGTCGCGTGTTGTAAGTGATTAAACTACCACAAAACGCTTACAGCCAACAACCCAGGAGTACCGTGGAATAGAGAAGTCCAAGACGGAGAAACTACAACTCTCCAAATCATCCACGAACAAAATTTATATAACTGCTTGTACTGGACATACTGATCAAATTTCATGATTGTGTCTACTCCCCATAATCGCCCATACAATACCCTTCCTTCGGATGAATCTGGCTGATGGGGGGTAGACACAACCATGAAGCTAGGTCAGTGTGTTCAGCACAAACAGTTTAATTGATTAATAAACTATCGAATATACACCAACCATTCATAAAATTAATTTCAAAAATTTAACTTGTAAAAATACGGTTAAATTAAGGGTTTTCCATTGCCAAATCTGGCTGATATGGAGTATGCCACCAGTGAATCATGGTCTTATCAGGTTATATTAATCTAGTTTAACAATGTGACTAGAATACCACGACAATTTCTCAATTTGTACATAACGCATGTAAATGGGTTGATATAGCCGTTCGAGGAAAAATACTGGCCAATTCTGGAGGAGAGCTAAATTGATATTGGATTGCACAGTTTGGCACAATTAAACTAAAGTAAAACATATGACCCTAATGCTGTACCAGCACTTGTAGCACAATCCAATGAAAATGGTACTGGAATTTTTTACAAATTAATTACATCATATCGGCATAGTTCAACCCCCAAAAAACTATCCCTAAGGGGTGCAATTCTTCAAAAATCTTATTTTTCGTTAAACCATGCTTTTGGCATTTCAGTTAATATTTGTTGTATCGTACTGCACAGTACCACCCACTGTAATGTTTTACAAATTAATTACAACATACTGACATATCTCAACCCCCCCAAAAATTACCCCTAAGTGGTGCACATTTTTAAAATCCATTCTTTCGCGACACCAAGCCTTCTGTATTTCTATGAATTTTTTAATTACAATAAAACGGCATAATTAAACCTCCAGAAAACTACCCCGAATGGGAGCAATCGATTAAAATCATTGAACTATATTTCTCTGTAAAGGTCATAACTCTTAAGTTTATCACAACAGCCCACGCCCACAAAAATTGATCATATGTATCGAGCTTCCTTCCTATTTCTTGCACAGGAATGAAATTCGAAGCATTATGATCGGTTTTTGTGGATGTGGGCCTCTGGAATAAATTCATGGGTACCTATTTCTTGTATAGGAAGGAAGTTCAATACAGTTTGATCGATTTTTGTGGGTGTGGGCTGTTTTAATAAATTCAGGGATACCTAGTTCTTGTACGGGAATGAAATTCGATGCATTATGATCGATTTTTCTGGATGTGGGCTGTTGTGATAAACTTAAGAGTTATGACCTTTACAGAGAAATATTGTTTTAAAGAGCTTCACTTTTTAGAGGTAGATTTTGGCCATTGAACTATTCCACTATATCGTAATTTATTTTGTAAAAACTTCTAGTATCACCCTCAGTACGATACAATGATTTTAAACGGTTGCTCCCATGCGGGGTAGTTTTCTGGCGGTTTAATTATGCCGTTTTATTGTAATTAAAAAATCCTTAGAAATACAGAAGGCTTGGTGTAGCGAGAAAAATGGATTTTAAAAATGTGCACCACTTAGGGGAATTGGGGGGGTTGAGATATGCCAGTATGTTGTAATTAATTTGTAAAACATTACAGTACCACCTCCAGTACGATACAAGAAATATTAACTGAAATGCCAAAAGCATGGTTTAACGAAAAATAAGATTTTTGAAGAATTGCACCCCTTAGGGGTAGTTTTTTGGGGGTTGAACTATGACGATATGATGTAATTAATTTGTAAAAAATTCCAGTACCATTTTCATTGGATTGTGCTACAATTGCTGGTCCAGCATTAGGACCTTGTAAAACATGTACTGTAATGATTAAACGGTTCTATGGGATTTCTGAAGCGTTATAATCACGTCAGAAATATCTCCCAAAATACATTATGCACAAATTTTACCGTTACTACTCGACAAAATGAGAAACCCGTGAGATTTCCAAAATGGGATTTCTGTCGTGACTCACTCTCTTGGTTTATTCAGAGCAATTAGAAAAATTCGATTGGCTACAGGATACAGCAGCTTTTGGAAGCTTCAATCTGAATTTCTTCGTTTCTTTAAATGTTACGTATTTTCGAAAGTTTAAAGAATATCGAATGGCCTTATCAGTGAGAACCATACTTAATTTTATTTACTACCCGTATTACCACTAACACATTGTTCTACCTGAATGAAAAAATTGTACAAACGCAATCTTACCAATAATCCGATCCAATTCATTATCTACATTATTATCTAGTTCACCACCCTCCCTCATCTCGTGATGATGTAAATGTCCCGATCGATGTGTCGCCGCCTGTAACATTTCGAGTCCGTCCAACACATCATTATGATCGGAATCGTGTACTTTAAAATAATAGAAATTCTTTTCGTCGTTCGTCATTTCACTTAACAATTTGCTATCAGCCGCCGCCCATGGTCCCAAATCATCACGCAAATGTTCACGCTCGTGGTCCGCATGCTCATCCAATTTGGGCGGATGCAGCTGCGCTTCTTGGCCCCGTGGATGGTGTGGCCCCCGTCGACCATCAACATTTTCGATCAATTTGATCAAAACTATTAGAATAAACATTTTTACGGGGGCCATCGTTACTATTGTCATCATTATGTGCGAATTATCCACTGTGCGTATATATACAAATCTGAAACGAGAAATTGATAAAAGACATAAAGCCCCCTCATTATTATATCCTTTCATGCACCCCTGGTATATTTATATATACATGGTAAATTATTTTTAAATTGATTTCAACTTTGAAATATAAGAAACAAAAAGGACAAGGACGACCCTTTTTTGTGTGGCTCTGTGTGTGTGCTAAAATAAAGTTTCAATTATCCTTAAATAGAAACATATAATTTAAGGATGCAACATGATTTCGATTTTATTTGAAGTGACAACAATACTCTTAGAGTAGAGGATAAAATACAAAATTTCAACGTTCTGATCTGTAATTATTCATTCATCATACACATTTTGATGACAAAGTGGCGAGAGAATGATGTACGCGAATACCGAGGGATTCTAAATGGACACAAATGTTATGATTTTTTTTTTTAAATTTTGGAAAGAATTCTCCTACTCATCCGTTTCTTATCAATTTACAATTGCGCTTAAATTATAGACGTTCGGTTTATATTCTTATCAACCCCGATTTCATTAAAGTGTTTAGTCGATATGGAAATTATAGATGCTTCAAATTGTTTGCAGTTTTATGTAAATTCTTTGTACCCCAATTTCAAAAATAATGAATACGAATGAAACTCAAAATTATTGGATCGCTTCATGCCTTTAGGCGTAATATTGACAAATCAAAATTATGGTTCGCTAGAATACGGACTGTAATTGATGGTTCAAAATAAATTTTTGTCGAACAATTTTATGGCGGTCGAATGGAAATTTTTTAAATTATATCGTCCAAGTTGAAAATTTATTTTCGAAGTGAATGGTACAGATGGCTATTACGATGCCTATTGCACAGCACATAAATCGTGTAAAGATAACATCCACAAACAGCCGCAAGTATCTTTTAAAAATGGAATGGCGTGCTAGAACGTTTCAGAATCATCTACATCTAGAACACCATGTGTAATAAGCAAAGCTTCTAAACTATGCTACCTCATTCAATTGGATCAATAAAAATTTAATTAATAAATTAATTTTTTAATTTATTTATTTATTAAATTTCTCTATTCAGATTTCTAAATTTTAAAATTTTTAAATTTGTGAGTTATGAATATTTTAAAACTAAGAAACAAAAAATTTATAAATTCAGAAATTTAGAATAAAGGAAAGTTAGAAATGTCAAGAATTTAAAAAAAAAATTAAAAAATTTTAATTAGAAATTTACAAATATTTCTTAAATAAAATGTTGAGAAATTTAGAATTCTTCGTTTCGGAATTCGGGTTTGTATCTTTTAATTTTTCAAATCATTTTTTAATTCCTAAAAAATAAATTTTCAATTTTCTAAGTTTCTAAATTATTAATTTAGTAATTACCTAATGTTTAAATTTTTATATTTATATTAAAGAGGTTAGGATAATTATTATTAATAAACGAAACACAAATTATGACCGCTTTCTCTTTCTTTAAACTTCTATTTTATTTAATACGCGTTCCTTTATTTTCCACTCACTGAAACTTCTCGAATGATAATCAATTAATGTCCCCTGTTTTTACGTCTCTTTTCCTTTTTATATATTTTTCTCGTTTTTATAAAAGTCAGGGTTGTACATACTTATATGCATACAATAAATCCACACGGCCGCCATGAATCGGCTACCGGCCCGCTCAGCCTCTGTAATCCCGTCTTCATTCAGGGTAGGTTCGCCTTCTGAATCGCCAGCGCTTGAATTTCAAATATAGTATGGTTTCAATAAATCCACCGATACTGATGTCCTTGAAGAGCCCCCACTATCTCCCTCCTTGACCAACTCGTATCGATCATTTTGTTTTATTTTGCTGATCACTTATGATCCTTAGTACTTGGGTTGAATTTTCCCACCTGCCCCAAACTGTGTTTTCTTCATTACAACCCTTTATCCGATAGTGTATTTTTGTGCTTGTTTTCTTCCATGATCGAACGACTGCCGATTTTCCTTTCGGATTTGGTCAATAGCTGCTTTTGCCTTGTCTCTCATTTCATCGCGTTTCTCCTAAACGTCTGTATTGACTCCGCTTCGATCACTTCCCATATTTTGACGTCTTCTGGGCCGTGCATTTTTGTGCCAACTAGTAATTAGAACGGCGACATCCTGATAGCCCGGTTTTACTTACTGTTTATATACCTTTGCGTTGTGTTGACGAATTTCCACCAATCCTCTGGTGTTCGTAAGCAAGCTCTCGTAAGCAAGAATAGGGATGATGATATCGTTTATTCTTTCCACTTGTCCATTTTTCCGTGGTACACCGGTGATTACTTTGTGTTTTGTATTCCCTTTTCTTCGCAATATGAGCGAAATTCTTCCTAGGTGAAGATGGTACTGCGGTCTGATACGATGACCCTTGGATTCCCAAAAACGGCTTTCTGTCCCAAGTGAAGTCGCTTCCGGGTTATTACAATACAGCGCATAAAGTTTTGTATTACTGAGGCGATCGTGACCTGCACTTTGTCAAAGTAAAACTCACGCTTTACTAGCTCTTTCATTTTCTGCCTTCCGAAATGCCCTTGCTCATGGCACACTCGGACAACTTCTTTGCGCATGGACTTCGAGACTACAAAGCAGTCTGTACCTTTAATATTTTTAAACAAAACCCCATTAAACTTGTAAAATGCGTTATACGAACCTGTATCTAAAATCTGGCAGATGAACCGCAAATTTTCGTCATTCATCTGTGCAGCCTTCACTCTATGAGTGCCTTCTTGGGCTGTTACCACCAATACTACTGGCTCGCGCGACAACGCATCGACATGCTTCATGCATGTTGCAGCTCTGTGCTCTAAGTGGTAATTGAATTCTTGCAGATGCAATGCCCATCCTGCGATCCTCGAGGTAAACTCCTTTCGTTCTATTGTACACTTGAAAGCCGCGCAATCTGTCACATCACAATTTTAAACTGCAACCCTAACAAATATACTACCAAAGTTTCCAGCTCGTAACTGCTATACTTTTCCTCGCATGGCGTAGTTTCTCTACTATATTGGAATACTGGATGCATGTGATCATCCTCTATCCCTGCTTGTAACAATACTACGGCCAACCGCACATAACTCGCATCTGCGTGCAACTCCTTTCGAGCCGTTCCCGAGTAGATTTTCTGATTCGGGGTAGTAATTAATGCCTCTTTCAAGCGTACGAATAACCTGTGCTGGTCGGGCCCGAATTTAAATGATATTATTTTCCGTAGTAAGTCGCTTAGTGACTTTGCTGTGGTTGAGTACCCTTCGACACACCTTCTGAAATATCCGGTCGTTTCACTGTTGATGGTCTCACCTGACTATCCTCAATTTCATACCCTAAGTACTCCACCCGTCTTACCAGGAACTGACATTTCTCCCACTTTATTTGTATACAGTTGGCTTCAGCTACTTTAAGTACCTTCTTTAGTTTCTCTACGGCTTCTTCCTCTGAACCTCCGGGCACGATTAGGTCATCAATATACATGCAAACTATGTCCTCGAGACACAGTTGTCTGAAAATATGATTGATGTAGCGCCCGAATACCGCAGGTCAATTGCAAAGACCGAATGGTACTTTCAAGAATTCATACTGCCCTACCGATGTCACGAACGATGTATACTTGACCGATTCATCCTCTATATCCACATGAAAAACCCATTCTTCAAGCCTAGCGTGCAACAATATTTGGCTGCATATAATTTGTCGATTTAGTCGTCGATCAGTGGCATAGAATAACGATCTTTCACGATGACTCGGTTGATTCGTCGATAATCTACTCATACTCTCTTCGACTCATCTTTCTTCGAGTACTACTGGACTCGGGAATGGTAAATAGCTGAGCCTCACAATTCCGTAGCGTATCCACTCTTGGATTTGTACTCTTACTAGTTCTTGCTCCGCGGGTTTTGGTCGATTGGAGTCTCGTCCGATAACACCATCATCATCTTAATGATTTGGCTAGGCGAACCCTTCGTTGGATCGTAATCGGCAATCGCTGTTCGGATTCAATGGAACTACATCCTTTGTGATGTCCTCTGCCATGACACCGACGTTCGGAGCAAACTTCCTAATTGATATATTGTATGGTGACAGTATAGTTACTGCATCATTCAGTAGCTCATTCCTAAGTATCACCTCACAGAGTAATAAATCAACAAGGGTTACGTGGTACGAGTATGATGAAATTTTTCGCTATCTATTATTATGTCACATTCTATTCTCCCTAAAGTCTCCATGGTACCTGAACCAACACCGTAAAATTTTGTCGGTACGCGTCGTAATTCGACCAGTCCCATCGCTTCCCACTTTCTTTTGCTCATCAAATTGAGGTCGCTTCCGGAATCCACGAGTGCGAGTACTTGATGGTTGCCTATGTTTATATATTTCATTACTGCAGCATTCTTATTTGGTTCGAGTATGGGACATTTGGATGCTAAATGCCCATATATAGTATATATATTGCATTTGTAGGATATCCGGCCGTTTTCTTTATTTTTGCATTCCTTTTTTATGTGCCCCAGCTCGTTGCAGCTGTAACAGCGACCACGATTCGTTTTCTTCGGCCTTGACCTAAGCTGATTCCTGCATTGATCCCTTTTTCGTTCTTCCATCTCCGCCGATAATTCTGGGGAATGCTTAACTATTATCCCAGGCTTTTGTAAACTCATCAGTTCCTCGTATAGTTCTATCTTATTTTTGAATTACTCCATATTGGTGGCGCCGTACAGAATGATTTTGTTTGTGTTACATCCATCGATACCATCAATGCAGTATTGGATAATAGCTGCCTTTTCTATCTTCCCGATATGGGCTATTTTCTTCAGTTCGAGGAAATACACTCGACAACCTTCTCCCAGCTTCCTCTTTCTGGACGCAAGTCGTTTGTGAATAACTGCTGTGTTTTCTACCGTAGTAAATTCATTCCAGTTCGTGATCAAACTTGTCGTGCGTAAGGCTTTCTTAGCACATCCATCGAGCAACCTCTTCCCATACGTGACTGTTTGTATATCACTCTAATCGCACGTTCTGGCGACTCCTTCCACGTCACTGATCCACCGTTCTACTGGATACTCGTCTTCACCGTTAAATTTGACCATGGCGACCTCTACGTCTCGAAACAAGAGAGTTGAGTTTATACTTGACCCATTCGTATGAGAATTTGTATTGTTTGCCGCAAAATTTCGTTCACGTTCCAAAAGTTCATTCTTCTGCTTAAACAACGCGATTTCCATATTTTTGGACAATTGAAGAAAGTTTCATCTCGTTCACTTTTTTCGAAAATTCCTTTATCACACGCTGGTAGAATTCTTCTTCGTTGTGCCGATGTTGTTAACCCCCGTTGCTAACTACCGTTATTACACCACATGCCAACTCGTTTCGATTAACTCAAACTTTTGCTTAAAAAAAATCCCTGTTTTAATTACGAACTTGATTCTGTCACGGCACACTTACACCCTCTTTGTGTTATTCTTCCTCGATACCGTCGATATCTCTCCTGAGGGACGCCTTCATCATATGCATATAATTAACCAACAATCTATGTTAAATTTCTCGCGAGAGATTATCCCGGTTGAGCCCCCATGTAAAGAGGTTAGGGGTTATTACATAATTTTTTCGTTTTTATAACCGTCAGGATTGTACATAAAGGGTGATTTTTTTGTGGTTAGGATTTTCATGCATTAGTATTTGACAGATCACGCGGGATTTCAGACAAGGTGTCAAAGAGAAAGATGCTCAGTATGCTTTGACATTTCATAATGAATAGACTTACTAACGAGCAACGCTTGCAAATAATTGAATTATATTACAAAAATCAGTGTTCGGTTCGAAAAGTGTTTCGCGATTTACGTCCGATTTATGGTCTACATAATCGACCAAGTGAGCAAACAATTAATGCGATTGTGACCAAGTTTCGCACTCAGTTTACTTTATTGGACATTAAACCAACCCCACGAATGCGTACAGTGCGTACAGAAGAGAATATTGCGTCTGTTTCTGAGAGTGTTGCTGAAGACCGTGAAATGTCGATTCGTCGCCGTTCGCAGCAATTGGGTTTGTGTTATTCGACGACATGGAAGATTTTACGCAAAGATCTTGGTGTAAAACCGTATAAAATACAGCTCCTGCAAGAACTGAAGCCGAACGATCTGCCACAACGTCGAATTTTCAGTGAATGGGCCCTAGAAAAGTTGGCAGAAAATCCGCTTTTTTATCGACAAATTTTGTTCAGCGATGAGGCTCATTTCTGGTTGAATGGCTACGTAAATAAGCAAAATTGCCGCATTTGGAGTGAAGAGCAACCAGAAGCCGTTCAAGAACTGCCCATGCATCCCGAAAAATGCACTGTTTGGTGTGGTTTGTACGCTGGTGGAATCATTGGACCGTATTTTTTCAAAGATGCTGTTGGACGCAACGTTACGGTGAATGGCGATCGCTATCGTTCGATGCTAACAAACTTTTTGTTGCCAAAAATGGAAGAACTGAACTTAGTTGACATGTGGTTTCAACAAGATGGCGCTACATGCCACACAGCTCGCGATTCTATGGCCATTTTGAGGGAAAACTTCGGAGAACAATTCATCTCAAGAAATGGCCCGGTAAGTTGGGCACCAAGATCATGCGATTTGACGCCTTTAGACTATTTTTTGTGGGGCTACGTCAAGTCTAAAGTCTACAGAAATAAGCCAGCAACTATTCCAGTTTTGGAAGACAACATTTCCGAAGAAATTCGGGCTATTCCGGCCGAAATGCTCGAAAAAGTTGCCCAAAATTGGACTTTCCGAATGGACCACCTAAGACGCAGCCGCGGTCAACATTTAAATGAAATTATCTTCAAAAAGTAAATCTCATGGACCAATCTAACGTTTCAAATAAAGAACCGATGAGATTTTGCAAATTTTATGCGTTTTTTTTTTAAAAAAAGTTCTCAAGCTCTTAAAAAATCACCCGTTACTTATGTAGTGAATTATGGGATTGCACATCGCAATTGTCCCACATATATAACAAATTATTAACGATCAATTTTGATGTTTTAAAATTAAAAAGTTTTAAAGTTTAAATATTTAGCAATTTTAAAATTTAAAATTGTTAAAAGAGGAAATTTATAAAAAAATTAAATTAAAATTTTGGGAAATTTAGACGTTGGGAAATTTTGATAAAGAGGAAATTGAAACCTAGTAATGGTAAAATTTAAAAAAAAATATCACAACATCAAATTTAAAAATTTTGAAATTACAGAAGCCAAAGTGTGGTTAGGGAAAACCCCAACATATAATTTGCCTCTGTTTTAAAATCATGGTATGGTTCTAGCCGATACGCGCTGACAGAACCGAGCTATCTGTTACATGGCTGCTATTATCATATAAAATTTAGAAATTACAAAATTCAAATATTCTGAAATTTGAAACTTAAAAACAAAAATGGTGAGAATTTAAAAATATTGAATATTATAATAGAAAAACAAAATATCAAAAATTTAAAAATTTATAAATTATAAAATTTAAATAAACTTAAAGCTTCGAAGTTTTAAAATTTCATAATTTAAAAAATTTAGAAGAAGAAGTAAACAAAAAACGTTAATAAGTTTAAAAATTAAAATTTTTAGACGATTAGTATAATTTCGAATTTAGGCAAGTTGAAGATTCAAAATTTGAGGTTTTAGAAAATTAAAAGTCTAGAAAAATTATAAACTATTTGAAATTGAATTAAAAAATTTTGAAATGTTTTCAAATTGAGAAATGTAGAAGTTAAAAATTTAGAATTAATTGTATTCAAAATTTAAATATAAGAATAGAATTTAGGCGTATCCTATATAATTCAAAACTTGGAACTTTGAAATTAAAAGAACGAAAGTTTAAAAATTAAAAAATAATTAATTCATTAGTAAAAATGGGAAAAATTAAATTAAATTTTAAATTTTAATTTTAAATTGTTTTAAATTTAGTAGTCTTCAAACGGGATCGTTACGAAAGCCCGAATTACAAAATTCCAAATTATAAAAATTCCGACTTTTTAAAAACCCCTTTTTCAAAATTCCGCTTTTCAATATACCGCTCTGCTTTACAAAATGCTTTTTAAAATCTTAAAAAAGCGGGATTTTTTAAGACATATTCAAATATTTTTTATCTACATTTTTATTAAGATCTTCTGAAGTTCTGTATTTAGACCATTCTAATTGAAACTTGGTCATTTCTTGACCAATTACAAAATTAGGTTATAGAGCTGAATTGAGATCCTTACATCAATTGTTACTGAAGTTTTGGGTTTTGGCCTTGTTGGATGGAATTTGGCCATTTCTTACCCAATAACGGTCATATTTGATATATCGTCTAGATTGGGATTCTAACACGAATTTTGAACTCATTTAAGGAATGTGGCATTGCATAATTATACTAGGCCATTTCTTCTTTGATTCGGAACAAACAACTTTTTTAGACATTTATCGTATTTAGACAAAGACCGCTTTTTTATGAATTCAGCCGGCTCGCGGGCGTCCGATTCATAAAAAAAATTAAAAAGCAAGATTTAGAAAATCAGGATTTTGATTTTGACCCCACTCCTCTTCAAACTTAAATACGTGGGCAGTTTGATAAGTTAGTGACTTTTAGAAATTTCCATACGTAACTTTGAATGCAATGCTGCTCCCGTCAACTGCCTTCTATTAATAGGCTACTTTCAAATTTTCAGCTATCTGCGCCATTTAGTTTTTGTTTGACAGCCATTGAAAACAAACAACCTCGTGAATTTTAACGAAAACAGAAAAAAGTGTATTTCGTGGGCTGATTATGAATTGTTGCGTAGAAAAACTATCACCGAAACCAAGGAAAGGAATGTGTATGGGGACTCTGCACCAACAAATTCAATTTTAAGAAAGTGGTAAACTGGGTTCCGTTGTGAACGTACCAGTTCAAGTGACGCCACCAGAAATAGTCGGGAAAATCCATGGCATGATATTGGTCGATCGGAGAATGAAAGTGCGTGAGGTGGCTAAGGCGGTAGGCTGAATATTTGTAAAGCGCGAAATTTGTGACCACTTCCAAGGAATGTTTGGCGATATTCGTGAACGAAACATGGATTCATCACAACACACCAAAGAACAAAGAACAATCAAGTCAGTGGGTTTCTCCGAGTGAATGTACACCAAAGAAGACCAAGGTTGTTCAGTCGCAATCCGACGGCAACAAGGTCATGGTCACAGTTTTGAGGGATGCACGCAGTGTCATTCACATCGATTACCTTGAACAGAGTAAAACGATCACCGGCGAATATTATTCAGATTAAAAGCTCTGAATTTTAAGAGAGTTCTCTTAAAATTGACAGAATCGATATTGATTTCAAACAAAAACGACCGCATGTGGCGAGGAAAAAAGTGATTTTCCATCACAACAATGCACGGGAACACACGTGAGTAGTTACCATGACAAAAACCCATAAATTGTGATAAGAACTGCTACCCGATCCAGCATATTCTCCAGATTTAGCCCCTTGCGACTATTTCCTGTTTCCAAACCTGAAGATGACTGGGTGCTTATGTTGAGGGCATTGAGAAAACCTATTATTTGGTAGGAATAAAAAAATTGGAAAAACGCCGTACTAAATATATCGAGCATAAAAACGACGACTATGTCGAGAAAAAAAACTCGTTTTTGCCGAAAAAATATATTTTATTCAAAAAGTATTTAGGAATTAAAAAATACAAAATTTAAAAGTAGAAAAAAATTGAATTGTAGAATTTTGAAAATAAGAACGTTAAACATTTAAATATTGGTCAATCTAAAGTTGAGATAATGCAAGAAATTCAGTGGTTGCGGATAATAATTATATATTTTGAGTTTTACAAATTCAATAAAAACAAATGAAAAAATAAATGGTCCAAATTTAAGGGAAATCTAACTTTAAGGTTTATACTTATTGAATTAAAAACTTAAAAATAAAGAAATGCGTAAAATTTATGAAATTAAAATTTGAAATTTACTATTTAATTTCAAAATTTAAAAATTATAAAATTCAGTAATTTTGAAGTTTAGTAACTTAGACGATAATACTCGTAAACTAGGAAAACTAAACTAACTAGAAATGTGAATTTTGGAAATTAAAAGATATGAAAGTTTAGAAATTTATAAAAATTCTTATAAAAATTTAAAAATTAAAAATATAGAAAATTAGATTAGGAGAAATTAAAAAATTATATATTAAAAATTTAAAATTCTGTACACAAGGATAGCCAAACAAAAGATTAGAAATGAAGATGTTATAAATGAATTTTGATAACTAGAAAATTAAAATTTTGTAAATTTTTAAAAGTAAAGCAATTCACATTTGTAACCGTTTATTTATTCAGAAACTAAGAAATAGTAAAATTGAGAAATGTAACTATTTAGGAGTTTAGAAGAATTAAAGATTTAGAATTTGGGAATCAAATATTTTTGAAAACTTTAGAAATTTTGAAATTTTGAAAAATATAAAATTTTAAAATATGAGTTTAAAAGAATTAAAGTTGAGAACATAGAAAACCTCTTGATTTTTTTGAATCTCAGTAATTTAATCGAGTACTTGTTAAAATTCAGAAATATTTTCTTAGAACTGTAAAATTTAGATATTTAGGATTCAAAAAATTTCAAAGTCTAGAAATGAAATTAAAAATTTTGGTCGTTTTGTATGTCTAAGTCTAAAGTTAGAAATTAACAATGTTAGAAATTTAAAAATTGAGGAATTTAGAAATTTAAAAATTTTAAAGTGTGATAGAATCACAAAAACAAAAAATTTGAATTTTAGAAACTCTATTATAAGAAATATATTTCAAGAGAGTAAATATTTAGACATTTAAAGTTTAGACGTTTAAATTTTTTAAAATATTAAAATTTAGATTAGAAATTTAGTATTTTTTTTTAATTATATATTCAATATTTTTACTAATTTAAAAATCTTTAAAAATAAAAAAACTGTTTCTAAATTTTTATAATTTTTAAAATTTTACTGATTTATTTCTAAACAAGCTTCTTTCTTAATCTTAAAGAGTTATTTTAAATATGTATTGCCGATTAGAAATTTTGAGTGAAAAGTTGAGGTTCAAACGCGGCACCTCACAACACTGTAGTACTTTGATAAGAACAAAGATAAAACTAACGTAACGATCAATAATCATAATACTACCCTAGGCCTCTCAGCCTAGGGTACTCAGAGGGCTTCGGCTGTCTCTGTGTACACCTAGGTAACACCAAGATAGCCGCGTCCTCGTCGCGGGGGGCGGGTACTGCTTCGACAGTAGCAAAGTGCTACCGGAGACAAAATGCCAGTGGTTTAAATTGGCTAAAACAAACAATGAATACAACAAATACGGAATGTAATACCCCAGGTGGTACAGCAGCAGATATGCTGCCAAATCCACACTCTTCGGAGGCAGGCCCAACAGATTCTGAGGTGTGCCAATCATTGTTTAACCCATTTGGACGAAGTTCCAAATTATCAAGATCACCAAGATCTTCAACTGGAAATATATTTCAGTACGAGAAGGAAAATGCCGAACTCCGTGAAGTACTAAGAGAAATAAAAGAATTTACTACTATATTGAAAGAAGAATTTACAATTTTAAAGAAAGAAAATGAAGAACTTAAAAAAGCAGTTGAAACACGTGCAGAACTTGGGACGACACCTAGCCCAACAGTCGATGATGGCATTAATTCATTCCATACGGATGAAGAAGAATTAGAAAGAGAAACAAATTGGATGTTGAACCGGAATAAAAAACCAAGTAAGAAAAGGAAAGCGCAACACTCACCAGAAATGGCGGTGACTTTACCATCAACTTCAAAAGAGGTTGCCAGAAATCAGTTAATCATCAAGAAACAACTAGCTCTAGAACAACAACCAGCTAAACCGAAAGAAAAATCACCTCCACCAATAAATGTCGTCGGGATATCAAATTTCTCCACTATACAATCGATTATGAAATCGATTACGATAGCCGAGTACAAACTCGTATCTCTAAACAACGGCGTCTGGAAAATTAATGTTGTAGACTCTGAAACTTATAGAGCTTTGGCTACAAAGCTTAATTCCGAGGGACATCAGTGGTTTACCTATGAGGATAAGAATGATCGCCCAATTAAAGCTATGGCTAGAGGTCTTCACCCAACCTGTGCAAAAGAGGAAATTATTGAGGATCTCAAGCAAAAGGGTTATCAAATAGAAAATGCCGTAAACATTATTAAGAAAGAAAAAATCGAAACTGAACAAAGAGTTCAAGTTAACAAAAGAGGGCTTCCACTATTTATGCTCACTTTTAATAACAAACAAAAAGTGGAAGATGTGTATAATATCAAGGCAATACTTAGCATGAGAGTTAAAATAGAGGCATTGAAAAAGAATAACGGATTAATACCGCAGTGCAAAAAATGTCAAGGTTTTAATCATACGCAGAAATATTGCCAAAGAGAAATTAGATGCGTGAAATATGCCGGAAAGCATCATGCCCAGGTATGCCCGGTTAGTAAAAATATTGCTGCAAAATGTGTCAATTGCTGGGTTGTGAAATAGCTAAGGAGCTACAACGAATAAGAAATAAAACGCGAAAACAAAGTCCAGGAGTATCGGTAAAAAATTATCAAACTTCCACCAAAGAGGAACCTAAACCTCATGCTAGTAAAACGGGAGAACCAAAACCAAAACTGTACTCGCAAGTAGTCATGACAAAACCAATTATTTCGGAGCACACTACTGAAGGTATAGCAGTGCTCCAAAACATACTAAGAAGCTTGGAAGCTCTTAACATTCGTCTAGCTAAACAAGAGAAATGCCTTCAAGCTCTAAGCAACAGGTTAGATAAGCAAGACTCTCTAAATGAAATGAAATCCATGCTCTATTAAAATGATGCAAACAACAACAAATAAAACATTAAGAATAGTAACCTGGAATGCAAATGGGCTAATGCAACATATTCCAGAATTAGAAATGTTCCTAAATACTGAAAAAATAGATATATGCCTAGTATCGGAAACCCATTTTACTTCAACTTCATATCTTAAAATATATGGATACAATTGTTACCACGCCATTCATCCAGCAGGAAGGGCAAAGGGAGGATCGTCGGTGGTTATAAAATAAAACATCAAACACTTTATAGATTTTAAAATTGAAGAGGAATTTATGCAAGTAGTCACCTTAAAAGTACTTATAAATAACAACAAAGAATATAGTGTATCGTCAATATATTGCCCCCCAAGATATTTATAATTTAATTAAAGAAGACTATTGCACGTTATTTAAATCACTTGGATCAAGTTTCATAATCGGTGGTGATTTTAATGCAAAAAACACCTACTGGGGATCAAGAGTAACCTCTAAAAAAGGAAGAGAGCTGTTTGCAGCAGGAAGACTACGCAATTGCGATTTTCATTCTGGAGATCAACCAACTTATTGGCCTACGGATAGAAACAAAATACCCGATATCATTGACTTCTTTATCACCAAAGGTATAGACGAAAACTACATATACCTAGAAAGCAGCGAGGGGATTATGTCGGATCATACGCCTGTTATTATGACAATCAGAGCAACGATTATTAAAAAAACTAGTCCACCTTCGCTAACGAACAAAAAAACCTGCTGGGAGAAATTCCAGAAACTTGTTGAGGATAATATTGATCTTCAGGTGCCAATTAAAAACCCGATAGAGCTAGAAGAAGAACTAGAACAACTCAACAACAGTATACAAGAAGCGGCGTGGAGTAGTACCCCCTCAAGTTCAAAGGAAATTCGCCGAAATGCTACTTATCCTCTAGAAGCTAGGGAACTGGTTGCAGCAAAACGAAAAGCAAGAAAGGCCTGGCAAAGAAGTCGAGCGTCAGAATATAAAACAACTCTTAATTTTTTATCCAATAAACTAAAGTTGCTAATTAAAGAAATCAAAAACGAATCCATTAATAAATACTTGAGTGGCTTACTGGGGAAAAAGATACCGAGTACTCCCTTTGGAAAGCGACAAAAAGTTTAAAACGACCTAAACTACAAATTCCACCAGTAAAAAATGAAGATGGCACATGCGCTATAAGTGCAAAGCAAAAAAGCTTCGTTGTTTGCAACCCACCTCGAGAACACGTTTCAGCCACAGGTAGTGACTGAACAGAGGACAAACTGCAGAGGAAAACATACCACCAGTATACAAAATGGATAACTGCAATATATCTCCTGTCACACTACAAGAATTAAAAGAGGAAATCAATCTCAACCTAAATACAAAGAAATCTCCAGGAAAGGACTTAATTACAGGACAAATAGTAAAAGCTCATCCTGAAAAAGGACTATGGGCGACTTCCTTACTCCAAACAATTTCAAAATTTCGAGAAACTACTCCTAAAGAGACTAAAACCAATAATAGCAGAAAGAAATCTTGTTCCCCCACATCAATTTGGCTTCAGAGAAAACCGTTCAACAATAGAACAAGTACACCGTAGCACAGGCCTTTGACAGAGTATGGCATAAAGGTTTGGAATATAAATTACAAAGAGACTTACCAAAGCAGTTTTATGAAATTCTAAAATCTTACATATCTAACCGACACTTTCGAGTTAAATTAGATCGCGAATACTCAGAAATAAAGAAAATATCAGCAGGGGTACCACAAGGTAGCGTTCTGGGACCAACTTTATATGTTCTATACACCTCGGACCTGCCAACGATAGAGAATACTAACATAGCGACGTTTGCGGATGATACGGCCATCTTAGCAGTTGCTAATTGCATAGAAGAATCTACAAGCAAATTGCAAAGAGCTACTAATATTGTCAGTACCTGGACCAAGAGATGGCGAATAAAACTTAATGAAACAAAATCTGTTCACGTAAACTTTACCAACAAGAAGGTCAACTGGATACCAGTAGAACTGAACTCCCAGCAAATTCCCTATGCAAATATGGCAAAATATCTAGGCATGACTCTAGACGCGAAACTAAAATGGAAAGAGCATGTGAAAAAGAAAAAAGCAGAGTTAAACATCAAATACAGAAAGATGGATTGGCTCTTAGGAAGAAATTCTGAGCTAACTCTACTTAATAAATTGCTACTATACCGGCAAATCCTAAAACCTGTGTGGACTTACGGTATTCAGCTCTGAGGCTGTACAAAGAAAACCAATGTCAATATCATCCAGTCATTCCAAAGCAAAGTCCTTCGTGGAATAGTTAATGCACCGTGGTACATAAGAAATGACAACCTCCATAGAGATCTGAAGATGGATTTCGTTAGTGAAGAAATAAGCAAACACGCGAGAAAACACATGCAACGTATTAATCTACACCAAAATGCTGAGATACGTCGTATGTTGGATGATTCAAACCTAGCAAGACGGCTGCGAGGGAAGAAACCGCATGATCTACAAGATCCAATCAGGATCGACTAAAAATATAATAAAATTGTAAAGGGGACTAGCCAAAGGGCTACAACCCTCCAAACAAGAATACAAATTACTAGATTATTTGTAAATCAGTTGTAATAAATAAATGTATAAAAAAAAATAAAAAATAATCGTAATGCACACGAGCACAACAATTCCATTTACTTGAATTGCTAAATGTTTAAATAATTTTAAAGAACGAACAGAGCAGACATTTAAACAAACTCTTGATGGAATTTATCATCTCTAAGGTACGGTTCTTTAATATCTTAACCTTAAATTAATTCATATTATTGATTAACCATCTAAATTAACTAATCCAACTACGCTACTTCGATATCTTTCTGTCCCCTGATACAACCATTCTCCCTAAAACACTATTTCAACCGACTAAGTCATTGACTGCCGCGTACATACAAGTATATTAAATATGTACTTATTAGTATATTTGACAGGATAATCCCCTCAAATTACATAAAACACCGAACAGAATAACACACCAAATGTACATACAAAAAATCACCCCTGAGGTGTTGTCAGTCATTTGGAATAACTTAGCAGCGCAATAGGCATTTATACGATTTTCCATGTTTCTTTCGTTTTTATCACTTATGCACTCTATACGAGTATGTATCTGGTGCCTGCACGTCTCTTTTATATCTGTCATCTGTGTATAAAATTTTCAGGAAATTCGAGATAACAAAAAAAAAATAACGTGAAAATGGAATTTTAATCGGATTTCGATGAAATGAAACTGTGAAAATGAATTCATGATGTGGGGTCGAATTTACATTTCATTATGTTGGTCGCCGTATATATGATTCCTGCATTCTTGTATTAATTGGTGTTAAGGGATGATGAATTGTATGCGAGACAAATTTGTATAACAAAAATAGTAAATCGGTTCTTTGATGTGGTTTATATTTGATGGAATCGAATTGTTTACGTGTTACAGGTGAACCATATTGGATAATTTTTTTTAACAGCCATATAAATAAGTCAAATACGTAATTACCAGAACATTGTATAAATAACCACAACTGTCACAGTTATTAATATTAGTCACGTGATTTAGAAATACATTACGAATTAAATGAATTTTCACTTTAAAACACAAAATTGCTTCACTTGTGATGGCAAAACAAACTTTTTATTGTTATTAATGGTGTTTTGTGGGTGACAGATGTGAGTCATGCGCATTTCTAACCTCAAATAAATGTTTTATAATTATTTCAATAGATACCAGCAGCGTGTAGCAAAGTGAAAATTTCTCAAAAGGATGTACACAAAAATATTCGCACAAGTTCCGTGTTAAACAGGCCCGTTTTTGAGTTACCACTGTAAAAAGGAAATTGTTCTAAAAATATTGTAGTTATTGCATTCTACTGTTAGAAAATACTTGATAAGGAGAAATATCCTAATACTGAAATCCGCCAGATAGAACGGATAACTAAAAAAGCAAGATGAATTTTAAACATAAGTTAAAACTACTCAGACTCATAAAATTCATTCAGCAATAAGCAAGAGGAAATTCTAAGACACGAAGATTGTGAAGAATTTAACACCGAGGCGTATGCCAAGATAAATTTCTTCGACAATTACAAAAAATACGAGTCAAATACAAAAAACTTGTAACAAGTGCTTGAAGCGTTAAGCTTCCAAAAATACAATGGCCTTTGTATTATGCTGGGAATAACCACTAAACACCTTTCTATAGTATCTTCAGTAAGACTGTGATTATCAATAAGGAATTATCAAGCGAGAGAAAATAGGTATACTGTCTAAACGCGATTTTAGATTTACCTACCCTAGACATTGAATCTGTTAGTGGTCTAATGGCTCCAAATCACCACGCTCTAGAATGGTATATGCACTCAATAACTGAACTGTTCAAACAGAATGCCGAAAGTCATCACATGTAGGTATAAATCCCATATAAAGAAAAGAATTTCACAATGTCTTTAAATTTTGGAAACAAGATTTCAATGCCATGCACTATCAGGAAATCTACTGGCGTAAGCCATAGAGGTCCACTGAAATGCTGAGGAGCAAACTTTTACTCAAGAAATGTGAAAAACTAAGCTCGTTACAGCTTACTTAATGACAAACTTAAGGATCCAGCACAAAGAGCAATTCAGGGCTTATCTCCGTATAAGATAGTATCTTATGAGCAACAGCCATGGTTAACATAAAAAGCAGCAACGCGAAATGTTTAATTCGCGCCCTCATTATCCAGAAGAAGTCGTAAATAGAAAACCACTATAGAAATTAGTCAAAAGTAGCTATTTTTAAATTTCACGCTAAAAGAGGTGGTAAATCCATTCAATTGGAATCACTAAAATTTGGTATGACCTGATCAACCTTCTTCCTTAAACCTGCTACAATCGGCATGCTATTAGGCACCGATTGTTAAGGGCAAATAATAATGAGAAATCTAACATTTACTCGTGGCACAACAATATAACTACATAACTAGCCATGTGAACGTTCCAGAAGGCGAATAAAACTGGGCGATTCAATCTACGTAGAATACTCTGGTAATAAACTGGAATCCAGTGACAAATAATTTTTGATTTAACGCCCCCCTTCCATTATCAAACAGTACGAAATGTAGCAAACGCAGCTCACTATTTGACAGTGGAAAACACTTCGACACCCTAGGATGGTTAGAATCACTTAAAGTAGTAAGTTAAGTTAATTCAGGGCCTCTGTATGGCAGGACTCACTTGGAATATACATAAACCTTCAGCACTAGTAGCACAATGAGAGTAATTCATTCAAACTTGCTATAAACTAGAAGAGAAAAGGACTTCATAATGGCTCTAACTTCGACCAATATCCTCAATTTGTTCGTGTGGATTTTAAGAGGCGTTCGTGTGGTTTGCATTGTACTTGCAAGGAACATTAGTTCAAATGGCATTATCAAAGTAACTGACTTAAAGTAACTAACTACTTTCATTAAAAACAAAAGTATCACCACCTACAACCAGCATATCCTTACCTGTAAGTGAAGTACTTACTGCAGATACTAAATGTTGAATTGCATTTCTGAACTAATTATTTGATTAAAGAGTTAGTTAAAATGCGGTTCGATTAAATTTTTTTAATTGAAAAAAAAACGCGACTAATTTGATTGAAAATTGAAAGGCTCAGAATAAAAAGCCCCATTGATGTTTGCACAGACTAGGTCTATTTGATTATGATTTTCAATTTTGTTGAATATTTTGCAAGCAAATTAAATCAAATTTACGCGCTAATCTATCTTCTTAGTCATCAGTTCCTAAAATTCCGGAATTCTATCCTATTCGGCCTCACGGAACTCTATTTTTGTATTCAACAATCAAACACTTTCGTCGAAGACTGAAATTCTTGTATATTAACCGACCATAACCCCTCAAAACAGTTATGGTGGCAATACCAGAACGTAGTCCTCGGCAACAAAGGCATCTCTATTATATTGTCCAATTCACTACCGATATTAAAACCGATTAAGACCGATAAAAAACCATGTCTATATATGGGACTTTCGACTTCTGTATAACAAAATATTTCATTGAAGTTTCGTGCAACACCTGTTGCAGATATTGCTTGTTAATCATATGACCGATCCCAGGGACCGACCATTTGGCACTTTTGTATTAAATTACATACCAAGGTCATCATAAAAAACCATGTCTATATGTGGGACTTTTGACTTCTGAATGAATTAGTTGAGCGATGTTCAAATTACAACAGATTAACACGCATAGTTGCGTACTGTAAACGATTCATGAACAATGCCAAGCACGGCACCAATCATAAGCAGCTAACAGCTATAGAACTTCGGGATGCGGAAACAACAATTCTCAAGACATTACAAAAACAAGATTTTTGTAATGAAATTAGCTGTCTTAACCAGGCTAAACAAATTAGCAAAAGAAGCAAGCTACTATCATTGAATCCAACTTTAGATGAAAATGGCTCCATCATCCTGGATAAACACAACCTTGTAACACAAAGAATTATAGAAAATGCTCATATCAGTACCTTACATGGGGGTGCACAACTAACATTGTCGCATTTGAGAAACAAATATTGGATTATTAGCGGTAAACGTGCCGTACGAGTAAACAAACAGCATCTTACACAGGAACAAATGGGAAACTTACCATCTGCTAGAGTACGGCCGGGAAGACCGTTCGCAAAAACGGTTATCGATTATGCTGGCCCCATTCAAGTAAGAACAACCAAGGGAAGGGTCACAAAACTCACAAAAATACATTGCACTATTTATCTGCATGGTAACAAAAGCTGTTTCATATTGAAATTGTATGCGATTGTACAACCGAATCATTTATTGCTGCTTACAAACGATTTACATTCAAGAGAGGATTATGCACGGATATCTACTCTGACAATGGGACATACTTCGTTGGAGCGAACAAGGTAATGTTAAAAGAACACCATCGCGCAATAACCACATTACCGGACGAGATCGCCACTATGATAGCCAACGACGAAACCAATTGGCATTTCATACACCCCATTTCGGTGGTATATGGGAAGCGGGCATTAAATCTATCAAGTTCCATTTAAAACGAAACGTAGGAGAAGCAACCCTCAGCTTTGCGGAGCTTTACACAGTAGTTACACAAATGGAGGCATGTCTAAATTCGCGATCGCTAACTCCACTGACCAATAATCCAACAGATCTAACAGCTTTAACATCAAGACATTTTTTGATAGGTGATTCTCTCAAGTCACTGCCAGTTGCTGATACAGATAACATCTCTTTAAAAACAAGATGGCACCTTGTTGAGAAATGGTGCAAGGCTTTTGGAAAAGATGAATATCTCGGAAATTAGAATTAAATCTTGGAAATTAGGACAAATTATCGAGATACATGCCGGAAGCGATGATTTAGTTCGAGTAGCTACAGTGAAGTGCGAGAACAATACCTTCAAGCGGCCAATTGTGAAATTCTGTAAACTACCAATTGAGGAAAATTTAATGGATCTAATGCCCATGAAAGCCAGCCAGAGTGAAGAGGAGCAGGAGTCGTAAATATCCAAGAATTCCGAGCGGATTCTGCTGTAGCAACCTCATCGACAAGTGAAAACCCAGAGCAAATTGAAACATCTGATGCTTGCGACGTTGTCCATGTGTTGCATTTTGGGACTCGCTCAGGCCAACATAGACATTACTCCATTCAACCATTCTGCAGGCATACACTTTGAATCAATAGGCAGACTCGAGGTGGTAGCCATGACATGGTCACTAATAATCTATTATAATATGAGTAATTACTGGGAGGAAATTGAAGCATTCAAGACCGCGCAAAGTCAACTGAAGAAGTCATGCATAGACGTGGTTGAAATAAACTGCAAATTAACTCTTCAACAAATTCAATGGCAGTTCAACAATTTGGAGGCAGATATTGAATTATTATTAGCGAGCAACAAGGAAGTGGGCAGACCAAAACGAGGTTTAAGCGCCACAATAGGCGTTGTGTTAGGCGACATGTTTGGGATTCTTACAGAAGGTGAAGCAAGAGAATATGAAAATCAATTTGAAGCGATAAACAATGATCAGCATCAATTAGAGGCACTGAAGCATAACTTAATTCTTACCATGAAATCATTAAACAAACTGATAAATGATCATGGAAGGCTGAAGGCTGAACTAGAACAAACTTCAAGCATTGAATTGGTATTAAAATTGAAAAATTTGGAAGACACGCAACAAGGCTTACTTGACGTAATCCATAATGCACACAAGAACATTTTGCACTCTTCATCAATCTCCCCGGCTCAATTGGATCAAGAGCTCGAAATTATTAAACGACATATACCATCAACGATCACCATACCTGGGCATGGCATTCCACAGCCAAGCTCAGTGCGAGGTGGCAATCCTACAACGGAAAATGAATCTTGAGGAATTATGTTTCATCGGAACCGCAAATGAGTGAGTATATGCCATTCACAATGAAACAATAGTCGTTGTAATATGCGGTTATGAAATCAAATCGTATATAACCTTCAAGGATCAGGCATAGTAAAAATCAAAGCTGGTTGTGTGCTATACGGGATGCAAATTTTTATATCGTTGCAATCGGATCCTATTATAACCATTTGGAAAAGTGATTCAATAGATCGGTTAATACGTTAGCTGAATCTATTCACTTAAAGAAGTTCATCACCCGGATTAAAGATAGCCCAGTCCGACATAATCATCCACAGTACGTAACGCTTCAAGATACCGACAAATTGGAACAGGAGATAAAGATGCTCAAAAATATGAAGATCAAACTACACGAGGGGAAGAATCATCATATCCACCATTATACCATAACTCATGTCATTTCTGGGATCCTTTTAGTCTTAGGTGTCATTTGGGGCATCAAATGTATAAGACAAAGACGAGAAAATGCTACCCCACCACCTTCGCCACTTGAACGTGCAGAAGTCTAATCATCCCAAGTAGGCGACCCGGAATATGTCGAGTTCAACATCAAGAGGGCATCGATCTTCACAAATATTATAATTGTAATGTAGTATGTATATAAGTAAGCATGCTTGTAGCATGCATAATGTATAAGCTTACTCATCAAATTATGATATATGTAAATTGGCTAGTGACATATAAATTCAATAATACAACATTTTTTGCTCTAAAATAAATTTTAATTACCAGCACTTATTTTTTGCATATAAAGAACTAAATTCTCAATAATAAACCAGAACGAAATTATATCTGTAACGTTTTAGTTTTGTTTTCAAAAAATTGTAATTCAGAAATAGTGAGCCCTCACCAGCGGTAAGCCCAATATCATCTGAAATTAAACAATTATGAAAGAGAGCAACCCGAAATTAACGAGCTCCAAAACCAATTGGGATCTCATCCAAACACATTTAACAGACAGAATTAGTCTGCAGAACTCAATACAGGGACCATTCCGAAGATGAACTAGATAAACTCATTCATAATATCCAAAGTGCTGCGTGGGAAAGCACTCCTAATAATAGTAAGGAAATGAAACACATTAAATAAAATAAAAGACATTAAAAATTAGTCAGCTAATAAATACCTCAGCACTCTACCCGGGCAAAAAGATACTGATTATTCATTATGGAAAGCAACTAAGAATCTTAAAAGACCCAAACTTCAGGTTCCTCCAAATAAAAATAACGAAAATTAGGCTCTAAATGCTAAACAAAAAGCAGATTTGTTTGCAAACCACCTTGAAGAAACATTCCAACCTTACCCCAAACAAACGAAAGAGGAAAATGTCACCCCGATAAATATACAGGATGAAATGAAAATTACACCTGTAACATAGAAAGAACTAAAATGGGAAATCAAGAATAAGCTGAATGCGTATAAGGCTCCAGGAAATGATCTTATAACGGGTCAGATAATGAGGAAACTAGTGCATATAATTAATGCAGCATTTCGACTAAGATACAGGGTGTCCGCCAGAAAGGTATACTACTTTGTTTGCTTATGATTTTTGATTAAATGAAAGAGAATGGATCTTATATGGATAAATGTTTTATTTAATGTCGGCAATTATGTATGGAATACAATATCAGATTAATGTCCGCCTCTGTTAGCCTCACAAATGCGAGCCCTTTTGAGCACATTTTTCATTACATTCTCACACATTTCACGCGGTATTTCATAAATTTCATCACGAATATTTTGTTTGAGTTGCTCAAGCGTTTCTGGTTTGTTTGCATAAGCCTTGCTTTTTAGATATCCCCACAAAAAGAAGTCCGGAGCAGTCAAATCAGGCGACCGTGGAGGCCAATCAACATCACCATTTTTTGAAATAACTTTGGAAAGAGTTCTCGCAGTAATTCCATTGTAATCCTGGCTGTATGCGATGTGCCATCGTCTTGTTGATACCACATGTTAGTCAAGCCCCAAGTATGCAGTTGTGGCGTTAAAAAGTTTTCAATCATATCACGATATCGCTCCCCATTCACAGTTACCGTTACGCCGTTTTCATTTTCAAAGAAGTAAGGTCCAATGATTCCTCCTGACCAAATTGCACACCAGACTGTCACTTTTAATGGATGTAAAGGTGACTGATGAATAATGTGAGGGTTTTCCATTGCCCAGAACCGACTATTCTGTTGATTCACATATCCATTTAAATGAAAATGTGCCTCGTCACTCATTATGATTTTTTCATGAAAATCGGGGTTGTCATGGGCGAGCTGTAACATCCTATTGGCACGATGGTTTATCGAATATTTTTCCATAATAAATTTGCCACGTGTCTACTTCACGACTGTCAAGTATGAACTCTCAATACTAATATTCGCCTAAATGGCGGCAAAACAAAGTAGTATATCTTCCCGGCTGACACCCTGTATGTACCAAGCAATGGAAAATTGCAGAAGTAATTATGATAAAGCTTCATATAGGCCAATTTCTCTGCTAGCAACATTATCAAAACTATTTGAAAATGTTCTTCTGAAAAGACTAAAACCATTTATCGAAGAAACGAATCTTATATCCCCACATCAGTTTGGATTCAGGGAAAAACATTCTACGATAGAACAGGTACATCGAATCACCGATGTAATCGAGAAATCACTAGAAAGCAAACAAATTTGCTCAACTATATTCCTTGATGCAGCGGAAGCATTCGACAAAGCATGGCACCAGGGGTTAGCATTCAAACTTCTTCGAGATCTTCCGGAGCAATTTTTTCAAATTTTAAAATCATATACATATCAGAGAGACATTTCCGAGTAAAGTATGCGGAAGAATACCCCCAACTAAAAAGGATAACAGTAGGAGTACCACAAGGGAGTGTTCTTTTTCCAATCCTTTATCTCCTATATACTAGAGATATACCAATTACAGAAGCAACTATGGCGACTTTTGCCGATGACACGGCAATACTTGCAACAGCAAAGAACATCAATGACTCCACTAGTAAATTACAGAAGGCTACTAACCTGATATGTAGTTGGACAAAAAAAATGGTGAATTAAATTAAATGAAACAAAATCTATCCAAGTGAACTTTAAAAATCTAAGGGGTATTTCCTCGATCCAGTCGCAAAATACTAATTTGCGCCGTCGCAATATGGATGACCTGCGACGGATGAAATTGCGACTACAAATTGGCATCTTTGACATAAATCACAAATCGACAGTTCAGTGTTTTTGCAGAATTCAATTTGCGACTGTCAGAGTGAAACAACAAAACAAATCAATAATTTTCAATACACAGTTCAACTGTTCAATATGGAAGCAGAACCAACACAAATATTCAAAAGAAGACGACCAAATTTCACGGACTCTGAACTTTTATTGTTCCTAAAGGTTTTGGAGAACAACAGGAAAGTTCTTGCATGTGCGTCATTTATGAAAATAAAGACCGAATAATGTTTTAATTTCGGTTTTTTAGATGTTGCGAATTTATGTGGGGATGAATATTCATCCCAAGTGAACTTACCCAGAACCGGAGAAGAACTGAGTCCTAATTTCAAGGATCTGGAATCTAGGACAAATATAAGAATAGCCGAAAGAAACAGCCATCAAAGGCCACCGGGTGGTGTTCCTCCAAAAAAATTGACGGAGGTGGAAAATTTGGTGGTACAGATAGTTGGGGAAAATGCGATGGCTGGAATGACCTATTATTCGAATGCGTTTACCAAGGTGCATTAATACTTTTCATTCCATTTTAATTTTTATAATTCATTAATTTTACTTGAGTATTAATAAAAAAATTTGTTATAGAATTACGTTGTCGAAATGGCGTACCAAGACGATGAAACTAGAAATGTGAAAGAAAATACAGAACCCATTGAAATGATTACTAATGATCAAACGGAAATAAAACAACCAATGCTAGATTTTGCCGTCAACGAACCGACACGGTCCAAAGTAAAAGCTGTAGGGCCATTCCGAAACATAAAAAGGAAAAAATGTGACAGCAGCCAAAATAAAGAAAAATTGCGGAAAGAAAATGGTAAGTTTTCTCTTCATTTATTTGCTCCATAATTCCAATTATTTATATCATAATTAAACTTTTCAGAACAAAAAAATCAAGATGAAGAATGGTCAGCTGTTTTTAAAGAAAAAGGAAGTAGTAGTGGAAAATGAGCGCTTGAAGGTTGAAAAGAAAAATAGCAATGAACAATAATTGTAATCCAGCATTTTATCGTGAAGAATATCTCGAATAAAAGCGCCTTACTGCCTGAATAATAATTGAATAATAAGACTTCCGGTTAAAAAAGTATATGCGTCCCAAACAGGCGATCTCTGTATAGCTACGTGTGTTCCATCGATGGCACTAAACACATTTGGGAAGCCATAGAATCTATAAAATCCCCTTTTTACCTTAGCCCATTCCACGTCATTCCTCGCAAATTTTATACATTTTTTCGTTTGTAGAATTAAGGCGGACAAAAATTCTTTAAGAAACTTACTAACGGCAGACTGGCCCAAACTATGATATAAAACCTGTCCACTCACAAGCTGGAAATTCCCAGTACCAAGTATATTAAGAGATGTTAAAACCTAGAAAATATTCCAAATATTAATTTTATGTACTATTTTGGTCGGCCTTTCTAAATAAATGCTCAATTCATCTATGATGAACATTGTGGTGTTTTCATAACACCGCGCAGTCTAAAGGGTTCTCACGATCACGAAATATCTTCCGTTGAATTCGTGTGTTTCGCCCGCGTCATAGAATTAGATCCATATTTTTTTAAATTACAAAAAAATGTTGATTGCCGCCAAACGTCAAAACTAAAAAGTTTGAGGTTATGTTCGGTATTAAATTTATCTACTATTCAAAAATCGGCGTCGCAAAAAAATAAGAAAAAATTAACGAGTTGCGACTGTCATTTTTATCGTGGATACCAATTTGGAAATGCAGCCGTGTTATCTTGCTTAACACGTTTGCGACCGGTTCGAGGGTATACCCCTAAAAGTTAAACATACACCATGCTCAACTTAGATGCTAAACTTAAATGGAAGGAACACATAAAAAATAAGAGGAAGAACTAAACATAAAATTTAGAAAAATGCAATGGCTCTTAGGGAGACAATCTGAACTGGCGATCCATAACAAACTGCTGCTATACAAACAAATCCTGAAACCTGTATGGGCATATGGTAGCCAACTCTGGGGTTGTGCTAAGTAGACAAATATAAAAATCATACAAACAGTTCAAAATAAAATTCCGAGATGCATTGTTAACGATGTTAACGATGCATTGCACCGTGGTACATTCGAAGCGACAACCTCCATCGAGATCTAAAGACCGGCTTGTCGCAGACGAAATCAAGCATCATGCAACAAAACACCTACAACGTCTGCACCAGCATGAAAATCTGGACTTACGCTATATGCTGACTACCACACCAACAAGAAGACTACAAAGAACCAAACAACTGGACTTATCGCGACCAGGAAGTCAGTAAACTTAATGAGGCGAAAAATCTGAGGAGGAGTTACACATAACTGGGAATAATCAATTGATTACGCCGACTAATCACACACTTTATTATGCAATATAAATTACTAAATGGGCACAAGACTCAAATAACAATGAATGTGTGAAATTCATAAACTGTTTGAAAATACAGATTTGATTATAACTTTCTCAAATCAAATCAAATTATAACCGACAAAATGGCACAGTGGTTTGGCTTTTGGATCGAAAGGTACCGGGGGCAGGATGCAAAAGGAAATGTCCATCAACAGATTACGAACTGTGATTAAAAAAAACACAACTACGACCCCCTATCGGCGTACCAAACTCATGAGCCAACCCATCTTTCATGTCCAGTACTATAGGCTGGCGTGGAGCTACGCAATGCGCAGATGGTAACTTAAATCGGTCCTATAGCCGTACGTCTTCGATTTGGCAGGAATTGCGTAAAGTAAGACGGGAAAATTAACCACGAAAGAGCAGGGAGTGCTTCGGCCTGAGAAAAGATCGCATGGATAAAAAAAATAATTCAAATTTTAATAAAATCAGAATTGAAAATTTCATTAATTTTTTGGAGACGCAGTTTTGACCATAAATTTCTTAAATCAAATATAAAAATTCTCCAAAGTAGACAAATAGATTTGAATTAAGTATTTTAGATAAAAACAGAATGTTAATTAATTTTAAATGATTTTGATTTTCTCAAATCAAATCAAATTATAACCGACAAAATGGCACAGTGGTTTGGCGTTTGAATCGAAAGGTACCGGGGGCAGGATGCAAAAGGAAATGTCCATCAACAGATTACGAACTGTGATTAAAAAAAACACAACTACGACCCCCTATCGGCGTACCAAACTCATGAGCCAACCCATCTTTCATGGCCAGTACTATAGGCTGGCGTGGAGCTACGCAATGCGCAGATGGTAACTTAAATCGGTCCTATAGCCGTACGTCTTCGATTTGGCAGGAATTGCGTAAAGTAAGACGGGAAAATCAACCGCGAAAGAGCAGGGAGTGCTTCGGCCTCAGATAAGATCGCATGGATAAAAAAAAATAATTCAAATTATAATAAAATCAGAATTGAAAATTTCATTAATTTTTTGGAGACGCAGTTTTGACCATAAATTTCTTAAATCAAATATAAAAATTCTCCAAAGTAGACAAATAGATTTGAATTAAGTATTTTAGATAAAAACAGAATGTTAATTAATTTTAAATGATTTTGATTTTCTCAAATCAAATCAAATTATAACCGACAAAATGGCACAGTGGTTTGGCGTTTGAATCGAAAGGTACCGGGGGCAGGATGCAAAAGGAAATGTCCATCAACAGATTACGAACTGTGATTAAAAAAAACACAACTACGACCCCCTATCGGCGTACCAAACTCATGAGCCAACCCATCTTTCATGGCCAGTACTATAGGCTGGCGTGGAGCTACGCAATGCGCAGATGGTAACTTAAATCGGTCCTATAGCCGTACGTCTTCGATTTGGCAGGAATTGCGTAAAGTAAGACGGGAAAATCAACCGCGAAAGAGCAGGGAGTGCTTCGGCCTCAGATAAGATCGCATGGATAAAAAAAAATAATTCAAATTATAATAAAATCAGAATTGAAAATTTCATTAATTTTTTGGAGACGCAGTTTTGACCATAAATTTCTTAAATCAAATATAAAAATTCTCCAAAGTAGACAAATAGATTTGAATTAAGTATTTTAGATAAAAACAGAATGTTAATTAATTTTAATTAAATAGTCCAGTGAGGACCGCGTTTCTTCCAAGGTTGGAGTAGCATGATTGTCAGCAAATTCATTGAAATGGAAGTAATTTGGTAAAAAGTGTACATTCGGTCCTCATAAACCCTGGTAAAACACAACTACCAAAATCTACAATTAGAAAGTTGATCTCTTGTATCAAGGCTATCAATATGAGATAATTGAAAAAGGTGTTGAATTTGTCTACTGAATTTTTTATAGCGACACTAACAGTTCAATAGCCGCTTGTTGGCACTTGCCGAATAATTTTAATGAAGTCGTTTCAGAATGTTTTTCATTTATTTATATATTTAGCCAATAGTTATAAAACTGTGTAATTCAAATTTGTATAACATAAAGTTCGACCCATGGAAGGGCAGATAGATCACGAAGCCTCGGTATCTGAGGAATCGCATAGAAGCACATATTGAATATAAGGACAGCAGTTGTGAACAACCAATTCGGCCCATTATAATGTCGCGCCAAAATTGCACAGATACTTGTCTACGGACGGACAATGGTTCAATATTCAATAGCAAACAACGGCCTAAATTCGCATTTAGCATATACTTAAGGGCATTTAAATCTCAAGGAGGTCGCCTTAAAAAAAACAACAGAAATCGCATCTGAATTGATAAGACACCTAAATCATGCCAATGAAGTATGTTTTAACTTTGTCCTAGATGACGATATTATAATTAGGGCAATTTTAAGGCAAACTTCATTTGCCTTTATAGCCTTATAATTATTATCAATGCACTGGTTAAAATATATCCTGACCAAGCAAACATTTAGGCGAGCTTATTATCTATGAAGATAATAAAAATAGTAGACTACAAATTTGTTAATAATAATTATTGTTTAATAACAAAATGTGATAATATACACCGATGATATGATTGAAATGCGAACAATTTGGAAGTTCAGGGATTTTCTATGAAAAAACTAGCCTGTCATCCCTAAAATCTAGGCTGTCATTAGTTTTACATTTTTTGGGCCAGTTTCATAATTCATCCTTTCTAAGTTGATATAGCAGTGATATCCGGATATGACAAAACGCGAGAATACACCAATAATATGATTGAAATGCGAATAATCTGGAAGTTCAGGAATTTAATTTGAAAAATCTACACTGTGATCTCTCTTGTGATATTGATTTTATTTTTAATTATTTGGTTTTACATTTAGTGAACCAGTTTTTTCCTCCTATCTAGGTTCCGTGATATCCAGGTATGGCAAAATGCGATAATACACCGATAATATGATTGGAATGCGAGCAATTTGGAAGTTCAGGGATCTACTATGATAAATCTACACTGGGATTCCTCTTGTGATATTGATTTTATTTTTAGCTTTTGAGTGTAACGTTTACTAGGCCAGTTTCATCCTCCTATTTAGGTTTCGTGATATCCAGATATGGGAAACTGCGATAATACATCGATGATATGATTGAAATGCGAACAATTAAAAGTTCAGAGATTTTATTTTTAGCTATTTCATTTTACATTTATTGGGATAGTTTTATTCTCCTATCCAGGTACCGTGATACCCAGATATGGCAAATTATGATAATACACAGATGATATGTTTGAAATGCGAACTATTATTATGCGAATTTATCGTCTCATATTGATTTTATTTTTAGCTATTGAGTGTAACTAGGCCAGCTTCATCCTCCTATCTAGGTTCTCTGATATCCGAATATGGCAAAACGCGATAATATGATTGAAATGCGAGCAATTTAAAGTTCAGGGATTTACTTTGAAAAATCTACCCTGTGATTACCTCCGTGAAGCTAACCCGAAATTTTAATTTTTTACTTATGGCAATACAACTTCTGTCATGTCACAAAATACGGTATATGCCAAGTGTTCGTGAATCGCCTGTAAGACGAGATTCAAACGACTATATCCAGATAATTCCAGATCGAATTTTTCTACAAACCTCCTCGTCTGTAGTCAAAACTTCAACAAATCCGGCGGTATATGCTAAGTGCTTGTGAATCGCCTGTGAGTCGAGATTCAAACGACTATATCCATAAACTCAATTTAAATTTCGAGCTGAAAGTTCTTGCTAGACTCATAGTGGTCAATCACTTAATGCTAATTAAGTTTCCGCATTGGCCCGTTCAGGTTAAGTTTGGGCTGTCTAGTTTTTCCAACAATTGAAGAGATAATTTAAAAATACTTAAAATTTATATTTAGAATTTCGGAATGCTCTAAATATCATTACAGATTATTGCCACAAAATGTTCTCGATAGTTATAGTTTAGTATGGCTAACGGGATTTTCAACTGAATATTGGGCTAGCTTCATATAAATGAAGAGTCTGACTATGCCACCAAGCATAGTAATATATCTTAAAAATACATAAAAGTAATTTTAAAATTTCGGGCTGAAGAATGTTATAAATGTCATGACATTCTATCATGATACTTTTTAATGTCACGATAGTGAAATTTTTCGGGATGGGATAATAAGCTCTCACGATAGTGATACTTTAGTGTTGCCATCGTGTTTTTTCGGGCTGAGTATCGAGCTAGCTTTATATACATCCTGTGCTTCCTCTTGTGATATTGATTTTATTTTTAGCTTTTGAGTGTAACGTTACATATGGCAAACAGCGATAATACACCGATGATATGATTGAAATGCGAACAATTTCGCCTGTCATCCCTTTTGTGATATTGATTCTTTTTGAAGCACCGTTTTACATCATCTAAGAATTCAATAAATAAAAGAGCTCCCAGATGTCTACCTTGTAGGATGCCAAACAAAACATGTATATTTCCAGATCGAAGACAAGATCCAATTTAAGGAACGATATCACACTTGAGTTGTTCCTTCTTTACAAGTAAGACATGATCAATTTTATCGAATGCTTTACTAAAATCAGTAAACACTACTTCAACATTATCACCACCTTCAATGCTAAAGTCAAAACGTTTGAAAGCAAATGAAGATTTGTCACAATTGACCGGCCGGGGCAAAACCAATGCTGGTTTATAGAGTTGAAGTTTTTAATTAAGTAAAAGATATGGTCCTCGACTACCAATTCAAATAATTTAGAAATAGGCAATAAGATAGAAATACCGCGGTAATTTTCGATATCCTTTCTCCGTCCATTCTTGAAATTTAGCTTAATGAATCTGGATTTCCAATGGATTTCCAAATTGGAGGAAATACTTCACTCGCCAATCTCAGATTGAAAAGATATGTCGGCGGTTAAACCAAAACACAAATACTCGTTTTTAACACAACTCATATAAAACTGAAATTTAATGTTTCGATTTTTACTAAAATCAAAATCGTCATACTCTAAATGGTCCTCCATATTATGTTGACCTGTGAAGAGATCGTAACCCTCAAAATATAAATTGAAGCATTAATAAATTCAAGGCCGCCTTGCCCTGTCTATAACGAGCACCCATCGAATCTAGGTGTATTAACGACAGGGCATTTTCTCATATTGGGACCCTTGATTGCTCTTCCGGAATTTGAACTGGAAAACAAGAGAACCAATTGAAGACAATTTACCAACTCGTAAGTGAGGGTTCAATCAACAAAATATGTAAATTACCAAAGTGTTACCGAATTGCGTGTCTTACCTGGCGGGAAGATGTTGAAGCACAGCATTATTTAAGAAGTCTAAAATAAAAATAGAAAAAAAATTGATTACCAAATTATAAGAAAATTATTATTGTTAAGGAATTGTCTTCATAATTTACTGAATTACGTCATTGCGTACGCCATAAAAAAATGTTTAAGCCAGCTAAAATACACGTAGAACTAATTTTGAATTTACCGTTTGAGTTTGGGATTGTGCAGGGTCTTAAATATTACATTAAGTGTAATACCTTTTGCTAATATCAAGAAGACTAAAATGCCATTATCCACTGTCGTCACTGGACGGCTCACAACTATTCCCATTTTTTTCAGTAGTACGCAATTTTTCAGTTATATGCGTACATCTTGTATTTAACTCTATAAAAATATTAAAGTGCTGAGACTATGCAACAACACTTTACACTTAAAGTCATCCAAAAGTATCTCGCTTCAAAAATTTAAAATTTCCAAATCAATGAAAATAAATCAGATAATTTTCATTTTGTGTGTTTACAAAAACAAAATGAAAAAGAAAAACTGAAAAGTTTCTGTCTTTATTCGTTACGCTTTTACTTTGGTGTTGTTGTTGCTCTTATTGAGTTTTATATTTCTGATAAAATTTTCAAAGTAAAAATATCTCATTAATATTCAATCGGATTTAAATTTTGAGGTTATGACGAATACAATAAATATAATATGTGCTTGTATTTGTATTTATGTTATACACACAGACACATAAACAGATACGTCGTTTGAATATATACTTCTATATAAATTATTTCTCGATATATGTGTGAGTTGAAAACTTTTGGAAACAGGCTAGCCTACATCATGTGCAAAGCTTTATATTATACGAGCACATAATTACCTAAAGGCCAAGAAAATGTGGGATGGTATATTAAATACGACCTCCTGAAAATTTGTGCCATCGCGACCGGATATTTGGAGAAAAAGAGCGAATGATTTTGGTATTTTGTGGTATTTTGCAGACAGCTGATTTACATGTCGGATATTTTGCGAAGTCGAACGCAACGGAAACATACACAAAGCCGAAACCATATCAGCCGAATCCAAACCAACTTTGGCATAAGAAGCCCGATGCATCGTGCATCATAGTACTTTTTCTGATTTTTCAGACGGAATCAATATTAAGCCAGTTGGAACCATTTAAAGCCAGCCGGAACGGATTAGCTGAAACCATTAGGAGTTTGCACAATGAGCATAATGTACTTATACCTCTACAATGCCACCCTGAAGTAGCACAATAAATTGTGCATTATTGTGCACCACCCGATTTGGCGGCCAGCTGGAACCATATAACGTCAGCCATGCCAGCTGGATCCAAACCAACTATAGCACAAAAAGCACTAACTGATTTGTGAGCCCGAACTCACGGGAATCAGAGTTTTATCAGCCAGAACCGTTAGTAGCTTGCACTATAAGTACTTTCAGTCGTAGCCATAACAAGGTCAGTCGGAACCATTATTACAGCCGGAACCATATGAATCAAGCTGGAACTGAACCTACTATGAAGCACAATGCATTCTGGACCCAGAAGCAAAATAATATTAAGCCAGCCGTAACCAGAGCGCTATCGGCCGGAAACATTGGGAGCTTACACAATGAACACAATGTGCTTAAATGGTTCTGAAACATATAAGCTTTCATCCGGAACCATAAAAAGGTCAGCCGAAACCACTGCAATGTGAGCCGGAACCACATGAAGCCAGCCAGAACGGAACCAACTATGGCTCAAGTAGCACAACACGTTGTGCATCTTTGCGCCCTATCTGATTTTTCAGCCGGAACCATATAATGCCAGCCTGGACCGTATTACACCAGCCAGAACCAGAACTAATTCAACCGGCCTCATTAGGAGTATAACGTCAGCAGGAACCAAACCATCCGAAAATTGCTTAAAGCAACAAGCCAGCTTAAAGAGGCAGACGCTGGCTCCCACACCTGATTGCCCTATAACCTCCATTCTTATTTTCAGATACACAAGTTAAGAATAAAAGGTGATATTGCTGGGAAAAGTTGTGTGATTACTTTAGACACAGGAGCAACACACACATGTGTTTATCCTTGGTAAGAAAATAGTGAAAATAAGAATTCGGGATAATCGGTGTTGAAACTAGACACGAACTACTAGTTAATGACATTGTCGATGAGGCCCTTCTAGGTATGGACTTCATGAGAACGAATGGCTTCGTGATAGATATTGGACGAGGGGCCCTGCGCTACGGAAATATCGAGATACAACTTCGACTCAGCGGTTCAAATGTAACAACCATCTGGCGAGTAATAGTGCCACTCCGAAAAATGATGTCACCAAACACAGAAACAATTTTCTGTAGAAGATTGGAGTGAGGTTCAGGGTCACCCAAGTTATCGATTGTAGAACCTAATGTACCGTAACACAGAACTAGAGAATTAATGATCACGGAACTCATAGTAATACCAAATAACGACGATAGAGTTCCAATTAGAGCTCTCAATCTGTCGAATAAGTCTAAAATAACCAAGAAAACGCCCATAGTGAAATCCGAACAGAGAAAATCCGATGAGAAAAGTCATGGCAGCAGAATAAAAGGAAGCGCAGCGATTACTAGAACAATATATGTTTATTTTCTGTAGTAAAGCAGAAATTTGTGGAAGGATCACTTTGGTAACACAGAATTGACACCGGAACAGAGACATCGATTCGCCAAGTTCCTAGAAGATTGCTTTGGCAAAACCAAAAGAAGTGGATCCAACGATTAAGAACATGCAAGCGACAGGAGTTATCGAGTCATCGAGCAGTTCGTGGAGCTCGCCGGAAGTGTTGGTCAAAAAGTAGGACGGCGGCATGAGATTTTGTATGTAGATTATCGATTATTTTACCAGGCGTTAGAATGTTCTCCACATTGGATCTTCAAAGTGGCTATTGCTACAAATTGAAGAGAAAGATCGTGAGAAAACGGCATTTAGTGAAGGCAACGTACTAAAAGGATAACATAGGAGAATGCGTCTTGTATATTTAGACGATATTATCGACATGGGATAAACATTCGAAGAGCATGTGGCAATCCACTGGGTTAAAGCTAGGTTCTTGGAAATGTTCACACTTCAGAACAAAGTTAAAGTGCCACAAAGCCATCGCTAATGGAATTCATACGAACGAAGCATAAAATTTCAATGGTAAAGGAATGGCCAAGACCGAAAAATTTACAAGAATAACGAAGCTTCTGTAGAGGATTCGCCAATGAAGGAAAAACAAGAGGAATCATTCGTAGAATTACAGAAAGGGCTATGCACAGCACAAATACTTGCGTACCCTATATCCAACCTGAAATTTGTTTGGGATACCGATGCAAGCAATGATGGCATGGGAGGAGTGTTGTCACAAGAAATCGATGGTCGAGTGCAAGTAATTGCGTATTGCTCAAAAATCCTATGAAACCGGAGCGTAACTATTGTGTAACGAGAAAAGAATTATTGGCTTTAGTGGAATGCGTGAAACATTTCCATAAATGCCTCTATGACTAAAAATTCCATGTACGGTAATATGGGACGTTACGATGGTTCATACAGTTTAAGAGTCCGGAAGAATAGGTGGCACGCTAAATCGAACGTCTGCAAAAAAGCTACGACTTTGACACCGGGAAGTTCATTTTCCGGCGGTCATTTCAAGTTGATTTATCAATAATATTGAACTACATAAGGGAAAGGATCGTCAACCAACATGGAGTGAGATTACAGATAAGACACCATTAGTGACGGCCTATTGGACCCAGTGGGAGATCCTTCTTTCAGAGAATGCCTGTTTAAAACGGATATGGGAGATTTTAGATGGCAAGGGTATAACAATTTGCCATCTCGAAATTAATAAAATACTCTCAATTATTCGGTAGTAGAGTTGCGTAAAAAATATGATCAACGTGCTTCAGTGAAAAGACCTAAATGAAAAAGACAAAGAACAAAGCAACGGTATAACGTTGGCACACTATGCAAGAGAATTGCCATGAACGTGGCAGGACCATTACATATTACGGAAAACGGTAATAGGTTTATGTATTAATAAATGGCAGGAGATACACTTCCTATACCCAATCAGGAAACAACAACTATCAGTGATGTCATAATTAATTACAGGATTAGCCGCTATGGAGGTACAGGTGGAGCCGCTAATGGAACTCGAGCGGGGTTACGCCAGTTAAAATAATTCTCACAAACACCCTACGGTTACCAGCATATACATATTAAGTTTGGTGTTCTCGTCGATAAAACGTCGATAAAATTCGGGTAACAAGCGATCGAATGAAGACTAGGTATGACACACGTGCAAATAATAAAACATTCGAAGAAGGATAACTGGTTCGGCTCTACAATTCGCAATGAACAAAATGGTTATCACCGCATCTCCAACCGGCATGGGATGGTAGTGTCATCACAAAGATAAACGAAGTACTTTACAACATAAAGAAAGGGCAACGAAAGAAACCCAAGGTAGTGCATGGAGAACGATTGTCACAATACGGAGATGGTAGTTTGGATTCTGTTCGGGACGAACAAGCTTATGTGGGGGGTGATCGTTACAATCCTAACTATTTCGATTATTTTGACTATCCTGACTATCTTGACTATCTTGACTACCTAAGCTGTCTTGACTACCTTAACTATGTTGACTATCTTGATTATCTTGACTACCATGACTACCTAGACTATCTTGACTATCTCGACTATCTTGACTGTCTTGACTATCTTGACTATCTTGACTATCTTGACTATCTTGACTATTTTGACTATCTTGACTATCTTAACTGTTCCGATTATTATGACTATCTTGACTATCTTCACTATCTATATTATTTCCATCTTGACTATCGTGACTATTTCCACTATTTTCACTATCTAGACTATCATGACTATATTAATTACCTTGACTATCTTGAGTATCTTGGCTATCTCGACTATCTTGATTATCTAGGCAACCTTGACTATCTTGAATATCATGACTATCTAAATTACCTTGACTTTCTTGATTATATTGTGTATCTTGGCGTTCTTGACTATCTTGATTATCTTGACTACCTTAACTGTCTCGACTGTCTTGACTATCTTGACTATCTTGACTGTCTTGACTATCAGGGCTACAAGACTATCTTGGTTATCTTGCCTATCTAGACTACTTTGACTATCTTGAATATATTGACTATCTTGACTATCTGGACTATCTTGACTATCTTGACTATCTTGACTATCTTGACTATCTTGACTATCATGACTATCTTGACTATCTTGACTATGTTGACTATGTTGACTATGTTGACTATCTTGACTATCTTGACTATCTTGACTATCTTGACTATCTGGACTATCTTAACTGTCTTGACTATCTCGACTATCTCGACTATCATGACTATCTTGACTATCTTGGCTATCCAGACTATCTTGACTATCGTGACTATCTAAATTACCTTGACTTTCTTGATTATATTGTGTATCTTGGCGTTCTTGACTATCTTGATTATCTTGACTACCTTAACTGTCTCGACTGTCTTGACTATCTTGACTATCTTGACTGTCTTGACTATCAGGGCTACAAGACTATCTTGGTTATCTTGCCTATCTAGACTACTTTGACTATCTTGAATATATTGACTATCTTGACTATCTGGTCTATCTTGACTATCTTGACTATCTTGACTATCTTGACTATCTTGACTATCATGACTATCTTGACTATCTTGACTATGTTGACTATGTTGACTATGTTGACTATCTTGACTATCTTGACTATCTTGACTATCTTGACTATCTTGACTATCTGGACTATCTTAACTGTCTTGACTATCTCGACTATCTCGACTATCATGACTATCTTGGCTATCCAGACTATCTTGACTATCGTGACTATCACAACTATCTTGACTAACTAAGATAGTCTCTTGACTATTTTGACTATCTTGAATATCTTGATTATCTCGACTATCTTGATTATCTGGACAATCTTGACTATCTTGACTAACTTGACTATCTTGACTATCCAGACTATCAAGACTATCTTAACTCTATTGTGTATCTTGCTTTTCTTGACTATCTTTAGTATCTGGATTATCTGGACTATCCAGACGATCTTGACTATCGTAACTCTCTTGAGTATTTTGATTTGCCTGACTATCTTGAGTATCTGGACTATCTTGACTTTCTTGAATATCTGGCATGTCTTGACTATCTTGACTATCTTGACAAGACAGTCTATCCTTACTATCGCTTAATAAACACATTGTTCCCTTCGTTTAATTATTTCGGGAAAAAAAAATTCTTAAAAAAAAAATTCGCGATAGCCGTGATAGTGGCTATCTTGACTAACTTGACTGTCGTGACTATCTTGACTTACTTCGCTAACTCCACTATCTCGACTATCATGACTATCTTAATTACCTTGACTAGCTTGACTATCTCGACTATCTTGACTATCTTGACTATCTTGACTATCGGGACAATCTGGACTATCATAAATATCTTTACTATCTTGACTAGCTTGACTATCTTGACTATCTTGACTATCTTGAGTTTCTTGACTATCTTGACTACCTTAACTATCATGACTACCTAGAATATCATGACTATCTTGACTATCTTGACTATCTTGACTATCTTGACTATCTTGACTATCTTGACTATCTTAACTATCTTGACTATCTTGATTATATTGACTATCTTGACTATCTCGACTATCTTGACTACCTTGACTATCTTGACTATCTTGACTATCTTGACTATCTTGATTATCTTGACTATCTCGACTATCTTGACTATCTGGACTATCTTGACTATCTTGACTATCTTGACTATCTTGACTATCTTGACTATCTTGACTATCTTGACTATCTTGACTATCTTGACTATCTCAACTATCTTGGCTATCTTGGCTATCTTGACTATCTTGACTATTATGACTATCTTGACTATCTTGACTATCTTAACTATCTTAACTATCTTGACTATCTTGATTATATTGACTATCTTGACTATCTCGACTATCTTGACTACCTTGACTATCTCGACTATCTTGACTACCTTGACTATCTTGACTATCTTGACTTTCTTGAATATCTGGCATGTCTTGACTATCTTGACTATCTTGACAAGACAGTCTATCCTTACTATCACTTAATAAACACATTGTTCCTCTCGTTTAATTATTTTGCGAAAAAAATTTCTTAAACAGAAATTCGCGATAGCCGCGATAGTGGCTATCTTGACTAACTTGACTGTCGTAACTATCTTGACTTACTTCGCTAACTTCACTATCTCGACTATCATGACTATCTCAATTACCTTGACTAGCTTTACTATCTTGGCTATCTTGACTATCTTGACTATCTCGACTATCTTGACTATCTTGACTATCTTGGTTATCTTGACTATCTTGACTATCTTGACTATCTTGACTAGCTTGACTATCTTGACTATCTTGAGTATCTTGACTATCTTGACTGCCTTAACTATCATGACTACCTAGAATATCATGACTATCTTGACTATCTTGACTATCTCGACTATCTTGACTACCTTGACTATCTTGACTACCTTGACTATCTTGACTATCTTGATTATCTTGACTATCTCGACTATCTTGACTATCTGGACTATCTTGACTATCTTGACTATCTTGACTATCTTGACTATCTTGACTATCTTGACTATCTTGACTATCTCAACTATCTTGGCTATCTTGACTATCTTGACTATCTCGACTATTATGACTATCTTGACTATCTTGACTATCTTAACTATCTTAACTGTATTGACTATCTTGACTATCTTGACTATCTTGACTATCATGACTATCTTGAGTATCTGGACTATCTTGACTTTGTTGAATATCTGGCATATCTTGACTATCTTGAATATCTTGACCGTCATGACTTTCTTGACTATCTGGAATATCTTGACTATCTTGAATATCTGGAATATCTTGACTAACTTGACTTTCTTGACTATCTTGACTATCTTAACTATCTTGACTATCTTGACTATTATGACTATCTTGACTATCTTGACTATCTTAACTATCTTAACTGTCTTGACTATCTTGACTATCTTGACTATCTTGACTATCATGACTATCTTGACGATCTTGAGTATCTGGACTATCTTGACTTTGTTGAATATCTGGCATATCTTGACTATCTTGAATATCTTGACCGTCATGACTTTCTTGACTATCTGGAATATCTTGACTATCTTGAATATCTGGAATATCTTGACTAACTTGACTTTCTTGACTATCTTGACTATCTTGACTATCTTGACTATCTTAACTATCTTGACTATCTTGACTATTATGACTATCTTGACTATCTTGACTATCGTGCCTATCTTCTATGTTGAACATCGATACCATCTTGACTAACTTGCGTATGGCGAACAATGGTGACTATTTTAACTATCTTGAGTATCTTGACTGTGATGACTATGTAAATTACCTTGACTACCTTTTTATCATTTTTATATTGACATCATGATTATCCTGACTTCCTTAAGTATCTTGTCTATGTTGACTATCTTGACTATCTTGACTACCTTCACTATCTTGACTATCTTGACTATCTTGACTATCTTGAATATATTGACTATCTTGACTATCTTGACTATCTTGACTATCTTAACTATCTTGACTATCTTGATTATCTTGACAAGATAGTTTTTCTTGACTATATTGACTCTTTTGGCAATATTGTCTATCTTGATGGTCATTGTGATTATCTTGACTATCTTGACTAACCTTACCATCTCGGCTATGTTGGTTATATTGACATTTTTGTGTATCTTAACTGTCTTGACCATCTTGATTGTCTTGACTATCTTGAGTACCTTGATTTATTTTGCCAATCTTTGATCGATAATGCCTGACTTCATTGCCGTCTTAGCCTTTGTGAAGTAACAAGTAAAATAGATTTAACGAATTGAATTTTTCAAACCTTACGCATCCAGTTAACTCTTTACTGCGTTTTCTTCATTTAATGAGGCTACCTAGTTTGACACATTTTTTATAAATTGAGAATGTTTTGTTCATATGAGTTACAACTTTTTAAAGTAAATGCTTGTAAAATCGTAATTCTAAATTTATGTTATCTTACACCTATGCTATAAAACAAAACAAAATGTTTTGTAGATCATATCCACCTTTCTACAACGATTTTAATTAATTATTAATGCTACATAAATTTCTATATATAAGATTGTATTAATCCATTCAGTCAAAAATATATGACTCATTCTAAAAATCCATACAAACAGTGTACGTTTCAGTTATTCCCCCTAGTTTTGTTAATTAAGCTTTCAATTTAGAATTGTTAGAGCTTTTTGTTATTTGGTGTCGTATATACGTCGTGTTTTCCAACTTTTTGTTCATATATAGTTTCGAGTTCGTCTGCTTTTGTTACGAGAAATAAAAATTTGAATGTAAAATTTAATTTTTCTGCTTCATCGCTTTTACAAAAAAGTTTATGGTTGTGTGTTATGATATGGAGCTTTTTCAAAAAGAAACAAAATTAAAAGAAAACAACTGTAGTTGATAGGGAAAGATATGGTTTGGGTGGGACCATAGAATTGGGTTCCCGTTTGATTTTAAAATGCGTCCTGTTTATGAATATAATTTCGTAAATGAACAGATTTTTCAAAACATTTCGCGAAATCAGTCAAGACCAATTGAATTTTATCCAATAAACATTGAGACTTAAATCGTCCAAAACGGTAAAAATCAAAAGACAAACAATTAATCGTTCATACTTTATTCATAAAAAGTACATCAAACATAAATTTGTTTATTCATTCAGAAAGCTTTTATTGGTTGCGAGTGCTCCTCTGGATCATATTATTAATCGCAGACGGATAAGTAGGTGGATTTTACTTCATGCACAAAGAAATTCCATGAATTCAACCTTTTTTCTTGCTTGTTTTGTATTTTATATTTGACATCTAAAATTCTAAACATCAACATCATCAACAACTCTTAACTCTCTCAACTAAACCCATTAAATAATTTATCCTTATCATTATCCTTTTTTCATTTGTTTGTACAGAAAAAAAAATTCGTAAAACATATAAAAAGTTTGTCTGATGTGGTCACTCTAATGCTTTTATTTTGCCATTAAAGCTTTTATAAATAAGCTCTACGTACAAAAATAGAAAATGACCGTACTACAAAGGACACATCACCAACACGCCGAGGGGTTTATGTTCCTTTTGAAAGTTAATCGCTGAATTTAAATACACACACACACACTCATAATATTATGGCAAAAGATCACCGTTCAATTTTCCATTCAAAGTTGCCATTTATAAAAAAGCACTTTTGGTACATTTAGTCTAAAACAAAATAATAATAAATAAAAAGCTTTTAAAGCACATAATGCATAATAGAGAAAATGTATATGAGTGGTGGATTATACATCATGTATGGAGAATGAGTCGAAATTAGCTTATGTTGTTTGTGTGTATTCGGTAATGGTTGTGGAAACTTGATAATTTGAATCTGTATAGTAGCAAATATATAAAATAATCGTAAATGGTAAAGTGGATTTTCCAACAACAAAAAAACCCAAACCCTAGCTAGACCATAAAAAGTTTGTTCGAATTGGAAAAGTTTCGTGTGTTTGAGGAGAGAAAAAGGAAAGAAATTTTACGGGAATTCTAATAGAAACCGCACTTTCACCGTTTGCAAGCTATCAGGCTAAATAAATAAAGAGAAATATAAGCCGATGATCAGCCTGGGCCTCAGGACAAATCCCATGGTACAGATGCATTAAACTGTACATTTAAGATATAAACGAATGACTTCTTAAAATTTAAACTGTCGGGAACGATTTCTTTTGATATCAATGGAATATAGTTACTGTCTACTACATATGAAAAAAATCCCAAGACTCGCCATCGATCTCTCAAATTTCATATTCCCCATTCCCAGGTATCGATATCAAATGATATCGTCCACGACACATTATGTTTCGGCCATTACAGGAGCCGTTTGCGCCCATCTCAACATACGGTCACGTTCATTTTATTTAGTGGATAGTCGACATCATCCTGTATTTCTGATGAAATTACTTCTGCCTGATGATTTTTACTGTTTTTGATAGAATTCTGGGATAACGTCACACACTTCGAGGGCAAGCTTGCTAGGGCACAGGCTTAATGCGTTTACGTCATAATGGAAATACTTTATACTAGCCGTACGTTTTTCATTTTTATGAAGGGACTGAGAGAAACACGGAACCTCCTTCCACCTACAGGAATATGGGATAGTATCAAAGACGTATTGAGTTGATTGCATGCTCAGATTAGACATAGGCAGATCTTGCTCATAGCATCGGGATTATTCAAGCCAGTGATCCTTGAAATTTTTCCAAAAACAATTAGAAATCATCAGCAGGGAGACAAAAAGGGAGTTTAGATTTTATATTACGGTGATTAAAAGTTCTGGGCTTCCCTTGCCAATACAAGTGTAGTTAACAATTTCAACTTTGGCTCAAAAACATTTACAGTTTTTGGAAGGGCGAAGCCAATAAGGATGCAGGAGGTCAATTTGGAGAAGTGGGAAACTTATCTAAATCAGGAGTGGTGGTGCCAGCGTGGTGCCGCTAAACGATTTAACAAAAGTTCTTCCCAGGTTTCTGACAAGCAACATTTCTCGGATTTACAGAAGTAGACAACTAATAACTTTTAACCGGTTTCGTTTAAATTCAGCATGTTCTGTGAAAATAGTTTCAAGGATAGTTCTATAAGTTGACCGATCATGAATGAGTTCTCAAGATAAGCCTTTACCGATATTTATTCTGATGAATAATACTGTTGAAAGATTGTCGGCTTACTTGGCATTTCTTCATAAAGGATTGTTTCCAAAATCTTGGGAAAAAGGCAAAGTAATAATCGAAAAGGTCGGTGATAAAGACCACACCGATTCCAAAGCATAGAGACAAATCATGCAGCTTACAGTTTTTAAATTTTGGGTTGGGTGGTTATATTCTGGCATAGCGGAAAATACAGTTATGAAAGAATTAACGAGAATGAATTGCCCATTTATTTTTATTGATCATTAACACCTTATTTCTTTCAAAGATCAGTTACATTTGTGTTAAACCAGGTCACGCGTTCTAAAAGTGAAATTAAGAGCCGTCCACATGGCTCGGATGATGTACAACGAGTAGAATTTGCGAAAGACTAGATTATGCTCTTCACTAAAAATTAAGAAAACGTTCCTAAAAATTCGACTAGAATGAAGATGGGATGGTCACTGTGCTAGTTCAAGTTCTATGTAATCAAATTAGGCCGGATATCTTGAGAAACAAAATAAATATTTAAGAACGTCTATTGCTACATCACAAGCAAATGGTAGACAAGTATGCGCCTCCAAGCGGCACGGTCAGAAATATGTTTTTTTCTGGCCAAGCGTATACCCAATACAGACTAGCATAACAGAAAAAGAAAAACACAGTTGGAAGAATATGGCCATTTTCACAAAATAACGTACCGCAAAAACAATGACAATCATATTCAAAACATCATTAAGATCCAACGTTTAGCTAATATTGATTCCGGCCATTTTTGTTAGTTAATGTCCGAGGATCGAATTAATAGGACCATTTCTAATGTCTGGGGTTGACTGTGCTATAGACCCACGCCAATGCATCTGACCAAAAGTCGAGGACAGCCCGTGTGGAGTTACAAAATCTCCCATTGAGTACCACTGAGATCACGGATCAGGGATCAAAAGTTACAGTGCAAGGACTCAGAATTTCAGTATCGATAACCGTAGTAAATGCATGCAGGCTTCCAGTCGTCGAGATCCAACTACTACAACGATTCAGGGGTGGCGAGGAAATATGATAGTAATGGATTAAGAAAATGCGGCAAGGACCGTTATCTTTGGAACGATTGTAAGAAAATCGAATGAATGGTTTTACTTACACCCCTAGGGGGTAATGCCAAGGTGATAGCCGATGAACTGAGATTTTGTTAGAAAGTTTAGACACTAGAATCATGGAGCTTTCTGAGTTCGTGAAACCTGGAAATAAAGTTCACGGCTAGATTAGTAAGGCAGATTATATGGAGTTGTATGTTGTTAAAACCGGACTATGCCAATTATCACAAACCTTAGAAATAAACAGGAATGGCACCATTCCGTTACACAGTGTAGTAAAATTAAAATCAGAAGATGAAATGAACAAAATTCACTGATTGAGCACCCCAAAAAGAAAGGAAACGGACGAAACCCTAGATCTTAGAGCTATGATTTCAAATAAAATCCAAATGAACCTAGCAAAACTGAGATTAAAACGCATCCACTTTGATGCCATCAAGATAACGAGGAGATGATCTTTGGCAAATCTAAATAATTTTGCTACCGGACTAGCAGAGATGCAGTGGTTAAAGTTCCGAAATTTAACCCGGAGGGTGCTGGGTTCGAAATCGGCCAGTGCCAGAATTTAAGTTACATTTTTTTATCGGTTGCGATGAGTGCGAAGAGTTGCGGATGAAAACTGCAATGGTCCAACGAGACTATGTTAAACAATAAAAACAGAGGTACACGATTATAGCTGAGCTTACATGTGCAAAAGACCGTCCAATAGACTGCATCGAGAAGTAAAGACACGAATAGATGAGAAGTGCCACTACTCGAAGCATTCTTAACAATAGACGTTGGGCTGCTCAATACCACTGGTACATCGACTTCCATAGAATCTCAGTATTCCCCGAGGTCGATTTGACGTTCGACAGTAACTATCTAGGAGGTAAGGAGCCATGAACTTTTCAAAGCAATAAGAAAACCGATAGACTGAATGGCAGGTACGTTTGAGGAAGACCTATTTACGGTACTAATGGAAACCCGGAACCTCACGAAGGCTAACGCCTGCAACAATCACTATGATAGAAAGAGTACTAGATAGTCGTCCACCAACAGCATACTGATGGGCTAGACAAATTACATAATGCACCGGAAATCCGATCGTACAAATGGAAAATACTACCGTGCCAGGGGTACCGAGTGGGGGTAGAAATAACTTGGACATAGTTGGAAGAAGCAATTAAAACGGGAAAGCGTCATTGCTGGAAAGAACTGTGAAGTGAAGTGTTTACCAAAATATACCACCTTTCACCTGGTAGTGATAATAAAATTGTAACCGCCTTATGAGAATTCTAAAATCTACTTCCCAATTAGTATTAGAAGAATAGTTGATTCGACAACCACGTTGATGTGAAAAATAATAATCGCTTAATAAAATTAAAGTCTGCAACTGGATCGAACTAGTGACTAGGTTGTTTCCTTGAGCGATGCAATGGCCTGCGTAGGTGATATCTCACTTGGATTGTCACTGATAGGGAGGTTGCACAGCTTTGTTACTGGTCGCTTGTAGGTCGCGTCCTTTAGATTTTACTGTTACGACTCGTACCAACTCGTTCTTTCTGGCGTGAGTGTCAGTGACCCGTCCCAATTTCCATCGTGTTGCAAGTAGTTGATCATCCTTCACCAATACCAGATCGTTTATTGCCAAATTTGGCTGGGAGGTTTTCCGAAGGTAGGTCTTGCGCCATTTTTTCCACCATGTCGTTCTTAATTCTATGTTGCTGGTAGTCGCTTCAGACCTCGCCTTAAGAGCATCTCTAATGAGAAAGTGCCCTGGCGGCCGAGAATTGAGAACCGCTTCGATTTGAGTGGTGAGAGTGATTAATTCTTCGAATGTTAGAGTTGAATATTCTACTCTCTTAAGATGAAATTTCACGGGCTCACTCTTGCTAATGGTAGACTACCCATTAGTTGTTCTATGCGTTTTTGTTTGTAGCGAACGCGGGTTATGCATTTTTGTATCACTTGCCTTACAGCTCGTCTCCCATCGACGATCCAATATTTTTGTCTCAGCATTGCAAGGGTAAGTTATGTGCCACCATGTAATGTGTTTTGGTGGGTTTCCTCGATTATCCGTTGAGTAATTATGTTGTTTTTGCTTAGAATTACAGGCTGTTTGCTGGTGATTGTCAGATTGGAGTTTTAGAAACGTCCCATCACCCGGAGTAGGCCTTCGCCGTCTAAGACAGGGTTTAACGAAACTAGCTTATTGTTCTTTTCTAGACTCCTGGATTATTTTTAGATTTGCTGCTGCCTTAAGCTCATTACTGGTTAGCCAACCTTTTTTACAATTTTATTGTTTGCAGTTGTTTATGAATCGTGCGCTTGATTTTGCTGTATGTAGACAGACGTGAGGCGGCGTTAATGGTGTCATTTAATTTTATTTGAAATTTTTCGTTGCCTTGTTGCTCTCTAGGAATGCTTTGCAATATTTTGGGAGAGTTTGATGGCCATTTTCTCAAATTGAATCCACCTTGTGCTGTGAGGGCTTGCAGTTCTTGCAGCACCAGTAGAGCCTCATCAATGCTGTCTGCGCTAGTGAGTAAATCGTCCATATAGAAGTCTTGTGTTTCCTCCACCTTAGCAGTATGTTGGCCAAGTCTTCTTATAGTTTGGGACCGGTCATCATGATGTCGTTTAATGAGACACGAGTTGTTGTTTTTGATGATGTTTCAAACACCACTCGAAGCTTGGTCGTTGAGCTGCCTGGTTTGATAATGCCATGATGAGGTATGTAATACACATTAACGACGCGCTCAACTTCTGCCTTTTCTTGTATTAACTCCATGTGATTCAAATCTATATATTCGTGCATAAATTGTTCATAGGTCGGATCTTTGACGAATCTTCTTTCGATTTGCGGAAGTCTGGCTGCTGCTCTTTTCCTAGATGCTCCAAGGTTGACGTGATCGTCCTTAAATGGAATTTTTACTATAAAGCGCCCATCTGTGTGTCGATTCAATATTGTTTGAAATGTCTCCTCAACTTGATTTTCTTCTGCTATATGGCTCCTTTCTTCAGGAATGCTATCAACCTCTATAAATAATTTTAGTTGCTCCTCGATTGATTTTGTCGTCACCATGGCACTTCTTACTTGGTTGTCCATGTTACTCACGCTGCCGATTATAATCCATTCGAACTCTGTGTTCTGTGCCATTGGTTCTCGATGGTTACCTTTGATAATGTGGTTAGCTATTATTAATGGATAGTAATCTGCGCCTAGTATGATATCAATGGGTTGAGATAAATTGTAATGTGGAGCTGTCAGTTTTATGTTGTTGAAATGGTTCCATGCTCTATTGTCAATATCAGCTTCTGGTAGTTGTTGAGTTAACTTGTTTAATACCAAAGCTTCCAAGTTCAACCTGAAGTCTCCGTTGAATCTTGGCTCCAGCTTTATGTTGATTGTATATTTGCAGATTCCTGCCTCGCTACCGCCAATGCATGAAATGTTCACCTGGGTTTTTCTCTTTTTGATGTTTGGTAGATTGGCCGCTCTCGATGATATTAATGTAGCTTGGGACCCTGAATCAATAACGGCCCTCATTGTAGTGAGGTGTCCAGTGTCTGTTGCTACTCTGACCATTGCTGTTGGTAGTAATACAGGGCCTTGTTGTTTATATGAGAGTCTGTGTTGTCCCCATATTGGTCCACATGTGGATGCCTTGTGATCCACCCTTTGGATGTCATCGTCCATTGGTTGCGGCTGTGAGTTTACCACCTTGGTGAACCCCATAGCCTCTAGTGATTGAAATCTTCTTTCTATGAAGCTGAGATATTCATTGATTCGTCTAGTTTCTCTCGGATTCTTTAATGATGTTTCGTAGAGCCTAGTAGTTTCCAGGTCTAGCCTTTTGCCTAGAATGATCATCATGTTTTGTAATATTTTAACTGTAGTACCATGAAAATTACGAATTGCTGCCACTGATGGTGCATGTATTGTTGGTAAAGTTAGCAATGAGTTGAAATACTTATTTGCTAACAATCTTGCGTTGTTGTATCTTCCTTGAAGTATTTCCCAGGCCTTGTTGTAATTGTCACCAGTTGTTAAGAGGTGACTGATCATTTGGGCTGATCCCTCTTGTAGATTTGCCTCCAAGTACGTCATTTTGATTGTGTTAGATAGCTTATTGTTGTTGTGAATGAGCTCAGTGAAAATGTCGTTGAAGGAGCTCCAATGCCCATGCCTTTGGATAATTGCTCGGTTTTTAACTTGATGTATTCCATTGGCCTGTTGTCGTTGTCCAATCCTTGCTCGATGTTTTATGATTTTCGGTACATATTTCTCATCAGCGCATCTTGCCTTTTAATAAATTTTTGGTTGTTGTGTAATATCTGTTGAGCCGAGCCTAATGCTGGCGGTGTTGTTGGTCGCCCATCATTTGGTCACATGCGGCTACGCATGTCGGCCATTAGTTTGTCGTAAACTTCCGCAATATACTTTTTTGATTTTCAGTATGGATCATCCTGTTTAATTGTCGGATTCCTTGATATTATCTCGCCGTCTGTGACGAGAAATTCGTCATAGAGTATTTCTAACTCTTCGAATTTCCTTTCGAGATAGAGTTTCGTTTTTCGACTATCTGCGCATTCCGTAGTTTCTGAGTAGTGTTGTAATTCTGTCGGCAGTATCTTCTTGTGCTTGCAGCAACTCCTGCATTCTTGGATTTATTTACGCTAATTCAGTTGTCTGTTGGCTCGAAGGACCATGAAAAATCAGGCCTCTGCCTAGATTTTGTATGTTTAAGTGATTATTTGGTTTACCACGGGTGAGCTCGAAATATCCACCGCGATAACTAAACTAGCTGTTGTAATGTCTTTTTAGCTCTATTTTATTACATCAATAACTTAAGAATGTTATATACGAGTACAAAAAAAACTAAAATTTTTGACTACGCTACAATAGACAATATTCCACATGTGTCGTTAATGTGTCATTGACCGTTTTGAATATTGTATTATTGCACATGTTGACGTTGTTTCAACAGAACCATGATCGGTACGACCACCAGTATTTTAGGAACCGATTGTGTAATTTTGATGAGAAGTCTATACAATTTTGGGGGGACGGCGAGTAGCAAAGAGAGAACATGTAATAACGACGTCACCATACACGTCAAGCAACCATATTTTGCCTTAGTACAAATTTGGGTGATCGCTTGGAAACAGCACATAAGCAATTATGTATCATCCAGCAGCAGCCTGCCCCTTCCAGCATCCTTGGGATCTGGCTAGGATTTAATGAAAACTTATCAATCATTAATCTGAAATCAACATGATATTATAATCTCATTTGAGGCGGCCAAATCCCTAAATAAATAACGAAATCTACAATTTGTCATTGCAAGGTAAAAGAAAAAACAATTTCCAACCGTGCGGATAATTCGCATCGTGCGGATAATCCATATAATCCGGATGAGATTTCTAAATCCGCATCCGACACTCATCCGCCAGAAATTAATGCTAATTAATTAATTAGGGCTCTGCTATACAGTCACTTCAAATTTTAACATAGCAAGGTTTATACCCATCTATGCATTTATTTTGACAAAATAGAACATGGAAATCTAATCAACGGGGAGTGGAGAATTAACGTATTACAATATACACTCTACCGGGTAGAATTAGATCATTTACATAAACTACACTCAAGCATGGTACATTTATAATTTCCAAAATGAAAGCATCTTACCTCGAAATAAAGTAACAAAATGAGGTATTGCACGCGTTAGGCGAAAACACCTGCAATCTAATATACAAAGATCACAACACTGGAAGGACCGAAACAGCAACCACATTCATTGAAGGAGAGGGAATTCTAGAAATAAATTCAAGCTATATCCTGCAAGGAAATATGATCACAGTATCAAGTCATATTTCATCTACCAATAAACTAGGGATGTAATTTCTTTTACAATTCAACGTAAGATGACGTAAGATGATAAATAACGATCATACAGCGATGCGTAACCCAATCTCAGAAACAATTTTTTTCAAAATTATGGTTATTGAGGAGCCTATTCACGTCCCTCAAGCTAGCAGAACCCATAGAGCTCATTTTAGAGCTAGCACAACCCAAACCGAAAATCGGACCAAAACCGAAGCTAGAACAAAAAGAAGATCAATTGACATACGTGTGGATTTTTAATGAGCATTTCATTAGTCCATAATGAGCCTAATATTATTTGTTTGCCAATTGATCTTGTTTCGAGTTCAAATTTTGGTTTTGGTCCGATTTTCGATTTCGGTCTTGCTATAGCTTTGTATTAAATGACCTGACGTTTGGTCAAGAACAAGTGGAGCACAAAATTATTTAATGAGGCTTTTGATTAGGCCATAATGAGCCTAAAGTCATTTGTTTGCCAATAGATTTTTTTGAAATTATTTGTTCTAATTTTGGTTTTTGTTCTGCTAGCTCTAAAATGATAAAGCCTTATGAATTTTCTAGAACGAGCAGAATATAAAAAATTTAATAGGGCTTTTAATTATCGTAAAATTAACCTTTAATTTTCCAATTGTTTTTAAATCATTTTTTGATATGGGTTCTGCTAACTTTTTTTAAAGCTAGCAGAACCCTTATTTTAGTTGGAAGAGATGGAGCCTAACTTTTTTGAATGGTTTTAATGTTCTGCTGTATGGGTTTTTCTAGCTTAAGGAACGTACCTATTCAGCAACAGCCGAAGCTATCGCCATTTGACGTGTGCATGACTATCGTCAATACCTTGCTTTAATGCAGACTGACATTACAAACTTAAATAACGTAAACCAAACCTTGACCGAAAATGCCCTGATGATGGCATATAACGCTTTGGATAAAAATAGGCAACTGGACTGTATATTTGTATATACAGCTAGCCTCTTTTAATATCCCACCAATCTTAGTAATAGAACTCAATTCGTAAAGCTTAATGGAACTTTATCGAATGGTTTTGAATCTACGTCAGAATTTCCTCAGAGGTTGATATGAGGCCCCTTACTCTTTATCATTTTTGTTAATGATGTTCCGGAAGTTATTCAGTAAAAACTAAAGATTTTTAGTGTCATTAGCAATGGAATTGACGTGGTGACTTTGCAAAGTGACCTTAATTCCGATTATAATTGGTCTGTCAATAATCAGATGTCTCTTAAAGTGACCAAATGTGTCTCTATGACTTTTACCAAAAAGCAATGCTTCTTTAATTAAAGTTCAACAATAAAGGATCTATGTATAACATTCGACTCAAGGTTACGTTTTGATAAACATGTTGATATTATTTGTCGCCTTTAGATGTGCCAGATACTTTAAGAACACTTCGATATTGGTATTACTTTTCTTCAGCTTCATTAGAACAAATTTGGAATACTTATCACAGGTTTGGAACCCCTTCTACGAAGCGAGTCCCGTTTATTCCAATATCCATTAAATTAAAAGCATTCCATCGTCCAACGATAAAAAAGTATTCGCATGGGCTATTAGCATTCACTCAATTTAATCTCACCCTGTAGTACCGCTGTTAAAACACATTCTAAAGAAGAAAAAGCCACGAAAGTGGGAAAGAATTGCGTCTATTGGTGGAGACGTGCTCTTCATGAAGTCTCACTGATCGGGATGGTCAAATAATTTTGGTTGAGTTTTGTGAAAAACATCCCTCTTTAATGAACCAAGTAGGAATGTGTTCGAAACTTAAAAATTATAAACCGGGAGAAGATTCGGCTCCTGCAGAGTTTAAATATGGTGAAGTTGCGTTTGTTCACACAAGCTCATTTTTGGGAATACTTCATCCTGGGCATTATACAGACTGTTGAAAATAACATGTATGGAGCACCTATTTATCCGCATCACTATGTTCGGGAGATTGATGGACAAAAAGAATTCCCTCTATATAAGGAGTTCCAGTACCAAATTCAAAACGAGCCAATAATTTAGTTCGAGTTTTTTTTGTAAGTTTTACAGAAAATTACAATTTCAGCGAGCAAAATAATTTCTAACGAACATGGTGTGGTGTACAGCCACAAACTAAACTGTTGGTATATACTACTGTGGGCAAAAAGTAGTAAAACATTTTAATTTTAATTTCGCGCGGAAAACCATTCGTCGAAATATTTTATTTTTCTATGTTGGTATAACTGTCAGTGACATCTGTGCCAAAAGTCACATCAAAATAATCATTAGTGTTTAGTATACGCTTGTCTTTCTGAAGTACAAAAAGTGCATTCGGCGATTTTTACAATGAGTGAAATTATTCAACAAAGAAGTTCCATTAAAGTTTGTGTGCGGACTCAATTTTGCGGTGCCGAAACGTTCAGAATGTTGCAAAAGGCCTTCGGTGATAACTGTATGTCGCGAGCAAGTGTTTTTGATTGGTACAAATTGTTCAAAGAGGGTCGAGAACGTGGTCACAACGAACCACTTCTAGGACGGCCATCAACATCAACTGATGATCAACACGTTAATAAAATCAAGGAATTGGTGCTCGAGAATCGACAATTAACAGTCAGAGACCTTACTGGCATCGTTGAAATATCGGAAGTATCAGTGAAACCCATTTTAAAAGTTCATTTGGGCCTAAGAAAAGTGAAAACACGATTGGTTCCAAGATCACTAAAATCATCAGGATGTCATGAAAAGTATTATAACTGGCGATGAGTCTTGGATCTATGCTTACGACCCGGAAACAGACCAAAGATGAGCCGAAGCCGAAAAAACCACGTCAAAGCAAGTCAAAAATCAAGGTGATGTTGACAGTTTTCTTCGATTATGGAGGTGTGATGCACTCCGAATTCCTTCCGACCGGCCAAACTTTCATCCTTGTTGAAAGTAATAATACTACAATACAATTTGAGTGTTATGCGTCGTTTGCACGAAGCAATTCGTAAAAAGAGGCCGGAATTATGGGTCGGCAACTCTTGGTTTTTGCACCACGATAATGCACCTTCTCATACTGCATTGGTTTTACGTGATTTTTTCGCCAAAAATTCCACCCATATCGTTCCGCAACCACCGTATTCGCCTGATTTAGCTCCGTGTGACTTCTGGCTGTTCAGCAAACTCAAACGACCGCTCCGGGGAAACCGTTTTGAGTCAATTGAAGACATTAAACGTGAATCGCTACGCGCATTGGAGGCTATTCCGGAAATTGACTTTAACAACTGTTTCGAGGACTGGAAAAAACGGTGGCACAAGTGTATTGAGGCCGGGGGGATTACTTTGAGGGGGACGAATAGAGAAATGGGATTTCTCTATTTCAAATTTCTTTGGAGAAATAAATAAAAAAATTTAAAATTATGAACAAAGTTTTACTGTTTTTTGCCCACAGTATTACATCCCTAATTTCCAGTTTTCGAGGTTTTTAATTCACGTAATCGAGGCCGTGTTAATTGATTATTGGGTAAATGAGAGTTAATATTCTTGATCTTTCTTTACGATCATTGAATCTCTAGATTCGACCGATCAGGTTTAATAAAATCTACAATTGGTAACTTTAATATTTTACTTCATCGTTCTCGTTAAATCTGAAATCGAAGACATGTTATTTCTAATCGACACAATCAAAATGTGACTCAACAAACATACTCACTCTCACGAAAATCTTGGAATAATTTTTGATCAGTGTAAAAGTTACGAAACCGACAGCAACAAAGAAGAGATTGGCCAAAATTTATAAATGTGACTGGAGAATTGTTCAAAATCATTTAATCGTCCATGAGGGATGTATGATGCATCAACTCAACACTAGATTTGTACATGAAGCATCGAAATGTACGCGTTATTTTGTAAGTAAATTGCTGGAAGACATTAGGGGCACTGAATGAGACTAAATATATCGAGCTACAATGAGACCTTGAGAAGTAATACGCTTTTTTGCCGAAAAAATATCTTTTATTTAAATTTAATCGAAACTTGCGTTTTACCACAGTAAAATCCGATATAAACCACTGTTGAAATTTATCCATGACGGCCAAATTCCCAGTGTTAAAAGAACTGAATAACTCTAAACTAACTTATTCGATGAAATTTCTCGATACTTCGCGAATCTCGCAGCAAACAAATTTTTTCCTCAGCATTATACTGTCAAATTTTTACTTCAGAGACAGGTTTTAGTTTTTTTGATTCAGGTGTGATGATTTGTAATCTTTCGAACGACCCTGAGAGATCGCCTTAGACTTACACTTTGATCTTGAACGTTTAAGTGATCTAGAGCGGCGGGATCTTGATCGTCTTCTGTCTCTGTCTCGTGATCTAGCGCGCCGACCTGATGAACTCTTGACTTTCAACAGCATTCCAATCACAGGATCATTTGCGGTTTAAATTAAAGTTTGAGCCTCTTCTACAATTGGCATTGCTGCTTCTATTTCTTTTTGTGCTGCTTCTTCTCTCCCTTATTTTATGGGCATCGTAATTTATTGGAAGTGCCGGATATTCAGGGAGTTTGTTTAGTTTAGGATCAGTAGTTTTTATCTCTTGAAATATAGAACAGACATTATAAAAATCCGTTTTTAATTATATGAAAGTGTAATAACGTTGAGGTTTTTCAAGTCTCCAGCATAGCTACGATTTAGACAGATGCGGTTTAATTAAATTATATACCTGATTAGGAACGGATCCCTCCAGTCGATTTACGATATCATGTGGCAGTTTTTAGTCCTTAGAATGAATTCCGGGTACAATAGTCCCATTGTTTGACATTCTAACGCTTTATACTCGTCCGTAAAAATGATCGTAATATTTTACATAACATATCTATTATAAAACTGGTCCTAATTATTTTTAATAAAATCACTTTGATTTTTTTACTTGTATTAAAAAAGCGAAAATATCAAAAGCTTTCATGGAACCAGTAACAATAATCTTCCTCGCTTTGCTATAGATTTTATGTACCAGTAAATGTGTGAACCGATATATGATCCTATACGAGCATATGTGAGTTGTTGTTGTGCCATAACTTTTTGTATATGGATCACATAGTTATTGGTATGGTGGTATGTTAAATCAACATGCTCCGGGGCCCTGACAACTGTCTGAACTATGGTGGTGATATTTAAACGAGTGGTGGTATCGGCGGACGTCTGCGTCGTGCGCGAATGTATTGTGTTATTGCCAAAATTCCAAGGGTTATGAGAGTTCAGAACATTAGGTGAGACATGACGTAATGATGGATATGATGCGAATCCAACGACCTTGATTCGTCCATTTGTTGGTCCCGTATATCTTGCTCCAACAGTCTCGTATCTGGAGTTGTAATGTTGAGGTTAAAATGATGGTTTATTGATGGTCGTGTACTAGTTGTGGAGGATGATATACTAAATAACGGTATAAAGGCGTCATCTAGATGTAAATCATTACTCCTGAGTGTACATCCTGGCTGTAGTTCTAGGATGCCGTTGTGTTCCAGTACTATTTTTGATGTTGATGATCCGCATATTGACTCGATTACCATCGGTTGTTTGGTTCCGAAAATCCATTGATTTCCTGAATGAAGTTTGTTGAAGAAGTTGTGAGGTGTGGACACTTCCAGTGCACAAGATTCATGTTGAGTTGGTGCGTCCAAGAACATGGATATTTCGCATTGATTATACTCACTTTGACGAGTGTATATTGTGGAAATGTCGCAAAGAAGAAGTCTAGGAATTACGCCGTGGCATTTTGTTTTACCTTCCGAGGAGATGGGTGCGAAGCGTTCGCGGTATTGGTCGACAAGTAGATATTTTGTTGATGCCAATATTCGCAGCTGAGTGTTATTTAAGATGACTGGGACCGGAATTACTTCATATAAGTTGTATGTCCATGCTTGAACTAATAGAAATTCGATAGCGATGATGGCATTTGACTGGGTCACGCGGGTTCTAACCGTCATTAATTGGTACAGATAGTGTAACTCCAAGAGTCCGTGTCCGGGAAGAATAGTTGATTTTGGCACATGCTTCAATATCTTTGACAGTTCCTGCTTCTTCTGTACGGGTGGTAACAACGAGGGATGAATCATATGATTTTTAGCCCCGGTTAGTACTTATAGTAGACCTCGTTGGGTGTCTTCAACGTGCTTCATGGCTTGTCCTAATTGCAATGAGAGCAATATTGTTGCTAACGCCTTATCTTGAAACGTCCGGTACTCGTTCAATGCTGCTAACTCGTGTTCCAGTCGTTGGTGTGCATTCACGAGTTGTTTTAATAGTTGGGCGGTTATATCGCTGCTGTGTTTGAATAATCTCACCGTATTGGCGATGATAGATGTTTGATTTTTTAACAATATTAAGGTGTATTCTTCATTGCGTTGAATTCGTTCAAACTCTTCGTCATATAGCTCCGCTTCCCTTTGAGATAGGATCCCGAACATGTCCCCAGCTATTTTGCCAATGGTATCGCCCAATCCTCGTTTTCTTCTGTGATAGTTTAAGTCGTTGCATGTTAGGAAGTCGTTGTCTTGTTTTATGTTATTGAATTGCCACTGTAATTGTTGTATTAAGAGGTCGCAGTTGATAGTGATCACATGACTGCAGGCTGTTTCAAGTAGAGTAAGACCATTTTCCATGTTACGCATTTCTTGCCAATAATTGGTCAAGTTATACCGAATGACCAGAGTCCATTTGGTCGCCAATAATTCTACTTTCGCGATGTTATCAAAGTATATTCCTGAGCAATGGGCCAATGCTTGATGATCACCGATGATTGAGGTTGTGTGGCATACGATTCCTTTCCGAATGGATGAGTATGTACCAAACTGATGACACAAATCACTGCGCAGTTCAGTAGTAAAAGTCTACTAGTATGATTGGCAGGACTTCGGTTTTGTTTTGCGTGACGACTTGGTTGTTGTCGGCGAGCGGGATGATTCGCAATGTCCTGTAACTTCTCACTCTCTCCCTCACTTATTCGTTGTTGGATAGGCAATGGTGACACCTTGGTTATTGGCGTAGTCCATCCCTGCCGGGATGTAACTCCAGAATTCGGCCTAGCTTCCATCTGGTTGGGGGTAACAGTTCATCTCGTAATAAGACAATGTCACCTTTGACGATGGTTTTTGATTCCTTTCGCCATTTGGGCCGCTGCTGTAGACGATGTAAGTAATCCCTTGTCCACTTTTCCCAAAACTGCGACCGCATGTTCTGCACCACCCTCCATCGAGATGAAAAGTTTTTTGGCGCGTCTGGATGTTTTTTTTTCTGGAGGAACTGTAAGTGAATTTCCAATTAAGAAATGATCTGGTGTTAACACCTCGGGGGATTCTGGATCCTCAGTTAATGGACAGAGTGGCCTGGAATTTAGGCACGCTTCTATCTGGTTCAGGGAAGTTGTCAATTCCTCGAATGTTAACCTCGTACCGCCTATACAGTTTTTAAGATGAGTTTTGATGGACTTTATTCCTGCTTCCCACAGTCCCCCGAAGTGTGGTGCTGAAGGGGGAATAAAATGCCAATTGATGGGCTGCATTAGTTTGCTAGCTCCTATAAAGTTGGTTCCATTGTCGCTGTACATATGGGCGACGTTGCGTCGCCGTGTAGTGAATCGCGTAAAGGCGCTTATGAATCCTTCAGTAGTTAAATCCGATGTAACCTCGATGTGAATTGCTTTGGTACTGAGGCAGATGAAGATGCAGATATACCCCTTGTAGGACTTATTTTCACGGCCTTTGCTCGTTCGTATATTAATGGGTATTGCATAATCCACTCCCGTATATGTGAATGGTCGAGTTACAGTGACTCGAGGAGCTGGCAAGTTCCCATGAGCTGTTCCGAGGTTTCAACCTTGAATCGATGGCATCGTATGCAATGGTGCGTGTGTTGTTCAACTGATTGAACCCCTCTGATGATCCAGAACCGTTTTCGAGTATATACCCAAAGTTAGAGAATTACTCCCATGTAATGTTTGACGATGGCCCCAATCCAGGACCAAGTCGGTTAAGTGTCCCTTGTATGGGATTGCATACGGGAGCTTAGAATTCTCTAAGGGGGTTCCTTCATACGGGAGCTTAGAATTTTCCAGTCTACCTTCTACCCGAATTACGTCGTTTTTGTCCAGGAAGGGATATAGTAAACGAAGCTTGCTATGCTTATTAAGAGACATGTTTCTCCTTAGCGATGAATGTTCTTCTGCGAATGCCACTTGCTGGACTGTTTGGACTAAACGCAACAATGCGTGATCCCACTCTTTTTGCCGTATTAGTCCTCGATATTTGGTCCGCCATCTTAATATGTAGACTGTTACTCGGATGAGTTTGGTAAGAGATGAATATTTATTGATTAACCAATCAACTGCTACTTGACTAGTTGCTCCCCCTCATATAGTTCCTTTTTAGCAGGAACCAGGGTCCCTTCCACCAACTGTCTAGTGATCTCATTTTTTTGCCATCACCCCTCTTGATGCGAGGTCTGCGGGATTATCTTCCGTCCGAATATGTTTCCATGATTGTATGTCGCTGATGGTTTGAATCTCCGCGACCCGATTTGCGACAAATATTTTCCACGTGGACGGCAGTTTTTGAATCCACGCCAGCGTGATCATGGAATCAGTTCATAAGATTATGTTGTTGATGTTCACGTATAGGGCTTTGGTTACTTGTTGTATTAGTCGGCTTAACAATAATGTTCCACTTAGTTCTAGGCGAGGGATGGTAGTTTGGCATTCATTGGGGCCACTTTAGTTTTTGCCGTTAGTAGTCGGCTGGTAATTTGGACGTTTACGGTAATTTTACTGTATATTACGGCGGCGTAGGCGGACTCGGACGCATCACAAAATCCGTGTAGCTCAACACTGCAGTTCTTTGTGGCATAATTGGGTTGACTTTCTAAGTCCCGCTTAAGGTGATCCTATTTCCTAGAGCGTTCGGGTGGCAATGGGTCATCCCAATCCAAGTCCAAACTCCACATTTTCTGATACATTAGTTTGCAGTTGATGGTTAGTGGTGCCAGCCACCCCAGGGGGTCGAAAATTTTTGACATTTCCGACAAATATTGCCGCTTAGTGAGTTTGCTGTCGTGGTAACTGGACGTGGAAGATGAAGTGATCTCCCTTTGGATTATATCGAATCCCTAATAATCGCCCTTTCGTCGGTGAAGGTAAGATCACCGATCATGATTTTATATTTCGGAATCTCGGCCAAGAGGGTCTGATAGTTACTAGACCATTTACTTAATTAAATTTTCCCCTTGTGAAGTAGTTTTACTAGTTGGGATTGTAGTTGTTGAGCTGTTTCAACGGTGTTAGCGCCATGCAACTCCATACGTAACGGTAGTGAGTTGGTATTCTTGCAAAGGTTGATGTTTATTTTCTCTCCAAATGATTGGAGTTCTTTTGTTGTTTGATAACTCTGATGTTCTCTCTGCATTCGTATTTGGCGATACATATTTTCGATATCTCCGGTGAACACTATCCGGTGTAGTCTCCATCTCAGTAGAATGGACCACAAATCATTTTGTAGTGGAGGCCCAATAAGCATCACGTCATTTAGACTTAGGCCTGTAGATGTCGGCATTGAAGCATCGAATACCACCCTGATTTTTGGTATCTGTATTTTTCAATACCGCATGGTGAGGTAGATAATAGTTCCCTTTATTGGGTCTAACCGGCTTCATGTGATGCAATCTGATCATGATGGTGCGATCTGATCACGTAGTCATGAAATTCACGTATAGCTCCATCAGGTTAGGGTCCCGGTCCAATTTTTTCTCCAATTGTAAAAAACGTTATAGTGCTCGATGCCTCGAGTGTCCCAATAGGTCTACTTCATGTTCTTTAAATGGAATTTGAACAATATATCTCCCATTCGGGTCTCGGCTGGTTGTTTGTGAGAAAATCTGTTCACATTCATGTTCGAACTCCGGCTTGCCGCTGATGGTCGGAATTTCCTCTATTTCCCAGAATATCTCCATATCTCTCTCGTTTCTGGTACCGATATGAACTGCAGTGTTTTGTGGAGCTCCGCTGATTGAAGTTGGGCCGGAGTTTAGCCAACCGAAGCTAGTTTTTATTGCGCTAGGCTTACCCTTTATGATTCGAGTGCCAACGAAATCGCTGTACACGTCTGCTCCTAGCAGCAGATCGATTGGGACTGGAAGATGATATTCCGGATCAGCAAAATATAATTTATTCCACTTATCGTTCTGGCTTCGTTGTATTGGTTGTTCGGGTACATCCATTGTAATTTTTGGCAACACATATGCCTTTACCTTTAATTTGTATGTTGTTGGGAAATGCGGTTTAAGGCACATTGTTACGATGGAATTTGCCGTGTTGGTATTATTAGCCCCAATTCCTGATATATTCACGGTGGTTGTTGCAGTGGTATACCAAGACGTTGAACTGCGGATTTCGTGATCAAAGAGACTTGCGATCCTGGATCTATTAAAGCTCGTACATTGGTTGGAACGCCACAGATGGGATTGATCGTTACAATGGCTGTTGCCAATAATGTTGTTTGAGTACCGTGCAACGTGCCGATTGATACCCTTTTTTCAGGTCGTTGATCTGGTTCGTGTAACAACTGACGGTGTCTGTTGTTGCAGGTGACACATGCGGGTTTTTCGTCACATACTGAATCCGTCTTATGCAACAAGCAATTGGTGCAGAATCTCGCTCTGTTGATGAAATCAATTCGTCTTTGCATGGTAATATTTCGGAAGTGGTGACAACGCGTGATAAAATGCCCGTATTATTGGCAATAAGAACATGTGACGGTTGATTTTGGTGAGATCGGCTGTTTTCCGTATTTATGAGTACCTTTCGCTGGACCTTGTACTCAGGTTTGGCTGCCTGTGAGGTTAATGCTTTGTTCAATCCGGAGACTTCCAACGCTTGAAACCTTCTCAATAAGAACTCTAAGCGGCTCTTTAATGGTGACACTTCGCGTGGGCAATCGAGGCTGTTTTCAACACGTTCCAAAGTGTCGAAGTCTAACTTCTGCATTACAAGATGTGCTATGATGGCTTCAAATGGGTTTTCTAACTGAATATTTTTAATGTTGTGCAGCATCTCGACGATGGTGTCATGCAGGGTTCTGATACTAGCGGCTGATGAATGTTGTATGTTGTGCAGGGATGTAATCACGTTGAAGTACGACGAGGCCAATAATCGCTTGTTATTATACCGCGCTTGTAGAATCTGCCATGCCGCCTCGTAATTTTCTCCAATGGTCGGTAAATGAGCGATTAGTTGTGCCGCTTGTTGTTGGAGATGCGATTTTCAATACGTCAACTTTAGTGTGTTCAAAAGTTGAGTATTTTGATGTATCAGCCGGGTGAAAATGTCGTTAAACGCGTACTAATTTTCGTATTTATCGTGAAACGTGGGTATTTCCACTTTTGGTAGTTTTACGGGCGATGTTGATGTAGATGATATAGTTAGCTCTTGCTCCATTTTGATTACTAGGGACTCTACTTCGGATGTTATTCTCCCGTAGTAATCGTCGATGAAGTATTTGTATTGACCTTCCTCATTGATTTCCGTGAGGATACATCGGTGCAGCCGATCAATCTCCTTCATTTCGGAGTTGAGTTGATGAATTTTTAATTTGAGGTACTCGTCTGAGAACTCTCCTGATGTTAGTTTTGTATTAATTGCGTTGATTTTTCGATACATTAAACGCATTCCAATATCTTGTTGCCGGAGTAGTTTTTGTACCGTAGCTTGATCTTCCTCTGATGATCTGTAATCACTTGTATCATGATGTTTGAGCTGCCGCAATGGTTCACTAAATTCTTTTTGTGCTGTATCGGATCTTGGAGGTGATGCTTCTTCCTTACTGGCGATTGACGATCCGGTCCTAAGGATGTGGCTACGGTAAGCTTTTAGATGTCCCTTTCAAGCTTGAGAATGTCTTCTTCAAGACCGCGGATGTCGTCCATCGCTTTTGTGTACGCCCGTTTTTTCTCCTGGCGCTCGTCCAAATATGGATGTGGTTTGGGTAACGTCCCAAGATCGACAATCTGTTTGTCGTTGTCGCAATATTTTTTATATTGTGCTTCGATATTTTTCTTGAGTGTTTCGTAGAACCCTCTGGTGATTGGTCGGCCGTCATCGAGCTTTATTTTCGCGATGTGATGAAACAGCTCTTCGCGAAATGAATTTAGAGATTCTGGACGTTCTCAACTTGATGTTATTTGTGCACTTAATTGTTTCGTGGACTGTACTTGTTTTGCTCGTAGGACCAATGTAAAGATTCACTCGAGACTTGTGGTGAATCAGGACCTAAAAGCTAGTTTAACAGCTCAACAAGAGGGATGGCTGTGTAACTGGCGAGATTTAAAACACTTGACTGTTTACTTGAATCTGAACTTTATTACATCAAATTTGCTTCTTTATATACTAGTTAAATCATAAGTACAATAACAACTATAATAACAACTAGCAGGTGAAATTGCTAAACGTACATTTTAACAAGTTAAAAAATATTTAGTGCGGACATAACATGCATCTATGTACTCGTGTTCACACACAGGAAGTCTGGCATTATGATAGAATGGCATAATTTTGTGGGAAAATATTTATGGTTGACCGATATATGATCCTATACGAGCATATGTAAATTGTTGTTGTGCCATAACCGTTTATATGGATCACATAGTTATTGGTATGGTGGTATGTTAAATCAACAGCGCGCTTGTCATGAAAAAGTAGATATTTACTTTACATGATGTAAAAAATAAGCAATGTAATTTACATTTAAGTTACACGTAAATAACCGTGTAAACTACATCGTGTAATTTACGCGCCCATCACTGCTTAAAATAAAATTCGTAATTTCTTGGTCTTTTATCTAGGCCAAATTAAAACAGAACGACCGAGTACATGTCATTCAAAATTCTCATAAAGAAACAGATTTATATGCCCTGCTTGTAATTAAATTAAACGACTGGTCATTTGAGAATTGCCCCTCAGCCTAGGGTACTCAGAGGGCTTCGGCTGTCTCTGTGTACACCTAAGTAACACCAAGGTAGCCGCGTCCTCGTCGCGGGGGGCGGGTACTGCCAGTGGTATAAATTGGCTAAAACAAACAATGAATACAACAAATACGGAATGTAATACCCCAGGTGGTACAGCAGCAGATGTGCTGCCAAATCCACACTCGCCGGAGGCAGGCCCAACAGATTCTAGGGTGGACCAATCATTGCTTAACCCATTTGGACGAAGTTCCAAATTATCAAGATCACCAAGATGTTCAACTGGAAATATATTTCAGTACGAGAAGGAAAATGCCGAACTCTGTGAACAACTAAGAGAAATAAAAGAATTTACTACTAAATTGAAAGAAGAATTTACAATTTTAAAGAAAGAAAATGAAGAACTAAAAAAATCAGTTGAAACACGTGCAGAACTTGGGACGACACCTAGCCCAACAGTCGATGATGGCATTAATTCATTCCATACGGATGAAGAAGAATTAGAAAGAGAAACAAATTGGATGTTGAACCGGAATAAAAGACCAAGTAAGAAAAAGTAAGCGCAACACTCACCAGAAATGGCGGAGACTTTACCATCAACTTCAAAAGAGGTTGCCAGAAATCAGTTAATCATCAAGAAACAACTAGCTCTAGAACAACGACCAGCTAAACCGAAAGAAAAATCACCTCCACCAATAAATGTCGTCGGGATATCAAATTTCTCCACTATACAATCGATTATGAAATCGATTACGATAGCCGAGTACAAACTCGTATCTCTAAACAACGGCGTCTGGAAAATTAATGTTGTAGACTCTGAAACTTATAGAGCTTTGGCTACAAAGCTTAATTCCGAGGGGCATCAGTGGTTTACCTATGAGGATAAGAATGATCGCCCAGTAAAAGTTATGGCTAGAGGTCTTCATCCAACCTATGCAAAAGAGGAAATTATTGAGGATCTCAAGCAAAAGGGTTATCAAATAGAAAATGCCGTAAACATTATTAAGAAAGAAAAAATCGAAACTGAACAAGGAGTTCAAGTTAACAAAAGAGGACTTCCACTATTTATGCTCACTTTTAATAACAAACAAAAAGTGGAAGATGTGTATAATATCAAGGCAATACTTAGCATGAGAGTTAAAATAGAGCGATTGAAAAAGAATAACGGATTAATACCGCAGTGCAAAAAATGTCAAGGTTTTAATCATACGCAGAAATATTGCCAAAGAGAAATTAGATGCGTGAAATGTGCCGGAAAGCATCATGCCCAGGTATGCCCGGTTAGAAAAAATATTGCTGCAAAACATGTCAATTGCAATAAGTCACATCCCGCAAACTACCGGGGATGTGAAATAGCTAAGGAGCTACAACGAATAAGAAATAAAACGCGAAAACAAAGTCCAGGAGTATCGGTAAAAAATTATCAAACTTCCACCAAAGAGGAACCTAAACCTCATGCTAGTAAAACGGGAGAACCAAAACCAAAACTGTTCTCGCAAGTAGTCATGACAAAACCAATTTTTTCGGAGCACACTACTGAAGGTACAGCAGTGCTCCAAAAGCTCTAAGCAACAGGTTAGATAAGCAAGACTCTCTAAATGAAATGAAATCTATTAAAATAATGCAAACAACAACAAATAAAACATTAAGAATAGTAAATGCAAATGGGCTAATGCAACATATTCCAGAATTAGAAATTTTCCTAAATACTGAAAAAATAGAAATATGCCTAGTATCGGAAACCCATTTTACTTCAACTTCATATCTTAAAATATATGGATACAATTGTTACCACCCCATTCATCCAGCAGGAAGGGCAACGGGAGGATCGTCGGTGGCTATAAAAGAAAACATCAAACACTTTATAGATCTTAAAATTGAAGAGGAATTTATGCAAGTAGTCATCTTAAAAGTATTTATAAATAACAACAAAGAATATAGTGTATCGTCAATATATTGCCCCCCAAGATATAATTTAATTAAACAAGACTATTGCACGTTATTTAAATCACTTGGATCAAGTTTCATAATCAGAGGTGATTTTAATGCAAAAAACACCTACTGGGGATCAAGAGTAACCTCTAAAAAAGGAAGAGAGCTGTTTGCAGCAGGAAGACTATGCAATTGCGATTTTCATTCTGGAGATCAACCAACTTATTGGCCTACGGATAGAAACAAAATACCCGATATCATTGACTTCTTTATCACCAAAGGTATAGACGAAAACTACATATACCTAGAAAGCAGCGAGGGGATTATGTCGGATCATACGCCTGTTATTATGGCAATCAGTGCAACGATTATTAAAAAAACTAGTCCACCTTCGCTAACGAACAAAAAAACCTGCTGGGAAAAATTCCAGAAACTTGTTGAGAATAATATTGATCTTCAGGTGCCAATTAAAAACCCGATAGAGCTAGAAGAAGAACTAGAACAACTCTACAACAGTATACAAGAAGCGGCGTGGAGTAGTACCTCCTCAAGTTCAAAGGAAATGCGCCGAAATGCTACTTATCCTCTAGAAGTTAGGGAACTGGTTCCAGCAAAACGAAAAGCAAGAAAGGCCTGGCAAAGAAGTCGAGCGCCAGAATATAAAACAACTCTTAATTTTTATCCAATAAACTAAAGTTGCTAATTAAAGAAATCAAAAACGAATCCATTAATAAATACTTGAGTGCCTTACTGGGGGAAAAAATACCGAGTACTCCCTTAAGAAAGCGACAAAAAGTTTAAAACGACCTAAACTACAAATTCAACCAGTAAAAAATGAAGATGGCACATGGGCTATAAGTGCAAAGCAAAAAGCTTCGTTGTTTGCAACCCACCTCGAGAACACGTTTCAGCCACTACCTAGACAAACTGCAGAGGAAAACATACCACCAGTATATAAAATGGATAACTGCAATATATCTCCTGTCACACTACAAGAATTAAAAGAGGAAATCAATCTCAACCTAAATACAAAGAAATCTCCAGGATATGACTTAATTACAGGACAAATAGTAAAAGCTCTTCCTGAAAAAGGTCTACGTAAACTACTCCAAATAATTAATGCAGTATTCAGACTTAAACACGTTCCAAGTCAATGGAAAGTAGCAGAAGTAATTATGATACCTAAACCAAACAAACCGCTTAATGACAAAATTTCGTATAGGCCAATAATTTCAAAATTATTCGAGAAACTACTCCTAAAGAGACTAAAACCAATAATAGCAGAAAGAAATCTGGTTCCTCCACATCACTTTGGCTTCAGAGAAAACCATTCAACAATAGAACAAGTACACCGAATTACAAACATAATTAAAGACGTACTTGAAAAAAAGAAAGTATGTTCAAGCGTCTTCTTGGATGTAGTACAGGTCTTTGACAGAGTATGGCATAAAGGTTTGGAATATAAATTACAAAGAGACTTACCAAAGCAGTTTTATGAAATTCTAAAATCTTACATATCTAACCGGCACAACCGAGTTAAACTAGATGGAGAATACTCAGAAATAAAGAAAATATCAGCAGGGGTATCACAAGGTAGCGTTCTGGGACCAACTTTATATGTTCTATACACCTCGGACCTGCCAACGATAGAGAATACTAACATAGCGACGTTTGCGGATGATACGGCCATCTTAGCAGTTGCTAATTGCATAGAAGAATCTACAAGCAAATTGCAAAGAGCTACTAATATTGTCAGTACCTGGACCAAGAGATGGCGAATAAAACTTAATGAAACAAAATCTGTTCACGTAAACTTTACCAACAAGAAGGTCAACTGGATACCAGTAGAACTGAACTCCCAGCAAATTCCCTATGCAAATACGGCAAAATATCTAGGCATGACTCTAGACGCGAAACTAAAATGGAAAGAGTATGTGAAAAAGAAAAAAGAAGAGTTAAATATCAAATACAGAAAGATGGATTGGCTCTTAGGAAGAAATTCTGAGCTAACTCTACATAATAAATTGCTACTATACCGGCAAATCCTAAAACCTGTGTGGACTTACGGTATTCAGCTCTGGGGCTGTACAAAGAAAACCAATTTCAATATCATCCAGTCATTCCAAAGCAAAGTCCTTCGTGGAATAGTTAATGCACCGTGGTACATAAGAAATGACAACCTCCATAGAGATCTGAAGATGGATTTCGTTAGTGAAGAAATAAGCAAACACGCAAGAAAACACATGCAACGTATTAGTCTACACCAAAATGCTGAGATACGTCGTATGTTGGATGATTCAAACCTAGTAAGACGGCTGCGAAGGAAGAAACCGCATGATCTACAAGATCCAATCAGGATCGACTAAAAATATAATAAAATTGTAAAGGGGACTAGCCAAAGGGCTACAACCCTCCAAACACGAATATAAATTATGAAAGATAAATTACTAGATGATTTTTAAATCAGTTGTAATAAATAAATATAAAAAAAAAAAATTTGAGAAGGATATTTGACCAGTCATCAATTGGTCCACTAGTCAGCGTATAATAAATTTCCGACAATAAAATATTTCTGTTCTCTTTCATACAATTGTAAATTAAAAGTTATCAAAGAACATTTCCCGCTGAGAAATTATCAATTTCTCGGTTAAGATTGAAATCTTCATTTAGATTGAATAGATCATATCGATTTGACCGAACAACAGTTTCATTCTGAAACATATTTGATACTTCGGAATTTATTCCCTCATTAATATGCACACAGATAATTATCCCAGTACAATTTAAATATTAATTTCAAAGGGTATACGAAAAAGGATATTCCTAACATTTTATTGATAAAAATTAAAAATAGATGCTTTCCAATGATAACAATTTTCAATCATATACAAATTTTATCGTATATCACTTAATTACCATCATCGTCGTGATGCTCATCCTCCTTGTCGCGGAGATAAAAGGGGGAAAATTTAAAATTCAGTTTTGAATATTATTTTTCCTAATTATTTTCAAATAATAAACTATTTGAAGTCGTTTTTCCGTTTTTCATTTTTTTTTATTTTTATTTATACGAGTATGCTCATTTCACATACACACACACACATATATACACACACATATACTTACATAATAATATGTGTACATTTTAGGTTTAATGTTATTAAACATCATAGAACCATACATACGTAGGTATGTAACATTCGATAACGAAAAAAATATTAAAAATTTATGAATTCAAGGGATCCAAAATATGTTGGGTTTTAGGGAGGGTAGAAAGGATACACCTATGCTTGAAAATTATATGTTTCAAAGTTTTTCTTGTGTCCTAGTATCGGGACCAAAATTATTCATTGCCGCTAAAGCACGTGCATAGATACACGATTTAATTTGGGTTAGTAAATCCTTAACGGAGACTCGAAAAATTTAAGATGATTGGGCACAACCTGTGTATAGTCGGGTACAACCTGTATATAGTTTAGAAAGGTTAAGGTCGAAAATTTGAGAAAGCACGGCATTATTGTTGAGGTTGAGCCAATCCTTTCAAATTATAGTAATATTTAGTATTTCAGTATTAATATTAATATTTTAATTATTTCTTCTCAACGGACCATATTAAGGGATGTTCATTGGGGCTAGCCTGATTTGAGATTATAAGAACGCAAATTTGATTATTATCGCGGCTTTTACATCAAATATAACTTTTGGTTGGTAGACATTTTTGTTGATTTACTGTCAGTTTATCGTAAACAATTTATCGTGAACAATTTATCGTAGTATAGTATATCGTGAGGACAGTATATCGGATATCACAATTAATGTCTTGGATTTGAAGTGTCGTAAAACATAAAACTTTTTTCACAGTGTATTTCGTATAAGAATTCAATCATTTCTTGCTCGATTATGATGAGATTGGGTATGTTGGATGGAAATGGAATTCTCAAATGATTTTGGGAGAAGTTCTGAAATATGACCATCTGAGACGAAACTCAGACATTTCTTAACCGATTATGATGAGATTATGTTATGTTGGAAGGATATGGGATTCTTAAATGATTTGTGGAAGAACTAATGGAATATTGCCACCTAGGACCGACTCGCGATAAATGTTAAGGCATCCAGTCTTATCAGAAACTTGTTTACATCATGAGCCCACGATAGACGCTGGCTTACGTCGCCCCTAATCTGGAGAGCAGAAACTGATGAGGTATTGGTGTTGCGGCACCAATAACTTGCCCTGACGTGTAGTATCAATAAGCAGAAGCAGAATTTCTCTTGAATCGTTTCATAACGAACAAAAAGTTTTGTTTTCTTTGAATATTCTAAAATGAAACAATCAAAAAGGAACCACCTACAGTTTGAACAAGTATTTCAATAAAAATTTCATATTTTGCCACTAGAGGAAAAATTGACAATAGCTCGTCGATTATAACCGGAACACACGAAACAAGCCCATAATTGGAGTTGGATTACTCATAACTAACATCATCAATTCGTAAATAACTTCATACATATTAGCCATCATATTTGCGTATTCAGGTTTCTTAGGCTTCACTCTGATATCTCGTTTGTCAATATCCAAGCACCAAGTGAAGATAAACTCGTTTAAATCAAGCATTCTTTCTAAAAATAACATCATGGTATCGTGAGAAAAATACTACAATACCACGTCAAAATATTACTGGATGATTTAAATGTTCAAATCGGAGGCGCTCACGAGGTATATCGCCGCACCATCAGTTCGAACTCCGCACGTTGTGTTTTTAAACAACAAAGGGACATGAACCATTCTTCTAATTTTGTTCTACAATCCATTGGCTGCAGGCACGTATTTCCTATACAAACGCATTCATAAATGATTGACATTTCAGTAGAACTATGTAAAGGGTGGTTAAATTTTAAGGGCGGACGTTGAATGTGAACCACACCTAAATGTCAAGTTTTTTTCTGCATTTAATTTGACATTTTTCTCAATTTCAGACTAACTCAATTTGAACCATGGAAAGATACACAATCGAGCAACGCGTTAAAGTTATTCAGGCATATTATGAAAATGGGCGTTCAAATCAAAATGCATATCGTGCACTTCGTGATTTTTTCGGTCAATTTAATCGTCCAAATGTGCGTACAATCGGAAAAATCGTGCAAAAATTTGAGCAAACCGGGTCTGTAGGAGATTTTAAAACACCAGTGCGTGCTCGTATAGCTCGTACAGCAGAAAATTTTGCTGCTGTTCGCGATAGTGTGGCTGAAGAGCCGTCCACCTCAATTCGTCGTCGTGCCCAACAATTGCACCTCTCACGCTCGTCGTTGATGAACATTATGCATAAAGACTTGCATTTACACGCTTATAAGGTGCAATTAACTCAAGAACTAAAGCCTCTTGGCCATTCCAAACGTCGTCAATGGTCAGAATGGTGGCAAGAAATGGCAACAGCGGATGATCAATTTTCGAAGAAAATCATCATCAGTGATGAGGCACATTTTCACCTCAGTGGATTCGTCAATAAGCAGAATTGCCGCATTTGGGCGAATCATAATCCAAGAGTGATTATCGAAAAACCTAAGCACCCACAAAGAGTGACTGTTTGGTGCGGTTTATGGGCTGGCGGCATCATCGGGCCGTATTTTTTCCAAAATGAGGCCGGTCAGGCAGTTACTGTGAATGTTGTTCGCTTTCGTGAGATGATAACGCACTTTTTATGGCCCGAATTGGAAGATACGGATGTGGACAATATGTGGCTTCAACAGGACGGTGCCACTTGCCACACAGCTAACGAAACAATGGCTCTTTTGCGCGACAAATTCAGTGGCCGTGTTATCTCACGTGGTGGTGATGTCAATTGGCCGCCAAGATCATGTGATTTGACACCGTTGGACTTCTTTCTTTGGGGTTATTTGAAAGAAAAGGTGTACGTCGATAAGCCAGCAACAATTCAAGAGCTAAAGGATGAAATAATTCGGCACATTAACGGCATAGAACCGCAATTATGCCTAAGCGTCATCGAAAATTTGGACCATCGGGTGGAGGGGTGCCGCCGAAGTCGCGGCGGCCATTTGGCTAATATTTTGTTCCATACATAATTAAACCATACCATATTATCATAATAAAAAGAATTGACAATAATTTCCTAAATAATTTGTGTTTTATTCAAAATCAACATCGGCCCTTAAAATTTAACCACCCTACGCGATTAAAGTGAATTATATTAAGTGATTTAACATTAACATTTAGTGAATTAGTTATATCAATACACATTTAAACTTTTCAAATTAATAAATCGCCTAGTGATTGCCATTCCGCTTGTCTCTAGTGGTCGAAACTCATTGCTAAAATTATAAATAATTTCCCAAATAGAAACATATGCCAAAGGCGACCTTACTAATGAACCTGTCCAGCGAATTAAGGTTCAAATCAAGCTTCTCACCGAGGAATGGAATAATTATCAAGCGACTGAGAAAAATTATAGAGAAATTCAAGAAGTCATTAATTTACAAGAAACCCTCGAGAACAAATATTATGTAGCTAAAGCTAAACTTATGGAAGCGGAACTTGTACAGGGCAAATCGGAAGAGCACCCCAATCTGGATACCAGTTTGCAACAACTTATGGTCAACCAACAATCGTTTTTAAATGAAATGTCCAATTTGAATAAAAAATGTGACACTGATATTCGTTTACCACGAGTTAATGTTCCGGGTTTTTCCACGACACATCGACGTAACAGAAACAAACTACGATGAGGCTTGGGAAATCATAAATAAACGAAATGATAAAAAAAAGCATGTTACACCGATGTTATTGAAACAATTTATCGACCAACCTTCAATAACACAGGCTTGCGCAAAATCGCTCCACCGTATGCGAGATGTTTCTGATGAAGTTAGGTGAAAAGGCTGAGAGCCGCGACCCATGTTTAATCCATATATTACTGAACAAGTTGGATCCTACTGCCAAGCTTGATTGGGCTTAACATAGTTATGGAATGGATTTACCATCGATCAGAGAATTTCTCGATTTCCTGAATAAACAAAGCGATACACTGGAAAGTTGCGAAACCACGAAACGAGTTACATTTGAAAAAACTCCCCGTCAGGCTTCAAATGTACATGTAAAAATAATGCACGCTAGTACGCCGTCTGTAACCTGTTTAAAATGTAGCCAAAATCATTATCTGCGAAACTGTGAAGAGTTTCTACAAATGTCCATTCATGATAGGAGAAATTTCGTTGCCGAAAATAAATTGTGTTTTATTTGTATGATGAAAAATCATCAATGACAAAATTGCCGCTCCAGACATCGATGCGGTTTATGCCGAGCAAAACACAACACTACTTTGCACCAGGACATTCACAGGACACAAACTTTTTCAAGTCCTTCAACACCTGAAGAGCCAAGTTCGGGATCCTTAAACGTTGCGCATGCCATGACAATTAAGCGATTTACAGCTTTATTACCAACCGCGGTCATAAGAGTACTTGATTCGTCAAATAATTATCAAAAATGCCGCGTATTGTTAGATTCCAGAGCACAAGCATCCTTTATCTCGGAGGCCTGTGCACAAAGACTTGCATTACCACGAGAAGATTTTAATCAAAGGACTCACCTCGGGTACCGAATCGACGAGAGGTGTGATGTCAATCAATGCGGTATCGTTATATACAAAAGTCGAAGCCATACACATCGATATGCTGATTCTCTCAAAACTGACCAATTCAGAAAATTCAAGAATTGCAGTTGGCAGATCCCTATTTTAATAAGCCTGGATATGATTATTGGGGCAGATAGATTTTTTAACGTATTACGAGAAAGACGTCTAAATAACCTAGAGGATAATTTAACAGCTCAAAGTACGATGTTTGGCTGGTTCGTGTCAGGGGAAGCACACAAAATTGAAACACAATTAACGAGCATTAGTGTTAACGTTGGTCTAAACATCGATGAAACACTTAAGCAATTTTGGGAAATGGAGAAAATCCCAAAATGTAATCCATTCTCCAAGGAAGAGAACGAATGCGAGGAGTATTTCAAGTTGAATTTCTTGCGGCACTCTAGTGGCAAATTTATTGTGAAACTGCCTTTTAAAAAACAATTTGTACCTTTGGGAAACTCGCTAAATATCGCCAAAAAACGATTTTTTAAATTGAAATTGGAATATACCAAAACTATAAGAGAATATATAACATTGGGGCATTTAAATGAAATTCCAAAGACTACGTCAACCAACATAGATGCCCAGAGTTACTATTTACCACATCATGCAGTAATAAAGAACGAAAGTACAACCACAAAAGTGCGGGTTGTGTTCGATGGTTCCAGTAAGACTACTTTGTTGAATTTTCGATACAACAAGGTTGCGATTACAGCTGACATCGAAAAAATGTATAGACAGGTTTTGGTAGTCGACAAAGATCAAGAATATCAGCGAATCCTTTGGCGGAAAAATGTTATCCAGTATAAATTAACTACCGTTACATTTGGAATGGTTAGTTCAGTATTTTTGACAATTATGATCTCTGTGACAAACAGCTCTTGATTTCCAACAACAGTAACCATTAATAACGGACGAAATCATTAGCAAATTTTATATAGATGATTACCTATCTGGTGCTAATACTATCAGTGAAGCCATATTAGGTCTTCAATGGAATTCCCTCGATGATCGATTTTCGAAAGAAAGAATCGCAACAAAGCGAACACTAATTTCAAACTCGTCTAAAGTTTTTGACCCGCTTGGATTATTATCTCCTTCGATTATAATGGCTAAGATACTATATCAAAAATTATGGTTACACAATTAGGACTGGGACGATGAGTTACCAAGTGATATCGCGTTAGTATGGAATCAGTTGAAGGCAGAGCTTCCACAATTCAAACGACTTCAAATACGTCGACACATAAACCGAAACGATATGCAGCTCCACGGCAGCAGTAGTCTATAGCAGATACAGAGATGAGAATGGCAAAATACGGATGGAACTCATCACGTCTAAATCTAAGGTAGCACCATTCAAGCAAGTATCACTTCCAAGATTAGAATTGTGTGGGGCTCATCTTCTAGCTAAATTAGTTTGTGAAGTAAGAAAAACCCTCCCTGAAGATGTGCCTGTGTATAGTTGGACCGATTCACAGATTGTTTTAGCGTGGTTATCAGACAATCCTACTAAATGGAAAACATTTGTAGCTAACCGGGTTGCTTGTATACAAGAATTGCTGCCACGAAATCACTGGAATCATATCAAGTCTGAAAATAATCCTGCTGACTACGCTTCAAGAGGGGTTCTTCTTTCCAACCTTGTCCTACTTCATCAATGGTGGCATGGGCCATCATGGTTAATTGAATCAGAGCAATGTTGGTAAATAAAAAATATTTTCTGCCAGTGACCTTTACGGAAAATAACAGATGTAGAGTAGAGGCTTCGAGCTTATCGGCAATACTGAAACCGATATGGACCTACGATATTCAACTCTGGAGATGTACTAAGCAAACAAACGCCAAAATTTTACAGACGCTTCAAAATCAAGGTTCTCCGTAGCATCGTAAATGCCTCGTGGTACACAAGAAATGAAAACCATCACAGGGACTTACAGATGAAATACATCAACGAAGAAATGAAAAAGCATGCCGCCAAACACGAAATAAGGCTCCAGGAACATGGAAGACCCTATATTCGTATTTTAAATAGGTTTAGTTAATTTTAGGACTAACCATTGGGTTTCACCCCAACAAATCAGAATTGTTTAAGAAATGTAAAGTTTGTAAAAATTTAAAAGATAAATTGCTGACTGGGCACAGTCTCAGTTGTAATTAATAGAGGAAAAAAAATACAATATCTAAAGATTTGTGATTGATATCATTTATGATAAAAGGTGACACTTGTTGAAGACAAGATGAAAAAATCTTCAAGTGCATAGTGGTAATAAAAATAACACCCTATATAATTAATAACCTCATTTCGATCAATTTCCAATCCCCATGGTAATCTTATTCTTGGCATACACACACATACGTACATATGTACATAACTTCAGGATTAAACAGTTTTCGCAGTGAAACGAAAACTTTTTACTTGTTTCAAATTTTATCTATAGCTTTCATGTATCTTATCACACACATACACACGACTCGTTGATGTGTTGTCATTGTCATTATCGAGAAAAATCGAAAATCTATAAATTTATACCGAAACATATATAAGATGAAGCGTATATTTGTAACAGAAAATAAATAAATAATTATTTCCATCTTAGCACAAAAATTACGAAAAAAAAAAAAATATAATGACAAAATCGAAAAATTCAACCACCCCGCGCCCAAAACCCCCCATATATAGCGCGTCGTTGGATAATGACGTGTGATGTGTTTCAGAGCTCCGCGCAAGAGTATGGGACATGTATCTGGAGATACAATTTATATTATTTTTTTTTTTTTATTTTCATAGAGATGTGTAGAGATTATGCTATCATGAAAATGTGGAAACAGCGGAGAAAAGCGAGAAAAGGAAATTCTGACTTAAATTATCATTTCGTATAATAATCTCGCATTTAAAAGAACAACAACAAAATTATGTGTACGAGCATACATAACATAATACCATGTGTATACACAAATTATATGTACATACATCGTGTATACGTACATGCTACGTAACATATCAAAATGAAAATGAAAAATTCGACATATGTATGCCTTTAGGGTTTCACATCGGGAGGGCGGAGTTTTCTGATTATTATTATTATTATTATTATTTCTATTACGATTATATTCATAGTATCTTAACATCCGATTTTATGTAGCTTCATAATACTCGTATATGAGGAGTATAATTTAGTGCACATATTTTTATATCACCACCACGTCCACCACCATATAAACTCGGATCCCTCAAAAAGAAAAATTGCCATAAGTAGAAATATATAGAAGAAAAAAATCCACTTAAAAAATACTAAACGCATTTTATGTTGTTTTTGTAGTTGTACAGAATGTACTTGTTGTAAGACGAAAGTAAAAATAATTGTTGGAGGAGAGAGATCTTATGATGACAACCCCTTCTGATTTTATACTTTAAATAGTGTAGATAGACGCTTAAAGCACTATGAACGTGTATAGTGATGGTGAAGTCAAAAATATTGTGAGGGTAACAAAAAGTTGAAGATGAATGGTTTCGTCGAATTCTTGTTGTTGTTGTCAAGCATGTTTTAACAACGCCTAATCCAATTGCACTTCAAACAGTGGCACAGTAAATAAACTATTATTTGAATAATTTTAAATAGGAGTCTATCAAAATAAAATTATAATATTAAATGTTATTAAATGTATGAAACGTTTGAAGGACGTTTAATTTTTGTTCTAAATAAAACGATTCGTTTACGAAACGAACATTAATAATTTGAACGGGCAAGAGGAGCATCAGCAATATTTATTAGGGACAATATATCATGAAGAATTAAATGTAGGAAAAGTCATAATACCTGTAATATATCTGCAATATATTGTCCAGGTATAACCTAACGAAAGAACATTATTAACTTGTTCCAGAAATTAGGAAGTAACTTCATTATCGCAGGCGACTTACTGCAAAAAATACCTTCTGGGGTTCAAGATAAACCTCTCCAAAAAGCAAAGATTTACTTGCAGCTGGCCAATACTCAAACTGTGAATTTTACTCAGGAGGGGAACCAACGTACTGAACATCTGATCCTAACAAAATCCCAGGTCTTATAAAGGGTGTTCCAATAAGAGGTTTCATTTTAATGTTAAAAACACGAGTATTTTTTAAGAGAATTCCATCTTTAAGATCTTGAATCGATTGCGGAGCATTGGCATAGACCTTATCTCTCACGTGGCCTCTAAGAAAAAAGGCTAGAGGTGTTAAATCACAAGATCTCGGTGGCCAATTGTGTGATCTTCGAGAAATAACACAGTCTGAAAACTGTTCTTGCAATATCTTCCAATTCCGGCCAAAAAATAACATTAATCATAGCTCGGTAGCGCAATCTATTCACCGTAGCAGTTACACCAGCCTCATTTTCGAATAAGCAAGGTCCAATCACACCGCGTGATCCAATCGCTCCAGTGACACGTGGAGGATGGAAAGGCTTTTCAACAATGATTATTGGATTTTCTGAGCCCCAAATGCGACAATTCTGCTTATTAACGTAGCCTCCGAGGTGAAAATGGGCCTCATCACTGAAGATGATTTTTCGATGAAAATCCGGATCATTTTGATGAATTTGAAGGACCCCAATTCGCGAGGATACGACGTTTATGGTGATCGACCGGCTTGAGTTCTTGTGTTAACTGAACCTTAAAATCCTTAAGACCTAAGTCTTTATGCAAAATACGGTGTAATATCGTTTGTGGAATCTCTAATTCCAAAGATCGACGAGGAATAGACAAACCTGGGTTTTCGTCAACGCTACGGGCTACAGCATCAATAATCTCAGTTGTTATTGAGCGACGCACACGGTTTCGATTCTTGCGAAAAGAAATCAGATATTAATTTATTTGTTTTTTGATTGTTAAATTGTTCGCGAAATTGTTGAAGTTCTCGTTTGGCACCGACAAAGTTTGTGCCATTGTCGCTAACTATCTCAGCTGGAATCCCTTCGGTGGTCACCTCAGAAACCAGCTCTATATGGACAGCCCTAGTAACGAAACATATGAAGAGCGCGGTGTACGCCTTAGCCAATGGGATCTTTCATCGACCATGTTTTTGTTTTAATATGAATTGGACCAGCGTAATCAACACCGGTAGTTGCAAGCACCGGCCATTTACGATCCAAAATCTTTGTTTTAGAAGACTTGACAATACAGATGGCCCAGCGTGTAGGTTGAGCGTAAGTGAGTTTCGTAGATTATCAACCAAGTAAGTATATGGCTTTTGGGTAATAAGATTGGGTGTTTCATGTTAAATTGGCAGTCAAGATTCGACAGATGTCCTCCCACCCTCAATATTCCACCCTTGTCAAGGAATGGTGACAATGAAATAATCTGACTTTTACGATCAATAAGTTTTCCGTTCATAAGTGCTTGAATGTCAACCACTTTCTTGATGACAAATGACTCGGCCTTTCAAATCAAATCAATAAAACACAGGTTTGAATATAACCATCGAAAAAGTGTTGAAATTTGACGTTTTTCGCACATTGTCTCGAACTATTGTGGGATGCTGGATGGCCAATTTGGTTCTCGACTCATCAACTACTGAGGGTCGGACCACCATTGACGGAATTCTTGAAGTAGTTCTGGACTAATCCCTCGTGATGCAATGTCAGCAGGATTTTCCTTAGACAGTACATAGTGCCACTGACTTCTAGGTACTACTTGCATGATTTGAGACGTGCGATTATCAATAAACGTGTTCCATCATCGCGGATAATCTGATAACCAAGCCAATACAATTTTTGAGTCAGTCCAAGCAAATACTTGAACCTGGTGATCTCGGAAAATTTTAGAAGAGAATTTGATTAGCTTCATCAGAATAAAGGCTCCACATAGCTCGAGTCGTGGAATCGAGATTTGTTTGATCGGTGCCACGCGAGTTTTGGCAATGATGAGTGATGTTTTAAGATCGCCTGCTCCATCTTCAATACGTAGAAAAACTACGGCTGCATACGCCAGCTCAGACGCATCACAAAATGCATGTAATTGGATCGATTTCGTACTTGAAGAATTGAAAAAATATCGAGGAATTTGGATGGATTTAAGTTTAGGCAACATCAATTTTATACCCTCCCATTGTTGACCGATATCTGCTGGAATTTCGTGATCCCATTTAAAGTTTCGAATCCATAATTTTTGGAAAAGTATCTTCATAGCTATAATCGATTGCGCTACCCAGCCCAAAGGATCAAAAATTTTCGAAATCTCATAGAGTAAATGTCGCTTGGAATACGTCGTGCTTGAAGATATGTTGATTACGAATGAAAAAACATCTCTCACAGGATTCTATTGAACACCGAGAGGTTTGATGGTCGCGAAATCCTCGTCAAAGGTTAACATGGTAGGTTCCTTAAGCTCATCAGGAATTCTCGATAAAAGATCTGATGAGTTTGATTTCCATTTCCTTAGACAGAAGCCAGCTCCCGCCATGCCGTGATATAGTTCTTCAAACAAGTTACTGACGATATTAGGGTTTTCACATCCAGAAAGTAGATCATCGATATAAAAATCCTGTTTTATGTTTGTGGCAATTGTCGGATGATTTTGTTTGTTACCATCAGCTATTTTTTTAAGTATCCGGACAGCCAGAAATGGTGCACACGACATTCCATATGCGACTGTGTTGAGTCGGTAAGTTTTAATTTGAAAGTTGAGAAAACGATAGGCTGCTGCCTAAAACGAGTTACAATAGTGATAAGATCATCTTGTAGAGGTGGTCCTTTGAACAGCATGGTGTGGAAGATAAAACACGTCTTCATCGCGTCTGGCTATTTCATTCTGCGGAACTTCCTTCATATGGTCCAAATTCAAGTATTCGTTCATGAATTTTGTATATTCAACTGCTAGCTGAGGATTTCTCATGAAACGACGTCTCATTGTTATAAGTCGACGCACAGCCGCCGACCTTGTATGTCCCAATTTGTCGTGCGGTGTGATAAATGACAGTCGTATAATGTATCTTCCAGCCTTGTTCCGTTGGACTGACTGGGTGAAAAATGATTCGCAGTTCGCACAATTGATCATCTGGCTTATGAGTCGATGTTGTTGGAAGTTCCTCAAGCTCCCAAAACTGTTGAAGAGTTTTGTTCACATCATCAGCAGTGATAATTGCTGGAACCAACGTGGTTGAAGGGTCATCATGTACTTGAAGCCCTAGAAGAATCCACCCAAAAATGGTTGACTCTGCATATGTATGTCCTGATAAGACGATTTTTTCCGGCTGCATTGAATCGAAGAATAAGTCAACACCAAATAAAACATCAATTTCTCTTGTAGTGCCGAGATTCGGATGAGCCAGTTCCAATGAGAGCATCTGTTCTTCCAAACAATTTACACAATTTACCATGACCGACAGGATGAAGGGTAAGTAGCTTCGGTAAGATGTACGCGCTGAAATTCAGGCTATTTGACGATGAAAACCTTGACGACGCGTTGATATTAACTACACCTCGGTTCTTAGCCACTTGTACATCAGCCAGGCCGTTTACAGCGATTGATGATGAATATGAACGTCCAAGTCGCAGTCGCTGAACTAGTTTTGGTGGATCCATTTCGTGAGGTGGATCCATTTTATGCGGTGGGTTTAATTCATTCGGTGATTTTATTTCTTTATAATTTGTATAGTTTTTAATAATTGAATTCGTCGACAGTGTGAGATCATTTTGATGAATGATTGGCGCTGATGGATGCGATGGTTATGAAGTGTGACCTGATGTTCTCGATTGCGTATATAATTGAGGCTGTTCAATTGGTTTTGAATTATTCGATGCAAACTGGTTTTGAAAATTCATTGGTTCGGACCCATGAAGCAATGAATTATGCCGTTTATTACAGGTACGACATTTGGAGAAATCAGGGCATTCATTTACTGAATGATTCATACGCAGACAATTGTTGCAAGCTCCCGATTGATTGACTAAATTTCGTCTAAGTCGGATATCGAAACTGCGGAATTTCTTACAATGAAAAAGATGATGATTTGCATTACAGCATGGGCACAAGTACAAATTTGAATTTAACGTCATTGTTTTGAAGAACGGTTTTCCCTGGAATGTTGGTTTTGCTGTAAAGATGGTTAGTTTCGTAACTCCCGATTGTCAATTTCGCCATCATCAAGCCCGTCACATCTGGTATTTACAAATTTTAAAAATCGGCAAGTGTTGGAAAATCTCTTTCCGTTGGTTCCTTTGACCATAACTGTTTTGTCTCACTATCCAGCTTACGTAAAATAATTTGTATCAACCATGCGTCTCGATACTCTGCTTCGCTACCCATGGTTCGAATTCCGATTACAACTTCGTCACATTTATCACAAAGTGAACGAATGTCAGATGCCTTCCCACTCATTGCTGATGATAAATCGAGAAATGTGGTGATGTATGATGTCAAGATTGTTCTTTTCTTGTCGTAGCGTGATTTCAATTTAGTCCAGGCTCTTGTATAATTTGCCTCTGTTTCGCTCAAACTTTTGACCAGTGATGCAGGACCTTCTGTCAGAAGTCTCTTAAGTAACTTTAATTTGTTGATATTAGACAATGATTGATTGTTATGAATGGAAGACACAAACGAATCTTCAAAAGCAGGCCAATTTTTATAGGTACCATCAAATTTTGCAAATTCTATCTTTGGTAACTTGACATGATCATAACTCAGTAGAGTGCGGTCTGCCAATTGAGCCGTTGTTGTATTCAAGTTTTCAAAGAATGGCCTTTGTTGGTCGAACATTGCTGAGAGCGCTGGAGGCATAACGGATCTGTATTTGTAGAAACCTGTTTTGTACGTAATGATCACAATTATTTTTCTCGAACAGTAAAATATTTATCTTGAAATTCTTCGTGCTTTGATATTTGAGCGGGAAACGAAAATAAATTATTTTCTAACGTCTTAAGATCCTTGCAATATTCATCTAGTTTAATAATACGAACTTCTATGGCCTCAACTGTTGTTTCATGCTATTCTATCAACAGGTGCTAAAAAACCTGTATGAACTTACGGAATTCAGCTCTGGGGCTGTACAAAGAAAACCAACACCAAAATAATACAAACGTTTCAGAACAAAGTGCTACGTGGTGGTATTCATCAAGGTAATAGAAGCCTTTACCCCTGGATGCACAATATTGTGAAAATTGTTGAACATCTCTAGTCGTAAGCTCTTCGGCAGATACGGTCGTATTCTGTTTTCCTTTACTTCGTAAAACACGTTTCTATCACTACCGGGCAGCATTATTGGTGTTAATTTCAAACTCATCTGGTTTTGCGAGTCCAAAATAAGTTTAAGCTCGTCGTCTACTATTTGCAAATCCGCTAATTCATCGAGGTCCACCAGCTTTGGAGTTCAAATTGTTTCGATGCGGGATAGAGCATCCGCTACAACATTATCGTTTCCCACGATATGTCGAACATCCGTCGAAAATTGTCCTATATAGTCCAATTGGCGGAGTTGTCGTGGTGATGCCTTCTCCGGTTCCAGCATAATTTGAAAATGTTTTACTCCGGAATGTGCAGCCAACAATTCGCGGTCGTAGGCGCTATATTTTTGTTGTGTCGCCGTTAGCTTTCTCGAAAAAAAACTAAGCGGTACCCAATTTGTACCTGACATTTGCTGGACTACATCTCCCATAGCATTGTCGGACGCGTCGATCATTAACGATAGTGGTTTTGTTGATGATGGATGGGCTTCTGCCTTGCATTTTTCGAACGCATTTCTTGCTTCGGCGGCTCAGTTGATCTTTGTTTTATTATTCTTCTTATTGCCCTTCATGTACTCTAACAATGGCATCTGAATTGGTTCTTTATATTCCGCAATGGCAGCAAGCTTATCCGGCAGTGGTTTCATACCCGATTCGGATATCAAATGACCTAAAAACTTCATCGTACTCTTGTCAAAAACAGATTTGGGCATGTTGATTTCAATCCCGTGTTCACTAAATCGATACTTGGCGTAGGTGATCCAAATGTTGTTCCGTGCTATCGGAATAAATCATCAATGGATGAACCTTTGAAAGGTTTGAGTAGCGTTGCACAACCCAAAGGCCATCCGCGGAAACTCAAATAATCCGAATGGCGTTATTATCGCTGTTTTCTCTATATTCGCTGGCTAGATGGGATCTGATGGTATGCCTTTACCAGATCGATTGTGTAAAATATGACTTTGCCATGCAATCCGTATGCTAAATCCTGGATGTGCGGTAATGGATATCGGTCCGCTACTGTAGCATAATTAAGTCAGAGGTAGTCCCCGCATGGTCGCCATTCCTCGTTTTCCTTCTTAACCAAGTGCAGAGAGCTGGCCCACGGACTTTTGGATGGCCTGCAAATTCCCATCGGATCCATGCCAGCATTTGGGCGCATCAGGTCCTTATATTTCGTGAGTAATTCAGAGTATGGAGCATCAACCGCCCGTAGTGTAGTGATACTCGTGGCCATTCGCTACTCTTCCGATTGAACTAAGATTGGTTGTGCTGTCAATTAGCTTTTTCCGTTTTAAATCCACGAGTACTCCAAAGTGGCTTAAGAAATCGACGCCTATGAAAGCTCTATTGACATCGGCTATGATAAACGTCCATGTAAAACTTCGCCGCAAACCCAAATCAACTGTGATTGTCTTGTTTCCGAAAACGCTAATTTTAGTTTGGTTAGCTCCGTATAATTCTATCGGGAACGCCTCTAATTTTTTCATCTTAACATTATTTGCTGGTGGCATGACACAAACATCGGCTTCCGTATCAATTAAAAAATGACAATTTGTGGAGTTGTCAAACAAATAAGGCGACGAGTTATATGCGAATTCACAAGGCGGGCGGCATTTAGTAGCCCCACTTCCGAAACTATAATGGTACCAGTAAGTTTTGTACTCAGTACGCTTGCGAGAGGTTGACCGCGAATTTTGTTCTCCAGCAGGTGAACGGGGACGGCTACGCCCCATTTCAGTCATTTTCCTAGTCAGCGCGTCGATATTCGCTTCCAACGTTGATATAATAGAGTTTATGGAATTTGATCCGGATTCATTTATTTTACTGCATATATTCACCTCCGACCCCTTTGCAACTTCCATAATACGGTTTGCCATCGTAGCTAGCTTGTCCAAATCGCCGCCGCTAACTGATAAAATAGCCTGCATTTGTGTAGGTAATCGCTGAATTCAAAGTGATATAGAACTCGCTACCGATTTTTGGTCCTGCGAGCTGCTGCATTTCTCTCAAAAAATGCGACGGTCGTTGATCTCACAAATATTTGTCGTGTAATAATTTTCTTAGCGCTTTCTTCATTTATGTCGCGATTTACGTGGCGGCGGTGAGGTCTATAAATCTCTTGTAGCTCCCAAACTTATTGTCTTTTCCTTCACCACACTTAATAAAATTTTATTTTGCGATTTTTATATCCACACCGTCATTGAATAACCAGCACCAACCGCATCGTATAAAGTAATATTTAAATTCATATCTGATTGTACAGTGTTACGAACAAAGACAAATTTATTGTTCCTTTTTTTATACTGTGCACTCGGGATTCGTAAAACAAAATTGGAATCGTCGCTATTCAAGTCGGCGATTTTACACGGTACTTCGAGCCTGATCCCCAACATAAATTGGATATTTTGGAACCACCGGCCGATAATTTAAAGGATATTGGACGTCCGGAAATTCTTACCAACCAAAGTTAAGTACCTCATAGATATGAGTTGATCCGTACATGTAAGGTGTTAGACCTAACCTCAATTTATCACGTGCGGTAGTCAAATTTAAGAAAAAATACCAAATAACAAATAAATTTAAGCATTGAATGTTGCTGTGACGTCAAGTGAAAGTACCTTAGCTTCGAACGCACGGTATCAGCTCTTAAAATTAAGACAGAATCTGAATTCAGCTACAGAGATCACGTGTCAAGTAAAAAAATTCGCACTATCATTTTAATAAGCAACAATTCAACCTGAATGTACCGTATATGAGAACGTACGCCCATGAGATAGCTCAGTTTATAAACAATATCCATTAGTAACGTTAACGTTAAAGCACTTGTCAATGGTATCAAATTGAAGTCAGCTCTCATAGACGAATTGGAAGTGAAGCAGCGACGTGTGGAAGAAATGTTTCGTGAATTGAATAGAATTGAGAAGGATATTTTAGCAGTGGATACTAACTCATCTTAAAAGAACAATACTCGAGCTTACTACATCGAACGATCCTAACATAAGTGTAGCAATGATCACAGAAACGCTAAATATATCACTTGATGGACATTTTGATATTAAATTACCGAAAATAAATATCAAGCCTTTTAATGGTGAATATACGGAATTGCAGACGTTCTATGAAATGTTTTCTACATCCATACACAACAGCCCATCCAAAAATTTGAATATCTGATGAGTTTATTGAAAGAGAAACCGGCACGACTACTAAAACACATCCCCATTGCCGAGGCTAACTATTTGTTAGCTTTAAATAAATTGAAAGCGCGCAATAGAAGTAGAGTGAACGCTGATAATATACCCCAATAACATGATGTCTCGGACGAAATGATAAGGGGATTAAAGGGATTAGGAGAAGATGCAGAAGCGAGAGATCCCATCCATGGCTGCTACATGTATTAGTCAATAAATTAGACGTGGAGAGTAGAAATTTATGGGCTCAAAGGATTTTAGAAGACGATTATCCCACAATCGACAAATTCAGAGGTTCAAACTCATCCATGAAACTGCCTAAGATTCGTGCACTAACCATCACCTTTACGTGTTCCGTTTGCCATACTAACCAACACCAATTGTCTCAATGTGATAAATTTCAAGACATGAATGTGGAAGAGAGGCAGGATCTAATGCAAAGGGAGAAAGAGGTCTCAATTGTTTGGCAGATAATCATGTGGTATATCAGTGTAAATCTAAAAAAGTTGTCGTCATTCTCGTAGAAGGTACCACCCCTTATTATGTGTAAAGGAATATACAACGACCATCAAAAATAAACGAAAACCAGTCAATACTAACTTGTCAACCACCGAAATTGTTCCGCCATCAAACATTTCATTAACGAACCCACCGCAAGCAGCGCCATCGTCCCCGAAAGAACGTACAGCTGAGGTGAAAACTGAGAAATCCACAGCAAATAACATTAATGCGTCAACGTGTATGCAGCAATCTATCGGGCCTACTCCGTAGGATAATGGCAGAAACGTAGAGTATAGTTAGACTCCAGATCCGAATCGTCGTTCATCGCCTCAACGATACTGGTAATACAAATGGGGTCACGTCATTATAATAAAACCTCACTTTAAGACCTACGTTACACCAACAGTTACCAGTGTACTAACACCCATGTTTGTTAAGGTTACCTTCTTAGACAGGCTTAATCGATCCGAGTGAACCCACCAACCGACGAATAGACTTACTGATTGGAGGTGAACATTTCTTCTCATTATTAAGTAATGAGCATATCAAGGATTAGAATAATGCCGTGATTGCTCAAAACACCAAATTAGGATGGCTATTGACGGGTCGTAGCTCCAACGAAGCAGTTAAAACCGTTTTGGGAAACGACCGAGCGAAACAAAGACAGCATTACGTAGTGAAGATACCATTTATAGCTTCAACTACTAATCTAGGAGATTCATACCATACTGCAAGGGCACGATTGTTAGCAATGGAGAGGAAGTTTAGGCGAGATAACAATTTTGGTCAACGCTATATAGAATTTATGAACGAGTACGAAAGTCTGGGATATGCCAAAAATCGCACCCAATAAATCCGAATTTTACTTATTTCTGCCACACTATGGAGTTCTGAAAGAAACTAGTGCCACAACCATACTTTGAGTCGTGTTCGACGCCTCATCTAAAACTAGCGTGTGGAAGTGTTTGAATGATATAATGGCTATTGGGCCTACGATTCAAAGTTCTTTATTTTGTATCTCATTGCAGTTTCGTATTCATGCCGTGGTGTTTGTAGCAGACATAGAAAAATGTATCGTCAGATTTCAACGAATTTTATGGTGAGACAACCCTAACCAACCCATGGCCGACTTCTAATTAAATACGGTAACCCACGGAATGTCACCATGAGTCATTTTTGAGGACTAGAGTGCTTAAGGAATTTACAGATGATAATGAATCCAGTTACCCAAAATCAGCCGAAGTAATTCGTAATTGTATCCAAGAAGCGATTAAAAAAGGGAATCAATCAATTATTTGTGAATGTCCATTTCAACCTTAGGAAATGGTTGTCCAATTGCGATGCCGTAGTAGCAGGATATAACCCAGACATCGATGGTGTTCAACAAAAGGAGTTCAATAAGCACTTTGATACCAATAAGATGTTAGGTCTGTTATGGGCACCTAGTAAAAATATACTTACCTATGCTGTGCACCTTGACTCACAACCAAGCACAACCAAAAGAAGGTTCAGGTGTCCAGTCGATTATTTGATCCACTGGGGCTCTTATCACCATTCACCATTCAAAACGAAAGTCGCACCTCTAGACAATATGTAGACAATATGTTCAATAGCAAAGTTGGAACTAAATGGAACACTAATTCTGACAAGATTGATGAATTATGTTAAAGAAATTTATCAAATCACTGATAATCGTATGTTTGCCTGGATTGACTCCAAGGTGGTTCTAATTCGGATTTCTAATATACTAAAAAGATGAAAGGTATACGTAGCTAATCGGACTAGTGAAATCAGAGAAACACTACCACGAGAGCGTGAGCATTATCTTCCCAGTGTACAAAATCCAGCTGATTGTGCTACCAGGGGCTTGACAAATAAACAGTTGAAAAATAATTTATTATGGTGGAATGGTCCCGAATTTATTAGACAACCAGAGTCACAGTGGCCAACATTAGAAAAGGCCCATATCACGCACCGGTTATCGGGTGCTCCAACTATTATTAACCAATTATATGAACGGTATGCCAACTATCCAGGATTCCTAAGAATTCTTGCGTACATCTATCGCTGGCATCATAATCAGAAGTCGTTAATAAGAGAGAGAGAGGTAACCTAAAGCGAGATGAAATACAGTGCACCAGAAACCGGATATATCGAGAAATACAGGAGAATTTGCCGGTATTAAACCATAGTAAGTTGAAGGCTTTGGACCCATGGCTAGACGATAGCCAGATTATTCGTGTGGGTGGTCGGATCGGCAATGCTCTCATAGCATTCAATCAAAAATATCCTATAATCTTGCATGAAGATGCACGATCATTATAGATATTTACATTACGGCGCCTTATACCTCCGTAATAAACTAGGAAACGAATTTTGGATACTTCGAGTATGAGAAACTGTTAGAGAAATTGTACGTGGCTGCGTGAACTGTGCAAAGCAGAAAAAGAAATTGCTGACATGAAAAATTAACGTTTTACCTAAAGAGAGAGTGGAGCTGGTTAAACTACCACCCCACCATCCGATAAAAACGTATAAATTTAGAGGGAGACAACAGATGACCAATCGAAAACAACTAGTGGCCAATCCTCGACGACAATCGACCCAATTCTTTGAAAAATATATATTTTTATCTAAATGGTATATTCCAATTGGATTTGTTATTAATTATGTAAAATGAAATTCCCAAATAAGCGACGAACCTGAATTAATACAATTTTGATATTGTTTTCTAGCAATAAAAAATGGCCCATTGGTGACCAAACGCCAAAAAGTGATGTCCTGGAGGGGTAGTTACCCGAAATTTGTTTTTGGAATTTTTCATTATTTATTTAGCGTTTAGTCGTAAGTGACCAAACGATAAAAAACTAGTGACCAATCCAGACCCAACGAATTCAATCATCAGTTTTGCCAAAACCTATTGATGGGGTGCTAAAAAGGCGGAATCCTCATCACTCTGGGGCATACAGAGTAAATGCATTAAAAGATGTACATATACGCGCAAGCCGGAAAAAATATGACGAGTATGGCTTATCGTCACCATGACGAAGGAGAAAAACATAGATTTATGCAGTTCGTCTCAATTAGTCGCAGAATAAAGACGGCGCTCGTCAACACCGCCGCACACCACAATGCTACAAACAAGACGCCGCCATTACATATGACGGACATTAATAAAACAAAGTAAATAATTTAAATTAAAAGAAATAATATTTATAAATAAAATAAAATAGTTATGAACGTTATATGATTAAAAATTTAATTAATAAAGTTTATAAAATAAATATTAATGTTAAATTGAAATATGTAGGTTACAAGCCAATGTCTGCACAACTAACCTGTGGTCGTAACAACCCCTTTCTTAGCACATGTCTCACCAGTACCTACCGTATCGGTAAATGTGAAGGTGTGAAGTTGTAGAAGCTATACGTCAGTTCTATGAGAAACTTTACACCGGTTTCTCATTATTCTATTCGTTCTTAAGAGCATCCTTCAATGGTTATTTTTACAGTTCATAGAACAAGTAAATTGTTAGTGTAAATAGTAAAATGGATCATTTGATCACAATTGAAGAGTGAAGAGATGGGAGAGTGATTTGAATCTTGGCTGGCAAGGCCAATTCAGGTAGATAATAAAAGTGTATCACTTATTGTTGTCCGGTCCTGGTATAAATACTGACACATGGTAAACGTGAAATGATTAAAACAATCCCTGGAAGATGATGAATAAGATAGCGGAAATTGGTCAGCGGAAAATAAGAAATTTCGCTACTAACCGTAAGTGGCAGCACCATCACAAAAGAGAATTTATTTTGTTATAATATTACCAGAAGAAATCTTTTATTCATTTTGCATCTCTTTTTACACTAAATAAAATATTAAAAGAAATCCTTAAAATGACAAATTGGTTGGGTTGATCTCCGAAATAAAGGAACTCGCGGTAAATGAAATCTTGAAATTTAACAATATTTCGTCTTTCCGCCATTCTTAAAGAATGACGATGAAATTTGGATAGTAGTATTGATCAGGGATTTTAAAGTAAGATTTGGACAAAATTCTAGGATAAGTTCATGCTGGTCTAAACTTGGCCATTTCACAACAAACCGTTTGGAAAATTTAATTTTTTTTATTAATGTATTATCAGTTTTCGGCCAGTATCTCAAAAACTTTCACTAGTAACCAATACTTTCGGTTGTTTTCTAATAGTTTACGTCATACTGAGACTACGAGGAAAATTTGGGGAAAATTGATAGATTAGAATTTTTACTATAGTTTTTGAGATATTGGCCAAAAATTGAAAATAACTTATATGGCCGCAGAAAATCAATAAATTATAGTGAAAATTCTAAACCATCAATTTTCCCCAAATTTTCCTCGTAGTCTCAGTATGACGTAAATTATTAGAAAAACAACCGACAGCAGTAGTTACTAATAGAAGTTTTTGAGATATTGGCCAAAAACTGATAATAAATGAATAAAAAAACTTAAATTTTTCAAAGAATTCGTTGTGAAATGGCCAAGTTTAGTCCGGCATGAACTTATCCTACAATTTTGTCCAAAACTTACTTTAAAATCCCTGATCAATACCACTATCCAAATTTCATCGTCATTCTTTAAGAATGGCGGAAAGACGGAATATTGTTAAATTTCAAAATTTTATTTACCGAATTCCTTTACTTCGGAGATCAATCAATTTATCATTTTAAGGATCACTTTTAATATTTTATTCCACTGGGATGTTTCATTTAGTGAAGAAAGAGATACAAAATGAATAAAAATAAATTCTCTTTTGTGATGGTGCTGCCACTTGCGGCAAGTAGCGGAATCTCTTATTTTCCGCTGATAAATTTTCCCCTATCTTACAAAGCATCCCTGGAAGGAAGGTTATTTGAGAGCGTCGGTTAATCCAACTGGAGAAATTAACAAAATACGCATAGAAATACATTTTTTGAAAATCAATAAACTCCAAAAAATTCCAAAATCATTGTTCGGCTAATTATAATCTGCATTCGCATGTCGACGGTCTGACATCTTTGATATATGCGGTATAACACAGAATCTGAATATTAGCTTAAGCATATGATATAGTCCATGCGAATTAGATACCAGTCCTCATTAATTGTTTTGTACAATCTTCAATCTTAGATTTATATTCTGTCATTTTGCACGCTACTGCGCTATTGCTATAAAAATAATCGGTCGGTTACGAATCGCAACAAACGTAAATACTCAACACATCTTATCTAAAAGATTCGCATCAATTCACCCGCGAAAAAGTATTACGTTACTTAGGAACTGGATAAGGCTGGCACATTTCTTGTAAATCAACTTATAGTCTTGCTATGCATCGTATCAATGTAATTTTACCTGTTCGGAAATATTTTGATTATAACACCGTACGGATTTATTAGAAATACCAACAGCACTAATTCAAAATGTAAATTAACTTCGCTCTATATTGAACCTCATAAATTGTATTTTACGGGACAATAATCATGTCCCGTTAAATGCGATTTATGATGTTTTATGTAATTACGCGTGTGTGACTTTGGTATAAAAGCGGCCAAATTAATTTTTAATAAAACACAAGTCACATGAACTTCATTGGTATACTTACGATACAATGAAAATACAAGTGTTATTGAGTGTAGTATGGCTGTTACAGTCATGTTGTTATGCCTATCGGTCAAGTGTGCAGAATTCGGATGGATACGCATTCAAGGAAACATATTACTGGACCATACCGGATTTTGAATTTCCGGATAGTACTGCTAGAGATATGGCGCTGGAAACAGGAAGTTATATTCCAGAAAATAACGTTATTTACTGTATTCGGGCATGGCGTGAAAAAATATTTGCCTCCGTATTCAGGTGCGCATCCAAGAAGGCCGCATAAATTCCGCAAAATAATCGCAAATTATATTTTACAGATTAAAGACGGGTGTTGCATCGTCGTTCAATTATTTCTTCAAAAACAGTGGAACGAAATCACCAGCGTTAATTCCTTATCCATCTTATGACGATAATTACGTAAGTGCAAAGCCCAAAAAATACGGGAACGGTATAACAAGTGAATCGTCAATCGTAAGTGCTGCATATTTTAACATTGATAAATGTAATCGACTTTGGGTTGTTGACACCGGTATTGATGATTTCTTTGGGGCAAGGCGTGTAGTGACCGAACCGGCTATTTTAATTTTTGACCTTAAAACTGATTCGTTAATTCGGCGATACAGAATTCCAGATGAATTTGTTAATTCGGTGAACAGTTACACCTATGCCGAAATAGAATTGAGAGGAGACGATTGTAATGATGCGTATGCCTATCTTTCGGATATGCTCCGGTCGATTGTCGTGTATTCGTTTAGAAAAGATCGATCATGGCGTTTAACGCACAATTATCTGGCCGCGGATCCCGAAGCCGGCAATTTTTACTATCAAGGGGTTAATTTTCAATGGCATTTTGGAATACTTGGAATAAAAGTTGGCGAACAGTGTCATGATGGGTACGTATAACAATTTATCACATTTACAACTGAATACGATAATTCTATTTTTAGATCACGGCGCGTGTACCTTAAACCATTTGCCTCCACCAAAACGTATTACATTTCGAATAAGGTCCTGCAAAATGAACGATATCTTGCATCACACAATTACTTTTATGACGTTCGTCGGCTTGGAGACCGTGGCAGGAAGGGACATGTCTATGAATATGCGTTTGATGAAAAAACCAATGTTCTATTCGATGTCCAATTTAATAAGAGACGTATTGGTTGTTGGAATACTGCCACTCCTTACCGAAATTCAAGTTTTGCTGTTCTATACGAGTCGCACAGAGATTTCTTCCCGATCGATATAAGTGTCGATCACAATCGAAATGTATGGGTTGTTACCAATAATTATCCAATATTTGCGCATGGACCATGGGACACGAGAGTGAAAAATATGCGAGTTTATAAAGCCAAAGCCGATGATGCGATTTCTGGAACGGTTTGCGACGGCAGGAACGGGTGGCGTTACTAGAATGAATAATATTTAAAATATACTTCTGTACTAGAAATGCCAAAAATAAAAACGATATATCTTCAAAATTATTTGATGAATGGTGGATAAAAACCGATATTTGATGTTACATTTATACTACAGACTGACCTTGTCCAATCAACCTTGTAGAGACTGAGAAGAGAATGTCCACTGTACTTTCCTGCCCCGTGGTATAAATCTAGACTTTTAAAAATCAATTTCAAATTTGATTCTGTTTGAATCATGATATGCGAATTTTTTGTTTTGCTATTAGATAATTGCTAAGATAATTACACACTCTCAGATCAGTTTTCTGCATTGGATAGAAATACTCGTGGTGCGCGTTTACTAGTAATCAGTTAATCTCATCTTGGCGTTTGTTCGGTGTCAATATATATTTTTCACATAAATCGGAAATTAACGCTGGAACAAATATCAATTGTCATCTACTGAAAGTAGTGGATTGAGAAGTGGGTTAAATCCAATTATCATTCAAACCTTGGTTTATTCCAATCAGTTCGAAAACAGTTTCTATCTATTTTTAGAATCACATCTAAACTCATTTTGGAAACCCATTTTCATGATATTTATTGCCGTTTTTATCATACAAACGGATTTATCACAATCGTTTGAGAAATGGCTTAGTTCAAACTATAAATCAATGAAATATTCCAGAACCAAATTGGAAATTCATATTTGGAAAAACTATCAAAAAGGAGTTCTACAAAAAAATTATAAAAAAGCTCGTGTCGCTTCCGACGCCCTTGGATTAGACAATTAATACCTGCAATACCCATATAGTACCGGAATTTAACCCCCCTCCCCTTTAGGCTACCAATAAAGTGACTCAGCTGCATCCAAGATTATAATTAAGAATTTCTTCCAAAAGTTATTTCGGAATTCTAGTTTCACCCAGATTAGCCATTTTTATTATATGGACTAATTCTGCCCCAGTTAACCATATCCAAGAACAATTACAAACATCATTCAAGAACACTGTTTTCATCCATCGTAACCAATTTCATCATGATCAAGTATTAAATGGTTTAGTCCCATCCCAAAAGGCCATATTGCAGAACATCACAAATCGATTTAGAATAGTTTTTATCCATAATAATGGCTAATTTCATAGTGGGGCTTTCAATAAATGGGCTAGTTTTATCTAACTATAGACCGTAATAGTTCTGAAGCTCTCCCATCATTAAAAAAATTTAAAAATCAATAACATAAAATAAATAAATACCAAACCTTTTTTAAAAATACTCGGGCCTGAAATAAACTTTCTTGGAATTACAATTCATCACAATCGATTCTTGACTCGAAAACCTCCCTACCCACCAATTTTTCCAAAATCCATCAAGCCGAAAAAAATTTTACAAGAGACACTCGGGCATCACTAAACGACACTCTAAATAAACTTTCCCGAAATTAGGACTCGTTACAATCGATACTAGGCGCTCGAAAACCCACTTTCTTGAATTTTTATCAAATTCGGTAGAGACGGGGAAAACATGCCCTACCGGAGAACCGTAATTTTTTTTTCGAAGTCAGAACCTATCGCCATCGAATTCTGGCACTCGAAAGCCTCACTCTTCTCACCAATTTTTACTAAATTCGTTAGACCTGTGAGTAAAAAATAAAAAAGAGACGCGGACCTAGCAGGAGGTCTGCCTAAAGTAATTTTCCCTAAATCGAGACCCATTGCAATTCCTGATGCTCCGAAACCTCTTTTAGAGTCCTTAATACAAAGGGCTGTAAACTTTAAACTAATGCCTGTCAAAATACTAAACATTCGGTCCGGTTAAAAATTGTACCATTTTCAGCTTTTGTGCTGGATGCAACTGCTGTCGAACTGTTTTATCGACTGATTTGTGGTGGCGGTAAATAATAATTTATACATTACCTTATTTATGAAAACCCTTTTGGTCCCACGCAGTGTACCCACAAAAACAATTTCATACTATCTCGGATAGGCCTCCACAATATGTCTCATAATTGATCGCGATTGTGGAATTTGTTGTCCCACATCAGAACTATTCTCCAATTCAACTACTTCCCATATTCCATCAAATGCAATTCTCAGCTGTAATGAAGTACCTGTAGTGTAGTATTAAATTGTGCAGTCCCGGTTATAATGCTTGATGACACTTGTACCAGCATGCTAGTCAAGCGTTTATATGCTGACGTGAAAGCTTTGGGGGTTGGGTCACTGACCACCTCAATGTAAACAGTTTTCGTTGCCATACACACATAAATCTTAAAGTGGCAAATGTACGATTTCTTAGTTCGGCCGTAGAACGTGAAACAACAATTCGGGAATGATGAAATTCGTAAAAGGGAATTATTATTGTCTAAATTGTGATACTGTTGATTTAGAAATCGCACAGTAGGATCTAGCTATATCTCAAACTATAATTCTTTTTGAGGGAGTTCGAAAATGAAAAGGATACTTGTCACGGTTTCTTATTGCCTGGATTTCAAAGATCTATTTGAAGACACTGTTCATAGCAATGACGTCATATCAAACGATACGATCGCCGAACAATGAAATGTGTAGCACAATATACATCTGTGATTTCTCTAATGAAATACTGAGTGTTGGAAGGCGTTGAACGCTTTGAGTGGCAGAGAGAAATCACGGGACCTCTGGCTAATCTGTATTTCATTGGTTAAGATCGACGATAAAATTAGACGAACATGGCAGAAAACTTCCCAACCATTGGACGATTGCAATGTGATTTCAAACAAAGCAAGCGGTCACGGGTTGTGCTACTGCGGAAAGCATTTATCAAGTTATTCAATCATTTCAGTACAACTTCCATTGGCTCACCACTTTTGGGTATTATTTGATTCTGGCTCACAGAAATCTATCATATCTTTAATAAACTGCGACTTTCTCCTCAAAATACCGACGAGCAGGATGTGGTGGTTCTAGCTAATGTATTCTTCGAAAATCGGGAAAGAAGAAGTCTTGTAGAAGGATTAAACAACTGGATCGAAGTAATCATCATTGGTACAGAAACTTTATTTGGAGGGGTAATATTGGCTCAAGTTCAGAACACAATATATGACTTCCTTAATCTGAATATTGATCAAACATTACATAAATTTTGGGAGCCTGACAAATTGCCACAACAACAAAGTCCACTTTCAGAAGAAGATGAATTAAGCGAAACCCATTTTAGAGAAACTACTGGTCAAACACTGGAATATGGTACGTTTTCTATATAAAATAGTTTCAGGAGAATTAGATGAGTCGTATCAAGCAGAACACTCTATGCTGAAAGCAATGATGGAAGTGTCACAAACACCGTGAATTGAATAATGTTTACGTTACCTGAAAGAAGAGCCTTGAGAAGAATATAGCGAGATCTGAAACACATTAGTTACTTAGAGTCCAGGAAAACTGTTAACTATATTTGTGAACACAAGAAATGAACAATAGTGTCCGCTAATGTAAATTGATCACAGGGGGCTTACGGCATAACGGCAGCCCCCTTATCTGACAATACGCATTATACCAAATTTCCAATATTTCTAAACCGAAATACCTATAGAAATTGCGAATATAACTTCGAGAATGAGATCATATTTGTTTTCCAAATTTATTATCCGATGGTCAGACAATTTGGAAAGACGGCGAAGTATGCGCTCAATCTAAACCCAAGTTCGTAGACAATTGGAAACAAGGAGGAATAAAATTTCACTGTTTCTCCCATTCACGTGAAATAGTTTACTCTGCTGTACGGTAGGTATACATGGTAAATATGAAACATATGTAGTTGAAAAAATCAAAAACGCGAATGACACTAATGTGGCACCAAACACTGATATTATTACAAGGGCAAAAAATAATCCGTTAGATTGTGCAAATAAACGAAAATATTAATTTCAATTAGTGAGACATGATTTATGGTATGTAATGGAACTGGCTGATAGGTGGCAATATGCCAGATTTAAAGTTCAACAATGTAAGGGGAAAAAATGTGATGAAATTAATAGAGATTGAGTCAAAAGAGACCTGTTGCAGCATGCACTACACGTGCAAGGTGCGCCTTACGACGAAGGATTTCTAAAAAGAATAGAATTGGAGGAAGCAACTACCCATTCTTTCAGTGGCTACTTAATTGGCCATTTCCCGCAAAACTTAATGCGTTGTAATCTAGAAAGCATGAAAAACAGTTTCAATTAAAAATTAAACCTTTGTCGTATCGTCAAAGTCGAAGACCGACTTAGAAAATCAAAGTACGGAATTTTTTCAGAATTATTTAGTCACTTACCCCAATCAGATATGGAATATAGCAATAAACATAACTTTGTACACCAAAATTGAGCCAAATATGTTTTTTATTTAGTACCGATGGATTCCCAGGAGCACGCTACAAGATGATGAACTTGCAAAAGGAAAGCTTTCGATCCCTTAAAATCATATATAAGCTAACCGCTGAGCAAGAAAATTTCCGTGAATGAGAGGATCCGTGAATGCTACATTGTGTTCTCTTCCAAATAACAAGAGATGAGCTGTAGATGAGCTGACTTGTATATATAAAATTGTACAAAATTGCATAAAATTGTATAAAATTGAAAAAAGCGTAGAATTGAAAAAGTGTAAACGTGTAAAAGTGTAAAACTGTAGGAAGGGGGGGGGAGGGTATCGACTCCAGAACAGATTCCATAGATTAAAAGCAAACAAACAAAACTGTTGCAACTGCATGTTCGTATTTTCTGATGTTAAAAATATTTTTGGACACGACTTGACGATTTTAATGAAAAATGTATAACCTTGAAGCGAAGTTTCAAGTCTCAGGAATTGGGATTTCGGATAATTCGTTAAATAGGTTATGGGGCTTGGGTTCTTTTCAAAAAATCGACTCAGAACATTTTTCTAAATTGGTAAAAGGGAGTATCGAGCACCCAGAGTCGATTGCTATTAATCCAGATATTGTCAAAATTTGTATAGAGATTCCTACTGCAGGACCAGGTGCTTTTAGAATATTTTCTGTTTGAGGTTGGTATTACTTAAAAAAAATTACGGTTTAAAAGATTTAGATTACACGAACCGATTAAAATAAGTCCATATTTCGAGAAAATTCGTTTGAAGGTTACTTCGGTAAACTCGAGTTTCTTTAAAAAAAATATCGAATTATGTTGATAAAAATGGTGAGAGCTTTTTCGTATGACAGGAATCAATTAAAATTCGTTTATGGGGTCCTCTGGTAAGGTCGCATGATTTAATTTGAAAACTTCTTTTGGTTCAAATTATTGAGACGAAAACTACTGGGGGAATTTTCAATTACCAGTAATCGATTCTGATAAAAACTAAGTTCAGGAAACTTGTACCGAGTCTTACGGTGGGGGATGGGTTTCCTTAAAAAATTTCGCGTCATTAATAAAAATTGACAAGCAGAGCTATTCGAGTGCCGGCATACGATTCGAATTATTTTAATTAAAATTACTGAAAGAGGTACTTATTTAAGCCTCATGCATCGATTACAATAAGTACTGGTCGGGTTAGATTAAAAGCAAATTGGCTTCAATAATTTTGAAAAAAATTTGGTAAGAAAAATTTTTTCAATTCCCCCGGAGTTGAATACAATGAGTTCGGTTTGAAATGCAATGAGTTCGAATTGGGTACTTCAAATGCATCAAAATGATCCGGATTTTCATCGAAAAATCATCTCAGTGATGAGGCCCATTTTCACCTCGAAGGCTACGTTAATAAGCAGAATTGTCGCATTTGGGACTCTCCATCTTCAACGTGTCACTGTGTAAATTGTGTAATTGTGTAAACGGTAATTAAAATTTGTAGGAACAATGGCTTTAACTGACCCAGAAAACATAATGTTGAACAGTTTTGCAACGAAATGAATGCAGCCCACGCGCTGGAAGACGTGAATATACGACTTGAAGCATTGGAAAAGGCTTACATAGATTTTAAGGAGTACGATTACCAAGTGTCATTGTTGGGTGAGGCATCTGAATTAGTGTAGGTACTGAAACCCGGTACTTTTCAATTAAATCTAAGCTTCGTAAAGCGGCATCTGAGCGCAATACTGTTTTCAACGACCTTCATGTACAGTTTAAAGAGTCCATGTTGATATTTGCAGAACAACAACGCGGTTTGTTGGAAACTTTGTCAACAAGTTTTACAACGCCCAACAATGAGCACAATGATGTCCGACTGCCGAAATTAACTATACTTCATTTTCGAGGAGACTATGCAGAATCATCTGTGCATAAAAGGGAATCTTTGACAAATGCACAAAAATTCCAATATCTTAAGGGGCTTCTGAACGGGGAAGCTGCAACACTGATTCGGCATATAAATGTTACCGACGCCAATTATGAAGGTGCATGGACCAAAATTAAAGAACGATATGATAAAAAAGGTGTATCATTTCCAAGCTCTTAAATACATACTTTGGAATACAGCCAATTCATCAAAGAAACAAATTGAGGCAAGGGATGTACAATGTCGCAGATGAAGTGTTTAGAGGTCTAGAAGCATTGGGTGATGAGGCACAAAAGCGAGACCTTTGGTTAATCCATTGAATGTTCGAAAGATCGGATAAGGAAAAAAATCTAGCCTGGGTAAAGGCATCATCAGAAAAGGATTTTCCAACATTAGTCGAATTCATGAAGTTCTTAGAAAAAGAATGTGACGAAATCGAAAAGATAGCAGGGCCTGTAATGAAACATCAAGCTTCACTTCATTACACAACGATCTACCAATACCAATGTCGCGTCAGTCGAATCACCTGTGGTTTGTGTAATGAAGATCATCATTTGGCTACTTGTCAGAAGTTTCAACAATTAGCTACAACCTCTAGAAGGGAAGTGATACAAACCAATGGAATATGTTATAACTGTCTATCGCAAAATCACCGGGTTAAATCATGCAGTTCAAAACTTGAGAACGAGGAGGGAGGCGACGGGAATCCTATAGCACAAAATACTGCGTTTGGATGGGTATTATCAGAAGAGTCGAGTAACGAAACCTCTAACATATACAATTTTGAAACCTAGATAATTTTACTACTGTGCAGTTTAAGGAAGAATGTGAAATTGAGGAACATTTAAAAACAAATGTTACAAGAGAAAAGGACGGTAATCAGCATTTCAAGCCATACAGAGATTAAAATCGGCCGAGCGGCGAATGATAAAGGGCCTCCAATATAAGCAACTGTACTCTGAGTTCATGGATACTTACGAAAAACTAGATCACATGGAAAAAAATTGGTGATGAAGAGTTATAGTTTCAAATAACAAGTGTCATTGCTATCTGCCACATCACGCAGTTTTGAGAGGTTTTGGCACGTAAACCAAACTTAGAACAGTTTTTGATGGTTCATCAAAAACATCAAATGGATTGTCATTAAATGACAATTTAATGATTGGTCCCATGATTCAACCAACACTGTGGTCAATTTTAATGTGTTTCCGCACGCATCCAATTAGACGTTGGTCTAATTAGCACGCGATAATGAAACAAATTCTCCACAGGTGGCTCAAATTATACAAAATGACTTTTATGTGGATGATTTCCTATCGGGTACAAGAGACCTTGATGAAGCCGCCAGTCTACAAAGGGAATTACAGAAAGTACTAAGTTCAGCTGGGTTCACTTTAAGAAAATGGATTCTGACTACTGTCAGAATCTTCTAAAGTTTTTAACCCTCCTGCGTGGCTCTCCCCATCAATAATAAAAATAAAGTTACTATTTCAAAAATTGTGGCTTCACAAATTAGGTTGGGATGATGAATTACCATCTGACATTATGACTCAATGGTATAAACTTCGAAACAATTTTGGGCAATTTAATCAAATTAGCAGACCAAGGCATATCTCATGGAACATTAAATCCATTCAATTGCATGGAATTTGTGATGCGAGCGCGGCAGCATACGCGGCTGTCGTGTATTGCAGAGTAGGTTACGTTGCCAAGATTGGAGTTATGTGCAACAGTTCCTACTGAGCAGGTTGTTAGCAAAGGTGAGAAAAGAGTTCTCAGATGTCAAAATAAAGGAATTTGGTTGGACAGACAGCACCATTGTATTCGCCTGGCTATCGGATCAACCTCGTCGATGGAAGACCTATGCCTCCAACAGAACATCGGAAATCCTCTGTACCTTGCCGAGAAGTACGTGGGGTCATGTAAGATCAGCCGAGAATCCTGCAGACTGTGCAAGCCGGGGCGTGTTTCCAGAAAACCTAAAAGTATACAATTTGTGGTGGCATGGACCAGGGTGGTTGAAAGACAAGGAACCATTGTGGAAAGCACCCATTCCTCAAATGATGAAATTGTGCAACAAGAAGAGCGTAAAATTGAGTGGAATGCTTACACGTACAAACTGGGCGTACTTCATCATGGCGAAAGATTCGACGTGTACTCAGTTACTGTATACGTTTCGTCAATAATTGTAAAACAAAAGATAAGGGCAACAGACAGTTCAGGGAACCCACAGTCAAGGAATTACAATCTGCGGAACGAGCTTGTGTATTATGGTGTAAACAGGAACATTATGCTGCAGAGATGGGAATTCTACAAAAATCGTGTTCCTCCATGGGAAAATTGGCAACACTGGCTTCCTTTGGCGATAGACTACAAAACTCCCTCCTTATTATCCTATCTACTCAAACAAAGATACTGGATAATCTACGGTAGAAGTATGATACGAGGAATTGAACACAAGTGCCAAGTGTGCATACGGCAGCGAGCAACTACGAGTAGCCAACTGATGGACTCTTTACCAACATCTCGAGTCACTGTTGCCAGGCCCTTCAATCGAGTAGGTGTGGACTTCTGTGGGCCAATTTCCATAGCAACTAAAAAGGGAAGAGGAGCAAAATCCATCCTCCAGTCGGAGTTGACCACTGATGGATTCCTGGCCGCCCTAAAACGATTCATTGCTCGACGAGGACTTCCCACAGAAATATACTCAGACAATGGCACAAACTTCGTTGGAGCTTCCCGAAAAGTAAATAAATTTTATTCCAATACTGGCAAAATTAATAATACCAGTATCATAAGTGTGTGAAGTTATCCCAGTTTCTCATCCCAAGAAAAATAAAAATGTTCATCAAATAACACTAATTTCATCTCCTCCCAGGATTTTAAATTATACAATTAATTAGGACTGTTTACGTATAGTAAACCGACGACACAAAATCTTCATTTAATGAAACCAACGAGACAAAATGTTCATTAATGAAACCACCGAAAACTTTTGTCACCACTAAAACAAAAGACTATCACAATATATAAATTTTATCTAAATTTACAAATATATAAATTTTATTTTTATTTTAAATTAAGCGCACATATTTTATTGATGATGCGAGTACGTTAATGATTTTAGAGAGACTACTTTAATGTTACAAAACAAAAGTATATAATGTTCTATAATTCCGAACATTCACAAATACATAAGTAGATAAATATAATATATAATATTTAATTAACAGTGAACCGAAAACCACAACGGTATTATAATTGAATACATTAAAATTAGGTAAACGTAATGAATTATAGGCAGGATCAAATTGGGTGAGCACGAACATACTGCCCCCGTTGACAGTACTCCATATTGTCAACCTGTCTTATCATCTTCTTCTACTGGTAACGGTGCTAGTTTTACGATGGCTCGTTTTACAATACCGGTTGGTGTTTTTACAGATGCTACACGTACTAGTCCGTCCGGTCCGGGATGAACCTCGATAATACGTCCCAGGATCCAGTTTTGAGGTGGCATCCCCTCATCAGCTATCAAAACTAACGTGTTGACAGTGACATTGTTCGACAATGTCTTCCATTTTCCGCGCTGCTGTAATTCTGATATGTATTCTTTCTGCCAACGTTGCCAAAAGTGTTGATAGAGCTGGCGAAGTTTCTGATAACGATCAAGTCTGTTGACGTTTAGATGGGTGAGGTCAGGCTCGACGATTGCTGAGAGCGGGGAACCGATCAAAAAATGGCCCGGTGTGAGGGCTCCGAAATCAGATGGATCCGATGACAGCGGTGTCAGCGGCCGTGAATTTAACGACGCCTCAATCTTTGCGGTGACAGTGGTCAGCTCCTCATATGTCAACGTTGCTGCTGATAACATTCGATACAAGTGATGCTTCGCAGATTTAACAGCCGCTTCCCACAGACCACCAAAATGCGGTGATCTTGGAGGGATGTGAACAAATTGAATGTTTGCGTCAGCGCAGGTTCGGACTATTTGATCATCCATGTTTTGATTGAAAAATAATGTGCGTAGCTCTTTCAGCTCTCTACTACCTCCAACAAAATTGGTTCCGTTATCGCAGTAAAGGTATCGACAAAATCCTCTGCGACTAACAAAACGATCGAGAGCATTGAGAAAAGCTTTGCTCGACAAATCACTGACGACTTCGATGTGAACGGCTTTCGTCGCAAAGCATACGAACACTGCGATATAAGCTTTATCTGATCGCTGGCCTCGGCCTTTATAACGAACCCAGACTGGTCCACAAAAATCAACACCTGCATGCAAAAACGGTCTCGCAGGTTCTACTCGATGTCTTGGCAAGCTTCCCATTATTTGATTGTATAACTTGGGTCGAGCTCTAAAGCACGAATTGCATTTGTATACCACTTTCTTGACTACATCACGGCCGCGAATAATCCAAAATTGTTGCCTCAGATTAGCGAGCAATGCTTGAGGGCCAGCATGACAATTCTTCATGTGATAATGCCTACACAAAGAAAAAATAAATACATGAGAATTCGGCAAAATTATCGGGTGTTTAGATTCGAATGATAAATCCGAATTCTGCAATCGGCCTCCCACTCGAATGATCTCATCGTCGTCGAGAAACGGATTTAAATTTTTGATCGAACTATTCGAATGAATGTATTTATTGGAAAACAGCAGCGAAAATTCTTGTTGAAAACTTTGGCGTTGTATGATTTTGACGATAAACTTCAGCGATTGATCTAGTTCGGCGACAGTCAAACAACCATATGTTTTTGGTTTGCGTATGGATCTGGACCGGCTATTATTTACAAATCGAGCCACAAACCCAAATACTCGGCGAGTGGTGCAAAAGTTGTTGACATATTTGACCTTTTGAACACAATCGACCTCATTGGGCACTGCGATAATGACGACATCACTATTCTTTCTTTTTTCCGCAACCAAATTCGAATCAAATGACTTGTTAAATTTCGGCCAACTGGATGACGAGCGTGATAAAAATTCTGGTCCGGAAAACCATAGTTTATTGTTAAACAGTTTTTCTGGCAATACCCCGCGCGAAACGAGATCAGCAGGGTAGTCCTTTGAACTGACGTGATTCCAGACCGAAGACGATGTCAGATCTTGAATGATGGCGACTCGATTTGCGACGAAAGTAGTCCACGTTGATGGATGTGCTGCTAACCAATTGAGCACGATTTCGGAATCGGTCCAACAATACGATGCTAGTTTGTTGATTTTAATGCTGGACTTAATACGATCCATCAAATTTGCTAAAAGAACTGCGGAGCAGAGTTCTAATCGCGGCAACGAGATGGTTTTGACTGGAGCAACGCGAGACTTGGCGCACAATAGTCTGATTGAAACTTCTGTTTGTACGATTGAACGAATGTAGATACAACATCCATATGCTGCGGTTGATGCGTCTGAAAAACCATGAATCTCAATTGCGTCATGATTTGGCGATAAAACGAAGCGAGGAACTTTGACGTTGTTGATCAATGGTAACTGATTTCGAAATTTAACCCATTGTGTGGTGTATTGTTTCGGTAAAGTCGTATCCCACTCAAGTTTCAATCTCCACAGGTGTTGCATCAATATTTTCGCCAAGACGATAATCGGATTGATTAATCCCAGTGGATCAAACAAACTGGCGATGTCGGATAAAACTTGGCGTTTGGTTATGTTTACTTCGGTAGGTTTCTGCGTGTATACAAACTGGAACTCATCTACGTCAGGTTTCCACGAAACACCCAGAGTTTTAATACTTTTGTCTTCGTCAATATTTTTGAATGTCTCGCGGTGCGCGTCCGGAACATCTCTCAGCAATCGTTCGTCATTTGATGCCCATTTACGTAATTCAAAACAGCCACACTTTAAAATTTCAGACACCTCTTTCTTTAGTTTCAAAGCTTCTTCGAAAGTATCACCTCCACTAAGCATATCATCGACGTAGAAGTCGTTTATAATTGCGGTCGATCCGACAGAGTGGCTTAACGTCGTCTCGTGACCCAATTGATGCAGGCAACGAATTGCAAGGAACGGTGCGGCGGCTGTACCGTATGTAACGGTCTTAAGACGAAAGATTTGAAGTTTTTCGTTTGGGTTATCTCGCCACAAGATGCATTGCACGTATGAATCGGCTTCATCGACTTGTATTTGACGGTACATTTTGGTGACGTCGGCCGTGATTGCAAATCGTTTGAACCGAAACCGAACTAATATCGAAAACAAATCATTCTGTATTGTCGGTCCGACCTTTTGAATTTCATTCAACGACTTTCCAAAAGACGTCTTGCAAGACGCGTCGAACACAACCCGTAGTTTCGTGGTCGAACTTTGCGGCTTAATAACGCAGTGGTGGGGCATAAAGTATTTACAACTTGATAGCTTCGCTGCTGGAACGGCTTCCATGTGGTTTAACGAAATGTACTCATGAATGAAACTTTTGTACTGGCATTTGAGATCTGGATATTTCGACAATTTGCGTTCGAGATTCAAAAAACGATTTTTAGCGGTACAATACGAATTGCCTAGTAATGAAATCTCTTCCTTGAATGGAACCTTGACAACGAATCTTCCGGACCCCAGCCGTTTGTGATTTTGAACGAAATGAGCTTCACATTCAGCCTCTTCCATGGTAAATTTTGATTTATTCTCACCATAACTTTCAACAGTCCAAAACCGTTCAAGCAGTTCATGTAATGACGCGGTATCTTCATTGTGTTTAAGCTCAGCAACTGCAGTGCAAAAGTTATATTTATTTTTAATGTTACCAGTCTTACCCGATACGATCCACCCGAATTTGGTCTCTCTCAACAACGGTAGATTCTCAGCCAATTTTATTTGGCCGGTTTCAAGTAACTCATAGAAAATTTCGGCACCGATAAGCATATCGATACGATGTGGCTGGTTGAATAACGGATCTGCCAGTACTATGTCGGATGGAATATTCCAGCCTTCAATTTCGATACTTCTGTTGGGTTGATTTGATGTGATGCTAGGCAGAATTAACATATCCAAAATATACGAATGATCACCCAAACACGATTTAATAAGAACATTCACTTGATGTTTAACTTGTGTGCTGATATCGTTTATTCCGCTGATCGAAATATTTACTTTCCGTCTCGCTGCACGCAACAGGCCAGCCAACCACTCGGTGATAAAATTTAGTTGAGATGCCGAATCCAATAACACACGACATTTAACGAATTGCCCAGCATAATCTCGAACCAGAACGACAGCCGTAGCTAACATAATAGAAACTTCACTGTTTTCAGCTTGAACTTCTTTATTATAAGAATGTAGTACGGTCGAACTTGAACCAGCTGCCTCATGATTGCGTTCGAGTGAGTTGGTTTTAGGGACAGCTTCTGGTTTCGGTGACAACGGTAACGATGGAGTAGACGTTGGCGATGGATGAAGGTTTCTTCCGATATGCAACAAGTAATGATGTCGCTGATGACATATGCGACACCTAACCCCACGACAATTGCGAACTCGGTGATTCTTACTGAAACAATTAATGCATAATTGATGTTGTTTCACAGCGCTAAAACGAGATAGAGGTGATAATTCAATAAAATTAGAACATTTATCAATCAAATGACCAGATTGATCACAAAAAACACAGTGCAAATTATCTTGATTATTGACGGTTGTGGTTAACGAAGCACTTCGAAAATTCGACGAATTAGACGACCTTTGACTTGATTGCGGACGGCTGTATGGTATCGAATTCGATTGCGATCGATTGGCATTTGAATTTGCTAATATCAAACATCTTTTGACTAGATATGATTCCAATTCCTTCCATGTCGGTACAGAAGTTGTGGGTGCGTCTTCCTCCCATTTGATTTGAGTAGCATTATCCAGTTTTCCAAATACGATATGCAGCAATAATGCGTTCGCTAGCTGTTCATGATTACCTAATGCTAGTAAGGCGCGAAGATTAGCGTTGACTGTATCGATAAGCCTTTGCAGAGATGACACTGATTTGCCAGTGGCTGGAATTTCACTTATTTCACGAATGTGAGCTTGATAAATGAGCCGTTCGTTGTCGTAACGTTTTTTCAATAACGTTAACGCCTCAACATAATTTGCGTCGGTCAACTCTAATGACGCCAACATACTCTCAGCGTTTCCACCTTTCAGACATTTGCGAAGATAGTTGAATTTCTCTAGTGGCTTCAGATTATCATCTGCATCAATATACGTGTTGAATCCATTTATAAAATCGGTCCAATGCTTGTACTCTCCTGAGAAATGAGGTAATTCAATTTTTGGCAACTTCACTAGATTGGAACGATTTCCCGTACGATTAAGTCCCAACACATCTGCACTACTTTGATTTAAATTGACCGATGGACGTCTGAGTTCAGTGATTTTTGATAATAATTTCGATTTAGCGTAACAATAAGTTTCCTCAAAGGATTCCCGTTTATCGCTTTCCAGCTCTAATACATCTAACTTTTCAATCTCCGATTGAACTTCCTCAAACTTCACGAAATGATTTTCAAGCAAGCCTAACCGCGTGGCTGCTTCAGTTTCAGTCGGAGAATTTTTGTCGATATAGGTTTTAATTCGAGTTTGAGCCTTTTGTATAGTTGTGCGTCGTGCCTTTAGCTCAGCCAACACAATCTTCGTTTTTTCTTCTTCAGTCATTGTTATAAATTTTAAACCAACACTCTTTTAACAATTTGTTTTTTAATTTGAACTACCACCAAATATTATTATCGAAATTTATTATCACTTTAGAAGTATCTTAGTAGTTCACAATTCTATCAACACGTGTTTTACCAAATGCACAAAACATACGATAACAGTAATAAAAAATCATACGATACCACCGGAACAAATCGTACGTTACCAGCGACCTTGTCCCACGTTGCGATACAGTTTTGTTTGATGGCGTGATGCAAAACGCCAAACGAGACGATAACGTGATGAAATTGATCGATAAAAAAAAACTCCAACGAAAATGATCAATTGCACCGAAACGAATGCGACGATATCTCCGGTTTGCATCCGGCTCGAAGGACCAAATGTTTACGTATAGTAAACCGACGACACAAAATCTTCATTTAATGAAACCAACGAGACAAAATGTTCATTAATGAAACCACCGAAAACTTTTGTCACCACTAAAACAAAAGACTATCACAATATATAAATTTTATCTAAATTTACAAATATATAAATTTTATTTTTATTTTAAATTAAGCGCACATATTTTATTGATGATGCGAGTACGTTAATGATTTTAGAGAGACTACTTTAATGTTACAAAACAAAAGTATATAATGTTCTATAATTCCGAACATTCACAAATACATAAGTAGATAAATATAATATATAATATTTAATTAACAGTGAACCGAAAACCACAACGGTATTATAATTGAATACATTAAAATTAGGTAAACGTAATGAATTATAGGCAGGATCAAATTGGGTGAGCACGAACAAGGACTGTTATACTTGTTAAAGGTAGCGAACATCTTAGCTTCCGACTATGCAGACCCCTAAAATTAATATAAATCAAAATTACATATGAGTGCCTAAAGATTTGACTTCTGGTTATGACTCGTCATGGTGTCCACTAACTCTGATAAAAGTTTGGATATCAGCCGTAGCTAATTTTGATTTATATTAATTTTAGAGGTCTGCATAGTCGGAAGCTGATGTTCGCTACCTTTAACAAGTATAACAGTCCTAATTAATTGTATAATTTAAAAATCCTGGGATGGGATGAAATTAGTATTACCTGATGAACATTTTTATTTTTCCTGGAACGAAAAACTGGGATAACTTCACACACTTCAGTATCATTTCAGATTATCTTAAAGAAAACGGTATTTCTTGGAAATTGAAGCCTGCAGCTAGCCCAAATTTTGGTGGGTTATGAGAAGCAGCCGTCAAGTCGATGAAGACGCATCTCATTCGTGTGACGGGAAACATCAATTTGACGTCCGAGGAGATGGTTACGTTAACTTGTCAGATTGAAATCATGCTCAACACGCGACCATTATGCCAAATAAAATCAGACGATCCGAACAGTATAAATGTCTTAACTCCAGGTCATTTTCTGACTTTGACATCTCTCACATCTTTACCATAACCTGATTTAGAAATAGTACCTGATAACCGACTTTCAAGATGGGAGCAAACTACAAAGCGTATCGGTAGCTTCTAGAAGCGATATTCAAAAGAATATCTCCACACATTACAACAAGGAAGCAAGTAGCAACACAACCAACCAAATCTCCCATAGATGACATCGTGTTGGTCAAGGAAGACAACTTACCTCCTTGAGAATGGCTAAAGGCAAAAATCAACGGAGTTCATCCAGGCAAGGACGGGCTCATACGTGTAGCAGTACTACGCACAGCAAAATCGACCTTACAAAGGCCAGTCAGCAAAATCGTTCAATTACCTATTGATTGAACACCAACCACCATGTTCAATGGGGGGAGAATGTCTGGAATTTCTTAGTCAAAATACTTATCGTTATATCGTCCGTTAAATCCGAATGTTTTTTAATTTAATCGATTCGATCGAATTTAATCTGGGAAAGTCAGGCATTTCTTAGCCGATTATGTTGGGATTGTTTATACTGGATGGAAATGGGATTCTCAATTGATTTTGGGAAAAAGTTCTGAAATATGGCCACCTGGGACAGAACTCAGCCATTTCTAAACCGATTATGATCGGATTGGGTATGTTGGATGGAAATGTGATTCTTAAATGATTTTGTGAAGAAGTTCTGAAATATGGCCACTAGGGACGGAACTCGATCAATTCTTACACGAGTATGATGGGATTGGGTGTGCTAGATGGAAATGGGATTCTTAATTGATTTCGGGAAGAAGTTCTGGAATATGGCCACCTGGGGCGGAACTCAGGCATTTCTTAACCGATTATGATGGGATTGAGTATGCTGGATGGAAATGGGATACTTAATTGATTTTTGGAAGAGGTTCTGGAATTAGACTACCTTGAACGGAACGCGACCAATTCTCAACCGACTATGATGGGGTTTTGTTTGTTGGATGGAACTGAGATTCATAAACAGGTTTTGGAAGAAGTTGTGGAGTATAGCCATCTGGGACGGAACTTAGGCATTTCTTACCCGATAATGATGGGATTGGGTATGCTTGATGGAAATGGGATTTTTAAATGTTTTTTGGAAGAAGTTCTGGAATATGACAAACTAGGACAGAAATTGGACATTATGGGTTTTACTAAATACTAAATAATTTTAGTATTTTATTTTACATTACTAAATAATTTTTGGAAAAAGTTCTGGAGTATGGCCATATGAATTAAGTTCTTGTATTGCAAATACTTCAAAGGTGTAAATTTTCGCTTGGTTCGATAGGTTCTGAAAATTTCATGGTCTTAGAAGGCATCATATTCCATGTTCCCGTGAACAGTTTTCGAGGTCGTTGTTGATAAGAATACTATAAATTTATCGGATCCCTTTGTGTAGGGTTCATAACGTATTATTTTATGTGAGAGTATGAAGTTGGCCTGGTGATAGATGTTCAGCATTACCAGCAACTTGATAGCATTACGAGCCGCTTGCTTCAAGAAAAATGCCTGCTTAATACAAAGTTTTATGGCCATATTCCAGAATTTCTTAAAAAAGCCATTTAAGAATCTCATTTCCATCCAACATACTCAATCCGATCATAATCGGTTAAGAAATGACTGAGTTTTATCCCAGGTGGCTATATTCCAGAATTTCTTCCAAAACTCATTTAATAATCCCACTCCCATCCAACATACCCAATCCGATCAAAATCGGTTAAAAATTGATCGCGTTCCGTCGGGGATGGCCACATTCCAGAATTTTTTCCCAAAACCAATTAAGAATCCTATTTTCATCCAGTATAACCAATCCCATCATAACCGGTGAAGAAAGGACTGAGTTTCGTCCCAGGTGGCCATATTTCAGAATTCCTTCCCAAAATCTTTTAAGAATCCCATTTCCATGCGGCATACCCAATCTGATCATAATCGGTTAAAAATGGCTGAGTTCCGTCACAGGTGGCCACATTCCAGAATTTCTTCCAAAAATCATTTATGAATCCCATTTCCATCAAACATATCCAATTCCATCATAATCGGTAACCGAAAAATGGAAAATAAAAACTTGTCCGTTAAATCGGGCGTCCGTTAAATCGGGGTCCGTTAAATCGAGCTTTTACTGTATAAGCATAAATTTTTTATTGTAATCGCCCAGTCACACATTGTTTAAATAATAAAAATTATCAAATCAAGGTTTTGTACAGTGTTTTGGAAATACATTTCGCGAAATCACAAACATACATTTCGAATCAGCTGGATTTTGTTCAAATGTTAATAACATACCTTCCTCGTTACAATGAAATAAACATTCATTGATTTCTCTTAAAAAACACTCGTTTTTTTAATATCAAAATGAAACCTCTTGTTGGAAAACCCTTTATAATATACCGAGAGACAAGTTCAAGTGCCGAGAGAAACTTAAAAGATGTAAGTTTTCAGAAATTAATTCCATAAGTCATCTACCTACAGCATCTGGTGTAGTGTATCATAAATTCAAACACGAGCTGTCAACGGAAAACGGACTGGTAGTTAGGAACGATAAAATTCATTTTCTGGCCTGGAATGACTTGAGAAATAAAAAATAAAGTAACAGATTGTTACATATGTGTCAAATATTCCGATGATCAAATAATAAATAAATATCGTTATGACAGGAAAGCAGGAAAGTTGCCACTTGTTGAAGGAGGACAGACTACCGTATCTTAGCGTAATTTTTGGATAGAACCCTCGCGGGTTCAATTTTAGAATGCTAACAAGTATACTTGGTTCATCAAACATATCTATTGGCACCGGACCATTTAACCCAGCCAAACCGGCACTCGTTGAATACAATTCCGCGGGGTAACACTTTAACCCGAATGTGATGAAGAACCATTGTGTATGCGGTAAAATTCGACTAACCAAGAAAACACCTTATCAAAAAACAAATTAAATAACGAATTTTTGAGCTGCCAACATTTTTCAATTCTTGTTCTGAATTAGTATTTTCTACATATCACGGCCAAACTGTTCCAATTTTAATTGCAGAAAACTTGTTTAGCTCGAACTAAATCAGTTAATAAATTTCTAAATTAATTGGTACTGCTTGTGTGTGGTGCAGTTCAACGAACACGTTTTAGCGATATTAGCTATTGCGATAATTTTAGTAAATTAATTAGTTAATAACACTCGCTAAGACAATTCGATATGTAAACCGTTTGTGTTTTTAAAGGTAATAACTGGTTATGGTTACTGCTGCATTGAACCAAGTATTTTAATAGGCCTTTTGGTAACTTTAGGTGTGTCGTGCACACAACCTATTTTTTGTTCAAGTATTACCGAAATAAATCTATGAAATAAACACATAAGGCCCAGAAAACATTTACATAATAATCAGTTCTAACATACCGTGTGTGTCATATACCCGTATATTGGAGCAGAGACATCACACAAAAATTAAAACGCATAAATTTTCATTAAAATAGCTTTAGAGCTTTTATTACGTGTTGTGTGTATGTCTTTGCACTTGAGTAACAGTAAAACCATATATCGCTATATACTGTACGTATACAATATTATAAGTACGGGCATACACAACGTTGTTACAATTTGTAATGACAAAAAAAAAATTTAAAATTGAAAAAAAAAAATTGTATCTCGCGGCTGAATATTTAATAATTTTGGTATCGTTTTTTGAATAAAATAATTTTTTTGCCATGATCGCAATATAAATTCATCATGTGAAAGAATATATTTGGATACGAGAGGATATTATCCCACATACACTATATACGAGTCTTTTTCATTTTATTTGCTATATGCACGGGTATATTGTGTGTGTACTCAGACCGTGAATGTACACTGAAATATAAAAGTTTATGGAAATTTAGGAAAAGCTTAATCTGGACTGACTTCGTGGGTGCGTTTTGTTCAGGCTTTTCATTTTATACCATATATGTCACGTCTTCTGGTACTTTAAGGCAGTTTCAACACATTATTTATTATCACTACATATGTAAGGAAGCTTTGCTTAGGCAACCAGAGCTTTCTCTATATAGGGCCTAAATGATTCAAGCTTTACGATCACTTTTACGATGATCACTTTTCATGTGGAAAGGCTGGGAAAACTCGTTTAAGTGTATCATACATTTAAAATTTGAAAGTTTTTAAAACTTGAACATTCAAAGTGTTATGGTTGGAAAGTAATTCAAATGAAAGGCCTTAGTGATGGTTACCTCTGGAAAAAATTTGAGGTTACTTTTCTTGTGGATGCCTCGGATCAAGGTGTCATGCGAATGGTGCTGATGATCAGCCGGGCTGGGGACGCATCTAACAATGATTGCCCATTCGTGAACGAAGCCCTCTGGATACCTGGCGACCTCAAGTTGTATATATCCTTACTCGTGTACACGGATCTCTGCGTGGGTGGACCATCATCTTCTCCGATACTCGTGGGAATCAAATGGAATCTGTAAATAATAAATCTATAGAAGTGGCCAGCACTTCTCAAATCTGGTAAAGACAAGGAGGTATGTGACTACAGTCGTCAGTTATGCTAGAACTGGTTCCGAGGCTTGCAAGCTAGAGACTAGCGGTAGTAACAAGAAGGAGAAAGTTATTGCTCCGGATCTTGGTTCTAAAAGGCAGAGATCCAACGAGCATGGCGGTTTGGATACCGAGAGAAAACGGGCCAAGCTTCTTGTGGGTTAGTCGCCAAAAGGGCATAAGCTTTTTAGCCAAATCGTACAGGAGGGGAAGGTTGTGCTAGCCGTCGTAGACGAGAACCATGAGGACGACTTCATCACAGGAGAAAGATGGTGGTTGCTAGTCAATGTGCTTAACCTCGTCTTTCTTAAAGTCCTTGGACAACATCCGGGACCCCCGGATCGAGGAAGGCGATCGATAAATTAGGCAATGTATAGCTAGAAGCCAAGCTCAGGGCAGTTCCTAAAGAGGAAATACCAAGCAGACCTAGGGCAATGGTCTGGATCCCCACGGAACCGGCAAACCTGGAAGAATCCTTGAGGATTATCCAGGTTTGCAATCCGGATCTTCCGACGAAGAACGAAAGCAGGATGAGTCTAAGGGCAGCTTTAGACTATCGAGTAATTAATTTCGGCTTCGGGTCAGTATAACACTGAAGATGTTCAAGAAGGACGAGGACGGGGTTGAACCGAGCACCGTGCAACCCGAGAAAGAGGGTGGAAGAGGTACAGTCTGTAAAGGAAAGGTATTAAAATCGCAGCTAGTGGTGAACCCAAGTGAGGGGTTAACTAGGGAATTAAGCGATCAATTATCCCTAGGCATGGAGAAGAGGGACACATCGGACTCTGAAGGTGGGAAGTAGGCCTTTTTAAGTTTAGGGACTAGCACGGCTGTCGTAAGCATGTAGTTGATTACTGTTCAATGATCAGGTTTGTGCAGATACATTTACACCACACTAATGCTGCTTCGGCGACGCTACTTCTCAGGCTTTCTAAGTCAGTTGAGAAGATAGTTCTGATCCAAGAACCAGATCCAAATAGATCAATGGTCTGTCAGCGAAGGGTTATACCCTATTATACGTTTGTGGGACAGATAAGAGCAGATCATGTATACTGGTGACGAATAATATAAATATGTTTCTACTTCCGCAGTACTGCAATGGGGACATTACTGCGGTCCGCATAGAGACGGAGGATAGGAGATTCTGACTTGCAGCCACATACATGGACCGGGAAAAGCCAGTGCCGACAGATATACTGGGCTGTGATGCACATTTGTTTGTGATGCAGAAAAGTGAAAGGTCGGAGTTATTTGAGGGTGTATGCGAACGCACAGCGTGCCATCTAGAGTAGCTCGGACATCAATGACAAGGGTGAATCACGTTTTGAATATCTTCTAAAAATTAACCTAAACAATATAGGTTATGAACCCACCTTTATTATTAGAAATAGGCAGGAGGTTCTGGATGTTACGCTGGCCACCGATGTTATCTCACCTATGATCAGGGATAGTATTCCATCTAGAGTTCCACGACTCCTCGACACAAGAAGTAGGGCTTGCAATACCTCTATGAAGGAAGCCTGCTCATTAACAGAGCTGAGGGGAAGCGGAAACCTGTTAGATGGACCTCAGCACTTGCGGAGTGCCGAAAAGTCTGCGGGTCTGCTTTCGATAGAGCGAAAAAGTCGAGAGAAAGCCAAGACTGGGTCTTCTATAAAGAATGTCTAAGAGAATATAAAAAAAGAAAAGGAAGGCGCAAAGGACTTCGTGGAGGCTCTTCTGTGATACAATGGAATATATATATCGGAAACCTCGCGCTTCAGAAAGATTCTCTCTACCAGCTGTTCCAGGCTATCTGATTAAACCGGATGGCGAATGGACGGTTTCTAATGAAGAAACTCTTAATCTTTAAATGGAAACTCACTTCCCGGGAAGTGAGGATTCGTCGTTTGCGGGGGTAGATGACTGTGGTTCCATGGATGATTGCGGGCCCCAACTGTTGTGTACAGAGGATATTCTGAATACACGGAAGATAAAATGGGCTATTAAAAGTTTTAAGCTCTTTAAGTAAGCTGGTCCGGATGGGATTGTACCAGGAGAAATTCAGAAGATCTCGGAGGTTTTGTTTCCCTGGCTGGAGATTATCTTCAAATGGTGTCTGAAGCTAGGGTACATCCCGAAGAACTTGAGGGAGGCTAGGATGATCTTCATTCCGAAAGCAGTTAGAACCTCGCACAGTAACCCTAAGGACTTAAGACCAATATCTTTATCATCCTTTCGGCTGAAAATCATGGAAAGGCTGCTGGATGTCTATATTCATTCGAGAACTGTACCCCCATTGCGCAGTCTCAACATGCGTTCGGGAAATTGAGAAGTCAATGAATTTTCAGGAATCCTCGCTGGCGGCGTTTCTCGATATCGAGGGAACATTCAACAACGTGAAGGTGGAGGCAATTAGGGAAGGATTGCTGCCACTCGAGATTGAAGATCCAGTAACAAGGCTAATTAACTACTTGCTGGAGATGGAGGAAGTCTCCATCAGAAGACGGATTGTTCGGGGAATCGCTCAGGGAGATATTATCTTTCCCCTTCTTTGGAATGTAGTAATCGACGGACTACTATTGAAATTGATTGCTTATGCCGATGACATAGCGATAGTTGTCTCGAGAAATCTCCTTGGTACAATTAGAGATGTGATGCAGAATGCGCTATCAATCACTGCGGGTTGGGCCAGCAGATGTGGTTTGTGGATCAACCCTTCTAAAACAGAGCTGGTTCTTTTCACTAGTAGATATAAAATTCCGGAAGTGGTTCCACCAAGTTTGAATGGTACTATGCAGGCTTTTACTGATAAGGCGAGATTTTTAGGGATTCTTCTGGACAGTAAGCTCAGTTGGAAACCAAATACGATAGAAAGAGTGAAGAAAGCCACTGTGGAACTCTATTCTTGCAAAAATGCCATCGGAAGGAAATGGTGCCTGAAACCGGAGCTGGTGCACTGGCTTTACACGGCAGTAGTAAGGCCCGTACTACTGTATGGTGGCCAGCTCTGTTGAAACTATCATACAAGAACATGATGGGGAAGGTGCAGAGAGCAGCCTGTTGGCTCATTAGTGGAGCGCTGAAAACGACACCCACTAGTGACTTTGAGGATATGCTGTACCTTCTCCCGTTGGATATTATTGGTAAGCAAATGGCGGTCAATACGGCCGCCCGGCTATCAGTGGTTTCGGGGTGGAAGTGCCTGCAAAAAAGGCACTCAACTAAGGTCAATTCTGTGAGGCATGACCTGGTGAATTTGGATTATATAATACCCCAGTTGTGCTTTTGCAAGCTTTTTAAGGTGATTCCCCCTCTAAGGAGGATTGAAAGACTGATCTTATGTGCCTTTGCGGAGACCGGGATAGTTAAATTCTTCACCGACGGCTCCATGCTCGAAGGTAGAGTGGGAGCTGGTGTGTTTTGTGGGGAATTTAATGTGGGTCTATCCTTTCGTCTCCCTGATTACTGCAGTGTACCAGGCTGAAGTTATAGCGATTGAAGGAGTCATGAACTGGTTGAAGCATAGTGTAATATCGTTGACTGATATCACTATTTATGTGGACAGTCAGACGGCCATTCTTTCACTGGATTCAGTTTCCCTGGCGTCAAGGGTGAAGTTAAATTGTCACACACCTTTTAACGAGATGAGTGAACTATTCAATATCCAGTTGGCCTAGGTTCCGGGCCATTCTGATGTTGAGAGAAATGCTAGGCAAATGCTAGGTGACTCGCCAGTCCGATTGGCAAGGAAGCGAAACAAATGCAATCTGAGCTGAACTTGAATCGCTCCAAGATCTTAATCACGCTAAGGAAGCGTGATTTATGTAGAATTGTAAGGGTGCTGAAGGCATGATCACTTGGGCAAATACACTATGAACAGCCTCTCTGATTTCGAAAGCTGTAATGTGCGAGATCTTGTACGCTATATTAATAGCACTAAATGGTTTTAAAGAGAGTTTAATGTTGTCGGATCCTGTGGTATCACAATAGGCCATAATTTGAACCACGCTTGAAAATATCATACATACACAGTAAAAGTGACCTAAAGTTTTTTCCAGTGGTAAAGACCATTAACATCTTTTATTCGAATTACTTTCCAACCATGACACTTGAAAAGTTTAATTATTAGAAATCTTCCAATTTTGAATCTATGATTTAATTCAAACTAGGTGCCGGTCATGGTTGGATGGTAATTCAAAACGAGGGTCATAGTGATGATTACTTCTGAAAAGAGTTTGAGGTTACTTTACTTGTAGAAAGCCTGCCAAAACTCAAAGATCGCAAAGATCCTTGGGCTTCCTTCCTAAGACTGAATGTATGACATTGTATTATTATATCTACATGTAATGGTTTGGTAGGCATTTTATGATCTTTATAATGGTCGAATGGACCCTCTTCACCTTATGTGAAGACTGCCAGGGTGTAAGCTAAATTTGTTTTCCGAGTGTATCGTAATGTAATCTGATATCATCGAACTGACAAAACTCGATTAGATGTTCATTACGCGGAAACCATTTTTATTGTTTAATGTCGAATGTCTATGTGGATCATCTCTGTTGTCTGATGAATCTTGTCAGTTCATCTAAAGTGTGTTTTTCAATTTGTATATGAATAAAAATATCGAACAAAGAATTGGTCTCAAATTTTGTATTGCAAATGGAATTTCGTGTACCGAGTCGTAGAAAATTTTACGGAAGGCTTACAGTGAATCGACTTTATCAAAAACACGTGTATATGATTGGTACAATGAATTTAAAAGCGGTCAAGTAGTGGTGGAAGATTTGCCTCGCTCTGGTCGGTCATCAACGTCAACTATAATTAACATCAATAAGTGAAGGAAATGGTGACGGAAAATCATCATTTAGGTTTGGAAGAGATAGCCGCTGAACTTTTTGTGTCTCACGAATTAATTCGTACCATTGTACACAATTGTATGGGCATGAAACGCATTGACCTGAATTTTCTTCAGATTGTTCTTCTTTCAAAAACTCAATCGCGTAAAGGTCGCTGAATACATCCTACAACGAGTCAATACCGTCAATCATAAAACGCATTATATAACTGATGATAAGACGACAAGCTTCGGAATGACGCTTTCCAACTGAGCCGAAACCGAAAAAACACGTCAACGATCAAAATTCAAGGTAATATTGACTGTTTTCTTTGATTATCGCCAGCCAAGAAAATTGGGGATGTTGCACCACAACAACGCACCATCTCACAAGTCTTTCATTGTGAACGAATTGATGGCCAAAAACTCAACAAATATCATCTAACAACCACCGTATTCACCTGATATGGCTCCGGTTGACTTTTGTCTCTTTCCAAAACTGAAATTACCACTTCGAGGCACCTGTTCTGAAAAATGCGTTTGAAAAATGTGTTGATGATTGGATTATTCGTTGGCATAAGTGTATTATTTTGGAAGGGGTTTACTTTGCTTTCGTTTCAATTCCCGTCGACTCTTTTGAGTTTTCTTCGTTACTGATGACACAACTCTTTGGGTAAAGCGGATTGTGAATACAGCGAAGTGTTTCAAAAATATGATATTAATTGCTAACCGATTAAGTCTTTCAATTAGGATCCTCGTCGGGATTTCTTTGTTAACTTCCCGTAGGCTGATAAAATGCCTGTGCTAATTTGGATGAGGATGAATTGGATTTGCATTTCATCGTAGACATAAATTTCCTTATTTCTCGAGTAACTGAGATGATTCTTGAATTCGTTTGTACCTTCTATTGATTGTATGCTGGTTTCTAATTTCAATGTGAATAATACGTCCGCGACTTTGTTGTGAGCGAAACAGAACTTGAGAAGTATAACTACGAATTAGATTACAAACCAGACAATTGTAAAATAATTTATACTTATATTCCTCAATTCGTGTTTCCCACCGCGTTATGGTTTTATTATCTGCAACCATATCTGCACAGATTATAGGATATACTCAATGCGCTAAAAGGAAGGCGGTGGTGATTTTAACGCCAGGTCAGCTCTCTGGTTGGACACCACAACTAATGATCGTGGTCTTGAAGTTGAAGATTTTATATCTAGCCATAGACAGCACTTGCTAAATAAGGAAGGACAAGATAGTACCTACTGCCACAATGGCGAGTCAAATATTGGTCTCACCTTAGTGACTAGTAGGCTGTTAAACAAAATTAGAAATTTGTGTGTCAAAACAAGTTGATCATCTAGTGATCACAGGGCGATCTTGATCAAGTTATCTGGAAAAGTGTTGAATTATAGTAACAGAGAGACAAATACAAGGTTTGCTCTGAAAAAAGCTAATTGGACCCTTCTGAACGACGTTCTTTCTGGTCAATGGGATCGCATAAACTGGAAAGACTGCAACAGCAAAGGCAGTGTAAACAGACTTGCTACTACAGTCACCGACAGCATAATCAAAGCCTGCGAATTTGAGATACCAAGGCAAAAGAGCTACAAACGACAAGTCGCATGGTGGACTCCTAACCTTAACAGAAAACGAAAAGAAGTGCAAAAAAGTCGGAAAGAATTCCAAAACACTAGACAAACAAAGTTAAGCGAAATTAAGAAACTCGTATTTTAATCAGACTACACGCGAAAAACAAAAAACCTTTAAAAAATTTGTCTCCTTACTGCGGTAACAGCGAGCCATGGCGATTTATAATAAATACAAGGCGTGTAAAATTAAAAATATCGGGAGCCATTAAGCTCAATTATATCTCATGGAACAACAACAACAACAACATGGCAAGAAACAAACCAACTGCTACTAAACTCTATGCTAACTGACGATCATCCTGAAAATGCTTCAGAAGAGCAAATGAATATAAGAATATTGATGCAGCAGGCACCTACGACTGGGGACGATCCGCCTTTCAGTGAAGAGGAGGTTGAATTAGCACTGATGAGTAGGAAAAATGGCAAGGCACCTGGACCTGACCTTATCGAAACAGAAGTGCTGAAGGCAGTATAGCCTGTCATTGGGAGTAAACTAACACATCTGTTCAATAAGTGTTTAGAGCTGGGTGTGTTTCCGCAAATTTGGTAAACGGTAAAGTTGTTGTGATTAGAAAAGAAGGAGCTGAGAAATTAAACGGACAGGATGATAGAAAAATTTAACGAACTCTACTCTGCCAAACATTTCGGGTTCCGCAAAAATAGCTCAACGGAAGATGCTATCCTAACGTAATGAACAAAGTTAAAGCGTCAAATGCAAGGTAGGTGTTAGGACTATTCCTGGATATTGCAGGTGCCTTCGACAAAGTCTGGTGGCCTTGTATCATGAATCACCTGAAAACCATTGGCACTTCTAAAAATATTTATAAAATAATACTGATTATTTAAACGATCGAATAGCGATAATTGAGGACTACGATGGAAAAATTCAGAAAACGTTAACAAAAGACTGCCCGCAAGGATCAATCATTGGCCCCAATATTTGGAACATCATTTTCAACGATAGTTTCTGCAGCGAGAAAAACAAAATTGCCTATGCCGACGATAAGGTTATAATCATATATGGGCACCCCAGACAAGATCTTGAAAATAAAACTCAGTTAGCACTAAATCGTTTGAGGGAATGGTGCATGAAAAATATACTAGATCTATCACCCGGGCAAACAGAAATGAATGTGAGAATAAAACTGGCCCACACTGTCAAATATCGAGGCGTTAGTATTGATGACCGTCTTTGAATTACAAGTCACGTTAAAACTATCGCTGAAAAGGTCTTACATACCATTGCATGAATCTCGCAAGAAGATTGGTGACTTAATAACCGTACGCTGCTTATCTTATATAAGGGAGTAATTGAGCCCGTACTAACATACGCGTGTGCAAGCCGGGTGGACAAATTAAATGTTCACCACATAAGGACACTGGAAGACATGCCATGTTGAAAATAACAGGTTGGTATAGGACTACCCCCAAGCTTGCATTAAATATTATTGCAGGTGTTATGCCGATATATATCAAACTAAAACAAAGTGCAATTATCAGCAATATTAAGAAGGGACGCCCGTCTATTACATGGAATGTCATCATTGAAACTGACGAGACGATGGGTAAGAATTCACATATCCGAAGAACGAAAGAAGAATGCAGCAACTTGTGGCAGTAAAGATGGGATATCTGGGTGAGACTCAACACGAGAGTTGCACTAAATAACTGCTTATCACAATTCATAACTGGACACAGTAACTTCAACAGCTACCAAGTTAGATTTAGAGTTAAGGAGAACCTGACCACATAATATTTGAATGTGTACTATATCAAAATGAGAGACGAAGGCTTCATTCTAGCCTAACCAATGCAAATGGCAAACCGGCTGATAAAACCACATTTGTAAGCAACAATGCAATTTGCAGCTTCACAGACTTTTGTGTACGTGTCATGCAATCGAAAAATTTGCTAGTAGACTAGACTAGTCCAACACTGTCGTCTGGACCATGCATGCCTCCATGATGGCTAGGGAAGGTAACATATTCAAGTACTGGGCGCAACGGATTTGGTTAAAATGATTGTATGAGAATATAATTTAGTTATAGGAAACGTAGTCCCCGTAGCAGTATATAGAAACGCCAATATAAGTTAGTTACCTCAGAGTGGAGTATGCTAGTAAAGTTTATCCAAACTAATCCAAAAAATACAACAACAACAAACTTATTGTAATAGTATTGGCGTAAGTAAACATTCAGGCGAATTTTTAATGATTAATTTAGAGGAGATGTGATTTTTTAATTGGCCTATTTTTAAATCTCATGGAACACCCTGTCAGACCCATTAGAAAATCATATAACTTTCTTGGGACACTTCTTTTTATTTCAGTAGTCCACAGTATCACTGAAGTGCATGCTAAATGCTTATAAAATACTTAGAATGACTTTGGAATGAACCTAAGGTCCATTAAAAAATCCACATTTTTTCAACTCATGGAACACTCTGTCAGACCGATTAAAAAGTCATATAATTTACTAAGGACACTCTTTTGGATTTAGACAGTCTACCAATGTCACTGGACGGGCTTTAGGTACATTTAAAAGTCATCCTAAGTATTTTCTAAGCATTGAGCATGAATAGTTAGAAAATGCTTAGAATGACTTTGGAATGTACCTAAGGCCAATTAAAAAAACACATTTTTAAATTTCATGGAACACCCTGTCAGACCCAATAGAAAATCGTATAACATGCTTGGGCCACTCCTTTATGTTTCAATAGTCCACCAATATCACTTAAGTTCATGCAAATTCTAAGAAAATACTAAGAATGATTTTGGAATGCACCTAAGGTCCATTAAAAAAAACACATTTTTAAATCTCATAGAACAGCCTGTCAGACCTATTAGAAAATCATATAACTTTCCTGAGACAAACCTACTTTTGTTTCAGTAGTCCAGCAGTATCACTGAAGTTCATACTAAATGCTTAGAAAATACTAAGAATGACTTTGGAATGTGCCTAAGGCCCATTAAAAAATCACATTTTTAAACTCATGGAACACCCTGTCAGACCCATTAGAAAATCATATAACTTGCTTGGGACACTCCTGTTTATTTCAGTAGTCCACCAGTATCTCTGAAGTGCATACTAAATGCTTAGAAAATACTAAGAAAGACTTTGGAATGTATCTAAGGCCCATTAAAAAATCACATTTTTTAAACTCATGGAACACCCTGTCTAACCCATTAAAAAATCATATAATTTACTAAGGACACTCTTTTGGATTTAAACAGTCTACCAATGTCTCTGTAGTTCATACTAAATGCTAGGAAAATACTTAGAATTACTTTGGAATGCTACTGAAGCCCATTAAAAAAATCACATTTTTAAATCTCATGGAACAGCCTGCCAGACCCATTAGAACATCATATAACTTGCTTGGGACACTCCTGTTTATTTCAGTAGCCCACCAGTATCTCTGAAGTTCACGCTAAATGTTTAGAAAATACTTAGAATGACTTTGGAATGTACCTAAGGCCAATTAAAAAATCACATCTCCTCTAAATTACTCATTATAAATTCGCCTGAATGTTTACTTACGCCAATACTATTACAATAAGTTTGTTGTTGTTGTATTTTTTGGATTAGTTTGGATAAACTTCACTAGTATGTGTGGCGTTTCAGCCTGATAGCTAAGCTTAATAAATATCTCAATAGTAATAATAATGTCCACCGGCTGACTTCCGCCGTCCCAGTTGAACCGCATTCAAACGACGATTTCGCCATGAAGTCGTTACAAGAAAGCGGTAATCACGCTGTTTTGTAACATGAGGTCGGCCAGATCCTTGTCGCCGTCTGTAGGAGCCAGTTTCTTGATATCTTTGCCACATTCGACGAACTTAAAATCAGGCCGAACGTAATTGTCGAGCCTCGATCAATTAATGCCACCTCTTGAGCGGCTACCTCTGTTGTGGTATTCATTTTCTTATACTGGATGAAAACGTAATCGATAGAACACTGTTCACGGTAAGCGTTGATATGCGAATGATGACAATTCCCTTAAAACGTACCCTTTTATACCTGCCACAAGTTCTGCAACCGGTGCTGTTGTGTTATATTGTTGTTATTCTGGTTTTGAACAAATAATACACACACATGGTATTATTGCACAGGTGATGAAATCATCTTTAGCTTGACATACTTTGATTCAAAAAAATATTTCGATTCGCGAGAAAGAAAAAAGATAAAAATGCTACTGTGCGAATTTTTTGCACCCAAGTGGATATTCACATTCAGTGTACATGCTGTTCCAGTGTTGTTTGAACCAGTAGAACTGGTCTCGGTCAAAGTGCCGAAGCTCTCACCATTGCACCACTTCTAACAGCGCAACTTTATTCGTAGCGGTTCATAACTTATAAAACTTGTAGAACCAATTGTACATTCAATTTTATTATTTCGTATTGTGTATTTCAAAATAAAATTCATTCAAAAAAAATTAATGCCTTTTTCTATATAAACAAAAAAAAAATTGGAAAAAGGAAAATTAAACAACGACAACAACAAAATAAAAATTTTCCAAATAAAAAAGAAAATTAATGATAAAATTCTATATTTTTATTTTATTTGTTTGACTGGATATAATAACAACAAATATATAACGCCATAGGATTATTTAATTTTTTATTGTTAAAAATATTTTTAATTAATACTTCGTCCATATTAAAATTTAAATTATAAATTTTTCAATAATTTCTCTTTTCCCCAGTTTCGTTTATTGAGGTTTGAAAAGCACATGCCCGTTCGCGATCCCTAATTTCACAAACTAAAGTGAAGTTGCACACGACCTAGCACGTGTTTCGCGCCTTTATATTACGATGGCTAAGGACTAAAAACAAATTTGATTACACAATAAACACCGTGTGTGTGTACCCTACACCAATGCATAATATTTTTATATCAGGGTCGGTAAAAAGTTAATTGAACCCACGCTCCTTTAAAACATCCTTGATTATGATCTTTCTTTGCATAGAATACACATGCATCGATTTGATTTTGTAATTGTGTTAACATAATAATAAAAAGGGATACAGTTAATAATTTAAACATCATGCAGCGAAAATAGGCTGTATAAAGCGTAGAAAAAAATTGTTTTCGGAATAGCAAAAAAAATGAATTAATTCCTTTTTTGAAGGACGACAATTGAGTAAAATGGAAAATTATACGTTTGGTAAATTTTTATTTGGTAATTATATATAAAGTTAAATGTCAAAATATTTGTGCACATTAAAAAGGACGAAACTACGAATTATGTACTTCGAATAAAACTGTAATGTGAGAAATATTTACTGGGTGAGTTTAAGCAAAATAATAGTTTTTTATGACGCTATGTTATTACTTCTAGGGCGTATTTCCAAAGGAAAATTTTTATTTCCGTGAAGGTTGTCTTTACCTTTAACTTTATCCTAAAAATACAAATTTATCAATCAGTATGTATTATAGCCAAACTCTCGTCAAATTCCTTAATAAATTGTTTGTTGAAAATCGTTACATCCTGTGACTGGCACGAAACTCCTTTCCACCTCGTACAGAAATGGGGATATATCATTTGATTTCCAGATGATCTACACTAATTCTCGATGGTAGCCGAGGCCCAAGGCATTCCCTGTGGCAACCGCCACAGAAGAAAATTTCTAAGTAAATTTTTTGTTGAAAATCGTTACATACTGAGATTGGAACGAACCTCCTTCCTATCTCGTACAGAAATGGAGCTACATTATTTAGATTCCAGATGGCCTACACTGATTCTCGATGGTAGCCGAAGTCTCAGGCAATCCTTGTGACAACCTACAGAAAAGAAAATTTCTTAGTAAATTAAATCGTTACATACTAAGACTGACACGAACCTCATTTCCACCTCGTACAGAAATGGAGCTACATTATTTGATTTCCAGATGACCTACACTAATTCTCGATGGTAGCTAAAGTCCAAGATAGTCCCTGTGGCAACCGCCACATAAGAAAATTTTAGTAATTTTTTTGTTGAAAATCGTTACATACTGATTAGACTGTCACGAACCTTCATTCCATCTCGTACAGAAATGGGGCTACATTATTTGAATTTCAGATGATCTACACTAATTCTCAATGGTAGCCGAAGTCTCAGGCAATCCCTGTGACAACCGCCACAGAAGAAAATTTCTTAGTAAATTAAATCGTTACATACTAAGACTGACACGAACCTCCTTTCCACCTCGTACAGAAATGGGGCTACATTATTTGAATTTCAGATGACCTATGCTAATTCTCGATGGTAGCCGAAGTCTCAGGCAATCCCTGTGACAACCACCACAGAAGAAAATTTCTTACTAAATTAAATCGTTTCATACTAAGACTGACACGAACCTCCTTTCCACCTCGTACAGAAATGGAGCTACATTATTTGATTTCCAGATGACCTACACTAATTCTCGATGGTAGCCGAAGTCTCAGGCAATCCTTGTGGCAACCGCCAATGAAGAAAATTTCTTAGTCATTTTTTTGTTGAAAATTGTTACATACTGAGATTGAAACGAACCTTCTTTCCACCTCGTACAGAAATGGAGCTACATTATTTAGATTCGAGATGGCCTACACTAATTCTCAATGGTAGCCAAAATCTCAGGCAATCTCTGTGACAACCACCACAGAAGAAAATTTCTTAGCAAATTAAATCGTTACATACTGAGACTGACACGAACCTAATTTCCACCTCGTATAGAAATGGGGCTACATTATTTGATTTCCAGATGACCTACACTAATTCTCGATGGTAGCCGAAGTCTCAGGCAATCCTTGTGGCAACCGCCAATGAAGAAAATTTCTTAGTCATTTTTTTGTTGAAAATTGTTACATACAGAGATTGGAACAAACCTTCTTTCCACCTCGTACAGAAATGGAGCTACATTATTTAGATTCGAGATGGCCTACACTAATTCTCAATGGTAGCCGAAGTTTCAGGCAATCCTTGTGACAACCTCCAACAAAGAAAATCTCTTAGTTAATTAAATCGTTACATACTGAGACTGACACGAACCTTCATTCCACCTCGTACAGAAATAGAGCTACACTATTTGATTTCCAGATGGCCTACACTAATTCTCGATGGTAGCTGAAGTCCCAGACATTCCCTGTGGCAACCGCCACAGAAGAAAATGTCTTAGTAATTTTTTGTTGAAAATCGTTACATACTGATTAGACTGTCACGAACCTTCATTCCACCTCGTACAGAAATGGAGCTACATTATTTGAATTTCAGATGACCTACACTAATTCTCGATGGTAGCCGAAGTCTCAGGCAATCCTTGTGGCAATCGCCAATGAAGAAAATTTCTTAGTAATTTTTTTGTTGAAAATCGTTACATAATGAGACTGGTACGAACCTTTTTTCCACCTCGGCCTACACTAATTCTTGACAGTGGCCGAAGTCTCAGGCAATCACTGAGAAAACCGCCTCATGGGAAAATGTTTTGGTATTTTTACTCGTATTGCGAATACAGAATAGTTTTTTCAAATTGTCAGTAAATTTGGTTTTCTATTTTTTAGTGTTGGCTTGTAAAATTAAATTTTGTTGTTGTATGCTGATATTAAAAGAATTTGAGATAAGAATTAAAGGTAATGCAGGTTTTCTAAATTGTTCGTGCCAGCCCGAAATTATTACAGATTAAGCAAAGGCACATTTTTTCGGGATACTTTTCGGGCCAGTTTCACATCGGTCTTAATCGGTACGAGAATCTTCATGTTACTCACGAAGCAGGACTTCATCCTCCAAGAGTCACTGTTTGGTGTGGTTTATGGGCTGGTGGCATCATTGGGCCTTTTCTCCTTGAAAACGAACAGGAAAATGCCCTTAGAGTGAATGGGAACGTTCTCGCAACATATTAAATGGTTTTTTGTGGCCAAAATTGAATGAATTGCGTGTCAACGACTTTCGGTTTCAACAAGACGGAGCGATGTGCCACGCAAGTCTTGCAAAAATCCATTGTTGAGAGCTATAACCTGACCAATTAAAGCAATGAATACAACGGAAAAAGGAGAAAATACCCCAGGTGGTACACCAACTACCCAGGTACCACCCCCCCCCCCCCTTCTAACAAGGCTGGCTCAATGAAGAAGCTCAAAGCTGTCAAGATCACCAACTAGACAAACTAACTCAGCAAATCAGCTGAAAAATGAAAACGCTGAACTCTACCGGAAACTAAGTGAAGTAGAAACACTTATAACCCTACTAAGAAGCGAAGTTGACGTGTGGGTAACTGCAGCAGGGAAAGTTTCCAATTTCAAAATGAAACTTTGCATACCTTTAGTGCTTACGTGAAAAAAACTTTCAAATTTCGCCTGAAAGACGAAACAATTAAAACTGAATTTCTAGAAAAAACCAGAAATAATTTAAGCCTAATTTTAAAACTTTCTAAAGGCAACTAAATTTATGAAATTTGTGCTTATCATAGAAATATGATTTTCATTCATAAATGGAGGAAAAACAAACTAGCCCCTAAAAGATACTATATTTAACATACAAAACCAAGAGGCGAGATAGCGCTCACTAATATTTGTGTTGAACAACAAAATAAACAATAGAAAAAATCCATGTCATCAGCAATTCAGATAGCATATTCCTGTCAGGTATATTCATTGCCATCCTAAAAATAGAGTGGCTGAATTTGTGCTAATCCAGAATTGGACAACGACCGTTGAATGAACAATTATCTAACAAAAAGTGTTCTTGAAACCAATGAAGTTGGCACTTCTGATTGCTATCAAATATGTTCATTGTCATCCGAAAAATATAGTGGCTGAATTTGTGGTAATCCAGAATTGCCTCAATAGATGGCAATGAATATACCTGATAGGAATATGCAATCAGAAGTGCCAACTTCATTGGTTTCTAGAACATTTTTTGTTAGAAAATTGTTGAGTCAACGGTCGTTGTTCAATGGAATTAGGCCAATTCTGGATTAGCACAAGTTCAGCCACCATATTTTTCGGATGGCAATGAACATACCTGACAGGAATATGCTATCTGAATTACTTATGACTTGGATTTTAGAACATTTTATTTATATTGTTTATTTTGTTGTTCAACACAAATATTATTGAGCGCTGTACCTCTGTGTTTTGTTTGTTTAATGTAGTATCTTTAAGGGGCTAGTTTGTTTTCCTCGATTTATGAATGAAACTTTATGAAAATCATATTTCTACGATAAGCACAAATTTCATTAGTTAAGCTGCCTTTAGAAAGTTTTAAAATTAGGCTTAAATTATTTCTGGTTTTTTCTAGAAATTGGGTTTTATTTGTTTCCTCTTTCAGGCGAAATTTGAATTTGTTTCCCCGTTTTTTCGGCTCCTGGACTAGCACTAATTTTTCCCGTGAGCACTAATTAGCACAAATTGGACTTAATCGGTATGCAAAGTTTCATTTTGAAGTTCGACAGTTTCCCTGGAGCAGTTACTCACTCGAAGTTGACAAACTGAAACAGGAAAATGAGGAACTAAAAAAGCCCAAAGAAATGAAAATGGAGATTTATGAAAACCGTCTAACCAGTTATAACGAAGCAAGTACATACATACACCAGTTATAACACCGAGTTCCTTGCTGATGAAGAGGAACTTGCGACGATTCTCGCCTGAAGTTGGAGGACAATCACAAGCTAATGTAACTGGCATTACTAATACTAGTCCAGTACATCAGCAACAAAAACAACAGCAAGAAAATCAACAACAAAAGATTACACCGAAAGAAACGGCTCCTCTGCTAATTAATGTATTTGGCATAACAGAATTTGCTAATATACAAACTATAATGAAATCAGTGACCACTAAGGAGTACAGAATAGTGTCACTAAACAATAACGTGTGGAAAATTAATACATCAGATTCTGATACATATAGAGCACTAGCCACTAAGCTCAATGAGGAAGGTAGAGAATGGTTCACATACGAAGATAAAAACAACAGTGCAATTAAGGTTCTGGTCAGAGGCCTTCATTTAACGTGTAAGAAGGAGAATATAATGGAGGACCTAAAGGTAAAAGATCTGCAAATAGAAGATGCAGTAAATATCTTAAAACGAGAGAGAGAGGTGAGACAATTAAGTAAAAAAAGAGGGTGAGAGCTTTATGTCTACTTTTAATAAAAAGGAGAAAGTTGGTAAAAAATTTAACATCAAAACAATTCTAAATATCAGGGTTAAAATAGAACCCCTCAATGCAAAAATGCCAAGGTTTTAACCACACGCAAAAATATTGCGGTTGAGAGCCTAGTTGCGTAAAATTTGCTGGAAAACAAACGCAAAAGAGTGTAAGAAAAGTCGAAACAACCCTGCAAAATGCATAAACTGTAAATAGCATCATCCTGCGGTTAACAGAGGATGTGAGATAGCCAAAGAACTCCAAAGGCTAAGAAACAAAAAGTATCAGTTTCCCCAAAACTGTAAGGTTACCAGAGAGAAATCAAGTAAAACCCAAGCGGAGCCAAATCGACCAGTTATATGCACAGGGCGGAAAGTTATAGGCACAGGGATGACCCTCTTGAAAGGATATGTAGACGCATAGAAGCTATAAATGCTAGAAAAGCAAGAAACCGCGAACTGGGTAACAGCCCTCTTATATTAAAATGAGCAAAACATTAAGAATTATCACCTGGAACGTGAACGGACTAGCGAACCTTGTTCCAGAGTTAGAAATTTTTCTAAATTTATAAAAAATAGATATACGAGTATGTCTTATATCGGAAAACCATTTGACAGACATATTATTTATTAAAATACGTGATGATGAGTGTTATCATGATGTTCATCCAGGAGGAAAAGCGAGAGGAGGATCATAGTAGTGAAAAAGAATGGCAAACACTATGAAGAACCTGGTATCGAAGAAGAAAGTATGCAAGTTAAACCATACAGTATTTCCTCTATCTTCTGCCCTCCACGCTATAATCTAACCAAAGAAGATTATAACAGACTCTTAAGATCACGAGGAACCAATTTTGTTATTGGTAGTGACTTTAATGCAAAAAAACCTATTGAGGATCAAGACTTACAACCCGTAAAGGAAAAGAGCTTTCGAAGCAGGTTAGGTAAACAACCACGAGTTCCATTCTAGAGGCAAGCCAACATATTGGCCTGCTGATATAAATAAAATACCAGATCTCATTGGTTTATATGTAACGAAAGAGATTTTCGAGGACTACATGTGTCTCGAAAATAGCGGGGGATATATTCTAACCATTCACCTGTTACCATGACACTCAGCACAATGATAATTAATAATGATAATTAATAAGGATAACTTCCCTAACCAACAAATAATAAAACTGACTGGAACCTATTCCAAGAAATAATTGAAAAGCACATAAACCTTCAAGTGCCAATTAAAATATCGGTACAATTGGAAGACGAATTGGAGTTACTTAACAGTACTGTTCAACAAGCAGCATGGGAAAGTTATCTTACTAATCATACCGAATCCCGTAGGAATGAAAATTATCCTCTTGAAGTAAATTAATTAGTTAGAAAGAAACGGAAGAAACGAAAGACCTGGCAAAGGACACGCGCCCCGGAAAACAAAAAATCCTCAATTATCTGTGCAATAAACTGAAACAACTTATAAAAGAAATTAAGAACGAAACTGTTAACAAGTACTTACGTGGTCTCACTGAACAAAAGACACTGATTACTCTCTTTGGAGAGCAACAAAGGGATTAAAAAGTTTCAAAATGCATGTGCCGCCTATTAAAAATGAGGAAGGGACCAGGGCCAAAATCGACAAGCAAAACGCTACTGTATTTGCGGCTCACTTGGAAGAAACCTTTCTACCGTTACCTAGATAAACTGCAGATGAAAACCCAACAATAATTAGCAAACTTGACAGAATTGAGCTCCAGGTTATGATTTAATTTCTGGCCAAGTCATACAAGCCATTCCCGAGAAGGGATTACGAAAATTGGTTCAAATAATCAATGCTGCCTTCAGACTAAAATATGTCCCACGACAATGGAAGGTTGCTGATGTAATTATGATTCCTATACCAGGCAAACCAGCAAACGGCAAAAAGTCGTACAGGCCGATTTCACTACTTACTGTCATTTCAAAATTATTTGAAAAATTACTGCTCACGAGGCTCAAGCCAATAATAGAAGAACGAAATTTGATTCCATCACACCAATTTGGATTTAAGGAAAATCACTCTACGATAGAACAAGTTTACAGAATAACGGACATAATAGGAGACTCACTTGACAAAAATTAAATATGCTCCAGTATCTTCTTAGGTGTAGCACAACCTTTCGACAATTTTTAGCACCAAGGACTTGAATTTAAATTGCATCGAGATCTACCTAATCAGTTCTATCAAATTCTTAAATCTTACATTGCAGATCGGCATGTCCGTGTAAAATATAACGGAAAATATTCTGAACTAAAGAGAATAACAGCAGGCATACCACAACGTAGCGCACTAGGTCCTCTATTGTATATCCTGTACACCAGAGATATGCCAAATACAGAAGGTGCTCCCATAGCAACATTTGCAGACGATATAGCTATTCTGGTAACTGGAAAGAGTATATCAGAAGCAACGACAAAACTTCAACAAGCAACCAACTAAGTGAGTAGCTGGACAAAGAAATGGTGCATTAGCCTAAACGAAGTAAAATCGGTTCACGTAAACTTCACGAACCAAAAAGATACCTGGATTCCAGTGAAACTTAGTTCAAGGCGGATTCCAAATGCAAATACAGCCAAATACCCTGGCATGACTCTCGATTGCAAGGTGGAAATTCTGAGCTTACACTACACAATAAAATGTTATTAATCGGCAAATAACCAGTATGTATCTATCTAATGTATTCAACTTTGGGGTTGTACCAAAAAGACAAATACACAAATGATACAATGTTTTCAAAACAAAGTGCTGCGTGGCATTGTCAACACACCATAGTACATCAGAAATGATAACCTACATAGGGACTTAAACATGGAATATGTCAGTGATGAAATAAAAAAACATGGGAAGAAACACATTCAGCGAATATCTCGGCACCAAAATGCAGACATATGAAGTTTGTTAGACCCAAGAAGTCTTCAAAGGCCCAACCCTTTAGAACTGGGCAGTTGTATTTAATTAGGACAGAGAAATATAATAAACTATGTATACCCAAACGGGAGTAACCACTGGGGTACTGCCCGTTAAATCTGAATCTTTATTTAAGAAAAATAAATTACTAAATGATTTGTAAATGCCGTTGCTTTGATACTCGTGACTATTACTGATGCAATTATAACAAAAATTATGTAACTACTGCATACTTCAAGTGGAAAGCGTCTGGGAATAATGTTCATATTGGTCCCCAAAAAAGGCAACTAGACGCTACGAACACCACTAAATGAAGCTACTCAAACAACATCAGATCATTTCCTTTTAAATTTAGAAACCATAATTTAAGGCTGTTTACATCTACTATACCATGATAAGGTTAATAGCTTCTGTACGAAGTGCCTATCGTCAGACGGTGCAAATTCAAGGGGTGACAAAAAATTGCTCAGGAAAAGAAACTGCTGATGGAGGTAATGAATCTACACTTGTTCCGAACGATAAAGGAAGAGGTCTAATAGGATAGCTACATTTGGTATCGGGAAACGAAACACGGTACAGACAAATCCTTCGTAACACTATTGAAAATATCAGCTTACTAGCTCAACAAGAAAACACAAGAGACTGTTTTACAAACGCCAGAAATATCACTACAAACTTCTACCCAAGGACCATCAGTGCCATCAAAGACGGAAGTGGAGTGCAGAGAACCAACGTGACTGATATTCTCTCAGTATTGTACACCTACTTCCAAAATCTGCTAAATCGAACAGACGAAGTGGCCCTATAAGAGCAATTGCTCCGCTAGGTGAGGAGGACTAAATCGAATATCAAACAGTAGAAAAAGTAGAAGCAGCTATGAGTAGATAGAAATATGGGAAGGCATTCGGTCTCGACGGCATCCCCGGAAAGCTAATTAAACATAGAGACACAATTGGATATAAAGACTTTTATCAGGCATAAGACAGTCGCGATTAAAAGATCCTCTAGGCCGCGCTCTGTGTAAACTAACAACGTCCGGGACTATATGTAGAATCGTAGTCGAAGGAACTGTATCAGACTTCTTTGAAATACCATTTTGTGTTCGGCAGAGTGATGCACTTGCGCCTGTGCCGTTCAATTTGGCGCTCGAGTACGTATATGTAGGTAAAAGCAACGACAGCAAGATTTGGTTGAAAGTGAACAGATACAAAATTTTAGTCAACTTCAAAGGCATCTTCTCTATGGAAAATATCGTGGTCTGTGACCAGAATTTGGATAACGTAGAAGACTTCAAATACCGCGGGTCAATAAAAACATCTTAAACTAATATGCAGACAGACATAGAAGCTTGAATTACTGCAGGACATTGAGTTTTCTACGCCAAATCAAGATTATTGCGATCTAAACAGTTGCCGCAATCCTTGTGAAAGGAAGGTCATTCGTCCTATCTTTGGTACAATGTTGAAGAAATCCACATTCCATGGGATGTGATACCTAGAGAGAGAGAATAAATTAATTGTGTCGTACTTCTAACCGGTATAGGTGCTATACCGAAAAACTATGATAAATTAAAATCAGTCTGTCCAATCTAAAATATAAATAAAAGTGTTCCTGTTTATCTGGTAGTTCGGAAAACCAAGTTAACAAGTTTTAAATAGAGCATGATCCACTCCACCGAACAACAGTTCATAGTTTCGGAAATTTTGAGGTTATAATCCTTAGAATTGAGTTTTGTTAAATTGTTACCGCAACAAAACATTACGCCTACTCCAAGTATTCTTGATCTTTTACCCCTGTTTGAATTACATCCCGGATATTAGAAAGCCCGTTGATCCCCGTAGTTTTGAAGAAAATTTAAAGATTAGATCGAAAAGTGGAAAACTAAACATTTTTTAACCTTTTATGAATATATTGGGGATTTTTTTTTTTTTTTTTTTATTTTAATCCATGCCATCTTTTCTGGGGCCGAAGCACTCCCTGCTCTTTCGCGGTTGATTTTCCCGTCTTACTTTACGCATTTCCTGCCAAATCGAAGACGTACGGCTATAGGACCGATTTAAGTTGCCATCTGCGCATTGCATAGCTCCATGCCAGCCTATTGTACTGGACAAGGAAGATGGGTTGGCCCATGAGTTTTGCACGCCCATAGGGGGTCGTAGTTGTGTTCCTTTTAATCACAGATCGTAATCTGTTGATAAAAATTTCCTTTTGCATCCTGCCCTTATCGGGATTCGAACCAGGTACCTCCCGATCCAAACGCCGAAGCTTTAACCACTGTGCCATTTGGTCGGTCGCGCTCAAAGGGAAATTATCTATCCTAAATTCCGCTAATACCTGTATGATCGCTGTATACCATTCAAATTAAAAATAAATCCATCCATAAAACAAATTTCAGGTCGTTAACCTGAAAAACTGACATTTATTTTGACATGACGTTATAAACAAGAATTCATCTGGCTGCGTTTTCTATTTTTATTGTAAGATTTACTTTGGTTTGGTTTTCGGGTTGTACAACACAAAGGGCTTTTCAAGTTTACCATTGAAATGGGCAGCCGCTCCCGAGATCGGCGCCCGATAAATAGGTAGAGCAAAATATTTTTATATCGAATTTTAACTAAAAAGTTGAATGAAAAATATTATTGTAGCTTGGAGTTAAATAAATTAATTATCGCAACTAAATTTCCGGGTTTCACACATAGATGGTGCTAGCGACACATCTAGTTGTCATTTATGTCAGTTGTATTTTGCTCATAGCGTAGACAGTTAACGATAACCAGTTGTAATACCAGCACATAAAAATGTCGAGTTTTGTACCCAATAAACTGTATTTGCGGGAAGCTCGGTTTTACTGCTTCAACTTGAAAATAAATGCAGCTGAAGCACATCATTTTCTTGAGAGGACCTACGGCGAACATGCCCCATCGAAAACTACTTGTGTAGATTGGTTTAAACGCTTCAGCAGTGGCGATTTCAACATTGAGGACAAGAAGCGCTCCGGAAGACCACATCATTTGAAGACACCGAGCGACACCGACACCATAACGCTTGCATTATTGGATGAAGATGATATGCCAACTCAACAAGATCAACAAGCGGAGGCATTAATCACGACTCGCCAAGGTATTTCCGCTCGTTTATATGATATGGGGGAAATTCAAAAGGAGGGAAATTGGGTGCCGCATGAGTTGACTGAGAGACAGATGGAAAATTTAAGAGCCGCGATGCTTACTGCATCATGTTACGGAAGATAAGAAGTGGGTCGTTTTTAACAATCCCAAATGCAAAAAGTCGTGGCTATATCATTCAGAACCATGCGAGACACGAACGAATGATATTGTAGCACGACAACGCTCCATGCCATCACAGACCTGGCCCCTTCGGATTATCGCTTGTCCGGTCGATGAGATGTAGAATTAGTCGTGAAGATGTTTTAAATAATACTCTGACAAAATTCCGGATTATGACCAATTACTACACAAATTTCTTAAGCGAACGTTATGATATTTGTTAAATGAATAATAGCTGTGTTTCTTTCAAATCAAAATTTGTGATCTAAAACTAAATTTGGCTTAGGTTCTCCATAAAAAATTTGAACCGATCCGGATCAATGGGTGTCATGAAACATTGCTAATGACTGAGGTAATGACCGGAGACTAATTACTAGAGGCTAATAGCGAGCGGGTAAATGGTGTGTTTGTTATGACCAGAAGGAGGGAGGTATAGTTGCCCCTGGGGTACATTTCTAAACTCATATCATTGTTGGGTGGCTATGGTTGAGTGAATTCTGGAATAACTTTTATAAAATTCCGCAATTTCACCAAGCTTTGACTATTGTTCATTTTTAGGATAAATTTTAAATTGTCGATTAATGAGTGTCAATAAATATAAATTAAAAATGTATTATTACTAAGATGACATTTTGCTAGTTAATCACTTTTACAACAATAAACCAATTCTTCACCGTTGGAATTTTGTCAGTTGAAAAAATTCCAAATATCACGTCCAAACACACACACGTCACATTAGATTTCCGTTTCATTTAACATATCCAAGTAGTTTTCTCAATCCTAGCCACGGATGGCTTAAGGCACAATTAGTTGCAAAATATTGCAAATAATTTGGCACCTTAATATTAGTAGTAGATTGATTTAAAGATTTTGATCATCAGTATTACAAGCCATAATGCAAAACCATGTATGCTTACGTAAATATTGACATCATTATCAATTCATGGATTATAAAGACCATTAGACAACAAAGTTGTCGTATAAATTGTGCCCCGAAAAAAAGGATACACCTTGATTAATAATTAAAACATCAAATACAAATATAGCTTTTCACGGGGACACTGTACACAACATTTCATTTCTGCTATAAAAATTAATTCATAATTTATCCTCATAATTATGACCATTTCAAAATAATTAATTATTACATTGAAACGAAAATAAAAAAGGACATCGGCAGTAAAAACTAAGGGCTATCTACTCCTTGCTAAAAAAAAATGTTTAATTAAGAGTTAAAAATGTATGTTGTATACATCATTAGGATGTACAGCACAGAAGGTAGAATTATGGTGAAAATATTTTAATGGGAATATAGCTCGATTACACATCAACCTTTTACCTTATTAAATATTCAAATTCAACAACATGGATAATATGTACACAACTTCCCCTTTGCTTTCCTGTGGGTAGATGAAAATGTTTAATGTATTTCCTAAACCTGGTTTGCATGAAATAAATGCAAAAGATGCTGCGAAATTGAATTGAACATTTTCAGCCTGACAGAAAATGTGCAATGCTTGAAAAGGTGATACCAACTATTGCTTGTGCAGGGTTGGTCAAAAACTGAGCAATAATAAATTAATTATAACTAAATAGTGGTTGGAAATTTAGAAAAATGTTTTGTTCAGTTTACAACTTTTATAATAGTCCTTGGAGCACCGAGCGTCGTTCGTCCAAACATTTCAAAATTGGAACCAAAATTTAAATTTTAATTTTAATTTTAATCATTAATCTGAGTTCTGTATCCTTCGATTAAGATGACATAGTTATATTAAACCAGAGCACCTCTACACCAATGTCTCAAATTCATGATCCATTGCAGTTTATTGCAATTTCCTGACGTTTAGAAATATCCTCTTTCAAATTGTTTATCTAAATCGTTCTAGCTGATTGTTTTTAAAGGAACCCGGATACAGGATTTGAGAAACCCCTTAACAATTTTTCCAGAAGTTGGAACTCATCACAAACGATTATCTACACACTAAAGCCCGTCTTACCAATTATTACAAAAATCGATCGAGCACGAAAAAAATTTAGAAAGGGTCCCAGGCCCCACCGAAGATCCCTCAAAACGGTTTTTCCAAAAATTAACATCCATCGAAATCTACTCCTGGTATTTGATTCCTTGGCATTTCCTTCACCAATTTTTATTAAAATCCTTGCTAACCAAAAAATAAATAAATAAACAAACCCGGGCCGCACTAGACGACATAGAAATCGTTTGCGCAGTGCAACATCAAGCAACACAGTGGAATATGACACAACGTAACGCAACATTGTGCAACATAATGCAACATCATAGTTAATGGTGTAACACGTGGAAACATTACGCAAGATGGTGCAACATGACGGAGGACTTCTAAATGAATTATCGAGAAATCAAAATTTCGTGTAATGGTTTCCTTGAATTCAAAAACCCTGTCTCGCCCAATATTTTTGAAAATATTAAAAGGCTTCAGCCAATATGCCGCAACATAACACAACATCCCCCAACAAGATGCAACATCAAACAACATGGCGCGACAACACGCAACATGGTGCAATATGACCAAAGCAACATGGTGCAATAACATACTGCATGGTGCAAACATGAAGCAAGATGGTGCAACTTGACGCAACATGACGGCCTATCGGAGGAATCCTTAACAAATTATCCAGTTATCGTCCGGTAACTCCTAGTAATCGTTTCCTGCACTCTAAAACCCTGTTTTGCTAAATTTTATCAAAATCATCAAAACCAAATAAAATGTTTAAACATAGCTCGAAGCCCCGGCGCTCGCCACATGACGCTAAATGAATTTTCCCGAATTCAAGACCGCCCCTCCAGTCGGTTTTGGTACTCGGAAACGCTTCTCCGGCATTTATTATAAAAATCATCAAGCCGAAAAAATTTAAGAAGGGATCTGGGCTCTACCGGACGTCTGAACGGGTTTTCCCGAAATTACCACTTATCACAATTAATTCCCGACACTATCCGAAAAAAACATCTCAATCGAAGGCTAAATTTTGCTTTTAAGGTGATTTCTAGTCTCTTTTCCTCGATTCCACTTTTTGCTATGGAGTCTATTCTTTACCTTCCTCAGCTGCAGCCCGATATTCTACGGCTCACCGTGTTCTGTGGCTTATTATTCTGGTGAGGCATCGACAAATTCTTTAAAGTACAATTCTTTAATACCCAATGTTAATATTATTAACGATAGGCGTATTCCATAATTTACCTTATCTAATACAATTTCCAAGAAAATTGTGGATATGCCAGGGATGACATCTCCAATTCGCAGGTTTTGAAATATATCGTCCTGCGCTAGATCTTAGATCATCATTGAGCTTGGACATGTAGGATTGTAAACATTTCATCTATTTTCTCTGTCGATTTAACTGTAACATTGTAAGAAACGAGATCAATGGACTTCTAGCTGATTCTCAGGTAACACTAACCAGTGCAGAACTTTCGATTCCATTATCTTTTAAAAGTAGTAGCGCCACAATAACAACTTACTTTATCACTGCAACTTCGACGTCTTTGATCACCGAAACATTCGTACAAAAACTAGGATTAGAACGTAGAAATGGACGATTCAGCATGCAAGGTTTGGCTAAGCAAAAGTTTGTTACTTCCAAAGGAATAGTAGAACTAATACTATCACCACATTTCCAGTCAGACTATACATCCGACGTTTCAGCATATGTAGTTCCGTATATTACCACGATTAATATAGCGCGAAAGTCTGAGTTATCCAGACACCGAGATGTGTCATCCCTGCTGTTAGCTGATACAAGTTTAAAATCAGCATCCAAAATTAATTTATTGCTTGGGACCGATAAGTTTTTCGACCTCCTTAAACCAGAACAAATAAAGGACTCCAACAACGTAATTTACGCACACAGTACCCATCTTGGCTGGGTATTAACTGGAAATGTTCCACGCCCCGACGAAAATCGTCATTGCAACACAATTTCCTTCGATCATGCCAGTCTTGATAGAACCTTAAAGCGATTCTGGGAAACCGAAGAAGTATTCAGATCGGCACCATTGCTACCCAAAAACCAGTTATGCGAAGATCTCTTTAAAAGAACAACCACGAAATTACCGGACAATCATTATAAGGTGAAATTACCATTTAAAGAAGAGCGAAACCAGTTAAACGGATCCTTAGACATCTCCATTAAAAGATTGCATGGTATGGAGAGGAAGTTTCGAACGAATTCCAAATTTCACGAGCGATATGTAGAATTTATGGAAGAGTACAATTGATTCAATCATATGGTAGAAGTTCCTCCACCAACCGATTCCCGCGACTATTTGTATCTGCCCCATCATGGAATATTAAAAGAAACATCCACCACAACCAAACTACGTGTCGTGTTCGACGCTTCTGCCGAAACAAACTCCGGTTATTCATTGAATGACAATCTCTTGATATTTTAATCCGTTTCCAAACTCATAAAATTGTGTTCACGGCAGCTGCAGAAAAGATGTATCGGCAAATATGGATACACTCCAGTGATCTTCGTTATCAACGTATTGTTTGGCGCACAACACCAGAGGAGGCAGTAAAGCACTATGAATTACGAACATTGACATATGGTATATCTTCCGCACCTTATCTTGCCACAAGAGTTATCCACCAAATAGCGTCAGAACATTCGATGACACATCCAGAAGCATCCCAATCATTATTGAACGAATGTATATCGATGATCTGTTGACCGGAGCTCACTCGCTCACTCAGTACCAGAAGCAGTGAGATTGGCACAACAAATTACAAATATCATGGTCCATTCCGGGTTCAATCTACGAAAATGGTTTTCCAATTCTCCGGAGTTTTTAGACGAGTTAAAGGAACCTACACCAAGTGAATCTGTTCCAAAACCACTTTCCGAATATCCTGATGAAGTAAAAGTATTGGGTATGCAGTGGCAGCCAGCTGCGGATCATTTTTCTTACCATATCACTCTAACAGAGGAAATTCCAGATTCAAAACGGGCGATATTATTCGTAGCTAGTCGGATCTTTGATCCACTGGGGCTGTTGGCGCCTTTTATAATTAAAATTAAATGTTTTTTCCAAGCATTATGGCTGTTAGATCTCGGATGGGATGATAAACTACCAGTTACAAGGCAAAAACAATGATAACAAATTCGAGTGGAGATAGCAGACGTAGCAACTCTTGCAATACCTATAGATGGTTGTTTATGACCGCTTCCGTATACTTACGAACGCTTTCTAACGGAAACAATATCACAACCTTGATCGTGGCTAAAACAAAGGTGGCTCCCATTAAAAATGTATCACTACAACGTCTGGAATTAAATGGGGCCTTGCTGCTACCTAGACTGATTCGACACGTCCAACAGCTTTTAAACATTCCCGAGAGCCAAGTATTTGGATGGACAGATTCCACAATCGTGTTGGACTGGCTTTCGGAACCTCCTCGTAGATGGAAGACATATGTGGCTAACCGTACCAGTGAAATTTTAGAAGTCCTTCCGAGAAGCAAATGGCGCCACATCACTTCAAAATTAAATCCTGCCGATTGTGCCACGAGAGGATTAAGTCCTAATGAACTAAAATCTCATTTGTTGTGGTGGAATGGATCAGAATTTTTGGAAACAGAAGCAGAAGCCTGGCTAGTTTTCCGGAAACCAACTTGTTCAGGTGATTTAGAGCATCGAGAGAAATGTAAAGTTATGATCGCAATACGGCCGGATAAATCAAACCCGATCATAGAGGAAATTATCAAAAGGTATTCCAGTTATGATAAGATTATTAATATCGTAAGCCTACTTCGACGATTCATTTTAATATATTGATTGTATCCCCAAGAAGTACGATTGAATCATTAAATCCATTTTAGGAGAATAAAGGACTTTTGCGAGTAGGTGGTAGAATTGAAAAGGCCATTGCACCCTATGATACTTTGCATCCCATAATTTTACCAGCAAAATCTGATATAACAATGAGAATTGTGTTGAGGTATCATCGAATCTATTTACATTGTGGTGCATCATTATAATACTCGACATTATTCGAAGAAAATTCTGGATTGTTCATGGCCGAAATACCATAAAATCAGTCATCCGTAAGTGCGTGCAGTGCATCAAACAAAACCCACTAACAAAGGACCAATTGATGGGCAGCTTACCGAAAGAAAGAGTGGAACTATTACGTCCCTTCTTAAAAATTGGGTTGGATTTTGCCGGTCCCATCAAAACATACTTAAAACGCGGACGAGGACAGAAAGCACAAAAGTCATACATATGCTTAATTATTTGCTTAAGTATTAAAGCTGTACACTTGGAGCTCGTCGAAAACATGACAACCGACTCTTTCATGGGCACACTCCATCGATTTTTCTCACGCAGAGGGATTAGCACCGATATCTTCTCAGACAATGGATCTAACTTTCGTAGAGCATGCACTAAATTGAAGGAATTAATACATAGTTTTCTTAAAAATAATATTAATCTAATTTCCAATTCTATTTTAAAGAAATATCAGGTTATATGGCATTTGGAGGATATCACCGAACTACCTTACAACCGGTTGTCACACTGGAGCGCGATTCAAAAAATGACCCAACTATTTTGGAAACGTTGGCATTTAGAATACCTTACATCATTGCAAGCGCGCACTAAATGGAATTCGCCAAAGGATAATTTGCAAATTGGTGATATAGTTCTCGTTAAAGAAAAAAATGCATTAATCATTCAGTGGAAGATGGGCAAGGTATCACAAGTATTCCGGGGAATTGATGGACGAGTGCGAGATGCTCAAATTCGTACTAGTCAAGGGAACATTCGCAAACCAATCACGAAGTTGTGTCGTCTACCAGTAAAATAACGAATTTTTGGCCCAATACATAAGGAACCACAACAACTTTTTTAAAGATTTACCATTTTTTTAAATTGTAACATAATTGCAAGTTTGTATCTTAATATTTTCTATCACGATAGTTTCATTGTATCACGACACTTGCATTAGTGTTGCCAGCTTTTAAATCCGTAATTTTTTGGGCTAAAATTTTGGGCCAACTTCATATAGGTGACCTGTAAAGGGTGTCATATATTTCTAGAAAGAAATATTTAAAGTCGCATGTCGTTTATTTTTATTAATGTCATTTTGAATGAAACAGGGAACGGTTTTCCTTGGAGCCTTAAATGGTAATCTGAGATAATTATAAGAAGACAAACAGGATTGCGTATTTCATTTAATTTTCCTCGCAAAAAAAAAAGAATTAAGATGCAAAAATAAAAAACAACGTAAATATGCTTTTAAACAAACAAAAACATTGATGAAGATAAAGAAATAAGAATTTAACAAAAAACAAAAAAAGCTTCCACTTTATTCTCATATATAAACTTAAAACGATACATCAGAACCATAAACAACAACAAAAGCCGGTAAAAGTTTTTTTTTTCATTTTGTTTTCCTTCTGAGAATCACAAATATATAAAAACTAAGAAGGAAAAGCAGAAGACGCTAAGAAGAAAATTTTTAAGAAAAGTGGAAGAAAAAATAATGTTATGTGTACACAAAAAGCACAAAAATATAAGAACACACATATAAGAAGTAAAATTCTAATCTAATTTTATTAAAAACAAAAAGATAAAAAAAAACGAAACTTTAATACATAAAATAAAGAAATAAAAAGAAAAGATGAGCGTCGAAATAAATGTCCTTTTAGTTAACTTTACTTTTTGTTTTTCCTTTTTTTTCTTGATGCTGCTGCTTTAGAGATACTTTCGTAATAATTTTTTTTTTCTAAGATAAAAAAAGCACAAGAGATGCGAGTTAAAATCATATAAAATTAAAAGAAATTTTTTTTTTTTACTTCTTACAACAACTTTTTATTTTTCTCGTGTACGCTTTCTGTTTTGACTCTTTGTATTTCTGTGAGTGGATGTGTGTATGTTAGGAGATGTTTTCCTTTCGTTTAATAATGGAAAACCTATTATCTAGAAAATGTTATAATGTTTATCTAATTAACGTTTTTAATAAGATTCCACGTGAATTCTGTGCTACAAAACTCGGCATTCTCATTCAACCGTGAAGAATTATTTATGTTACCATTTTCTCAAGTCGAATCTTCACATAACACTTAACAATTGCATGGTATTAATGTTAGTCTAGCGTCGTGCATCATTAGGAAGCAATACACCCGTAATTATAGAAAATTGACATATTCAAACAATACGTCGAAATATCAACTGGTGCATGATGGTGCACCATTCGCCTAATAAAAATCGTATTATTAAAAGTGTCAAGTTACAACAACACAAAAAAAACAAAATCCTAAACGTTTTCCTTTTAATTTTCATTTTATATGCCATACATCTTTAACCCTCGATTTAATTTTCTATCAATAACAATTATTTTATGATTATTTGGATGACATATGGCCCCAGATGTTCGACAAGTATACTGTGTAGCAAAATTGTTTGTTTTGTGTTGTTGTAAATTAAACATTATTGTACTAAATTTGACACTTTGGTCGATAATGTTTCGGTCTTATTGGTGTTAATCAGTGTTGTGCCGTATTGTCTACACCGCGTAGTTGATTAAAATTCTACATGTGTAAAGAATATATGTAGACAATTAAAAAATAACGTCGACAATGTCGAGAATGTAGACAATGTCGAAAATTATTGTTTCTGTTAGAAATCAGACAAATTCTATGATTTCTTTGTTAATAGAACTATTTCGGTTCCATGAAGATTCATTCTACTTCACATTTAAACCCAAGTTATTATATATGGCAATGGCGTACTCCTATTTATACATAGGAGAACTTAAAACGGTATGATAAGATAAAATAAATAATATTTTGCACATACTTTATGTGCTTAGTACAATTTTAGAAATATTCGGAAAAAAAAATTAAAGACCGAACTGTCGACACTAAACCATTTCTTACAATGAAGCACAAGGTGAAACGACTGATAACACAACAGCCAATATTGCTCCATACCAAGTACAGATGGAATCGAATAATTTACCATAGTTTTGGCATGGCAATCCCAGGCTGTGGTTTAAACAAGCAGAGTTGAAAATAGCGTCTGCACGCATCACGTCAGACGAACGGCAATTCAGTCACATTGTCAAACACCTAAGTGAGTCACAATCTCTGGAAGTCTGGAGTCAGATTGGATTTTGAACCCATCGCTAGAAAACAAATATAGCACGTTAAAAGATGCCCTCATCAAGCGCTCGGAGGAATCCGAAATGAGACGTATATTCAATCGTGTAATACTACGCTGTCGAAATGGGAAATCAATCGCCCTCAAGTTTTCATCGGCAATTAAGTAGAATGGCAGACGACTCAAGCGCACTGTCATCTGACTTAATAAAAAATTATGGGTATCAAGGTTACCGCCCACAATTGGTGCAATACTGGTCGGCATGGAAGGTGCAAATATTGCTAAGTTATATGAAACAGCAGATAGGATTTGGGGAATGAATATTCCATTCACAAATCCATTTTGTCAACCAGTATCTCATTCACATATTTCCGAAACAAATACTGCAATAGACTTTAAAAACACACTTCAAAATGTCAATAACACGCAAAATGGTCAGTTTGATTTACACGAATTATGTAAATCAATAAATGAGCTGAAAACTCGGTTCGAACGATTCGAGAATCGGGCGAATCAAGAAAGATCTAGATCTCGTAATAGAAATCATTCACGATCAAGTTCTAGATCTCGCTCGGTGAATCATCCTATGTCTTGGTTTCACTATAAATTTGGCAACATGGCTAGAAAGTGAGGTAAATCTAATTGTACCTTCAAGACGGGTGACAATCAAAAAAACTAATTTCCTCCACCATCGTTACGGCAGATGCTGGAGTAACCGCAGTTCACCGTTTATTCATTAAGTGCAAAAATAATAATTTAACTTTCTTGACCGACACAGGCGTTCTCATTCAAAAATCTTATTGAAGACCAACATCTTCATTTAACCGCAGCAAATGGATCACGCACCAAAACGTATGGATCAAAACTTCTGTTATTAAACTTGGGACTTCACCGAGAATTTCGACACCCATTCATTGTGGCAACAGGAAATAAGCCCATCTTTGGTGTTGATTTCTTGGTAAACTTTGGTTTAACAGTCGACTTAAAGAATAAGCGCTTGGTCGATCCAGCAACAACCGCATAACTACCACAGGAACAATCTCTACAGTAAGCTCGCCATCACCACGAATTTATAATATCGAGGGTTTATATGGATCATTGCTTAAGGAATTTCCTGAACTTTCTCAAGAACCAATATACGGCTTACCCGTGAAGCATAATGTAGTTCACAGAGTTGTGACAGAAAGCCAACTTCCATTTTGCAAGCCACGTCGTCTTGATCCAACGAAATTTTCAGTAGCTAAGGATACTTTCCAACATATGCAAAACTTAGGTCTGTGCAAACAATCATCATTGTCAACCTGTTCTCCACTTCATTTGGTACCTAAAAAAGCTACTATACCAGATAGGTAGCCGCTACCTCACATCCATGATTTTTCAAGACATTTGGATGGATGTAAAAAAATTTCTAAAATTGATCTTTGCCCGGCTTATCATCGAATTCCAGTAGCAAAAGAAGATCAATCCAAACTGTGATAAGAAACGCAGATCACACATTTCAACGTTTCATTGATGAAGTAACTATGGATTTAGATTTTCTTTTTGCTTATGTTGTGCACCGAAGAACATGTCGAACACTTACGCATCCTTTTCAAGCGATTATGTGATTATGGTATCAATATTCGCTCGGCTAAATGTGAGTTCGGTGTGATGAATCTAAATTTCTTAATTCACGAGATTACCAGCAATGGAATTAAACCATCGAGTGACAGAATCATTGCGATTAAAGAATTTCCGCATCCAACCACAATCCGTCAAATTCAACGTATTGTGGGTATGGTTAATTATTATCATAGATTCTTACCACTTCTTACCACCAACAAATTATATTAAAATGAACTCTTTGACTAGGTAAAAAAGCTATCTTCTCTTGGCCTTCAGATTGCCAAATAGCTCTCGAGATAATAAAAAATTCACTCGCTAACTGCAAGTTATTAGCACATCCAAAAGAAAACACCGTATAATGCATTAGGACTGATGCTTCTAATACAACCTTTAACATTTTTTAACATTCAAAAATATTCCACTTTTGATATAGAATTATTAACGATCTTCGTCGGAATAAAAAAAATTAGACATTTTCTCGAAGGACATGAAGTAAGGATTTATACTGATCATAAACCATTAGTGACTGCAATTAATTCAAAAACGGAACGAAGTCCGAGACAAACTCGTCATTTGGAATGTATTGCCCAGTTCACAACGGATATTCGTCACGTGAGTGGCTCAGAAAATGTAGTAGCTGACACCCACTCGCGACCTGATGATATCTCAGTTTTAACTTTCATTAGTTTTGACATCGAGACAATCACAGGAACAAGAACCAGAACTAAAAGGATACTTAGGCGGATCGCAAACGCTCAATAAAAGATTGAAACTCAAGCAAGTCTTACCGGATAATAATTCGAGATTAATATGGTGTGAAACTTCAACTACTTCAACTCGACCTTATATCCCAGAACCAATAACACGTCACATTTTTGACGGTGTCCATAACTTAACACACCCAGGTGTTAGAGCTACAAGAAAAAAGCTAGCATCGAAATATTTTTGGCCTTCAATGAACAAGGATAGTTCCTATTGGGCAAAAACTTGCATTGATTGTCAAAAAGCTAAAATCACAAGGCATACTCGATCGGAATTTCAAAGATTCGATTTACCTCTCGGGACGGTTTGACAAAATTCACATCGATTTAGTAGGTCCGTTAGCACCATCAAATAGTAACATCTACATACTTACTATTATCGATCGTTTCACTAGGTCGACTGAAGCTATTCCGCTTCAGGATTCTACCGCTCAAACTGTCGCGAAAGCTTTATTATCTTACTTCATTGCCAGATTTGGTATTTCACTAGAACTTACTAGTGATCAGGGTCCCCAATTCGAATCAAATCTATTTTAAGAATTGACGAAAATGTTGAGAATTCATAAAATTAGAACGACTCCGTATCAGCCACAATCTAACGGGATTATCGAGTGATTCCATCGCAATCTAAAAGAAATCCTAATCGCTCGCGGCAACACAGTTAATTGGAGTGCGGAACTTCCGCTTGTGTTATTGGGAGTTCGGACAGCAATTAAAAAAGATTTGAATTGTTCCGCGGCTGAGTTGGTCTGCGGACAAACACTCAAAGTGCCCGGAGATTTTTTCGTTCCTTCCTTCGTTTAAATCCACAATTAGATCCGACTTCATACGTCGAGCAATTACAAAAGTATATGCAAAATCTAATTCCAACGGATACACGTTCCCAGACCCAAACCAATATCTACAATCCAAAAGATTTGTTAAATTGTGAGTATGTTTTCGCTGGAGTCGATAAGGTGAAACCAATCTTAACACCATACGATAGTCCTTACAAAGTGCTCAAACGATTACGAAAACACTTTGTAATCGAAATCAAAGGAAAAAATAATTCGATTTCGATGGACCGTTTAAAACCGGCATATCGTTGAACAACTAAATACCTCAATACCTCAACGACATTCAAAAAAGATCAATTTCAAATTCGAATTTACGTCAGACCATTAACATTTTTTCTTGGAAGAGTGATGTGGATGTCAAAAAGTATGTCTTGGCATCCAACATTTCCCAATCCAAGAATTAACACATACGACGGATAAATGCATAAGAGGTGAATGCCTCAAAATTGCTTGCAATATTTGTAAATATAAAAACTAAAAATTAGGTTAAGCGTGTCGCGTATCATTTACTTTATTTTCATTCTTACGACATTGCCGCAATGTAAAAAAAGCAATCGTTTACATTCACGGTCAATGTCGTATTTACTAATTTCTATGTGTATACCGGGTGTTTCTTTTAAACTGAGACGATCAAATATCTTGAAAAATAGCCACTCTACGGAAAAAATGTCCATAATCAAAATTTAATCATACCGCGGGGGAAATACACTAGTGCAAAAAATAGTCCCCCACCTCCCGCTTTGTAGGTGGGGCGGGGGTAACCTTTAAACTAAGACAGGAAGCCATATTTTTTATTGCAGATACGGATTCTACGACTAAAAGTACGTAAGATTTGAATGAAATATTTTGATCGGGCCATGATAGATGGCGTTGTAATCGACGAAATTCAATTTTTCCAATTTCTCATTCTTAGAACACACGCATTCGATTCTGCAATACGTTTGAAATAGAAAACATCACGTTTTCATTGGAAATACTCGAAATTCGTCATCAAAACAATTTATTAACGTAAATGGCAGGTGAATAAAATAATTTTAGCTTAAAATAAGTGTTTAAAATGACGGCCTGCGACTTCAATGCACTTATTAATACGCATTTCAAATGATTGTACACAACTGAGAAGTGTGTCTGGTTGAATTTCAGCACACGCATTTCTGATTCGCTCAACCATGTTCTCACGTGTTGTTGGTTCTTGTTTGTAAACTTTGTCTTTGAGATAGCCCCACAAAAAGAAATCTGGCGAAGCAAGATCTGGTGATCTGGCAGGCCAATTTACCGGACCAGCTCTACCAATCCAGCGACCATTGAAATCACGATCAAGTATTTCACGTGCCACCAACGAATAGTGTGCAGGACAACCATCATGTTGATACCACATGTTCCATCTCACTTCTAAGCTCAAATTTTCAAGTAATATTGGCAGTTCATTTTCCAAAATGTTTCGGCACATTTGACCATTCAAGTTGCCTTCAATAATATGGGGGCCTATGAGTTTGTTGCCAATTATTCCACACCACACGTTGACAGTCCAAGGACGCTGATGTTTAACTTGACGAAGCCAGTGCGGATTTGTAACACTCCAATAATGCATGTTGTGTCGATTAACCGTTCCATGGTTTGTAAAAGACGATTCATCAGAGAACATTACGCAACGAAAAAAATTGGGGTTTTGTTGTATTTGTTCACGTACTCATTGACAAAAAGTTACCCGATTTTGGAAATCAGCGCCATGAAGATCTTGGTGTAAAGACAAATGATATGGATGATACTTGTGCCGTTTTAAAATTCTCCAAACACTGGTGAGGGACAATCCGGAATCGCGAACTATTTCTCGTGTACTAACCTGAGGATTACGAGCCACTGCTGCCAATACAGCAATTTCATTATTTTCCCCCAGTGACTGTTGCTATACGGGTCCTCTTTTTCGGTTGAACATTTCCATCAGTAATAAATTGTTTGATAGTACGGCCAAATGAAGCACGTGAACGAATCCTATCTGGAAAACGTTGAGCGTAAATAGCAACAGCATTTTCAAGATTTCTGCCAGCTTCTCCATAAACCAGAACCATTTCAATTTTCTCTAGCACAGTTAAACGCTCCATTCTAAAGTATTTTCTCGTTTATTTTGCAATTACGAAAAACATGAAGATAAGAAATAACACAAACGTTAAATGTGATTTACAAAACTGAATAAATTGTTTTGATGACGAATTTCGAGTATTTCCAATGAAAACGTGATGTTTTTTATTTCAAACGTATTGCAGAATCGAATGCGTGTGTTCTAAGAAGGAGAAATTGGAAAAATTGAATTTCGTCGATTACAACGCCATCTAACATGAACCGAACAAAATATTTCATTCAAATCTTACGTACTTTTAGTCGTAGAATCCGTATCTGCAATAAAAAAAAATTGGCTTCCTATCTTTGTTTAAAAGTTACCCCCGCCCCACCTACAAAGCGGGGGGTGGGGGACTATTTTTTTTGCACTAATGTATTTCCCCCGCGGTATGATTAAATTTTGATTATGGACATTTTTTCCGTAGAGTGGCTATTTTTCGAGATATTGGATCGTCTCAGTTTAAAAGAAACACCCGGTATATATAGGTCGGGCTAAATAAATTTTTTTTTAAATGCAATAAAACAAAAAGTTCTCAATATTTTTTCAAATTTGTTTTTTCATTGTAAAAAACAATCCTTCCGATTAATTATGGAATAATATTTCATTCATATGACTTCCTCGGCTCGACGGGGTACGTCAAGGCCCATACGGTCGGTCCAATTTTTTCACACATTTTCGATGGTATGTGGCATAATGTCTTCAATGGTAATGCGAATATTGTTCGTGAGAGCGTCAATCGTTGGGGGGGTTTATCGGCGTAAAACTTATCGTTGACGGCACTCCAAAGATAATAGTCCAACGGCGTCAAATCACTGTGTGTTGTGTGGCACGAAGCGCCGCCTTATTGAAACCAAATGTGACCTACGTCCTCCTCTTCAAGTGCCGGGAACAAAAAATCGTTTATCATGGCGTGGTAGCGCTCACCATTGACAACTGCGGATCCTTGCACATTTTCAAAGAAAAATGGCCCAATGATGCCACCGGACCAAAATCCGCACCAAACAGTCACTCGTAGAGGATGCATCGGCTTCTCTACGATCACGTGCGGGTTCTCCGTGCACCAAATGCGACAATTCTGCTTGTTTACATAGCCGCCAAGTTGGAAATGCGCCTCATCCGAAAAGATTTTTTTGCCAAAATTTTCGAATTAATGTTTCAATATTTCCCAGCGTTGTTCAAGCGAATACACAACCATTTTCGTTCAGCGGAAGGATAAAACTAACTTTCTGTCAAATCAGAAGTGACATAACCCTTACCATACTCAAAAAAAACGCTAGTTCAAAAAAAAATTGTTTGGCCCATCCTGTATATGCTTATTTTCACATTCTTTCTTTTCTTACTCTATTCTATTACAACATATTAATTCGTTGAACTCGCATATTGAGAATTCACGAAAAACATAATAAGAACTTTTAAGTTAAGTTAAGAAAGTGAGTCGAACAGTGGAGCTTGTGCCAAAAGAATTAATAATAATTATTAAAATAAATAAATTTAATAATAAATATAATTTTTATAACCTAAATTATATTCTAAAATAAATTAGAAATTACTGAATTTATAGTACTTCCTTGAACAATATCATCACCGTGCAATAAAACGCTAGTTATCACACAGTACAAATCTAATTTTGGTAAAACCACTCAAATACCCCAATATTTGTATGAAGCATCCAATGGTCAAAAATATACGATTGTACACATAACCAATTCGTGGGGCCGCCAGAACTGTATGCCGCCCTGTTGCTTCAGAAATGGATGTTAAACTTGGTTATAATGAAGGTTGATACAGTACCCTTTACAAAGATATGCACAACAAATGGCATTGCTAAAAGAATTTCTTTCGTAGCAGCGAATATATAGCCTCGCACGTCGTTATGATTATCAATGAAACCGATACGGAACCATATTTTGAGATGTTCCAATTTCCCGAGTTCCATGACTAATTACTCAAAGTGGATTAAATCGACAACGGTGTAGTATCTATACTAAAGCAGCTATTAAACACTTGTGATTAAAGTTAAGGGAGCTACAAATCATGCGATCTTTTAATTCTATGGCAGGCGCTGATTTACAGAATGCAGTACGAGAAATACCAATTAATTTACGAAAGTGTAATGGGATCGTTAAATGGTTGTTCCAATATTAAAAGCTTCGGTCAACCAAACTTAGGTGCTTAGGAAATAAATAGGTACATTGCTATTTTAAAGTCATTAGCTATTGATCCTCACCTACGGGATGTGTACTAATTTTAAAGAGTGCGGAAACTAGTACACACTTGCTTTGAAAAAATGACGCCCCGTGCAATAGCGTACCACAACAATTGGAAGATTTTTCGGATAAGGAAATGCCGAAAGTTATTGGCCGATCTAAGCCGAATAGTCCGCTAAATTGTACCGCAAAAATAGTAAAAAAAATATTTGATTTGAATTACTGGGGGCGGGTGAAGCTGATGGTTTTTGATCTGTCAGTATTTCTGTTTTTTGCAGATGACAGTTGAAACTTTAACAATTTCAAAACAAATATTTTTAACTATTTAGTTTATACAAAATTTGTTTAAAATACATTACCATGAAAAACTTATAATTTTGAATTACTTGTGCAGCCGCAAAGCAGCACGCCATGCCAAGGCAATAATAAATAACTTTTATTTATACACACAGTTTGATGAATAATGGGTATAGGATCAAGAACATAGCACGGAGTTTTAGACGGTAGTGATTTTTAATTTGGAGAATCAACAACAATTTTACCGGTTTTATTTTCATTCTGTTGTTTTAAAAAAAAATCTTAAGACTTTTGCACACCAACGGTTGTAAAATACATACCAAAAATAATACCAAAAAAGTACACTGTTAAATTCAAAAATATTCCAATTGGATTTATTTTGTAGTGAAATTTAAACACTTTTAGATAATCTTTAACATTTATACTAGAAAAGTCCCTGAATCATGATTCATGTTCACGGGTTCTCACCTATTTGGCTGAATAGCTAAGTCAAAACCTCACGTGGGTGGTGAATAAGATTTAGATATGATGATTGATTTCAAACTATTTTCAAATTTTTCTGTTACCGGTCCTTGAGATGTTCATAAATTTTTAAATGTATTTTAGGATAGCATAGACAAAATTCTAACATTGAAATGAACATGGTTAATTTATGAAAATATTTACTGTGGCATACAGGCTACTTAGGAGTTCCATGAATTTAAATTAACTTTCGAACTTTATTTCACCGATCCGAGAGATGTTCAGGGGGTCTCACCTACATGATCAGTCAAAACCCTAAGAGGGTAATGAACGGGAGGGATTTAATTATGATGATTTTTAACTTGTCCAGAGACATTTTTACGTTTACGTGAATATTGTGAAAATGGAACGTAAAAATGTCTCTGGACAAGTTAAAAATCATCATAATTAGATCCTGTTCATCCTAGAAATTGTTAGAAAATTATTTGATCTTTACAGCGACACTATTAGGGAGTCAGGGACTTCTCTAGTATAAATGTTAAAGAGTATCTAAAAATGTTTCAATTTCACTACAAAATAAATCCAATTGGAATATTTTTGTATTTAACAGTGTACATTTTTGGTATGTATTTCACACTCATTGCACACCATGGGATTTGCTGATATTATTTGCTTTACAATAGTTTTTCTGATTAGATGATATTTTTTTCTGATTTGATTCATGAGTTTTGGAAATAACGTTCAAAACACTTTTCTTTTCAATTCGTTCTGCAAACTTTAAATTTGGCTATCTTTTCCAAGATTTTTGATTTGAAAAAATTGCAAATATCACATGGTTCAAGAAAATTGCATACTTGTATGGAAGGGCTCATACAGAAATCCCTTTCATTGTTATATTATTGCTATTACTAATTTCGCTAACTGCTAAAATTGTCGTGTAGCTCAAAAAATTGTAGATCCGGCCCCAAAAACTTCGAGGTATGGATCTGTCCACTAGTCAATAGTCTTGAAACCTTTACATTAACTTGACTATGGTGATTTATTATTTTTATTTGCATACAACAAAATCTACATTGCAATAATCTACATTGTCTACGAATATTCTCGACGAATTGTCGACATTGTCTACACCAAAATTAATTGTCTACGCTATTTTCGACACCAAAAGTTCGACAATTCCGAATTATGCGTAGACGCACAACCCTGGTGATTTTTAGATTACTCGTAATCAAGTGACAAACGAATGATTGATTGGTTGGACTATAGGACCAAGTACTGGACAAGTGTCTCGGATAACGCCTGTTTACACATGACAATGGAAAGGATAGTGAAGGTTTTTTTTGGGACAGAACGACCTGGTTTCAGACACTTAGCGATCGTACGGCACAACACAATTCTAATCTACTAGAGGAAGGCTACAAGCTTAATAGGTTTAATGGATTTGCTTCTCTAAATGAGCAACCTGAGAAAAAAAAATTATTATTTCACATACATCTGGAAGTTTCCTGAAAACTAATATTTTCCGACTTCCTAAATAATAATGGGTGTTTTTTTAAGCCTGATAGAACATGAAATTGTAAAAAATAAAACAAAAAATTAAATTTGTATGAAAAATATGCTCTGGCAGATCTCAGATACTCTGGCAAATCATCATGAATAGACTCACGCTTGAACAACGCTTCGAAATTATTAAAATTTACTTTGAAAATCAGGCCGGGAATCGCGTTACGGTCAATGAAGATCGTTACCGCCCCATGATCAATGATTTTTTGTTTGAAAATATGGATGACATTGATCCGGACGAGATGTGGTTTCATCAGGATGGCGCTCCGTGCCATACGGCGACCGTAACCATCACTTATTAAAATCAAAATTTGGCGATTAGTTGATTTCGAGAAATGGACCTGTCAATTGGCCTCCCGTGCGATTTGACACGTCTCGATTATTTCCTGTGGGGCTATGTGAAGTCACTGGTTTATGCTGATAAACCAGCAACAATTGACGCCTTGGAGGCCAGCATTGTTCGTGTTATTCGTGACACACGGCCAGCTCGAAAAAGTGGCCCATAATTGGACGTTCAGAATGCGTTTCGTCAAGAACAGCCGCGGTGCTCATATATCCGAAATCATTTTCAAATATTAATGCCATGTATTGATATATATTTCGAATAAAAAAAAATGTTTGATTACAATTTATTTTTTGGTGTTATTTTTTACAATTTCAAGTTCTATCGGGCTTAAAAAAACACCCTTTATAAACATTTATTAATTTACTCCTCCTGCAATTCCACAATTTAGAAATAGAATTTCTTGAAACCATAGTTATTTAAACTACATTAAAAATTACTCTAAAATGCATTAGTATTTAACCCTTGAATTGGCAATCCAATGTAAGCAACCCAATAGTTCTCGGAAAACTACCAATGTTATTCAATGCCAGGTTAACTACGACCAGATTCGTTTTATTACCAAGTATAATTGGTAGGTCATCTCTCAACAAATGATGGTCAAATTCGGTGTGCAAAGCCGAATTTGACAAAATTTTGGGATTCGGCTTTAATGAATGGAACCAGGCCGTTTACTAACCGGTAACTTTCAATTTAGTATGCAGAGCTGAGGGAGGATTCTAATAAAAAAGTCAGCTTGTATTGGGATTTTAACGTGTCTTTTTGATGAAGTGTAGAACTTCGATCATTTTGAATGGAACTTGGCCATATCAGAAAAAAATGGTTAAATCAGGTATTCAGAATTGGGTGGCTTCTTAAAAATGTATTTTAGAGAAGTTCTGGAGTTCGGCTGTGCTAGGCAATTTTAACTAATTAACTTAACTAATTATGTTCAAATCTGGTATGTTGAGCTGAATCGAGATTCTAACATATATCCCGGATGAAGTTCTGAGTCAAAATAAATTTGAAAATAATCGGACAAGGAATTATCCAGTTCCTCCATGCACCATAGCCGAACCAAAGTTGGCCTCAACCCGCTAAGAGTTGAACCAGTCAAATTCAGCTTCACAAAACTAAAATTTATTAGAATTCCAATTCAGCCCAATTCGTACCGAAAACTTAATTTATGCATCTTCCGCAGTATATACTGTCTAAAAACAGATTACTGAGACAATTCCGCAGTCAATCAAAAAGATCAAGGTTTACGTGAGGTCACGGCACGAACGGAACATAGAACCACGCGGAAGGCTTGCAAATCGTTGAATAGGATTTAAAACTCAAATCAATCGATATTTCGAGAAATATTTTTGAGCCAGATAAATCTTTTCATAGAAAATAATACAGTAAGCAATCTAAAAAATAGTCAACATTGAAAGGCCGAGGCATATCACATCAAAGATTTACTTGTCGTTACAAACGAAAGAGAAAAATAAAAATTAAAGAATCATTTTCCGTTTGCCATGCCGTAACACATATGATGTCCCACCCCTTTAAACCAGTCTACAAAAAATATTTTTTATTTACATGGTTTGAAATTGAAAATTAAGTACAAATTTTCACCGTGCATTATTACTAATTAGAGAGAAAATTAATTTAATTAAATAAATCATAAACCAACTCGTAATCAAGTGACAAACGAATGTGAAGAAAATGCTAATCTTTTCCTAGTTCCATTAATTGTGATTGTGTTAGGGATATTACTTGACCAAGACCGAAAATTATCGAATATTACACTTTTCTTGAATGTAATCATTCTGGATAATATAAAATCGTTTTTAAACTTCCAAACTTCCAAAAAACGTGCATTCAACTACTAATTATCAAACTTACTATGAGTGTGAAATTTTTAACAAAAAATAACAACAATATGTATACGAATCCAATACGAATATTCTAGAAAATTGCATGGGTTAGTTTCTACACTGTTAAACACATTGATGAAAGTGACAGCTCTACGATATTAGAAAGAGATGAAACACTCGCCATGTTTTTTCAAATAAGAATTACATATATTAAAAATTCATTTCGTCTCTTTCTAATGATACTCAGCTCACTCGCTCTTTAATATATAACTCATATTGGATTCCGATTTATATGTTGAGTGTTTGTTTATTCATTTCAATTTTTCTAGGAATATTTAAACAATTGAAAGAATTAAATTTTCCATCGCAAGATTTATGTTTACGTAAAACTCGTTTATTAAAAAAAATAAGTGACACACTTTAAAATTCCAACAACTAAACATAGTAAAGTTTATACCAAACGATTAAGTGCCGAAAAACTTTTGAGTTCTGAATGGATTTAACGTCCAAAAACGATGCATTGCAGAGTTTGTACCAAAATGCCACTATTATCGGATGATTTCTATAGGCTTAACCCTGCAAATAAAAAAGGTTTGATTTTCAAACGGATTGGTCGCGATAAATTTATTTGAGTAAAACTCGTTCATTGAATTCGATGAGTGGCACACGTTGAATGACCAATAACAGAACATCGTAGAGTTTGTACCAAAATTTCATTGAACGTGAGTGTACTGAATAAATTCTACTTAAAAATCTTCCGAAGTCAATCCGTTCTGGAATAACACTGATGCCATTTGAAAGGTTAAGTAAATAGTGGTCTTCGATAATAATGCAATTTTGGTACAAACTCTACGATGTCCTGTTATTGGTAATTTTTCTTTTGCCACTCAACGAATTCAATGAACGAGTTTCACTCAAAAAAATCTATCGCGACCAATCCGTTTGGAACTCAAACCTGTTTTATTTGAAAGGTTACGCCTATTAAAATCATCCCATAATAGTGGCATTTTGGTACAAACTCTGCGATGTCTTGTTTTTGGTCGTTAAATCTATTCCATTCACTCTTCATGAGTGCTCTCATTAACTTATACTCAAAAATCTTTCGGGATCAAATTGTTTGGTATAAACTTAACTACGTTTAGTTGTTGGAATTTTAAAGTGTGCCACTTATTTTTTTTAATAATCGAGTTTCACTTAAACAAAAATTTTCCGATGGAAAATTTAATTGTTTGATCCAAATTATTATTTACATTTCCATGAAATATTTCTAGAAAAAACAAACACTCAATATATAAATCAGAATCCAATATGAGTTGTATATTAAAGAGCGAGTGAGCTGAATATCATTAGAAAGAGAAGAAATGAATTTTTAATATAGTTCTTATTTGAAAAAAATGGCGAGTGTTTCATCTCTTTCTAATATCGTAGAGCTGTCACTTTCAGCAATGTGCTTAACAGTGTAGAAACTAACACATGCCATTTTCTAGATATTCTTATTGGACTCGTATACATATTGTTGTTATTTTTTGTTAAAAACTTCACACTCATAGTAAGTTTGATAATTAGTGTCAAACTTACTATGAGTGTTCCAAACCAATTGATAGTGCAGGATTTTCTGGAGTAAAACTAATTCATAGACTTTGTTTAGTGGTAACATTTAATCGGCCAATGACAGAACATTGCAGGATCTGTACCGAAATGTTACTTTTATTAGATAATTCTTATAAGCTTAACACTTCTTCTTCTTCTTCTTCTTCTTAGAATATAATAGAACTGATTTTCTTGAAGAATTGGTTACGATAGATTTTTGGAGTCTATCTCATATATCAACTTCGTTGAATTTCAATCACTCTCTCTCTAGCTTTCACATCTCGTGAATGAATTTTGCCTCAAGCACTGTGGGCTTCTATCTATTTCGGTGTTGTTTTCGCCTTCCAGTTTCGACGTCCTATTATACGCAGTATAGTAGTCTAGTGCAACATCGTCACACCAACGCAATCGGGGTCTTCCTCTATGCTGCTCTCCGGCTAGTTGTTGAAAGAACACTTTGTCATGCGTTATAATTGGTACTTAGGAGTGGGGCTCAGCCATCTAACTTGAACCTCTGAGAATTGTTTTACCTCGTATTTCAGCAGTGGTGAAGAATTTCCTAAAACATTCCTAAAACTAAAACTTTTGATAGTATTAGTAAATCACTCAACAATTGATTTAAAATAGGTAGTCAATCAAATGATTGAAAATAAACATCAATAATGATTTGATATTAATAGGAACATGACAACAGAAAAATGTCAGTTCCAAAAATCTAAATAAATAAAAATTTACAAACAAAAAATTTAACATAAAAATTATATTCGCATCAATTATAAAAACAAACGGATCCTTTTCCCCATTGCAAAAATCTATTTATATTTATCAACATAAGTGCGATCATGAATCGATTCCATAAATCTTATTCCAGCACGAGTCATCCTCGATATCCCCAATAGAATTCGCTCATACTTTTGCTACGAATGAACTAGACCTAGCTCTCCCTAAAAATATTAGCCACATGGATGACCCGTGCTAGAGTAAGATTAATGGAATCGAAGTATGGATCGCGCACATGTGAATAAATAAACGTTCTACGTATGGGTTTCCTCGTCATATTTAGCCCCGATATCCCCAATAGAATTCGCTCATACTTTTGCTACGAATTAACTAGACCTAGCTCCCCTAAAAATATTAGCCACATGGATGACCCGCGCTGGGATAAAATTTAAGGAATCGAAGTATTGATCGCGCTCCCCATATCCCCAATCGAATTCGCTCATACTTTTGCTACGAATTAACTAGACCTAGCTCTCCCTAAAAATATTAGCCACATGGATGACCCGTGCTAGAGTAAGATTAATGGAATCGAAGTATGGATCGCGCACATGTGAATAAATAAACGTTCTACGTATGGGTTTCCTCGTCATATTTAGCCCCGATATCCCCAATAGAATTCGCTCATACTTTTGCTACGAATTAACTAGACCTAGCTCCCCTAAAAATATTAGCCACATGGATGACCCGCGCTGGGATAAAATTTAAGGAATCGAAGTATTGATCGCGCTCCCCATATCCCCAATCGAATTCGCTCATACTTTTGCTACGAATTAACTAGACCTAGCTCTCCCTAAAAATATTAGCCACATGGATGACCCGTGCAGGAGTAAGATTAATGGAATCGAAGTATTGATCGCGCTCATCTGAATAAATAAACGTCCTACGTATGGGTTTTCTCGTCATATTTATCCCCGATATCCCCAATAGAATTCACTCATACTTTTGTTACGAATTAACTAGACCTAGCTCTCCCTAAAAATATTAGCCACATGGATGACCCGTGCTAGAGTAAGATTAATGGAATCGAAGTATGGATCGCGCACATGTGAATAAATAAACGTTCTACGTATGGGTTTCCTCGTCATATTTAGCCCCGATATCCCCAATAGAATTCGCTCATACTTTTGCTACGAATTAACTAGACCTAGCTCCCCTAAAAATATTAGCCACATGGATGACCCGCGCTGGGATAAAATTTAAGGAATCGAAGTATTGATCGCGCTCCCCATATCCCCAATCGAATTCGCTCATACTTTTGCTACGAATTAACTAGACCTAGCTCTCCCTAAAAATATTAGCCACATGGATGACCCGTGCTGGAGTAAGATTAATGGAATCGAAGTATTGATCGCGCTCATGTGAATAAATAAACGTCCTACGTATGAGTTTCCTCGTCATATTTATCCCCGATATCCCCAATAGAATTCGCTCATACTTTTGCTGCGAATTAACTAGACCTAGCTCTCCCTAAAAATATTAACCACATGGATGACCCGTGCTGGAGTAAGATTAATGGAATCGACGTATTGATCGCGCTCATGTGAATAAATAAACGTTCTACGTATGGGTTTCCTCGTCATATTTATCCCCGATATCCCCAATAGAATTCGCTCACACTTTTGCTACGAATTAACTAGACCTAGCTCTCCCTAAAAATATTAGCCACATGGATGACCCGTGCTGGAGTAAGATTAATGGAATCGAAGTATTGATCGCGCTCATCTGAATAAATAAACGTCCTACGTATGGGTTTCCTCGTCATATTTATCCCCGATATCCCCAATAGAATTCGCTCATACTTTTGCTGCGAATTAACTAGACCTAGCTCTCCCTAAAAATATTAGCCACATGGATGACCCGTGCTGGAGTAAGATTAATGGAATCGAAGTATTGATCGCGCTCATGTGAATAAATAAACGTTCTACGTATGGGTTTCCTCGTCATATTTAGCCCCGATATCCCCAATAGAATTCGCTCATACTTTTGCTACGAATTAACTAGACCTAGCTCCCCTAAAAATATTAGCCACATGGATGACCCGCGCTGGGATAAAATTTAAGGAATCGAAGTATTGATCGCGCTCCCCATATCCCCAATCGAATTCGCTCATACTTTTGCTACGAATTAACTAGACCTAGCTCTCCCTAAAAATATTAGCCACATGGATGACCCGTGCAGGAGTAAGATTAATGGAATCGAAGTATTGATCGCGCTCATGTGAATAAATAAACGTCCTACGTATGGGTTTCCTCGTCATATTTATCCCCGATATCCCCAATAGAATTCACTCATACTTTTGTTACGAATTAACTAGACCTAGCTCTCCCTAAAAATATTAGCCACATGGATGACCCGTGCTAGAGTAAGATTAATGGAATCGAAGTATGGATCGCGCACATGTGTATAAATAAACGTTCTACGTATGGGTTTCCTCGTCATATTTAGCCCCGATATCCCCAATAGAATTCGCTCATACTTTTGCTACGAATTAACTAGACCTAGCTCCCCTAAAAATATTAGCCACATGGATGACCCGCGCTGGGATAAAATTTAAGGAATCGAAGTATTGATCGCGCTCCCCATATCCCCAATCGAATTCGCTCATACTTTTGCTACGAATTAACTAGACCTAGCTCTCCCTAAAAATATTAGCCACATGGATGACCCGTGCTGGAGTAAGATTAATGGAATCGAAGTATTGATCGCGCTCATGTGAATAAATAAACGTCCTACGTATGGGTTTCCTCGTCATATTTATCCCCGATATCCCCAATAGAATTCGCTCATACTTTTGCTGCGAATTAACTAGACCTAGCTCTCCCTAAAAATATTAACCACATGGATGACCCGTGCTGGAGTAAGATTAATGGAATCGACGTATTGATCGCGCTCATGTGAATAAATAAACGTTCTACGTATGGGTTTCCTCGTCATATAATTCTCCCCGATATCCCCAATAGAATTCGCTCACACTTTTGCTACGAATTAACTAGACCTAGCTCTCCCTAAAAATATTAGCCACATGGATGACCCGTGCTGGAGTAAGATTAATGGAATCGAAGTATTGATCGCGCTCATCTGAATAAATAAACGTCCTACGTATGGGTTTCCTCGTCATATTTATCCCCGACATCCCCAATAGAATTCGCTCATACTTTTGCTGCGAATTAACTAGACCTAGCTCTCCCTAAAAATATTAGCCACATGGATGACCCGTGCTGGAGTGAGATTAATGGAATCGAAGTATTGATCGCGCTCATGTGAATAAATAAACGTTCTACGTATGGGTTTCCTCGTCATATTTATCCCCGATATCCCCAATAGAATTCGCTCATACTTTTGTTACGAATTAACTAGACCTAGCTCTCCCTAAAAATATTAGCCACATGGATGACCCGTGCTGGAGTAAGATTAATGGAATCGAAGTATGGATCGCGCTCATGTGAATAAATAAACGTTCTACGTATGGGTTTCCTCGTCATATTTATCCCCGATATCCCCAATAGAATTCGCTCACACTTTTGCTACGAATTAACTAGACCTAGCTCTCCCTAAAAATATTAGCCACATGGATGACTCGTGCTGGAGTAAGATTAATGGAATCGAAGTATTGATCGCGCTCATGTGAATAAATAAACGTTCTACGTATGGGTTTCCTCGCCATATTTATCCCCGATATCCCCAATAGAATTCGCTCACACTTTTGCTACGAATTAACTAGACCTAGCTCTCCCTAAAAATATTAGCCACATGGATGACCCGTGCTGGAGTAAGATTAATGGAATCGAAGTATTGATCGCGCTCATCTGAATAAATAAACGTTCTACGTATGGGTTTCCTCGTCATATTTATTCCCGATATCCCCAATAGAATTCGCTCATACTTTTGCTGCGAATTAACTAGACCTAGCTCTGCCTAAAAATATTAGCCACATGGATGACCCGTGCTGGAATAAGATCTATGGAATCGAAATCTTGATCGCGTTCATGTGAAGAAATTATCGTTCAATGTTTGGTTTTACTCATGTTATATGAGTGCACCCAAAACAATATTGGAATATAATTTTGACTATAATCAAATTGGAGCGCTGCAAGTAATAATAACTAACACAACAAGGATTTAATTAACGATCAAGTATTACGCAAACCATTGTAATATGGTAAAGCCTCCACACTTTATTCATCAAAAGTGTGTAAGTCGAAAAATATGTGTATAAAAGGGAACCACGCACCACTGAGAAATCCGTCTTGACATTTTGTCCAAAAATTAGGACTCATTGTACTCACTTCCTGACACTCGAAAAAACCTCTTCAATTTTCGATTAAAGTATTTCTGGCGGGAACAAATATACAATCGCAATCAATTCCTGTTACTCGATGACGCACTTTGACCAATCTTTTGCCAGAAAATCGTTCGAGTGGTTTTCAAAATTCAAATACAAAACATAAAAACAGTAATTGTATTTGTTGTTCATATTAACATCTTAGATATAAATTAAATTAATAAGATAGATTATAAAGAGATGATAATGTTTTATTGATCAACATTGAATCAATTATTTGATCGTGCAATTCATCTTTTTTCATATAGCATATTCACTAATCCTTAGACATATTATCAGTTATATGAAAAAATTCACTTTACAATATAGGCTTGTGAAGTAATTGCTAAACTTTTGCTAATTTTTTGTTTTTAGGAAAGATTTAGGAAACAGTTCTCGCGCATTGTATTTCATACGAATCATATTTGCTGTGCGTAATTTTAATTTGACTAAAGATGAAACGAAAGACCATAGGTAGCATTTTTCACTCATTAGGGGTCAGGATCCAACTCGCACTTCCAATATACAGACCCAGACTTTGTTAATTTACACAGCGAAGCGAGTTTATCCGGAGGTTCTCGCGATTAATACTACGCCTGCCGGAAGTCTATATATAGTTGATGTATGATTACATTGTAATCCCAATATTTTTTCAAAATCCTTCTCATGGTTAAGCACTGGTCAGTGGTTGATCGGCTGGGCCGAAAACCGCCACCAATTGTGTTTTCAGCGAGGGGGATTAGTCTGTCAAGTATAATACTAGCAAGCATTTTATAAGCAGTGTTCAATAGAGCTATGCCACAATGTAGCTCTCACATTGAAGATGGTTGCACTTTTCCTGCAGTGGATATATGAGCGCAGTCGTCCAATTATCCGGCAGCTCTTCTTGGTCAAGCTAGACAATGAGATCGTATACATTTGATACAAGATTAGTGCTTGCGAATATAATCTTGTAGGTTATTCGACAAAGGCCTCTTCGTATGATGAAGCAATTGCTTGGGGGTCACTTCGTCATTGCGATTTAGTAAATTTTGGAAGTAGGTTTGCCATAATGATAGAACAACAGCCAGATTTGTTCTCCGCTTTCCATTCCCGTCTTTGAACGTTGTACTTCTTCGGTGGAAGTCATTAGCGAGATTTCTGGCATTAGCAAAACTCTTGAATTTCCTTGTTTCACTTGAAATCTGATATTTTCGGTGCTTGATCTCATAATCTTCACGGTTTGCCAGAGATATATTGTCGCAGCTTTCTTGGCATCAAGCTTTAGAAAAACCTGGCTGGTTAGCTAGCCACTATTCCTATAGATATTAAGAGGAGGTTATTCGCTGTATCTCTGCCGATCTAGATAGTCATCTAGGTAGCTGATTGGTATTTCTGCAGGGAAGCTTGATCTTTTAAAACATCGACATTCCATCGAATGGTTTTTGAGCTCGTCGATTGCATGTAAATGGCAGTTTGCACTTGTAATTGAATATGACATCCAAATGATCGCTTTCCGTGTCGTGTCTTTGTTTTCGTGCTACCTGTTCTGGGGCTAAGGGTCTCCCAACTCTTTCGCGGTTTGCTTATTTACATCCTTACCTTTACGCCTGTATTGGCCAATTCGAGGACGTACGGATATAGGTCCGATTTTATCACCATCTGCACATTGCATAGCTCCATGCCAGCCTATAGTGGCATGGAAGATACCCATGAGTTTTGCACTCCGACAGGGGGTCATTGTAACGGACCTCTCGGTGACTTACACGTTTTAACATCCGGTAGCCCTACGTGGATAATGGGGGGTTCAATGCCACCGAAAACACGAGATCGACAACTCTTTATACGTGTTTGATACAATAGTAAACTTAATTTTTTTGTTTTTTTTTCTATGATCTCCCAACCTCATCATCAACAAATTTAAAAAAACTCTACTGCATTATAATATAATTATTCAAGTTTATTCAAAATTGAACACAAGATTTCGATAGTATAAAAAAGTATAAAAAAATTAAATATCTAAACTATTTTAACGACTAAAACTATGATTTTAACGATAGTTATCCCAAATGGAATCTTTAATAAGTGTGAGCATATACGAGGCTAATCCATTATTACGCAAAAAAAAATAAATATGAGCAACACCAATAAGAATATATACAGGAAATACCTAGGTCAAACGGGCCTAGTTGTTGTATAATATATATAAAAAAACTCACCAGATGTTCCAATTCCTCCTGAGGGTACCCTTAGGTGATTTTTTTAAAAATAAAAATTAGTAGTTACACTTCCTATGTATCTTCCTTTTTGATGTTCTCCCTCTTGAGATTTTCTAGATTCAATCAACCTTAGACTGTTTAAAACTGGGTATTCATAATAAGAATACGTCACAAATATTAAGTCACCCGGATATTTCTCTTGATATATTTTGATTTTACAGTAATTATCCGGATGTTCACTATATTCACTACACTCAACCACTATGATGGTACGCTGTATCCAAACAAAATGAATAAATACGGTTGGCCTTGTGGGTTCATTAAAATCCGTGACAACGCCCGGAATGATGTTATTTTTGTACGGTTGGCCAACCACTGTGATGATTTGTCACACCTGTAGTACCGTTCGTTGAAGGTATAATTTTCCCTTTTTCTTCAAATTCAAAAAAAAATATTTTCCTAAAATTTGAGGCCCCGCTATGTAGAGTATCCTTGCGTAAGCATTGAATGCTCGAACGAGATAGTGTCCTTCCCCCCGTTACACGGAGTTTTTTATGCAATAATATTGAACAATATTTTATGAAAAAAAAATAAGATTAGGTGCTAAGCGAATTATATGCACCGCAACACCACTAAATTATTCGGCCTTAACAATATGAAAATTAATTTATTTGGCACTCTTGAAACTACTTTTAAACACACTCGCGGTGGCCTCACAGAATGATAATAACTCATATATTTTTTATAATTTTTCTATTTTACCGATCATCATAGGAATATTTATATATGTATATGTAGTATATAAACTTATATAGAAAAATGTATATTCACTACATAGATGGTCTAGGTATTTACAACCTTTATATACAGGTAAAGTCTATGTACATTTTCGTTAAATTGTATGTAGCGATCGTTTTAATTAAATATCATCGTATTATTTACCTATACTAATTCTTACCCCTTTTCTATTCGATCTTTAGACATGCAGATCAATACATGGACCGATATTCTATTTTGCTCGTCTATATAAAAATATTTTCCTACTACATAGCCATATACATCGAATCTAGCCAACCACCAAAGCAACATAATATTAAATAATTCAGGTGTTCGAACGGTGCTATAACTCAAATCATAACTCGAATTTTCGTTTGGACATTTGAAGAATCAATTTCACCTATTTTGCCAGTCAACCGTAACATCATAGATGTGTTCCTTTTCACCACAAATCGTAATTTGTTGATGACAATCCCCTTTGCATCCTGCCTCAATCGGGATTCGAACCCGGTACCCCCGATCCAAACGCCAAAGCTTTAATCACTATGCCATTTGGTCTTTCCGTGTCTTCACTACTGTAAGATCTAACATTGGATATGCTGGTGGGATGCCTTTTAGAGATCATGACGTGATCGAATTGATTTTCCGTTCTTTCATTTGCAAGGTTAAGCCTATAGTTTAGCCTAAAATTTTATATTTTGAATATTTTTAAAGCTCCTTATGATACTTTTGGGGCATATTACAGAACAGTTACAATTTGAAGTGATGGCTGTTGTCATCGAAATCAAACTAAAATAAAACCCGTACCACCGAAAACGATATAAAGAAAATATTCTTGTGAAGTCATGAAGTCATCGTACAGGGGTCAAATTGTTATATGGATGCAAATAAAACATATGTTATATGGTTAGGCACGAAGAAAGTGGTCCTTAATTTGGAAACAATTATAGAGTTTACATCATGTCACAAATGAGCTTTAAGCTCAAAATGTGATGAAACGTCTAATCAAAATTGTATAAATATGTAAATAAATAAATAAATAAATATAGAAATCATCCGCTAGTAGGCGCATTTTGGTACAAACTCTGCGATGTCTTGTCTTGGCTATTAAAAGTAAACTTCTGGTAGTTTTACTATTTACTATATGATTTGTTGATCATAGGTCCTAAATTTATTATCGAAATATTCTGTACATTTTAATTTTTTTGTACAGATATTAAGTTTTTTTTATTTTTTAGTTTCTTTTAAATTGATTAATTTAATCTTCTATCTAAAACTAGTTGTTGGAAACATAGATAGTATAAGAAAAGAACGGTGTGCTTCTTTTAATTAAGATAAGGGAACCAATTTTTGTTCTCATGAGTTTTATGTTTATTTCACTCAAAAGCTCTCAGAAGAAATACTTTAACAGTGTACTTACTAATACATATTTATTTTTTTTAATTGTTAGAAACGGCACTAGAGGAGAGGGATAAGTTATAAATAGATTAGAATTGTATTGTCATACCTAGGTATCTGTACCCGGGTCAATTCTGTTCCAACTAACTAACCTTTCCAATCCTTCGGTTTTGTTATGGGTAGAAAGAGTGTACGGTGGGCTCGGCGACATCCGGAAGATTCTGTGTAAAAACTTGACTACGATCATAGCAACAGATAGCATCACCTATTAAGTGTTTAGGCATAATATTTTAACCTACGAGTACATTGTTCATAACAAATTACATCGTTAACATCAGACCAAGTGTTTACACTCTTTAACTGATTAAGATATTCACAATCGGAAAATTTCGTTAATAAACAGTTTTCTCAGTTCACTTTTACATTGCATGTCCTTCTCAATTTGAGATTTACCAAATTATATAAATGTACTAAAAACGTTGAAATTGAATTCATTTTTTCCATTATACATGTATCCTTACGAGAACAAACAACAACAACCATAACGGCAGCAAAGGGACACAAAAAAAACTAAAGGATAAAACAAAATAATAACAAAAAACTATTTTTTTTTATATAATGCGAGGGTACATAACGGTATATACACAAAATACCATAATACATAAACTTTATGTATATAAAAGTTTTTGTTTTCTATCATTCTCACGAACTTTTCCAACAAATTTTTTATTTTTATCATTTTCGGAAAAATAAAACAAAAAAATTAAACAACGAGAAAATTGTATATTTTATCCAGATACGAAGCTCCTCTATATATGTACATTAAAAATAAATAACAAAATATCAATATATACGACGGGTATCCCACAATATCATCATGACGTTGCTGATGATGATGATGGAGAAAACGCTTAAAGCTATGTTCTATTGAAATTAACAAAAAACAAAAAAAAAATTGAAAAAAAGCGAGCGATATTGTATTTTATATTAATTCCACCATTTTGTCCAATCCACTTTGCAAAATGTGATAAAACAAAGAAATTTACCCCTTCGCACGTCCTTTTTTATTTTAATCAAGTTTTTTTTTTGTTCCCCACCCCAAATCACAGCGCGCACAATAAAAATATGTATATAATGTCATGACAACCGTAATATAAAGATACTCGCTGATTGGTTGAATATTTTGTTTACATATTTCTTTTTTATTTCCCCCTCTTTGTTTTGCGTACACCGTGTGTATCCTTAAATGTGTAACAGAACCAACGATATCAAAATGAATAGCATACGAATAGGGTACAGTCTATTTAAAAAAAAAATTGCTTTATAAATTAAAAAAGGACAACACCATAAACGGGATGGTGAACGATGCGCACGATTTGACGAGCGTTAAAAGAAGCACGCGATATATCCTTTTTTATAATATAAAATGATTGATATTAATCCTCCTACACAATGAAAATTATCCTATCGTATTGTATGGTGGAAATGAGTCAAATATACGTTCTCTATATATAGTATATCGATCCTGGTCTCGCCCTATACTATTGACGGGATAGCGTATAGATTATGAATTTTAACAAAGTGAATTTTTTCTTATTCGATTTATATTTCAAATTTGATGATCGACAGCATGGTTTGTTGTTGATTGTTGGTTTAATAAATAAATAAATAAATACAAGTGTATATAATATATATATATATTTATATCAAAATCCTTTAATATATCCTTTAAATACACAGGATATTATTTTAAGTTATATTGGTTTGGTTATTATTTTGGATTTGGTTAAATTGCACGCATCGTAAATCGTATTTTTGTGAATCGTGTCGGCGCGTGAGTGAAAGTTTTGTGTTCTGTGTACACAGGGATATCGTGCTCGAAAAAAAATTTTTTGGTGCAAAACAATTTAATATATATTTTTTTAAAATAAAATCATATTTCAGGATATCAGTGTTTTATGTACATGTGATTTTCCACTCATTATGATTAAGTAACAATTATAGATAAATTTTTTAAGTTCGATAGTTTTAGCAAAAAAAAATAAAAATAAATAATTACAATTTAATCGTTGTGTTTAGTTAATTGGTGAACAAAAAATAGTTAATTGTGTGAAATAATAAAATTAGTTAACCCGTAGCTATTCAAACTGTATCTTCCGTCGGATTTGTCTACCCATTTGAACAATAACGGTTCAACAGGGGGACACATATTAACAGGCACCAAATTGGATTTTAAAAATAATTGTGTTGGTGCCGGAGGTACTGGACCAGGTGGCGGTGGTGGAGGTGGTGGTGGCGGCGGCGGCGGTGGTGGTGGTAATAATAGTGGAAGCGGTGGCGGAGGTGGCGGCACCTCATCCTCATCAAACTTAGGTCTAAGCCCATCGAGTCCCGATTCCCAGCAATTTAATATATTCCCAGCGATTTTTAGCCGTCAATTAAATTTTTCAACCGGTTCGTGCGGCCAAGGTAAACTCATGGACGATTTACGCCCAAATTTAGTGGGTGGCCTACTCGGCCTGCAGCAAGGACTACTCGATGATCATGCACTGGCACACGGGAATTTACAACATAGTACACAAGATTCAAAATTTATGTCACTTCAGGATAATAGACTAATGGGTATTTCGTCGCATGAAAATCGTTTGTTAGGTTTATCGCAGGAGGCTCGCAATACGACGGGCAATGTGCTAGGGAATGATAATAAAAATTCAGTGCAACGGAAGTGTAGTAGTACACCGGAAGATTTTAGTGCGCTCTACGGTGGTATACCGAACACGGGGATAAACGATACATCGTCACATCATCACACACCAGCGCACACGCCTCCATCACGGATATCCGATCATACAGGTAATGATAATAAGAAAAAATATTTTGCAGCTGATCTTTAAAATCCTTAATCCTTTCGTATATACAAACTGGACACTATATATATTGTGATTTATCTCTCTCAAAATATAACAAAACATTTGGACTAAAATGAACAAATAAATTACGGATAATGAGATTTCAATGACCATTAAATGATTTATATTAGGAATGTGCACGCGTCAAGGATTAAATGAAATTTGTTGTGGTTGAATAGATGGTGTAAAGGTGTGAATTTTTTTTCGATTTTTGTACACTTAAATATAAAAAAGGAATTATTATTTTTTTTAGTGACGTTTCGAGGTTTAATTTTGGTTTTCTACTGTAGGAATATTTAGATCCGAGTTCCGCCGGAATTATGCGACCATTATTCGTTTTGTGTTTAAATCACTGTTATTTTGCTACGATCTACATTTTTACAGAGGTGTTTGTGATTAGGTTGTAAATATTACCGTCTTTCGTCTTTGATTGATTGATTGGAATGCATAGCCAAGCCAAAACTTGTGTACCGAATGACGTCGGTCCGGTCTATACACTCTATTTACACATAACATGGGGGATAGTGCCGGTTTATTAGCAGCATAGAAATCGACCAAGTTACAGACATCTGATGGATCAATTAATTAGTAAAATATAATAAAATATAATAAAAAATTGGGTTTCTGTAATTAGGTGCTGCGGAGTACTTCATACCTGTAATTTCAAATCTTGTATGAGCCTCAGTGTTGTGCCGTATTGTCTACACCGCGTAGATAATTAATACTCGACACGTGTAGACAATGTATGTAGAAAATTAAAAATTAAATTATTATTTTTGTTGGCAATCATCAAAATTCTATAATTTCTTTGTTAATGGAACCATTTCAAGATGGAGTTCGTTCTTTCCTCACATTCAAAATTTTGAATTGTAGTAAGGAGATGCAGCAACTTGCCGCGTGCTCGTGACATTATGTCGGTTAGTAATCCTAAGAAATGCCAAAATAAGATCGAAGACTCACTGGATATTTCGAGCAATATAACTCCAGTGAAAAGTACCTAGAAAAACAAACGTCGATTAATAATCAATGTGAATCTCTCAGACATATGTATTCCTCAGTTAACCAGAACAAAATGGATATTGCTTACATTAAAAAATTACCCTCTATATTCCTCGTTAAGAAAATATTTATCAAAGTTATCAGACAATTTTAGCCCTGGAAAAACCACATAAAACAATTGGTTGTGCACAAACTCGTCATGTGCCTGCCATATATGTACGCCACATTTTTATTTTTTAATAATTTTTTTTAATTTGGCCCGAAACACAAGCAAAAAGACTAAAAACAATCAAACAAAAACTCATTTATCCTATAAGTTTTGTAGTCAGCCCAAGACGGCACATTTGGCAGAGCAAGTTTCTTTTAAAGCCTATAGCCGAATTCAGCCTCGTGAAAGTACATTGCATACCGACATTTTATTTGATCTCATTACAAAACTAACTCGATTTCAACCGGAGTGAAAATTATTACTTTCTATAAAGCTCGCTGGGTAGCGAAAATTTTTAGAAGATTCTCCCATTTTCCGGATTCCTTTTTGAAGGACTACCATCGACGCCAATAAAGAATCGGATGGTGTACACACCTAGTGTGAAAGTTAGAGTCGTGTCGACAAAATCAAAGTAACATTACCAAGGCTAGAACTAAATGGCATTCTTCTGTTGGCCAAGTTACTTAAAGAAGTGAAACAAGCGTTATAAGTACAGCAAGCACCAACTATTGCATGGACCGATTCAACCACAGTATTGTGTTAACTTAAATATACTTCAAATAAATATTTGGGGTATGAACGATGTAGCTAAATTCGATAAGTTATTACTTTTTATAGAGAGTCTCAAAACGGATATACATATTGTAGTAGTTTCGGAAACATTTGTTCAAAGTGCAAAAAATTTTCTTATAATATTAGAGATTACGTCAGTATTTTCTCTTGTAGGGATGATAGAGTGGGTGGTGGTATTGCTATGTTCATTAGGAATGATATTCCATTCACCATGAAAATTATGGATGACGGTTCTTTAACATTCCAATACATATGCATTCAACTTTTGCAGTTTAATCTAACGAAGGTATGCGGAATATATAGGCCCCCTAATTCTGACCCAGCATCGTTTCTTGATTTTTTAGAAAAACTTCTCAGAAACCATAAATCTACACACGATTTTATTTTAGTTGGTGACATGAACATACCTGTTAATAAAAATTCTAACTTAATCTCAGACTATAACGCAACCTTGCTCTCTCATGGTATGATTGTAACAAACACTTTCTTTACCAGACCACTGAGCCGTAATATTTTAGACCACTCTGTTAGCAGTTTTCATAATATTGAGCAAGTTCGGAATTTTACCATTGAAGCCGACATAAGTGATCATAGTTTTGTACTCTCAAAATTTCGCTTCAAGCCTAAATATTCTACTCGGACACTAACGAAGAGATACGTTAATTACAAAAAGGTTAATGAGTCCTTTGAATATGTTTTAATGAGTACCGTGTTTGACGTCAGAAATCCTGAGTCTACGCTAGAACGGATTTTTGTTATGTATAATAAACTTGTTCGACAGTTTTCCGTTTTGAAGGAAGTACATGTAAAAATGAAAAATGCAAGTGTTTGTCCTTGGATGACTCTTGAACTCTGGGATTTAATTAAACTTAAAAACCGGATGTAGATGCGTTTTAAAACGAACAGTACAAATTTAGAACTAAAACATAAATTAGATTTGCTAAATAGGAAGATCAAAAACGGAAAAAATTTTGCAAAGAAGCATTATTTTGACAATTTATTTAATAATTTGAGCCAAAAAGAAATCTGGAAACAGTTAAATCAGTTCATGATAAATAACTCTAATAATCGGATATACTCCGTTATTTGTATGTTGAGTATCATGATCCTACTGCTATTGTTAATATATTTAATCTCAGTTTTGCTAATTCTGTTGATTCTTCTGTATCAGCAAGTAGTGCTAGCCCAGGCTCAGATGATTTGAATAAATTTCATACTATGGTGTGTAGTATTAATTCGTGTTTCTTTTCGCTCACTTCCTGCAGCGAAATAGCGAATTTAATTTCAAATCTCAGTAATACAAAGGGTATGATAATATTCGTAATGTGGTTCTGAAGAATTATTTGCCATTTTTTTCACAATTACTAGCCGATTTATTTAATGTGGTTTTGGAAACCGGTATTTACCCCGATTGTCTTAAAATTGCTAAAGTGACACTTATCTTTAAGTCCAATTTCAGTTTTGTCGGTATTTGACAAAATTTTAGAAAAAATTATTGCTAACCGGCTGATAGACTTCCTGAATAAATCTAATTTTTTCTATTCTCGTCAGTATGGATTTCGACAAGGTTCTGGTACAGATTTGGCCTTAACAGACATTACTGATTTGATCTATCGTAATTTTGACAGGCAAAACTATATCTGTGGCTTATTTCTTGATCTTCGTGAAGCTTTTGATTGTATAGATCACAGTTTACTTCTTCAAAAATTACAAATTTATGGCATCCGTGGCCTATCATACAAACTGTTAGCAAGCTACCTTAGTAATCGAAAGCAGTTTGTGATTCTAAATGGTGTAAAAAGCTCCACTTTAGGTGTGAACTGTGGTGTTCCTCAAGGGAGTATCCTTGGCCCTCTAATATTTCTAATCTACGTAAATGAAATGGCCAATTTATCGCTCACGGGTCATGTTAGAATGTTTGCTGACGATACGGCCCTGTTCTATGAATCCAGAGATTGTCAGGTAACAATGTCACATATGAGGGATTATATTACTTTACTATTTTACTTTTAGATTTTCTTCACTTAAACAAAATATCAGTTAAAATATCAGTTAATAAAACGAAATATATAATTGTTCACTCCCCACGCCTGCAACACATTGATTTACCACCACTTCAAGTAGCAAATTGCACCATAGAGCGTGTGGACAAATTCAAGTACCTTGGAGTAATATTCGACAAGCATATGACGTGGGAGGACCATATTAATTCTATTTGTATTAAAGTTTGCCCATTTATTTGCTTGATTAGAAAATTGGTTGATTTTGTTCCACGTGTTTAAAAAAAATTTATTTCTCATTTATTCATACCCGATTCTCATACGCTTCTTCTACCATTGGTTCAGCTGTTAAAGAGAAACTGAATAAATTACAGATTTTACAAAATAGGTGCTGTAAAGCAATGTATAAACTGCCTCACCTATTTCCTACTGTGGAGCTCTATCGAACTATTGCTATAGGCATTCTCCCAATTAAAGCAATTTTTGAGATGTATGTGTCGATCTACATGTTTACGTGTCTACACATCCCATCATTAGTTTCGACTATAAAATTCGAATTTCTAGATCATGGCAATTCAACCAGAAATTCTAGTCAGTTGAAGTGCCGAGAAGTAGAACGGCGCTGTACATATTTTTATGTTTAAACGAATGATAAAATCTCATCTGTTGTCATCAGTTAAAGATTATTTGTGATTAATAATGCCATTCGTTCTTAATTAATTAAATTATATTAATTGTTATATATTTGAATTTTGTTTTTTATTATGCGTAATGCAGTTTTAGTCACTATGACACTATTTGGTGTATATGTTTTGTACATAAAAGTGTGAATGACGAACATTAAAGAACATTAAATCCGCTAGTAGTCATTCTCACTTTAATGATTTTTATATATAAAAATTAATGTTAAAATTAAAAATAAATAAATAAATAAAAAATAAAAAAATTGTCATACACGAAGATATTTGGAAATATAAAGCTTATGTTGCCCACAAAGTACCAGAAATTAGGAATCTTCTGAACCACAGCAATGGCGACACATCAAATTTGGAGATAATTCAGCTGATTGCACCAGCCGCAGAATAACAGTAAATGAATTAAGCAATCATAAACTCTGGTAGTCAGGACCTCGATAGCTCAAGTATGACAACTGGTCTGGCAGACAAAACTGATCCGTGCTAGTAACCAGAAACAACAGAAATAATATTGTATTATTGATATATTTACAATTTAACACCACCACAGGAGAGGACGATGTCAGCATAATTTACAGAATAAATAAAATATCTAGTTTCACTAAATTGTTGTAAAAATTGTGCTAAAATTTATATGGAAGTGTAGAAAAATAAAACTGCATAAATACGATTTAAATGAAGCACACACAACGCAGTTGTTCCAAAATTAAAATAACTCAGCTACTGAAAAATAATTCTATAGATAAAAAAACAAGCTACTGGCGCTGAAACCATTTCTGGATCCAGAGGTAATTCTACGAGTAGCTGGCAGACTACAAAACCATTCTTCATCATCAGTTGAGTAGAACTTTAATCACCTATGCACATTTGAAAATGACGTATGGAGGTATCGAGCTCACCATTTCATTCGTGCGTAGAAAAAATGGATTATAAGAGGCAGAACCACAACTAAATCTATAATCTCAGAATGCGTTACATGTTTCAGGCTGAAAATCAATTCATGGGATCATCAACTGACGGGAAGTTTACCCTCGGCAAGAGTTCAGCCAGTAAGGAGGAGTGGTTTATACCGGTGCTGTACAAATAAAACCAACCAATTTTTGTTTGCCTATCAACCAAAGCAATACATGTGGAAATAGTAATCTCACTGCAGAAGAATTTATTGCGGTCCTTAAAAGGTTCATATCTAGACGTGCATTATGCACTGACATATATAAAGTAACAATGGAACGAATTTTCTTGGAGCCAATAATCAGCTGAAAAGGTTACAAAAAGATCAAAATTAACTTCAACGATATTGTTGCCTAACAATTGTCAGCAGAGGGCCGCCTGCAGCATCCCATTTTGGTGGGTTATAGGAAGCTGGTGCAAAATCAGTTAAAATTAACCTAATAGGAAATGCAAAATTTACGTACGAGGAATTAATAACACTGCTAAATCAAATTGAGGCCAAATTAAGAGTGGATTCTATCAATTTCTTTAAAAACTTTGTTTCAAGGGGCAGGGAGAAATCCAAACATAACCAACACGATTTTAAGGGTTTATAAATAATTGTAAAATCCGTTCTGAGGCTTCTTCGCAAAACGATTTTAACAAGATTAACGTGCTTATTGCATTCGAGAGAATATGAGCATTACAACCATAATCTTTTCCTGGGCATTTTTGTCGCCTTTGCGATTCATACCGCTTAAATTAGTATTATCAGCGCAAATAGCAATTATTTCGTCACTTAAGTTATATTTGTTTTAAAAGGTTTGAAATAAGTTCAGAAGTTTCAGCTGTGAGTGCTTCCATACTCAAAACTTTCGTTTGAAATCCTCTTTCAAAATGAAAATATCAAATATAAATAAAAATTATATGAGACAATTTATGTTCCAAATAAGCTGAAAAGGACAAAGAGGATATATTTGTTAAAGGAGGACAAAAAGGGCATAATGTTTGAGGAGGACGACGCCGTCAAAAGAAGTACAAGCATCCTCAAAGCAGGACGTCTGGTTAGCTTAACGTTATCTTAACGAATATTTTATTTAATAGCTTGCATACTGTAATCATTAAATCAATCACAAATAGACCATGATACTCAATAAATCACCTAACGATGAACATACACATATTCTTGTAAAGTCACACTATGGAATGGTATTCCTTCGAGATGTACGTACGGAATTGCTGCACATCACAGAAACGGCCATAAGATACCTCATGCCATAAAACGTCTAATTCGTTATTCATAAACAAGGACATTTAAATGCACATTCATAAGAAGAAGTGGACAGACACCGTGATATCGGCTAGATATTGAAGCGAACTTTTTTCCGAAAACTTCGATGGAGGTCCCGAAACGGGATTAATTTTATTATAACTGGGATTTTGATTAAATCACAAATGGAGTCAGTTAGTTCTGCCTATCCCAAGGTTCAAAACGTCTGCCCCTATTTATATTTTATTGAGGGCTGATGTTTACGATAATTTAGTTAGTGATCAAATGTGAAAGAGCGAGCCAAACACCATCAAAACCCGATTTTGGCTGGGTGATTTCCTTTCACACTCAAAAGGATAACATTTAACCAAAAGTGAAGAAGCGTATTGAGACGAAGAAATCTACGAATACGAATTACTCTTTCAAAAAACCAAGAGGCAGGAGTTAAATACATAACAGGATCAATTAGGAAGCTCGAGACCACAGAGAAGAAACTAAAATCCAACCAGGATTTAAAAGAACGCTATATTTGTATAAATTTTGACTGGTTGATAAATTAATAAAGCTTCGATTGTTCACTGCGGTTCTTTATATCTTTTCGATTCTGATTACATCAATATTTGGAGGTTTATGTTAAACTGAGAAAGTATGTGAGCTACCCCGACGTACGCTAACTTACAAGTGACATGCAAGAAAAAATATTTCAACCTACCCCACCGCTGCGGTTTTAAGTCGGTAGGCAGGAACTCACTTTGGCTGTATATACTACAACGTTTTGGCTGTATATACTACACTGTTACTACGACTTTATTTGCTTATAAACATTAATTGTAGAAGAATACACTTCCGGAAATTTAATGAACACATTTATATGCAATATCCACTCAATATAGAATGATTAAGTATTGATTCGGGCCAGTAAAAAATATATATATGCCGCAATGCTACCAGTGACTTGTACCTTCAGTATTGCGTATAGTTGCACAGTTATTGAATGTAAATGATTACTGGAAGAACTAGCGCCCTCTATAACCAAAGCAACTACTGGAGGATTCTTCGAATATAAAAATGTCGCAATTATTTCAATTACCGAAGGAAGGTGGACTTGGGTGTCACTTGACACTGACAATTTAAAAAATAAAATATTCAAACGAAACTATAAACGTTAGGTTTAGTTCGAATCTTTTTTCGAAATGATTATACTTGCGGAAAAGACTGGCGATGTAACTTGGAATTGTCTATCAACGACAAAAACAGATTACATAAATAATTTGAAAATGGGTTTGAACAAGTTGAATTATTTTACACGTATTATTCTCATCTGCTTGGGTTGCAAGAAAAACAATAATCTACATTGTCTACGAATAATCTACATATTCTACCAACTGTCGACATTGTATACGCAAAAATCAATTGTCTACGCTATTTTCGATACCGTCATGTAGACAATTCTGAGATACGCGTAGACGCACAATGAGTCTGAAACAAATGGCAATCTTAAAAATAATTAAATTTAATTAAGATTAAGTTTCATTAAACAAATAATACATTTCGAGTACACCTGGAAATAAATTTTTTTATTAGGTAATTTAATTTCTTGTATTATTCTGAAAATCATTGTCATAATTAATTTAAATTTCATTCAAACTAATAAAACTCCAAAGCGATGTCATATCTGTGAAAATTAGTAAAGGGTGGCCCATCTAACATTTGCAATTTAATTTGGCTCTAATTCAAAGACGAATAATATTTTTCATATTAGTTTGTTTTATTACATTGCCATTAAGTATGGAACACTATTTCATTCAAATGACTTCAACGAATGGCTTTAGAGTACCCCATTTTGTCAAACCAATTTTTCAGAGCATTTTTGATTGTATGGGCTCCTATTTCATCAACGGCAACTTTGATTTGATCTTTCAAGTCTTGGATAGTTAGCGTAACGCTTATTCTTAAGGGCTTCACAAAATACAGTCCAACGAAGTCAAATTGTACCTGCGTGGTGGCCAATTGACATCTCCGTTACGGCTGAATATTCGATTCCCGACGACAGTGTGCAAAAGACCATTTGTTTCGTTTGCTGTATGGCAAGTTGCGCCGCCCTGTTGAAACCAAATGTTGTATGTCTTCCTCTTGAATTCTAGGTAACAAAAATTCGTTTATCGTGGCTCGGTAACGCTTGCATTTCCAAAAAAAAAAGAACCAATGATGCCGCCGGTTCAAAACCACACAAAACAGTCACCGTTGTGGATGCATCGGCTTCTGAATGGATTTTCTGAGTCCCAAATGCGACAATTTTACTTGTTGACGTAGCCTTCGAGGTGAACATGAGCTTCGTCGGAAAAGATGATTTTTCGCTAAAAATGCTCATTTTCTTCCAAGCGTTCCACAGCCCAATTAGCGAACCGAAGGCACTGTAAATGCACGTACACGTGTTAGTATATCCAATAATTCAGTTTCACGAACTCGGTTCACAAATTGATCCATAAATTGCCTTGTACGAACTTTAAATGTAAATTTAATACAGTTTGCGTAGAACACTCACCACTTTGGAAGTAAGTTTTCAATATTTCCGAATTTTGTTCAAGCGTAAAGCGACCCATTTCGTAAAAGTCAAACATTAAACTCAGGAAATTAACAGTATTACCATGAATGACGTAAGTGTTGCCACACCCAAAATAAACGGTAGTTTAAATTAAAACGCGAGATAGACCATCCGTTATTAGCAATTTTTGTGGTACCACACTATTTCACGAACAACGATACACCGCAATTAAAAATTTAAATTTGATTGAAAATCTTTTTTAATTTGAACTGGATTTGAATTTAAATATGATCATGAACCAGAATTTTCTTGTCACCACACTAACTTGATTGGCCAACCACTTTTACATTAACACAATTTCCAGAATTACATAGGTGTACAAGTGTGAACTGTGGATTTTTGTTGTGCATGTTAATTTCGGAAGAATGATAAAAGTGCCTTATTCAAAGTATGCTCCATTGCTTGTCATACATTTTCTTTTTTTTTTGCCAGCAAAAATCTTCCCTTTTTAATGCGAACCATTCATCGAGCTATGTGTTGGAGCATTGTCATGAGAAAAAATAGCTTTGTAAAGGCTTTACTTTCGGTATTCTGGCCTTTGTTCAAGCAGCGAACGGTTCAAGTCGGTCAATTGTTGATGGTAACGTTTAGTATTGTACCTTTTCCGAGCAAGCAAAATGTCATATCTGTTTTAGCGCTTTTCCATTTGCCTGTCGTTCAACTCATATTTACCCGTCTACCGGTCTTCTGAAACTTTCCCATCTCTCGTAGCCGATTGGAAACAGCTTCTTCACTAACGCCAAATAGCTCGACGAGTTGATTTTGTGTTTGCTCTGCCAACATTGCTTGCAATTCCACATATTTGTATTTTTTGGAGGTTTTCCACATTGCTTGTCTGCAACATCGAAGTCACCACTTTTGGTGGCCGAAACCATCGTTTACACGTATCTTGCGATGGAGCATGTTCACCATAAGCTTCTCGAAGTAATCGGTATGATTTAACAGTAGTTTTCTTAAAAAAAAAAGAATTATTGCTGTCCGCGAATGGTCTTTGTTCGGTATAAATTTCGGCATATTGAACACAACAATACAACACTATGCACACTAGGGTGGTCCTCGTTTGTATGTGGCGGAAAAAATGTAGAGATATCTCACGGGACACCCCTTAGAAATATGAGGTTATACTAAAAACTTAAACAGAAAAAATGGGTCAATCGAAGACCTCTAAGGACCTCTAAGGTCGCGACTTGAGCGCGAAGTTCGATGAAAACGATATTTGTTTAATTTTTCACTTTCAAGCGAACAGAAAAATGATATAAAAATTTTTCTCTTTCTAAATAAAAATTGTAGTGAATAGCTTTCCAAAATATCAAAGATATCGAATCGTTAACAAATAGCGACTTTATTGCCAATTTCTGAATCTAATAAAAACCCAAATTTATAAACGGGTTGTTTTACATCCTGGAGTTTATATTCAAAATTACAAAAAATAAATAAATAAACCTCATTTTTAAGGTATAACGACTAAACAAAGGAATGTTCTATAATGTCACAAAAAACCTTCTGAGTCACAATTACCTAACATAGTCGAGTTTTATGATGTCATCATCATAAAACACAAATAATACTGTGGGCAAAAAATAGTAAGATTTTGTTCATAATTTTAATATTCTTTATTTATTTCTCCAAATCTATTTCGTCCCCCTCAAAGTAATCCCCCCCGGCCTCAATACACTTGTGCCAACGTTTTTTCCAATCCTCGAAACAGTTGTTAAGGTTGTTAAAGTCAATTTCCGGAATAGCCTCCAATGCGCGTAGCGATTCACGTTTAATGTCTTCAATTGACTCAAAACGGTTTCCCCGGAGCGGTCGTTTGAGTTTGCTGAACAGCCAGAAGTCACACGGAGCTAAATCAGGTGAATACGGTGGTTGCGGAGAGATATGGGTGGAATTTTTGGAGAAAAAATCACGTAAACCCAATGCAGTGTGAGAAGGTGCATTATCGTGGTGCAAAAACCAAGAGTTGTCGACCCACAATTCCGGCCTCTTTTTACGAATTGCTTCGCGCAAACGACGCATAACACTCAAATAGTATTCCTTGTTGACAGTTTGGCCGGTCGGAAGGAATTCGGAGTGCACCACACCTCGGTAATCGAAGAAAACTGTCAACATCACCTTGATTTTTGACTTGCCTTGACGTGTTTTTTTCGTCTTTGGCTCACCTTTGGCACGATATTCGGCCGATTGATCGTCTGTTTCCGGGTCGTAAGCATAGATCTAAGACTCATCGCCAGTTATAATACGTTTCATGACATCCTAATAGTCGGAAAGCATTGTTTCACAGACGTCAACGCGACGCTGTTTTTCCAAAAAATTGAGTGATTTTTGAACCAATCGTGCTTTCACTTTTCTTAGGCCCAAATGATCTTTCAAAATGGTATTCACTGATCCTTCCGATATTTCAACGATGCCAGTAAGGCCTCTGACTGTTAATCGTCGATTCTTGACCACCAATTCCTTGATTTTATTAACGTGTTGATCATCAGTGGATGTAGATGGTCGTCCTAGACGTGGTACGTCGTCAACACGTTCTCGACCCTCTTTGAACAATTTGTACCAATCAAAACACTTGCTCGCGACATACAATTATCACCGAAGGCCTTTTGCAACATTCTGAACGTTTCGGCACCACAAAATTGATTCTGTACCCAAAATTTAATGGAACTTCTTTGTTGAATAATTTCACTCATTGTAAAAATCGCCGAATGCACTTTTTGTACTTCAGAAAGACAAGCGTATACTAAACACTAATGATTATTTTGATGTGACATTTGGCACAGATGTCACTGACAGTCATACCAACATAGCAAAAAAAATATTTGGACGAATGGTTTTCCGCGCGAAATTTAGATTAAAATGTCTTACTACTTTTTGCCCACAGTAGTATATGAATTTTTTTAAAATTAGAGAAACATAATTATTGTTTAACACATTACACCCGCTATCCGCTTTACACTGGCCCACATTTCACCTAGACTTACCTAGAAATATGACCTAGGTTATATTCCAATACAATTTTTTCTATCTCCCCCTATAAGTTGTTTTTTTAATTTGAACATGGATGACCTTTCTCTTTGGGACACTCTGCCACCCAAAATAGCGTTGAATAGAATCCTCGACCTTTCGGTTTACCTTAATTTTGAAAGACGAGGTGGGCTCCAAACATTTATTTTTAGATCATCTTTCATCATTGAATGGATGAAGAATTCAGCAACGTTTCGTTGTTCAAGGCTGTAGGAACGCAAAAGCAGAACAATATATTCTTAAGTAGTTTTGTATGTCTTCGGAGGGGTGGTATTCTATTAGCTTCGTCTGAGCGAACTGGGAAAGATTTGTTTTTGTTTTGTTTATTATCTATGCAATCTGTACTGAGGCCAAAGCACTCCCAATTCTTTCGTGGTTCATTTCTAACGTTCTACCTTACACAGTAGCCAAATCGAGTTGTCGATAACTGGGTTTGGTCGATACCTGGGAAAGTTTATCAATTGCCGTAAGTCGATTGTATAAAAAATGTCAAGATGAATACATTTTCTATCCTTGCATATTGTATACAGAGTCTAATTAGGTTTTAAATTTTGGATGCCATTTTTGGGAAGTAAAATTTCCCAAAGGTTTGCATTCGATTTTCAGGTGCAGTCCTGTGGACACGATTTTATTTACCGATGATTATCTCATTTTATTGTGCCCCATTTTTTGATTTCATATATACCTTCGTGATAATAGTTTTGCGGTAAATCTAACTTCAATTCAAATTATTTATCAAAACTTGGAAAATACTGAGATAAGTTCTGAGATAAGTATATTTATTGTTTCTCAAATGCCTTTAAATCATTTTCTTCGAGGTGAATCAATCGCATGTTTCGTGTAATCCCTGACAAAACCGCAATAGTATCCACTATTGCGACATATCAGATCATAGATCTCCTCTGTATGCAAGAACTCTATGCGAGTAAAGGTAAAATAGGTACCATGGATAAATCGGTACGTAATATGCTTCGGAGACGATGATAATTCACAATCTGCAGTTGGCATCATCAGTAGTGATTTAGAGGTGCTAAAAATTTTCAAATACTGTGACTCATCGACATCGAACACAGATAGTGTAAAGCGGATTTTATGACCCAAGCCTTTTCTCTTTTGTGTCTGATCACTCACGATCATCCGGCAAGAGAGTATGCTGTAGACCCTTGGTAGTGACTTCCTAACATGTTGGAGCTTGACTCACCATCTACTAACTTACTAAAGACTCCTACTTCAATATTTCTCAATGCTGAATTTGTATAACATGGGGTCCAACGGTCTATATTACCATGTGCCGTAATAAACGTGCTTTTAATATATATTTATTTACTAGTTCATTTAATGATAGAACCTCTAAACGTGGTGGTCAAGGCTGTTAAGGTTTATCAGTAGGTTTCCACGGTAAGCATTTGTTGCAAACACTAGTTAGTGTTTGGGTCTTAATTTGCTCTATACTGAAGAGAAACTCCGATTGCAATCATGACTATGAAAAAAATTAAAACACCAGGCCTCGATAACGTCGAGGTTGAGGTTATACAAAGAGCTTGGCTAATCATTTGTCCGAGAATCGCAAGCTTGCGGAACATGCATTTCGGATAAAAAAAATTTATTAAAATCTTGGTGAAGCATGCTACTTTCAGTCTTGGGTTAGTTACTTGAGAAATTGAGTACTGGCAGACTGATGACTATAATGAAAAGTATATCGGCAAATAGAGCGACAAAAATTCTGCGTCAAACAACAATGGAGAATTTTACTTGATATTACTAAAACGTATAGAATCGAAGCGGTCACTGACCTAACTAGGACCCTTTCAAGACATATATTATTGAGTGAACGATTGGCTAGATACAAAATTAGAAAAGAAAAACATACTAGCTTCGGAAGTATTCAAATACTAGGCAATCAAATATAGCCGAATATCTAGCCGAATGTCAGCCAGAAAGAAACAATCAAAACGCATCAATCGAAAAGAATCAATCGGCAGATGGCAAAGCTACTAAAACTTGAGAATAAAAAAATACCAACGTAGTGGAAATCGGGTATAGACTCAGCCTGGGTGCCAAAACAACTAATGTCTAGCGAGAGATTTAGTTCTTCATAGAGGTTACTGAAATCAAGTTGCTCGGTTTGAGGAGTGATTTTTTTCATTGAAATTTAGCCAGGTCCCAATATTTATGTGCAGTTCCAATGCGGTCACACGAATTTGCATTAACTTGGCGTTGGTGATGAAGTATTTGAGGAGATTCTGAATTCGAATTTGAGAATGATTGTTGTAAAATACGGAAATCGAATAGGCTTCTGGAACGGTCATTGAAATTTGTTATCTTTTCTAAAGAGCGATCTAAGTAGGAAAAGCACTAGCAACTCGTTGACATACTTCCCAACTGCTGCCATGAGGTACTGATTTGGTTTAGAATATGAGGAGTGGCCACTGTACTACCAATTTCGCCCTTGTTTTTGAAAAGGCTTCTGTTTTCGTCGCCGTTAAAATGTGGGATCCTGAGATCAATATCTGGTTGATAATTCGTTGGTATGTGTATTTGCGGTTCGAAATTTTTTAAATCGAAAGTTTCCTAACTAAGTGGAATATAAGTTAGTGAATGAAATAATTAAGAAAAATTCAGTCCGAAAAGTTTATAAAGGACTAATACGTTACGCCACAACATCCCACAGAATTTCTCGTTGAGAATTGGTTTCCTGACGTGTTATCTGTTAATAACCTGGAACTCATAGTACTTGTGCCATTTGAAAATTATGAGTAGGAGGCATTTGCTGCTTAAGATATTCCCTTTTCGGTGTAGGCTGCACCTAGTTGCCTAGAATGCAAATGATTCTCTGGATGTTTTTGTGGAAGAATCGGTCTATGAGTTGGTGATGAGAAGCTTGTCTTCCCTGTAAATTTTTATTTTTGTAGACACACTGCGATTTGTAGTCAAAATTTTACAGTTTGAATAATGATGTAATTCTGGAGATGCCCCGCTTCTCTGATATTTAGTAATCGAGGTAAGCCGATTTTTAGTTATTTGACCAAGGTATCTATCGTATGTTGGGCAACACATGTCAATACAATTTCCATACATGATAATATGTTCAAAGGATTACAAAATTAGGGCATGACCTTGTACCAAACTGGCTATTTGGTACTCGAGTGTTCCAACATCTCTTTTAACTGCATAATGAAGGGCAAGCACATAAAATAGGAGGAATGTTCGAAGACCCTGGGGACACTCATTTACAAATCATCTGGTAAATTTATCTTTTATAATTTAAATTCCCGTTTGGAGGGTTGTAAGCCTTTTGGCTAGTTCTCATTATATTTTTAGTCGATCCAGATTTGAAGTGTGTAGATATAGATAATGGTTTATTTTTTCTGTTTTACTGGGTTCATATTATCCAACATACAATGTATCTCACCATTTTGATGCAGCGTAATGTGTCGCATTTACTCGTGTGTTTACTTTTTCCCCACTGACGAAATCCATCTTCAAACCTCTATGAAGGTTGTGATTTGATATGTGCACGGTGCATTTACTATTCGACGTAGGAATTTGCTTTAGAATGGCAGGTTGATATTGTTATGTGTTTTCTTTGTACAGTCGAAAAGCTGAATACCGTAAGTCCACACAGAGCTTAGAATTTGTTGGTATGGTAGCATTCAATTATGTAAAGTTAGCTTAGAATCTCTCCCTAAGAGCCAATCCATCTTTCTGTATTTAATGTTTAACTCTTCGTTTTTATTTTTGACATGCTCTTACCATTTTGGTGTTGCTTCTAGAGTCATGCCTAGACATTTCAGTTCTTCTACTGGTATCCAGTTGATCCTTTTTTTATTAATCCATGCAATCTGGGGCCGAAGCACTTTCTGCTGTCAACTCGAAGAGTACGGCTATAGGACCGATTTAAGGTATCATCTGCGCATTGCATAGCTCCATGCCAGCCTATAGTACTGGGCATGGAAGATGGGTCGGCCCATGAGTTTTGCACGCCGACAGGGGATCATAGTTGTGTTCCGTTTAATCGCACAGATCGTGATCTGTTGATGAAAATTTCATTCTGAATCCTGCCCCTATCGGGATTCGAACCCAGTACCTCCCGATCCTGATCCAAACGCCAAACCTTTAACCATTAAGCCATTTCGGGCCGGTCCCATTTCGGGTCGGTCCAGTTGATCTTGTTGGTGAAGTTTACGTGAACAAATTTCATATAAAGTTTTATTCATATAAAGTTATCTCTTCGTCCATGACAATATTTATAGCTTTTTTCAATTCGTTTGTGGATTCTTCTTTGATATTAGCGACTGCTAAGAGGACCGTATCATCCGCAAATGTTGCTACGTTTCTCTCCTCTGTCGTTGGCAAGTAAGAGGTAAATGGAACATATAAAGTTGGTCTCAGAACGTTACCTTGTTGTACTCCTGATGATATTTTCTTTATTTCCGAGTATTCGCCATCTAATTTAATACGAAAGTGTCGGTTAGTTATGTAAGATTTTAGTATTTCATAAAACTGATTTGGTAAGTCTCTTTGAAATTTATATTCCAGGCCATACTCTATCAAAAACCTGTGCTACATCCAAGAAGATACTTGAACTTACTTGAGGAGTAGTTTCTCGAATATTTTTAAAAAGGTTGGAAGTAAGGAAATCGGCCCATACGAATGTTTGTTATTTAGTGGTTTGGGGTGGAAACCCATGAATTCTTCAGTGACATTCCATTAAATTGGAACGTGTTTAAGTCTGAATATTGTGTTAATTATTTGGAGGAGTTTACGTAGTCCTTTTTCAGAAAGGGATTTTACTATTAGTCCTATAATTATCCACTTTATTTGTTGGTGTTATATTTGCATCTGTTGTTTGTCTAAGTAGAGGGTGGAACGTGTTATCGAGGTGAGTTGCAAACAAAAAAGCTTTTTTCTTGTAGCACATGTCTCATCTTAATTTCTAACTGTTGGAATTTAAAGTTTAGGTCGTTTTAATATTTTTTTATTCTATATTTCTATCTTCGGCAGTGCCCTTCGAATTAACTGGTTTTGGTATTGCCACTTGCGTGTATAGTTTTGGTTCTCCCGTTTTACTGGCATGAGGTGTTGGTCCCTCTTTGGTGAAGGTTTGCTTAATTTTTTCCGGTATTCCTGGATTTTATATTCGCGTTTAGTTCTTAATCTTTGTAGCTCATTAGGTATTTTACATCGCCTGTAGTTTTCAGAATGTGACTTCTTGCATTTTGCAGCAATATCTTTACAGACCGGGCTGACCTGGGCGTGATGCTTTCCGGTTCATTTCACCCATCTAGTCTCTCTATGGCAATATTTCTGCGGGTCGGATTAAATACTGTCTGATTTATTATCGGACAAGTGGTGCTGGTGATCAAAGCTTCGGCACTTCGACAGGGAGGTACTGGATTTGAATCCCACCAGAGGCAGACTACAAAGCAAATTTCCGCAATCGTTTACGATCGGTGATGTTAATTAATACAACTAAGACCCTCTGTTGGAGTGCAGAGTTCAGCACCGACCCACTGTTCATGTCATTCAGACTAATATGGAGCTTGCAATGCGCAGGTGATATACTGTAATAGTGTGAATGGGTGGTGTGTGCATGAATGAAAAGGGGTAACAATTAACCCTCAAAAGACATTAAATCATTTAGACAATTAATATTTTTTTAAAAAGAAAAGTCTTTGACGTAGGTAAACCATTGATGCTCCTCGGAATTAAGCATTGTGGCCAAGGCTCTATAGGTTTCAAAGTCTGCAATATTAATTTTCCAGACTTCATTGATAAGAGAAATGAGATTGTATTCGGCTATCGTAACCGATTTCATAATCGATTGGGAGAAATTTGATATTCCAACGACGTTAATTGGTGGAGGTGATTTCTTTGGTTTAGATGATTGTTGGTTGGTTGGTTTCTCGAAACTTGTTTTGCAGTTGATGGTAGAGTCCGTACAATTTCTGGATATATATGAAGTTAGGCAAAACTAATCAATAAAAGAAGACCCACTCGTTCCTTTTAAATTTAACGAATTTTAGCCATGCAACCGTTATACCTGCAGAACTCGTATTTGAACTAAAATTACATTTAAATTTGGCATGTTAAAAGTGTAAAATTGTCGGAATTAGGCTATGTGGTTTTGGAATGGAAAAATAGACAAAAATCGTTCCGTGGCAACTTTGCGAGGGAGTTGTATGAATATATCATTACGGGTTACTGGTATGGATGGTACATTCTAAAACCACAGAGTCGGTAATACGACGAATTTACACAGTTAACGTGCCAAATTTAATAAAATTCGCAAAATTTAAAAGGATCGAATTTATGTTTTGTATTTAACTTCATTTCTAATGAATTGCGAGTTGTGAAGTGTTTTATTTATTAAGTTGCCTGATGAAATTTTTATATTTTCTGGGATAGAATCGCGGGATAACTTCCCTTTCCTCTTCTTGCTTGGTTTTTTATTACGATTCAACATCCAGTCTGTTTCTATTTCTAATTCTTCTTAATACGTGTGGTATGGATTAATATCATCATCGATTGAAGGTTCAGGTTTTGCCACAAGTGCTGCAAAATTGCAAATTCTTCTTTCAACTTAGCTGTAAATTCCCTCTTCTTAGTTAGTCATGAAGTTCAGTTTTTCCTTTTTTGTACTCAATGATATTTTCAGTTGAAGATCTTGGTGATCTTAATTATTGGAACTGTGTCCAAATGGGTTAAGCAATGATCGGCCCACCCCAAAATTCTTTGGGCCAGCCTCCGGAGAGTGTGGATCTGGCAGCATCTCTTCAGCTGTACCATTTTATTTGTCAAGTTATAGCATTGAATTTTGGTCCCTGATAGCATTTTGCTACAACTGAAGCAGTACCTGCCCCAGCGGCGTGGACGCTGCTACCTAAGTGTTATCAGAGACAGCCGAAACCCTCTAGTTACCCTAGTATGAGGAGAAGGAATGAAAATATTATTTTGTTAAGAAAATGGATAACACTTTTATTTAGTTTCTGATATAATTTAATAATTATCGTGATATTTCAGTAAAGAAGCGCATCGTTAAAACCGTTCAAATCCAAGTTCGGCACCGTATCAATATATTGTTCAAATCTATTCCCGGAGCCGTCTTAACGGTTGAATAATTAACCCTATGCGTTAAAGGTCTAGAGGCATTGAAATCTTCATATGGTGTTTACGTTATTTATCCCAATTTTAGTACTGAAGGGCGCGGGCAATTTCCGTTCCTAGAGATTGTTGTTTGTTAGTGTATAATAGCTTCTAGAAATCTCTTTTGCAGTTGATGGTAAAGTGCCTACAATTTCTGGATAAATATGAAGTTAGGCAAAACTAATCTAACTAACTAACTAACTAAGTTAGCCCCGCCCAGAATTTGTATAAATTGATTCTAAATAAACAGTAATTTGTGAAGTTAGCCCAATCCAAAATCGATTAGAAATGAAGTTAAATACAAAAATTAAATTCATTCCGTTTAAATTTAGCGAATTTTAGCCATGCAACCGTTATACCTGCAGAACTCGTATTTGAACTAAAATTACATTTAAATTTGGCATGTTAAAAGTGTAAAATTGTCGGAATTAGGCTATGTGGTTTTGGAATGGAAAAATAGACAAAAATCGTTCCGTAACTTTGCGAGGGAGTTGTATGGATGGTACATCTCAAAACCACAGAGTCGTAATACGACGAATTTATACATTTAACGTTCCAAATTTAATAAAATTTGCAAAATTTAAAAGGATCGGATTTATGTTTTGTATTTAACTTCATTTCTAATAAATTGCGGGTTGTAAAGTGTTTTATTTATTAGGGTTGCCTGATGAAATTTTTATATTTTCTGGGGTGGAATCGCGGGATAACTTTCCATTCCTCTGCTTGCTTAGTTTTTTATTCCGGTTCAACATCAAGTCTGTTTCTATTTCTAATTCTTCTTCATACGTGTGGTATGAATTAATATCATCATCAATTGAAGGTTTAGATTTTGTCACAAGTGCTGCAAAATTGCAAATTCTTCTTTCAACTTAGCTGTAAATTTCCTCTTCTTAATTAGTCATGAAGTTCAGTTTTTACTTTTCTGTACTCAATGATATTTTCAGTTGAAGATCTTGGTGATCTTAATAAGTGGAACTGTGTCCAAGTGGGTTAAGCAATGATCGGCCCACCCCAAAATTCTTTGGGCCAGCCTCCGGACAGTGTGGATCTGGCATTTTATTTGCCAAGTTAAACTGTTGAAATTTGGTGCCTGGATAGCGCTTTGCTACAACTGAAGCAGTACCTGTTCCCAGCCGCGTGGACGCTGTTACCCAAGTGTTAACAGAGACAGCCGAAGCTCTAGTATGAGGAGAAGGAATGAAAATATTATTTAGTTAAGAAAATGGATATTGCGGCAAAGAGCGCATCATTAACACCATACCAATCCGCTTCTGATTAAAAGTCGTAACAAATGCATAATTAACCATATATGTTAAAGATCTGGAGGCATTGAAATCTTAATATGATATTTAGGTTATATATCCCGATTTTAGTACTGAAGTGCGCGAGCATTTTCCGAAGTCTTGGCTGTGATGAATCTCGTTTGGATCGCACTAGTAATTTCCTGATTTAGATAGGGTGCCCAGGGGTGAGTCCCAGTTAAATAATATTTCAGTTTAAATAAAACCATCGCTTCTTAATTAAATCAATTGTCTGCGTACATTAAAAATTAACTATACAAATCCTTTTTCTATTTAAGATCAGGTATGATAATTTCTGGTATTTACCGCTTTAAATATTTAAATAAGCAACAACAATAAAAAAACACAAATTAAATAAATAAATAAGCTTAGAAGGGATAATATATGCAAATGATACCTTTTTCGGAGCAAACGCAGAAAATCCGAGAAAATGTCCTTTTCCATCTACTCGAATAGAATATCCGAATACATAAAATTTCCTAATATTTTAATTTATCCTTATTATCCGTATACACAAAAAAAATAATTATTAATATTATTTAATTAAAATTTTATGATAATTTAATATTTATAAAAAAATATTTTCATTAAAAATTTCGTGAGGTAATTCGAGAAAATTTTCAATTTTCCGCATATTTTTTGCGACAGGTGTCCTTTTTGTGCGATAACATATATATAGACATGTAGCATCGCATTAAATATGGCATTAATTCGGTTTGGGTGGTAAATGTAAATCCTTAAAATGCGCACACGATGAATGTGAATAAATAATGCGGAAAACGAACTTAAAACATAAAAAAAAATTATCGAGGGGTTCGTTCGTTCGTCTAATTTAAATTAGCCGCACTTGATTTTAATTTTTATTATATTTTGTTTTGTTGTATGTGTAGCACTAGTACAAAGAAAATAAAAACGTATATATAGAACAGGGGGAGGTTGAATTGCGAGAGATTTGTAAATTTGAGATATTTGTGTCACCCAAAAAAATATTTAAGCAGATGTAATTTAAAGCTTTTAAAATGATTACGTCAGATGAAGTGGATGAGATAGAAAATGTTGATAAAAGATTTTAATCTCCGCACTATTTTTTTATGATATACCTAGGTTTGTAATTAGCCTTTTCGACAGTATATTAGTACAATATAGGATTAGGAAATTTTAGCAACTCAGCTAAATTTATAAACCACTTTGCGCTTTAAACACTAAAACGCTGCATGAGTTAAAATTACAAATTTCCAATCAATAAAATCACAGCGGTCGAACTTTTAGAGATTTATGTTTAAAAAGAAATCCATATGGACATGTATACGATTTATAAATCCCAGCATCAAGTATCAAAAGACAATTACACACCAACAAAAAAAATTTCATTGACAAAAATCTGGATAAAAGGGTCGAATAGAATTACAAAAAGGTGTCAATTCAAATACTACTTCATTGAATCCTTTTTTGAAATGTTCGCTATATATCCTCGATAAATAAGGAGTCCGGACTACAGTTCATAAATTTTTTTATGGGCATATGGTTACTGTAGAATTAACTGATGAATTAAGAGATTTCCTTCTTTTCAATTTGTATATGTAAGCGGACGAGTACCAAATACTACAAAGGGAATAATTTGTACAATTACAAAACCTTTTGTAAATATATCATAAGGGGGTTACAAGTGTAAAAGTAACAATTGTTGAGTTGATTGTTATAGTCTCGCATTATTATTATTATTGAGCATTAATTTGTAAATAATTATTTGGGTTTGGTTGTTGGTTTTATATTATAATGTGATGTATATGGGACGGGGGATGATGTTGTGATTGAATAATGTCAAATTGATATAAAGTAAACATGTGCACGCCGGACGGATATTATTATGATATCAAATAAGTCAATTTTTAATATTTAAGATGTTATCTTGGGCATATCCGTACATGAGATAAGCATAATATCGGTATAGATATGAATCAAGTTTAACCTAAGGATGATTGAAAAATTACCAAAATTTGAAACAGAATTTCTGCATCAAGGACAGTGCAAAGAGCGGCCAGAAAACTTGTTACCTCGGGTTAAAGATTTTAGAAATTGCTTTAGGCAGAAACTGAGAGTGACCATAACTTTAATTTAGAAATCGTTGAGCATAAAAATGCAATATCGATTATTCACAACAATGGTTGTTCATCACAGCAAGGGACCTGTCTTGACCTGCTGCAGAACTATCCGCTAATTAAAGTTAATAAACCAAGATATACACAGGCTCATAGCTGGAATTTGTATTTTGAAGGCTCACCAGTTTGAATGCCTCTGGAACCCTTAGCGCTACACATAGTTCTTACAAATAATGTTACACTGTATTCAATGAGATCCACCTTAGATTAGCCAAGCACACCAGTGGGCACTATTGGTTCATGTTATTTCCAAACCACGACTACTCAAAGAAACTATTAGAATTCCTACTTTGGACACATTATATTGGCGACGTTCGTCTCTTCGATACTGTTATTATTGCTAAGGCTACTCAATTTAAATTTTATAATTTCCAGATATTTTCATCAATTGAATGTTTCTAGGGATAATAGCAGAATAGAAGAAACCAAAAATAGAAAATTTTCACGAAATCATATACTTCATCAGTTCGGGACTGTAATAATCCAACTTTCAACTCCCACCTGCTGAAATTATGAACACGAGAGATATTTATTTGCTGTCTATATAGAAAAAATTTAATACTTGGGAAACGTCTTGATTAAAAGTTACGAAATGAAATTCCTTAGCCAGTTAGATTTTTATTATTCGAGAGAGAATATTATTTAGTGAAATAATGCTATGGGCAAAAATAGTAACACTTTGTTCATAATTTTAAAATTCTTTATTTATTTCTCCAAATCTATTTCGTCCCCTTCAAAGTAACCCCCGCCCCCCCCCCCCCGGCCTCAATACACTTGTGCCAACGTTTTTTCCAATCCTCGAAACAGTTGTTAAGGTTGTTAAAGTCAATTTCCGGAATAGCCTCCAATGCGCGTAGCGATTCACGTTTAATGTCTTCAATTGACTCAAAACGGTTTCCCCGGAGCGGTCGTTTGAGTTTGCTGAACAGCCAGAAGTCACACGGAGCTAAATCAGGCGAATACGGTGGTTGCGGAACGATATGGGTGGAATTTTTGGCGAAAAAATCACGTAAAACCAATGCAGTATGAGAAGGTGCATTATCGTGGTGCAAAAACCAAGAGTGCAACCCATAATTCCGGCCTCTTTTTACGAATAGCTTCGCGCAAACGACGCATAACACTCAAACAGTATTCCTTGTTGACAGTTTGGCCGGTCATCACCTTGATTTTTGACTTGTTTTGACGTGGTTTTTTGGCTTCGGCTCACCTTTGGTACGATATTCGGCCGATTGATCGTCCCTTTCCGGGTCGTAAGCATAGATTCAAGACTCATCGCTAGTTATAATACGTTTCATCACATCCTGGTAGTTGGAAAGCATTGTTTCACAGACGTCAACGCGACGCTGTTTTTCCAAAAAATTGAGTGATTTTGGAACCAATCGTTTTCACTGATCCTTCCGATATTTCAACGATGCCAGTCAGGTCTCTGACTGTTAATCGTCGATTCTCGAGTACCAATTCCTTGATTTTATTAACGTGTTGATCATCAGTTGATGTTGATGGCCGTCCTAGACGTGGTTCGTCGTCAACAAGTTCTCGACCCACTGTGAACAATTTGTACCAATCAAAAACACTGTCTCGCGACATACAATTATCACCGAAGGCCTTTTGCAACATTCTGAACGTTTTGGCACCACAAAATTGAGTCCGCACACAAAATTTAATGGAACTTCTTTGTTGAATAATTTCACTCATTGTAAAAATCGCCGAATGCGCTTTTTGTACTTCAGAAAGACAAGCGTATACTAAACACTAATGATTATTTTGATGTGACATTTGGCACAGATGTCACTGACAGTCATACCAATATAAAAAAAAAATCGACGAATGGTTTTCCGCGCGAAATTTAAATTAAAAAGTCTTACTACTTTTTGCTCACAGTAGTACAAAGTTTTAGACAACTAAACACTTTTATTTCGATCCTGACGCACAGACGTGTTCGAAGTGGTTCTAAATTAGTGCTCGATGTAAGAAATCAACCTTACTAAGCCACATGTTCGGAAATCTTTCGCATTTTTTCTAGCTGCTTACTCAGAAATCTCTGACATTTGTGTTATTGGAGAATGAATATCATTGAGTGTAATACAAAAATTCTTAAACATTTGATAATATTTAACTAGGCCCCTACGGATCGCACAGGGGTGATCTAGAGATTTTTGTTATTCGATAGAGAATATTATTAAGTGTAAAGCAAAATTGTTTAAATATTTAAAATTATTTAACTCGGCCCTCTACGGATCGCACAGCTTTGATCGAAGTGGTTCTGAATTGCCTGGCACTAGATGTAAGAAACCAACTTTATTTAGCCAGTTAGATTTTTATTATTCGGGAGAGAATATTATTTAGTGAAATACAAAAGTTTTAAACATTTAAACACTTTTATTTCGACAACGACGGATCGCACAGACGTGTTCGAAGTGGTTCTGAATTAGTGATCAATGTAAGAAAGCAACATTACTAAGCCAAATGCTCGGAAATCTACGAGAGTTTTTTATTCGAGAAAGAATACCATTGAGTGAAATTCAAAAATTCTTAGACATTTGAATTTATTTACTCGGCCCCTACGGATTGCACAGGGGCGATAGAATATCATTGAGTGGAATACAAAAATGCTCAAACATTTTAAATTATTTAACTCGGCCATGACGGATCGCACAGACGTAATCGAGGTGGTTCTTAATTACTATTTGATGTAAGAAACGAATCTTACTTAGCCACATGCTCGCAAAAGTTTTGAGATTTTTGTTAATCGAGATTGAATATCATTGAATGCAAAAAATTTTAAACATTTGAAATTAATTAATTCGACTCGTATGGATCACACAAAGGTGATTGAAGTGGTTCTGAATTAGCATTAGATGTAAGAAACCTCTGGAATCTTCGGAAATCTTTGAGTTTCTTGTTATTTGAGAGAGAATATTATTGAGTGTAATACGAAAATTTGTAAACATTTGAAATTAATTAGGTCGACCCTACGGATCGCACAGAGGTGATCGAAGTAGGTGGTCGGAATTAGTATTTTATGTAAAAAACCAATCTTACTTAGCCACATGCTCGGAAAACTCTGAGATTTTTGTTGTTCGAAAGGGAATATCACTGAGTGTAACACAAAAATTCTTAAACATTTGGAATTATTTAACTCGGTCTGAAAATCATAGGCCGGAGCTCGTGGAAGTACGGACCAAATGGCACAGTGGTTAAAGCTTTGGCGTTTAGATCGGGAGGTGCCGGGTTCGAATCTCGATAGGGGCAGGTTGCAAAAGGAAATTTTAATCAACAGATCATGTAATGTGATTAAAAGGAACACAACTACGACCCCCTATCGGCGTACAAAATACATGGACCCACCCATCTTCCATGTCCAGTGCTATAAACTGACATGGAGCAATGCAATGCATAGATGGTAACGTGAATCGGTCCTATACTCGTACGTCTTCTATTTGGCAGTAATTGCGTAAAGTAAAACGGGAAAATGAACCGCGAAAGAGCAGGAAGTGCGTCGGCCCCAGAAAAGATGGCATGGATTAAAACAAAAAAAAACTCGTGGAGGTCTCCAGGATTGACGATATAAGATTTTGAAAATTATCGAAAATCGAAAAATCCTTTCTAAAAGGATAAAATATTTCTAAATTTTGCAAAAACCACAAAACCTGTTAGATGTTAGAATTTACCTAATCATTCATAATAGTGGTCGGATTGCCTAAAACTTCTATAGTTTTCTAGATACAGGTATCCATCGACTTACGCGGTTTATTGGTTCCACACAGGATTTGTACAAACTACAATATTGCGTTCCGCGAAACAGGAAACCGTGTAACACATATAAAAGAGGATGTTTCGTTCCAAGTGCGAAAATTATGGAGTTTCAATCAGGTGCGTAACTAAATTTCTGGGTTTCACACATAGATGCTAGCACCATCTAGTTATCATTTATGTCAGAAGTTGTGTTTTGTTCATAGCGTGGACAGTTGTTAACGATAACCAGTTGTAATACCAGCATATATCGCAATGCAAAAATATTTTTATTTTCTAAGAACAAAAATGTCGCATTTTGTGCCAAACAAATAGCATTTGCGGGAAGCTTTGCTTTTCTGCTTCAACTTGAAAAAAAAATGCAGCTGAAGTACGTCATTTGCTTGAGGAGGCCTACGGCAAACATGCACCATCAAAAGCTACCTGTGAAGTTTGGTCTAACACATCCGAAGTGGCAATTTCGACATTGAGGACAAGAGGCGCTCGGGAAGACCAAAAACATTTTAAGGCGCCGAGCTGCAAGCGTTATTGGATGAAGATGATACGCAAACTCAAGATCAATAAGCGAAGGCATTAAACACGACTCACCAAGGTATTTCCAAACGTTTACATACTATGGGAAAAATTTCAAAAAGAAGGAAAATGCGGGTGCCGCGAAATTTTGCTTTCACGGCATGAAAGAAAGAGCTTCCTTTCGATGCAGGAAGCTCTTTCTTGCGGGAGATGAGAATTAGATCTTTTTTAATAATCCCAAACGCAAAAAGTCGTGGCTTTCACCTGGCGAAGCATCAACATCGACGGTGGGTCGAAAAAAATCTTGTACTAGGAGCTACTGAACAGGGCGAAATTATCAATGGGCAACGCTACCGACTACAACTCATCAATCGAAACCATGCATTGCTCGAAAAACGGCCAGAATGGGACACGAGACACGAACGAGTGAAATTGCAGCACGACAATACTCCATGCCATCGCACACCCATCGTCCAGGACACCATCAAAACGCTGAGATGGGATCTGCTACCGCACCCGCCTTATTCGTCAGACTTGGCTCAGAATGGCTTGGAAGGGCTACACTTGGCCATTTTCGAAGAAGTGCAAAATTGGTTGGATGAATGTTTTCGGTCCAAAGACGCGTGGTTTTATCGTCGTGGTGTTCATGTATTGCCAGAGAGATGACAAAAATGTGTAGATAGCGAAGAACAATACTTTGAATAAACCATTTTTTATATTTCTATTGAAATTTTCCATTTTTCAATAAAAACGGAAATTTAGTTGCGGACCTAGTAAATATTTTATAAAACAATGAGACATACGTCGGTACAAAAATGCTTGAAATGAATATTATTCAAAATACTTTCCTATTCATTATCAATATTGTGCAGCCAAAATTTCGTTCGTTCTGCATTCCTCCTTTCATGAAGCTGAATATCGTCGTCGCTTCAAATTTCTTCATCTGGTTGTTCAATACGATATGGTGTCTTCAGAGTGGTATTCAGTGGTTTTAGATGGCATACGATTTTCTTTATGGACCACCACCGGTAAAAGAGCTTTCCAACAAGCATTCAGTGTTGTAGGTCTAACGTCACTCATAGCATTATTTATTGTTTTTATACATTCTAGGATTGGAAATGTCTTCCAAGCTTGAGTGATTCATTTTCTTCAGATTCTACATTTTCCAAAATTGCTTGAAAACTCAATCAAACGTCAGATCATACCTTGATCCAAAGGCAGAAAGAGCAGAACGGAGGAGGAAGACATGCTGTATGGCCCGGCTGGATCTCACGAACGCTTTTGATACTATTCCACATCTGCATATATTCCTTTTTTCACGTCAAATGAACCTTTCAAGTACCAATGTGATAGAGCAACTCTAAAAAAATAGCAGAACTACAATCCGATGCGGCTCAAGAACTTCTCCGCCAATTAACATCAAAGCTGAAATTAAACAAGGATGCCCACTAAGTCCAAAACTATTTAACTTGGCGATTGAACTGTACACTCCTTTAATGGCGGGTATAATATCCATAACCAAACTCACAAAATACTGGCATATGCCAGGGATGACCTTTTATTCATTGCTGATAACCTGGATGATCTCCAAAGAATGCTGGAGTTTGCTGTTTAGAAAGTCACGGAAGCTGGACTAAAATTCAATGCAACTAAATGTGTGTCGCTTTAAGTTCATTATCGATGGAATGATGATTCCAGTTATGCTAGACGGGGACTCATACAATCATCTTGGAGTCCCTTCTGGTTTCCGCATCTCACACCTCCTAAATACAGAGATTCTGGCACAGTATGTTAACGATATCAATCGCTCTTTATTGGCACCTTGGCAATTTATTGCTTAAATATATTTCTCATACCACAATTGGAGTTTATCTTAAAATGTGGGAATGTTCGCAAGAAACCACTAAACGATTTAGATTGGATTTTCTGCAAATACGGAAATAGTATCCATCCCGTGTTAAAATGATCGCGCAAACATCATGCCAATGATGGCCGTTCACGCCATAAAACTTCTGAATTCCCAAAATGACACAATTCGAATTTTGGCCAACAATATCCTCACTGCAGCAGTTTCATCTAAAATAAAGCAATAGTCATCACAAGAGACTTCAACAAAGATGAGGGCTTTTCAAACATTTGGACTAGTGCTCGTAAAGCTATTCTTGTTTGGCCAAAACAATATCAATCACTTGGGAATCCTCACAAAATTCGGGGATGTCATTGCTGATTAACGGAACGAGTACACCAGCCAAGCTTGCAGAACTTTGCAGAATGGCGCTTCATTCGTCGAGCTAGACTCAACCTCCTCAATTAACACCAATAACTGCACGTCACAATGCAATTCAAGATCGTTTGGTAATTGTCATTCCATCGTCTAGATCAACAACAGTGATAAATCAATGTATTCCTGGGCCACAATCAACATTAAGGCCCGACATTGTGACAATGGAGGAACTTCCCTTTTGAAAACAGAACAAATGCATTTTCACAAGCACGGGTAAAGATGCAAAAATAGTGTGTTATTGTTATACAGATGCGGCAAAGAGGCTATCGAGTCTATGTTAATGCTTTTATCGTTGGGCCTCTTGGATCATGGGACCCTGAAAATGATGGAATCCTGGGGTGTCTTCAGATTACCCGCCGGTACGCCAGACTTATGCGTCGGCAAAATATCTACGTGGAACATGTGTCGAGAGAACAACAGCTATAAATACGAACCTTATAGAACCCATATGAGGTTAGAATAGAGAGGTATATCGGAGAGCAGTCACCCCAGGATGTTTTTAAGTCCTCAACCGATTAAAATTTGAAAAAAGAGATATGGTTCACTTGAGAACAAAACATAAATTTATCTAAACTAACATTGTAAAAAATTGTAAATCAAACATAATTTAATTTGCTGGTAGAAAGAGAATCTTTATATTAGAATGAAATAGTTATTTTGGATGTCCAGGGGAATTATCTAACAGCAATAAAACTTCAAAACCTAATTTTTTATAAGATAAGCTTTTACATCTGGCACAAAACAGTTGTCAAACCAATCCTTAAACAAATTTGCCGACATCCGAGCATTTTTATTGACTTGCCAAAAAAAGAGGCAGCTCTAATTTACAGAAAAGAAGAGCAATTCGTTCCTTAGACACTTTAAAACCAGACACGAACCTCTCATTCTCGCAAATATATATACGGGATGGCAATTTTTCCAGTTCAAACCAGTTTCGTCCTCATTAAAAATCTGATTCGCCATATAATCACCATCTTATACAATTTTCTTGAGTTCAACCGTAAATTGTTGAGAAGCTTCTGTATCAGCTGATGCATTTTCTCTTTGGAATTTGATGTTGTGTAATGAAAATCTTTGTTTAAATTTGTCTAGCCAGCAATGGCTTACAGAAAATGATGGTATTTACAATTCCGTTTTGGAATTCTCTTTTTAAATCATTGTTTATTTTCGTTGCTTTTTCTCTAATGATATTTCCATCCTAAGGCACCCTTTTATTTGTACAATCTTCGATCCATATTGAAAGTGCTTCCCCAGTTTTTATTATGTCTTCAACTTCTGAACAAATTCTTCGATTTTCCCCAGAGGATCCTATTGAAGGTCCTAATAGTCGTCTCTCATTCATATTCTTTGTTTCTGATATCTATTCGAATCTGCTCGAAAATGTGAGGGAGAACCTGTGGACATCTCTAGAATCGGTGGTATAAAAAAGCAAATTTCTAAAAAAATTTAATAACCAAAGCAAGGTTCATCAGACTCGAGTACTCCTCACTACAATTTTAGTTTACTGATCGATCTATTGGAAACGGTAGGCCAAAATCCGTGGACATCTCCAGGATTGACGGCACAAATTATTGAAAATAATCAAATTACGTTTAATGTTTCAAATTTTCAAATACATAGCAAAGTTGGATGGGCGTCTCTAGGAGCCGCGGTAAAAAAAAATCACATCGGCAAAAAATATGAAACCGTTAAAACGAGTATAAGGTTAATAAAAGGCGTTCAGGGTATTCGTCACCTCGGGAGTAGTCCTTTGTCTGATCTATTTGTAAATACTGTCCAAATATATTTAGCTCGCCCGTTATAAAATTTGAAATATTCGTCAAAATTGTAAGTTTCTAACATCTACAAAACATAGTAAAATGCATCATAATTATATCCCATTCGCTATAGACCCAGTAGATTGGATGATCTATTTCAGAATTGGCTAGAATATTGTTTGAAACTCGTCAAAAATGCCCAATTTCTAAATATAATTTTTAATAGAACGAATCTCAAAAATATACTTTACCTTCCCGAAAATGTCAGCCAGAATCTATAGGTTCGACGGCACAACATTTAGAATCGTGTCCAATTTTATAATTTTCTTTTTAAAATAAATTCCAATTGGGAAAATAACAAATTTAACAGTGTAATTTTTTAATAATTTTTTAAACTTAAATAATAGTGGCGGCCTAATTTGGTCGGTGCAGTTTCAAGCACTGTCTTCTTCTTAAATCAGATAATAATAATTCTGAAAATTTCTGAAAGTATTGGCACCGTTAAATCACACAAATTTTCCACACATTTCATAAAGCTCTATATCACCACCTTTATATCCCTCAACTCAATAGTGCTCAGTATAAAATTAAGCACTGCAATTTCAATTTGACCTCAAAACCATAAACCTTTTCAAAATAGCATAGCCAATACTGTTTTATCTTCTTTTTCTTCTAGACAGAATATCAAAATATCTCGACTATATTAACGGGTGTCACACAAATCCTCATTTTCAAGGTAAGCGCTCATATAATCCCTAAATATATGCCACACTGTTGTGTTCCTTTAAACTAAAAAATATACACGTACATATGTAGGTATTTCAGTCAGAAGGATGTCCAAAAATTATTTTGTTTTAATTTACCGATAATATTATAACCGGAACCGCAAACATTTAATGGTTTACCAAAATACCGCATACTGTATCCACATAACTACCTATATGAATATTTGATTGGTACAGATAGGAATAAAAAATTGCCAGACCAAATTAACCATAACAGATACCGAACTGATCATATGGAAAAAATATTTTGTATGCACAACGAACAAAACAATATCATTTCAAAAAAATTTAATATTTCAAATTTTAATTAAATTATTTTTTATTTAAATTATATTAGTTTCATAATAATAATAAAATAAATAGTAAAGAAATTAATTAAATTAACACCATTTTCTACTCTTCCGATTTTTTAATGTTCGGTTTTTTTTTTTGTTAATAATTAAAAATTTTATAATTTCACTTTTTACAACTAGAACGTAAATCGATAAATTTAATTTAATTATTTAAAATGAATTTTTTTTTTTGGGTTTTAAATGTCTTCAAAAAATGGTTTTTGTGGTAAAAATAATGCCACAATTTTGGTTGCATTTAAGGAAGAAAATATAATTTCCCCCCACATCCTCCATACGAGATTTATAATCCTGTAACTTATTTATTCAAATATTTTTTTATGTCTTCCAAATGAATTTGATTTTCTATAATTTTTCAGCTGAAGGGGCATTTAAAAAACTAAAACCAGAACCAAATACCGGTCTATCGTCTGTATCTGGTGGTGTGTCATCACCGGGCAGTGGAATCTCAACAATACCTCAGCATGCGGGCCATACGCCTACGACGGCGTCATGTCCGACGCCAGCGCGACGGAGACATCGCACAACATTTACACAAGTTAGTATTTACCGAGGCATATTATTGTTAATACCCAGCATATGTAATTTTAATTATCTTGCCTTCAATTTCACAGGAACAATTAGCTGAATTAGAGGCGGCTTTTGCAAAGTCACATTATCCAGATATTTACTGTAGGGAAGAATTAGCGAGGACGACAAAATTAAATGAAGCTAGAATTCAAGTAAGTGATAATTTTTAAAATGTACATCTTTATTTGCGTTGGGCTTTGAACATTTTTAGATAAGGTGGCCTTTTAAAAAACTGGGTTTCTGCAAATAAGATCTTTCTTGATTCAAACTACTCGAACAGCTGAAGGAAAATTTAGTGCTATGCTTATATTTTTTTTATATTCATTACCACTTTATTTTAACCAATTTACAAAAACTATATATAGGGTGGGTTAAATAATTTTTTTTTTAAATGCAATAAAACAAAAAGTTCAATACAAGTTCAATATTTTTTCAAATTTATTTTTTCATTGTAAAGAACAATCCTCCCGATTAATTATGGAATACTATTTCATTCATATGACTGCCTCGGCTGTCCTTGACGTACCCCATACGGTCGGTCCAATTTTTGAGCACATTTTCGATGGTATGCGGCATTATGTCTTCAATGGCAATTCGAATAATGTTTTTGAGAGCGTCAATCGTTGCTGGTTTATTGGCGTAACACTTATCTTTGACGGCATCCCAAAGATAATAATCCAACGGCGTCAAGTCACAGCACCGAGGCGGCCAAATCACATCAGCGTTTCGCCTGATAATTCGACCTTCGAAGACAGTGCGCAAAAGATCAATTGAAACGTATGCTGTGTGGCACGGAGCGCCGTCTTGTTGAAATCAAATGTTGCCTATGTCCTCCTCTTCAAGTGCCGGGAACAAAAATTGTTTATCATGGCGCGGTAGTGCTTACCATTGACAACGGCGGCTCCTTGCTCATTTTCAAATAAAAATGGCCCAATGATGCCACCGGACCAAAATCCGCACAAACTCGTTGAGGATGCATCGGCTTCTCTACGATCACGTGCGGGTACTCCGTGCCCCAAATGCGCCAATTCTGCTTGTTTACATAGCCGCCAAGATGGAAATGCGCCTCATCCGAAAAGATGATTTTTTTGCCAAAATTTTCGAAGTAATATTTCAATATTTCCCAGCGTTGTTCAAACGAATACACAACCATTTTCGTTCAGCGGAAGGATAAAACTAACTTTCTGTCAAATCAGAAGTGACATAAACCCTTACCATACTCAAAATAACCGCTAGCTCAAAAAAAATTATTTGGCCCACCCTGTATATATTACAAAAGGCAAAGTATGGTAAGATAATTGTACCCTTGGCTCTTAGAGCTCATGTCGAGCACAATGATTCCTTATTAACTATAAATACAATCATACAATAAAATTAGATTGAAAGAACACAGCAAAATTACGAAAATACTTAAATAACCATACATAATTAAAAAAAAAAAAAGAAAAAAAGAAAATTGATTTATACGAGAGCTGCCGTAAAAGTTTTTAAAAAAAGTAATAAAAAATTTAAAATGTTCATCAAAAATATTTCAAGATATTCGCCTTTAAGGCCTATACACTTTTGCATACGCTCAAACCATTTATCAAAACACTTTTGCCAGTCAAACGATGATAGCTCCAAAATATGGTTTTTGAACGCTCCAATCGCTTCTTCCGGCGATAAAAATTGTTGTCCACGCATCTTATTTTTGATTGTTGGGAACAGAAAGAAATCATTGGGCGTCAAGTCGGGGCTGTAAGGCGGATGATCGTGGAATTCGATCGTTTGAGTGCTCAAATACTCGCTTGTTTGATGTGATGTGTGTGAGCTCGTATTATCGAGATGCAAAATGAATCGCCATTTTGGGTTGTTTTCTCTCTATTTGTTGACAAACTCTAGCAAACAAATGGTCGTATACCAAGCTGAATTGACTGTCTTTTGATTTTCAAGAGTCACAGTCACATGATCGGCTTTCGTGAAGAAACGCGCTACCATTTGCTTCCCAACGCTCCGAGCTCACACAACTTTTGATGGTTTTTCTTCGAATCGGAAGACCCAAACAGTCTCGATGGCCCTTTTCTTTCCGGCTCATACGCATATATCCATGACTCGTCACCTGTCACGATCTTGTATACGCTTTTGGAAGTACCTCCAACGAATTTTTCAAGCATTTGACGGCACCAATCGGCACGAACCTTTTTTTGTGCGTCTGTCAACAAATGTGGAATCCAACGTGCACATAGCACCCGCACCTTTCAATGTTTATGTAAGATCGTATGTACGCTGATGTTACTAATGCCTAGGCATGCCTCGATTTCACGATAAGTCACATGACGATCCTCTTCAATCAGTTTTCTCACAGCATCGATGTTTTCTGGCACTTGGACGACCTTCACGAGGCTCGTCTTTGAGTGAACGTGGTCCGCGTTAAAATTCATTCTACCAATTATAAACACTAGCCAAAGATGGTGATTTGTCGCCAAAATTCGAATGAAGTGGTTCGAAGCACTGTTGTTTAGTTAGTCCCTTTCGAAAATCGTAAAAAATCATCACACGAAAATATTCACGCGATAATTCCATTTTGTCACTGAATTCAATTTTTCAAGTAAATAAAAAACAATGTTGCGATGCGAACTGACAGATGGCTTCTGAGAAACATAACCTCCAAAAATGTTACACTCTTTGACTGACTTAGAGATTTGCATCGAAAAACACTAGTATTACCATTTTCTAAAAACCTTTACGGCAGCCTATGTACTTGGATTAAGTATAACTTTTTTTAGGTCTTGCGTTAAATACTGTTTAAGGGCTTTAGAGAAGGCTGAGAGACACCCAGATATTATAATTTCAATCGGTAAATTAATGAAGATGATGGAACCACATTGAAGAAATGCCTACGAAAATCAAACCTCCACTTAGGGATTGTTTTCTGTATTGCGTGTTCAATCGAAGTGCGTAGCCAGAACAAGTGACAAAGTTATTTCCACTCTTAATATAGAAAAGCTTTAGCACCTTGAAGACAAACATGTGTCGTAGTGGCAGGATGTCTAGAACCCGAAAGATAGGCCAAGAAAGAGATAGCGCATCATGAAAAGTCATTAAGCGGATATGTTTCTGCCGAACCAAACGCGAACGCAATAATGTTTTACAGGCACTCCCCCAACACGCCAGCCCGTAGAGAAGATTAGAATCAACTAGGGCATAATAAACTAACCTCCGTAGGTATAACGGACAAAAGAGGCGTAATGCATATATCTTCTTCGATACTAATAACAGTTTATGTTTCAAGCCTTCAATGTGGGCCTTCTAATTTAGATTTGCATCAATTAAAATACCTAAATATCTAATCTCATTTACTACACTAATCTTAAAAAAGCCAGTCGAAGTACAAATTTGAGCTTTGTTACAAAAAGAGCATCAGGTAGTTCCGGGCTATCCCAGAAATGTACTATTTTAGTTTTCTCACTCAAAAGTAAGTTGTGAGGTTTAAGCCATTCCGCCAGTAAATCTAAATTGTGTTCGATCTCTGATATGTTGACCTGTTTACTTAAACGAGAGTACACAAACGAAAAGCCGTCAGCAAAAGCAATGAAGGAGCCTGCAAAACGGCGTCGGAAAATTCCATTCACGTAAACAAGGAATAACAGCTGCCCAACACCGATCTCTGAGGAACTCCTACCGTAATTGGCAGTTCTCCGCTCAGTTGGTAGTTGACATGCACTACTTGTGATCGATCAGATAGGTAACTACAAAGCCAGCAATAGATAATTCCACGAAAGCCACAACAATAAAGTTTTCTTAAGAGAATCGGATGGTTTACTCTATCAATATCTTTAGTCATATCGACAAACAGACCAGATGACTTCAGCCCTAAATCAATGCTCCCACTTATTTGTTCAGAACTGATAAAATAGCTTGTTCCATGTTTCTATTTTTCCTAAACCCGAATTGCAGCGGAGAGAGAAAACTATTTTTATTCAGAAAATGTACCATCCTACTTTTCCTGGCCTTTTCAAAGATTTTGGAAAAAATGGAAAGAAGCGATATTGGCCGGAAGCTATCTAAACTCAATTTATCATTTTTTTTAAAATTGGGATAACTACAGCTCGTTTTAGGGCTAACGATGAAACTTAAGACATTCACATGATAACAAGCCATCTTCGTAACTAAGACATTCGAAAACCACTTAATCCAGGCGATGAATTATTTTGAAGCGAATTGATAATTGCATATAATCCACCCGGGAAGATTGGGGAAAAATAAAAGCTCCATCCAAAGTAACAGTCGAACAACTGAATTCATGATTCATCATATGGAGACAGAAGTATGACATCTGAAAGAATATTTCACAGAAAGATCAAATTCACAAAAACCAAAAACTTAGTGATTGCAATTCGGCTAATTATTATGTATGATTCAACAGAATAAGACTTAAGAGAATAACCTTTCTTTAGCGGCAATCATAACTTACATTCGTGGGGATCACACAGAATCTGATAAATATTTAGACTATCGCGAATGGCTTAAGAAATGTCATTCATCAAACATCTGGTAGTTCATTCGACTTTTTAGTTTTTTGAAACCATCATATTGGCTTTGTTCCACATTACACTTGGCTTCGTCAATTGCAAAATCTCGAAGATAACGCAGAATCTCTGATTCTAGAACATGTGTTGAAATATTTTTGGTAAACGCACCAACATGGTGTACATGCCGTAACTTATGAAGTATAGAAAATAAAAATTTAATATAGGTGAACAGGTCTTTGTTAGAATTGCGAATTGAAGATGGTACATATTGAACTTTACGCCATTTCCACCATGGTGTTTGAAAAGTATTTTCTTCTCATCTTTGTTTAAGACGTCATCCGTTAATAGTTTCATAATAGGAAATTCACGTAACGTCAATAGGAACAATTTCAGTGAATTTCCATAATAATTGTTCACATTGTGTTCCTCACGAAATTCGGAATACAAAAGTTATTTGATATTCTTGTGAGTTGTGGCAAACTTTTATTAAATTTAATTTTATACGTTGAGCGATCACAAAACAGATGGCAACGGGTGTTGAGTAAAATCACAGCGTTATGCAAATGTTCAACTCTGTGAAATTTTTAAATCATATTGGCGATATTTCACTGATCATAATGCCAACAGTTGGCAAATCTGAAGGCGCCCATTGATCAACCTCCATCGCAATAACCTACTCCGCTTGGTTTCACCTTCATCATCGCTTTATGAAGCAATTTTATTGTCTAAAAAATACTAATAGCATAGAAAAATGGAGCCTTGTATTTGTTATACTATTGGCCAAATTCGTCTAGGACTTTACCTCCAGGATAGTATATTTCTTACAATACCCTATCACCATTACTCCTCCGTCACTGCCTGCCCTCCTCCCATTACCACCACCGTTACCCGTCGGGTTATGTTCCTTCGGTACGTCCGAAACTCAAATTATAAGTCACGCGGTGGTGCGAATGCTCATTTTTTTAAAATCAGTGTAAATTCCAGGTAATTCACATGAATTTAATATTTGACATAATCATGCTTTGGTAAATGAATTTTCATGATGATTGGAGTATTTTTTAAATAAATTTTTCTCGTCAAATGATGCGCCGAAATCGAAAAGTACTCTTGAACGATATATTTTCCCACACAAATGATCATAAAATATAAAATGTCCCAACTGTTGACCAAGATTTGGGTAGTGTCCCGTAACTTTAGGCACAGCATGGCACAGTAAATACCCATGTAAGTTCGTCATTTCAAGACGTTTGGATCATTCTTAAAAAATCCAACAATCGAACGATTTTGGAGCCTCTCTAGACGAGAACATCCATATCTCAACTCTTAGTTAAAATGTCATGAAACGGCTTACTGTTCTTGATAGAGGGAGGAGTCGGCCGTGAAAACTAGACTCGCTCGACTAGGTCGTTAAAAACTGGTGATAGTATCTATCTTTTGGCTCTATTTCACCTCCCCTTCTGAAGAATTTACAAATTTTGTCTTATGGAATAATAACAGGCACTTACCCCTAGTGATAGCCTGCGATGCTAATGCTCATCACTCTTTATGGGACACCTCAAATATTAAAAATAGAGGATTGTCCCGGTTTAACTATCTAAGTACTTCTGAGCTTGAAATTCTCAATGAAGGTTGTGAGCCAACTTTTATCAATTCTATTAGGAGAGAAGTAATTGATGTTTGCTTGTGCTCTATGACTATTATCGATTAAGTCTGTAACTGGAGAGTGACCGATGACATTCTCACTTCTGATCACAGATGTATCTCTTTTAACTTAAACCTTAAAATGCCATCTCTTAAACCTTACCGCACTAAGAAGTTAACCAACTGGTATTCATACCCTCTCGAACTCGAACCTTGGCAATTTTACTCGGTGAAATACGATCGCCGCAAGACATTAAACTGCTAGCATGGTCATTGACGAAAGCAATTACATTAGCATTTTAAAAATTTAATAAATTAAATTTATTAAAGTTCTCTCTGCCTATTAAAGTATTTCCTGGGAGCATCTACAAGCTACTAGGATGGACGTATACAAAGCGAATGATTAAAATCGAAGTTGATTGATCACCGTTTCGCATATTAATTTGCCTCGAGGCAAAACACAACAACAAAATTCACGATCGTAGAAATTCTTAGAGAATACACAAAGCAATAACAAAAACAACAGCAAACACATACACACACACAACAACCATTCCCTCTCATTTCAACTTTACATAACATCGCGTGTACATTCGGACAAAAGCGACAGAAAAATACTTCTACTCCGTCTGAAATCCAAAGTCTCTCACTACTATCAATCGCTTGTAGAGATAAGCAATTATTTTAATCGGATATATGTACGATATCATATACAAACTAAGACACAACCATTTCAACGCAGATGCGCTTTACAGAACTGCGAATATTATATTTTTGCAGACAGACAATATACGCATTGTCATTTCACCTTTATCGCAATTGAAGAATTGCTCCAGCAAGAACACTGGGACATAACTTGAATGAAAAAATTGGCTAGACGGTATTTTTGGTGGCCATGTTGCGAGAGTTGTCAGCCCATGGTAACGTATTAAAAAAATGGAAGGGTAATTATGTTGAGGCGAACACCCGACTTTCTTTTATCTGCACGAATGTACATAGATCTCGAATCCACCTTGATTTCTAAAGTGCAGAAATTAAAATTACCTGTAATGTAATACAATAGTAGTACTGTTTTGTTAGAAACGCTTTGAATATAAACTAAATTTTTTTCTAATGGTATTTTTGCAATTAGTTTAAAATGAACTTTTTTTTTATTAAAAACGCCTGAATGTTCTCTTTTTAAACATACATTCATAAAATATGTTGTTTTTGTAGTTTTAGGATAAATTTAGTAAAAACTTTATATCGGTCGAAATATTAACTATTCAAACAGGTGAAATCGGTATGCCATACACATTAAATACAAAATTGAAAATTGAGGAGACCGCAGGGACATCGCAAATTGATAGTTTAATACTATTGCTTCTGTTTCTTCTTTATCACATCTTAGAACAATCCTTGGTACTTTTATGTTAACAGTTAAAATTTAAATTCGCCAAATAGCTGTAATCTGAAGATAATGGAAGTTACTAGTTGTTAGAAGAATACATGCCTTTACGACGGATTACTCATTGTAATAAAAAATTCCAATTTGAAAAATATCGGAAACGGATAATTGTTTAGAAAGGGATAGAACTTCTCTTCTCTTTCAGGTTTCTCATCCTTTCTCATTAAAAAATATTATTTTACAGTGTAACACCAATACTCAAAAGTAGATTAATAATCCAATTGGAATCATATACGTATACTTGTTGATCTTTTGTTAGAAACTTCAATGCCATGAAAAAGTGTTCTTCCGTCATGACAATGCACCATCATATTCATCATGGAAAACACAGAAAAAATTGGATGAATGATATAATTCCCCTCCCCCTCCCCTTGTGACTTGTTCTTATAAAATTGCATAACGTATAATACTGTAATCATTCCAAAATGTACTATCAAATGTACTGTCTGTATGATTTATTACTTATGACTGGTACCACTGTTACTAATAATAAAATACATCTGATTGTCAATTATAAAACGAAGGATTTTTGACAATTTGTCAGAAACTTTACACTAATCCACTTCTTTACTATGAACTTTAGTATTGCCCTTGGAATTTTTAACTCGTAGACATTTTCTTAAACCTTAACATATTTGTTACCCCAATGTACTTAAAAATTCGTTACACATTTTCTTTCAAACAAAACAACTCTCCCTTAATTGTATCAAAATGCCTATCCTGTCTCAGGAAATGAATGAAAATAAACGTGAAAATTAATCGAAACAACGCAAATCTATTTCCTATATTATTCCCGAATCCATTCGTGCACATATGTTCGATATAACAAACAAACCAACCGCCGCTTAAATATTACGCGCGTTGAAATTGAAAATCACGACAGGCAATAAAATCTTGATTGTTTCCGGTACACAGCATCAGACCAAATATAAAAAAAAATAATGTTTATATCATCTAGAACTTTAAGTTACATAAAATCTTAAATTTTATGCTTTGTTGCTGTTTTTGTTATCAAGATTTTTTTTCTAAATATTTTCAATCAATACTAAATTATATTATTCGGGAAAAATAATTTTATATTTCTAAAGTACGGTATTATAAAATTATATAGCAAACCAGTCCAGCTCTGCTCGCTCCAACTTCCATCGACGATGAACCATCAAAGAAGAGGAATACAACAATGAAATATTCTGCTCGTTCCCCATTTTTTTTTTATTTATTAATTTTAATTTTGGTTATTTGATACTAAAAAGTAAATGACATTCCGAACTCATCATCCAATAACAATCGATTTTCCAACCGACAACAAGAACAACAACAACAACGCATATGACGTTGAAAAATAAACTTTGCTTTTATCTTCATTTTCTCTTTGTTTTCCACAACCATTTTGCTTTTTTTTTGTTTATCATCGATATATTTTTCTGGGTTGTATTTGCTTTGTTGGGAAACTGAATTCAATAAAAATGTTGGAAAAACCAACAAAATAAAAATTTTTGGGGAGTATTGATGAAAACTCTGTTTGGGTTCAACTGTATATAAAAAATACTTTTGCACGATAACAGCCTTGTTTGGTAATAATAATTTATGAATCAAAACTAATTTTTCCTCGAGTTGAGTTATTAATGTATTAGTGCTCCAAGGCGCTTCGTATGCCAACCTCGGATTCTGCCGCTGTGGGTCAACTATTAGTAATTTAAAGTGGTAGTGAGCTAATAGAATTATGAATTGAGATTTTTAATAAGCTTATCGGAGGCGGCATCGGTTAGCATAATTTTTAAATTTCAAAGATTATTCTGCAATTTTATTTTGCGTCACGCAGTTTAATTTTGAAATAACATTTGGTGTTCGCGTGGGAGATGCACTCGCGGTAAGGAAGATGCAACATTGAAACTTCGCGCTGTATACGAGAGTTGTCTGCAAAGTTTCCGACCTCAACATAAAGATTGCAGCACTCGTCAACAAAAGTGGGGGAGTTTGCTTGCGCATGCGTTGAAACATATTGTGAGTGAATTGATGTAAGTGTTTTTGTGAAAATGGAAAAAATCGGGTATCGAGCTGTTATTAATTGTTTAGTTTTGAAAGGCAATCCGCCTACGCAAATCAAAGACGAATTGGATTCTGTGTAATGAGACTCGGCACCATCAGAACAGCAACCACTGACGATAACATCACTCAAGTTCACCAAATGGTGCTAGAAAACTGTCGAATTAAAGTTAGAGAAACAGAAGAGGCTATGAATATGTTCAAAGAACGCGTTTGTCACATATTGAATCAAGACTTGTTCGAAACGTGTTCGAATGAATATTTCCAACGCTCTGTTGGCGCAATTTAGGTTATTGCTCCTTCAGTGATTTGGCACCGGCCAAAAATTGTTGAAACTTGGATACATTGCAGAATCCAAAATACAGTCAAAACTGTGGACTGCCAAGGGGAAATCCGCTCCAAAAAATGCAAATGCTGTTCTTTCGGATGGGAAAGTGGATATTGGGACAATCATATGGAGTTATCTTAACCGATTATCTTCAAAAAGGGAAAACAATTACAGGTGCATAATATGCATCATTACATGACAAGCTGGAGGCAGCAATTGCGAAAAAACGACTACATTTGCTGAAAAAAATCTTGCTCCAGCAAGAAATCTCACCGTCCCACACCCAGCGATGGCCATGGCGAAAATCCATGAATTACGGTTTGAACTGCTTAACCACCCTCCTTACTGACCACAGATCTAGCCTCAAGCGATTTTTTTTGTACCCTAAGCCAAAAGTTGCGTTCGGAGAACAGAAATTTTCGTCGAATGAGGAGGGCATCTCCTTTGTACACAACTATTTTGCATAGAAATATACCAAGGACTATTTAGACGGGTTGAAGAGATGAGAGCATCGCTGGGAGAAGTGTATAGATTTAAAAGGAGAGTATGTAGAAAAATAAAAATAAATTGGAAGAAAAAAAGTCTTGTATCTTTGTTAGGTCGAAACCTTTCCGAAAACCCTCGTCTTTAAAAAATCAGGCCAAATTCTTGGGTACGCAGATGATATCGTGTTTCTGGCCGAACACCTAGCGATATCAAGGACAGTTTCATAACGCTCGATCACCACGCAAGAAGAATTGGTTTGGAGATGAACAGTAGCAAACCAAAATTTTTAGCAACACCCAGGAGCACCTGCGTGACAAATCTCGGAATCGGCAACCATAATTTTGATAATGTAGAAAACATTATGGGACAACGAGTTTTCTACGCCCAATCAAGGTTATTGCGATCGAAACATCTATCGCAGTGGCTTGTTTTCTTCCTTCGACCATATTCTGGTCCAATTTAAGTTGAGCAAAAGGAATATCGAATTCGTGAGGTAGCGGTAGCGGAGGTAGCGATTACATCGAATTCATCAAATCCAATCGAGTTAGATGGCTGGGCCACGTTGCAAGGTCCCCACAACAACGTATAATTAATAAAGTGTCCTAACAACAACCAGCTGGTGTGCGTCGTAGAGGAAGATCCCGACTGTGCTGGCGTGACGACGTGGAGTAAGACCTGCTTATAATAGAAAATCGAAATTGGCGGGCGAGTAAATTTTTGACCTTTAAAATTTCTCGAAAATGAACAAACTAATTTTTCTTGCAATAATTTATCTGGTTAATTTTGGAAACCAGCGAAAATTTCATTTCACGTGAGCTGCGTACTAGCCTTAAGTCACATACATAGAAACGTGGCGCACTTGAGCTTTTTAAAAATGCCGCGTGTGAACCGGCTAATTCAATCAAAACATAATTATGTGAATGAAAACACGAATAAGCAACTTTCAAGCTCGACAGAACATGAGTTAATTCGATACCAAAAAAATCCATTTAGGTTTCGTTGGAAGATCAATTTGTTGAGATGTGACTTATTAGTCGAACCTTATAGTGTGCTTACACGATGTACACGATGATATTTGGTTCCGGAGTGCGCGGAGGTCGTTACTATACATTGGGGGCGATGACAATACTCAAAACTTGTAGAGTAAAAACGACTTACTAGTATCTCAATATCGCTGCTTATTTAAGACGGTGGCAAAACAAATAGTATCCAGTAAATCGTTGAGTTTGGTAAAGTCTGCTTTGCGAAAGTTGAAATGGAACGATATTTCCGACTCCAAGCATTCGTGACCATTCTAAGAGCAAAATATGATTGAAATCTGTAGATGATAGGAATTAATGTTTGTAAGGATTAAGTTTGTTTCTGTGGCGGTGAAATTATTATCATCCGATGATAAAACCAGATCGAGTTTTCTGAAATCGATAACTTTCCCGAGGAACACGAAAATATTTGGAAAATATGAGTAATTGGACATTTGGACAGTATTTTCATATTAGTCTAGACATGTTGAAATTATTTGATGTTGGTTGGTAACATAGTCTCTTACAAGAGTGATAAATTCATTCCAATGCTCCTCTAACATGGCCTAACTTTGGCCTCAAAATTGACCCAAATCTATTTCCATGGAGCACTTTTTTCAAGACTGCGGACAGATAGTAGTCGCTAGAGCCAGATCTGGAGAATACGATGGATGAGCAAGCAATTCGAACTTGAATACATGCAATTTTACCATCGAAGCCAACAACTTATGACACTGTGCTGCAACATTTTTTAATCAAATTAAATCGGTCGGTTCTATTCAATTGCGTTAAATTTAAATACGACTAACATTTACAAAGTGTCAATAAAATATTCGCCATCCATTCGTAATGACCCGGAAATTTGGGTTACGCAACTGGACAACCGGACGCACGTCGACACAGTCGAGTACGGACATCTGATTGCGGCTCTTGACAAAATTCCCAAACCTCCAACATTCAAAAAATATAAGGCTCCCAAAACTCGATCGCATATAATATTTCCGGTCTTCAACTCGGCGATAAAATCCATCCCAACTTCTACGAGAAAATGAGTCATTATCCGAGAATCAAATCACGGAATCGGTGCTTAGGAACTTGTTGTTATAACGGCTAGCAACACATAAACAAGCAATTTTGTTGTGTTTGGAAGGCGCCGATTTATCAAAACTAGCGACGATGGCTGCAGACATTCACACGTTTCATTCAAATCCGAACAGAGACATTGACTCACAACCGTGCGAGTTAACAACCCAATTGACGCTTCGTCAGGTTAAGTTGAGAATCTATTCAGATCACGAATCCTCCGCTGATACGTCATCGCAGCGCATCACGATCAAATATCTAGATCAAAAACTATCCAATAAGTTGGTATAATTACCGCACGAAAGCACTAACATGTTTAAAGCTCTGTAATTTCGATGCCAACAATATTGGTTTACATAGACCATTCGTACATGGAATTTAAAATAGCAAACGTCGATCGCTGTATTCTTGGTGCTAATTTTATTTCATATTCAAATTTATTAGTCAACGTTAAGAATAAAAATTTATCACGTAATGTCACACATTCCATCGAAACGACAGATTCAGCATGTAGTGCAAATGTTCGTCGATTAAGTACCGAAAAGATGCAAATAACGAAAAAAAGTTGAGATGTGGTTAAGATAAGATGTTTGTAGGCCATCGAGAAGTAATTAAGCCAGTCCACTCCACATCGTTAAAAAAGGATAAAAATTGCCAACTTTGTGATGATTCCCGAGCTTTAAAATCTGAATATGGACGAACATACATAAACAACATATGACACGTTAAAAACACCCAATCGCAACTTTTTTTACTGGTCACCACCAGGAATCGAACTCGAGACCCCCGAATAACAGAGCAAGCACTCTACTTACTAAGCTAACAAGGGCGACCATTTAAACGAGAAAACGAGACGCGGTCATTTTCCAATGCCATTCGTAACCGATTTCACGCATTGTTGAATCATACGAATATTATTCTAAGGTTGATCTAATTAGGACCTATTATCAGGTTCCAATATAAGGTAAAGACATCAAAAAAATCACAATTTGTACACCGTTTGGATTATATGACTTCCCTCGCCTGGTCTATGACTAATACATTCTATATTTCGTGATGTACCTGCGTTTCCCATATATCGACGATCTTTTGGTCGCGTCAAAACCCATTTGTACGGACTAAGCGACACAGGTTTGGTAAACAACCTCTATAAGTGCGTTTTCACAGTAAAAAAATAAGCTTACTCGGATTCGGCATATCGGAAAAGTAATTTCTCCGAATAAGTCTCGCGTTGTAGCAATTACAAATTTTCCAAAGCCATCTACGTCGAAAAGTAGCGCTTCTAGACAAGATCAATTACTTCCAAATTTTTCAAATGTATGTGCTTTTCTAAAAGATCGAAAGAAAGAGGACAAGGCGCTACTATTTTCGAATGATGTATCTATTAAGTCGTTCGAAACGTGCAAATAAAGCCTCGCCCAAGCGACCCAGCTAGCGTATCCATCATCAAACGCAAAATTTGCTGTTATGGTTGACGCCTCTATGGCCATAATAGGCGGTGTTACAGCATTATTCCTCAAATGGTTGGCAGCCATTATGTTTTTTTTTCACGATAACTTAACGACACCGAAACTCGATGCAGTGCGTATCGGAGGGGAAAAATTTATTATTTCCTTCGATCAGAAACTTTTAACGATTGCTTTACATCAAAATCCCGAAAAAAAATCGCCCTGACATTTGAATATAACCGCACGATATACTGTCGACATGAGCCACATTTCCTGTATCGAAAATAGTGTGAAAGACGCTCTTTCACGCATAGACGTACTAAATGTCAATAGCGGTATCGACTACATCGAGATTACCAGGGAACAAACGGACGATCCCGAGCTCGCAGAAATTATTCCTTCACAATTTTCGGACTGAGAAACAAATAATATGCTATGTTTCGACCGAAACAGCACGTCCTTTCATCCCTAATAATTTTTGACGGCAAATTTTCGAATCAGTGTTTAACGTATCCTGGAATGCGAAGCACAGCTAAAGATGTCGCAATTCAGTTCGTTTGGGCGTCGATGAACAAGGAGGTGAGAAGTTGATCCAAATGTTGTCTGCTATCAAGAATGGAACACAAACGAACCACAGCGTGCAATCCAGCCTGTAATGATAATCGAACGTTAGCATCGCAGCTCGAAAAGCGCCATTATGTGTGTCGCTAAAGTTTAATGGATAAAGTCTCTGTATTTGATACTCCTTGGTCCTAGAACCGCATTTCACGAACATTTTAAAAGCAAGTCTGCAGAGTTGGTCTAGAGCTAAAATATACACGCCTGTGCGATTTTATTCAGCCAAAAAGCGATTCATTCTAATCCGAATTCGTGGCATAGCTCCAAAAAAATGTAAAGCTTTACACCCGGCGACAGCATCGAATAATCAAAATAATTAGATTTTCGTATTTAAGGATTTAGCAACTGACAATGTGTTGGTTTACACTGATGCGGTCTGAGCCGGTGGAAGCTTGTGGTTTATTCTTGTTTTTTCCAATAAGAAAAAAGTGCGTTTAAATAAAAAGGTAAAAAATGGAACACCTGATCATCAGACACACTTTGCGTCTAAGCACTCCGGCAATATCACTGACTTTGATGGTAAATGCCTGGAAAACAGATTGAACAATTTTGGAATGTATCTAAGGCCCATTAAAAATCTGGATTCATGGAGCACCTTACAAGGACAGCATTATACGACTGATGTACAATAAGCTCGGTAAATGAAATTACCGTTATTTCAGATTACGAAGTTTATTGAGCACCCCTAGTAGCTGAAGTTGTAGAAATGTACCTAAAACTATTTCAAACAAAATAATTTTTAATCTTATGGAAAGCTCTGCAAGACCCATCAGTGAATCATGAAACTGCTAGAAGACACTCCTCTGGGTCAAAGCAGTCCTGCAATACTACTGAATTTGATGCTATGAAATACCTATAAAATACATTTAGGCCTATAAAATGTACATACTTGGATTGCGTAATTCTTGGAAAATTCGCCTAAATGTATACTTTAAGTGCAATATTTGTTAACATATATTCATAACTCGCCTGAATGAGTTCTAATTAAGCGTAGTTTAAGTTCTTGTTTTTAGGAAATATTGAATCTATTTTTTAATTTAACCCGAGCAAGCAGGCCTAGGCCGGTATGCATAGAGTACTAAATTGTTTTTCACTTTGCACACTCTTCGTACACTGACATTCGTTTCAGAGTAAAATTTTAAGAACCGAGTATGCGCGGTGTATGAACAGTTCACAAATAAAAACGCAGTGTGTACAGTAAAATTACTCAGGTTGAATAAAAAACAAAATATTTTTTGACAGCGCACTGCTTGCTCGGGCTAAATTAAAAAATAGACCCATTAACACAAACGTTACTTACATAACGGGTGATCAAATTAGAATTATATGATTTATACACAGGATAGCGGCCATTTTTTAGATTCCCTTCAAAATTGACATTGGTGTTCAGATCGAGCTACGTTTCGCGCATTACCTGAAACTTATGCTCACCATAATCTTATTATTCATAATGTAATTAAAAAAATGGAGACAAATAATAGTGTTTGTGGTGTTAAGAATCCAACCCGTCAAAAACGTAAACATTGAAAAGATCGATCCTGTGAACCAAAGGGGGGATGAAAATCGAGAACAATCAATTAGATGTCGTTTTCCAGAACTTGAATTTTCTTATGACAACACATGGAATATTCATCATGAAGATTTGCATTTTAAGGCATATAAAATTCTGCTGACCCAATAACTTTAACCAAATGACCATTTATTGCGTATAAATTTTGCGGATTGAATTGCTTCAAAATTGAGACAGTAATTTGAAACAGATCCATTATTTCATGGACAAATCATCTTCAGCGATGAAGCTCATTTCTCTCATTTCAACCTAATACGTTTACATCCACAAAAAATAACAGTTTGGTGTGGTTTATTGTTTAGAGGTGTAATTGCACCATATTTTTTTGAAAATGAAAATTTTTTTTTGCATGAATTAGATGATTTCGCCTTAAACGGTAAGTAGTTTCAACAATATGGTACAATATGCCATAGTTCGCATGACACAATCAATTTATTGAAAGAAAAGTTTAATGACCTGTGAGGTTATGTGAAATCATTAGTTTACTCCAGAAAACCACAAACACTCAAGAACCTTAAAATTCAACATTATTCGTATTATTGGTGAAATTCGTGCAGATTTATGTGAAAAAGTGATCAAAAATTCCTATTTTGAATCGAATTTTTAAAAAAATTCAAAAGAAATCAGTTTTTAAATAAAAAAATTTATTGATAACTTATACCGTTTTATCTTCATTTCAAATTAAAAATATGCAGCTCTTATTTCATCACCCTTTACTTTGCTTGTCAGAAGACTCAGTAATAACTGGCATGACATACATTTGAATTTCAGTTATTTTCAGTTTACTTCTCCAACGCTATAAATACACGTAACAGTTTTATTTATTACATATTACCCCTATTTGGATAAATTTTTATCTTGAAACATAAAATACGAAATTGCGTATCAATGGCTGGCAAGTAAATTCTCTCGGTACGCACCACGTAACCATAGTAAAATTGAAAAATTTCGATGGAATTGAAATAAACGAAAGAGATGCGCGCGTGCAGTCAAAATACAAAATGATTCACCCTAAAATTACTTGCGTTTCCTTTTTAAACCCCTGATGGTATGTCTACATAACATCGAAATGATAAGATGGTGAAGGAGTTTACTCTATCATCCCCAATTTAATTTACATTCTCGCATAAAAGATAAACCAATGATGAATGGAATGAGGGTTCAGGACCGAAACATCTTATATACTCAGAGTGCATGTGCTATAAACACGATGTGTTTTTTGTTTAGTTTTGGAATTACGAATTTATCGAGAACTGTAAGCCATAAATTATATTGTCATAAAGAGAGAAAAGTATGAGGTGTGGGTGTGGGTGGTGTGTTAACACAACACACCCATATAAATAAAAGATTATAATATACGCACACATACACACACTTGCTCAAACTTATTCATGATGATTGGGCCATAAAAAATTGTTTTCTATTTTGACTTATAAACAGCAACGTTAAATAAAATATTGGGAAAATGAAGAAAATGGTATAAATGTAATAGGAAAAATAATAGATTTTGCTGTCGGTGTTTTATTGTTGTAAACTTAATGTAGTATATCGTCAGATGGTGGGTGTACATAGGAGAGAAAATTGGAGAATTTGAATCCAGAAAACTTTAATACTTGGTATGATTTTCCTCGGAAAATAGAGTGGGTGGTTATGGAATATAGAATGGTACTAATGAAATTAAAGATCCATTTGATAGTACGTACATGTGCTACATACATATAAAGATTTTTTTCATTTTCAATTTGGGTATGTTTACGTTTCTTTAATGGCTTAAAGCTTAAAAATTTCCCATATATACAGTTCTCTCTACCAAACAATAAAGAGGGGATTCAAATTAGTACACCTCTTTATATAGCCTTAGTTACTGAAATGAACGCCATTCCAGGAAAACTTTTTCTCTTTTTTGTAGTTTTTAAAGCAGTTATAATAAAGTTTGTTTAATGAAAATGAGAAAAGTTAACGAGGATTTGCATTTTGTTCATAACTTTTAATTTGAAAGGGTTTGTTTATCATTATTTATGTTGATGAAAGTATTTACAGTCACCAGATTAATTTTAATAATCAGTAACTAATTTTAACAGTATATAGTATAATAAAACTGTTGCTCTTCTAAATGATATAAATTTATGATTACTTAAAATGTCCTAATCTAGAAATAATTTCCAAAAATACATCAATGCCTTTTCCAAAATTTCTGGCCAATATGTATGGTGGCCACCCTTCACCTCATATAAACCCAATATTCATTTTAGTTCTAGGCGAAATTAATTTGCTTTAGAAGCATATAATATTGTAGAAGCCAACATTTAGGAATCTCCTTTTCCCTAAGTAGTCTCGATGTGGAACCGACGACTCCATTTTTTCCGAGTTTTAACGCGTCAATGCTTTATAACTCGGCATATTAAGTTAATAGTTCAAGCACAGACAATTTATAACCAGATGATCATCTCTCATACAGTCATGATGTACATGATATAATAAATTTCCGATTTGCACAACCAGTTATAATAGGGTTCGATGGAATCTAGAGTAGACAGAATATATATATATATATATATATATATATATATATATATATATATATATATATATATATATATATATATATATATATATATATATATATATATATATATATATATTAGGGCGACCCATTTTTGTATGGAAGAAATCTTATCTCTTTTCTCTATCGGGGTCAGGGCTAAAAATAGTAGTTTATATTAGAAATGACCTTATACACGTTTTGAGGTCCATCGGAGATGGCAGTATTCCCTAAAATACTGTTAGCCGAAAGTTTCCAGCCGAAAGGTAATGCAGATAGTGTATTTGCTATCCCAGCCGAAAGATGATAATGCAGATATTGTTTTTGCTATCCCAGCCGAAAAAGTATTTTATAGCCGAAAGATATATTACCTAATAAACTTAGTTCTATTATCACTTCCAAATAACCAGAATACAGCAAAAAAAAATCTGGAAATTACAATAAAAATACATACTTTTTGTAAACGTTCCTTTATCACCTTATGTAACCCACTAGTCCGGCCAGCGAATAATTTCTGAGTTCAATGGACTATATCTCGAATACTAAGCATACAAAAATTCTCAAGTGGGTGACATAAGGTGATAGAGGAATTTTTTGAGAATTTTTGTATGGTTAGTATTCGAGATATATTACTCGTCCATTGAACTCAGAAATTATTCGCTGGCCAGACTAGTGGGTTGCATAAGGTGATAGAGGAACGTTTAACGTATTTGTATCTATTGAGCAAAGAATATCGAAAAAATGAGACATTGCACGTCAACATAACTAAAAAAATTAACAATTTTATAGTTGAAAAACGCCCAAAAGGTCGTTTTGCCGTGCATAATTATTTGCGAGAACACATCTATTTTAGTGGATTTGTACTTATTAAGTGCATTTCTGTGGAGATAAATAAAGTGTAATTAAACACCTGTACTCTTATTTTATGTTTACGCCTAGTTTTATGATATTACTTTCCGATGACTCATGACGCATTTTTTTCGAAGGATGAAATTCTGTACTATTAGATCAGTTTAGTTTAAAAAATAACTATTCTTTAAGAAGTTGAACCAGCAACATCTTTATTCGAATAATAAAATAAGTTTTTAAAAATATTAATTGATTTTTGTTTTTGATTTTTAAGTTTGAAAATATCATTAGTTTTTCTAGAAGCTTCTGAAATAGTTTTGGTCAAAATCTACTTAAATATAAGTCCAGCTAACTCCACACATATGAAATAAACAATAACTAACTAAAGATGTATTGGTAATTTTTTTTTCCATAGTATTTTTTTTTTCAAACTAAGTATAAATGTGTAGATGCAGAAACGAACAAAAATGAAAAAAAAAATAAAATTTACATTGCATTGTTAGTGTAACCAACACACTCTTTGATAGTTTTTTATATATAGGTATCTGTCAATGAGCGTTAGAGAAGGACTTATATTTAAGTAGATTTTGGTTTTGGTGGTTAATAATCATGGAAAGTAACGTACAGACCGCATTGTTGGTTGATTGGTAAATTTTGGCACTTAGTATTTTTAATCTCATATCTGATATTCTTCGTTATATAGTTTCATAGATGAATCTATTGAAAATCTACAAAATGATAATCTTCCAACGAATCGAGGCGAAATTAGACGATTCCTTCACAAGCTGACAAATACTTGTGTAACTATACAAGCTAGCACTGTTGCGGATGAGATAGGTACAATTTGGCAGAAGTTTGGTATTTGTCATCAGGGAAAGAGGAATATTATTAGAAAAATCATTAAATTACATGACACATATCGGAACCTCAAAAAAATATTAGCGGAAAAAGTGAAAAAACAAGTAAAAGAGAAGTTTTCTTACAAGATGGATGGAAATTCTTTGACATTGGTCATGGTCTTAATATTGAAAGAAAAGAAGATCCGTCAAAGTTGTGGTTTCTCGAGCAGCAACGAAATATTAATGCTTTTAACATTCATTCATTACGATCAATGGATGAGAGCAATTCCACATTCGCGATTAATGATCCACAACCTTCAACAAGTAGATCTCAAGAAACAGATATAAACTTAATCATTTCGGTCAGTAGCACACATACATTGTCTTCTAGCGTCCGTGAATATCAAGCACCAGTAGAAAAGAAACTAAAGCAAACGCAAATTCCGCTTCATCTCACTCATCGTTACATATGAAGAACGTGATTGATAAGAATATGATAGGTTGGATCGATCAAAAATAAGCAATTCAGGATTAAGCATGATTTAGAATCAATTGCAGTTTCCAAAGGGACCTTACGTCGCCATAGACAACAGCTCAGGAAAGAAATCAGCGATGAAATATTTAAGTCTTTCAGTTCTGATTCTATTCTAACCGTACATTGGGATGGAAAAATGTTAGAATATATAGGAAAGAAAACAACGGTTCTTAGAGTCTGTGAAAACGCCAAGAAGCTATTCCACTCTTTGGCGAGAGTGTCAAGAGAAGGATGGGGACTTAATCACAAAACACTGAAGTTAATATACAAAGGTGTGGCGGAGGCGCTTTTCGAAAATGCGGCGGCTGGTTGGTATGATAGGTTAAACTGTCACCTTATCAGATCACTAGAAAGTGCTCAGACGAATATCTTGCTAGGAATAACAAAAGCTTACCGAACGGTATCTCAAGATGCTGTAGTGGTTCTGGCTGGCGTACTCCCGGTTGATATTCTAGTCAAAATCAAGCGAACTTGTACCACCTAAGAAGGCGTGGCCGAAATAATATAGGTGAATATGTACATGCTGCTGATAGTAAGCAGGATCAATGTAATAATAAAAATGATATAGAAGCGATGGCAATTGACCTCTGGCAACGAAGGTGGAATGAATCAGCCAATGGAAGGCATACCTTTGGCTTCATTCCTGATATAAAAGGAAGACTAAAAATGAAATTACCACTGACGAACTCGATGTAGATTTAAGATAACGAACCAGTGTCAATGTTTTGCGGATCGGAAGTAGAAGACGTTAAGCACCTACTTTTCGAATGTAACGAGGTGACGGTTATGTCACTAAAACATAAGTGGCTTGGTAACATGAACATACATGAATTACCACTGCCTATAGTACTAAGCAACGACTTACTCCCAAAGTTTCAGGCATATTGTGTTGAACTGATCAACGTCTTAAAAGAACGGAACAGTGTACAATAGTAGACCGGTAAAACAAAATGTACATGTCTCCCCGTGACTAGGGACGGAAACGTTATAATTTCTAAATTATAACGGCTGAAATGTACAAACACTGGTATCGGTTAACTGCGCTAATTGATTTACATGAAAATTGGCTAAGTAACCCGATACAAATTTGAAAAATTCTTAGTTTAAGGTTAGGTATAAGAATTGACGAAAATTTTTCCGGTAATGTTGACTACGACGAATGAATGAAAATTTATACACACAACCTAATCAGCCTAATCACACAATTATCATACCACGTGAACGTTGCAAGTTACGCGTCAAACCTGGGTCGGCGCTTCACTCCGAAGGGTCACACTAGTAGGCTTCGAACCCAGTACCTCCCGGCCCAAGTGCCGAAGCTTTAACCGTTGCACAAGTTGTCCGGTTGGGGAACCCGTTCTGCAAAATTCTCCATACTGAGTCGGTACTTCTCCCCAATTGTTGGCATATCAAACATATGACTTTAGGTTACTCATCTCTAATGTGTCTGATAATTGATTGTTCTGGTGTAAAACTCGGATAAACATATCTTGAATGCGTTTTCGCATATTCACTGTGAAACGTAGATGTCTACCTTTGGTAATTTCAAGGTCAATGTTATTGTTGAACTGACAATTATCTTGACCAGCTCCTGTTGCATTATGATTCCTACGGACTCTACCGTGTCTTGTAAAGATCCATAGTGATCTTCGGCAAAATAATTGCCTTGATCTTCATCCTAGACTTTTATGTAACTATAATCAATTTTCTTTATCTCGAAGTATATTTGTTTATTTAATTCGAGATACTTTTCATTTATCTTGTAGTAAAATAAGTGCATGCCGACACGTTGTTGATTTAATAATTTATCCATGAACTGTTGTTAGTTTATATAAGTCATTTATCCGGGTTGATGATTCCCGTGCAGATGTACTGTGTAAATCGTTGATATCAATGGTTTGTACCGAAAGCGAATCTAAAGGCGACGGGTATGGTGATGTTGGTAGCTGAAGAACCATGTACAATTGACCAACAGCTAAACACAAAATAACATAAGTTGGTTGCAAAATGTAGGTTACTTACGATACGATTTAAAACTACAAGAACTTTGTGATCCTATGGAGTTTCTCACTGCTGTGTTACGAAAACCATTAAGAGATTAAAAATATTACTATTTCTGACTTCGTATTAATAAACATGGTAATTGGCGCCCGCTTGACTCTTAGTCCTCATTGTCCTTGGTACAGTGCAATGCTATAGTCACCGTAAGCTAACAAAATATGTGTTTCTAAAACTTCTTCAATAAAGGATAATCGATTTCCTTAGAAACCAAATAATTTACGTGTTTATGTAGTATTGGAACTGGTACATCCCGACAATGCAAATTTGGGATAAGGCATTCAACCAGTTCATGGGACAATTGCTGGGAGGTACAGGTCGCGCATGTAACCTGAAAAACTGTCCCTCTTTCAAGCTTAATTCTTTCTATTAAACATTTTATGAATAATAGGTTTTCTATTTATTTGCAGGTGTGGTTTCAAAATCGTCGGGCCAAATATCGGAAACAGGAGAAACAATTACAAAAAGCATTAGCACCATCAGTGATACCATCGTGCAATGGTATGATGAGAAATATACAAGGATATAGTGTTTCTAGGGGCTATCAACCATATCCACATCCTAATTCAATAAATAGATATCCACAGGTAACTAAATTGGACACTATAGGTATTAAATCTTTTATTATAAATATTATTCCATAATCTAGGATTTATTTCAAATGGGTGCCACATCGTATCCAGGTATGACACAGCCATTTTCAATGGCTCATAGTACAAATATGAGTTCGGCTGGCATCCGACAAGATTCAATGGGTGAGTAAATTTAATTTATAATCTCCTAAAATATTCCTAAATTATTATCAACCACCCGTTATAATTATGCCGTCTTGTACAAAATATCCGAAATAAATATTTTACATTTTGGAATGCGACAAAAAACACAAACCATTTTTAATTTAATTAACATTTGGTTGTTTCATTCAGGCGACACAAAAAAATTATTTCTCTACAAAATATACGATACGGTTTCATCTCTCTTTACGCTAATTAAAAGCACGGCACAAACTAAATTATCCTTATTTATGAAATAAATATTTACTTATTTATATAGAAAAAAAAATATTACATTAAGCATAAGAAAAACAACAAATTATTTAATTATGAATTTTCCGACATCCATTATCATCAAACGCCGTATTTTTGTACCTCACGTTCTCTAAATACACTTTGTCTACATGCTCGTACATAAACACGATTCAGGCGTACAAAAAGGACGAATTTATTTGTAAAATATAAATGGGAAAAATATTTTTTTTTTTTTACTTTGAGAGCAGAAATATAAAAATATGAAAATGAAAAACACTCGACGATGATCTAACGGAAAATCTAAAAACCAAATTTTATTAAATTTACAGAATAAATGCTGTTTTCCTTTTTTTATTATTTTATTTCGAGCTCACCTTTATTTTGTGTTTTTCCGAAAAGGTGGATACAATTTAATTTGGATTTTTTTTTTTTTTTGAAATACACGAACCAAACAAAACGTTATATGTTTAACATTAACGTATAATCAAAAGATCAAATACACCGATTTTCCTTTATAAACAAATAAAAATTAATTGCTTTGTTGCCATCGTGCCTTGGCATAGGGTGTTTGTGTACTTTAGGAAACCCATCACAAATTATTGCCAGCTGACAGAGCTGACTCTTATCTACCAAACTTGCATTGTTTATTCATACTAGAATATTAACTTCGGGGTTCTAGTTATTTATGATTAGAAGTAAGGCAAAAGAGTCTCTATCGCCACAGAATCATCTGTAGAACCGAGAAAAATGTCTATAACTACTCTGTAAACTGAACCTTCGTAGGCGGCAATAAGTGCAGTAGATTTAGTTATTCGTAGGAGTGTCAAAGTACTTTTCGAATGCAAAAAGTCGTATATATAGGTGTTCCGCTTAAACATTTTCCGATACATCTCGCTATACCTATATAAAATATTACAAAAACATCAATATTTAATCTTAAGATGTTAAATGTATTTTTTGTGTGGTACAAAAAACGATTTTCATTCATTCCCTTGAATATGTTTTCCGCCTACAGGAAATGATAAATTTTCTTAAACGTGTTCGGTAAATAAGAATGCACACAACATCTTAAGGCAAGTAGAAAAAGTTCATCAAATTTCCCATTTTATTTATTTTTTTTTTTATGAATCTTAATATTTTTTATAGTTTTTCTTATACATACATCTTAAAATGGATGGTAAAATATTTATTTACTGCTTTTACTATCTCTAGATACACTTTGCATGGAAGATTACGAAAATGATCCAATTGGATAAAATTTTCGTGTATTACATGGAAATTGGATATTATTAAATGTAACAGACTTGAAAACATTAAATTACGGGGATATTACGGTTGATGCCAATCTATTATTATTATGAAGAAAACGGCGCCGTGTTCACGGTGCCCCAATAAAGTGATGTCCGGTGACAGCAGCGTCAACATCAGATATATACAATTGGGTACATACAATTCCCAACTGCAAATTTTCAACTGGATGCATTTGGAAACCAACAAAATTGCCGAATCTGGGGCAAAGAAAATCAACGAGAAATAATGGAAAAAACGCTGCATCCACACAACCTGGTGGAATAATCGGACCTTATTATGTTTTAAATGAGCTTTTGTTACTGAAAATGGACCTCAATATCGGAAAATGATTACGATTTGGTGGTGCTACATGTCATACACCAACAAAAATAATTGATCTTTGGCGAGAGCGCTTTGGTAACCGAATAATTTCTCGCAGCGGGAACATTGTTTGACCGGTTAGATATTGATATCGATATAAAACACCTAGATTTTTCATATGGGACTATTTCACGATTCACAAACAATGAATATTCAACAAATTAACCCGTAAGTATGCCAGAATGTCATGGAAATATTGCTGCGCCCAGCGCCCCAACGATAGTTTGACTACGATACGATTATTCAAACTCCTTCCAGCTATATACAAATTATCTTCTCTAAGAAACGAATAATTTGGAAACAACGCCATAATGGCGTATTTATGAACTAAAGTGGTATTGCTGTTCAATCCAAGCCCTTTGAAACGATTTACTACACGAGTATATGAGAATAATAAAAATACAGTATTTATATTTTTACAACAATATCGTGGTGTTGGGTGTTTTTTGAGGTGATCAGGCTTTTTTAAAATGAAAAATAGAAGACAGGTGAACAAATTTTATTTTGCATTTTTTGACTCAAGGGCCTTTAAAACGCCGAGAAAATAGTTTTGAGCTTAGATCATTGTTTATCAGGAGGATGACAAAAGAGGATGCAATAACTTTATTGCCTCCATCTTTTGTGAGGATCGCGCTAAATTGCTGCGAGAATTGGAAGAGGTCTCACCGCAAAATATAACTACTAATAGCAGTAAAGAGATTCTTAGCAGATACATGTCCCGCGAAACAGAAATGCGATTTTACATTAAATTTTGGCCTATCGTTTAGAAAAATGAGTATAAAATAGGCATTTAAGCCGTCAGAGCGACAATTCATCGTATGCCACAGAATTAATTAGTTTGTGTATTACCAAAGTCAATCTAAATAAATCAAGCCTGCCTATTAAATCGCACTTTCAAATACCGGAAACGAAACATAAACAAAAAATTGGGATTCGCTCGAAACGCAATATTTCAAAACGCGATATTTCAAAACGCGATATTTCAAAACGCGTCATGGTACAAAACGCGACATGATAGAGAATGTGCATTGCAAAGCGACGGGAGCGCACCGACCCGCCTGATATAACCCGGCTCTATACTCCCGCTCTTTTCTAATTTTAAATTCCTATAAACTGAAAAAAAAATTCTAACTAGGGAGCGAAGCGTCTGATATAACCCGATCCTATATAATCTCGCTCCTATCGATTTTTAAATTCCTATAAACTGAAATTAAATTTCCCCTTCACTCGCCTGATATAACCCAATCCTAAACTCCCGCGCTCCTGTCGATATTTAAATTCCTATAAACTGAAATTAAATTTCCCATTTCCAGAATGTACATTGCGATACGACGGGAGCGCAGCGACCTGCCTGATATAACCCTATCCTATACTCCCGCTCTTATCGATTTTTAAATTCTTATAAACTGAAATTTTTTCTAACTAAGGAGCCAAGCGACTCGCCTGTTTAAACCGTTGCTATCCCGCTCCTATCGATTTTTAAATTTCTATGAACTGAAGTTTTTTCTTCTAACTAGGGAACGGTGCACTCACCAGATACAACCCGATCCTATACTCCCGCTGATATCGGTTTTTAAATTCCTATAAACTGAACTTAAATTTCCCCTTTCCAGAATGTATATTGCGATACGACAAGAGCGCAGCGACCCGCCTAATATAACCCGATCCTTTACTCCCGCTCCTATCGATTTTTAAATTCCTATAAACTGAAATTTTTTCTAACTAAGGAGCGAAGCGACTCGCCTGTTTAAACCGTTGCTATCCCGCTCTTATCGATTTTTAAATTTCTATGAACTGAAGTTTCTTTTTCTAACTAGGGAACGGTGCGCTCACCTGATATAACCCGATCCTATACTCTCGCTAATATCGGTTTTTAAATTCCTATAAACTAAAATTAAATTTCCCCTTTCCAGAATGTACATTGCGATACGACGGGAGCGCTGATATAACCCGATCCTAAATTAAATTTCCCCTTTCAAGAATGTACATTGCGATACGACGGGAGCGCAGCGACCTGCCTGATATAACCCGATCCTATACTCCCGCTCTTATCGATTTTTAAATTCTTATAAACTGAAATTTTTTCTAACTAAGGAGCGAAGCGACTCGCCTGTTATAACCCGTTGCTATCCCGCTCCTATCGTTTTTTAAATTTCTATAAACTGTTTTTTTTTTAAGTAGGGAGCGAAGCGCTCACTTGATATACCCCGATCCTATACTCCCGCTAATATCGGTTCTTAAATTCCTATAAACTGAAATTAGATTTCTACTTTTCCAGAATGTACATTTCGAAGCGACCGGAGCCGACCCGCCTGATATAACCCGATCCTTTACTCCCGCTCCTATCGATTTTTAAATTCCTATAAACTGAAATTTTTTCTTACTAAGGAGCGAAGCGACTCGCCTGTTATAACCCGTTGCTATCCCGCTCCTATCGTTTTTTAAATTTCTATAAACTGAAGTTTTTTTTCTAAGTAGGGAGCGAAGCACTCACCTGATATACCCCGATCCTATACTCCCGCTAATATCGGTTTTTAAATTCCTATAAACTGAAATTTTTTCTAACTAAGGAGCCAAGCGACTCGCCTGTTATAACCCGTTGCTATCCCGCTCCTATCGTTTTTTAAATTTCTATAAACTGAAGTTTTTTTTCTAAGTAGGGAGCGAAGCACTCACCTGATATACTCCGATCCTATACTCCCGCTAATATCGGTTTTTAAATTCCTATAAACTGAAATTAAATTTCTCCTTTTCCAGAATGTACATTTCGAAGCGACCGGAGCCGACCCGCCTGATATAACCCGATCCTAAACTCTCTAATTCCTATATCGCTTTTTGTATACCATATCGCGTTTTGTATCATATCGCGTTTTGTACCGTTTTAAAATATCCCGTTTCAAATGGGACCCCAAAAAATTATATTTTCACACATTTTATATAGGAGATAGCATTACTACAGCATTACATTATAATAAAATAAGAAAGACAACAATGTGTTTTGAAAAAAGAAATCAAATAGAAACGCCAATGGGCGCTTTCAGGGCACTCAACAGTTGGGAACATGTTGAGTAAAATCGCGGCCAACGCTATGAAAATGTTTAGCACTATGAAATTTTCAAATCAATTTGGCGATGATTTTACTAATCGTGATAGAGGACCTGAAAGCACGTATGTGAAGTTATCCCAGAATTCTATCCCAGAAAATAAAAATATTTAATCAGGCAACACTAACATATCAATAACCAATTTGCTCTTGTGTGAAGTTAGCCCAGCCCAGAATTTTTATCAATTTTAATGAAAAAACGAAAAATTATCAAATTTATTAAATTTGATTTGTTTATATATAATAAAAAAATTAAAAACTAAAGTACCAAAAAACTGTAATTTTATGAATTGCATATAGGAGGCATAAAGGAAAATTACAGACAATGTTAAAAAAGTTCGATCCGTGGCAAGTTCCCGAAAATGAACTCTGGGTCGAAAAATTAAATAAAATCATTGTAATTCAAAGCCCAGAGTTCATTTGCGGGAACTTGTCACGGATCGAACTTTTTTAACATTGCCTGTAATTTTCCTTTACTATATGCAATTCAGAAGTTTACAGTTTTTTGGTACTTTAGTTTTTAATTTTTTTATTATATATAAACAAATCAAATTTAATAAATTTGATAATTTTTCGTTTTTTCATTAAAATTGATAAAAATTCTGGGCTGGGCTAACTTCACACAAGAGCAAATTGGTTATTGATATGTTAGTGTTGCCTGGGAATCGCAGAATTCTGGGATAACTTCACATACGTCCTGAAAGCGCCCAATGTAAACTTTGAAATCATAAACAATGAAGAGTGCAGTCATCGTAATTCAAAGATCAAGATAAAGTAAACCGTATAATACCCGCAAAAAAGGTGAAGCTCTTAAAAAAACCAAAATAAAATAGTTAACGCCTATTTGTTTACTTTAAATTTAAAGTAGTAGCCGTTTGCAGTTCATTATGATTGCACGTCGTTTTTGTCCTCACTATCAAAAATCGTAAATATTTGAATCGTAATAAAGGTTGTCTCAGCAAGAGCGCCGGATTTAAATTTGCCGCCATAATACGAGTTGGACGGTGATTTTTTTTTTATAGTTGTCACGTACAGACCACGAGATTTAAGAATATGGAGAAGTATTCAAACCAACAACGTTTAATTTTGTAAAAACACATTACAAAAATTGTGAAAGTTTTGCGAAAACAATTCGCCAATTACGTCAAGTTTTCGGTCGCAATAATGCGCCATATGAATCGACAGAGAGGCGTTTAATTACAAAATTTAAGTCCAAATTTACGCTGATGGATCAGAAGATCATTTTTCGTCGTCATCATCTGTGGCCGAGAATCCTGGAATTTCCATTCGGCATCGTGGTCAAGAATTAAACATTTCCAGAAGCACTATGCAACGAATTTTGGTAAAAGATCTGCATTTGAACGCGTACAAACGAACGGATACGTAAATAAGCAAAACTGTCGGATTTGGCGTACGGAAAATCCTCGTGTGATACTCAAACAACCAATGCATCCACCGCGAGTAACTGTTTGGTGTGTATTTTGTGCTGGCGGAGTAATTGGACCTTATTTCTTTGAAAATGTGGATTTTCAGCCAAACAAACTATTAATGGAGTGCGGTATCACGAAATGTTAACGGAGTTTTTGTGGTCCGAATTGGATGTAATTGATGTGGAGGACATGTTTCTCCAACAAGACGGTGCGACCTGCTTCACAGCACGTGAAACAATGGTGTTACTGCAGACTAAGTGGGCCGTGTCATTTCTAAATTGGCGATCAATATTGGCCTCCAAGATCGTGCGATGTAACACCGATGTACTTTTTTCTTTCGAACTATGTGAAGGAAAAGGTGCATGCGAATAAGCCTGAAACAGTTGAACATAATAAAGAGGAAATGCGGCGCGTTATTGGTGAAATACAGCCACATTTATGCGAAAACGTTATTCAAAATTTCAACAAAAGAATAACTCTGTGCCAGAGGTTTCGTGGTGGCCATTTGCCTGATATATTTCACATTTAATCGGAACTATTTTTCTTTATGTTGAAATAAAAATGTTTGCTTAATTCAAAAAGAAATATATTTTTCTTTAAAATTAAATCCGGCGCTCTTGCTGAAAAACACTTTATTATCCTTTATGGATTGATTAACGTTTTTATAATTTTCTATTTTTATAAAAATTTGATAAACGCCCTAAATTCATCAAATTTTATGGAACCATCCATCCTTCATTTTTCAATTAGTCTTCCGTATCATTATATTAGAAACTATTAAAGTAACGGGTTTTCCATTAGAAATGATACAATTTAAAATGGTTATAATGGCAACACTGCGTATTTATTTTTTGACATTTCTTATTTTATTTGTGTTCAGCAGGTTATGCCATTTAATCATGGAAAGATAGACGCTTCAACAACGTTTAGAAATTGTTTTATCAAAATCAGTGCTCATTTGTGAATACTGAGAGAAATTTAAGAAGGATTCATGGACGATATTATTCAGTTAATCGAGTCACTATTCGTCGGATTGTAGACAAATTTGGAAGTGAATTTTCTTTACACGATACAAGAGTACCAGTACGACAATGAAATGCACGCACATACCAGAATATTGATTTGGTAGCAGCAAGTGTAAGAGAAAGTCCTAATTTATCGGTTCCACGTTGCTCCCAACAATTAAATCTTTCTCAATCAACAACATGGAGAATTTTAAGAAAATATTAGGGTTTAGATCCTTACAAAATTCAACTGGTTTAAGAACTGAAGCCATTAGACCACCATTAACGTCGTTTATTTTCTGATTTTGCTCTTGAACAACTTGAAAATGATGAACATTTTTATAGATAAATTTTATTCAGTGATGAAGCTCATTTTTGGTTAAATGGTTATGTAACAAACAGAAGTGCAGAATTTGGAGTGATGAAAATCCACACGAAACTGTTCAGACACCATTACATCCAGACAAAGTCACTGTGTGATGTGCAATTTATGCTGGTGGATTGATTGGTCCATATTTCTTTGAAGAAAATGGAAGAGTAACAGTCAATGGAGAACGATACAGAACAATGTTAAATGATTTGTTTCCTGCTGAGAATAATCTGGAAGATATGTGGTTTCAACAAGGCGATGCCACCTGCCACACAGCCACCTTAACAATCGATTTATTGACAACAAAATTTGGTGATGAAATTATCTCAAGATTTGGTCCAGTTATATATTCTCCCAGGTCGTGTGATTTAACACCTTGTGTTTTCTTTCTTTGGGAATATGTTAACTCACAAGTTTATGATGATAATCCAACAACAATTGACCAATTAAAAATCAACATTGAACGTGCTATTGATGAAATACAGCCAAATTTATGTGAAAAAGTGATGATAAATTGGGCTGAAAGAATGCAGTACGTACGGAGAAGTCGTGGTGGTCATTTGAATGATGTTATTTTCCATACATAATGGCATAGTGTAACCTTTCAAATATAAAAAAAATGGTCTCACTGAATAATTTATGTGTTTTTTATTAATTTTTTAATTGTATCATTCCTAATGGAAAACCCTTTATTAAAAAATATTTGTTACATACTTTCGTCTATATATGGAACGGTTGTTGAAAAAGTATGCCCGATTTTCGATTATGCAGGGATGACCGTATCAATATCTCCCAGATTCCAAAACGTATTGGAATTTGATCCTCATCTTGGTGTCTGTTGTAACAATTTGCTTTCATAATTTTGGATTTCCTTTTGTTTACTTAATGCAATGTTAGAGTTTAAACTTACTCGCGTTTAGAGGGTCAAACCAGAACTGGACCGAAAACCGATATTAACCGATATTTTAATTTAATTTAAAACCGAAACACTAACGATTATAAATATAGATAGAACGTTAACCGTAACCATAAAATTAAAGCTCCTGCTCGAGAACAATTATGTTTTAAAATATTTAATATGAAAATGTAATATCATTTCAAAATTGGCGGAGATTGATTATGAATTGGAATTATATTATGTAGTTACCGCTAAAGTACGAAATTCGTAAAGGTGCGATTAAAATTGGAAGAACTGTTTAATTGGAACCTAAATTATGAAATGTCCTATATTCCAGAAATATTGCCCATGGACAATTTTTATGGTACGTATTATCGTAACTAAGCGGAATGATAGTCGGAACTTCACTTCTCGTTCCGCAGACTACAGTGGAGCCCAGGATGTAGGATGGGTCGGGAAATGGACCCTCTTTACAACTGATATTTAGTTGTGTAAACGTAACATATACATCAATAATATTATTAGAATACTGCTTAAAGTTTTATTATTAAACGCGGTTGTATGCAAGCAAGTATCAATAAATTTATGATCGATCGTAAAGCCGGTTCTAAACCGGGTTTCAACCCGAACCCAAACCGGAGCAAAAATATAAATTTAAACTGGAACCAAATTTTAATGAAATTGAAAAGCTTAAACAGTAACTGCTTACCAGAACGTTGGTCACCGAATGTCATCTAAAATCGGACCACCCGTCATCAAACTATAAATTATCATACGATAATACTATTATGTTACTCGTATATGGATCACCTAATGGATTCATCAAAAGTTCACTACATTTCATTTTATCACAATCGTCGTAGAAAGTGTAATGAGAATGATTTAGTTTTCCGGATGAAATCTCGCTATATTTTTGGTTGTGGATCATTCTGCTGATATAAGTTTGCAGAGAAATTTAATGTTATAATTTAAATTGTTTATCTTATAATTTGTGATTTTGTTTCATAAATGCCCAATGACGATTCAAGATTGTCGAAAGAATTTTTGGTGGCTTCAACGGAAATAAAGGCTTTGAACCGGATTACTTTATTAATGTTGCAATGAAGTATGTTAAACAAAATTATTATTATTGATTTAAATTGCATCACCTCGCTTACTTTCAGAAATTGGGTGACAACCTGCTGAACAAACCGGCATCACAAAGAAAAATTGTATATGGGATTAGACATTTATAATAAGTTTTGACAGCAGTAAACACGTAGTTAGGTCATGTTTGGAAACATATGATAAATAGTTGTCCAAATAAGTTGTATTTAGGAGAATCATTATCTTGCGGTTCGACTCTAAGGATATTAGTTATATCATTAACTAACATGAACTATAATTTTTATTTGAGCTCCAATGAGATTTTATTAAAGTAATTATTTAATTTATTGGGAGAGCCAAGTGATCGATCCCAGGGATTGGCCATATAAATAACAAGCGATCTTTCGAACGATTATTGCACTAAGCTTAAACGAAAATTTGTTCTAAAAATATCGAAAGACTCCTTAAACAGTCGTTTCATAATTATCTGAAACGCAAAGTAGTAAAATCGATTATATTCTAGAGCACCCCAAATATTTGGCACCACAAAACATTGATAAATATTAGCAAAATAATAATATCCAAAGTTTTATCTTCCACCTAGTCTAACCTGCATCGTTTGTTTCATATTCTTATTTTAGTTCCGTTAAAAATACGGAACAAAAGTATCGAAAAAAGCGGTTATAAAAACTTAAATTAAATATAAAACTTTTATATTTTGCTTCGCCAATATATAATTTGAAGATGGGCGGGGTTTCTATTGGGTTAAAATTATTTAAAATCTCCATTATGCCGTCAAATCATCAAATTTGACATCGCTGGAAGCAACATAAGGGGAACGACGTATGGCGACGATTATTCGCCGATCCAAACTACTGATCCTGAATACGTTCAATGTAAAAATCGAAAATAATTTACTACGCTAGAAATAAGTCCAATCAGAATATACGAGCTATACTTAAGTCGAGTGTTCACAATATTGAACTGTTGGCGCTATAATAATTATGATACCTGAATGTTTCGAGGCCAATGATGTACCACCAAAATGTAATAAAGGGTGTCTCAGCAAGAGCGCCGGATTTAAATTTGCCGCCATTTTGTTAATACGAGTTGGACGGTGACTTTTTTTGACAGTTGTCACGTACAGACCACGAGATTTAAGAATATGGAGAAGTATTCAAACCAACAAAGTGTAATTAATGTAAAAACACATTACAAAAATGGTGACAGTTTTGCGAAAACAATTCGCCAATTACGTCAAGTTTTCGGTCGCAATAATGCGCCATATGAATCGACAGAGAGGCGTTTAATTACAAAATTTGAGACCAAATTTACGCTGATGGATCAGAAGAATCGTCGTCCTTGGTGGTCACTCGAAAATATAGCCACAGTAAGGGAATCTGTGGCCCAGAACCCAGGAACTTCCAATCGGCATCGTGGTAAGGATTAAATATTTCCAGAAGCACTATGCAACGTACGTACAAGGTACAATTGGTGCAAGAAATCAAGCCAAGAGACCATGCGCAGCGCCGTGAATGCTGATTGGGTGTTGGACATCATCGAATTAATGCGGATTTTTCGAAGAAAATCATTTTTTCAGATGAGGCACATTTTCAACTCGACGGATACGTAAATAAGCAAAACTGTCGGATTTGCGATGTTGAAGATCCTCGTGTGATACTCAAACAACCAATGCATCCACCGCGAGTAACTGTTTGGTGTGCATTTTGGGCTGGCGGAGTAATTGGGCCGTATTTTTTTGAAAATGCGGCTGGAAATGCGCTAACTGTTAATGGAGTGCGGTATCACGAAATTATTAACGGAGTTTTTGTGGTAATTTATGTGGAAGACATGTTTTTCCAACAAGACGGTACGACCTGCCACACAGCACGTGAAACAATGGTGTTACTGCGAACTAAGTTTCCAGACCGTGTCATTTCTCGATTTGGCGATCAACATTGGCCACCAAGATCGTGCGATCTAACACCGATGGGCTTTTTTCTTTAGGGCTATGTGAAGGAAAAGGTGTATGCAAATAAGCCTGAAACAGTTGAACATCTTAAAGAGGAAATATGGCGCGTTATTGGTGAAATACCGCCACAATTATGCGAAAACGGTATTCAAAATTTCAACAAAAGAAAAGAGACCCCGTGCCAGAGGTTTCGTGGTGGCAATTTGCTTAATTCAAAAATAAATATGTTTTTCTTTAAAATTAAATCCGGCGCTCTTGCTGAGACACCCTTTATAAAACTATTGGTGTAAATTATTAAATCTGGCAGAAAATAATTTCGCAAAGACGACTATCTGGCTTATCAGGTCGCGGTTATATTTTGGACTTACTACATTATCGAAAGACTGGTACGCAACGTGACGTATATAGCGCCGCATATTTACGCAATTTATAAAAAGGCTTCGAGGCTTAGTTGAATGGAAATACGCAGATAAATCGAAAAATTCAATTGAAATCGTTTTAAAAAGCACTGGCACACTGATTGGTACTCGGGGAGAAATGACAAATCGGCAATGATTCGATAATAATAAATCAAGCAGTGCACTCAAAAAATTTTCACTGTTTTTATAACACATTGGTTATTAAATCAGTTGTTAAAATTCTTAATAACGTAATTTATTGATTTAATAATATATTATTTTTAAATAATAAAATTTGTTATTAAATTAATTTAAAAAAATTTTATTTTCACTAAACGACTGTAAAAATGTTACTGTTATTATATTGATAGTAAAAAACATCCTAATAACAATTTTGTTTTGTTAAAATTATAAGATACTTGTGAAACTCATAATTTTTATTGTTACGTAATCGCAGTGAAAACAATAATTACAATTGTTGAAATTTATTATTAAAAAAAAACACTTTATTATTAGTTTAACGATATAACTTTTCAAAGTAACAACAAATTATTATTTTAATAATAGTAATTGTAAAAGTAATAATAAATTGTTATTTCAATACTTAAAGTTATTATAAAAACCGTTGATTGTTTTTTGAACAGCTTTTACTATAAATTTGATAATTCTTTTTGTAGACGAAAATGAAAATAAATACATGCAAGAGGAAAAAAAAATTTTAAAATTGGTAATTAGAACAATACCTTAAATTATTATTCGAAAAATTATAATTATTAAAATAACAAACCATTATTAATTTGATTTGCAAAGTTATTAAAATAATCATAAATTTTTATTTCAACACTGTTAACTATTAAAATAACAGTTGTTTATTTTTTTTAATAACTTGTGTTATTAACTAAACAGTTTTATTTAATTTGTGCCGCTTTTTCCTAATTGTTATTCATTTGAGAGTTACAAACCTATCAGTTCGGTCATTCGGAATTGTGATGTGATTTGCAAAATATCAAAAATTAAACAAATTACTCGTATTATAATTATATAATATTAATATTATAAATGAACAACCAGGAGGAAGTCTTAAATAGTTTAAATATTTATGAAATTGTAGCGCAGTTTAAAATTAAAGAAATTTTTCAAGGTGAGTTTGATTTTATATTATTAAAAATCGCTAAAAAAATGGGGTTTATTCATATATAATGAATCTGATGACATTATAACGGTGATCATATTATGTGTAAGAAATGTAACCGTATATTATTATTATTAATATATTTTTTTGTGAATTATCATTATTAGAAGCGGAGGTGGATGCCGAATCGTTGAAGTATATCCAACGATACCAATTACAGCGTATACTTAATAAGGAATTCAAGCCAAACAGGAACATCGTATTTTGCTGTGGCAAAAAGTGCAAAGTAAGTGGTTTTATTTACTGATAATGTATTTGTTTAAAATAATTTTCATTTCAGATTCTTTAAATTATAGTCAACAAAATAGTTTATTTCATTTATATCAGTAACTATATTTTATTAAAATAATTTTTATTAATAGAATTCAGATAGCTATGAAGTGTTTTCTGTGTAAAAAATTTTCTTAATGTAAAAACTTGAATGCTTCATTTGAAAGTATTTCATTCACTTCAAAAGGATAGTGAATTTCAATGTTACGAAGAACTTTGTTTTCAATATTTCTCTAATAATAATCCATTTAGAAAACATATAGGAAAACATGAACATAAATCTATTTCAAATTTTGAGCCTTGCATTACATCAAAAGAATTAAATTCTTCTGGATTGAATTCTGCTTCTTCTGCGGAACTCGAACAGATAATTGAAAATCCCATTGAGAACTCCACTGTAGTTTCAACAATTAACAATCGTTCTAATTTCGCAAAAAGACCTCGCTTGTAAATCTGATTTAGAAGAAGTATATAAGCAACCTTCTAAATTTACAGTTGAATTACATAACCTTCACAATTTTAATCGAAAAAACGTCTATTCAATTCAAAATTTTGTAGTTAATTATTTAACGCTCCCAATATCGAACTATATTGAGAATATGGTTGATTTAGAAAATCTTCCTTCAGAAACAAATGCTTCTTTAAGAAATATATCTGAATTGTTAAAAAATCCATTTAAAAATACTGGTTCGGATTTTAAATTAAATAAATGTTTGGTTAATAGCGATCTACTTTGCCCATTAAAACAATTTTCAATCAATGACGAAGTTGATGTGATAACTTACAATGGTGAAGCTGTTTATGATGTAGTTTCAACTAAAGGTGTTTTACTGTCTTTAAGATTGCAAATGAAACTAATATTAGAAAAAGTAGGAATATCCATTGATGAATTAAAATTAAATTGTGTTGATCGCAACGTGTTTTCTAGCTTCCTTAAAAGTCAAATATGGCATGAAAAAACTTCTAATTATCCTAATAATATATGTTTGCCATATTTTTTATATTTTGATGATTTCGAAATAAATAATTGTTTAGGCTCCCATTCAGAAAGTATAACGGGGATTTATTTTTCATTTCCGTTTTTGGATGTTTTATCAAACTTTGAAAAGGTTTTTATTGGTGGTTTTATAAAATCAGAATACTTTCGGACCTTCGGCAATGATAAATGTTTGGTGCATTTAATAGAGGAAATAAAGTTTTTAGAAACTACCGGTATAGTTTTAAATCTACCAAGTGGTGATACCCATGTCTTACTTATCTTAGGATTGATTGTAGGAGATAATTTGGGAGTAAATAGTATTTGCGATTTTAGCAAATCATTTTCTTCGACACATTTTTGTAGATTCTGTACCTGTCACAGAGACGAAGCTCGTGTTATTAACAAAGATATTCCCTATCAGAAAAGAACAATTGCAAATTATAATAGTAGTCTTCTTAATTCCACATACAAAGAAAATGGTATCCAGAAAAATTCAATTTTTAATTCAGTTCCTTCTTTTCATGTTACGAACAATTATTTTATAGACCTTATGCATGATATATTTGAAGGTATTTGCCATTATAATTTATGTCATGTCATTAAATATTACACAAAAACTATGAAACTTTTCTCTTTGGAAACATTAAATAGAAGGAAACTCAATTTTAACTATGGACCTATTGATGTAAAGAGTATTTCTGGTGAAATTTCCGTAAATGACCTGAAAAATAGTAAGTTGAAAATGTCTGCTAGCGAAATGAAATGTTTCATTATTTTCCTTTGATTATTGGTGATTTGATATCCCAAAATGACGTTGTATGGGATTTTTTAATTAATTTTCTAAAAATTATAGATATTTTGTTATCCAAATCTATCACAAATGAAAATTTAACATTACTTTCACAACTAGTTGAAAAACACTTAGATGAATATGTAAGATTATTTAATGACACAGTTAAACCAAAACACCACCTTTTACTGCACTACATAGAGGTCATTAATTACTCTGGGGCTCCTACAAATTATTGAAATAAATGAACGCTTGGTAAGAAAGCTCAGCTGACATTGACATCATTCTTAACACAATCGATACGGAAATATATTGATGTCGATAATAAACATGAAATCTGTAGTGAATATCATACAAGACTGCGAAAAATTTGAAATAGAAGATATTATGGTATCATGTTATTCTCAAATTAAATATAAAGGTACTTTATATAAAAAAAAAAATTTTTCTAACAAAAAATAATGAAGTATTAGAGTTGTTTAAAATAATAGAAATATTTGTGCATAAAGAAAAGGAATATATAATAGTTTTAGTTGATCAAATTAAAGTAAAGAAATTTAATATTCACTATCAATCTTTTGAAGTCGATGACAAACAAACTGGTGTAGTAGAAAAAATATTTATTAATATAAATAGGTTTTCTTGACCTCCAATACATATTGTAAAAACTGTTACTGGAGAAAATATGATTCGTATCAAAAACTATTTTTAATTTTAAAAATATTATATTTAATTGTATTTTTTATATATATTTTTTTTAATTTTTGTATATAATTTTTATAAAACATATAACTAAATAAATATAGTAAATCTCTAATGGCGTCGTCTACCGAAGAAATTACGTATACTAACGAAGGAGGAATTATACCACTAACCATAAGATCAGAAACCGGAAATGTTTTGACCTTTTCTGAATATAACCTTCAAAACAATTACGTTGATAATGCTCCTATTCAATTAGCAGGAGTAAGTTCAGAAGAACAGGGGAAATTAAAAGAATTGCTAAAATCTTGGAACTGTGAATATATTTTTTCAAAGTGTGTTGGTAAGCTTGTGTGGTTTTAATATACTACTTTACTTTTAATTTTTATACAATTTGTTAATTCATTTTTTTTTATTTTCAGAAGAGTGTGTGGATATTGAATCTTTAAAACTGTTCAAACTTCATCATATTCAAAAGTTGATGAATGGTTTTCCTTTAGGATATGCTGTAAAATTTGAATACAAACTTTCTGAGTGGCAAAAATCGGAAGCATCAACAGTTTGCTCAACTCTATCGGAAGAAGATATTTCTATTTCAGAATGTGACAGCAGAATGATAGATGTTAGAGCAATTGTTGAGCAATCCAATTATGGATTGGAAATTATCTCACATTACAAGGAAGCAAAAAAATTAACTGATAGCCAGAGAAATTTTATCGTAAATAATATAATAGATTTTATGTAGATTAATCGAAAATTATCTATAAATTAAATTTAAATTCAAAAGGTTTTTTAAGCGTTTAAAAACAATATATGAAATTATAATATTATAAATAATCAGTACACATACATACATATTTCGTATGACGTGATTGCTTGTAATATTAGTTTTATATTTGTGGTTTTTGTTGTTCAAATAGCAAAACTTTGAATATCATTTATTATTAATCCAAAAACGATCTTTGACTTTTTCCTTATGTGATAAATATCATTACGTATTTTTTTTTTTAATTTATTCATATAACCAATATGAAATAGTAGAAATTGAAATAAAATGTTTAAATGGAATAATATTTAATTTTTATACTGAAAAATAAATAAAATATTTATATTTTATAAAAATGGGATTATATATGTTTTATTTTACACATACCCGCAAGATAATTTAAGAATATTATAAATTTAATATTAAAAGATTATTGATTTAATTGTTTCAGTTATAATTTTTATTACAGAATATTGTCAATATAATTATAATTTCTGTTAAAATAATAATAACTTAATGTTAAAACAATATCATATTATTATTGAATTTACAATAATATTTGTTAAATATACTATTCTGGCTATTAAAATCATGATATACCTCTTTTTAAATCAATAGCTCAGCCTATTCAATTAACAACTTCATTATTTAAATAACAACTCTATATTTTTAAAGATATAATTATTGTTATTAAATTGACAATATGTATTATTGAATTATAAGTTGCTACTGTTAATCTTATATACTTTACCTGTTCAATCTACAATTTTATTATTAAATTTATAATCATTTTTATTCGTCTCCATGTTATTATTTTAAGAACTTTCTATTAAATTAATAGAGAGTTGTTATTGGATGTATATTAATAGCTTTTTTATTAATTTAATTGTAATTTTATTGATTTAAAAGTAAAAATTTTTTGAGTGTGGTCAATGAGTAACCAAATGATTGCCATACAGTTTTTGGTTTCGGCGCGTACTTTACTCACGAAAATGGCACAAGTTTCCCGATAGAGAACCAAAGAAGGTCAATATTTGTTACTTTTGGTGAAAGAATGGCTTACTATATTACAAGAGACTTCTCGGCTTACCTCAGATACTTGGCGACAAATACGAATGTATTTAACGTTCATTGCTGGTATACTATTGAAAACATTGTCACTACTTTAAACAAGTTATATTTTCTCTACAGACTGAGTCACCAAATCAAACCGTTTGGTAGTAATCTATCGCTCATCGATGAGCCGCTATCGAAACGGCCACTATCTGTGTTTATTCATCACCGCTGAAAATTACGCCACACCCGCAAAGAAAAAATTATTTTTACACGTATTAATCTTTTCGGTGGTAGCTATAGTGTTCGAACGATGTTGCAGAACCCAGTACATACCGTATATGAACATTCTATAGGTTTTAATAAGCGCCCCAATTTATTCCTACATTTCCTCGTCGCGTGCTTTCTTATTTATTCATTTTCCAAGTCGACTTTCACACAGTTTTAAGGCTTTTCTTGAATCCTATTTTGAACTAGTTAAAGTTTCAACTTTTCTCTATTTTTCTGTAGAAAAACATTAAAAAAACTCATGGTTCAAATAGACATAAACTAACAAATAAAATTGGCCGTTTTTCATTATTTTCAATAGGAAATAAAAATTTGTTTGCCCAATATTTTAAGTTTTGTGGAAAAAAGCTCGAACAGGGAGGCTCTATTAATCTAGATGACTCTGGCATTACATAGGAAATCGGAAAAATAAAACAAACCACCATATTATTAAATGAATTTCGGTAAGAACATGCGTCTTGACTTTGCCAGGCAACACATAAAATGTGCCAGACAGTAGAACACGAATTACAGCAAATTCAAATAAAATCATCTTGAAACAAGAAGGTTTTTACAGCAGTACAACAATAAGATGAACTAATTGAAGGGAATAAACTTCCTGGGCAGAAATTGCTCATTGATGTTTAGACTAACTTCATGATTCCATGCATGGAGGCTCCTTGAAGTTTTGAACATCAAGGTAGAATATCCAAATTTTTAGTTAATTAAAAAATTTTAATAATTCTACCCTGTTTTCTTTAAAATGGAGCAAGGTTCTTTGAAAAAGCTAAGAATTTTTAACTATACAAAGCGAAATTATCCGATAATAATTTTCTAAAAAAATAAACAAACTAAAGTACTCATAATAGATTTGTTGCTTGTTCCAACAGCTTTCAAACCTGGTATGACACCTGATTTTATCGGAATGAAAAGTATCTTGCTCCAGTGCCACAGCGGTAGCTTTGAGCACTAACGTGTTGCAGTTGAATTAGTGATATTTATTAGCGATAAATAAAAAGATAAATTTAACACCAGCGCCAGAACAGTGGAAATGGTATCTAATTTTGATTTGATTTACAAACGGTGTGAGTTTTTTTTAATGATATGTGACACTTACATAAACGAATAATTTGCCAACAGCTCTGGGACGGTGCTTTTTCTCGTCCTTATTGCCGAAAATGTATTTTTTTTTTAAATTTCATATAAAAGGAATTGTTAGAATAGTATTTATCACAATATTGTGGAGCAGTAAATCGAGGGCCTGCCAAAATACGGAACAATACGAAATCAACTTGAAAATGAAAAAAATACCAAAATTTGATTCAACTTCAGGTGAATATAGTTTCTGGACCACAAAATATTACTGCCGAATGGGTCAAACAATAACTGTGCTGCTTACGATTAAAGAAATTAACTTCAAGAAAAAAACCACGTGGGACTGTTTTAGGGACGGAGCAAGAATTTTGTACCCCATATGAATGAGCTGATATGCTTAAAATGGGATGACGAAAGGTCCTGAAGAAGAAGATGGGTGATAAAGAATTTAACTAAGATAAACCATTCTCTAAGTATTATCAGAACAGGCCGACATTAAACATCCAAATGGACAGACAAATTTAATTTTTTGCTTTTTTGGTCACAGAGGCCTTCAAAGTGTCGAGAAAAGTGATATTATGCCTAGATTATTTTTGCTAGGATTTCAATAATTTGACGGAAGGATTAAACGAACCGAAGTTAATATTGCTATGGTGACATCTACACCTACTAATCTCTTTTTACCGCGTTTTTCTTAGCTTGCTTTCGTGTTTGTTTGTGTGTCCGCGATATTGTGCAATCGAATTTTCACTAAATTCTTGACGTGCTAGAGCGCCCAAACTTACAATATTCATCATTTACAGCATGCTGTGAGCAATATTTGTCGCTATTTTGAATATAATTTTTTTGCAATAATATTATGTACAGTGAGTGTTTTTGAAATTCGGACACCAACTATAATGAAACTAAATTTAAAATAAAAGACTATGCAATTAATGAACTTCATGTTCATTAACCATTAATATTTGGTTGGATACCCTTTTTGTCTCAACACCGCCTCCAGTCTGCGAGGAATTGTATCTACCAACCAATTTTTTGGTAACGCTAGATTGAATTTCTTCATATAACCTATTTAATTCAGATGCTAATTTAGGAGCACTTGTTTTGGGGTTGCTTATTGCGATTTATAAGCTTACCAATTTCCCGAATTGATTTATTCTTTTCATAGTGAAAAATTACTAGCTGGCTTTGATCAAAACTGGTGTTAGTTTTTTTCGCCGCATTCTTTGTAGGACAAATGTTTAATACACAATTCACGGCACGCTAACTCAAGTAAAACAAATTAGTCAATACAAGCGACATAGATTTACGGTAAAGAGTGCAAAACAAAAAATGTTGTTGAGCTATTTACAAGATACATTCTATCAAAAGTTAGTATATTGTCCGAATATGAAATGATTATGAGACAAAGAAAAAAATCATCAAATTTTAATTAGAGTGACAGGTGTTCCAAATTTTATTGTTGAATTAATTTTGTTTTGTTGTCATGAATTACATTCTACATCCAAAACGAACCAAAAATGTATTTTAAAGCTCTCCATTTCGAATTTAAATTCATTATAGTGGTGTCCGAATTTCAAAAACACTCACTATATGTAATTAGAGGTTCGTCGCCATTCGTCGCAATATACAGCCTTTGTGAAGCATGTTGCTTAAAAAATATTTATATCGTCTAGATTATTAGTACTAATCAAATTTAGTATTCAGTCTAGAAAAGAACCATCGAGTAACTTCTGCGGCACAGAGTTGATGTGTAAAGACAGACGGAATGAAGAAAAGGAGATGAGGTCTGTGAAATGTTTAATACTCAAAACACGAAGTAAGCAGTGCCTTTGACCATGGACCAATAGTGGTTGGAACATTAATGAGTTTGAATTGACCTTGGCCCGCCAAGATGATGTACATAAATACTCACACATATTCAGAGGAGACAATAATAGTTATAACGAAAGCTCATTATATTTATACCCGATCAAAATTAAATTGAAAAAAAGAACGAAAACCACATGGCACAGAATAAAAAAACTAATCAATTTTCTCATCAACAGCATCCCATCCATCTTTAATGCGAAGAAACCAATCCTGCTCGAAAAAAAATTATTTTATGAAAGGCGAAATATGTATATACGCTCGGTTATAGATGAACAAGAAAAAATTCCCAATCCTATAATGTTTATTGGTGCACAGATAATTTAATTTGATTCTTCTGAAACACAACACAACAATACAACAACAAAAATGGATTTTTTAATAAAAAAAAAGTGTACAAGAAGAGAAAATAAATATATAACCAGAGGAAAATATTAGATTTTTGTGTTGTTGTGGTATTTTTCTTATCATCTGATAAGAAGAAGCAAGCAGCAAAAAACTCATTACTCCACATCATTTTTAATTTTTTTAGTATTTTCCCCCGTTAAAAGATGAAGTAAAAATATCTTTTAGCATCATGTAGGGTGGTTTCACCATTTTTCTCGATTAATTTCCATCATTTTACTTTTATTTTTTTCGTTTTGGTATTTCTTCCTCGTCTTTTCTGAGTTCAGTATAATGCGGTGGACATCTAACACACCACATTATTATGATTTGTTCGATTCCAGAAAAAAGACAAAATGGAAATTAAAAACTTTGTGAAAATTCTAAAAATAAAATGTGTACGTATGCGAGAAGGAATGAAAGATTTTCCCTATACGTACAATTTTGTTTTTGGTACACACAAGGAATGCTGTTCACGTATAATTTTTTTTGTAATGTTTCTTGAATTTTTTTTTATTGTTTTGGGTATTGAGGGAAGGAAAAACAAAATTAGTTGGGAAATTCGCCTTGTTAAAAAAAAGTAATTGATTTTAACTATACGAAAGTTTCTCTTATTTTTCAGGGATGTCACATTAATATTTGTTGGTGTGTCACGTGCGTTTTTCTAGAAGATGGAGCGTAAATTTTTACACCGTGTACAACAACATTTAACTTTGTCATAATTCATGATTCCATTAAAATAATTTTAATAATACACATTATAAGCAATAATAATTGCTGCGTTTGCTGAACGACCAGTCAATGAAAAATATTAATTTACCAATGATGTCAGCTCTCTATATATTAGGTGTGCAAGTAGCAACTCTTCTTTTTTGGGTAAAATTCAACTTTATTGAAAATACAATTATTACAAAGATTAATTATCCAAATATTCGCCATTACTAGCTACGGTCTTTTGCCATTTATCACGTAGCCATTTTTACACATATTCAACTTTCGTGAACCGCTGGTCTTTCAAATATGATGACATCGATCTGAATAAGTGGTAATCAGAGGGAATGAAGCTTGGAGAATACGCCGCATGCTGCCAAACTTCCCAATCTAAGGAGAAGGTGGGTTGACCTTGCTGTTGTTATGCAGTAATTTCCTCTTGCGCCTTTATGTACTTCGTCTTCAAACTGTTTTACTGCACCTGGACGTGGTTGAGGACGACTAAAATTGTCATCACGAAATCTATGCAAACCTCTTTTTACTCGTTCACTCAAACTCGAATTAATCAATTCCATAGCTTGAGCAGCATTTTTTCATATGAAAACAGAATAGAATGCAATGAAGTAAATGTTGCCAGTCGACATTCATCTCTTAAAATTGATGCACACGGAACCACAGCTTCTAAATTACTGAAACTTATGCTATAAAAACAGCAATGACTAAGCTACATATATCCGAAATGGCCGCGGCGATTTGGATACGTTCCAGTATATTTTAATGCAACCAACTTCAGAGCCAACCTTCTACCTCCGATCGTCTGTTGCCTTTTCCAACTCAAAAATATCAATTGATATAAAGTTCAGTTTTTGCATAATAATGAAGGCAGTCACTAAAACTTTAATTTGTAGCCAATTTTGCCCAATTTACGTTATTATTAACGACCAGCAATACTTTAGGGATTTGTTCATTGGGCATTGACAAGAAGAATTCAAGCGATTGTTGGTAAGGAATAGTAATGAAAATGTTCGAAATATAGTTCAACTTAAGCTCTTACAGACTGACTAGTTGAGCCTTCATACAAACAGTTCCAGTCGGTAAAGATTATTTTTAAAAGTTTTTGGAGAGTCGAGTTACGAAGCTTTAAAGTTATTCAATCTGTTAGCCTTGTAAGGTCTCAAATACATTAAATTTAGATTTTATAGTTAATTCCTATATAAATTACATTTAAAAAACATCAAAATATACAATTTTAAATGAAACGCATTATTCTTAAGTCACGATTGAGAAAACCTTCTTAGAATTTCGAGTTATTCCTAAAAAACTACACACCAACCAAAAATTTGAGAGTATTGGAAAAACTGCGAATAAGCTATGCGGGTTATTTCCACCGCGCATATGCAGAAATGCATTTCATTTAAGGCTTATGTAATGGCAACGCCCGAGCAGCAGCAAGAGAATACCAGAGACGATATCCAAATCCAAATGGGGAACGCTTTCCCGATTACAGAGTATTTCAAAACGTACATCAAATGTACAGTAAAGTCCCTGGTCGTTCGAGAAGATATGAAACATCCGGCCAACTTGATATAGACAGACTAATTGAAATAGTGACAGACGACCCATCTATAAAGGTTCGCTGTTTATCAAGACGTTCGGGAGTGCCACGGTCCACGTTGCATCATATTTTAAAAAGAAATCAGTTGCACTCTTACCATGTGCAACGTGTACAAGACCTGCTGATCCTGAAAAAAGGGTGCAATTTTGTCAAGAAATGCTGCGTCGATGCCAAGAAAATTCGCAGTTTTTTAACGACATGTTATGGAATGAAGAAACATGTTTAAAAGAGAGGGGATATTCAATATCCATAATTTGCACTATTGGATCTGCGTAAATCTAAAAAAGTGCGGTATAGTCGGTTTCAACACCAATTTGATGGAAATTGATTGGTCCCTTTAAATTCCCACTCCCGGATCAACGGGGAAGACTATCTAAGTTTTCTACAAAATAACTTAGATGAATTATTTGATGACGTTTCTCTACAAACACGTGGAAATATGTGGCTGCAGCATGATGGAGCACTCCCTCAGTAATTTTTTTCTGTAGAGTTATTATAAAGAGCTGGTTTATGAAAGAGTAAACCAGACCAATCAGGAGATGCGGCAACGTATAATCGAAGCGTCGAATATTATTAAAAGTAACGAACGTGCGTTTCGACGGATTACGCAAAATTGTATACGACGAAGCCGATTATGTATTTTGGAAAATGGTGGACACTTCGAACACTTATTATAATACTTAAAATTAATAAAAAAGAATTATTTATTAATTTTAGAAATCGAAATTTTTTTAAGTGCAAAAAATATTATGTTGTGAATAGCCCGGTGTGTGATACCATTTTAAAATCTGGGTTAGTGTCGCATATTTTTCTGATAGTGGGTCAACTTTCTGTAGTACGTTATTTTTCCGCTGGCCTCACTTAAACAACAACAATCAATTTTTGAGAAACCAAGAGACTTTGCAAAGCCACTGTTTTTATATGACAGAACATAATATAGCTTACAAAAAAGATGTTATTGGAAAGGCACACTCTTCTAGATCGTATTAAAAAAGAACGTTAACCAAAAGAACTCTTGTTTTTTTTAATTAATTTGCGCATGCGATTTCTCTACAAGAACACTAAAAGTGGAATAACTTTTGCATCATCAACAATTAAAAAGTTTTATCTGGCTGTCACCCTGCTTCGTTCGATCATCCAATTCTGGGACACACTGTATAACGCAAACAGAGACTTAATAGGTTCTCGAGACACGCTCTGCGTAACCATAAACTCAAATGAAAAAAATAAGCAGTCAAGCAAATAGGGAAAACTGATGAAAACGTGAAATTATGTAATAAATGTTTTTAGAATTGTATTAAAAATAGTTTGAAGCTGAACTTTGATAAATTGTGATTAAACCTTTGAAAAATCAAAAGAAAAACTCTAAGCATTTAAGTAAAAAAATCGAAATTATACTTGCACAAAAAAATCCCATATAATTTGATTGGTTTAACCAGGTAAAAGTATGATCGCGTTATCATGGCCATACATAGAGCGGCAAAGGCCTATAAGGTGAACACAAACAGTGCACCTGGAATACTAATGGCCTTATTGGTATAAAAATGTTGCTATATTCAGTACGTATAAATATGGCCGTGTCATCACTTTTTTACACAGTATGCGTTTTGCATGTTTGCATACTACTTTAAATTGTACAGTCCTGTGATTACGTTTTTTGCTTTTATTTTATTTCTATAAAAAACGTAAACAAAGATCTAATTGTTTCATGTGACTAGCGCTGCGGAAACCAAAACACAGTACAAAATACAAACTTAAGCATTTAAAAACTTAAACATTTAAGGAAATATAAACGAAATTAAACTTGCCTAACAAAAACTCCCATGTCACTAATCCTAACTCAACGGTATTTGTTTATGTTGTCATGGCCTATATGACATCATTTTATGTCGACGGTTCGAATTTTTGACTATAGATTGCAGACTAATCAACTAAATGATGTGTGTTTTTTGTATAATATTTTTCTCCTAAAACGTTAACCGCGGCGAAAGACACAAAAAATTCTACAATAATATCAATTATAAATTATTGGTAGTAATTAATTGACTAATTAATTTTATTATTAAATTATGCATCAAACATTTCGGTAAGCCTCTAAATCTTAAAAACTGTTTACGAACATTACTTCCATCTATCGTTCAGAAAAGGAACTGTAGGCATAAATTGGATTTTTTAATAAATTTATTATCAAGCACTTCTGCCTGTTACTATAGGTGCAATTACATAAATTGCAATGAACCATTGCCGCAGAATAACTACAAAAACGACATAACGCTGTTTTTGTATGGGAAAATATCCACTCATTTTTTTGACCTTTGCTCACTGAAGGTAGGAAAAAATTAATTTTTTCTAATAATTAGTTAAGATATAATCAACATAGTAATTATAAATACTCATATTTAAAAGTTTTGATTCCTATAAAAATCTAAGGCAGGAAAAAATTTCTTGCCTATGCAACTATGTCTGTTCTGTTTATATTTGTATTCTGTGTCATTACCACAGAATAGAATATATTATCCAGAAGCGCCATTGAGTAGACCAAGAAAAAATTACCTATCGACCAATTTCCTACCTTAGTTCAAATTTAAAACTCAAAAATAACGAATTTTTTCTTCTATTGGTTACCCTGCAAACAATTTTTCCTACATTTTCGCGAAGCAAGGTCAAAAAAATGAGTCGATATTTTTCCATACAAAAATAGCGTTATGACGTTTCTGTCTATTCTCTGCCATTACTGTAAACGTATAAACTATATAATAATACTATATAAAATAGATAAACATACCTGTGCACTATGTCAATCCCTAGCAACCACTAAAACTATTAGTGGTGAAATATCCGTTATAGAACATATTCTAACAGGCGTTTCATGTTCATTGCACGTTTTATACACTTACGTCCCACTTAATTTTCATGTCACACAAAACATATTTTAACACTACTTATTATAAAATTAATACACCCAACTATTTTAATTATTACATAATAATTTAAACACTACAGACTATAGACTAATTTAAACACACTTTAAACACTATTCACGTTTATTTTTGGGATTAATTTAATTTAATTGTATTTTAATTTTCACAAAACACTGACAATATAATTTCCACTTCATTTCACTCACGTTACTCAACCGATCGTTCAAAAAACTGACATTGTGACATCAAATTTTAAATAACTGTTTATCAAACATGTTTCGCCAAAGCCTTTATATTCACGGCCATCTTAAACATAAATAAAAAGCGGTTGGTACGTAAGATTGCAGTCCTATAAAACGTACAAACTACAAACTAAAAAAGCTACAATTGCTTATATATAAATACAGTAAACGCTCGATTTAACGGACTAATTGGGGGTGTCCGTTAAATCCGAATGTCCGTTAAATCCGAATGTTTTTTAATTTAATCGATTCGATCGAATTTAATCTGGGAAAGTCTGGTATTTCTTAGCCGATTATGTTGGGATTGTTTATACTGGATGACAATGGGATTCTTAATTGATTTTGGGAAGAAGTTCTGGAATATGGCCACCTGGGACGGAACTCAGCCATTTCTTAACCGATTATGATCAGATTGAGTATGTTGGATGGAAATGGAATTCTTAAATTATTTTTGGAAGCGATTCTGAAATATGGTCACCAGGGACAGAACCCGATCAATTTTTAACCGATTATGATGGGATTGGGTATGCTAGATGGAAATGGAGTTCTTAATTGATTTTGGGATGAAGCTCTGAAATATTGCCATCTGGGACGGAACTCAGCCATTTCTTAACCGATTATGATGGGATAGGGTATGCTGGATGGAAATGGGATTCTAATTTGATTTTTGGAAGAAGTTCTGGAATTATGCTACCTGGAAAGGAACGCGACCAATTCTCAACCGACTATGATGGGATTATGTTTGTTGGATGGAACTGAGATTCATAAACAGGTTTTGGAAGAAGTTCTGAAATATGGCCATCTGGGACGGAACTTAGGCATTTTTCAGCCGATAATGATGGCATTGGGTATGCTTGATGGAAATGGGATTGTAAAAGTGTTTAAATGATTTTTGGAAGAAGTTCTGGAATATCACAAACTAGGACAGAAATTGAACATTGTGGGTGAAATGAGATTACTAAATAATTTTTGGAAATTTGTAAATTTTTAGTCTGGAATATGGCCATATGAATTAAGTTCTTAGTAGTTCTTCTTAAGTACCTCAAAGGTGTAAATTTTCGCTTGGTTTGAAAGGTTCTGAAGATTTCATGGTCTTAGAAGGCATCATATTCCATGACAAGAAGAGAAAAATAGCAATTTTTTAATAAAATTTTAAAATTATTTGTTTTGACTGGTTGGTCCTGTGATGGATCTTTAGATAAAATTGTACTTTTTCCGATGGTACCTAACTTGGTTAGTGTTAGCGCCACTTCCTGTGCGATTTGAAAGTGAAAAATTTGTTTATATGAGGAAAACCCTGGTAGCAGTTATCCTCTTGAATTATTTTTAACGTAAATAATAATTGAACATTGTACTAAACATTTAGTCGAATTAAGATCAAATATAAAAATATAAAACCTAGTATTTTAGTAAAAAAATTTGTTTCGGCATTTGAATTGGGCTTTTCGCTGAAACCGAATTGATGCTATGTTGAGTTAAAATTAGGTTTGAAATAATTTCAAAATGGTGCCGGTCCATAGAGAAGAGTTAGATTAGTTTGAAATGTTAGTACAGCGTAAATTATTATTTTTTCTATATTATGAGATGCATATCTCATTATAATTATTTTAAACCATTTATGTTTTTATAATATATTTCTCCAAAATTATTAATAAAATATTTTAAGGCCGAACAGTTCTTATTTCCTCTATTTTGAATCGTAGGATTCAACTACTTAGTTTATGTACATGGAAACGCAGATTAAGAATATGTTTGTTTAAATCCGTATTATCTATCTATCTGTCAACGTTTTGTTCGTGTATTTTTAGAAAGGGTCAAAAGGGTCATAAATAGTTTACTTAAAATGGCGCCGCAAAGTAATTTTAAAATTTTTCGTTAAATGAGTTAAATAGCAAAATAAAATATAACTTAGCTATTTCATGGAAATGATGACGAAAACAATTTTGTTCTTAACAAAACTTAAACCATTTATTTCGGAACATGGAAACATGATATCTTCATCGAGTCTAAAATAATTTGAGAAAACTGAACTATGTGTGTACTAATGATTTAGGGTAAATAATCCATTATTATTTAAAATTGTCCTGAATTTAAAATTGGAATGTACAAAATTGAAACCAATTTTACTGAAAAAAATCGCAATTTCAAATTATCTAGTAATTATTATTGGGTAGGTGGATGATTATTTGCATATTATTTAATGAATTAGAAACAAGACTTTTATATTTGAAGTATTTTTTGTAAATAACCGTCTTTTGTTGGTCACTTACTTTTGTTATACATTGTACTCTCCAATTTGAAACAAAATTAGATACACTTTGAGGAAGTCATATTCAAAATTTTATTTCAGCAAAATTTAGTACTCAACAAAAAATCATATAAGTTCCAGTTTGTTTAATAAGCTTTCGCAGTCTGTCTTCCACGTATGTTTTATCTCGCAATGATGGAAGACAATCATTTAGACTTGCCAGTTCCGGACGTTAGTGGATTTCGTTACATCTCGAAAGGTTTAGTTTGGTTCGGTGGCAACAGTGTTTAGTATAGTGTTTATGCATCTCACGAAAATCTCTGATTTCGGAGGTTCGACCAATTCAACTATTCTATTTCTACAAATTTTAGAGATATAATGTTCTAAATCTACTGAACATACCGCAAGCTAAAAATTGTAAAAAAAATAAATCGGGCAATGTATGGGCGGCTATTTGTTCAATGTTGGCTCCTCTAAAATTTAACGGAAAATAGTTTTATGTTCTAATTCTTCCTGGACGTATTTTAGTCGGTAATTTAATCAAAAATATTGTAATCAAGCACGCTGTTGGATTAAATTAAACTGCGGAACCCTAAAAATGAGTTTGTAGTTTTAAAGAAAATTCGAACCACAGGAATTCGATTGCTTGTTCCAGTGTTATTCTTACGTAAATGGATGGTACTCTGATTCACTGCAGAAGCAAGTATAGCTCTAGATAAATCTCTACAAATGAAATGCTTTAAATGTATAATACACGTTAACGCAGCTAAAACGTCTGAAGCTCTGACTGAAGTGAATGATCCTCTGAATTTATCTCGAAAACATTAAAACTTATACATACTCGTATAATATAAACATCAAAATGCAAATTCACTTCTAATTCAAAAAAAGGAATACACAAAAGTTTCTTATCCCCTAAGTATAAAATCATCCCTTGGGCATTTTACAAGTATTTCCAATTTTGAAGCAGCTTTACATTACCGAACGAGTACCATTAGCGATTCATCTTATAGATAAATACGTATATATTGTAGTAAACACACGTATATAGTATATATAGATAAATATATGCTCCAATAAGCATAAATTAATAATTTTACAACAAAAAATTGAAAATGAAAAATAAAAAATTCACTTTCATTTTTCTCAACATAAATTTTCTGTCATTTAAAAAAAATATTAAAAAATAAATTTTATTTTGTATACTCGTCTTTCATTCATTATTATCCTTATTTCTTATTCAATCCTTAAGGCAATTTTAATTTTCCATTTTTTGTTGTTGTTGTGATAATAAATTTTCCATTTTCATATTTTCCATTCATATCTTATATAATATATTCAGATTATTATTATGATAAATTAAAATTCCATTTAAATAATTTTCATTATTTTATTTTTTTTCGCATTTTTCTAGGAATGTCAGCCGAAGACGAATGGTACAATAAAAGTTTATCAGCATTACGAATGAATAGTTCACATCATCCTAATTTATCAACGCCGATGCTACAATATCAAACATAATTGTAATCATCATCATAACGAGGATATAAGCGCGCGCCCATCCATAAACGATTGACAAACAAAAATATTTAAGTAAAATAATTAATTAAAACAAATAATAAATTTATATATACAAGTAAATAATTTAGATAAGACAAATTATATATAAACTATATTTATATTTATTAAAAATGATTATAATTTAAAAGTTATAAAATATAAAATACATAATTAATTATAAAATATGGTTGTGAAATATGATCATATATTTTTTAATTTTACGATTTAAATATTAATGCTAAATAAATATAAGGATTTTTATTTATTTTATCTAATTTAAATTTAAAAACCTCAGCTCAACAACAAAACCAAATATTTTAATTTAAATATTAAAAATTTTTTTTTGGTTTAAATATATTTGCGGGAAAGAATAATTTATAAATTAATAATTAAAAAGGAAACCGATTTGGCCAAACATATCTACCAATGATTTGCAAAATGACGTATCCTTGGAACTAATAGGAGTTTTTATATACTACTCTCATCGCAGTCAACTTCACGTTGCATGTGATTATAAGCTACACACAAAAAGTTATGTTTTTATTTTTTAATATTTTAAAAACGATAAATTAAAACACAAATATTTGTTTGACTGACAGCCAAAAATGAAATGCACCGATTTAAACCAATCGAAAATTTACCAATCGAAATTTTCAGAATAGACCAATTCCCGATGACAATACACGCTAATATTAATTTTGAAGCTTTTGGTAAAATCGTTAAAACTTGATAATTATGTAAAACCTCATTTAGCCCTCATCAAGCCTAAAAAGTATGATGTGCTTATATAATTTAGTTCAATCGGAAAGATTGATTATAAAACCTTCAGTCAGGGACGTTATAAATAATTTTGCATGGTCATAACGATGCCAAAGGAAGTCATCAAACATATACATACACATATTAAGGATGTTGCTACCTCACTGACTAATAATAGGCATTCGGGTGGCAGCAAATGACTAAAGAATTTGTATATTTTCGGTCTACATACAACAGTGATCAAATTTTTAAAAGGTGTAGGAAAAGCAGAGTATTATAGATCTATCAATTTTAAAGAAGTCCATTATTATCGTAGTTGAGTGGATTGTTGGTTCCTGGAAGAGACATGTATATTATATGATACAGCAGGCTGTGGGCCAAATTAATATGTTTGACTACTATGGCCCTTATAACACTCTAAAGTTAATTTGAATAACATATGAAAATGACGATGTGGGCAGAAAAATGAGATCAAAGGTCTTCTGATCAAGCTTGACTATATCCCCAAATATTGCGTATTTTCTTACGTTCCTCTATGTATACTAGATCTTGTTGTTACTTGATACATCATGTATTTCTTGCTAGATCTACCAAGAAATAGATGATGTATCAAGTAACAACTATTTTATCCGTTATTAAGAACACACTGACTTCTTTCAACCTGGAAGTGTGATGTTTGCAGAAATCTAATATTTCCTCAGGGCAGAATTATTTGAATGTTCAACGATTTCAGTGAGTCTAATCTGCTAATATGGTGATTAAATTATTTATGGAACCCTCCACTGGAATTAAGCAACTCGTCCTCTAAGAACGAACCACGCTCTCCTCCACCCTCCACGCTCAAGGCTGTAAAGTTGTTATTTGAATAAACCACAGGTCACCAATCAACAGTTAGGTAAATCCATCGATTTGTCAATAAATGTCAAAAGTTTTTAAGGCCAGCCCCACTATGTATCAAATGCGTAAAATACTTGCTGACCGAGCGTGAGCTTGCGGAATTTTATTCCATTCTCGAACAAGAGCTGACTTCAATGCATCAACACTTTCTTATTTTTTAGTGGACACCTTACTCTCCAAAATGGACCATATGGAGAAATCCATGGGATTCAAGTCTGGTGAATATGGTGGCCATTCTTTCGACGAAATCAGCCGCGGAACGCAATTTTGTAAAAAAGCAAAGCATCGTTTAGGATCTTTTGGCGGTACACCTCTTGGTTTACCTTGACTCCATGTTCGATGAAAACCAGAGGAGTTCGTCCATCTGCAGTCACTGCAGCCCAAACCATAACATAAGCTGGTGATTGCTTGCGCATGGCAACTTTTGTGTCCAAATTATCGTTGGACTTGTGCTCTAACCAAACACGATCATTTTGTTTATTCACATACTGTTGAATGGTGAAAATTTTCTCATCAGAAAAGACAATTTTTGGAATCTCATCACGTTCGGCCAAGGCCTTCAATGCTCGTGTTCTTTCAAGCCTAACTTTTTTTGTGCCTCCGTAAGATCCTCAACTTTTTATATCTTGTAGAGCTTCAAATGTAGTACATTTTTCAATATGGTTTGAATGCTGTATCGAGAAACATGTATAGACGTGCGGCTAATTGATTGGCACTTTGACGAGGATTTCGTTGGATTCGTTTCTTCACATTTCGTATCATTTCTTTTGATGTTGCTGTCTTTTTAGGACCGCCTCTGTTGCGTTTCGCGATGCTACCAGTTTCGTTGTATCGAGTTATGGTTCGATACACAAACATTTTATTCACATTCAAATGCTGGAGCTGACGAACTATTGCTGTTTGTGAATTTCCACCCAAATACAGTGCAATTACACTATTACGTTTGAATTCCATTACGATTTTTTTATGAAGATATTAATTTAGAACAATTATTTGTTGACCACATGGAAACAACTAACCAAACTTCAATCTGTCAAAAAATTGACGCGCGAAAATGACAACTACACAAATGACAGCAGAGTGAAGTCAGTAACATTTGGTCTCAGCCACCCTGGCGATACTGGCTTTTCGAAGTTTACTATCAAGATGAAATGTCTATGAACTATACCATATCTCCACATCTTGCTGAACCCGTTGCATTAAGCCAGATAACACATTTAAGTGTTTACCCCAAAAATGATAACGATTAAGTCATCATAAAATACCTGAGCAGTAATACTCGTCCGTGGACGGCAGCATTTAAACATTTAACGGACACTTAAATACAATCCTAATATGTATAAGCGTATTTTGTGCTACCTTAGAGGCCGAATAGGTTAGAGGTAATATTTAATAAATCTGTCAACGATTCTTTCCAAAAATGCCTTGAACTCAGTACACTCCAACTTTACGAATGATAATAACTCTCCTCCGATTACAAGATTGTTTGAATCACAAGCTCTAATCTATACCTTTACAAAATTGAAAAATATTGGTAATCACTATCCGATCAGTGTTTTATTGAGAATTTTAAACTTTTTTAAACGATTAAAGAGCGTTTGAGTCGCAGCTTGCTAGGAATATTTGATATTCCTACTTCATGAAACAAAGTTCAAAATCAGTTATCAGTATTTTGCGGGAATTCAATGACTCGAAGGTGTTGAGCACACTTGCTAACGTGGGCTGAGCTATACATTCATAAATGAAAGTAATAATACTAAGATTATCAAAATGTAAATCATAATGTCGAAATCCTTGTAAAAAATTCTGGTAGCAATTTTATCTAGTCAAGCACTATCAATAAAGTATGGTTCCTGAATTCGGCATAAACCTGTAAATGATATAGGTTTAGTTATTTTAATTCTAATGAAATCAATTTTTTTAATAATATAGTTTATTCTAAGTACTTTTAGCACATTGTGACCATCCTTTCTTGACTGGAATTAAGTACAAAGCATTGCCGATCAAGAAAGGATGGCCACGATGCGCCAAAAGTACTTAGAATAAACTATTGTTAAAGTTAAAAAATAATCCAGTTATTTTACTTTTACTCTTGTAGACCCGGTTCCCGGTCAAAACGAAAATTGAAATCTGACGCCTGTATAACATGCACATGCACAACAGACCGGACGAAGAGAACAAGATATAATTTTGTTATGACGTCAAAGCAAATATTCTTTGTCTAACTTTTATGTCAAAATTGCCAATTCTGATTTGTTTTGATAAACTTATAATTTAAATTAGGCTGTAAGAATTTAATAAATTCTATAAATGGCAACTTTCTTGTTGTGTTTACAGCAAAATCGCCTAGAGATAAAAACTTTAAACATTTTCATTCTTCATTAACGGAGGCCATACAAATATAAGTTCATTGACATTGACCTGTTATTTCGAAAGCATGGTTTGTGATGTTTTCAAACAATGCAAATGCAGAAAAATGATTGAATCAAACTCAGTTTTATTTTACAAACCAGTGAAACTTTATTGCTTTCATATAATTGATAATTATTCATAATATTTGCTTTTCCCTCGAATTACTCGAACTTTTGTTTTACTTTACCGAACAAACAAGTAAGTTGAAATCGGTAGGTAGGGTAATTTATCAAATACTTTGCCAATTCGCCATCAGGCAGAGTATTAGGAATTCATATTAAAAAAATGTTTTTTTATCGGATATTTCAATTATAATCAAGTATGTTACATTTAGAATCTAGTTTATATGAATGCTAATACACATAAAAAAGTTATTTTGGTTTTTTCGGTTGTTAGAAGTGAAATTACTACAAATGATTTTTTTGACAGTATACATACATATAAATATCATACCAAAACGGTTATAACGAATTGGTTTCCAGTCACCGAAATTATCTTGGCAACAGAACATTGTAATAATGTATAACACAGTAACAACAGACTACAGCAGCAACATAACTCTAGTTTTGTATGGAAAAATTTCGACTATTTTTTTCGCAAGTTAGTAAGTGGCTCTAATTTTTACAGTGATATTTATTTTTTGCAAATCAAATTCATCATTGAAAACAGAGTCCTCTTTGTAATTGTATGTACTAATGCACTGTAAAGTGGGAACCTGAAAATTGTTTATATGTCAAAAATATCATTGTGCTTTCCACGACAGTATTGAGCACAACACAGCAAAATAACAAAAATAGTGAATTAAACGAGTGTCCGCAATTGTTATAATTTTTTCTAAATTGTTTCATGCTTTTCACTAAATTTAATGTGCCCTCTGTGAAGTAGCTAATGTGTATTTTACACGGTGAGTCGTATATTTTAGAATTTTGGTACAGCTATTTAAAAAAATTGGTTTTAAAATTTAAATAAACCCTGTAGATTACACACTGTACCTTCATCCAATAATGATCTTTCTTAAATAGATATTCATGTAATAATGCGTGTACCTTTATCTCGTTTCTATCTTGGTCTATTGTAGTTACCTCGAGTGCTTTGTACTATTACTATTATTATTCAGTATAAATTATTAAACCTCAAAAATATTAAAAACCAAAAATTGTTTATTCCTCAAACCAAAAAATTAACTTTTTTAATTTGTTAACAAACCCAAACATTTAACAGTACCTATTCGTAATAGTGGAAACTACAGAATCTGTTAAAAAAATCACCCTAACTGCAAAAGAAATATTTTGTAATTTTTGGAGCAAAGTTATAATTATTGACATAAAACGGAATACATACAGGGTTAGTTTTATGTTTCAGGTTGGAGCATCTGACGCCGGAACAACGTGTTAAAATTATTAAATATTTTATTTAAATAATTGTTCAATTGTGAGTACGCAGAGAAAAATAACGTGGCTTTTTTGGTGTTAATCATGTGCCGAGAAAGTCAACCATTGTAATTCAGCTTGTAATGAATTATTTTGAAAATTTGCATACACTCTCACAGTAAAGAGTGGGCGAAAATTAAACCAACGTACACCAGAAAAGATTGATGCAGTGAGGCAGAGTGTGCCGGGTACAGGTATCTCTTATCGACGTCGTGCACAAGAATTGGGAATGTTCGATCATCTTTGTTAAAAATTCTCAAAGAACATTTGTATTTTTACCCGTATAAAATTCAATTGAGAGAAGTGCTACAAGAAAATAACCATGAATGGTGGTGAGATTGGAGTGCTCAAGTTTTACAGCTCGGTATAGACGATCATCATTGTTGGCAAAATATCATTATGAGCAATGAAGCAGGTTTCAACTTGGTTTGCTTTGTTAATAAACATAATAGCCGCTACTGGAGCACTAAAAACCCTCAATTGATACACCAAAGATCTGTACACCCTCGTAGAGTAACTTTATGGTTCGCCATTTGGGCTGGCGACATCATTTTTTTGGAATGCTAGAGACAATGTTTTAACAGTTACTGATGACAGCTATCGGGACATGTTGGAAAACTAATTCTTGCATCCAAATTGGGCCAATTAGGCCTACAGAACATGTGGTTCCAACAAGACGATGCCCCATCACACACTGCTTGTCCTACGATGCAAATTATGCGAGAAACTTTTCCCGGCCGAATAATGTCAAAAGTGGTGATATCGAACCAACAAATCGACCACAACCTATGGATGCTTAAGGACAACATTATAAACGAAATTGCTGAAATAACACCAGAAGTCTGAGAAAAACGTATGTATTTAAAAGAGTTTTGCGCACGACTTGAGGCGGCTACCTGACTGACATTATATTCCATACATAATGTTAAAGACCATACAATCAATCAATAAAATATAAATTATAAAATTGTATTTCATTTAAAAGTTATTAAAAAGAAAATTTCGACCTGGAACATAAAAAGCACCCTGTAGATACTAAAAATCATAATAAATTGTACAAAATTTAAACCAAAAAATATTAAATTAATAAAACTTGTAAATAATAGAAAAATACTACAAAATACAAATATTCAAAAATGAATCGGAAATTGTAACAGAAAATTAATGATATGTTAATGGAAGAATGTTGAAAATTTATACATAATTACCGACAGATTTTGTAAAATCATGTAACAAAGAGATTGTTGTTATGAAAAAGTTGTTAAGTTTAATAATAAAATATTAAAATTACCTAACTCTAACTCTCTACCTACAAAATATAAAACTGTACGACACACACAAATCATTCATACTACACAAAACCCACATAAATATTTTATATAGATAAATTAAACTAATATCAGCATCGATTTACAATTTAATAAAAATAAAAATACAACTTGTAAAAATTTATTTGTAAAATAATAATTAATTTTAATTTATAGACAAACAAATTTAACAAAAAACTAAATATGTATTTTATTCAAAAATATCTATTATTAATTAAAATAACAATAAAATTATAATTAACACAAACAATGTATAATAATTAAAATAATAATTTTTTATTTAAAAAATAAATAAAAATTTTATTTATTTTAAAACTTTATAACATTAAAATAATTTGACTCTATACAATTACAAAAAAAAAGTTTAAAAATCTAAAAATTTAAAACACAGAAATAAATATTTAATAAGTAAGCATAAAGCAAAAATAAATATTAAAATTAATAGTAACATATTATATAATTGTAATTTATTTCTAATATACATATATTTAACTATATAATATAATAAATTATTAATTAAGATTAAGAAATAATATTTAAATTTAAAATATTTTTTTTTCTGTGGATTGTAAATAATAAAATAATATTTATTAAAAATCAAAAATTAATTTCATGAAAATAAACCAAACCACGCTTGTTTCATTTAATTTCGAGATTAACTACATAATGTACCCAATTTTCATCTACAATCGGCGAACCTAATACAAAATAACCCCGCAAAATCTCACCAAAGAGTACCAAATCTTAATAGTACAGCACTATTCACTCGATAAACGATTAGAGTTTAGATTTTTCACTGATAGGATTTTACAGAGAGAACAACGGTTCAGTTGTAAGATGTTGCTGCTCATATCGGAAAAGTTTAAAGGGAAATTCGACTGGAACCTTTTACTTTGAAATTGTATGCATATGAGTAAAATTATTAATAAAAAAATGTTCTAATTTTAGAAAATTGATTAGATCTTGGCTAGCGAACCAATTGATAACTTATCATAACGGCATTTCTTTAGAAAAGTAAGGCAACTGTAAATTAAATAATTTTGTAAATTGTGTCAGTGTTCCATTGAAGTGATACATTCGATTCATTGAACGATATGACAACTGTATTACGCCCCTCACACGCGCTCCTTTGACGACATTGGTGGTATTAAGTATCCTTACCCCATTAAAATTCGAATAATTATAGGTGGAGACGGTGGAGGCATATTTAATTAAATAATGTTTCCAAAATTACAATCAAATTCGGTTTGTAGGGTTTGAAATTCGGGTAAAATTTTGAGGAAGGCATGAAGTTGAATGGATTTGCTGTTCCTTTACTTATAATAACCAATAATTTTTAGACATGCTCAATGAAAGTGGGTTCTTTAGCGGCTTTTACCAAATTAAGGACACGATTCTAACATGGAATTGTAACGTCATTCAGAAATTTAGCCTAGTTGAAAGGGTCTTCGCATATTAAATTTTATTTGTAAAATGAGAATGATATAAATTTGATTATAATCAGTCCAGATACAGCCGAGTTCAATCCAGCATGGCCATTTCTGGACTGATTATAATCAAATTAATTTTTCCGAACTTTTAGAACTTCGTCGAGCTATTTGAAGCCCAGCTATGACTAAATCAATTGTGATTAAAATCGGTTTATAAAATAGAATTGATATTTTAACCTGTAATTTAAAAAACTTAAACATGTTCAATGGTACTTGGGTGTTGCATGTTGAACGATTATACCTAAACTGAATTTATATAAGTCAATGATTCTATTTTTATCTTCCTTCCTGCTGCTTGTATTGTGCCTGATAAGATCGGGATTCCAAAAGAAATTTCAAAGAAGTTCTAAAATTCTTTGTCTTGCATGATACTTCGCATTTTCATTACTTATTATACTGAAATTTAATATGTATGATTAGGGTATTAGATTATAACTCAACAAACTTGTAAGGTTGTTGTAAGATTTCATTAGGATTATACTAGATTATATCTGATTATGATACAATTCAGTTGAAAAATGATAATTAGATTTAAACATAAATTACGGACGAATAATTTACAGTTTACAAATTAAATTTGAACTGAATCAGTCAAGAAACAGACGAGTTAGAATTTGAATATGCGTGTAGATTATCCTTCCCAACGGATAATATTTAGTAAAAGAGTGTTTAGAATCAGGAGCTCTCTATTAGAATTTGAATTTTAGTTGCTGACCAGCAAAACATAAGGGAATTCTCACCATAATTCAATGGAGAGAAAATAATATGGTTCAAAAGGGACCAACCCTACAACTACAGATTGTTTTCACACGATATTCAGCATTATAATCTTCTTTAATCATTGTTTGATGCAGCATAGCCCCGTATTGTACAATGCTTCTTGGATCGAAATATATATCTAGTTTCAAGCATGGTACAGAAACCTATCACATCAAAACAAATACCATAAATGGTACAAGTTAGTAATGACTAGTGGCTTTTAGTTCAAAATCATAATAAACCGAGTAAACCATTCGAATAAAATCAAACATTTTATTAGTGCGTCACACCAATTAATAAAATTGTTTATCAAAATTAATAAACTAGTTTAATAATGGACAACCCACAGGGTTATAATGTTTTCAATACGGCATTTATGCCACCCAAGGTTATGGTGTACGCGGAAAAATTTGAGCTAACACAAACCTGCATCGAAATTACAAAGTTCATTGACAAGTATCGACCGAGTAAAGACAACCTCGAAAAATTCATTCACGACCATTTAGAACATATTGTTAATAACTATTTGCGACAAATTGGCGTGATCTTGGTTCCTCCAAGTCTAAGTTATTTAGAAGTTTAAACAAAAAATCTCACGTTTGTTTTAATTCAAATATTGATTTATTTGCAGATCCATATCAAGTGGCAAAGTCTTATAACGAAATGTATCATTCGCCTATAATTCAGTATACAAAAAAGAGAACGGATGGTGATATTCCGAGAATAATTAAAAAACTAAATGATTTCCTAACCCACTATGAAATTGAGAAAAAGGACCTTCTAGTCTTTAGTAATTTGTACAAGCACATTTTTATATTTATCTCATATATAACTGTTAAATATATAATTGCAGACTTTCCAAAAGATCGTGATGACATTTTGGCCTGCCGGAAACAACAGTTTAATCCTAATTTTGTAATGGAAATAAAATTTTCACAAAGAGAAGTGCCAAAATGCAATCCGCCTGCTCCAGATTTTTACCAACTGAAAGTTTACTTTGAGGACGCCTACCGGGTACTACGAATGCCTCAGAAATTGGGAAGTGTTTCAAGAAGGATTTACACAACGCTTCGGAATTCAAACGAGCCCGAACAGCCATGTGGTAAATTTGTGCCTCGAGTTATAATAATTGGACGTCGTGGATCGGGCCGCAAGTTACAAGCTAATCTGTTGGCCCATGAATTTAAGTTAATATATATCGATGTTCAATATTTATTGTTGAAATATGTCCGCAATTGGGATTGCCCCATTGGTAGAGCGCTGCGATGCGGTTACGGAATGCATAGCGAAAGTTCCGAACTAATAACGTCTATAATATTAAAACGTATACTGAAGCCGGATTGTTTAGCTAATGGATGGGTTATTGTTGGATTTCCAAATACATTTTATGATTTCAAATTAATAACTGCTGAAGGTTTCTTTGTGCCGGCAAATAAAATTATTTTTCTGCACACACGTGAACGTGTTTGCTTGCGACGCTTGGAACGAAAACGTCAGAAGGCTTCCTATATGAGACCTGCCGATGCACCGGATCAAATTAAAAAGGAATTTGAGTTTTTTAATCTGCACATTCGCGACATAGCAACAGCATGTGAACACCGGAAGGAAGCAATTCATATCGATGGCAACCATTCGATAAATACAGTTAAAACAATTTTATGGGGAAAGGTGTTACAAAAGCAAAGATTTTAATAGAATTTGTGTGTTTGCTGCTGGCAGTAATAAAATTTACATATTTCAAAATTATTTGATGTTCTTTAAAAAAAACGCATTACAATCCGCTTTCTGGTGTTTAATGGGCGCATTTCCATTTTTATCGAAAATATTTAAAATCGGGTAACCCTAACTTTTCAATTCGATATCTATTAGCCCACCCCTGAAATCTGTCACATAACTGTCATTTCATTTGTGTGGCTCCATATTTTTGTGTAAACGTGATAATTTCGTCATATGTCGCACAAGATTAAAATTAATTTTGGTTCATTATAAATTATGTCGGAATTTACATGTATAAATTGCAGTGTTAAATTTCAAAATGCCGAAATACAACGGGAACACTACAAAACTGATTGGCATCGATATAATTTAAAGCGGAAGGTCGCCCAACTACCACCAGTCACCGCTGAGGATTTTACAAAACGTGTTCTTCAACAGAAGAGCGCCGAAGAACAGGCACTCGAGGAAAATCAATTGATCCTGTATTGCAGTGTGTGCCGCAAGCATTTTAATTCACAGAATGCATACTACAATCATTTGAATAGTAAAAAACATAAGGATTGTCTGCACAGCGAAGCTCCAGAGAATGGAGGTGATGTTGTGGTGAAAAAAGTTCATGAGCTAAAAGGAGCTGTTGACGATGATATTGAAGATGTGGATTCGGATGAATGGGAAGACTTGGCGAATAATCCGATTGAGCAAGGCAATTGTTTATTTTGCGATCATCACAGTGAAGATTTGATAGCCAATCTTAAACATATGAGCATTCAACATTCGTTCTTCATCCCGGATGTAGACTACTGTACCGATGTTAAAGGTTTATTATGCTATTTGGGTGAAAAAATTGTGAGGGATTTTATTTGTATATGGTGTAACGAAAAAGGACGAACATTCTTTTCATTGGACGCGATTAGGAAGCACATGAACGACAAAGGCCATTGCAAAATGTTGCATGAAGGTTTGGCTCTAGCTGAATATGCCCAATTTTATGACTACAGTTCAAGCTATCCGGATAACGTACGTATTCCAATTATAATTCGATTCAGGTGCTTTTGATTTTAACCTCGTTAATTTTTTATGTTTAGGAAGAAGGAATGGATATTGATCAAGAACTGGACGAGAATAAATTAACCGGTAATGATGAAGGTGAAGAGTATCAGCTAGTTTTACCTTCCGGCGCCGTAATAGGACATCGATCGCTGTTCCGATACTACAAACAACGATTAAATCCAAATCGCACCGTTGCACTACCTAAGAAATCCGATCGAAAATTACACAGAGTACTGGCTGAATATCGGTCGTTGGGATGGACGGCATCGCAGCAAGCTGAGGTTGCCAAAAAAGCTAGAGATATACATTTTATGAAGCGGCAACAATCTAAATGGCAGATGCAATTGGGGTGCAAGGCGAATAAATTGCAAAAGCATTTCCGCGAACAAGTTCTAATGTAGATTTGAAAAATTTTTGGTTAAATAAATTGATTCCGATAAGTTTTTGACAACTTTTAAAATATTGTGTTTTTCAGATATTGTTCATATTTCGGTACTAGGTAGATCCGCTGTACCGTGCCCTCTGAATCACTGGCCTCTGAGCCGTGGAATGCTCTAAATTGGTTAACTTTTGCAATGTAAATTAGCGCACCAACATCTCACAAATTGTTTTATCAAATGAATTTCAATGAAACGTCGTCCTATTAGACTGCCTCTCGGAATGTAAATAGAAATCCCTCTCGGAAGGATAAACGTGGGGAGTGCAACGATATAGGCGCGCAATTATTTATTTCTATTATTGAGCGACACAAGTCGGGTAAACATTTAGACTGCGTACATGACATCTTAGTTCGAAAATAGTTATCAAAATCAAGTACGGCTCAGCATATACACAATATACAATACACTAACTGTTCGTTTATATAATTATACATTGCACTCGCTCCCGCAGGAATATATTCATACCTGCGGGAGCGAGTGCGATATATTAGTGCCGCACTAATTTCCGCAAGTATAAACGGACAGTAAGACTCCTATTTGCGTCGCCTCTATTTTTCAATTTGCTTCCTTAAATAAAAATAATTGTAAAAACTCAATTTGCGTCACTTAGTCGATTTACGTTGTTTAGTTTTGTACTGGTTTTTCGATTTGCGTCCCAAAATTTTAATTAGGGATCATTACGGATGAAAAACACCAAGAACAGCGCAGTGGATTCCAAACAATCCATACCAACGGCTGTAGATAAGCGTGCACACTAATTTAAAATTGTTGCCATAACAATACTTGGATCGAATATATTTTATGGCAACATTTTCATTTTTATAGTGGTTTTTGCAGTGTAGTGGCTCAAAAAATCTACAAAATTTTGTTGGGAATATTTCTTTTCTTTTCTCTCATGTGCAAAAAGTCAATGTTATATCTCTTTCATTTTGTAGAAGAAAAATGTTGGTCGCATGTAAATGCCCCAAAATGGAGTATAAAACTTACATTGACCAACAACAATTTAGATAATTTGGGGTATGTGAAATTTGTTGTGTTCTCATACTGACTTCTAAAGTTACAATGTAGTTAAATTGGGGATTTAGTTTTGTATTCTTATTTTTAATGTTAAGCATTTTGGTGTACGACATTGTTTTTATTCTTATTTTTACCTACCTGGATCATCAAAATCTTGACTTATTTTTCTAGTTTTACGGTTGTCTTGAATTTTTGTCTTAGAATCACAGCATTTCTTTCTATCTTGTATGACATGTAATTTTTAATTATAGTAAGTTCTTTTAAATAGTCCCAACAGATTATAATCCAGTAATGAATACATGGACTGTTATGTTTATACTTTTGATGTTAACATTATTTATGTGTTTGTAAAAGTCAAAAAAAACAATTCCAAAATGAGATTTTGAAAATTCATTGCGATCGATCACAAAAAAAATTGTATTTGGAAAAACTTGTTACAAAATGCGGATCAAAATTTTTTGTTCTATTTAAAATAATTTTTTTTTGATCTAGCTAGACCAAACTTTTATTTTGGAAAAAATTTCATAGTAGTTTCTTCAAGAGTGGTGACGGGAAGTTTTTTTGTGTAGTGTCATCTACTACATAAACTAAAATGTATCCAAGACAAACTGCTCTAAAATATGTCAAAATTATATGGTCCAACCCTACACAAAGTACAATAAAATTTTCGTTCTTTTTTTTCAATAGAGAAACGTCAGTTTTTCGATGAAAATCCACAATGACGGGAGTTTGAATTATAAATTGAAATTAAATTGATTTGTTTTTTTTGTTTTATTTGTCAGTTTTTTTTATTATACACTATTATTTTTGTTGTTATATCGGGGCAAAACCCCTAAACTTGAATACTCAACCACGGAGAAGTAACAGAAGTGAAGTGATTTATCATTGGAGAATAAAACAATTGGATTAAGTTCCAGTCACCAACCGTGAACAAAAGAAGCAAAACAATTTAAAGGAGCGATGGCTTGGACACATTATCAATATATATTAGCGCTTACACTTGTGATCACGGGCTCACTGAATACATTAACTACAAAGTAACTATATCATTTTTCAATAATCAGTTATTTCACATATATATTCTTTTGTTGTACTAATTAAATTATTACGTTGCTTCGACGATTTTTTTTTGTTGATTCGGGATGGGACAAATTTCTGCATATCACTCCGTATTTTATGCCAAGAATATCATCAAACAATAAACGTCCCCCTGTGTTACGAAAATCGGATAATTAAATTACCATGTTGTTATACAAAACTAAAATTGGGAAATTCGATATAATGGTGATAAAAACGTTGTGTACATTCAATATTAATTAAGTTCAATGTTTATGGTTTGCTGAGATGATAAGAAATAGAACTACTGGTGCATCGACAAAAACAAATCGTGCTTATCACACAGATTTGTTTGCGTATACTTCATTGTTTGCACTGTAATACTGTCCGGTTTACTATTTATATAATGAATGAGTAATACGTACTTCAATTTAGGGGTCAACTACTATTGTGAGTTGCTCGATCTAGAATAATTTCAGATACTTCACTTTACTCTCCACTAAGTTCACGTTCAGTTAAAGTTTTGAGGTAATTTCGTTAGATCTAGTTTTAGGTAGGTTGCACTTGTAAAATTAACAAAATTGTAACTCGGAAGTCCTTTCATTATCATCGTAAACTCTGGATTTTGGAAAGTGACTGCTGATAAGTATTTATGCCCTTGCTTAGTGTTGCTCTAATGTGTCCATTATATACATAAAAAGCGTTAGATTTTGATTGAATTCAATAGCAAAAGCGATTGTAGCGAGTTGTTAGGTCGAAAAACCTTAAGGTTTCTCGACCTAACAACTCGCTACAATCGCTTTTCTTCCAGTTTCACTAATTACATTGTGGCTGATTTATCGTTCATTTTTCCCATTTAACATGGTTTATTATAGGGCGGGCAAAGAGGTGCAATTTTTCTCTAACATTACAATTTTTCATTCCTTTCCATTTATTTACAACTCTTGATCCATTCAACTTGTCACTATTTAGTGATCTACCAAACATTACAGTCTGCACGTATGATATGATTATTTTAATACGAAATCCGTATCAAATTAATTCGTAGTGGTAGTACTTTTCTCGGTTAAACAAGTCCAACTTCCCATCGCTAGCAATGGATGGCCCAGTTGTTTCTGAATGTTATGAAACATTGGCTGCTGCGACATTTCTTTTGAAGTCAAAATTTCTGTTCTAAGCTGCAATTAGGTCATTATGTGCCCCTTTTCTATGCTGTTATTATTTATTACGCAGTAATGATGCGATAATTAAATAATCACCTTTCAATTTTTAGTATACTTGTAGTCTTTCTTTTGTTGTTGTCCAGTCACGCGCTATTATATTAAGCCTTTAACATAAAAACAATATCGAATTACTTTGATTATTCGCCCTTCAAAAAAATAGACAATACATTCCTTGGATATCAGCGATATCCTGGAATTCTTTATGGGGATTCTTCCTTGCGCTTCAGGAGTGCTGGCCTATTGTTTTGATTATTGTTCACCAATTATTTGAAGTTAACATCCCAGCCAAACATTTTACCTGAAGACACACATGTACCCAATTCGTATCGTAAATGATAAGAGGTCAAGAGTTATCAAATCTTTTCAAAAGTTGCTCTATCGACGGGCTCACTAAGCAAAAGGTTAATACATCTTATTATTAATAATGTTTATTGGTTTCGTTTCTACATTTTTTAATTACTAAACATCGTTCGCAGTCGTTCAAGCTCGTACTTTATGAATCACTCATAAGACCTGTGCTAGTTTCGGAAGCGACAATTGATCCCTGGCCTCTAACAACTGTAGATTGTTATCTATCTTTGAATGTTTTCTTTACTTTTTGGACTAATTAAAGATGTGGGAAAACGAATACCGAATTGTATGAACTACGAGAAAAATTAAACCATCATGTTCCCACAACAGCGCATAATAAACAATGATGACGTCGAACAAAATTTACGTATAATAGAATGTTAAAACTTAATTGAGGACCATAGTACAGCCAGCAACATCCTTTAATAGAATGAGGAAGCTACCGAGAGCGAGAGAGAACGTGAGAATTATGGTGAGATTACTTTACAGCTAAATCGGCGTTCCTTTTTCATTGAATAAGGTTGTGTGGCCCTAAATAGCATGTTTTATATCTTAAAACTTCGCATCCACTTTTTCTGTCAGGTTAAAGCTGGGCCGTTCCAAGACCGTGCTCTTCATTTGTAATAAACATGCAGTTTTGATTTACTGATTAAAATTTTCGTGTTTAAGTGTATTCTCTACGTTTTAATCAACTAGATTTTGGAGCACCACGATAATAATGGTTATGCACCACTAACTGGCTTAATAAAATATTTATTTTTGTGAGAGTTCAAAAACAGTATCAATCAACACGCGCATCCAGGTACGAACTAGTATATGTGGTTTTAAAGCCAATTTAATGGTTGTCCTGTGGCGTAGCCAAACATTTATTGCGAAGGTAAAAAATATTTTTTTTAAATTGTTTGTTGCGACCTTCTATCAATTCACTAGGCAGTCCTATGCCGTAGTAACTGGGGCGGTCTAAATGTGCAATCGAAAATACTAAAAAATGTTTAATTAATTACAAAATCAAAGAGTCAAACATTCGTTGACTGGTGAAGTAAGGTTTATTAACTCTGTTTGTGATATGCGAGATCTGGGTGTTCCATATCACCGGATTAGGGATCGAAACTGTAACATGGGAAATTGTGTTTTCCTGCGATCCATAAACAGGGTGGAGACGATTTTCTCTCGGTTGACACTGAGATCAATTTCCCTTCACCAGTCGTTTATTAGCAGCTTAAAAGCATGTTGCATACGATCCGCTATTGTACTCTCGAATTTGCCCCAAAACAGCAGGACTAATGCAGATCTAATGTTCGTAATGAGGTTAATTTTTAATCTGGTGAGTAATTGGCTGGTTGCTCCATCACTAGTAGCCACAAAAAGTGAGAGGACTCCCTCTGATTATAAATCTAGCGCGCCTGACGCAAATCAAAGGATTGTGTGGTAGGCGTCTGTGAAGATCTGCGATTGTATTAAAGTTGATTTGAATACCAGTTAAATTATATTTAAGTCTGTCGATACAGACTTGTCACTTGATGCGTTTAGATGTTCCAGAAGTTTTCCAATCCTTGGGATGTTTAGATATTAAATCTAATATATAGGTGGTTAGTGAACGACCACCTCTTTCGATACATGCCAGTCGAGGATTATGTTAGTCGTGCTCAGGTCTGCCAGGATAAGATCCAGTACCTCTCGCCGTACGGCATTTATGAATGTCGACAGTAATGATAAACAATATTCAAAAAGTTGCTCACCTTTTAAGTTGGTGTCGATGCTTCTCCAGACTACGTAGTGTGTTTTCGCGTTGCACCCGATAATACATTTTTGATGTTGAAGTTTGCAATAATTGTTCAAGCTCTCTACGATTAAATGCGGAGGATTGTCCCCCTCTTCGGGAAACTGGGAATTCTCTGGAAGGCTCTTGTATAAGTGTCAAGTCCTAGTTGTTTCTTAGCCTGGTGTGTGATGTGCTATCCTTAATTGGTTATTAAGGCCAGAGGGGCCTGGTTTTAATGGCTGGTTTTTTTGCTTTTTAAAAGAAACTATTAATTATCCAGTGGATTTAATGTCCTTTGAAGGTCAATTAATACCCCTCTTTTCATTCACGCACACACTACCCATTTATCCCTCTATGTCAACCTGTACACTGACATGGACGGTGAGGTCAGCGCCTTTAAGTTTCTCGGCTATTTTTGTGAGGTAGATATTGTTAATTATAAATACATGTTCACGTTTCTGCAGTGTTGCAGTTAAACAAAGAAAAATTGTCGGGATCTTCGTGGTGTACCATATTGCTAAATCGTCATCCGCGCAGTTAACTATTCTGCTGCCTAGCAAATTTCACAGACCATGTGGAGCTTAAGTGGTTTCTAGAGAGACCTCAGGAAAATGTTGATCAATGATTACCAATCTGCTACAGTACCAAGGCTTTTGTTGGTTCTAAATTCCACCAGCTGTCTCATCATTTCAGCCTGATTCTTTTGAAATCGTTCGACCATTTCCAAGTGGGTATAGGATTATTTATCCCGTTTAGGCGATTTTTTAGGGCTGGAGTATTCTTGTGCTTGGCCTTCATTTGGACAGTCCTGTTTTAATTTTAATTTGACAATGTACCATGGCGGCATCGTGAGAAAGACCAGATTGCTTGGCCGCATTTGTTTCTTTTCGAATTCGCTTAGTGGTTTTGCTTCTTACCATCCAGTTTTGAACTTATCAGTTCATGGCTGGTTATAGTACATACGGACAATGTAAATACTGGTAAGCGGAGCGGAGAAATTTTTGGCAGTCCAACTTATTAAAGAAATAAATCAGTTTGGACACATTCAAATATCAATACCACAACGAAATTTGTTTTTGTGTACACCAGTTTTTCGAAATATCCTCTTTCCAATTTTCCGCAGCCCTTAACATTTTTCAACAATTTGTTTTTTTAAATGCCTATTTTTAACGCCAATCATCCATTCTCTTTGTAGACCGCAAATTTAACTTTTCTGACAGTTTAGGTTTCCAGAATTCATTTTTTCAGTATTTCTTTCAATATTTGTTTCTTTCAAAACAACATTATCTTATGTTAATACAAAGAAAATTAGCAACGTGTACAATAAAAGGCGTGTAGTATTTAGTATAAGACACACACGAAAATTGGGTTTTATCGTGCGTACAAACATATTGACGGTAATCTCACGACAGGAAAGGAAGACAACATTTAAAGCAATAATATTATTTTAATAATTGGTGGACGTAATTGGGAGCATCTTGTCGCTCATCAAATTAATGGACATTTTTCGAAAAATTCAATTAAATATCTTTTGATTTTTCTAATTCATTAATTGGTTCTTTTCTTGCTTGTGCTAGTAAATACCGAAATGGATAGATGCAAATAAAATTTTGCAAAAATGAAATTACATAATTGATATATTACTAATTCGGAGTTGTTTCCTTATTTTGAGAACAAACTGGAATACGTGGGTTTCGCGTTTTAATTTTACTTTTGTATGTAATTAGTTTTAAATAGTTTATTGAGTGAATTAATTTTAATTTTAAATTTTTTGAATGTATTTAGTTTTTTTGTGAATATCTACGGATTTAGCACATGTAATTAAAAAAAATAAAAATAAACATTTTTGGAGTACCTGTAATATGCCATCCAAATAAGTGGATTCAGGTAAGTTTTGTGTAAGTATTTACTTATTTAGATAAGTTTTTCGAAAGTAGTTTGCAATATTTTCCTAACCAAATTGCCCATTCCTATAACTTCCAAAGAAGAACCCTCAATCCAAAAATTCCATTGCTATCCGGTGGCGTAAAACGACTTACTAAAATTTAGGAAGTTTTTTATTAAATTTTATTAGTATGAACTTCGATCCAATATTCTAGGAACGAGCGAAGTTGAACCTATAGAATTTTTTCATTAAAATGCGTGCTGATATCTGTCACTTTTATCGCAGTGTGGAAATCAGTACCATTGATAACATCATTAAGTCAAAGTTAAATCTTTGTTTTATTGTGTGCTAATATTTGTAAAGCCGTATTAATTTTGACTGTCATAAAAAATATTTGAGCCGCCATTACTTTTCCAGTTTGTGATTCTTTTTTCCCGTCATTTCATTTTAAGAATTTTTAGACTGGGAAAGAGTAGCATCCAAATCCAGTACCGTAATCATGTTCAAGAAAATGAACTGATCCATTTTGCATATATCCTTGTTGAATATTTATAGTTAAATTTTGGCCCAAACACTAAAATTTTTTTTATTTACAGATGGTCCGATAGATTGACGGCCGTCGGTAAAGATGGTGAGGAACGTCCTTTTGTCCATCCATTTGTGCAGTCGTTTATCATGTTCATGGGTGAATTGTTGTGTTTACTATGGTGTAAAGTTTTGCATGTGTATTATCGTCGAAAAGAGGCGGTAAGGTGATATCATTGAAATTTGTCTGGATTTTTTTTTAAAGGAGTACCCATTTATTTTGTAGGATGTTCCTAAGTATAAAATGAAACGAAGATATCGTGATTTTAATCCATTTATATTGTGTTTCCCGTCGATGTGTGATATGATCGCCACATCGATCATGAACACTGGCTTAATTTTAACGTATGCTTCAAGCTATCAAATGTTACGGGGTGCTGTTATCGTTTTTACGGGTGTGTTTAGTATTATCTTTCTAACTCGTAAGCTATCGGTACAGGAATGGGTTGGTATTGGTTTTATACTTGCTGGTTTAACTGTGGTGGGCCTTTCCGACTGTTTATCGACTGGTTCCGATGCAGCACATTCACGAACTGATTTGATTGCGGGTGACCTACTGATTGTGGTTGCACAAGTAATTGTAGCGACGCAAATGGTATACGAGGAATATTATGTGTCCGGACTCGGTATACCCGCATTACAAGCAATCGGATGGGAAGGGTTTTTCGGGATGACTATCCTCGGTATTTTATTGATTCCCATGTATTTTATAAGGATAGGCGTGCCGTTTGGTGTACCGCCGGATGGAAGTTTAGAAGATACTATCGATGCCGTTGTTCAAATGAAAAATAACTGGCTAATAACGTTTTCGCAGTTTGGTACGTTTATTTTGATTGCGTTCTATAATTTTTCAGGCATAAGTGTGACAATAGAAATGTCTGCGACTACACGTATGGTATTGGATTCGATACGTACCCTACTTATATGGATGAGTTGTTTAGTGCTTAAATGGCAAGAATTCATGGTACTTCAATTATTCGGATTTTTCATTTTAATAATCGGTATGTGTCTGTATAATGACATCATTATATTTCGAGTTTATGGTATATTACGGCGTACATTTCTTCGTTATTGGTACGGAGAAACGCAAAACCCAGAAACGCAAAATTCAGGAACGCAAGAAGCAAAAACGCAAAGAGCAAACACGCAAACAACATATACGCAAGAAGCAGAAACGCAGGAAGCAGAAACGCAGGAAGCAGAAACGCAGGAAGCAGAAACGCAGGAAGCAGAAACGCAGGAAGCAGAAACGCAGGAAGCAGAAACGCAGGAAGCAGAAACGCAGGAAGCAGAAATGCAGGAAGCAGAAGCGCAAGAAGCAGAAACGCAAGAAGCATAAACTCAAAATCATGATACAGTGTAGCGCTCAGCAAAAACAATGGCATTTTTGTAATAGAAATAATTATTTTATATTTATTTATGTGATTTGTATTAAAAAGGAAATACAAAATTGTTGTTGTTTTGTATCGGAATTGGCTAAAATGTCAGTGCTTTTCCTGTAAATATTTGTTTTGTTTTATGTTCTAAAGCCGGGTCACATAACATTATTTTCGTTCCGGTCTTTACGTTTATTGTATGAAGTTACCCATGCATTTAAAAATTTGTAAGAAAATCGAATCGAAACGAATCGTATGTGCCTCAGGCATAGTTCATAGTATATAGTGTTTATTTTGTTCGCAGCCTCTAATTTCAAGGGATAATGCGAATTGCGTTTCTGTAAAACAGCTTTCTGTAAATTTTTTATCGATTTTGTATTTCATAAACGGGTTTAGGCAATTAGAGATTCTGTTAAAAAAATTGTTAAAAATTAAAATTTTGACAGAAAATTCAAATTTTTATGTCAATTTATTCATTTTCTAATGAATAAATAAAAAATAATAATTAAAGATTTCTGTCAAAATTTCATATTTTAACAAGTTTGTCAGTTAACAACTAATTCACGAACGGCCAAAGTACTACATTATCACATGGATTTTGGCATAAAAAAAACAGAAGCTTGAGGGATAGTAAAATGAAAGAAAATGCTTACGTACAATTCAAAATGTTCCACCAAGAAACTTAAATTAAATATTTTAATTTCTCAGTAAGATTTTCTAGGTGCAGGAACATATTTCATTTTGTTATTAATTTATCAATTTTTTTGTTATTAGTTTATGGCCTAATTCAGGAAAACACCGCATGCTATAAAATTATCATACTCCAAATAATACGAGCATCCAATAATCTTTAAGTGTTATTTGGTTCGGCGTCCGCTTAGGCTATATTTGATTGGTCAATAAATTAGAATTATTTAGATAACGCAAAATTAAAAACAAATCGACCTAAAAAACACAATTAGTTTAAAAAAATTGTAATTTTTTCGTGAACTAGTTAAATAAATTAAATGTTTTAGTGTGTGATTTAGTTTTAAATCTTTTGGATGTACTTAGTTTTTTAAAAGATTTTCTGTGTAAATACTAGTTTAGTTTGTTCTTGTAATTGAAGTGAAACATTTAGGTAAGTGATTGTCGCATCCACTGGTAAGTACCGAAGTGCTTTTGTGTAAAATATTAACTTAATTTTTTATTAATTTAGTGTAGATCGTTTTATTTACATGTCTCTTTAGTTCGAATCTTTCAATTTTACTGATTCAATAATAATATGTTTACAGTTTCTTTTAATTCCAACCATTAGTTTAAGTTTAAATTCAAACACTAATATATTTGTTTAATTCCAGATGGGCCGATAGGTTGAAATCCATCGGTAAAGATAATGTAAAACGTCCATTTGACCATCCATTTGTGCAGGCATGGATCATGTTTGTAGGTGAACTGGTGTGCTTAATATGCTTTAAAATTATATTTAACCATTATCAACGAAAAGCAGTAAGCTTTCATAAAATTTTCTTAAAAGTATTTTTGACATATAACCGTTTTTTTGCAGGACGGATCCATCGACAGTAAAACCCTAGTGAAAGGAAATCGTGATTTTAATCCATTGCTCTTTTGTATACCCGCCATGTGTGATTTTCTTGCTACATCGACTAATTTCATTGGTTTAAATTTAACATATGCTTCAAGTATGGCAATGTTACGGGGTGGTGTAATCGTTTGCACCGGTTTGTTCACTGTTATATTCTTAACTCGTAGACTATCAGCCCAGGAATGGATTGGTATTGGTTTTATAACTGCTGGTTTGGCTGTAGTTGGTCTTTCCGATTTTATATCGAACGATTTTGGATCGGAAGCGTCGTATTCTCGGAACAGTGTTATTACGGGTGATTTGCTGATTATGGTCGCTCAAATTTTTCAAGCAACGCAAGTGGTATACGAGGAACATTTTGTAGCCGGACTTAATATAGCTCCGCTACAAGCGGTCGGATGGGAAGGTGTTTTTGGATTGTGTGTGCTCAGTATTCTTTTAGTGCCAATGTACTTTATAAAGATACCTGCGCCATTTGGAGTTCGCCCGGACGGAAATTTGGAAGATTTTATCGATGGCATTATTCAAATAAAAAATAATCACCAATTAACAGCCTGTACCCTTTTTTTAATTTTTTCGGTTGCAACTTTAAATTTTGCTGGCGTAAGTGTCACAAAAGAATTGTCATCGACTACACGTGCTGTAATGGGTCCGTTAAGCACCCTTGTTATTTGGATGAGTTCTCTGGCGCTCAGATGGCAACAGTTTCAACCGCTTCAGTTGCTCGGTTTTGTAGTAATAATATTCGGGACTTGTCTGTATCATGACGTGCTTATATTTCACATTTATGATACTATTCGACGGGCCTTTCGCCGTAATCCAGAGAATGAAATAAATGAAAATGTTGTAAATCAGGAAGAGACTAATCCCGTTACCGCCTAATTCATGTAAACGTGCGTTGCCATGAACATATGAAGTATTATTAGTTTTTTATAAAATAATTAAATTATATTCTTATGTGGTAATGTAACTACAGGAATAAAAACGCCGATTTATTGAAAATAGTTCGTTATTACCGCTGTATTGTTTTATTTACAAGATTTCTAAATTAATACGAAATTATTTCGATTTGAATGAGCTACCGCAAACAACTACACAGTTACGTTTACGTAGTTAATTCTTTGATAAGCAATTGTCTTGGTGGATATTTTCGGTTTTTTAATATTTAATTGACTATGTCAACGTAATCTTTAACAAAATAATATTTTAAATCACTATTTGGATCGATTATTAGTAGATTATCTATTAAGGAAGGGGTTCTGAAATGTAATACCAAATTATTACTTTTCGGCTACCTATTTGACCAAATCTGTTCCGAACAACTGAAACTTAATCTAATTCATTTAAATATTTACCTAAATCACAAAAATATATTAACTTATATTCTCCCGACACTTAAAATTAGATTAAATTAACAAACTGCCGAGGAAATTAAAGCAATAAATTTCCAAGATTTAATTTTATTAGTAGTTTCCTCGGCTGTGTCTGTACTAAACAAAACAAGAATCGAACAAATAAACAAGCCAGCCCCTATCACTACTAGCCTCCCAAAAAATAAACAATCCCAAAATTTCAAAAACACACTCAGTTGCATGTTCCATGGCACTCTCTTACCATAAATGGACCGCTCAAGAATTTCGAAGTTTGGTTCTACAATTAGCAGTTTCTTACGACTTTGGCGTTTACCCCAAATATCGAAATTCACTATTCCACCCAATTACTATAACCACGTTACATTCGCCTGCAAAATAACAACGTTAGCCCCACACAACTCAATCCAAACATTCCTGTGTATATTCAAAATATAAGAAGCAAATCAACATCAAAACCAACACTTTCCTCAACATGGGGGGAAAGGACTTTACAATCCCGAAAACCTCTAACCCTGACAGAACGCTAGACATCATATTCAAGCTGGTACCCAAATCGAAGAACTTTCAATAACAATCCCAAAACTATTGTACAACTCTCTTAAGCGATTCATTCACACGTGCCTCAGAAACGTCGCCACAGTCTCACAACACCATCCGGTCCCATGGCACATGTTCACAACAAATCGAGAGCAGGCATAACCACGCAAATGACAATCGTGATCCACCTGTTCTGAACCAATTAATCACAACATCCCATCAAACCACCATGAACAAAACTAACTAAAGTAGGCGCTCAATCCCAGAAAAGTATTTATATTTCCCTACGCCATCAATTGTAGTAAAAATATCATGTTTTTATCAAGAAGTTTGTACTAAATACATCTTTCATACATAAAATATACGGACGAGAGTTTTTTCTATTGCTATCGAATTTTCATTGACAATTGATTTTTTTTTTAAATAATTTCCAAGCAGGAAAGTTATTGACGACACACTAATAACTCATCAGCGACAGTCACGCATGACACGTAATAGATATTGAACAGCAAATGGAACAAATTTTCGCCTGTGACATATCTGAGATGAATTGTTTATGACATGTCTGAGATGAATCGTATGTGAGAGGTCATAGATGAGTCTAATGTGACCTGTTTGAGATGAATTCTACATGACATGTCTGAAATAAATTTATGTATGTATGAATAATGAAAACATTTTATTTAGATGAAGAATAATCTTCCTAATTTATTTGAAATAAACCGGTTCCAGATTGCTAAACTTTGCAGTATAATTAAAAAATTTAATTTATTAAAATTTTTCGAACAGAATAACTACAAAATGTTGACTTACCTATTCGACAAACAAAATGCTAATATCTTATGTAATAATAAAGTTAATAAATAAATAAATTGCAACTGAAGGGAAGGATGGTACATGACATGTCACACTTGTCGTCTAACGTTGACAGTTATTGGACAATTCATTTGAGAAACTAATGTGACTTGTCATACATTAATAATTTAGTCAACATACCATACAAAATCGGCAAAGAATTATTTTCTTTCTTTCTCATACCCATTTAGAAAAACTGTAACAAATATGTAGAAACGTATGACTTTCGTAAAATATTATTCACCAGTATGTTGACAAATTTCTAACAGCGTTTGCATGAAAATTATTCGATTTTTATTATTACCCCTGAGATATACTCGACGTGATTGCGGCACTTCTAAACGTCAAAAACGTTGTTCTCCATAGCCTGCTGAAGACTCGTTAATCATATATTTTTACTTTTGAGTCAATTCGGTCGCGTTGAGTATATCTCAAGGGTTAAATATCTAGTAACCCATATACTAGGGAGTAAAATACATCATTATTTACATGGATTTGTTCTACGCAATAATGATGAATTTTTCTTTCGATTTTTAAACAAAGTGTTGCTTTTGGTCGCAGGAGTAGAAAAAAAATGTATCAACCTTAATTTACTCAAGCTGTGTTATCTTCGTATGTTATTATTTTGCGAATTTTGCTTTGGATCAAAAAATTAAAAACGCAACGAGAATTTTTTGCAGAAAAATACCCAGAATTGTATTTTGATGAAACAACACTTTTCAAAATAAATATTTTGTTTCCAATTAAAGGAAATTTTGTCCAATATTATTTCTTTAATGACTAACATACAAATTGTTAAATAACACGTCACTCAGTAAGTTCCGAGCATAACTAGTAAAAAGCATTTGTTTTGTAAAATTCAATTTTATTCATCAACATAGTTTCCTTCAAGAGTGATACATTCATTCCAACGTTGCTCTAACATTGCCTTACGCTGCCTTTTTTGTAGAACGATTTATCTTTGGGGCCTGACGCATTTGCTTCAGCAAAATCTCTTTCCATGAAGCATTTTTTTGAGGTCTGTGAACAGGTAGTAGTCGCTTGGAGCCAGATCCGGAGAATACGGTGGATGGAGAAGCAATTTGAACTTCAATTCGTTCAATTTTGCCATAGTAGCCAATTAATGACTTGTGACACGGTGCATTGGCTTGGTTTGGTAAAAGATCACATTATTCTTTTGCATTTGCGATCATGGCGTATTTAAAATACTTAGATAGATTGCTGTTAGACAGATTATTTAGTACTTAACTTAAATTTTTTACTGACAACAAACCATTGAAATTAATTCTCCCTCTTCGCATAGATTAGGTTGTAGTGACTGCTTCTGCATTCTTAATCGGATACGGTCCATAGTAGTACCAGAGAATCTCATTCCTTCTTCCCTCTACTGGATAAATAGTTCCAAATTAAGAGTGCAGAAGCAATCACTGCCACCTAATATATCGAAGAAGGAATAATTAATTTCAATGGTTTGTTATCAGTAAAATTTTTTAGTTAAGTACTAAGTAATCTGTCTAACAACAATCTATATATTACGTGATTCAGGGAATGGTGGATAGGACCACTTCTTGCTGTTTTCATGTAATTCTACCTTCTCGATCTTCCCGACTCACACTTAACAAACCTGTTTACTTGTACGAGTATATGATAGATTGAGTTATTTACATACTCCATTATTAATTATATCCTCGATGTTAAGGAGTGCCCTCCCCACCCATAAATATAGACTATATGTATGTAGATTGTATGTAGTTGAACTGCAATAAACTACTAGGCATTACTGTAGCTCGAATGCAAACTTCTAACAACCTTTCCACAGTTTTTAGAAGAAATGATAATGCACTGATAGAAATGAGGTCTATTGTGTGTCAACACTTGTTGAAGATTGCTTCCAGCTAGAGTCCCCGAGTAATTCTAGGTTGTGCTGATATAATTCGACCTGAGTTGTGTACGGTTTGAAGCCCTCCAGTACCCACAGGATGAAAGGTTATCTTAAATAACCATCCGGGGTAAGTGCGTGGGTACATCAATTGAGAAGCCCTTAAAATTCTCCACTTAAAGTTGTTCATAAAACCATCCGGTTTTATCAAGTAAGAGCGAGTGATTTAATTTAAAGATAAAACCTTTTTAGGTGAGAGGTCTCGAAGATTCATTCATTGTTTACAGAGAACCTCCGATACGATTATAGCATAACCAATCTTGGGCTTCCTAGTGTTGGCTTAATTGAAGACTACTACAATCTTTCTGATACGTCCTCAGCTCCGTAGATGATCATATGGGTTTCTCCTTGCCCCGTGGTCTGGTTTTACTACCGGACAAACAATATCCAAAGTGAAGTTGCAGGCCCCAGTATTGGCCAAGCAGTTCTTCACTTTCACTAGAAGCTTAGGAACACCCAATGTTATATGTCGGAGTTCGTGTTCCTATTTATTTATAAAGGCCTTCCGGGAAGAGTGATTGCCAAGATTACAGGCAAAAATCTGTGGTCGGAAAAGGAATGCTTCTCCGCAGGTTTCATTCTTAATCGTATGAAAAATTGAGCCTAACTCGAGGGCCACATCTAGGACCTCATATTTCTTAAATTAGCGCTCTTGTCTAATGTTAAATACAAAAGGTAATTTTATGTGGAAGCAGAACTTCGTACTTCAGAAACAGGTCGGTTCATTAATTCTTCAGATTTTTACATTTTAAGGAAAGATAGTGGTTTTGAAGTTATTATGTTCTCAAACCGAATAGACAACATTTTCCCACAAGACATAATTCTGGAAGATTGGCTAGGTTAATCTAAAAGGTCTTGTTCTATACTCGTATATGCGTTTTAATATTTGAGAAAAGAAAATTCATTAAAATGATCAAAATCACAATAAATTACAAACAACTAAAATGTAATTTACAAGCCGAGAGATCGAAAAAATAAAATGGTTAATCATTTCATGTTAGCCAAAGGCAATAACTACGAGGTTAGTAATTAATAATTGCCCAAAAAATAATTCATCATTTCGTTTATTTTCGTGTTTGCCCAGATAGTGTGATGGGCGTTCACATCTCACCCGAGTACTATATGTATCTTCTTCCTCTCTGCTGCCATTGCTACCTTCCCTAGACTATCCGGTGAAGTCTTCTTGTATAGGTTCATACCAATAATATTTGGCTGATTTTGTAAGCATTACTAGACCCACGACTTTCAACACAAACTAATTATGACAAATTTTCTATGAAAGGAAAAGAAAATATAAATGTGTACGACTAAAATAACAACAAAAAATCGAGATTACGAAAACCCAAAATGCTGTAAATAAAAAAGCTTTTGACATCATTTATCGTATGTCCAAAGTCGTAATGCTACATAATCCACCGCCGGACAAGCCAACTAGTAAAAATAAATTTGTCCGTTTCGTTTTAATTTTCGTTTTAACTGTAAACCGCCCACACAAATTTATTGTTTCCGGATTTGTCGAGAATGTCCGGAATGATTTTCATACAATTCATTTAAAACATAGAATTAGTAAAGAAAATCTCTCGATTGAAAAATAATTAGTTGAAACATTTCCATGGACAATTTTTTCATACGATTGATCTATGAAAAGTTATCGTTTAAAAATTTAAGAACATTTAAGATTGCACGAGTGTATGCAACATTTAACAAGATTTAATAATTTTTTTAAAGTTAAGAAAATGTACGAAAAATCTTAGTTGAATGACCGAATAACTTGAATAAAACAAAACAAAATTGCAAATACGTTTTTACAAAACAAACATCTGTTTAATGATTTTCCGGACTGCGCGGATTCACTCCTTCTGTTGTCTGTTGAATACCCTGCTATTATAAGGTCGGAGATCCTATTGTTATTTATCCAGGGTTCGGGGTATCGATTTAGTCAGTCCAAGAAACACAGCTGCTTTAGTAGGATGGCACTTGCTGTTTCAACCCCCGCTCAATACCCGCTAGAGCGGTTAGTTTGGTATCCAAGGATCCTTAGGTTATCCTTATATCGCTATTTCTTACTATTTGTGAACAAAGTTGTTTCGTCTGTCTCAAGGAGAAATTAAGGAAATCTTTAGTGATTGCTTATTTTACTGGTAAAAATTTACTTCATTCGAAGCAGGTTCGCTTCTTTATAGTTTGGGGCGTTAGTCCAGTCTTGAAATACAACTAAGTAGAAGGCTGGTTGTGTCAGTGCGAACAGTCAGTGCGAGACCTCTTTATTAATAATTAAGGGATTCCGGTTTATGGTTTATACAATATTTATCACATACCTTACGTTTGCAGCCGATTTCAGTTTATTTTCCCAGAGTCCACTAAAACATATAATTTAATTGTTTTAGCAAACATCCGTTTTTATAATAAAATTAAATTGTGAAATTATTTCGCAACCATCTCCTACGGTCGTTTGCGATTTAAATGTTTGGTTCTACAGTAATATGTTTCGAAGCAAACCAATGTTCCCTAGATTTGAAACGCGTATTGGTCCTACTAACACAAAAGTTTGGAAGTAGGATATAGTTTCTGAAGAACATCTATAATTAAATTAATAAATACAGTTAGACCATCCACATTACGTCTGTACCCTAAAGAATCAGAGAAGAATGTGACTCATCATTGATAATAACTATACGACTTATTTCTGAATTCTAAGACCTTCCACTTGGGATTTAAAAGCCCCATCCCAAGAGAAGTTTAAATTGAATCGCATTGCGTCTGTAATTCAAATATCTGCAATAAAGACGATCTGTAAATTTGGGCCTCATTTATTATAGATGCAACATGTTGAACTACTTCCCGGGAAAAAGGAAAGATTGGAATTTGCTTGGACTAAATTCAACTTTGTTAGACCCTCCTATACTTTGATTCAATATTGGAAAGAATAAAGTCGTTCGCAACTTCCCGTGAATTATCGCATTGCTTTCCATTTGATTGATAACTTCAAGAAAAGCAGACAGAGTGTATTTTCAGCAAATATAACCCATTCAACACACCTTCAATTTGCAGCGAATGAAATTTATCAATTAAACAGTCACTGTTTTACCAATTAAACAGTTATCATAAATGTCAAATGACTTTGAAAACTCCAAAGACGCTACGCTAGATTCTCAAAATTATTCAATGCCGCGTACTGCGGTTTTTCTCAAATCTGTATTGATTATTGGAAAACGGGCTTGAGTCTCCCGAGATTCTGTATGATTAAAGTTAATGTTATATTCTATAACTTTCGATAAGCTAGCTTATAAAGCTTCTCTTTCGGTAATTTTCAGCTGATGGTTTTTATCACCTTTTTGGTACTGGTTGAACAGAATAAATAACAGCTGTTAAGCAGCATAGAGAGAGGAATGTAGCAACTCTTGAGTAAAATTGCATTAATGCAGTCAAGTTCAATTATTTGTTTGGGTTAAGCTCCTCTATAATTTATCCGTAATATTACGGAAAATACTTTACGGTTCAAAGAATAGTTTAGGACTTTTCGCCAGATCAGAAACAAACCAAAAAGTTAGGTTATTTGAATTATAGTCCAAAATTCTTCTCATATGGTGTCACAAACCTTATTACTAGTTTGGCCCTGTGGCATTTCTCCTGTTTCTGGTCATTCGAAAGTTCATCGTGTCGAGTTTTTGTCGTCTAGGTAGGAGTATATTAATTAATCAATCAAGTATCTGTTTTACCAAATCTGAATTTTTTCTCGTTAGAATGATCAACGCAGATCAGGGGCAAAGGGGCCAGTTGATTCCATTCAGGTTTGATATGATGATTGTGCATGATGTATATATAACTTTCACTCATCAAACATTGTGCACTCGTCTTAATCAGTAATCTGATTTTATCAACTCATGAAAAAACTTTAGGTTGTTTATTTTAGGTATGCTGAACTCATAATGCCCTCTAACTTAGACTGTAATGTGATTGATTTTGAAATTTGATTGATTGAAATGATTCAATGATTGATTGAAAACTGGAGTTATGCCCAAATAAAATTTTGTCAAAAATGTACAGCCTAAATTTCTCCGTCACGGGTTGTACACTGTCTAATGCTCCTTCTCTAGCTTAGATTCAAGTTGGATGATAAAAAAGTGTTGAATTCAAAACTTATAATTTCCATGAATCCTATCTCAGGATATTCTAACTTAGGTCAAGTTTTGAAAGAGCCGCATTTCCGGATGAAAAGTATAATATAAAATTCAAAGACTGACTGATACAAATAATTAGAATTCTAGTGATTTCTGTGCGATGAAGAAATAACCTTTATAAATTCTTCTAAATACTTTTTCTTATATTACTAATAACAGGTAAATAAGATCAGACTAAGAATAAAACACTGATTCATGGTGAATGTCGCCTAAAAAACTCTGCAATATTTAACAATTTTATCTAATCGTTACTTTTTTGTATATTTACAGATGGGCCGATAAAGTGGATGCCGTCGGTAAAGATGGCGTGACGAGACGATTTGACCATCCATTTGTGCAGGCGTGCGCCATGTTTCTGGGTGAAATGGCCTGCTTAATATTCTTTAAAATGTTATTTTTCTACTATCGTCGAAAAGCGGTGGGCTGTTGCAGCTTAAACTATTTTAAACACAATTTTTAATACGTGCACATTTTTATTTTGCAGGATGGTTCTGTCGACACTAACGATTTGGTGAAAGGAAATCGTGATTTTAATCCATTTTTCCTATATATACCCGCAATGTGTGATATGCTTGCCACCTCAATAATGTATATTGGCTTAAATTTAACATATGCTTCAAGCTTTCAAATGTTACGTGGTTCTGTAATCATTTTTACTGGTATGTTCAGTGTTGCATTCCTGAATCGTACGCTCTCAACACGTGAATGGAGTGGCATTAGTTTTATAATTGCTGGATTGGCTGTAGTTGGTGTCTCTGATTTTATATCAAATGACGCTGATTCAACGGCATCATTTTCACGAAACAGTATTATTACGGGCGATATGCTCATTATAATTGCTCAAATTATTCAGTCGGTGCAAATGGTGTACGAGGAACGATATGTGGCTGGACTCGATATTCCTGCGCTACAAGCAGTCGGATGGGAAGGATTTTTTGGTTTTACAGTGCTCAGTATTTTGTTGGTTCCAATGTATTATATTAAAGTAGGTACACCGTTTGGCGTTCAACCGGAGGGAAATCTAGAAGATTTTGTCGATGCAATTGTTCAAATAAAAAACAACTGGCAGTTAATAGTCTCGTTCATTGGTACATTTATCTCAATTGCGTTCTTTAATTTTGCCGGTATAAGTGTCACCAAAGAAATTTCGGCAACTACCCGTATGGTACTTGATTCGGTACGCACCCTAATTATATGGATGGTTGCTCTAGCACTGGGATGGCAAAATTTCCATTCGCTGCAATTACTAGGATTTGTAAGCTTACTATTCGGTATGTGTCTATACAATAACGTTATTATATTGCAAACTTATGGTGCCATAAGACGTGCGTATCTTCGTCGTCGATACGGTGAAATGACAAACGAAATTATTGTAAATCGGGAAGCTGACGACCCGTCCACCGCGTAGTTTCTTATTTAATTTAATATTTTTTTTTTTGATGAGAAGTTAAAAGTCTGGATAATTATGAGATCTTACTAGTATTTTAATATTCGATAATTAATGGTTACTCAAAAATAGTAAGAAACAAAATTATAATCAGAAGTGGAATATTATTATTTTTTATAAAAAAAAAGTTAATTAAGTTGTATGTAGTTACTTATGGTTACGTAATATATATAAAGCGGAATAAAACTTTTGTGAAATTGTATATTTATGTTTTGTCTGCAGAGCCTTTGGCGGATGGGCCTTTTCGATATTGTCAAATTGTGTTGTGATTCTGTGTGGCTTTTAATGTAAGGCGGTGCTTTTTTAAAATGGAAATAAATTAAAAAAAAATCCGATACTTGTAATTAAAAAGAGCGGAACGTATTAATTTAGCCTAAATTGCACGGTGGGTCTATTCGTGGCCAACGTCATAACGTTCCAATAATTGAATTTGCCTACCCAGGTTATGATTTATTGGGACACCCAAATCTACTAAACTTTTTATTTATCTAAAGTTAGTCCTATTATTTGCACCAAAATTAATTAATGAATTAAGAAGCGGTTTGTAAGGGGGGTAATTTTCCTGCGATAAACTATTTATTTTATTCTCTCCTTCAACTACAACATCTTCCGCGCATATCAGACGTATACTTGTTTCAATATCCTATATCAAATTTAAATAAGAAAGACCAATATAGATGTGAAGATGAGGGTCAAGGGCTTGAGTAGTCCTGAACCGGTACATTGTTTGTTTGGCGAGCAGAAGTTATAAAGAATATTATAATGAACGATAGTGATATATGGCCAGTACAGCTGTGTAAAGTTGCTTTTTCATGAGTTAGCTGACCTGATTATAATTATGTATGGTTTTATTATGTAGAATGTCGAGTTTTAGTTCAGGGCGCAAATTCCGGTTTAATGACAAATGACATTGAGTAATAATTTCATTATTTATTGGTAATTACTGCCCTAGTTTTCAAATAATTATCGGTTTTGCTTCTTTAACCAAGCTATTGAAGCTACCTTAAAGGACCGGAAATATAAATATTTTAAAAATTCAAACTAAATGAATGGCAAAAATACAAAGCCATTAGCCATTCTCATTAGACATTGAACGGAATTCATGCCCAGGTTTAATTTCTATGATTTTTACTTGTATCCGCATTTCAATATAGTGAAATTTTGGCCTTAGATATTTATGTGTTTGTTCCATAATTGTGTATGCTTGCTGGTTACATGTAGTTGCGTATATGCTATTGGATTATCTACAGGTTGAACGTGAAGTATTCCTTGAGATAGGGATAATATGCGCATAATTTTCTACGATGAACCGATGGTCCTTTTGCTCGTGGGTGTTTTTAATGAGCGCGTTGTTTGTATTAATTTCCAATATCTATTAGAAGTGGCATAGATTGTACGTCATTATTTTTGGGGTTTATTACTCTTCGTTTAGAAGATGTCTGTATTTTATAAGATTCTGGGACGTGTTGAAAACACTCTTCTGACGCGAATATACATATCAAATTACTGGTTCGTTCAAATAATTTTCGTGATTCTTTCGTTATTCTTTTTCTTTCGAGCTTTAAGAATTAAAAATTCTGTTAGGGTATCGGATAGGTAAATGTTTATCGTCTTCCAAATATGTTAATGGAATTTTTTGTTGTTGGGATTAAATCATCTGGTGTTAATAACATACTTGCTGTATTTTCTACCGGAGGATGATTTCTACCGCGGCGATCGCGTTTTGAATACCTTTATAAATGATGATGAACTGAATAATAATCGAACTCTTCTAATTTTAATATCCATCTCACAAGTTTAGAGTTTGGTTCGTTTAGTGAAAATAACCAAGTGAGAGGTTTATGGTACGTGCTGCTCGTAAATGTTCTGTACTATTCAGATCGGTGATGGCCAGAGCACAGAATATTATGTGGAGGAGTAACTAGGTAGTAGATAATGCCTTGGTTTAACATAACTATAACTTTTTGTGTATATCGGTTTTTTATGATCTTCTAGCTCAATGTCTTACTTAATGTCATTAGTGAAAAATAATTGACTATGTTCCCTTTGGAAGACTTCTTCGAATTAGGAACAGAGTTGTTCTATACTATTTTTTTCTCGTGGTTAAGATGGGATGTTCTGATTAATTGTTTTGATGTTGTTAATTTCTGTGGTATTTACTAATTTTCTCGAATTCTTTATTCCTCTTAATATCTTTTTGGACTATAATCAACGACTTCAACTTTATCGTAATTAACTTTACTCAGGTAAATTACTCACCTTCTGGTATGATTAAATTTCCGTTGAGGAGTTGAGGTTTAATATACACTTTGCCATTTTCTGTAGTGATGGGTAGGCTTTCTATTAATTTGGTTCGTGGAGCGATATTATAAATAGCGGACATGCAATTTAGTTTGAATTTTAATTTGATTTGAACTAATTGAGTGATTAATAGAGATTGGCCTAAGTCGAGAGTTATTTTTAATTTTTAGCAAAGTTTCCATGCCAATTACATCATTAAAATAATTTTGGAATTTGAAAAGAATGAAGTCGAGTTCATCGTTTGTTTTGAATTCTTTAATATCTGTTAACTTAACCATTTTATCAACGGTTGTATTGTTAAGTGGATATCGTTATTGGTTCTATCTTTTGTTTGATATATTGGATCAAAATTTGGTCTACAGTGGTTTTCCGATATAGTGGTTTTAGTGGAGCCAGTATCTACATATTAGGAATTTATATGATTGTCCGTTAAGGGTATCTGATAACCTTTTTGATGGTAATTATTCAGGCTTAAGTATCCGTAAGTTCATAAACAAGAAATGGAAAAGCAGATCAGTAGTACCGAAGTAAAAAGATGCTTTCGGATTAATCAAATGGCGAATGGTTATAGACTATAGGATGTTAAACGAAAAACCCGTATTTATCACGTTTGAATGTGTCATGGACCTTATCTTAGGAGAGTTGCAAGGTAAGTATGTGTAAGTATGTCTTTATTAAATTGATGACATTATAATATTCTTCACGTCACCACAGAATAGATATTATAGATAGAATAAATAATTTGTGACGTGGCCCCAAGATCATATAATTAGCTTGAACCAAGTCTTTACGAAAATACGAGAGTTACAATTAAGGAATATAATAATACTAATTCGATGTGATTAGTATGGTTAGCGTTTAAATAGTAATTAGAAAAATGCTTAGTAAAATGTAGTTGTTGCTACGTGGCAACGTGGTCCAACCATCTAATCCAATGTTATTGGAAGAAAAGGCTTGCTTTCATTTAACCCGTAAAATGGACAAAAATACCATAGGACTGACCCACCGCATTTTTATGAATAATAATGATGAATAAAACGTCATTCACAGTTGTTTCGAAGCTGACAATTTTAATCAAATGTAAATAGTGTTCGTTTTTCCAGCAAAGTGAAAGGAACGAAAATTCTATTCTCGTTTGACTTGAATTTGCGTATTATAGAAAAGATACTCTGATTCCAAATTCCAAATATTAAAGACATGCTTATTGTTAAAGCAGAAAAAGTGCCAACCAATTAAGGCAAAAACGTCGATTAAAGTTTCGTTTACGTAAAGCTAAAGCCCAAAGTCACGAGTGAAACGTGTGCTTGAGATAAGATATCCTGATGTATTATGTATTTGCACTGTAATATTTTTTTTTGATTAAACTGTTGAGCTATAAAACCAATGCAACCTGCCTGAAAAGTTCTGCCTTTCTGACGAAAGAATTATAGAGTGTCTTGGTAAACTAAGGTGTTGAAAATTATTTAATGTTTTAATGTTCTTTGAACTCTAGTCTATTGTCGCAAACAACACGTAATCTATCGGCGATAAACATGTCGGTTTTCGGTAATAACTAATGGACTTACATTTCATACGTTCCTCTGAAGGGGATGCTATGTTATAATACATGTTCTACGTCGTTAATGGACACTGCCCTGTGATAGGTACTAGATGATGCGGTAATAATAGCTGAGATGTTGATGATCTGAACGTAATCCGAAAAATTCGATGTCTTAGGTAAGATTCTAACCACAGTAGCGAGCCAGGAGGGAATCCAAGCACTTCAATACTGTGTTCAAGGGCGTTAAGAGTACGTGAATCAAATTCGATTAGATTGGTAAATGTTAATTTTCTTCTTAAAAATCTATAATGAAAAAATATTGCGTCGTAAATAATGATTTCTAAACTATTTGGAAGAACGCCTTGCAATAGGTCTGTTATTTGAAATATCGGAATGGGAATAATAAAAGAGTGTATCCATAAAAGGCAGCATCTAGATATTTAAAACTAGATGGTTTCCGGTTATATAACAAAAATAACAAAATCAAAAAATGAAGCTAATCGATAAGACATTATTTATAAAATTTATAAAAACAAATCCAATCAGTACATTTGCGCAATACTGGTGACCTAGAACGAAGTATCTTTATTAACCAAGAACTAAAATTTATTCAATATTACAATTGTTTGAGAGATATCTAGTAGATTATCTGTGTTACAATAATGCCTTTATCCTAATTAAAACTGCCAGCTCCAACAGCCTCTGCCTTTGAAGTTTTCTCACTTTATTGATGGTGTCCAACATACGACCTATGTCGGCATTTTTATGACGAGATCTTCACTGTAGATGTTTCCTTATTTGTTTCTCTATTTCCTTGGTGTACGTATTCTATCTTTCCTCAATGAAGAGTGTCGTTCCTAATGTACTATATTGATAATCTCACGTGGCACTTTATTTTGGATGCCTTGTATGATCATGGTCTACTGAGTGCAATCCCAAATTTAGAGACAAAAATGGCTTGCTTATTTATACGGGATTCAGTAAATAACATCACATTTCTGACTGATAGCGGCGTTGATCTTAAATTATTAGAGGTAGACATGGGATTAAAACGTTCATTCATGCGGCATCAATAAAGAATGAATCAGCATGGATCTAAGCTGAACTGGGAATGAGTCTTTAGCTAAGAAAAATTTCTATTTTGTAAAAGAAGAGTTAACCAAACCCGACTAATAATTGGCAGAGATTACTTGGTGACCGGAAGAAAACGATGACCTATGGCTTTTCAATGATGACATATCGATGGTAAGAGAAATCAGATTTGTATTGACCTGAGGTACGCAGCTAGCCAACTTGCTTAGTTTGGTTGCGTTGATAAAAGCATATAGTACCGATAGAAGATCGCTTGCGACAGGTCCGAGAATGGTACTCACGGAGAACACCTCTAAAAGTATGCATCAAAAACATTAGACAAAATTAGATTGATCCAAAATTAGGGGATCCTCTATACAAGGAATTCTGTACCCGGATCGTGGAACATCAGAACTCTAATGGAAACGTAAAAGTTAGCCACGTTAAGAAAAGAAACGAAGCAGTACAATATCGAAATACTAGGCTTTAGTGAAGTCTAAGCAACTAACATCCAATACCTAATGTACATACTCTAAAGTAGACAAGACACACAATGAGCAAAGTGTAGGCCATTTAACAGATCAAGGATAGAACTACTCGAATTGAAAACCAATAAGTATTAGAATAATAATTATAAGATTCGACTCGCAAATAAGAAATTCAACAATTATTCAGTGATATGCGTCTACGAAGAAGCAGATGAGACATGGATACCACAATATCTGTCACACATTGGAACAACATCAAAATTGTTCAAGATTTCAACGCCAACGCTGGAACCGATAACACAGGCATGGCATTAATCATGGGTAAAAAAGCACAAAACTGCTAGAAATAACAATGGAGAAAGTATCACCACTACTCTGTCACAAATCAGTTTTATCTGTCACCAGATAGAACCACCAAGAACCAAATCGATCATGTATTTGTATCTAAAAAAGGGGCACACAATACACAGCGATCACTTAGTCATAGCGACTTTTAAGGCTAAACCAGCAGCGGTAAACGTACAAACATTAAATCGGAGGAAATTCAACATCGAGAGATTGAAAAACGCAGACTTTAGATACACCTTCAACGGAACGCTCCGACTTAAACCCTCAAACGACGAAACCAGTAATATCGCTCTAGAAGAAACATATGTCAAAATGGCTACCAACATGCTCGACTACCGAAATTACACTATAGGAAACCATGGATTAGAGATGAAACTTGAAAGAAAATGAATGGTCATTAATTGACTTCAACAGAAATTACAACTCTGTCATGAAAATACGGCGGTAGAAATGCGAAGATACATCTACACAAATAAACAATATGGCTCAAAGACAATGAGACTGCGGAGGTAGCAACAGTAAATAGAAATATGCACACATAGTAAATAGAAATATGCACACAAGCACAATATGCATTACTCCAATGTCTAAAGAGAGTCGCCGGGAAATTTACAAACTGGAAAGAGTTGCTCTAGGACCACTGCATAGTTAGCAATGTAAATAATGAGTTTTATAATAGCAACTATAACGATACAATCAACACCCACCCAGAAGCCGAAGAACAAAGCGGACGCCGTAGATAATATATCAGAGGAACGGCACCCGTAACAGCAGAAACTCTATTACAAGAACTGGCGCGGAATATACCTCCTCAATAATATAATGAAAGAATTTCCAATAGTCATGTTTGAGCGAATATCAGCAACAAAACCAGCATGTCCTGAACGAACCAGTTTCAGAGCAAGCAAAGCAATACAGACCATAACAACTCGATTCGCTTCGCATACGATTCCATCAATAGAAGCACAATCTAGAAGGCAACTCTGACAATTAGGCAAAAATCGAAAAAATTTCGAAATGGTGCAAATATAGACACACGATAACACAAGAATGTGTACTATCTCCACCATGATTTACAAATTAGATGGTACTAGTACTACTAACTAGAACCCAACAAGTCGTCTCAATAATCTTGACTCGCAGCGCAGACGATATATGTCGCACACACACATAAACAAGCCGCAACAAATCCAGAAGTTATCGGATTTGGCACAGGAACTTGGTCTTAAAATTAACATCAAAAAGAAAAGTGCAATTTGAATGACCACAACCTTCCACCACCAATATACATCATCCATAAAACCATCGAAGATGTTGGCAAGCTCGTATACCTTTGTTTTACTATGGCGAAAACAGGCGGAACAAAACAAGACAATAGTCAACGCATCAACATAACTTGAAATACAATCTATAGGATTCATAAAATTGAGTGTATCCGTCCTGTCAAAAAAAAACTCACCTAAAAATGTTAAATTCCTGTGCCAAATCAGTACTGCTGTATGGTTGTGAAACATGGAACACACACTCAGAGATTATGATAACCCTACAGATATCAGATACAGAAGAACTTCTGTGGCAAATAATGTGGATTGCTCGGAATTTATTTTCAAATTCTCTATGTTGGATTTCCTTCGATTTTAATTTTTGTACGTTTCACGGTTGCTGGTTTAATCCCGAATGTTGCTATAACTCTACCTAGCTGGTGACCTTTGCGTGGACGCCTGCTCTTTTTTCTGCTGTGACATTTCTTGTCAACCAATACATGATCGACCAGCTGATTGTGGTGTAGTAGTGTGAGCCTTTCCCCATTGTTATTTCTAGCAGAGACTTTGTGTTTCCTTATACTGAAGTACCACCATTCATTACCATTAAATTCAACCCTTGATCTGCTCCTTCCGTATATAGAACTGAAAAATTGTCGTATTTCTTATTTTCGAGTTGAATTTTGCTATTATTGTTGTTATACTTCCCGTTCGAGTGGTTCTCTCCTTTAAATATTAATATGCCTACCTTGCTTATGTGTGTTTTCTATCTTATAGTACATTGGGTAGTGCCCGTGCTTGTTGTTAGATTTTACTTCACTAGGCCTTAGTATTGCAATACAACACGATTTTCTTTCTCAACTTGGCTAACCTTGTGCTAGTGAATATTTCTGCTGCTATTATTCGTTTCTGTAATCATTTTCTAGTTTCGGATTAATTATTGATTAGTCTATTGAATCCTAGCCAAGGCTGTTGGGTAATGCACACTGGTTGATTTCCTCCAGTTCCATTTTACACTTTCTTTTAAGAAGTTCCTATGCTGTCACTCATATTTGTATTATACCAAGTTTGATACAAAAAATAGTCTCTATCAGATAGGCACAATTGAAACTGGTTGTCGCTAGTATTTGGTGTTTTGACGAAACCATTTTTTTCAATTCACTAAAAGTTCCCTAGCTGCTACCAGCTACCAGGTTAACACAATTATAGTTCGGGTATATATCCGATAAATTTAAAATTTTGTTTTTTGCCATGCATTATCTGTTTCAAGTTGTTTAAGTAGATAAGACAATAATAAATCTAGTTGTTTATTTTGAATACAAGCTATTGAGCCTATCTGTACAGAGAAATTATAGTATCATGACGACGACGTTGATGATGAAATTGTCAGAGACTTACCTTTTTTCTCTGCCATCTGCCACTCGGTCCCCTAATAAATTACAAATTGTATTATAATTTCTTCATATTTATGATATAAACAAAAATGTTGTACCACTTCTTCACTTAATGCTGGAGATATACTCGACGTTACACAAAATGTCAAATATGAGTATACCCAAGATAAGCTCAATATAAGAATTCACGTTTTTGACATTTCTTTAGCTTTTGACTTTGTTTTTTTATTTATTTCATTTAATGTGAAATTAATTATTAATTAATTAATTATTTTAATTGCACAGTTGACTTTTTCAAAATGTCAAAATGGTATAGCGTAAATAAAACAAAAATTGGTTAATTATTTCATAAAATTTCTGTAAGATGTCACTTTAGTTCTAAGCAACAACAAAAAGTTAAAGTTAAATCAACTTTTTTGTATGACGTCAGTCGCGTCGTATAATTGGTTTAGTATAAATAAATTCTCATAGTTTAACTTTTTCTGTTTACTTAGCCAACGTCACAAAATATATTCTGTGGTCACGTCACGTCGAGTATATCTCCAGTGTATCATTTCTTACTTTTACTAATCGTTAATAACAGAAGAGCCCTTTATTGGGGCTTCAAAAATTGCCGTAATGAACGATATATTATCGTCCTACGGTAAATGCTACATAAAAATCAATAAGCACAGAGTGCTTACGCTATTGCTTGTTAATCATTTCTATATTTTAAAATGTAACCAATGTATAATCATAACAAACTAGCGAATTTTATAGTTTATGATTTATTTTGCTTCGATCATGGCCTGTTTTGATTTGGCACTATGTTTCACAGTAAAGTTGTTTTCGAGAATCCTTAAACTGTCTGTTTATTATTTAAGATGTCTCAAATTTTGTTTTCCTAAATGTACAAATTCTAGGTACTATATTTTTGAATTTCAGATAATTCGCCGATTCCAAAAATGAATTTGAAAAGGATTTTTATACAATGGTTAAAGATTAGGTTATGTTATAGTTGCTGCTACCACACACTTATATCGGCCACGATCCGCTGTGTTCCAGGATCTCACTTCTTTACCCCCCTACTGGACCCATTAAGACTTTAATATAAATATCTTGCACCTTAAAGCTTTCGAGATTCAATTGATTGCCCATTGTATGTTTACGTAATGTACGGAGAGGAGATCCACACTATTTGGATGAAAAAATGATCACCATCTCGCTGAGGAGAGAGACAACTCAACTCCATTATTTATGCCACACAAAATGATTACATCAAATTGATTGCTAGATTGATATAGAATATAGAATAGGAAATTGGTAGACATTTCCTTTGTTAGCGCATCAACATCTCACTACTAGTAAACTACTAGTACGCAATCAAGCTTAGAAATCATGTTGGTGCGTAGTTTTCGGATTCCTCCTGTTGTAATCCTGATCCTTCTTCTAAAGATTGAGGGCATTCTGCATTTGTGCAGGATATTGCATCATGTCGCAATTTCCAGAATATCCTCATTCTCCGTGGATTACTTCCAGTCAAGGAAAAATAATCTTTGAATTATTTCGTAGTTCCGCTGTTGTAATCCAGACTAGGCAAACTGAATTGTACAAGCTTGGGCCGTATAACGCCACGCCTCACGGTTCGGTTTTTCTTAACAATTCTTGTTATGCATAGCGAGTGGGTTTCTTATTTGAAACCCAAAGCCTCTCAACTCCTTGAAACTTCCTTCCAAATTGAGATTATAATCTTTGTTTTCTTATATTTTTTTCTAATAAATTCTTGTATGCTTTTCCTAAGAGTATGCGATGTGTGAGCCTAGGCCTGATTACTCCCCCTCCAGTTGTTTTTGATCTGTAGTGTAGCATATAGATTCATAATGGGAATAAAGATATGTTATCAACTTGGTCCCGTTCGGGAATCATGATCGGGAAATTTCTCTGAAAATTCGTTGTTTTCATCAAGTTTGTTTGCCCGGTTTTAGCCACTAAACTAAGACCTCGTACGAAAACATATACCTTCTATTACAATCATATTGTTGTTTGTCAACTGATACCCTACGTTTTCCCAAACATGCAAGTGTAGTAAGCTTTACGATTTTTGTTGGTAATCTACGAGGTGTGGGTTTCCCATATCAGTTTTTAATCAAATCAAGCCGATAGCAAAAATAAAATTAATATTGCTTAATATTGTTGAGAACAAATTATTTCCAATGAAAGATCTGTGCCTTGCTTTATCTGTGGCCTAGCGCTAGATGTTTATTTTTATTAGATTAAATCAATTTAAAAAAAAAACCTTGTCTAAACGGACGCACTATCTCTTCAGTTTTGTTAGCAACTTAGAATGAAATACAAAACAACTTTCAACTTCATAATAATATATTTATATATATTTATTCAAATTCAATTCATAAGATAGTAGCATTAGCTGCATACAAGTTTTAAGTCTTCTAAAATTTCTTTCACTTAAATATGATTATGTTGTAGAAAAAAACTATTTTTATTAAATTTATCACGAAAAAATTCAGTTTTTGATTTCAAATTACATTTAGAAAGTAAAACATACAATTTAAAAAACTATACCAGAAAGAAATTTTAAATGGTTTGGTAATTCCATGCGCTATGATGAGGTTTATTCCCACCGCTCAGTAACGATGAACTTTGGCCATGATTTGCCTGCGTACGGAATTCACGGAATAGCGAATAGACACACAACCACAAGTATAACTCAAAACCTAAAAAAAATAAATTTATATCAGTTAACGTGTTTATGGATTTCGTTAATTTAGCTTACCAATTGCGACCCAGGTGAAAACGTAAGCCCCAGGATTTTCACCAGCCATATGGAATGACGATAGCACGGTAATTGTTGTGAACGTAATCGATGTCATACCGCCAATTAGCCAAGGTAATAATAGGTAGCGATTTTCCTGGAAAAAAATAAATAATTAATTTGCTGACGAGCCCAAATTAATTTTAATTAGAAAATGTTTTGAAACTATGGTTGCATAGTTGAGTCATTTTCAGATAGGTTCACGCCAATCGATAATAAACACAAAATGGTATTTATTTACTAAGTGATAACGCGTTACGAGTCTTTTGTGAGTTTAGACTAATTTAGAAGGTAAACTAATAACTTAGATTGTACATCAAAGAAATGATATAGATTAGTGTGTTTTATTGGCGATTAAATTTTCATTTCGGAACATTAGTAAACTAGTGAAATGGTGTGCATCGAAGTCAAACTAATAATACAATATCACAGTACCGACTGCACAAATGTATGGCACCTTCGGTATACCCAGTTATGGACAAGTAGTTGTGAACTAATAATCTAAGTAGTTATTTAAATACGGCCCAAACAATTTATAATGTTATGCCTTATGAAGCCAGGTCGCCGTTGATCGATTTTAATCAAAAACTTTGTAATGTGCAATCAAATATGACAATACCTAGCATAACGACAATTTATATCAGTAACTGTGAAAAACATGGTATTTGATTTTGTTTAAGCCGGAACAGCTAGACATATAAAGCTATTTCCACTTAAATCATATAAAACTTTTGTATCAACCCAATACAAGTGGTCTTACCCAATAGTAGCCATTAGAAATGGCCTTGTAGACAGTAAGAACCTAAACCAGGACGTCAATTTAAAATAAGAATTTCTAGCAGAGCTATGGTTTAATACAGATATAACGGGTCCTTAACATACTTAAAAATACATTGTTGTCAACTGTTGAATATCAAAAGAGCCGATAAGATCTACATGGTCATAATGAACAGATAAACTCTGGAAGAGGATCTGTGCGCAAGATAATGCTCGATTCTTTTAATTCCTAATATCTCTATGCATTCAATGGAGCAGTAAAATGTGATGAGTATAAAAAGCAGAATGTGAAGCCTATCGGGCCCTGAAAGTGCACCAAGTGCATTGAAAGTCTCTGGCATTAGAACAAAATAATCCTAGAATAAATTACTGCAGCTGAGTAATTTTTCATGCCACTAAATTTTATAGTTATACACTTTAAGATAGTATCAGCATTTAATGTGGAGGACATTTCACCGTTGATTACCATTAAATGTCTGCACAGAAGAAGAAACCATCTTAAGTACACAGCAAAATTCAACCGCTAAAAACTTGCAATACTAGTATACCATAAAAATTCGTGCGCGATTTCTTGAGCCGAACCTTTAATAATTTTCCTTAATGTAATTGTAACCTAATCTGTCACAAGCTTACAAGATCACTAAATGACAAGGAAAGGAATAAAGGGATCAATATCTGGAAAAACAGAAAAATGAAAATTGGGTAAAGAGATGTATTCTCGAAATCTCTTATTTGTCATATTTGAATAACGGTAAGTTTTGGGCCATGTAAAATTCGCAATTCGTATCACATCGTCCTGAGTTTTTATTTTACTCGAAAAATCATGAAGCGACCGAAAAGAATTAATATGACACCATAGTGTCATATGGAGTGTAAATTCCAACTTACAAGATATTTTGGTTATTTTGAAATTGAATATATAAGTATGGGCCTTTCTTACTAGGGGCTCCCATCACGCTATCCCGAAACGTAGTTATCACGTAAAGGACCAGAAATTTCGAAAGTCATAGCTCAACAACTCACATCGTTCTGAAAACGTTTTACCCGTAAAGGTAAAAAAACGACTCTTATGAAAATCATAGTGAGATCGATGACGAGTATCCAAAATCTCAACGTCTAGTCTAACAAAATATTATGGCTGTGTTCAAAGCGGTTATATAACGCATATACTCGGTAAGTGGTGTCCCATCGCATCATTCTTTAATATTTTTATTTAAGGGCTAGTAAAAGAACGCTCAAACATCAGTGAGAATGATGACTAACACCCAAAACCTGAACTCCCAACAAGTTATTGTGGCTGTCCTCTAATCGGCTATATATATGGGCCATTCTCACTATGAGGTACTATCACAATATGCTGAAAGCTTTTCACGTCTAGACTAAGGAGGCATAATATCAGTATTGCGAACACATTCCACGGAACACACATAATTTTTCTTCAGTCTGAACGTCCGAACCACGGAAAACAGCTTACGTATGATGAAAGTTTAGCGAAAGTTGTAGGTACCCAATAGTTATTATTACTCGGCCTAACAGTTCTTATTCTTAAACTAAACATGTTCATGTTGTCAGATTTGGATATGCTTACTCTGGATCATCTGATCGCGAAAAGTAATCCATTGAGGCTAGAAGGAATGATTATTTGTACCAATGATAATAAATCGAAACATGTAAACATCATTATTGTACCAGTAGTACTGACACAGTTTGGCTCATCCCATTTGAGAATAGGCTAGGATTTTATTTCAAGAGAGCAAGGAACGGAAGTTGATTAGGTTATATATTGGTAATCATATCCCTGAATTTAAGACAAAGCATTGAAAAAGTAGCATTTAATAAAGGGTACTAATGAAGATTCTTACTTTCAGACACTTTCGATTTATTTCTAGCTGCAAAAAAGGATTTCTAGCAGCTTTGAAAAATGTTAATACGGATGCCTGTTAAATCGGCAATATAAAGGCATTGCGATAATATCAATATAATCTAAAGCGAAGCAAGTACGCTAGTCAAATTCAGGAAAAATTTGGTTCATTTCAGTTCAATTAAGGCTTTTGATGGTATTCTACAGTCCGCGTTATGATTGTACTTCTGCACACACTTGATATCGGTAGGGGAAAAACTAGCTGCTGTTATTTTTTTCGAATGTGTTTAAGGGGATCTAGGTAGCGGCTTGTTTTTTGTTTCTTCGCAGAAATTAAAAAATTCTTTGTAAAAATGAGAACATAACATAAGAAAAATTGTAAGAGGCAATTAGTTCGCTTCTTTACGCATTTTAGACACAAAATTTTATATAAACACATTCTTATGATAAACGTTAAAATATAAAACAAATAAATCAAGATTATAGTTCAGATTACAGTTAAATCAACAATCATACAATTACTTCTATACAGTATTGATTGTCTTATGTTTTCCGATAGATAGACAAATTAACATCTGGATGGGCTACAAGCGTCCATACTTGTTTGGGTACAAAACACGATGTTTATATGGCTTCAATTACAGAAAATATCGAACAAAATTGATATCGATATCAGTTTGGACTTAATAGAAATTTGTAAACTCGTAATTCTATGAAATAAGGCGGCGGAATGTGTAAGCTGATAGATATAGATAACATAAAGCAAAATATTTTTCTTTGAATTCAAGTAAATATGGTTGTCGTATGATTTTGTTGCAATGAAAAAGCCGATTGCAGTCAATCACTACAAATACGATTACAAAAATGCATAATATTTTCACTAACCTTTACGACACCGAGGATTAACATTGCGGCAGCCAACAAATTGATAAGGCTAACTACAAATAAGCATCCCAAGAATATTTCCACTTTCAATTTCCATTCGTCCAAATTAAAATCAGAATTTGGTGGTTGAATTTTGCTCGCAATTGTATCCACATTGAAGAATCCAAGCGTCGCAAGAATGATATAGAAGAGATATGTTACAACTCCGAGCCATCCCAAAATAACGGCACCGGTTTGTAGGCGGCAACAAAAGCAACAACGGTTAAACACCATTTTATATAGAAACTGTAAATGCAATGCAAATTTAATTAGTATTGCGAAATGTACTTGAAAATTGCATATCGATATACATATGTACTACTTACTGCGTAACTAGATTTTCACAAAGAATTCTTTCCTTTTAATTTCGTAATTGGTAACAAATACGCGAGTCTGGACAAGAAATTAAAAATACATGAGTAAATTAATGCACATATTAAATTCATCTAAAACCGTCTTACCAGTTTATTTCTTATCACAGAAATATGATAATTTTTTTTTAATTTTTCACAGTTATCAAAATCACGTCCGAACGTGTCGGATACAAACAACGAATTAAAAATAATTTGCTCAAAAACAATAGTCTTTGAAGTTCTTGCTAATCAGTAGCGGCGAAATTTTGGAATTGTATAATACCGAAAACTTGATTTTATATTTTACAAATACCAATGTAATATAAAGCCATTTCTATATATAAAACAAAATTACATGACAACAAGTTTTTATCGAGAAATTTTTTTTTTTTTTTTTTACCTTAAGAAAAAACTTAACAAACTCGTGAAAAAAAACACAAAATTTTTGCTGAGCATATGACAAAGACAAGAACTAAAATTTACATTAGAACGACCGAGACACAACATTATTATTTTATTAAAGAAAGAATTGGAGACATTTTGACATCAACAAAATGTACCCTATAAATTATTTTAAAAAATATGAAAAATCTATTTAAAAAAAATCTATTTAAAAAAATGTTTACCAAAGAATTGTATATCCCAAAAATTACTAAAAAATATAATATTATTTTTGGGACGGACAGAATCATGTGATTTTATTATTTTTTTTAATTTTCGAAAATATATATAATAAAATGCTTTACCATAAATATGTAAGGGGAAAATTTTAGCATCAACAAAATTTAACGAACAAATTATTTTAAAAAAATGAAGTCTTTATTTTTAATGTTTGACAATGAATTATATTTCCTTAAAATTACTAATAAATTATATTCGACTCCATCAGCCATTGTAAAAATTTGGAACACAGTTGTAGCCTGGTTCAAATCGTATTTCAGTAATCGAATCCAATATATTGAAATAGGAGGTAAAACGTCGAATAGAATACAAGCAACCTCTGGTGTGCCGCAAGGCTCTCACGTTGGCCCATGGATTTTCACAATCTTCATTATTGGAATTACTGAAGCAATAAAGCATTCCAATATCCTGATGTTTGCAGATGATCTCAAAATCTACAAAGCCATCGAGTCAGTCGAGAAGATATTGACAATCTAACGTTATGATGCGAGTTTAATTCTCTGAGTCTAAATATTGGAAAGTGCAAATCTCTATCATTTCGCCGAAAAACCAACCCTGTTACACAAGGTTACAAGATAAATGGTGTACTCCTTCAGGTAGTAGTTGAAAGTAAAGACCTAGGGGTTACTTTCGTTGAAAACATGAGCTTTACTAAGCACATTGAGCGAACTCCTTGCTCGATTTTGTCAAATGTTGGGCGGGTGACATTTTTGATGTGTAAACAATTAAGATCTTGTATTGTGCTTACGTTCGATCCTAGCTGAAATATGCTGTAAATCTGTGGTGCCCGTTCTACGAAGATCATATCAAAACTATTGAGAAAATTCAACAGAAATGTATACGCTCCTTGACCTGGAAAGACGGATGGGTTTATGATCATGATCTACCATATCACGTAATCTTACAGCGACAACCACCATATTTAACCGGGTGCTAGACATACAACTTGATAACTCTAGAAAATAGACTCGAATTGCTAAAAAGTACATTTATTGGTAATCTCGAACTAGGTTTAATCGACGCACCGGATGTGCTAAAGTCAATTAAAATAAAGGTTCTTGGTAGACAGACAACTAAGAAATCACGACTTCCTCCATTTAGATAGTAGACACAGAACCAACTATGGTGATAATGAACTAGTGAAGATGATGTTTTATAGTTTCAATAGAATCAACTATTTATTTGATTTTTGTTTAACTAAAGACAATTTTAAAACTAGTGAAACGAATTGTTCGTTCCAATTTGTTTGGTTTCTTAAAAACATGGTGTATTTGTTACCAACCCCTGATTATTTGCATACTGTATGTCTAAAACAAAAATTGTACTAAACTCGTCTCACGAAATGTACGAATCAATAATGTAATGACCATAGGGGAGCATTTTTCAAAATATTTAACTGTTTAGCAAAACGAAATAAATTCGCTACATTTTTAAAGCACGGGGTCAGTCTTTTTAAAATTATTAAAAATGCCACATCGTGTTTATAGACTGAACTTAAAATAAAAATCTAAGTTGAAAGTGTAACTTAACATAAATTTAAAATAAAACCAAACTAAAAATAAAATGTGGAATGGTATAACTAAATAAATAGTTTGATAAAATTAAAAGTTAAGTGAACTATGTAAACGGAAATATTTCTGTTAGTTACCAGTTAGTTAATATGTAATAAGTTGTTCAATCTAAATAAGTCAAATTATAAAATTATATTGTGGTCGAAAAAAAAAACAAAATTATAATATGCTAGTTCTTAATAAAAATTCGAATCCACACATAGAAAAAAAAATCACGAAAAACATAAAAATTAACTTTTGATAGGGCGCGTCATTGATAATGTGTTTTCATACAGTGGCACACAAAAATTATGAACAGTTCGTTGTGCATCGTATGAATGGTGAATCACAAAATACGTGCATAATAATCACAGCTGCTGTTGCTGTTGTAAAAATTGTGCAATGGGTGTAAAAATCGTGTGCAGGAAAAAATATTAAAGTCACATTCAGCGTTACCAAAAAAATAATAAAGTGGAAAAAACTGTGTATTATGACGCTTAGTGTTATAGTGAACATAAAAACTAAAGTGTAAAGTGGTGTTAAAATTGAACGAACTGTAAAATTCAATAGTGTTGTGGAAAATGGAGGACGCTCCAAATTAATATGACCACGGTTTTGGGACTAAATAAGGTTTTTTTTGTTAATATAAATTAAATTTTCATTACGATATTTTTATATTTACTTACTTATTCCTTTTCTTAAATTACAAAAATTTTATTTATATAATATTCTATCTTTCGTGATAATAAAAATTTATTTTTCTTTGTTAGCTAAGTCTGGTGTAGGGAATTATAGTTTAGATTAGGTAGTACTAACTCGTATACTAATATTGATTTATTTAAGGAACTTTAAGCTACTTATTTACTTATATGCCTACAGTTTAGATTTCGCATTTTCTCATAATTTTTTATTATATGTTTATTATTTTTTCTTGGATGAATAAATTAAGTTCAAACTGTAATTATTTCGGAAATTTTGAGTTTTCATTCTTTCTAGTTATGTTTGCTTTAGTGAATAATTTCGGTCTGCTTTCGGTCATTTAATTTACAATGGATTATTAAAATATTGAGAATGAAATGTAGGTAAGTTGTTCATAGGTGAGTAGTTCTAATCTGTTCCTACCTTGACCCTCCTATCCGAATCCTTTGGTTTTACAGCATGCGTCCATTTAACTTCGAAACCACCCACGCCAATCCCTGAGTCATAGCCGGCGAAGGAAATACCACCTCGAAGCTCTGAATGGTCGAATTATTAAATTTTCAGTACGAATGGCATTATAGTATCTATTTTGGAATCGAACTCGATCGAAACCCAGTCATGCCGCATTTCAATTCGTTACACTAGGTTAAGACAATTTTATGCCCCATGATTTTTCTTGATACTTTACTTTTATATTTCAAATTTTCAAATCCAGCGGGGATTTATTTTATTTATTTCAATTTTGGATTGACAGAATCATGTTATTTCATTTCTATATTCAATTTTCGCAAATAAATAAAACGTGCTCTGCTATAAAATATATAACCTTAAAAATAACATGTGCAATTAAATAGTTTTTAATAAAAAAAATGTTCTTCTCATACACAAGAATTTAAAAAATTTCTTTATCTAAAATAATTTTTTGTCTTGAATCAATTTTTACACGAAACGATAATATACGTGAGCGCAATGTTATCTCCATAAAAATATTTTTGAAATAAAATTAAAAAGGGGATGGTTTTTTTCATTTTGGTTGCTATGAAAAATACTAAAGTTTATATTTAACACACAATTTGCTCAGCAAAATATAATCGGATGCACCATTTTCCCAAAAACAGTCGATCTATATTTTTCTCTCGTTTTGGAAAATGTTTTATTTCCATGGAATAGGGACTTAAACTTTTGTCACAAAGTACTAATTACTAGTAATAAGTACTTTGTGATTTTGTCTTAAGAAAACCTCACTAGTATGAAAAAAAATAAAACGAGGTTAGTTTCAATTGTAATTTTTGGTATTACATAAATTTTCTTCACAAATTTATGTGGCTGGGTGCAATATCTTCAAGTTATTTTGGGTTTATGTCTAATATAATTTATTTAAGTTGAATAAGTTGTTAATTGATTCAAGCCAAAAAATATCTACTCAAAAATAGACAGACATTTTTTGCCTCACTAAAGGCAAACATTGGGCTAAACATCCAGATATTTACATATTTTAGTGAGATATTTTGCATCCAGCCCACATAATATGTGTGAGGCCTACTATTTTCTAGTGAGGCCTACGTGGGCTGGATACACTCGTTGTGCAAGCTACTCAAATGGTAAAAGTTTAAGACAAAAGGTGAAAACAAAATTGTTTTCTATTGTGAGAGTTCTGTTAATGTCAGTAAGTCCAATAAAAATTTGAAAAAATATGCATGGGATTTTTTTTTGCAATAAATCTTAAATATCATCTAAAATCAGTGGAAATGTAAATTAACTCGAGCTTCACTGTAAATATTGAAATTTTATTTTAACTTATAAACAAAAAAAATCTTAATTTGGGAACTTTTCATTTATTAATTATAAAATATGATAGCACAAATATGATAGCAACTCCCTTTTGCCACAAAAAATTAATCTAAAACTACGATTTTTTTAATTTTTTTATATTTGTTATGTTTTTTATAGCCCAACCGAAGCCCAACAAAAGAAATAGTTGTATTTACCGATTTTGTTTTATTTTATGTATATTTAGTTTTACGCAACATTTTTGCACGTAGCACTATGGCAGAAGAGTGTTCTTTCTTACTCAATGGTTAATAAATAAAATGTTTCCAAATAACAACTTTCTTTAACGATAACTAATTAATACTAATTATTAGTACTTATTAATTACTAATACTATTATTTATAGTAAACTTCGAGATAACCTATATTTCCACCGACTTTAAAAAATATTAAAGATTTATTGCATAAACAAAAATTCCCATGAATATTTTTCGATTTGTATTTTTTTAACCCATACCACAGAATACAAACAATGCAAACAAAAAAGGGGAGAATATAGTGGTGAAAAAAATTGTGCACTGAACGTTTTACATTCAATAATGGTAGATTTAATTTTTTTGGTTCACTTAGTAGCGTATATATTCACTTTATAGCAAATATGGCTTTTTATTATATTGCTTTAAACTTTACTATATTTTTTACACTATTTGACTTAAATAACATTCCTAGGTTTTGAATTTAGCAATTAGGTTTGATATTAATGAGTTTCACCAGTAATGTCAATTGTATAAATGACATCAATTTTTCACACAGTAGGCGTTTTGCCTGTTCGCATATTACTTTAAAATTGTACAGTACTGCTTGTCCAGTTTACATTTCTTGCTTTTATTTTATTTCTATAAAAATCGTAAATAAATATCTAATTGGCTCACGTGACAAGCGCTGTGAAAATCAGAACGCAGTAAAAAGTAAAACAAAAATGAAAAACATAATAAAAATGTTATCTGACTGATAGGGTAAACTTTTAGAAAAAATGAAATTATGAATAAAATTTTTAAATTTGTATTAAAAATAATCTGAAACTGTACTGGAAAATAATAAGAAAAACTTAAGTATTTAAGAAAATATAAAATAAATTAAACTTGCCTGGTAAAAATCCCATGTAAACGATCTTTTTTACTATGGAAAAGTATAATCGCGGTTGCCCGTCACTCCCTAACAACGTTTTTGTTTATGCTGTCCTGGCCATTTATATAGCGGCAATGGTAAAAATATTGAATACAAAAAAATTAAATATTTCGGAATTGAATATTTGGCTCAAATTTGCTCAAACATTCTTATTGGAATGTAAAACAAATTATTTTGACGGCTTTATGACGTTTCAAATGAAAACAAAAATCGTAGTGTTTAGTGTTGTGTACGAATAGTGTTTAATCTTTGTACAAAATATGTCTAATAAATTAGTCGATGAAGATGATTATTGGAATACATCAGAGACCAAAGGTTTTGATTTTGACGTTGATAAGGTAAATAGGAAATATGCTAAGCACAAGTTAAAAGTTACTTGTGCAATGGCACCACATTGGCGGGGATAATATTCATTGGCAATGTCATGTTTTGGCTAATTATTCAATCAAATAAAGTGGGTTGGGGTTAGTTATTAACCGTGCTTGTTGTAGGTAATATTGAATATAATATGAATTTGTGGTTTGGGAATTGGTATTTGTTTGAGTTTGTTGGGTTAATGTGGCGTGGATACCACCCATCCTCCTTATCGCAATGGTTATGGCAATTCTCAACTAAAGTGACTATGATCGGGTACTCTTGTTATTATATTGATTTTTATCTAAACAGTGATTTCACAATCCAAAGTATTTGTGTCTTTTAACTCACCTTTGGAGAACAATCAATATTTACTCAATATTTATATACTCAATATTTAAGTAAATATCCGGGTATCCGTGTCCGAAAGACAACCGTTTTACTAAAGCGCAATTAGCTTGCTACTATTACTTGTTAAGTTGTATTATTCAGTGGGAACGGAACGAGCTTTGTCTATATTAATATAAGATCTGTCTTCCCTTATGTAATTCAATCTAAAATATTTTTAGGAAAACATCTAGCAACATTTAAAACAACACAGCCGACACATTAAGACCTTTGAATCGTAATCATTTAGCTGTCCTGTTATCGAATCCGAAACAGCCATAGCGATCACTAAGCATTATTGTCATAGGAAGAACAACTCTTGCTTCAGACAATGAATCGCTTCGTGATAAACATTGATAAAGAATATTTTACGGTATTAGTTGTTAATATACCAACAAGTAAATAAGACTATACACGTTACTTGTCGAAACAACCTGTACTTGGCATGTGACATATCCCTGCATATAGTGGCGAACATTAACAAAAAGATAGTCCTTCACCACAGACCGGACAAAGAAGTTCATTTGATGTAAGACATATCAGTGTATACTATACGAGATGCTCCGGCTCGTTATTTGATGCCCACGTTAAAGATAGTAATGACAGAGAGTGTTTCTAAGATGAGTGAGTATTTCGCTGTACGGCGAACTACCGAAAAAAATTTTGCTAAACATCTGGCTTTCCGACAATTCTATTGTTAAAAAAGAACAGTTATCACCTTATATACGCCAATCTGATCAGCTCTTTAATTAATATGAACTCGAGAAGTTCGAGTTTAGGGTGTTTTCAGGGTTCGTAAATAATTTATTATTTTACCTTGGGGGTCTATTATGAAATTTTCGACGCGCGTATTTTTTTCGACAACGTCGACAGTCGACAACGTCGAAAATCGCTATTATGAATTTTTTTTTCGACGATGTCGACAACTCGACAACGTCGAAAATTGGTATTATGAATAATTTTGAAAGGAAAATACACAATTGCATTTTACTTATGTATGCATAAAATCATTTTTATTTCATTATAGTGTTTTGAGGAGAAAGGTGCTTAAACAAGAAAATATTATGCAAATACGTTTTATTTTTCAATTTTTTCCTTTATTCCTCAAAAGACAAAATAGTAAATTATCAAAAAAGCAAATCCGATCAAAATAAAATGTTTCTTTTTCATTCTATTAGCAGGCAAAAAGGAAAAAATGAAATACAAATATCCCCACTCCAAAATTAGTTAGTGATATACACTCGTGTAGGATATTATCAAGATATATCACATAAAATTTTCTCAATCATATTGTTTAATCTGCCAAAGTGAAACATCACTGTTTTGTCATTTTTTTATTAAAATACTTTTCCTAAAATTACTATACGAATACGTAAAAATATATTTGTGGGATAATAAAATGGAAGCGAGTGTAAGTTTTTTTGTGCACAGCAGTGAAGATGATTCCGACTGTGAAGTAACGCCGGCATATATTCAAAGGAAGCGCTTAAGGGAGTTTGCCTTCTGTTGGTGGCTCTTCATTTTCTTGGTCGTCAAAATTACAATCCAAGTTTTGTATTTGGTTATTTGTGGTGATTAATGTGTTACTTGAAGTGGCAATTTCAGAGTTTAATGTTCCGCACCCAAACTGATTGGAGTTTAAGCCTTCAATTTCACCTCGCACATCTAATAGAACGTTAACTCGCTCCTCCAAGTCACTTAACCTTTTAATTCTACATGGCCCTCCGCCAGTTCCTGAAACTGATTTTTTGTTGACTCTTACTTTATTTTTAGTGTTATATTTGAAATCTCTCCATACCTACAAAAAAACCAAATATTTATTATATATAGTGTGCATAGTAATGTAAAGGGTTTAAATATTTAAATAATAACATTATAAAGAGATTATTCATATGGTATTGTTTCTTTACCATATGTACATAAATAAGACCATTAAAAAGAAATTATTCATAAAGTATTGTAACCAAATGATTGAATAGAGATCATTATAACAAGACGAATCATAAAATATCATTCATAAACTATTATTTCAAGGTAGGTAAAAAAGGGTAAAGAACATAAAAACAATAGATAGATCATAAAATACTATTCTTAAAGGTGTATTTAATACGGTTTGTATTTTAAAAATAAAAAAAATTGTTGACGAAGTTTTAATAGGATGTACACTCTTTACTCATTAATTATAAATACATATTTAACAAATTTCATGCACGCATATTTTATTATTTTACTTATTGTAATATAAACTTACTTTTTTCCATCCATCAACGGTTTTTTCTGGAGGGCCGGCAGCATTTAACCTATCTTTTAAATCGTTCCACAAATGATTGGTCTTTTCCCGAAACTGAAGAGAATTTAGTAAGTTTTTAGCAATCCCTTCATTTTTTTCCATAAATTCCACCAAAATTGCAAATTGCTCGAATCTTGTTCCGGTCCTATAAGGAAAATTATATATAAAACACCAAAAAAGTTTATTATTAATATAAAAAACTAAAACACTAAAATAAAAATTTACAAAATTTAAATCATACTCACATTTTGATAAAAAAATATTTTTTATTAATAAATTTAATATTTATTGTTGGAAATTTTCAAAAATATTAAATTAAAATTAATTATTTTTTATTAAATTTAAATTAATTAAATTTTATTAATTAAAATCTTATAAGTTTAAATTAACAATTTATTTTTACTAACAAACTTTTTTATTTCTCAACACAACACTTTTCTTTTATGTACTCGACACCTCAAGAGCTGTCGAAAAATAATCGACGTTATCTAAAAAAAAACGCGTCGAGTGTTTCATAATACAAAAATTCGACAACGTCGAAAAAAAACGCGATAGAAAATATTTCATAATACATAAATTCGACAACGTCGAAAAAAAAACGCGGTCGAAAATATTTCATAATACCAAATTTTCGACAACGTCGAAAAAAATACGCGGTCGAAAATTTCATAATAGACCCCTTGGTTTTCAAATTATTTTCGTCCTTTATTTAAAAAAGATACTGACGCCAAGGTATTTAGCCCTTGCATTTTCTTTTTTTCATTCATTAGTTCGATCCTCTTATGTGAATACTGTTCAGCCGTCTTTCTGAATCTTCGAATTCATTCAAAACACTGGCTGTAGCTTTCGAGAAATGTTGTCCTCTCGCAAACAAAAAATTCGGAACAAGACTTTTTGTCATTCTATTTTTTAAAAAACTAAGGAGAGCTGCTAGAAGACTGTAGATCACAGTCAAAATAAATTAGCAACCCAAACATATAAAATAAAATCTAAGATCTGTTCGTAAGAGTTTTGTGGATTAACTTTCCTGAGGAATTTAAGTCCCTCTGGCATCGCCAGGCCTCATAGGTCCCTAGCAAAAAATTAATCTGGTAGATCAGCCATATTAAGATTTCCGGGTACTTTACGCTAACTTCCTTCAATTGGGAAAATGCGGACTTACTGCTTTCTTCGTACTTTTCCGGGGCGACAATATCAACCCTGATTGACCCGGAAAAATCAAACAACTCCACATCCTTCTCACTTTCGACGTTTTGTGATCGAATCTATTCTTTTTCGCGCCGTATAAGGCAATTGAGGTTTCCTCTCATTAGGGATCCCTCCTTCATTTCAAGCAAACATTGTTTTCGGAGATGGTCCACAATCATCAATCGACCCGAAAGGGTTTCTACCTATTATTCTCTTCTCAACTTATTGATTTATTGTAAATCGCCAATCTAACTGCCCATTCAGTAGCATACAGCATGCTTACATAGTCGGTAACTTCTGTGATATTGTTCTACGAGAGTAGTTACAAGGATTGAAAGATCAATTAGTAATAAGGAGTTTCTTATGAGTACTTTTCTGGATATTGCAGTCTTGAGGAACTGTCGATCGAACCATCATGGTTGATTTGGTCACGCATTGCCGATGTCGAGTTCAATTCTTTTTCGATTTCCGTCAAGTTTCAACTCAGCAGGTTGACTGCAGAGTAGATAGAGAAAGAATATGGCACCAAGAGTATTTTCACAATTTGCTAGAAAAGTTAGAGTAGGAGGTACCAATGATTTTTGATGGGTGTATTACGAGTATTCTGGTAAAGATGCACGATGTTTTTTTTTATTTCCATGTTCTCATTTTGCAAAAGGCACAAAATCAAATAAAAAATGGCTAAACACAAAAATGAAAGTTGACTCTAGGGAGTTCTAATGCTAAGATGAAGGAATTCTTGATTTTAGTTCGCGGAATGAGCTGTCTTTGAAATGTTAGGATTTCTTGTTGCCATCATCGTGACTTTGAACTCGGAAAATGGCTGAAGATAAATCTGTTTATCAAATAATTTTAACTGAAAATCCCATTAATAAATACATTTAAAGAGTTCTAATTGTCTACCCTACTAATTTTTAGATGACCTTTGGTTAGGGCGATGCCATTCCCAATTATAATAAATAAATAAAAAATAAAAATTACGATTATTTTTAATTTTTAAATTAAACCGACATTTGAAGCATAATGATTTCTAGAATTAAGCAGAATTTCTTACGCCCAATTTCTCGAAGACTTTTGGGTTAATAAATAATATTTCTGGGAACGACAGATCTTTCAAAACGCTGATGCTGCCACCTTTCGCGCAAAGCGATGGAGACTTTTTTAAAGACATTTATCGTTCTAGAAATCAGGCCAGTTGTTCCCATCTTAATCCCTTTGGGAAATTTTGAAGAAGCGGAGAAGCGAATCGAGTTACTTTTCAACCGGAGGAAGTGCTTCTAAAAGAATATTAATTATTGGTCTTGACACTTGAACACAATTAAAACCGATCAAACATCCAATTCCAATTGTAATAGTTCGAAATACGCCATTGGTCTAAATTTTCGGTCACAGCTCTCGGTCTATAAAAGTATTAAGGGGATTTAACATTAAATTGAATCATTCTCTAAAGTTACAGCATTTCATAAACCATCCGAAAATTATAATTATTTACTTGCAAATTTATTTGTCTTATCGTTACAGACCGCTTATGGTACTTCTTCAGCCAAAAAGGGAGATCACTTATTTGCGGATGATAACGTGTCTGAAATAAGTTATGAGTTACCAACAAATGAAATTCCTTTACATCTAATTATCTCGGATTCAGATCTGCGCATGAGTAAATTCCTCGATGCTACTACGTTCATTGTAATATAAAATTAAGTATTTTACTTATCTTTTTAGTTTTGGAAGAACAATCAATGCTCGAGTATCCCGTTCCCAAAAACATATCACCCGAAGACGAAGTACGAATACTTCGGCGTCAATTAGCCGAAAAAACTCATGCTCCTCCGCCAGCGACAACAATCAATCGAATAATCTTAGGTAAACCATGCTCTCTAGAAAATTACAAATCAATCCATGAGAAAGAAGAATTGCTCGACGAGGCAATTAAATCTGGGAGTGGCGATGCAATACTCTACGTTATACTCTTTCTTGTGAAGACTCTTAAAAAACTCAATCTTAACCGTATTTTACAACATCGCCAAGTTGCAATCAATCACTATATTAATTATTTAGCATTACGTCTAGAGGTAACCGAAATTATCGATATTCTAACAATGTTAGGGAAGTTTCAGGAAGCCGCAATGATACAATTTCAAATCACGTGTCAATCGACGTCGAACGTCGACTCCAAAAAAAAGAAGTTGAAACAAATCTATAGTAATTGTTTTACTCAGCCGAACTCGAATTCGTTCTACGGTCAAATGGTTGGAAACTATATAAATTTGTTAGAATGGCAGACTTCGAATGCAGTAACTGATTTAATCGATTCATCTCCATTAAAAACATTATACTTCTTATGTGGCACGCACAAATGGGGTGATACTACATCAAATCCTAGTACGCCCGTTAAAAAAGACAATTCAAAAACTTCTTTAGTCTTGAGTCCGTTACAGTTTATCGACTTGTATCAAATAAGCCAATCGCAATTTGAATGGATCGCGCTAAATGAGCGGGCTAAAGCACAAGCTTGGCTTGACATTGAACAACTCTTCGAGAAGAAATCATGGCGAAGTTTAAAATCAAAATCATTTCAAATTGCAATCCCCTTGGATCGAGCCATTTTACAGTTGCATAATCTATCCGCGCCACCAGCAGTGTTGAATAAATTTTTGACACATCTCGATGATTTGCCACGACGGCTGGTGTTGTCGCGGCGCGTAAACGCGGTGCGTAGTGAAATCGATACGCTTGTGCTTATGAAGGATAAAAATGAATTGGAATCTCTACGTTTTCGTCTCACATCCGGGACTGAAGAATATTTTTATTTTGAAAACGCTTTAAAAAATATGAACAATTCAAAATGGAAGACTGACGGTATCAATAAATTAATTAAAAATTAATTTATTCTCTATGTAGAAAATTATTATTACTTTATGTACTTTTACTAATTATAATTAGCAAAATATTTTATAAATAAATGTATATTTTTGTAAAATGGTATTTGTGTAATAATTTGTGATGTAGTTAATAGTTAAACAGTGCTAGGGATACCGCAACGGAATCCGACAAAATTAATTAATGTCGTCATAGAGTACTGGGTTTCATACGAAGATGACCGTATCATACGGCATTCACTTATTGTTCAGGAATGATCCAAAGTGGGTGTTCTGTTCTCTAAATAAGAAAGCCCAGATTTTTATTGGTTAGCAAGAATCCGATTTCGTTCTTTAGTGTTTTAGGTACACAAGCGCGCAATTTCATGTATTTCTTGTTGTTCGCGTTAATTTTACCCTGAGGCGAAGTGTGTCCTGCTGTTATTAGTTCGAGTTTCGGAACGTTATAGTTTTTATTGCAGTGCAGGTAGAGAACTTTTTTGAATTGCTGCAAGTTGCAAGCCGCATTATTTAAAAATAATAATTAAATTATAATTTTTCTATAAAATCAGTAAGCGGGTTGATTTATTTTAAGGATCTCTATACATTGCAACCAAAAGAACAAGAATACTAAATTACTGCGTCTTCATTAATATTAATGATATTGCATTTTAAGATATAATTGGTGCTAAAAATGTCTTATGGTTATTATTATTATGTTCACATTCACCTGGGATAAAGTAAAACATCATCTTTCTGCAATTTTTTTATAATTTATACGGATACCATTAAAATTAATGAAATTTCATTCAATTCACCGTGGTATCTCTTTTCCATTTAAAAATATTTTCCATCCTCGAACGGCGAAGTGATAAAATATTTTGTTGGGGAAAACCTAAATAAATTATGCATGAACATGAAAAGGCTGTCGTTAGAATTGTTCGTATTTGGTAAATAAAACCTGGAAAAATTATTATTATTTTTCTGTTAATTTGAATAATTTCTTAAATTTAAAAAGAACGAATGTACAAAGCAACAACAAATTGTGTTTATTTTGAACTTAATTGAAGTGGTTGGAAAAGATCATCGTTATTACGGTATACGGAATTTTCTTTTTAATAGTAATTTTATGGAATAACCATTGGAAATCTTTACAACTTTGGTTATGAAAATGTGTTTGCAATTTTTAATTGGAATCTTAGGGTATAACGTGATTATGACTATGCATTGAATTATTTAAGCCACTATATACATTTAAATATGTAGAATACATCGACGCGGAATTTGTGCCGAAACAACAAAATGTACAAAATCCAAGTGTTATATTTCTGGAAACACTCGGAAATTGAACTTATCTTGAGCTGTGCTCGATTGTACTGAATTATAATGTGTTAAAAAAACAATTTTTTTCTAAGGTAAAAACTACACTTATCCAAATTTTGGTAAAAAACATTTTTTATCAAAAAATCGTCATTGCGAAAATTTGCTAAATTTTATTTAGAATCCTTATCCATAAATGCTATAATTTTAAAATACACATTTGAAACAAAAAATAAAGGAAAATACTGCAAAATTTCACTTGACTTCTCAATTTATGAAAACACCTTAAGTGTGAAGTTTACAGACCGTCAACACATCGAAAATCAATTTTACGGACTTCGGTGATATTGCGAATGGCAAATTTGCAAAAAATTCGAGTTAAAAATTGGCTGAAATTGTTTAAAATTGTCATGATCACTAAACATAAAAAATCGTATAATTTAATAAACAACGTAGCCGAGACCGAAAGCCCAGACATATATTAAATAGTTGATGAGATAATCAAAGCTCTGGGGCTCTATTGGAAGCCTCGTACAGACATTTTCAATTCAACGTAAATCTTCTTCATCATACACTGGACCAGCCAAGTTATTTGATTCGCTAGGATGACTGGCATCAGGAATAATCACTCCAAAAATTATGCTGCAAAAATTCTGGCTTCCAGGGCTCAATTGGGACGAACCCGTAAGAACTCCCAGAAGAATTTTTCCAACAATGGTCAATCTACATAGAAGAATTTATCTTGCTTAACGATTTGATAATCCCAAGATGGATAGGTTTCACAAGTGAATCCTTCGTCGAAGTTCGTGAATTTAGTGATGTACAAGGTGGCTGATGAATATTGCTACTTTAAGAAACTCAAATAACTTTTTGATTAATTCACGTAATTTATTTTTTCTTGATTCATTTGAAAGATAATTCATTTTTATTAAGTTTTCTTAATTAGTTTTAAAAATAATGGAATTTAAATGGCCACCACGCACGTAGACGCATGTGCGACATCTCAGCAAAAAATTATTCATTACTGCCTGAAGAGTTGCAGGCAGGGTTTAGACAGAGATTAGAGATTTAACTGAAGAGTTAAATCATTCAAATTTGTTGGTTTTGATTTGTAAACTTCCTGTTTGCAATAACCCCACAAGAAAAAAATCAGGCGCAGTATGGTCAGGAGACCTGGGGGAGGGGGCAACGGAATGTGGAGTTTCTTGAAATCAGCTTATTGGGGAAATTTCGCTGCAATTCTGCCATAACTGACCGGGCTATGTGAGGAGTTGCAGCATCTTGATGAAACCACACAGAGTTGAAAGTGATTTTCTTTCGGCATAGTTCTGGATAAAAAACTCTTTCAACATTTTTAAGTAACGGCCTGCAGTGACCGTAACAGTAACACCGTTATCTTTGAAAAAGTAAGGTCCGATAATGCGCTTTGATGAAACTGCACACCACACTGTTACGCGAAGTTTATGTAATTCCGCCTCATGGAGTATCTGTGGGTTAGAATCACTCCATATTCAACAATTTTGTTTATTAACATTGCGTTTTGATCAAAATGGGCCTCGTCAGACATAAAAAGCCAGTTTAAGACGTTTTCGCCCTCTTACACCATTTGAAGGATCTTCTGGCAAAATTCCAAGCGAATCGGCAAGTCTGCTGCGATGAGTTTGTTTGTTATTTGAATTTTATAAGGGAATAAGTTCAAATCTTTGTGCATAATTCTCTGCAGTGACTGTCTGCTGATACCCATTTGAGAAGATAAGCTCCTTGTCGAAACTCTGGGATTGTCTTGTATGGCACCAGCTACAGCAGCGATAGTTTCCTGCGTCCGAACTGAAGGGTTTCGATGATAAGGATTTCTTGCGATTGACCCATGCTCAGAAAAATTGTTTACGAGCCTCATTATAGTCCATCTGCTAGGAGGAGTGCCGCTAAACGTGCGCCTATATTCTCTTTGTACCGAAACTACGGACTCCAATGTGTGATAGCGGCGGACAATCCAAATTCTTTTAATGATTAATTACATAGAAAAAAAGTTACTAATTTTTTTTTGGTAGCAGCTTTCATCAGTCACCCTGTATCTGAGCAGGCAAATGCATTGATTGCAAAACAACAAAAATTACCATTCGATAGGTAGATACAAAGAATCGGAGGAACAGACAGCAGGAAAATTGGAACATGGCAATATAACAAACGCTACCAAAGAAGAAGACGGATTCTTACACTTAGTAGAAAAAACATCAAATTTTTGAAAATTAAGGAGGAAAGTACAAAAAAGAAAACATAGATGATCTGCACGAGACAGAAAGGATCATTAAAAGACATACTCAACTCATTTATTTCAAGGCAGAAATAACTCAATTACTGAAGAAAAAGTAAGAAGATAAGAGAAGCAAGTTATTATAATTAAATCCCTTTCTCGATCAACACTTGACAACACTCGACGGAAGACTTCAAAAATTAATATCTAAATTATGAAGAGAAACATCCTGCTATACTTCCCTCTAACTAAGGCGGTGAATTGTCATTTGTTACAGATTTAGAGCTAATCAGGTGGTTGATGGAAAACCTATGATAGTCAAGAGTGCAGCCGTCAGAGTCGTTCACTCATACTGGTATTGAGTTGAGTTTAAATTATTCCATTATGTTGCCCTAGTCGCCTCTAAACGAGGTTCGATTACCAAATTTTTAAAAATTTCAAAGTATAAAACTTCCAATAATCACTCTTCTCAGTAGTAATTTACCTAAAATCATTTTCGACCGAAATTACAGCAACAAAATGTTTTCAATTTTTTGCGAAAAGTTTTATTCGATTCGACGAAATTATAGAGTTTTAGAGTGAGTTGCATTTAAATTGTTGCATTATGTTGCCCTTGTCGCCTCTAAATGGGATTCAATTGCCAAATTTTACTACTTACTACGTATTTATAAAGGTTACATGGCGGCCCCCATCTGTTTTGCGCCACTGATGCAATCCACATAGAGGATAGAGGTAGTAACAGATCTTACTTCAGAAGCATTCATTGCCGCCTGCAAAAGATTTAGCTTAAGATAAGGATTGTGCGTGACAATGCAACGAATTTCATTGGAGTCACAACCAGCTAAAAAGAATCCTAAAAGATGCAATAGCAGATTTTATTAAAATCGTATCAAAACAGCTAGTATCGAACGGGATAACATGGGATTTTGAAACACCAGCATCATTTCATTTTGGTGCATTATCGGAAGCTGGGATGAAGTCATTTTAAAGCTATCTATAAAGAAGATCGTGGGAAATACCACACTAACGTACGAAGAATAACAGTTCTAAGCCAAATAGTGGCAACATTAAATTCTAGATCCTAATATCCGCAATATCCAATTACATAACCGATCTGGGTTTCTCACACCCGGCCATTTCCTAGCCTCATCAATAACACCAGTCTCGAAAGAGACTTAACGAATACAAATGTTTACAGACTGTCAAGATGGTAGTCGTTGAAAAAACTAGAACAGTAGTTTTGGAAGTGGTGGAGTAAAGAATATCTTCGAAGGCTACCGCAACACTCAAAATAATTACATACAAATCCACAAATCGAATAATTTACCTCCTTCTAAATGGATGCGAGGCAGAATAGTTTAAACTCATTCAAGAACAGATGGGCACGTACGAGTCGTTCGGTACGTGGCCCGGGAAATTCTCTCTACAAAAGACAGCAGACAATGCCAAAGACGCTGTTGTGGACAACACTGAACATAATCAACCGAGACAACATAGCCGAGTAGCAACAGTAAACACCAACCCCAGGCTATTACTTCGCACGCTCTCAGCAATCTGCATCTTGGGAGCAGTAGTAGCAGGAACAACAATGAAGGACAAGATAACACGATTAACCTCCCATCCTGAAATCTATTTTGATAAAATTGGCCAATCTAATCAATTGTGAACGGAAGATTATAACATACTTTAATGTTTCACTCTATTGGGCAGAGCTAGACTATATCGAATACTGTATACATCAGTTGGACATGTTATGCATAAACGGTTTGCTTGTACAGGATCATTTTCCAAAATTTAGGCGGGAGTGACGGTTTTGGTAGTAAACTACCAGTTGTAGCAAGGCTGGTCCGGATCATTTTCCATAAATTACTAATTTTGATAGAAACCGTTTTTTGTGGGAGCTTGTTCTTGTTTGCATTTCTTTGGGAGATGCAGGATTTTCCTGGAACTTTCTGGTTTTTTGCTAGTGTTTTGTATTATATGGGATTAACGAAGAGGCCAGGCGGATTCTAAATTGACTTGGCATCTTTATTGGTCCAGTACATTTTTCTGGAATTTGATCGGAAGTGAAATTTTTTATAAAAAACTGATTTTCACCAAAATTCGCCTTTGTTCGAAAAAAACTTTTTTCGTTTTTTCACCTTAGCTGGAGAGAATAAGGAAAGCAATGCGATACCAGGATTAAAGAGGTCGGTATGAGAATGTTGTACAGGGTTTTGTCATGTGAACTTCATGAGAGTCAGATGATGGGAATCTTAAAATTCTTTGGTTGCCTTTAGCCACCATAGTGTTCAACTGTTGTGATTAGCATGTATTCGAGATGAGGAAGGGTCGGATGTTGGCTAGAACATCAATGAATTGTTTTTACTAAGAGACAAAAAATACGTATTGTCTTGTTGGACATTTTATACTGCCGTTCATTAGCTAGAAGCAATGTCAAGCTTAAATCATAACATTATACGTAACAAATCTTTGTATTGCGTAAAAGCATAAAAATGTAAATATTCATCGTTTTGGGGTACTTTCCCAATTCATATTTTTGAATTAGGGTGTTTTGCAAATTGGTTGTGAGAAAAGGGGTATAATACCCCAGAAAGAGGTACCACTGGCCACCCTAGTTGCAAGTAACCAAAGTTTTGGTGATTTGTAATACTAACTACTAAATTGTTTAAAGCTCACACAGCTTTAACTGTTAAGTTATAGTTAAGTTTGCCTTAAAATATCAAAAGATCCGTTTGAATACAAATCACACATAAACGGGCCTTGCTTTTTTGGTCCTGTGCGACCTTACCGTTGTACCTGCCTTACTACCGGGGGATCCTTCTCATCCACAAAAAATAGATGACAAAGCTCAATTTACAAAACCGTAGATCCCCGCTAATTGTAAAAAAATCAAAGTAATAAAATTAAATTGGACTGCCGGAAAACATCAAATTCAAATAGCGATTTATGTAACCCAAACAAATTAACCAAAACAGCAGTCAATACAAGAATAAAAGTCACAAAACTTAAACGAAAAAATAAACAACAATCCAAACAAACTTAAAATCAAAAACTTTTTAAATTATTCCAAATTGGACAAATTTGAAGACAATTGTTGTTGCTTTCTCAATTACTCCACAATTTAAATCACCCACAAAACAAATAATAGAACAAAACAAAAAAGTGATAAAACAAAATTTCTTCACAAAAACACCAAAAAATTTGCATAAATGGACGATGATGACAAACAAATTGTGAAATGAAAAATTGCTTGTTAAAATTTTTATCGTTAAGTGAATTCTGGTATAAAAATTCAACTTATGGAGAAAATCTAAACACAACAACAGTAAAAAAAAACGTTTTCGAATGAAAAATGCCATTGGCAATCAAAATAATAAATTTTTGGTGTACTCGTAGTATAATGGGGCGAGGAAAACACTGTCTACGAAAATGGGGTGAACATGACGACGACATGGAGAGATGGTGATGGTTAGCAATATCATCGCACTGATTCTTCCAAATTATATTTTTGGTTTTAGGTAATTGTTATGGAATAATTTAAGACTAAACAAAACCGAAAAATAATTTAAATTGTCTTTTAACAAGTTGGTTGATTTGTTTCATGTCGTTGAAAATGCAATGAAGATGAAAAATGTGCCAGTCAAGTTGTTATACATAAGGCAAAAAAAAAACATTTAAATTATTATTTTGTGTGATGACAAATTGGCTTCCCGCTGATTGAAGGTAAAATATGGTTTCTTTATTCTTTTTTACCAACGATATAATTTTTGTAATTTTAATTGCAGTTTCATTTGGAATACCCCAGTAATAATTCAATATGATGTAGGGTACGCGAAAAATAAATTTGAATTTTTAGGAGGCAAGGCTGTCCAAGATGTACATAATATCATACCCAAGTCGTTTCATTTGGTTCATGGGCCATGGTTGGCCATACCGTAAAGATACCCATTCCACTACTATATTAGTTGGCATACTACCAAATCTTCGAAAATTATAGTTTTGTTCTAGTTTTTTCAGTTATTTTTTAGTTTGGTGTCTGCTCGAACCAGCTAGAATTCTAAAGTAAGCTAAAAGTGGCAATAGCCGTATACGGTTCTGAAAATTGAGTGCTTAAAGGATTGAATTGAAGGCTTCATAAAATTAACTAACGATAAGATAACGCCATTTTTTCATGTATGGCATCTCATGAAGGAATTTTTCTAACCTTTTTTGTTAATTTTAACATTTAACCATTTTGTTTATGGACTGACTAAATTCGTAGTGGATCGAAATTTTTCGGGAACGGTGAAACTTTAAGCATGTAACCTTCCACATTTCATTGGATTCATATCGTTGAATTCTGATTCAACTTTGGTAAATTTCTATATCAAATTTGGCGTATTGCTTCTTCCATTACAAGTTTATTGTAATTGTATACTAAATGGGCTTGTGCCACCTTCTGACTGTTTAGGCACGATTTACGATTGAAGTTTAAATCGTGTAGAATAGTCCGTTCTGGGCCTTTACCTCACCCCAATCCAATAGAGTGTTTGGTTCTGTGGAGTGGAAAGCGAGTTTTTCTTCACTTTTTCGATCGTTGAGAAATTGCCGGTGTTTGTTTACGTTTTTGTATTGACAAGTAAGCTACACAGTTAAATTTAGTTTTACTTTTTCACTAGCTGTAGAAAAAATTTGTTTGTTTAAAAATTGTTTATGGTCGCACAGTTTGACCGGGTGTATACCACTAGTTGCACAATCCACTGGGTTATCCTTATATCTCCATTGTGTTGGAATGATAATATAGCGAGCCTGTGAGTTGTGAAGTTGTAGGATCAAGTTGGGGTATGCTGAAAAATTGAAAATTCAATTTGACGTTGTAAATTAATGTTCTTGTTATTGTTGAAGAATTTTCTAGGATGATTCGATCCTAGAAAACGATCCTAGGTTGGTGTTGAAGGACCCATTAGGTTAAGCCGATTTTATAAAGTGAATGATTCTTCTAGTTTGTATTTTACTGGATAATATTTCCATTTTAATAAAACAGCACTTCCAAAACAGTATAAATAACTTTCTTTATTTTAGTTTTAAGTTATTTCCACGACAGATTTTCTGTGACGGATGCCACTCGAACCAGTCCGTCATTTCCAGAAAACAATTATATTATGCGACCAAATACCCACTTAGTGGGTGGTAGATTTTTGTCGATGAGTAACACGATACCATCAATTTCTACGTTTGTTTTGGCAGATACCCACTTTGTTCTTGCTTGCATCGACGTATGGTACTCCACATGTCATCTTTGCCAAATACTTTGTCTCATCTGCTGGATTATTTCCCATCGGTTTAATGTGTTTATTTTTTGGACGTGATGTTTGCTTCGGGTACTAAAACCAATGAATGTATCACTATGAAATGCACTGGAGTCAATACATCACATCTTCGTAATTATGTACGGTACAAATAGGCCGAGAGTTTAATATAGCTTCTATTTACGGTTAGTAGAGTCTGAAGTTCTTCGACGATAAGAATGTTTTCTCCAACATCTCGCTTTAGATGATATTTAGATGATACACTTCAGGTGATTGATTCATTTAAAAGAGAATTATAAACTTCGTTAGAATTAGCTTTAAAGAATTTATAAACCTCTCCTGTAATGGTTTTTCTGCGCCGAGGCAGTACGACCCACAATCGTTGAATATGTCAGTGCAAAAACCCCGTCTCTCCACAAATCTCTCTAGTGCAGCCAAAAACGCATTTGTTGTTACGTCCGTTGTTAGTGTTAGAAAAATCAGTGCCCACTTGCAGGAACGCTCGAATGTGTTGAACTCTAAATGTCGGCAAATTTCCCATTTCTTGTGACATTGGAACTGGTTTTGCTCTGAAGCACGGCCGACACTGTCTAATCGCTTGTTGGATTTGTTATTTTCCTTGGTAATATCGATTATGATAGTCCTTTATAATCAACTTGGCCAGTCTTGATGGTGGTACTACAATTAGGTGTTTTGTGTCGTATTGTCCCTTCGAATTTTAGATTCGGCCTCCTACTCTCATTAACCCTTCATCGTCAACAAATAGATGTAGTAACTATAGTGGACCTTTTATTAGTTCGAACCGTTGAATTGACAGAAGCTCGTTTCGCATGTATTCGGCTTGGTTTTGTTTACAAATCTGTTTGATTGCTTCTACTTAATTCACGTACGTTAGTTGCAGAACTATCTTTCTGAAATTAGAAAATCTATCGATCAGTTCAAGAGTAAATTTACTACCTCGACATTCTGTTGTTAGTGCCATATAGAATTTTGACCGTTCCTCTTCGTTAGTATTGTAGTTATTTTGTTGCTTTGGCCAAGTTTTCGAATGGCCATATAACCAACTGGGTGAACACCACCAGAGTCGATGGTTGACTAGTTCATTTGGTTTCTTCACCTCCAAAATCTGAGACGTTCGATTTCTTATAAAGGTCTGCCATCTTATTGGAACATCCAACAACCAGTTCAACACTATAGTTGAGTCGGTCCAACAAATTGTGTCTGATATCGATCGGGCTACCAATATATTTTTACTGGAGCCAAACCTTTGATCTAGCCGCTATTAAGTTATATTGATAGTTATCTGGATTCTGGATAGTTCTCTGTAACTCTGGTCCACATCTTGCGGTAATTTTTCATCCCATTCAACTGAAATCAGCCAAAGTTTTTGAAATAATATTTTTATTTTTATAATTACCGGTGACAGCCATCCTAATGGATCGAAAATTTGGCTGAATTCGGAAAACAATTTTCTCTTTGTCAATACCGGGGTGCCCACTCTAACATGATAAGAATAAACATTCATTTTGGGATCCCAGTGCAGCCCTATTCCATGACCATTATCCCGTCTTGTGAAAAATCCTTAAGCGATTCAGTTCTATCATCTATTGGCGTGGTTTGCCGAAAAGTTTCTGAGTTTGAAACCCGTTTCCTCATCTGCTTTTCAGTTCAGAACTCTCGTTGCAAGATAGGGAGCTGCTGCAATGTCATATGTTAAAATTGTCAGCTTGTAATACAGCATTGGGTCATTCTCGTTTTTTCTCCATACAATTGCTTGGTATTTCATAAATTCGTTTCTGATGTTAACCTGCCGGTACATTTTTTCTATGTCAGCACTAATTGCAATTTTATGCCGGAAACGTAATGTTATTGCATAGAGCGTTAAATTTGGTTATCCCATTTGTCCTCGACTTACCATGATGAGGTTAGTAATTTGTAATCTTGTATGTCGTCATTTGTTACTTCTTTCATATGTCCTAATTGCTTATATTCCTCCATGAACTTGATGTAACAGCGTTTAAATTCTCGATTTCTTACAAATTTTCTCTCCATTGCTCGTTGTTGGGATGATAGCAAATTTAAAAACCTTCCCAGTGGCTCATTCTCGTCTTTCATAGGCAAATTAACAATGAACCGTCCATGTTCGTCTCGCTATTTTCTCTGAAATTAATGTATGTAGACGTGGAACCTGAATCCAGTACTATTCAACATTCATGGTCCATACCATGTTGATCGGCTATATAGTGACCAATGTGGTTGATAAGATGTAATTTGATGATACACTAGCGTGTGCCGTCGTAACGGGTACCTTGTCTGAAATGTGGCTTTCAGTTGAGTGCAAAAGCGAGTGATGCTTCTTCCCACATTCTTGACATCGAGTTTTCGGCAGACATCTGAATACCGGGTGGTTGAGTTTTAGACAGTTAAAACAACGGTTTGCAGATTTAATGTCTCGTCGACGCTCCGAAACTACGGAATTACATAAAGAGCAGCAGCTTACGTCTGTTGTAACAAACGCTTTGATTTGCTGTCCGCTTGACTGTGTATGACCTAAAAGATTCTAGTGCATCAGACCGATTTAGCAGATACTTGAAAAGGCTTTCCAATATTGGCAAATCAATTTCACAAAATTTTTGTGCCCAAAATGAACGAGTTTACAGCATCAAATTTCGCCTCCAACAACTAAATTAACCATATATCACGTGATTCGGCATCTTTGCCTAGCGCCTCCAGATCTCTCACTACTTCGTCAGATGTATCGAAAACTATTCTTAAACTTGCTGCAGTCGTATGGTCGGTTGGTTGATATAACTCCTGATAAATGCCTGTATGGTGTATACGGTCGTATCTCACACATAATTTGCGAAATGTCTCGAAATAGTTAGTTATCGGCAAATGCTTTAGAAGATTGTACACATCGCTCTTCAAGTAACCTCTCAAATATTGAAATTTCTTTGCCGGTGATAAATTATTGTTTTGAAAGTTCTTGACGTATAAATCATAAAATGATGACATTCCGTTTTAATTCGATGATCTAGATCCATTTGTTATTGATATGGGATTTAGTCGTTCATTTTATCGAGAATTGGCCAGCTCACATCACAGGTCACAATACACTACCTTGCGGTACTCTTGCCTTTATCTCGGTTAAATCAGTAGTGGCCGTATTTTGTTTCACCTGAAACAGCCTTTGGGCTAAGTAGTTTTCCAGAATTGTCTAGCCATACTCTACTTTGTGTCATACTTTGTCGAAAGCTTGCGCAATATCCAAGAAAACTACCGAGCAATTTCTTTTCTTCTACGGCAAGCTTTATTGTATTTACAATTCTGTGCACCTGTTCTATTGTATGGTATAATGCGACCTTCAGATAATTTAGGTATTAGTTCTTGTAGTAGCATCTTTTCAAAAAGCTTGATATTATCGGAAGTAGACTTATTGGCCTGTACGACGAGACTTGGGTTTCGTCATTATATGGCTTAAGAATCATGATAATTTGAGATATTTTTGGCTTAGGAATCATGATAATTTGAGATAATGGCCTGGCGCTTTCTTGGGATTTATACTGTTTTTGATAACCGTTTTGACGTATTCCCATTTAAATTTTACTGGATTTGGGTTCGACTCGTCCCTCGTAAGCTGTGGTAGTACGCAGCCATTATTTTGTTTGTTTGAGGTGAATACTTTTTGAAGATGGTTAGAGAAAGCGATAGCCTTTTCTAAGTCACTTCTGACCCAGTGCCAATCTGGTTTCCTTATTGGTGGATTCGATAGCTCGGGCCTTTTCAAATTTTTGTTATCTTTCACAGAGAGCAATCTGTTTTTTCTGTTGCCGTGAGCTCACTTAGGAAATTCTGTATTCCTATATTTTGTTCTTTCCGTATTGCTTTTCTCAGAGCTTTAATAGCTCTATTTAATTTGCCAAATTGGCCCACATCTCTGTCAACAACTTTTGAATGTTACTTGAAAGCTTATTATTTTCTGCTGAATTTTTGTTCTCCATTTCCATTATTTGTCTTAAGTTTTCTATCGCGGCGTCAATGTCTTCTGGTATGCGAAGTGGGACATCCAGATGACAATTTACATCTCCTATGTTTCTATAGAGAACCCATTTCGTTAGTTTGTTTGTTAAACGTTGGGGTGGTTCAGTTTTTAATGCTTCGGTACTTAGTGATAGACTTGACCATTATTGATCATGAATTTTCTTTCTATATGTGAGCCAATATGTGGGATGTCCATACGATAAATAATCTAGGTTTTTCTCGTTTGTTGCTTCGTAGAGTTGCTTGCTAAAGGGTGACGTCAACCTCAAATCCAATTGCACATGTTTAGCGTTGTAATCATCCCCTGCTAGAAATTTGATTCCCAACTGATAAAAGTAATCGATAAATTGCTGTTTTTTAATTGTGTGTTTCGGTGGACAGTAACAGCCGATATTACAAATTTCCCAGACCATTCTTCCAAACAGATAGTTTTAGCTTGGATAAGATCTATAGCATATTTCTGGAGCTCGTAATGCTTTAATCTTCGTTTTATTAAGACTGCAGTGCTACCGTGTGCTTTTCCATCCGGATATTTGATGTCATAAACTGTATAGCCGGTAATATTAAAAAATTTTATTTTTTGAAGTGTGTTTCGGATATTAACATGATGTCTATATTTTGTTCGATAAGAAAGTTTTGTACCTCAGCTTTATGATGCGAAAGCGCGTTTGCATTCCAAATAGCTATTTTTAGAACTGTCATTTTTGAATTTTGACTATAACTTGCATAAACCTATTCATATTTTGCATCAGCATGCTCATTTGTCTTTGGTTAATTTATTTACCGTGGTATGAATGTTTAGGTCCTCTTCATTAAAATGAACTTTGGGTTTCGGTTTGTTACCTTTTAGGATATTTGCATAAGAAACACCTGGCTGTGCAAAACTGCTGGCAAACGACTTCAAGTTATCATTTTGTGTGTTTGTACCCGTTCGTTTGGTGACTATTGTATTTTTTGGTAACATGATTAAATTGCATATTGAGCATTCGTTGCTCAGCTCTCATTTTAGGGTTTATTTCGTTTTAAGTCTAGATAAACTTTGCACCCCGTGTAATTTAACTACAACGTTTGGAGTCGTGAAGTGCACCATAAATAACACCAAGCTACAGTATGCTTACGTGCGTTCGTATTCGTGGCACTTGCATGCATTGAACTGGTCCAGACCTCTTCTTAGGTTCTTCAATTACTATGTTGTGGTATAGCAAATATTTTAGGTTATAAATCTTGTGAACTCCTTTTGAACCTCAAACGGAACATTGGTTTGAGTACCTTCTCACTGTTTACTATATTACCAATAGATTTGGCATGGAAACCTTCCGCAGCAAGTGCAGCTTGGTGGTCGCTAACATCTACGCAGCTTTCAATTCCTTTTAGCACAACAGTCAGCCCTTTTTGACTTTTTAGCTGGTATCTGTAAAACTTTTTACCAACTTCGTCAAAGTGTTTAACTAGGGCTCTGAAGCCATCGATTTCGAAGATTTGAATCTCTGTTTCGTTTATATTAGCTCTTTTGAGCGAGGCAATATAAAATTTAGAAACATTAACAGTTTCAGTTGCGATTTTATTAACCAGTTCATTATTAGATGCTTCCCTTAAATAAATTGAAGGCGGTTCTCAGTTTTCAATTTCGTCGCTGTATTGAGGTCACCGACCTTTAATCTAGGGAATCGGTTGTCAAGAGGTATTTGGTTAACACTTAGTTCAGTCCGTGTCACTATGCTCCTGCCAGCAAACTGGGCAGATCTCGAGCTACGTTTTCTTTTAGATTGAGCAGTGATATACATATCCAATCCCGTTTGCATTAGTTTATTTTCACACTGACCCCGGTCACGAGAGTTCGACGCACTGAGTTCGTTACTATTGTTTTTGTTTACTATTGCTAAATTTTCTGTTGAATTAATTTTTTCTTCGCTGTTTTGATTTTGATTTTTAAACGGAGGTATAACTAGTTCTGTCGAAGAAGCACTTTTATTCACTGGCGTAGTTGTTTTGTTTGGGCTGTGTTGAACTCTACCCACTTGGTTTGCATTTGCACTTGCAATGTTTATATTTTCTACATGAAACTGGTTCAAGTTTGTTGTAGATTGTGTTCGGCGTTCGATGTTCGAAGAAGCCTTTTTTGGGGAAAAGGTCCCCTCATGTTTACATTACTACTTTATATTAGTTTTTTGTACCGTTTTTCCCCTTTATTAATTACAACTGAGACTGTGCTCATCTTTTATCTTTCAATTTTACAATTTTTATATTTCTTAAACAATTCTAATTTGTTGGGGTGAAATTCAATGGTTAGTCCCAAAATGAATTAAACCTATTTAAAATACTAATTTTAATTTGGTATGTTTACTAGGTCAAGTGCCTCGTTCTTTGAAGTCTTCTTTCAACGACAAGGTTATCTATCATATGGCGAATATATGGGTTTCCATGTTCCTGGAGTCTTATTTCGTGTTTGGCGGTTTTTTTATTTCATCCGTGATGTAGTTTCGATCTGTAAGTCCCTGTGAAGATCTACTTTTCTTATGTATCACGGAGCATTTACGATGCTACGGAGAACATTGTTTTGAAACGTCTGTATCTTTTTGGCGTTTGTTTGCTTAGTACATCCCCAGAGTTGAATACCGTAGGTCCATATCAGCTTCAGTATTTGCCGATATAGCAGCATCTTGTTGTGTATTGTAAGCTCAGAGCCCCTACCTATGATCCAATACATTTTTCTGAACCTAATATTAAGTTCTTCTTTTTTCTTTTTGACGTGCTCTCTCCACTTGAGCTTGGCGTCGAGTGTCATGCCAATATATTTAGCTTTGTTTGCATATGGCACCGGTCGTAAGTTAGTTTCCTTTTGATATATAAAGTTACTATGTGTGGATTTCGTCTCATTATAAGCTTAATTCTCCAGCGTTTAGTACAGTTACAAACCGCATTGGTAATCTTCTGGAGTTTGCTCGTTGCATCAGCGACATTACTTCCAATCGCCATGATTGCTGTGGTTGGGGTGGCTGTGGTTCGTTCATCTGTTGTTGCAATATCCCTTGTATATAAATAATACAGGTTTGGTCCTAAGGCACTCCCCTGCGAGACACCGGCAGAGATTTTCTTTAGTTTGGAGTATTCATCCTCATATTTCACACGAAAATGTCTATTGGATAAATAAGATCTTAGTATGGCATAGAATTGCCTCGGCAAATCTCTATGCAGCGTGAATTCTAGTCCACTATGCCAAACTTTATCGAATGCTTGGGCGACGTCCAGAAATATGCTGGAGCATACTTTTTTGTGTTCTAACGTTCTTTCAATAACGTTGGTGATTCTATGCACCTGTTCAATTGTGGAGTGCTTTTCCCTGAATCCAAATTGGTGTGGAGGAATTAGTTGTCGGTCCTCAATTATTGGTTTAAGTCTTTTAGTAATAATTTTTCAAAGAGTTTTGACATAATTGGCAGCAATGAAATTCGCCTGTATGATTTTTTATCGTTAGGTGGTTTATCAGGTTTTGCTATCATGATTACTTCTACTACTTTGCATCGCCACGAAACATGACCGAAAGCTTGCATTGATTATGTGTAATAGCTTACGAAATCCTTTACCTGGTAGAGCCTTGATTATTTGGCAAGTAATCAAGTCATACCCTGGGGCTTTTTTAACATTCATGTTGCTTTTTACTTCTTCTTTTAATTCATTGAGAGTTACTAGGCGTATATCAAAATCATCTAGCTTGTGAATTGACATTATATTTTCATTGGCCGTTTGTCTTAGTAATGGTTGGAAGGTATCCGCGAGATAGTCCGCAAACAGATCAGTCTTCTCTTTAGGACCTCTTGCCCAGGTTTCATCCTCCTTTTTAACTGGAGGCACTTGCATTTTGGGTGTTTTGAGTCCCTTCGTCGTCTTCCACAGTGAATAAACAGGATTTTTTTTCATCGGTTAGGCTAACTAAATATCTGTCGATTGATGCATTTTTAACTTCTTCAAGAAGAGATTTGAGACTGTTATCTAAATTGTTAAGAATTGTTTTGTTCTCCCGTGTTCTAGTAGTAGTAGTATTTGCCAGGTTTTACGTGCCCGTCGTTTTTCTCTTACCAACTCTCTAACTTCCATTGTCTAGGATATGTTAAGCTTCTTCTTATTTTGTATAATGGGAGTACTTGCCAAAGCAGCATAGTGAATTGTTTCATTGAGTTGTTCTAATTCATCTTCCAACTGGTGAAAATTTCTCCATTACTTCACATCCCAGTTTGTTTTTGAATTTTTTAATCTGGGTGCACTCTCTCTTTGATGAACCGATACTAGAGAATTACTGTCTTCAATGTCACTGTAGTTCTGGGATATACCTCTTGCTACATAAAAGTTTATTAGGTCAGGTATCTTCGTTCCGTCACTGGGTCAGTTTGTTGGGGAATCACCAGAGTAAAATTCACATTTTGATGTGTGCCCTGTTTGAAGCAATTCTTTGCCTTTTGACGTCGTAAGTCTAGATCCCCAATAGGTGTTTTTCGCATTAAATCCACCTCCAATAATAAAATCACGCCCAAGCGATTTAAATAGTTTAAGATAGTCCGCCCTTTTCAAGTTATGCCGGGGGGACAATATATTGCAGAGACAGTAAGCTGCGTGTTTAATTTGGATCCTTACAGTAGTGACTTGCATTGTTTCTTCTTCGATATTTGATCCTAAATGGTGTTTTATATTTTCTTTTATTAGCAATGCCGAACCACCTCTTGCTCTTTATGCTGGATGAATGGAGTGATATAAGTCATAACCCCGTATTTTAACAAACGAAGATTTAACTAGATGGCGTTCAGATGCTAAGAAAATGTCGATTTTTGCTGAATTTAAAAATATTTCTATTTCTGGAATATGTTGCATAATCCCATTCGCATTCCAGATTGCTATTTTGAAAGTTGTGTTCTTACTTAACATTTTTTGTTGGATTGCGTTGAACGAGTTGCATTTTCTTCAGTTGGTCAAGTATCATGTTGTTCAGATTACTTTGGTCATCTAGCCGCTTTGTCATAGCTGCAATGCTGTTCATAATGTTTTCCACAATTTGATTATTTTCGGAGCCCATGTGTTTGGTTGAACCCAAATCTTTCACTACCTGGGCAAAACAACTTCTTTGCCCTGTGTTGCTTGATTTTGATCCATCTTTTGTGGTTGATTTCCTGTTTTATCTTTTAATTTTTGATATTGGCCCTATCAATTTGTAAACTTGGCTAGTACATCTCTCCCTATTGTACATGCCTAGGTAATATGATTACCTGAGCATTTTACACATCTTGGATCCCGGCCACAATTTCTTTGGGTGTGATTAAATGCCAGACATTTCTTGCATTGGGTATGCGTGTTGTGGTTCTGCTCATTTGTTCGATTTTTACCTTCACGTGAAAGATTCCTTTTATTCCATAAATGTTTTGAACATTCTCTTTTTGTTATTAAATACCAGCATAAAAAGAGAGTGTCCCGTTTGGGATCCGTTCAGAACTGCATAATTTAAAATTGCATTTTTCAAAACTGCATGTTTCAAAACGGCATAGGTACAAAACGGCATTTTCCAAAATTGCATTTTTCAAAACTGCATACTTCAAAACGGCATAGGTACAAAACGGCATTTTTTAAAACTGCACAAGATAAAATGAAATATTTCAATCGATTATGAATCTAGAATTATCTTTTCATTAATTTTTGGAATATGACCAACAGGTACGATTATTTTTTAACGGAATACGATGAAGTTTGACATGAATGAAATTTTTGAACGGTTCTTGGGTCAAATTCTAGGATAAAGCCAAATGAATAAGAACTTGTGTATTTCTTAGTCGATTAGGATCAAACTTCACATGTTCCTGTGGTAGACTTGAATTTACAAATGAAATTGACTATGGCAAATTTCTTCTACATGTTTTATATAAAAACTTTAGTAGGTACTCGTATGTTATAAGAAAAATTAACCTTCATTGGAATTACAAATTATTTGAAGATTTAGTATGCATATAATATTCTCCTTCACCTAAATTTTTATATAGAGCTTCGAAGTTCTAGTTAGTTACTACAATTGCATGGTCGTAGCAGATTACTCCATATTGGGATACATGCAAGCTTTTTCTTAATTTATCGGGTTTATCGAAAAATTCGATTCAAAGATATTAGTTGCAAGATATGTAGCGTTATTAACGTACGTCGCCACTACAATTTTTGTGTGAGGGTTTTTCCTATTTATGGTCCTGCCCAAGACAGTAAATTTTAAAGAAATCACAACAATTTTTTGTTTATCGACCTATATAATACGGTGTATAGCATACAATTACATCAGAATATCGTGTATACTACATAACCTCAGGTATATATTTATACGCATGACATCTGGTATGTATTATGTTAAAACGGTTTGTAATAGTTTTATTAATTTGATGTTACTTAGAAACAGTGGGCAAAGTTCAACGGAAATACCTACTAAAATGTATCGAATATTTCAGCAGCAACGAACAACGAATTATTATGTATATATTAAAAGAACCTGAATAAACGATAAAAGTCGTTTTGAGAAATGCCGTTTTGTACCTATGTCGTTTCGAAAAATGAAATTTTGAAAAATGCCTTTTTGAAAGATATCGTTTTAAGGAGTGCCGTTTTGAAAAATGCCGTTTTGTACCTATGTCGTTCTGCACCTTATGCCGTTTCGTACCTTATGCCGTTTTGAAAAATGCAGTTTTGAGAAATGCCGTTTTTTAAAATGCCGTTTTAAAATATGCAATTTCGACCGGGACCCGTCTCGTTTTACTGATAATTTGGTTTCTTTCCTAGATTTCTGATCTCTCTTTTTTACCAATATTTACAGCATCTAGTATTTTAAGACCTTTGTAAGTCTTCCATTATTTGTTTGCTTAAGCAAGTGTGATGCAAACCTCTTGCCATGACTTTTATAGGTCGAGCTTGTTTGTTCTCGTAAGCGAACCACTGATACTGTCCAGCATTCAATTTAATAGATAAGGTTGTGTAAGTATCTCGATCTCGATCACCGATTTCATCAGTGACTGAATTTCTGGGTAATTGGTTACACCCACAATATTTATTGGTGGGGATGATTTTTATTTTGGTTGCACCAAATTTGGTGTAATGTTCTTGGTAGATTTACTACCTTTTGGTAGGACATCTTTTGAGTCTGGACTATATTGTCCCCTACCATTTAATTGCTCAGCCTCAGGTGACGATTCAGCTTTTCTTTTCTAACTCTTGCTGGACTATTTTTTCTTCTTTTGGATCCAGTCCGTCTCTCTTTGTAATTCATCTTCATCAGTGGAATATATGAGTTTGTCTGGTTCAATGCTTCCTATATCGCAATCTTCTTTTGAATCCCGATTCATTTTCAGGTTTTCATTTTCTCGCTTTAGATACTCAATTTATTCATAATTGCTCCATATTCTGTAGTCTCGCCAAGGGATCCATATTCTCGTTTTCTAATGTGTAATGTTTGTCCAGTACATGTTATTATAACGTTAGAAAAAGCATCGGCTTGGTCAGCTACCGAGTTGCTTCTATTTTTCTTTATCGGTGATCTTTGTAAATTTGGCCTTCTCTGGAACGGATTTGATGTTCCCTGATAATGCAATAGATGGTTCTGCCCTGAATCCATAGGGCCAGACTCCACAGAGAGTGGATTTACCAAAGTTGATGTTGGTGTACCACCTGGGGCATTATTTCCTTTTATTAGTACCATTGCATAGTTTTGATTGACTAATTAGCTATTCTACTTCACTACTACGAGGGGATTGTCTACAGAACATTGTCCAGAGTACGCCCATATTCATTTATGAATACTTCGTGGAGTAGTAAAACCATTCTCATTCTGCACTTTTCATTTGTTTTATTTTACGCCCGAACCTGACAACAGTAAAATTACGACTTTGTTTTTTGATGACGGTTGTGAAGATTTTCCTAAACTTCCGAGTTATTCCTAAAAAACAAGAACAACAACTAAAAATTTCAGTGTATTGGTAAAACTGCGAACTAACGAATAAATTCGAAACTACGCATTAAAAAATCATAAAATTTTATTAATACCTTCGCAATTGTTAAGTTAAAAATATATTACAAAATAGGTACAAAATTTATGAAATCAGTTTAAAGTCTGATTTCAGGCACATAGGATTGACCATTTCTAAATAATCTATCGAGAATTATAGTATATCGAGTTTGCCTGAATTTTTCTGGTATTACTAAACACCGGCCATCCTAGCGGAAACCTGTTTTGAGTAAGACATGATCTGCTCTAACAGAAAATAGGTAACTTTTGAAAAAATCTATGGTCCCAGACACTTAGGATTGACGATTTTTGAATAAGTTTTACGATTCTTAAAATTTCTGTAGAGAATAATCGTAAGTCGTGATTGCCCGAATTTTTTTGGTATTACTAAACACCGGCCATCCTAGCGGAAACCTGTTTTGAGTAAGACATGATCTACTCTAACAGAAAATAGATAACTTTTGAAAAAATCTATGGTCCCAGACACTTAGGATTGACGATTTTTGAATAAGTTTTACGATTGACTTCTGGCTGCAGCAAACTCAAACGACCGCTCGTCAATTGAAGACATTAAACGTGAATCGCTACGCGCATTGGAGGCTATTCCGGAAATTGACTTTAACAACTGTTTCGAGGATTGGAAAAAAGTTGGCGCAAGTGTATTGCGGACGGGGAAGATTACTTTGGGGGGGACAAAATAGATTTGGATAAATAAATAAATAATTTCAAAATTATGAACAAAGTCTTACTATTTTTTAGGCCACAGTATTACATTGAACTTGCACAGATTACAGAAATCCTGCGTAGACCTCAGTAGATTAGGATTATCATCGTTGGTTGTTTCCAATCGAGGAAGAGCTGGAGAAAATTTTCACAAGAAAACCATTTCGTCGTTTACACTCGCAAACGTTTTAAACCAAAATATTATTCGTTTATCACCCACAATTGTTGTGGTTTTATAATGTGTCGTATATTACAAACGTACAGATTTAAAATCTAACAGAAACAGAATCCTTTAATCGTTATCCTATTTACAGTCAATCAGGAATATAAAAGCAACACAATTTATCAATATTGTCGTTTTGTTACGTTACTACTCCTACTCTTCAGTAGCTATACAGTCACTAAAATAATTTTATAATTGTTATTCAAAACCACCCCTATTTTAGAACCCTAAAGGATATATGCATTGTAAATATCCTTGTTTATAAACAACAACAACTATATCAATATAAAAATTAGAAATATAATAGAATTGTTGACGATTTATTTATGAATTTATAATAGACCAATTAAGAACTGAAATGATGCTGATGTTGATGATCATGTCGATTTCAAGTGACGGAAAAATTCTATTGAATTTGCTGCTACAAATCCTGTATCTCCTCTATACACACAATAAAATAATTAAGGATAATATTTATCTGTGTGTTGTGTTGTTATCATTGACGTCGTTGTTATCATTTATATAGAAATTATACAATTACATTTAATTGTTGAATCCTACGTAAATTTATGATCCATTATATGTGTAACATGAAATGGTAAGGGTTTATGAGGTGAACTCATCCGGTTATGCGTTTGATCTTTCTACTCGCGCAGTGTTCGTGATTTTGCATAATGTTGATTGTGAAATCTGTAATTAATTGAAGAATAATGTCGTAATTAGGATGTTATAATATAAATAATTAATTTATTATTCAATTTCTATGGGTGTATGTTTGGGATTAAAACTGTGATTTTTATTTTAACCTCCAAAAAATTCTACAGCACGCCTTTTATTTTTACGTCCGTCTTTATTGGTAATTTTTTATTCTCCATTTTTGTTTTTTTAATGTTTTTATTGTAGGTTTCCAAATTGATTTTGTTACGGCTAACGTATCTTGGCTACAATACCCCCCGGCTAGACGAAAATCAGTGTTTATTTAAATCGCCCCGGGAAATGCACATCTCGACTGCATCGAGTAAATTTCATCGATTACTGCGTAGCCGGTTCGTTAGTTATTTCTCCTTTTGTTGTCGGCCCCACCTTCGTTGCTTGATTTAGATCTGCCGATGCCATACCTGGCAGTATATTGCTTATCGGCAGATATGCTGGCTGGATCAATTGTAATGTTCATTTCGTGCTTAGGCAGTCGAACGATGAAATTTTGTGGCTTTCGTGCGAGCAGCTCGAATGGTTCATTGTATGGATGCGTCAGGCTCTCATGCAAATCTCCATGCACGAATACTTTTGGACTGCCGTGCCACGTCGTTGTTGTTGGACGAATGTTGCTCATTGTATTTCTTTGGTCGATGACTGTTTGTGTCTTTCTCTCTTCTTTGATGGCTGCTCGTCGAAAAATTCACCTGGAATGCGAAGCGTTGTACCGAAAAAGAATTCGGACGGTGTTGCATTCAAATTCTCTTTATACGTTGATCGAACGCTGAGGAGAATTGTTGGTAAATGCGTCGTCCATTGCTCGATGTTGTGGCAGAGAAGTGCTGCCTTCAGCGTGCGGTGCCATCTTTCGATGAGACCATTTGCCTGTGAATGATACGCCGTTGTCCGGTAATGTCGAGTTACCAGCGTTCTGATCAGTTATGCTTTACCAGCCCAGACTTTATGTGCTTGTAATTTCCTTTTTCTGGGATTTAGCCGATTTCCGTTTATGCCATTACCGAACAATACTTTTTATTATTCGTGGTATAACGTTGCTGGCTTCGAACCAGAATTCCAGGCTTACAAAATATAGTTACGTGCTGTTTAGACTGTCGATCAGTTTCGGCATTGGCAAATGTGGAACCGTAGCATTTGCGTGTATGAAGACGATGGGCGCTTCTTTGTTATCTTCGTCATCGACACCCGTTTGAGTTTTTTTATGATTTTATTGTAGTTTGCCACTGTTGATATTTTTATTGCAGGTTGCACAATTTTTTAATAGTTTGTGTTAAGGCAAGCTCAACAGCTATATGTACGTGACAACTGTCAAAAAAAACACCGTACAACTCGTATTAATAAAATGGCGGCAAATATAATCCAGCGCTCTTGCTGAGACACCCTATATATGATGCCTGGGCATATATATTATTACCCTATGTTTGCCAAATGGGTGTTCATGTTGAATATTTAACCCTTGCATTTCGGGATCAACTGTTATGATCAATTGGGAACTAAAATGGTTTATGGGTGTATTGGTGTTATATGGTATGATAGTTTGTTCATCATTATTTGTGATTTGGGAATTCATAGATGGATCTGAAGTTTCGGGGGTGTTTAATTTGTTGATAACGTTAAGTTTGGGTTGCATTCGTGAGAGTGCATCCACGTTGGTATTCTTTGCGCCTTATTTCTATACGATTTCGTAATCGTATTCCTCCAATTTTAATCTTCATCGAACCAATTTGAAATTTTTTCAGCCATGTCAGTGGCTTATGGTCTGTGACAATTTTAAACTTTCGGCGAAATAAGTACGGTCGAAAGTACTTAGTTGCCCAACGATAGCTAGAAGCTCTTTCTCTATAATAGAGTAATTTTGTTCTGTGACCATTAAGGTTCTGGATGCGTAGCAAATAGGCTTATCTTTTCCTATAGGCCCTTGTGAGAGGACGGCCCCTAGGGTACATTGTTCGCGTCCGTGTTAAGGATAAATTCAAATTCTTTAGAAAAGTCTGGATACTGTAAGATGAGTTCCTTGCTTAACAACTGGATACTGTATATATCTAGTGTCAAGTAGATCACCTTTTGATCTTTTCTCAAGCATTCCGTTAAGGGCTTGGTAATTTCGCAAAAGTTTCTGATGAACTTGCGATAGTATCCTAACAGGCCTAAAAAACTTTTAATTTATTTCTCTGTTTTAGGAATGGGAAAGCCTTTAATTGTTTTTATCTTATCGGGATTTGGTTTAACCCCATTACTCGTAACGATATGGCCCAGAAAGGCAGTTTCTCTGGAGCGATGTGGAAATATCGTCCATGTAGCACAAGTACGATTTGCCTTGTAGTTCAACATTGTCCATGACTCTCTGGAATGTCGATGGTGCTAAGCTCAAAAGGCATTCTCATATATTCGTAGTGCACTTGGTCGTTTTAGAGATATCCTCTTTCTTAACCTCAATTTGGTGAAACCCAGATACTAGATCCAACGTCGAAAAATACAGACATTTGCCCAATTTGTTCAGGATATCCGTGATGTTCGGTAGCGGATATCGGTCATCAATCGTTTTTTCATTCAGTTTGCGATAGTCTATAACTAATCACCACTTGACTTTGCCACTTGCATCGGTCTTTTTCGGCACGATGACGATATGGGCGATGACCGAGGAGAGAAACTGGGACGGATGATTATTTGTTTCTTTACTTTCTCTTTATGGACGAAAGGGTACCGATAGCTTTTGGTGAAGATAGGTTAATCGGCTTTCAGATTCATCTCATGTTTGACTTCATTGGTAAATGACAATCGTTGTACAGTTTTGAGAAATAGATCCTGGTATCGATGGCAAAGTTTAATGATGGCCACTGTTTCTTCAGGATTGAGGTGTTGAACTCTAATCAATTTTGAGATATCTTCATTTTGTGTTTCACCCAATTCTTGTATATAGCAATGGTGGGATTCGACTCGATAAGATTTTTTAACAGCTCGACTTTAATTGGTTGTTTGATAACGAATGTATGTTATTGCTATCATTGACGATTTCTAGAGTAGCGTAATAATTTCTACTAACGTATATTCCCTCGGGGATAATTATATTGCCATTGAGTGTAGTTGGCATCACATATATATCACCGTTCTCTACGTCTACCGGAAGTTCAGCGATAAGTTTACTTCTTGGTAATATAGAATAGAGTTTAGATGAATAATTTGGCTTAAACAGTGAAGAGATCTTTACTTTATCCGTTTTCAGGATGGAATTGGCTAGATCTAATGTAACACCAAGTTGTTGCATTATTTCAAGTCCCAAACTATCAAAGTATTCGTGGAACTTGAACAAAAGGAATTCCATGGGTTCCCTGGTTTTGAACTCCATGAGCCCTCGAATTACTACTTTTTGGTTTATGTCATGGGTGTTAAACATGGGTTTTCGATCGATAGAGGATATGGTACATATCCGTGAAGGATGTACGAACTCTAGGTTCAGAAAGGATTTGTTAGAGCCAGTGTCAATTAGTATCTTTAGTGTTTTTTGTGGATTTAACCGTACGTGTATGTACGAAAACGTAAATGTTTGATGCCTGTTTACATCTATGCATCCAACTCCGAGGTTTCGAGATGAAAATTTACATCGTCTACCTCGCCTTCTTCTAAATCAGGGAAGTACAATGGCGCTTGCTCTTCATGCTGTTGCCGGTTCTTCTTCGAAGTTGGTCTCAGTATTGAAAATTTCCTGAGCCTGGAACTTTGGTGGTCTGTTTGATTGGAATTGATAGTTATTTGGTTGGTTAGAATTGTATGCCGTCTCCATTTTATCAACCGGATGCCGTATCCATTTTATCAACCTTCCTTGGTGGAACCATAGGAGGTTTGTGCACGAATCTGTTATTATTATAGTTCATGGGAGCATTTTGACTAATATTTTGTTGGGTAAAAGGCCTATGATTGTAATACTGAGGTGGGGGTCGCTGATTAGGTTGCGGGTGAAAATGTCTATTTTAAGGAATGGGTGGACCACTTGAATAATTAATCCGTTGAGGATTTATTGGTGGGGTAAAGTTTGCGTTCATGGCTGTACGTACATGAACGTCATGTTCTGCTCCTTCAAGCAATGTGAGAATGCTTCTGCTGTACAAATCGCTCACGAGATTTGTTTCATTTCTTTTATCCGCGTAGTGGGTAATTAAATTATCTTTAATTGCTTCCCACTCTCACGGGCTTCCGTACATTCTAAGTACCTCGTTAGCTTCATACCGAATCTTGTTGCGAATTGCTCTTAGAAATATTTTCGAGCACGACTGCCCGTCTATGCCATTACACAAACTTAGAATTTCCTCTACGTTTTCGATAAATACGAAGATGGTATGTCGGCTTTAATAAGGATTTTTAAACACGTCATTGTCACCATTTCCACAATCTCTCACATCTATGAACCGTAGAACTTCGGTGAGATACTAAGTTATTCAAAAATTCAGACAAAAATTCAAAACTTCAGACTACTTTTGAAATTAGGGATGAAATGAGGGTTTCCTACGAGTGATTCTGGCTGATCTGGAGTATACATAGTCATAAAACTTAATCAGTATGTTCAGTACAAGCAAAAATGATTTCATTAATAAAATATGGGATTTCCAAAAATCATTCATCATGTGTTTTTTTATAGGGTTGAATTAAAGCCAAAGCTATTTGGACTTTCTTCAAAATGATCTGCCAAATTTATTGGAAGAGGTGTCCGAGGAGGTGAGAGAATCCCATTGACTCCAGAATGATGGGTGTCCTGCGCACTATGCAGTAAATGTTCGGACGTATTTGAATTCCACATATCCAGATAGATGGATTGGCCGTCTGGGGTCTATTTTGTGGCCTCCAAGTTCCCCGGGTCTAAATCCGTTTGATTTTTTTTACTGGGGCTGCCTAAAAGACGAGGTCTACTCTAAACTGATCAGGAGTTTAGAAGAGTTACGTAGCCGTGTCCAGGAAGCCGCTTCAAAAATTACTCAACGGCGTTATGCGCGACTTCTCAAAAAAGCTTTTATTCGGAGATGTCGGGCGTGTATCAGAGTCGGTAGCAGACAGTTTGAGCATTTACTGTAATTGTACATTGGTTAAATAAAGTATTATCAATGTGTAACGTTGTTTTTTATAAAGCCCTTATTATCAGGTACAGTTTAAGACAAGAAATATTCCAATTTTTAAAATTTTGTTATTTAATCGAATTTATTCCTTCTGCATACTAATATCAATAACATCGTATCTACATTAGATAAAAGGATGTATTATACCATTTTAGAATCTGCATTAAACACGCATGTTTTTAAAATAGTTGGCCACTTAGGTTCTCATACATTTTTTTTCATCAAAGACGCTCAAACTTGTATAAAAAAAATATTTACCACATTTCATGCTGAAAATAGTTGAGATTTTTTGTATTTTATTTTGAGCGCCCAATTGCTCTACTGTAAGGTGTTTCAGGCTTATCCATTCATTCTGGGACACCCTGTATAGGTGTATCTACTGATCGAGTATCCCCTTCTGTGTCCAGTGTTGATAATAACCATAGAACTACTGGATTGTTTTTTGAAACGCACATTACTCCACAATCAAGTCCATCTTTTCCCCCATTTGCTTCGAGCGGGAATTATACTACGGTGGGTTCTACTTCTTGCGGCAATATTACTGCAATTTTCCAAAACAACCGTCTGGATAGTCAGCAAGTTCTTAATAAAGGACAAATCTGTGGTACTAAAGATCTACAATTTGATTTTGGTATAAAACCTTTCGTTCCAATGCTATTGCTTCATATCTCTAGGTTCGATCCATCAGTTGCTGATGAAAATATTGCTACGCTTGTTAAAACATGTTTAGGCGTTACCAATTGTAAAGTTATTAAATTAATGCCAAAAAATCGAAATCTTGATTCATTGGACTATGTGTGTTTCAAAGTTGGCATTAGTTCGGAACTAAGTAGTAAAGCACTTGATCCTTATACCTGGCCTAATGGTGTGCTTATTAGGCAGTTCAAAAGGAGAAACTTTCGCAGGAGATGTTTCCAATGTCTGTCTCTCAACGTCATAAAATAAATGATATAGTTAGTATAAATTAGAAGTAAATAAAAATTTAAAAATATAAATTTTTTTTTCTTGTGTTTTTTTCAACCATTGGTGAAGCAAAATCGCGTAAAAAGTACCGTGTAAATCGGGATGGATGTCTTTTTATTTTTGGAGATTGAAATTTTATTCTGTGTGAGGTTGGTGTAGTTTTGCAACCAACATTGGGGCTACCAGGTAGCAAGGCCACAAAATTCGCCATTGTGTATTTTGTTTATATTTTTAAAAATTTTACAACCTTCTTGTGCGATCGCCTGTATTGAGGGCTGATTAATAGCAAATGGTAATAGCAATGGCAAGGTAGGTGGGGTAAGTATCGTGGCCTAGTTGGGTTCTTGGTACAGTTGTGATTGTTCAGTTGTAGTCCGGTTTAAATCGTGGAGTCGTAACCAGTTTAACGTTATTTGCGCTGACCTTTACTGGATTAGTATTTGTACTGGAAAACATTGGCACTATGGAGTACTAATGATACGGAATGGAATCTCGTTTTGACTAATCCGGAAAGAATTACTTCGGGTTGTAGGAGTTTCGTTGTAATGAATTTTTTGGGTTGGTTCTGGGTGATTTTTTCAAGAAACAAACTGTTTGCTTTATCCAGAAGCACCCTTTCTTATCCCAAATTTTTTTTAATTAAATTTTTGAAATTACTATTTGACTAACCCATGCTTTCTTGATTGTGGCTTTTGAGCCCGCTGGACGAGGGCATTGTCTACATATTCGTAATGTAAATTGAGCTAACGAAGCGAACTGCTCCGAATCTATTTTGTCCAAATTTTGATTTTGCTCTGGCGATGATATTTCGTTATAAGTTGGGAGTAGTCTCCGGTCGGGACCGGGAGCCAAAGGTGGTTGCTGGATGGAAGCAGTAATCGGTGCTTGTTCTTGTAGTGTTCTTGTAAGTGGTTTATAGTAAGTACAATTTTTCTTACATAGAATATACCGGCGAGTGGTTTCTCGTTAGATTCTATTTCATAAAGCAATTTAGTATGAAAGCTATTATTTTTTATTTTTTTTAATTAAATGTCTGGTAAGCCATCTACTGTGGTCCCTAGAGAATTGGAGTACATCATTGTGGCTTATGTTTAACTGTGGTATATTGATCCGTTTTGTTTTCGACTTTTGAATGGATGTGGTGCTGCTTTTTGTTGAAGAAGTGGGGAGAAAAATGCGTTTTGGTTGAGTGGAACTACCTTTCTTTGTTAAAGATGCTCACTATAATGAGGATGAAATGGCAAATGCATATGTACTTCCAGCCTTTGTTTTGATCATTTCTGATCATTCTAGATGGTGATTGGAGAGTTGTCAGATTAATAAAGTTTCATCAATATACAGATATTAGTGTGAAGGAGTTAGATTATTTAATTATTATCTCATTCATATTTATAGATTCTTGTAGAAATATAAATTAATAATTTATTAAAGACGCGAAACTAAAATGGAAAGAGCATGTGAAAAAGAAAAAAGAAGAGTTAAACATCAAATACAAAAAGATGGATTGGCCCTTAGGAAGAAATTCTGAGCTAACTCTACATAATAAATTGCTACTATACCAAATCCTAAAACCTGTGTGGACTTACGGTATTCAGCTCTGGGGCTGTACAAAGAAAACCAATGTCAATATCATCCAGTCATTCCAAAGCAAAGTCCTTCGTGGAATAGTTAATGCACCGTGATACATAAGAAATGACAACCTCCATAGAGATCTGAAGATGGATTTCGTTAGTGAAGAAATAAGCAAACACGCGAGAAAATACATGCAACGTATTAGTCTACACCAAAATGCTGAGATACGTCGTATGTTGGATGATTCAAACCTAGTAAGACGGCTGCGAACGAAGAAACCGCATGCTCTACAAGATCGAATCAGGATTGACTAAAAATGTAATAAAATTGTAAAGGGGACTAGCCAAAGGGCTACAACCCTCCAAACAAGAATATAAATTATGAAAGATAAATTACTAGATGATTTGTAAATCAGTTAGGAAGGCCGTGCGTGCCTTTCCTGCTTTGATACTGCAATATTTGGATTCGATTCATTTTATTTGTTTTAAGAGAACCAAATTAATTTAGTTAATACTAATCATTACTTTACATTTATTTTATTCAAGTATAATTTTATTATATCGTATATTGTCCTAAATAATCAATTAACTATGGTTTCAGGAAATTATATTGTAAGTTGTGGAGTTGCATGAGGAGAGAATGGAAACTCTGGAAATTTCCAGATGCACGTGAAATAATAATATTTTGTTCTCAGGTTGCTGGTTTAGAGAAGCAATTGTTGAAGACCAATACCATCATTATCCATTAAACCTATTAAGCCTTTATCCTTCCTCTAGTAGATTAGAAATAGATTAGAATTGTGTTGTGCCGTACGATCACTAGGTGTCTGAAACCAGGTCGTTCTGTTACAAAAAAAAAACTTTTCCTATCCTTCCTATTGTTATGTGTAAACAGGCTGTAGAAATAGGTCCGGAGTTATCCGGGACACTTGTCCAGTACTTGATCCTACAGCCCAATCAATCAATCAATCAATTTTACAGATTGCAGTTCCTGCCATATCTGATCATGATTTAATTTTTGCCAGTTATAAATTAAGTCGAGTTTCTGTTCATTAGACTGGTCAAATCTTTATTGGTTTCCTATTGTAAATAATTTGCCCAGTGCATTTAATTCAAATTTTGTATATTTGGATTCCATTTGTGTACCTCGCAAAACAATTACAAACAAATGCTTTTCTGCTCCTTGGTTAAATGCAAATCTATTGAATCTGGTAAAACGTAGAGAGCGTTCTTAGAAATCCTTCAAGAGATCTGATTTGCAGAATGTAAATGGTTTTCATTCAAATATTTTAGAAATAAAACAAACAATGCTAATGAATAAATTAAAATCACTGGGGGTTTCATGTAAATCGAGAGAAACACCTATTGAGTTTTCTGCTGAAGAAATTTTGATTGAGATCCGTAAATTAACTGACTGTATGGGTATTCTTCCTTTACCTCATTCTGAATTTGTTGGTACTGGTAATGATACTTTAGCATTTGATTGTGTAGATGAACGTATGGTGCTGAATGCGGTTCAAACTGTCAAATCGGATCTGATAGCATTTGGTAAGATAAATTTCAAATTATTAAAATTATTTATTGATTTTTTCTTACCTCATATAACTTTCTTTATGAACCAATGTTTGACGAAATCTGCTTTTCCTAATTTGTGGAAGGTAGCTTCTATCATTCCTCTTCCTAAGAAGGATGTAATTGGCAGTACTGATGATATTAGCCCGATTAGTATATTGCCTGCTTTATCAAAATTACTTGAGCAGATAATGCAAATTCAAATCAATGAACACCTCACAGGTTTAATTTTTCAAACAAATTCCAATCGGGTTACAAATCTAATCATAGCACTGATAGGATGTTGTTGATGATTTATCAACAATTCAGGACAAGGGAAATTCATTTGTAATTTTAGTCCTTTTAGATTTTTCAAAGGCATTTGATTGTGTGAATCACATCTTCTTGCTTCAAAAATTATATTTATATAGGATTTTCGAATAGGAATGATATGATTTTTAAGTGATGTTTCGGCCATTTGTAATATGTCATGAACTGTCATTTTTTGTTTCATTGTATTCAGTAATGTAAATTGTAAACATTACTGGTGAGACACAATCAAGAACAACGTTTACAAATTATTCAGTTTTATTATCAAAATAATCGTTCTCCAATTGCAACTTTTCGTGCGCTTTTGCCATTTTATAGTCGTAATAATCGTCCAAGTGTGCTCGCTATTCGTCGAATTGTGGAAAATTTTGAGCGTACATTTTCTTTACATAATGTTGAAGTGCCAATAAGACAAAGATTCGCCCGACGTAATGCAAATATTGATGCCGTTCAGGCAAGTGTTGCTGAAGACCGCAATTTGTCGATTCCAAGACGTTCTCAAGAATTGGGACTGTCTCAAACCACAACGTGGCGACGCGTTTGAAGTTAGTCCTTTGTTAATCCTGACCAACAAAAACAAACGAAAATTTGTATGTATTGGTTAAAAGTAAAACAAGAATGTCATTTAGGCGAAATATTGAATTTATGAATTAATTCCAATTGAAATTTATAATAAATAATTAGATTCAACATTTATTAGGATTGAATATAAGAATTTAATATTTTCTTAAGAAATTTAGTATTTTAATAATATTTCGAAACCTAATATGTTTATCAAGAATGTTGTTATGTTTTTCTGATAGGTCTAGGTTAGGACTATCTATATTCGAAGCCATTTGAAAAGCTAATAATTTTCGCGCGATCAAATTAATTTTTTGTTAGACTTTACTAACCTGAGAAGTTAGGATTTTCTTAAGAAATTGAATAGAAATTGATCTCGAGACCTAATATGTTTATCAAGAATTTTGTTAAATTATTAGCTTTTCAAATAGCTTCGAATATAGATAGTCCTAACCTAGACCTATCAGAAAAACATAACAACATTCTTGATAAACATATTAGGTCTCGAGATATTCAATTCCTTAAGAAAATCCTAACTTCTCAGGTTAGTAAAGTCTAACAAAAAATTAATTTGATCGCGCAAAAATTATTAGCTTTTCAAATGGCTTCGAATATAGATAGTCCTAACCTAGACCTATCAGAAAAACATAACAACATTCTTGATAAACATATAGGTCTCGAGATATTCAATTTCTTAAGAAAATCTTAACTTCTCAGGTTAGTAAAGCACAACTAAAAATTAATTTGTTCGCGCAAAAATTATTAGCTTTTCAAATGGCTTCGAATATAGATAGTCCTAATCTAGACCTATCAGAAAAACATAACAACATTCTTGATAAACATATAGGTCTCGAGATATTCAATTTCTTAAGAAAATCCTAACTTCTCAGGTTAGTAAAGTCTAACAAAAAATTAATTTGATCGCGCAAAAATTATTAGCTTTTCAAATGGCTTCGAATATAGATAGTCCTAATCTAGACCTATCAGAAAAACATAACAACATTCTTGATAAACATATTAGGTCTCGAGATATTCAATTTCTTAAGAAAATCTTAACTTCTCAGGTTAGTAAAGCACAACTAAAAATTAATTTGTTCGCGCAAAAATTATTAGCTTGTCAAATGGCTATAGTCCTAATCTAGACCTATCCGAAAAACATAACAACATTCTTGATAAACATATTCGGTCTCGAGATATTCAATTTCTTAAGAAAATAATGAATTCTTATATTTCATTATAATAAATGTTGAACCTAACTATTTATTATAAATTTCAATTGGAATTAGTTCATAAATACAATATTTCGCCTAAATGACATTCTTGTTTTACACTTTAACCAATACATACAAATTTTCGTTTGTTTTTGTTGGTTAGGATTAAGTTAGGTCTAACTTCACGCGCGTATAAGTTAAGATCACAAACCTGATCACGTTGCACAAACGTGCCCAACATCTCACATTTCATGCGAACGCATTTTTGTGACGTTCCCATAAAACCACTGTGAAATATGAAGTTGCATATCCAACAAAATGTAAACGACCTAAATGGAAATTTCCATTTATGTCTCAAAAGTGCATAGCATATAAGTCAGCAAATTGTAAAGTATAAATATAAGTAGTTAATAAGTTAAAGCGTGTAATCTTAATATAGAAAATAAAGTACGTGGTTGTATAACCACCAAAAATATATTTTTTTAGTTTTCGCGAATTAAAATATATTAACTTATACAAGCATGTGAAGTTTGTGCTAAACTAATCCTAAAGTTAGTTCTATACTGGTTAGGTCTAACTTCACATGCATAACCTGGCGGATTTTGAGAAAGGATTTGGGTTTGCATCCGTATAAAATTGTTCTCACTCAAGAACTGAGCTTTTAGTCCACCGTAAACGTCGTGAGTTTGCTGATTTTGCCTTGGAACAACTTTGAAACGATAACGATCATTTTTTCGAAATGAAGCTGGTAACACCGTTACTGTCAATGGAGATCGGTATAGATCGATGATAACCAACTTGTTATGGCCGAAATTGGAAGAAGTTGATCTTGACAATATTTGGTTCCAACAAAACGGGACTACGTGCCACACAGCAAGTGCAACAATGGAATTATTGCGAAAAAAGTGTGGAGATTCGATTATTTCAAGAAGTTGTGATATTGAATGGCCTCCAAGAAGTTGTGATTTAACACCATTAGACTATTTCTTGTGGGGTTATTTGAAGTCATTGGTCTTTAGCAATAAACCAAATTCTCTTCAAGCTTTACAAGTCAATATTGAACGTGCTATTCATGACATACAACTTGATTTAGTGGAAAAAGTGCTCGAAAATTGGGTTGATCGAATTCGTTCCTGCAGAAGAAGTTGTGGAGGTTATTTGAATGACGTTTTATTCAGAACTTAATTGTATCCGATTGTACTTCACATTAAATAAAAAATATTTCAATTTCCTTAATAATTAGTGAGTTTTGTTTTAAAGAAATCATATCACTCTTATTGGGAAACCCAATATTATAAATTTTCGGGTTCTGCCATTAGTTTACTTCATTCTTATTTGAGCAATCGTAAACAATTTGGTAAGCATGGTGATGATATTTCTGATATGTGTGAGGTAATCACTGGTGTACCTCAGGGCTCTATATTGGGCCCATTACTCTTTTCTATTTATATTAATGATCTTCCATCGCATATTCTAAATTGTTGATTTCATCTTTATGCTGATGATTTGCAACTTTATATTGGTGGCGACTTTTCAAGGTTAAATGAGATTGTTATGCAACTTAATGCTGACCTTAGAAGTATTTCGATGTGGTCTAAAAATAATTCACTTTCCATCAATGCGCATAAAAGTATAGCATTATTCCTGACTAGAAGTAATTCACTTAAAATTAACATTGACATTAAATTCTAAACTTAGTTGGAATGATCACGTTAACTCACTTTGGCAACGCGTGAATTATAGTTTGTATTCACTTAGATTAATAAAAAAAATTTGTCCCATTAATCTACGAATATTCCTTCCTATTGTCAGGTAATATTTAATAATTGTGATAGTTTTGCTAGGCGTTGATCATATTTCGGCTTTTAAAGATTCTATTTTGGGATGTGACTTGTTTGAGTTTTACTGTTACAGAACTGCTGGTTTTATATTTCGTATTATTAAATCGGGGCTTCCGACATATTAATATGAAAAATTAAATTTTTCTACGTCTTTACGTACAAGAAATATCAACTTGCATATGAATAGGACGAATATTTATAACCACTCAAGTTTGATGAACCTGATTATCACATGGAACAGCTTGCCTCTAGAACAAAAAAATGTTGGTTCAGTTAATGTTTTTAAAACTAAGGTTTACAAATATGCCATTCTAGGAGTTCTGGAGGAGAGCTAAATTGTTTTTGGCATGCACAGTTTGACAGAACTAAACGGATCTGTATGGGATTTCTGGTGTGATAATCACGTCAGAAATCCCAAATTATCTCCCAAAATACATTATGCACAAATTTTACCGTTAGACACACAAAATTGCACGATCAAATACTAATCGACACAAAATAAGAAAACCGTGCGGGATTTCCAAAATGGGATTTCTGTCGTGACTCACACATGAAACGCACAGTTCTTTAATTTGTATTTATTGCAAATAGAAAATCAAAAACCCAACCATTACGACATAATATACGTGTATTAATGTAAATTACAAAAAAACCTTTGTAAAGTTTTCATCAGATCGCATAAACTCATCTACATAATTTCCTTTATGCTAAACGCACTATGTCATTAGTATTAAAACGCTTTTTGATTTCGAAATTTCTTCCGCTCTTGTTTAAGTTAATAAAGGAGATAAACAACATGGATATGAAAGTTAAAAAGATTTAAATGTATGTAATTCTATAATTTCATCTCATACTCCAAACCGCGTCAACCCCTAACTACACCAACCCACAATATGTAGAGTGGAGGAGATAATAAATTGTAATTTCGACGAGGAACGATACAAAAAAAATATTTTTCAATGGAAAATTAAAAAGAGGAAAATCGGTGGTAATAAAAAAAAAAATCTGGGAGTTACACTGTACTACCCATTTATACATACAATCAGACATGTTTAAAGATTACATCAGAGGGAAAATCAGGAAAATGATTATGGTACACATGGTAGCGAGTAAATTGAATCATTTCCTATATACATACACGGATTTGTTTACATTTTCCAGAATTCATTTTCATAACATAAATGATTGAGTGTAATTTAGATATTTTTATGCAATATGAACATAAATAATGTTTGCTAATTTTTGTATGTGAAGATAATCCTCAAAGGCTATAACTACATTTTGGTTATAATGTCGAAGGTAAATGTGTCAAAAGGAGAATATTGCCATTATCACCCGTAATGACGCTTGTAACGACAACCTACAGAGCGTCGAGTTGTCGGCCGAAGTAGATATGAATGAGATATTTGAGAGATCGGCCAACTCTATAAAGCAGGAGTAAGCCCAAATTACCTGGGCTTTCAGTCTAGTTATAGAAATAACCATATCAGTGTGGTAGCAGAAATAAGTAAAACACTTACTCAGCAAGACGTGAAATTGGTAGATCTATGAAAGGTACAAGGAGCTAAATTAAACCAGAAAACGAATAGTTTGAAACGCTGTTGAGTCTACTTAGAGAAGAGATGATCAATTCAGGGCAAGACAATAATTAAAGCAGCCGATCTATTGTCATCTGTACCCGCCACAGAAAGCGTAATTCTTATTAATGCAGCTCGAGATCAAGCACCACCATGGAATAGGTATTGGCGGTGGCATTGATTTATAAGTGTGGGTGTAAGTAATCTGAGTGTAAATCTAACAAAACTGAGGTTTGAATTCTAATTGTCTAGATTTAATGACTCGATGGCGAAATCGTGCAAAGTAGTTATTGATTCTGACCGTTTATTGTAGAGATCGTTTCACTGATATTTTATTGACTATGATTTGGTCTTATGGTTCTGGTTCAGTTAATGAATGGTGAGTTGGGGACGTCACAAATTATGTCTACAGACATTTATGCCAGTGTTCATCTAGAGGTAGTCACTATATCATCTAATCTCTGAAATTTTTGCTCTTTGGCTTAATGCATTACCACTTCCATTCAAATCTAATACAAGATAAATTGGTTAAACTTCAAAAATTCATTACTAGAGTTGAGAATGGTCAAGAATTTCTAAAACGAATAGTCAATATTTAACCCAATAATACGCGTAAAACCAAATCCGTCTTACCCGACAGTTTCGTCTCTGTACATAACATTTAGTAAAAAAAATTGAGGAGTCGAAAATGTCTCGCTCAAAAATACATTTACCTAATAACGGTAGAATTTGCCTATGAATTGGTGAGAACAAAAGAGAAACTTGGGCGAAAATGGTTTTGCTTTGGTTTATTCTGTCAAAACAGTGGCATTTTTATCCATCTTTTGTTAAGCTGCCTCGGCACCTCTCGTTCTCAGACTGACTAAGTCAGATGAGGGCTTGGTGTTAATCCAAGAACATTGGATTAACAATAACAGGATTTGTGGCCTCAGAGCGAAGGGGTATAAATTAGTATACTCAAGTAACTCTGAGAAGATCAGATCGTGTATTTTAGCGAAAAGTAATTTGAATATTTATCTTCTTCCTCAATTTAGCAGCGATGATGTTACATCGGTGAGCATGGAGGTTGGCTGTGAAAACTGATCGGGGAAGCAGGTCGAACAAGGATAGGTCACATAGATGTGATGCAAACGCGCATCACACAATCTGAGGAAGTACAGACATTAACGAGAGGGGTGAGTTGTTATTTGATTACTTATTAAATACTAACCTTTTAGTTTGCAATATTGGGCGAGAACCAACATTTGTTGTTAAAAATCGTCAGGAGGTTTTAGATGTGACCTTTGCGTCAGAAACAATTTTTCATATGATCAAGGGGTGAAGAGTGACGAGGGAGCACTCATAACCTCAACGTTAAACCTGTTATCCGGAAAGCCTTCATGAATCCCAGAAGGACAAATAGGAACAAATATGGGGAGGTGTTGGAGGAATTATTACCGCTGGAGGTTCCTGGACTTCCGGTCCCTGCTTGCCCCTTAATAAAGCCTAAGGGCAGGCAGAAATCGACATGGTGAACCACGGAGTTGGGAACCTATCTGAGGGCGTGCAGGACAGCCTTTAATAACGCCAAGGATGTGTGGGGTTCGGGATTAGGATTCCTATAAGGAGGACCTAAGAAAGTACAAAAAAGAGTTGAGGAAGACACAAAGGAGTCTTGGAGACTCTTCTGTTGTAGAGTGGGGGAGATCTTCGAGACTTCCTGCCTAAGGAAAATTCTATCTCTCTCTCTTCTTATCTCACTAACCCAGCCAGTCCCAGTTATTTAATTAGACCGGACGGGTCATGGACAGCTTCAAGTGCGGGATCATTGGAGCTTCTCATGGAGACCCATTTCCCGGGAAGCTTTGATGACACGATGAAGCCTGGAGCTCATCGAGGAACACCTTCAATAGATATGGAGGGCATCGTGGACAGGGAACAAATCCTGTGGGGGCTGAACGGTTGTAAACCTTATAAATCGGCGGGCCTGGATCGAATTATATCAGTAGAGATCCAAAGGAACTCGGCAGTCATCCTCCCCTGGATGGAGGTTATATTCAGGGGATGTCTGAAACTGGTTTATATTCCTAAGAAATGGAAGGAGGTCAGAGTAATCTTTATCCCGAAATCGGGATAGAGCTCACATGCTTGTCCAAACGACCTGAGGCCTGTAACTCTATCATCCTTTCTGTTGAAAACCTTGGAAAGGCTGGTAAATGTATTTATTCGAACAAAAATTGAGCCAATAAATTGGGCAATGTCGCAGCATGCGTACTGTAAGGGAAAGCCGGTGGACACAGCTATGCACGATTGAGAAGTTAATTTACTCGCAAGAGTTTTGGTAGCATCTCTGGACATTGAGGGTGCCTTTAATAGTGTAAAAACGGAGTCCAAGACGGAGCTGATACAATTTACTAAGAAATACAAAATTCCGGTAGTTAGTCCTCCCACCATGAACAGCATTAGGCTTTTGCTGACAAAGCAAAATTTTTGGGTATAATCTTGGACACTAAGCTCAGCTGGAAGCCTAACATTATGGAAAGGGTGAATAAGGCTAATGTAGCCATTTACTCGTATAGGAATGCCATAGGTAAGAGATGGGGTTTGAAAGAGCTGGTACAACAGACCTGTGCTGATGTACGGGGTGGGCGTGTGGTGGCCAGCTCTGGATGGGGTAACATATATAGGGATGATGGAGAAGGTCCAAATAACAACACCTACACACGCTTTAGAACACCTACGCACGTTATGCTCCACCTTATCCCAATCGGAGGTAGTGCAATTATTCACGGACAGCTCTAAGCTAAACGGCAAAGTAGGAGCCGGAGTCTTCTGTGAGAAGCTTAATGTTAATATATCTGTTCGTCTCCCTGTCTACTGCAGTGTGTACCAGGCTGAAGTGGTGGCGATCAGGGAAGTCGTGACATGGTTGAAGCATAACGTGGTATCCGTGAGGGATATCGTAATTTATGTGGACAGTCAGGAGGCGGTCAGGTCACTAGAGGCGGTTTGTCTGAAGCCACGGGTGGCGCTGGATTGCCGATCATCTCTTAATAAGATGACCCAGTATTTCAGAATCCAGATATGCTGGGTCCCTGGTCATTCGGACGGTACGGAAAACTGTAGGGCAGACGAACTAGCTAGATACGGTTCGACTCTCCAAATGAAAGGTGGACCAACACTCTCACGTGCAGGGTAGCAAAACAGGTTTGGCCAAAACTGGACTTGCGGCGCTCCAATGCACTAGTATCCTTGGGAAAACGAGAGGTTGGATTGGTCGTAGGGATACTGACTCGACACTGCGTTTTTGGGAAATATGTGAGAAGGCTGGGTCTACAGACGAATGACTTTTGTTGAACTTGTATGGACGAAGAGAAGGAAGACTTCCTATGCTCGTGATCGGCACTATCAGACAGAAGGCATAAGTACTTAGGTGTGTACGGTGTGGACAGCCTTTTGAGACTCGCGGATTTTGGAGTGCAAGATATTTTACGCTACATAAGTAGGTCTGGATGGTTTCAACGAGAGTAAAGAGGATATAGGATCCAGTGGTATCACAATTGGCCACTATTGGCTTAAGTGTGCGATAGCAGCCACTCTAACCTAACCTAACCTAACCTACAGTCCAGATGTCCCCAGTTCAAATCTCATGTTGTACTTTCTGGCAGTTATACAAACACTGAAATTTGTGGCTGAGGATAAATGAAGGTAAGAGTTAAATTTTACCTATTTTTCTACATCATTCTGCTTTATTTTACATCTTGTGCTTGTGTGAATAATTCCAAGAACTACAGCTTCATTAGCAGATTTTAGAGAAGGGATGGGACAAAGGGATGCTAGTTTGAAGAAAACTTATAAGAAAACTAATTTTCACATTAATACTTTACCCCAGTCTATCATCCTTTTTTACCTCCTAAATAGTCAAACAATGGAACTTGTATGTCTTGAAATTACTCATCCAAGTTCTAAAAGCATCTTATAACCACAAATATCACTGCATGTGATAATGTCAAACTATGTATAAAATGAGATTGAAAATTTGAAGTGGGGCACCCGCATTATTAGAATTATGTATTATTTACTGAGCAACTACACTTTATTTTTTAAATAAAAATTATATTTCATACATTTGGCAGTCCGAAATATCATAAATCGGCTCTAGAATATGAAATTCGATTCGTCGAACTAATGTTGGCAAAGTTATCGAAGAAATGACCCCTGATCCGTCCTACTGAAATCCTAAGCAAACGCCCGTCTGAACATGTTTGTAACTGCTTGTCAATATCGACTTACAACTAACAGTCGGAAATATTATAATTTGACACAATAGCATAATAGTTCGATTCGCCCAATTAAAGTTGACCTATCTTGGTAAATAAATGATGGTCGAATACCCTTAAGCGAAATTGACTAATGACTGAACAAATGACTGAACATTTGGTAGTCATCTGTCCGATTTTTGCCTTTAAGGGTCAATAGCCAATTTTCTGCCATTTTTCAGACAATATGTTAATATTGACCCTTGAATTTACTTGTCAATCGACAGTTGACTAAACGTTTGAATAACGAAAAATTAACCAAACTTCAAATTGTAACATGGGCTACTTGTGCCTTAGCTGGTTTGGATCCTACTGGCAGGGTTCCGGCTAGTTTTATGTGCCTGAAAGCTTATATACTATACAACCATTTAAAGCGCAATGTGCTATTGTGCAAGGTTTTAATGGTTCCGGCTGATAGATCTCTGGTTCCGCGTGACTTTAAAATGTTCCAGCTGGCTTAATATTAGCTTCGGCTGATAAATTAAATAGTGCACAATGATATACAATACATCGTGTACTTGTGCCATACTTGGTTTGACGGTTTGAAAGTTTAACGGTGATTAACCAAAACTAATGTAAAAATAGAAAAAAGGTTTTAAACCTCTTCATATATACTTAGTTTTTTTTTAATATATTTATTTATTACAACTGATTTACGATAGAAAGATAAATTTAGTAATTTATCTTTCATAATTTATATTCTTGTTTGGAGGGTTGTAGCCCTTTGGCTAGTCCCCTTTACAATTTTATTATATTTTTAGTCGATCCTGATTGGATCTTGTAGATCATGTGGTTTCTTCCTTCGCAGACATCTTACTGGATTTGAATCATCCAACAAGCGAGGTATCACAGCATTTTGGTGTAGACTAATGCGTTGCATGTATTTTGTCGCGTGTTTGCTTATTTCTGCACTGACGAAATCCATCTTCAGATCTCTATGGGGCTTGTCATTTCTTAGGTACCGCGGTGCATTAACTATTCCACGTAGGACTTTGCTTTGGAATGACTGGATGATATTGACATTGGTTCTCTTTGTACAGCCCCAGAGCTGAATACCGTAAGTCCACACAGGTTTTAGGATTTGCCGGTATAGTAGCAATTTATTATGTAGAGATAGCTCAGAATTTCTTCCTAAGAGCCAATCCATCTTTCTGTATTTGATGTTTAACTCTTCTTTTTTCTTTTTCACATGCTCTTTCCATTTTAGTTTCGCGTCTAGAGTCATGCCTAGATATTTTGCCGTATTTGCATAGGGAATTTGCCTGAACTCCCATTCAGTTCTACTGGTATCCAGTTGACCTTCTTGTTGGTAAAGTTTACGTGAACAGATTTTGTTTCATTAAGTTTTATTCGCCATCTCTTGGTCCAGGTACTGACAATATTAGTAGCTCTTTGCAATATGCTTGTAGGTTCTTCTATGCAATTAGCAACTGCTAAGATGGCCGTATCATCCGCAAACGTCGCTATGTTAGTATTCTCTATCGTTGGCAGGTCCGAGGTGTATAGAACATATAAAGTTGGTCCCAGAATGCTACCTTGTGGTACCTCTGCTGATATTTTCTTTATTTCTGAGTATTCGCCATCTAATTTAACTCGAAAGTGTCGGTTAGATATGTAAGATTTTCGAAGTTCATAAAACTGCTTTGGTAAGTCTCTTTGTAATTTATATTCCAAGCCATTATGCCGTATTCTGTCAAAGGCCCGCCCTTCATCCAAGTACATCTTCAATTATGTTTGTAATTCGGTATACTTGTTCTATTGTTGAATGGTTTTCTCTGAAGCCAAATTGATGTGGAGAAACAAGATTTCTTTCTGCTATTATTGGTGTTAGTCTCTTTAGGAGTAGTTTCTCGAATAATTTTGAAATTATTGGGAGTAAGGAAATCGGCCTATACGAATTTTTGTCATTAAGTGGTTTGTTTGGTTTAGGTATCATAATTACTTCTGCTACTTTCCATTGACTTGGAACGTGTTTAAGTCTGAACACTGCATTAATTATTTGGAGTAGTTTACGTAGCCCTTTTTCAGGAAGAGCTTTTACTATTTGTCCTGTAATTTCTTTGTATTTAGGTTGTGATTGATTTCCTCTTTTAATTTTTGTAGTGTGACAGGAGATATATTGCAGATATCCATTTTATATACTGGTGGTATGTTTTCCTCTGCAGTTTGTCTAGGTAGAGGCTGAAACGTGTTCTTGAGGTGGGTTGCAAACAACGAAGCTTTTTGCTTTGCACTTATAGCCCATGTGCTATCTTCATTTTTTACTGGTGGAACTTGTAGTTTAGGTCGTTTTAAACTTTTTGTCGCTTTCCAAAGGGAGTACTCGGTATCTTTTTCCCCAGTAAGGCCACTCAAGTATTTATTAATGGATTCGTTTTTGATTTCCTTGATTAGCAACTTTAGTTTATTGGATAAACAATTTAGAGTTGTTTTATATTCTGGTGCTCGACTTCTTTGCCAGGCCTTTCTTGCTTTTCGTTTTGCTGCAACCAGTTCCCTAACTTCTGGAGGATAAATAGCATTTCGGCGCATTTCCTTTGAACTTGAGGTGGTACTACTCCACGCCGCTTCTTGTATACTGTTGTTGAGTTGTTCTAGTTCTTCTTCTAGCTCTATCGGGTTTTTAATTGGCACCTGAAGATCAATATTATCCTCAACAAGTTTCTGGAATTTCTCCCACCAGGTTTTTTTTGTTCGTTAGCGAAGGTGGACTAGTTTTTTTAATAATCGTTGCACTGATTTTCATAATAACAGGCGTATGATCCGACATAATCCCCTCGCTGCTTTCTAGGTATATGTAGTTTTCGTCTATACCTCTGGTGGTAAAGAAGTCAATGATATCGGGTATTTTGTTTCTATCCGTAGGCCAATAAGTTGGTTGATCTCCAGAATGAAAATCGCAATTGCATAGTCTTCCTGCTGCAATCAGCTCTCCTCCTTTTTTAGAGGTTACTCTTGATCCACAGTAGGTGTTTTTGCATTAAAATCACCTCCGATTATGAAACTTGATCCAAGTGATTTAAATATTGTGCAGTAGTCTCTTTAATGAAATTATATCTTGGGTTCAATATATTGACGATACACTATATTCTTTCTTTGTTAATATTTATAAATACTTTTAAGGTGGCTACTTGCATAAATTCCTCTTCAATTTTAAGATCTATAAAGTGTTTGATGATTTCTTTTATAACCATCTACGATCCTACTCTTGCTCTTCCTGCTGGATAAATGGCGTGGTAACAACTGTATCCATATATTTTAAGATAAGAAGTTGAAGTAAAATGGGTTTCCGATACTTGGCATATGCCTATTTTTTCAGTATTTACTAAAATTTCTAATTCTGGAATATGTTGCATTAGCCCATTTGCATTCCAGGTTACTATTCTTAATGTTTTATTTGTTGTTGTTTGCATCATTTTAATAGAGCATGGATTTCATTTCATTTAGAGAGTCTTGCTTATCTAACCTGTTGCTTAGAGCTTGAAGGCATTTCTCTTGTTTAGCTAGACGAATGTTAAGTGCTTCCAAGCTTCTTAGTATCTTTTGGAGCACTGCTGTACCTTCAGTAGTGTGCTCCGAAATAATTGGTTTTGCCATGACTACTTGCGAGTACAGTTTTGGTTTTGGTTCTCCCGTTTTACTAGCATGAGGTTTAGGTTCCTCTTTGGTGGAAGTTTGATAATTTTTTACCGATACTCCTGGACTTTGTTTTGTTTGTTTCATACTTAGTTTCTGTTCTTAACTTTGGGGTACTTTTACGGCAAATAATATTCTAATCAATATTTGCCTCCCACTTCAATTCACCAAACCCTTTAGTACATAGGGATTTATTGTACCGAAATAATTTTCCACATTTCTCCTTAAACCAAAATATCCTTTTTATGGTTAAGTTAAAAATAAAATTATTTGTACGTAGCGACCGATGTAAGAAGGATAAGATAAAATGATTTGTTTGTATGTACAAGTGTATATCCTATTAAAATAGGCGGCGATTGGCAGTCTCCATGAAATATTATAATGGTTGACTGTATAAACATAAATTTCCATGAATTTTCCTCTTTTCCTCTTTTCCACCACTACAATAACATAATGTTCGAGTAGCAGCATATACAGCAATACGATAAATAAAGTAGAACTGCTCTCCTAAAAGGATTTTTATCTTCATTTTATTATTAAATCAAGAATAGAGGAGTTTTTCATTACACGAGATTCTTTTAAAATCCTTGTTGGATTCGTTTAAAGTTTATGTGCTTCTTGGAAAATATGTGTAAATGTGTGTACACATATACGTATGTAAACAAGTTAAAAAATCAAATTAAACACGATTTAGTTGTCGAAAATGTAGTCAACTGATTTGAGCTGTTGTTGCTGTTATTGTTTAGATGTATCACTAATAGCATATTAAAACCGAGTGCACACAAAAGAAAATTAGTTAACTGATGAAATATAGAAATTCAAATAAGGAGGAAAATATTGTTTGCCGATTTTAAATTTAATGATCTTATTCAATTGGACGTGAAGAATTTGCTTGATTTGCTTGGTTTATAAATCAATAGATAAATGGTAGTGCCGGTTTTATTATCGGGCGAATGTGTGAGTCGGCGAAAATCAAGCTCGACCGGTTTTTATCGGGATTGCAACTGGACGATAAAAAACGGTCGCCGCTTTTGAGGAAATGGAAACATTATCCACCGGTTCTGCGAAACTTAGGTTGCAACGACTCCCGACACATGCACAAGAGATACAGCGTGGCTTTTCTAACGTTTGGAATTTAATTTGATTTTAATTTAAAGATGAATGAATATTCTTCAAAGCGGTTTTTTTATTAGAAAGAGCCATTAAGTAATCTTGGATAGTCTCTGAATGGTTAGCGTAACACTATCTTTAATGACTCCCCACAAAAAAAATCCAATGGACAATCCATGTATTATATACAGGGTGGCTGACACGAAGTGTTACCAAAACAAAACGTCACACAATTTTTATTTTTTGATGAATTTTATTGAATCAAAGTAAAAAATGTTCACAAATATTTAAATTTTCGAATTGCATTAGCAGTTTTCGATTTAGCCACCCTTAGCCGCGATTATGGTCTTCAAACGGCCCACAAAGCTATTGCATGCAGCACGAAAGTGGCTCTGCGGTATTTTGGCCCATTCCCGGCGAAGCGCTTGCTTGTGATGATCGACAATTTGGTATTTTTTTGTCCCAACCTTGCTCTTCAAAATACCCCAAACCGAGAAATCTAGCGGATTTGCATTCGGTGAATTTGGTGGCCATTGGGCAGTGGAAATGAACCTCGGAACGCTGTTTCTCAGCCAATCTTGATTGACGCGCGCTTTATGACTCGGCGCCGAGTCCTGTTGAAATGTCCAGGCTCTAAGGCCGAAATGGTTTTGTGCCCAAGGCTTCAACGCTCCCTCCAACATATAATCCCTTGATGATATGATTTATCATTTATCATATCATTATTTACACATATGATTTATCTTGATGCCACGGACTAAAAAAACAAGTGGTGAACGGCTTTTGGCCGTTACGGCGGCCCAAACCATCACCATGATGGCGGCGCTTGGCTTCGAGTGGCAATCCGTTGGTCCAAATTTGCAGTAGAACGGCCGGGCAAGTAAATCCGGTCATTTTGCTTGTTATTCACATATTGCTCAATAAGGAACGGCGACTCATCGGAGAAAGCCAAATTCATCATTGCTGTTCCCACTCTAATTTTTTTTGAGCATCGGTGAGACCATACGTTTTATAGAATTTCAAGGCCGTTAGACCAAGATGGTCTTTCAATATGTGCTGCATCCGTTCGAGCGAAATGTTCGCCTCACGAGTCATTTTTCTGCCTTTCGCCTAATTTTTATTATTTTTATTTTTTATTGATTTATAAAGGGTGGTTAAATTTTAAGGGCCGATGTTGATTTTGAATAAAACACAAATTATTTAGGAAATTATTGTCAATTCTTTTTATTATGATAATATGGTATGGTTGGATTATGTATGGAACAAAATATCGGCCAAATGGCTTCCGCGACCTCGGCGGCACACCTCCACCCGATGGTCAAAATTTTCGACGACGCTTAGGCATAATTGAGGTTCTATGTCGTTAATGTGCCGAATTATCTCATCCTTTAGCTCTTGAATTGTTGCTGGCTTATCGACGTATACCTTTTCTTTCAAATAACCCCAAAGAAAGAAGTCCAACAGTGTCAAATCACATGATCTTGGCGGCCAATTGACATCGCCACCACGTGAGATAACACGGCCATTGAATTTGTCGCGCAAAAGAGCCATTGTTTCGTTAGCTGTGTGGCAAGTGGCACCGTCCTGTTGAAACCACATATTGTCCACATCCATATCTTCCAATTCGGGCCATACAAAGTTCGTTATCATCTCACGATAGCGAACGCCATTCACAGTAACTGCCTGACCGGCCTGATTTTGGAAAAAATACGGCCCGATGATGCCGCCAGCCCATAAACCGCACCAAATAGTCACTCTTTGTGGGTGCATTGGTTTTTCGACAATCACTCTTGGATTATGATTCGCCCAAATGCGGCAATTCTGCTTATTAACGAATCCACTGAGGTGAAAATGTGCCTCATCACTGAAGATGATTTTCTTCGAAAATTGATCATCCACTGTTGCCATTTCTTGCCACCATTCTGACGTTTGGAATGGTCAAGAAGCTTTAGTTCTTCAGTCAATTGCACCTTATAAGCGTGTAAATGCAAGTCTTTATGCATAATGTTCATCAACGACGAGCGTGAGAGGTGCAATTGTTGGGCACGACGACGAGTTGAGGTGGACGGCTCTTCAGCCACACTATCGCGAACAGCAGCAATATTTTCTGCTGTACGAGCTGTACGAGCATGCACTGGTGTTTTAAAATCTCCTAAAGACCCGGTTTGCTCAAATTTTTGCACGATTTTTCCGATTGTACGCACATTTGGACGATTAAATTGACCGAAAAAATCACGAAGTGCACGACATGCATTTTGATTTGAACGCCCATTTTCATAATATGCCTGAATAACTTTAACGCGTTGCTCGATTGTGTATCTTTCCACTTCAAATTGAGTTAGTCTGAAATTGAGAAATGTCAAATTAAATGCAGAAAAAAACTTGACGTTTAGGTGTGGTTCACATTCAACGTCGGCCCTTAAAATTTAACCACCCTTTAGTAGTTCTTTCTACCTTTAATATTAATATTCTGTTGGACCACCATTTGCTTTTATTCCCAAATCGTCATCAACAAACTTTTTAAAGCTTGAATCGATTCTGGGCGCTTTCTTGCTACTTCTAGCTTCATTAAAGACCAAATATTTTCAATGGGATTTAAGTCTGGACTATACGAAGGCCAGCTCAACACATCGATACTTCTTTCTTCGAAGCAAGTTTTTACCTTTAAATGAAGAGATAAGAAAAAAACAAGTTTTTAACAAATTATTTATGTTTATCTGAAAGGCAATTTTTCTATCTACAATTCAAAATTAATAACTCACAACTTTGGCGGTATGCCACGGAGCGTTGTCCTGTTGAAAAATAAATTTGCAAGTCTCGCGAAAAAGCTTTAACACAGGAGGCTCAAATTTGTTGTGTAGGACCTGCAGATAAACAACTGCTGTACTGCTGGAACTAAGGAAGCACAATCGACCGGTTTCATTTCCAGAAAAGCATCCCCAGACCATAACTCCTTCATTTTTCGGTGGAAGTCTTAAAAGACATTCGTTGCTAAGCCTCTCGCCCGGTTTTCTTCTTACGAGAATTCTTCCATCTCCAACATGCAGCTTGAATTTTGATTCATCGGAGAAAATCACATCATTCCACATCTCTGAAATCCATGAAACATTCTCCTGGGCCCATAGCAAACGTTTTTTTTTTCACTAGTAATGTGATCTCAGGCTTCTGGACTGGTTTAAGTGCTCTCAAACCAGCTTTAACAAGTCTTTTTCTCACTAAGCTGGCTTAAATTTGTTTTCCCATTGCTCGCTCAACATGACGTCTTATGTCCGATGAAGTTTTAAAACGGTTCCGACAACATTGTAATATTATGAAACGATCTTCCACTGACGTTGTCTTTCTGGGCCTCCCAGAGACTTTATTTCTTTGTGTACTGCCTATCTCTCCCCTACTTTTAGGAATGTTTAATCTTTTTGCTATTTCACGCGTAGTTAAATTTTCTCGCGCCAAAATCAATATATTGCTTTTACACTGCTCACTAACTTTTCCCATTTTTTTAAACTAAAATTGCACTTTATTCTTTATTTGACTAGGGACACTTACAGAATAACTTAATCTTACAAAATATGACTATTTACACTCAAAAAAAATTACAGGCAATAAAACATCTGCACCCTAATGACGGCCAAAAACGATAGGCGTAAAATAAAATAATTGCTTGACCAAGTTTTTTGCACATCAGTTGCGGGGTTGTACCGGAGTAATAAAAACAAAATTAAAAAATAGGTGTTTAATCCATTCTATTACTTTAACTCCAATCAACGTATTTTGAATATTTGGCATTTTTCGGGGTTTTGCCCCTAAATTACAGGTAAATTTTTTTTTTCAAAAAATTACGTCATACATGTATTTAAAATGAAACAATAAGCCAATTGCTTTCAAAAGTTTTGTAATTTTAGCAAAAAAGACTCCAATTTGCAATAAAATATGTTTGCCCAATTTTTATTCCCAGCACTGTACCACAGCAAACTATAGTGAAGTTTTCGACAAACTAAAAATGACCAAAACTTCACAACAGCCCACAAAGTGTAAGCCTACACTTTAAAAAAAAAACTTGTTTTGTAAAACGAAATAAACTGCTAATAAAAATAAGTTCACAATTCCAAGCTAATTTAGCCACAACAATGAGCCATAACCTTTCAATGTATTTTCTAGAAACCAACATATTTATGCGGTGGGACAATCATAGAGTTTTATCAATTTTAAAATTAGAATTAAGAATTATTTGAATTCAATTTATTTTTTAACAAATCTAGTTTTGAACAGTAATTCTGCAAAATTACCATCGGTCTCACTCTATTTTTATGTTAGCAAATTAGAAAAACCGTCAAACTTTTCAAAACAATCCCTTGATTTTTACTACCCCTATACGGCCCAAATAACTGAAAATAGCGATTATTTGTTAACTACCAGTGCAGACCCACCTAATACACGCATCCTTGATCAGGAAGTTTTACTCGATATATACCGCTAAGCGTAGGCATCTCTACGATGCCTTGTCATTGACCTTCGAACCGCCACTACACTTAGGTAAAATTTAATCAGGATATTTGTGTATATACACTTTTAAGCTTTTGTAAGATTTTTTGTCAATTTGTCGGAAACTTCGCGCTACCCCACAGCAACCATATCTTCCTAGGCGCTTACCTTATTATTATTTACCTAAGAGTTACGTCATGAAATATAAATTGACCTTCACGGAGAAACCAAAAGATCTTGATATTAACGATCTCTTATTTCGTCTTGAATCATTTGCACATCGTTTTGATATACCTCTGCAAGCATTAGATGCAGAAAAATGGTTCTGGCTATATTTGTAACCTTTGGCTTGGGTCGGTAGAATACCACATGGCACACTGTAAAATTGGATAGCTTTCAGCGGTTTGGGAGGTTCGTCCTTCTACATGTAGTATCTACAGCCATTACAAAAATTTCTTACGAATTTAGTGTGCTACATAAGCCTAAGTTTATCCAAGCGTGGTTAAGATTAATGCGCAAAATTGCAATTGACCAGTCATCCCATTATACCAAAAGTTTAGTCCGACGCGTTCATTATACGAATTTTCTAGCTACTAAAGAAAATGAAATAATGATGCCAGCTGAGTCATAACGAAATATTACCCCACGACAGAAAATAATTAAACTAATAAATTAGAAAACTAAAATTAAGAAAATGCTAAGCTAGGTATAAAAGGTAAAACAAAGTTAACCTTAAGATAACGTACAACAATAATTAACTAACAATTAGTACAGTATGTAAAAGTAAGAATAAATCGCAAGCGTAATGCTTGATTGAAAGAACAGAAATAAGACAACAAAAAAAAAATAAAGAAAAAGAAAGAAAGAAAGAAAATATAGATGGAAATAATATAAATAATCATATAGTAAATGTAATAAATAATGTAATAAATAGTTTTATATCACCAAATCCGCCAATAGATATCCCTCTTCGTTTTGGCTGGTTGCAAACTGACGTTCATAATAATCTTGTGTCATCTAATGCTGGTGATACGGTATCCCAATGTCGCATTACGGATTACGGTTGATGCTGGTTCAACTGATACGTATCGTGGAGAAAACTTCCGTTCAAGTAGCCTCGATTTCTGGAACTCATGCCCGTACTTAACTTCATTCAGCAACTTTACTTATATACGCCTCAATACTATACGGGTAGTTTAATTTTAATATTTTCGGACGTATGTGATTAGATATAATTAAGACCACTTCGACAACATCGACCACTTCACAAGTTTAGGAAACATTCACAGCACTTGTAACTTGGTACAGGGTTTTGTCCCACAAATTTGCACACACAGAATAAACTTGTACAAGGGAGTACCACAAAATACAATGTCTTTAAATTTAATTACTCATAGAATAAAATATCACTTTCTTTAGACGTTTAGTTTATTTTGTCCATTATAATTTGGTTTTGATTTATTAACATATAACTTTTAATTTTTATACAATAATTATCATTTAGTATTTACTCTTTACAAATTAAATTTGTTTTTGCACATTTAATAATTTTTTGTTTTAATTTTATAATTTAATTTATAATTTTTTTATTACAATCAACACAAACTATTTTTTTAGTTTATTTATTTTCTGTGTTTTTTTATTCCCATGGTGTCCACTGCACTCTACCCTTGTATCGTTTTTTCAGTTTTTCTTCCATCAATACCAAAAAAAATCTCCTCTACCACAAAATTTCCGATCTTTATATAGCCAGCTGATTGCCCCTCCATTTCATATTTTTTTGTTTTCATTGTGTTATTTACCATCAATTTCTCCTATAAACGATCAATTTTGTCATGTCATCATTGGAACCTGATCTATATATTTACAGTGAAAGAAAGATTTATTAAAATTAATATTTTATTCAGCGCTTTAAAGCTGTGATCACACCGACGTTAAATAGAAGAGATATTGTGCGATTCGTTACATATTCTAGGAAATACCCGACCGCCGGATATTTTCAAATAAACGCTGCATTAATTATGCGATTTAGCAGCAGCGAGTCGTAACGTGAAACTCGAAGAATTATTGAGTCGCGAAAACAAAAAACGAATGACTCCCTTTAATGATTATTTGCTAGAAATTGAGGCATTAAATGGTCGATTAAAACACAGTTTTTCAGAATCTGAACTTTAAGAGATCATTCGAGAGAACAAGGATGGAACAATGACTATCCTTGTTAGGTTCACCGAGGAACTAAGGGTCATATGTCAAAGGTTTGAACGTTTATGGTCTCGGTCTGGCTATGATCCAAGAGTTCTACATGATAATCGACACAACCCATCGAACTAATTTCGCAAACGAATGATCAATATGAATCCATCACGAAAGAACATCAATTAAATATCGTACAGGTAGATGTCACCCAAAAACCTATTCAAAAGAGAGTTTCGTTTAGTGACAAAACATATTTGATGTGTTGGAATTGGCGTGATATTGGATATGTATCATGAGTGTCATCTGGCTCCGCAAGGTATTTTCTGCTATGGTTATGGTAAAGCAAATATTATAAAACCACAGTGTAGTTTTTGTTAATCGAAGCGACAGGGAAACTCGACGCCTGGGTACTGCGTGGCCAGTAAAAATATTACAGCACCCGACTTCAACTACAAATTCGACAACAAATATTTAAAGTGACTACTTTTCGGGGTGAGCCACTCAATAGCAAAACAAAACGGATCAGCAGGATAATTAATTATTGGCGAAATAGGAAAAAACACAATAAATTATGCGAATCTACAGTTCTACCAGAACTCAGTGATCCTAGACCTTATCTTATGCTTCTTTTATTTAATGTTAGCCTCACTGGATATGTTAGCATTCTAGTAAAAGGATGTGAGAGGCTGATTTTCCATAACATAAAATTTCTTCAAATGTCAAAACTGCTGATGGTTCTAAAAATAAAATTATAGGGTACGTAGATTACTCGATGAGTTATAATGATCAAACGCTCGTAATAAGGTTCTATTTGGCTCCAACTTTACAAGGTGAGCTTTATCTAAGAATGCATTTTTGGAGAGCGTTTAATCTCTTCCCAGCCAGTATTGCACAGATTGAACTACCCGAATACACAGACAAACAACATGAACTTACACAAGAAGAAATGAAACAATTGGAAGAAATAAAAACTTCATTTCCGTCATTTAAAAATCAAGGGCTAGGTTAGACTTCATTGATTGAACATTCAATGAGCAACGACATTATTCTGTATCTGCGGCCATACAATATTTCATTTATGAAGAATTAGATCGAATGTTGAGCCTGGGAGTTATCGAAGAAAGTACAAGTTCATGGAGTTCGCCCATAGTATTAGTACGAAAGCCAGGAAAAATCAGACTGTTTGGATTCCAGAAAAGTGAACGCACTAACTTAAAAAATGCATACCCACCCCACTGATAGATGGACTGATTGGTCGGTTGAGTCAAACGAATTATATCACGAGCATAGATCTCAAGGATGCCTTCTGGCAGATTACGTTGGAGCAGAGTTCGCGAGTGAACACGGCATTTACAATTCCCGGTAGGCCATTATATCAGTTCTGTGTAATACCCTTCGGATTGTGTAATTCTGCTCAAACGATGTCGTGACTTATGGACAAGGTCTCATACTTTCCATGGTCGTGTTTTCGTTTATTTAGACGATCTGCTGATAATATCTGATACGTTGCAAGAACACTTCGAATTTCTTAAACTGGTTGCTCAATGGTTGAAAACGGCTAATCTTACAATAAACGTTGTAAAAAGCAAATTTGTAAGAAAAGAATTGAGATATCTAGAATTTTTGGTGGGGGAAGGAGGGCTTAGGACAGACCTGAATAAAGTACGAGCTGTGAGAGGGTATCCAAAGCCAACTTCGGTAAAACAAACACAGAGATTATTGGGAATGGTCGGTTGGTACCAAAGATTCATACCTAATTATGCAAATTTCACAGCACCCATTACTGACGCTTTAAAAAAATTCTAAGTTTTGTTAAAGAAGCCGATCGAGCATTTGATAAACTTAAGATCCTTCTGGGGTAGGAGGTGTTATTGTTACAAAGAACAACCAAAGGAAAAGAACCAATGTTAGAAAGGGAATAGCGTATCAGAGTTGGAATGTTTGGCAGCGGTTATAAGTGTGCAAAAATTTAGGCCCTATATAGAAGGGTTTAAATTCAAATTATAACGGATCATGCGAGCCTTAAGTGGCTGATTAACCAGAAGAACCTGAGTGGGCGACTCGCACGATAGAGCCTAAAACTTCAAATATACGACGTTGAGATAACCGACCAAAAGGGGTTTAGTAATATTGTACCCGATTCTGCATTGTGATTGCCCACAGGAATTAAAAATGAGTATCCCTCTGGTTGTTGCCACCATTCAACTCGACTCCGACGCATTTAACGATGAGGATTATAGAAAATTACGCTATAAAATAAATAATTCGTCTGGATTATATCCGAGTTTTAAAATCTACAATGATCGCGTATTTTTAAGAATAGAACCTCATCAAGATCAATCGCTGAATGATTTATCAGTGTGGAAAGTGTGGATTCCCAAGACGATGACACCATCTCTAATTGTACATAAACAGGATGAAGCAACTTCTTCTAACGAAGATTATTACTTTATTACTGGTCTGGAATGCGTTGGCAGGTTTATGACTACGTAAATAATTGTTCCACATGCAAAACAACTAAGAGTTGCAATCGAATATCGAAGCTAGCACTGGGTATTACCACTTTCGCAGAGCGACAAACCATCAAACATCGTAACCGACAGAGGCACACAATTTGAATCAGCTTTATTTGACGAGCTATACAAAACAGTAGAATTTCGACCTAAACGTACTAAAGCATACAATCCAGCGCGCAACGATTTAATTAAACGATAGCGCCGTAGTCTCAAACGCGCAATTATGTGCATAGCCAACAAACAGTCGACAAGACAACATCATTTCGTCGCGATTTCCAAAGTATGTCCGCTGAACTTGTGTTTCAACAGAATTTGCCACTACCCGCAGATTTGATGGTACCAAGTAAGCATACCAGTCAATCCGAATTCGTTACACAGTTACGTAAGCAAGTCAACGATATTCAGCCCTCAGCGACTTCTCGACATGACATGGATCAATTATTCGTATTCAAGGAGCTTATAATCAAAGGCATGGAATCTACGGTAAGAATTAACAAAATAAACGTGTATTAGGAGGAGTTTTGACGAGACATCGCAGAGTGTGTACCAGAATGCCACTATTTTCGGCGATATCTATAAGCGTAACGTTCCAAATGTCATTTTTTGGAGTCAAACTCGCTCGATGTGCGGCCAAGACTAAGCAGGGATCCCGGATATGCCAGGCATACCGTAAATCCTTTTACACATGATTAGAAAGGTTGTTAAATACAATAGGCTTGACCCGGTTACAGACACCTTAGTTAGTAGAAACGTAAAATGTTAGTACGTTAATATTTGACAACTGTTAATACAACAATACAGTTGCAGTTTATACGAAAATGTGGAAACTGCTTCCTAGAGTTACTCAGGCTTTATTTAATTTATTTTATTTCTTCTCGGCTATCCAACTAATCATCCCGCTGTTTGTTTAATTGACTTTCGTAACTCTTTACACCCAAGAAATTTTGATTGTAATTTTCCACCAGAGGAAAATTGAGTTTTCTTTAGAGCTGGAATGGTAGTTTATGTCTCCTGTTAAAATATCGTTTGTCCTCTTCTTGGAGTTTTAGTATATTTAACTAAATTTTGTCTCTTTCGTTAAAACATAACGCTGCCTTCTCGTCAATCCTCTCAGCATTTTGTATGTCCTCATCAGTAAGTCAAGATTAACATTTTTATCAAGGTGAAGTTCACGAACGAGCAACGTTTGAAAATTATTAAAATTTACCACCGCAATTCTGAGTCGGTGGTCGCATTTTTATGAGCTCTTACACCAATTTTCGGTCGTAATATTCGTCCCACGAGGCAGGCTATGCGTACTATAGTGGATAAATACGAGTCAAAATATTTACTATTGGATGTTACTGTACCAGTGAAACAATGCACCGGTTGAAGTACCAAAAATATCGCAGCCGTAAGTGCTTCAGTTCAAAATGAGCCAATTCAGTCAATTCCACGCCGTTCACAGGAATTGGGAATCTCTCAAAAACATTGTGGCAAATTTTACGGAAAGATCTTGGCTTACATCCTTAAAAGATCATATTAACTCAAGTACTGAAGATTCTCTGCTAAAGTTTTAAGAAAATCATGAATTTCATCGAAAAATCATCGTCTGCGATGAAGCTCACTTTTGGCTTGTTGGCTTTGCCACTAAACAAAATATGCGTTATTAGACAGCAACAAACACACATGTGCTTCAACAGACTCCATTTCAGCCACGAAAAATGATCGTGTGGTGTGGTTTTGGAAGTCTGTTTTTGGCCAGAATTAGATGAAATTGACATTAATGATATGTGGTTCCAAAAGGATGGTGCAAGCAATTAAAAAATTTTAGGGGAAGTTCGGTAAACATGTAATCTCGGGAAATGGTCCGATTTAATGCCATTCGATTTATTTTTATGGTGGTTTATGCCAACAAGCCAACAACGTTAGAGAAGCTCAGCTACAATATCGAACACGAAATTGCCAACGTTCTGGTCGATATGTGAAAGAGTGGAACAATTGGCTCCAAAGAATCGATCGCTGTAAACGTGCTCGCAGTACTGCACCTGGAATACATATTAGCCCAATATTTCAATTATTCGGTTTTTTATTTAAATACAAAGTTGTTTTATCCTTAATGACAAACCCTTTTGCCCCTATCCGTAATACGAACGGACTCATACCAATAGATCAATGGAATGTATTATTTAGTATACGTTGTACTCTCGGCATATACTTGCACCAATTTTCTGGGTTCTCTGCTGAAATTAGAGAGCACAGGAGTAACGAGTTGGTCCAACCTCTCAATCTAACCATTATCTTGGGGCAACCTTGTTGTTATTGCATGGATTCAGACTTTACCTTCTCTACGATGCGCCTCTATCAAGAAGAGAGAAACAAACTCACTAAAAACGGCCACAACGCAGAAAATGTAGCGATATTTTATGGACGTGGCATCAAGTAATTCCAAATGATGAGTGCACGTGGTAGGTTGCTAGCGGAACATCATCCTTCCAGATTGGATTAAGGTATCCAAATTTTTGGCTATTAAACTCTTTTGATTTGTGGGGAGTTTGTCCTAAAGCAACAACAAAGTTTAGTAGTTTATATGATCAAGTGAAATTTGTCCTAAACTGTCTTAAACTCAAAATTTCGCTTGCAACGTAACTAAACAGTGTAAATAATTATTAAATTTTGTGGATGACCGATCGATTCAATTTAGAACCAAATGATCTGCATCAAATAGATTAAATTTCAAATGTTTTCTTTTCAACTATGCGAATAAAGAAACATTTCATTTTTTCAGACATACATCGAGGAGGTATTTCTAAGGAACTACTACGGCTGAAACACTGAGGAACACTGGGTGTAATATTCAAAAGTTGTATAGCTCCAAATAGAAGATACTTCTGCGGAAATGGGTGTTTTCATTTGGTACTAGACCCCAAATTTCATGTTTTTATTTGGATTGAGTCTAGTACAATGTGAAAACACCCACCTGGGTGTTATCTCTTAGAAATATCTTAGGACAAAGCATTTATAGCGCCATATTGAGCTATACATCTTTTGATTTTTACATCCAATGTACCCCTACATTTACCGGAAATTCAAGTTTTCTAATTGGATTGGGTCTAGTATGTACAATGTCAAAACACCCATTCGAGCCATAGTAACCTCTCAGAAGTATCTTAGTACAGCAATTTTTATGATGTTTTGAGCTATATAAGTTTTGAATATTACACCCAGCATTCCCCTACATTTCCGGGAAAATTCATTTTTCTAATTGGATTAAGCCTATATGTTAACGCAGAAACCGCGTACAAATATCTTAGGACAAAGCGCATTTAGTGCAATTTTGAGCTATAATACTTTTGAATATTACACCCAGCATTCAACTACATTTTCCGGAAAATTCATGTTTTCTAATTGGATTAAGTCTAGTAAAATGTGAAAACACCCATTCGAGCCAGTTACCTCTCAGGAATATCTTAGGACAATGCAATTTTCATGCTATTTTGAGCTATATAGGTTTTGAATATTACACCCAGTGTTCCCCTACATTTTCGGGAAAATTCATTTTTCTAATTGGATTGGGCCTATGTTAACGCAGAAATCGCTTAGAAATATCTTATGACAAAGCACATTTAGTGCGATTTTGAGCTATAACAATTTTGAATATTACACCCAGCATTCAACTACATTTTCCGGAAAATTCATGTTTTCTAATTGGATTAAGTCTAGTACAATGGGAAAACATCCATTCTAGCCATAGTTACCTCTCAGAAATATCTTAGGACAATGCAATTTTCATGCTATTTTGAGCTATATAGGTTTTGAATATTACACCCACTGTTCCCCTACATTTTCGGGAAAATTCATTTTTCTAATTGGATTGGGCCTATGTTAACGCAGAAACCGCTCAGAAATATCTTATGATAAAGCACATTTAGTGCGATTTTGAGCTATAACAATTTTTAATATTACACCCAGCATTCCCCTACATTTATCGGAAATTCATGTTTCAATGTCAAAACACCCATTCGAGCCATAGTAACCTCTCAGAAGTATCTTAGGACAGCAATTTTTATGCTGTTTTGAGCTATATAAGTTTTGAATATTACACCCACTGTTCCCCTACATTTCCGGGAAAATTCATTTTTCTAATTGGATTGGGCCTATGTTAACGCAGAAACCGCTTAGAAATATCTTAGGACAAAGCACATTTAGTGCGATTTTGAGCTATAACACTTTTGAATATTACACCCAGTATTCCCCTACATTTATCGGAAATTCATGTTTTCTAATTGGATTGGGTCTAGTACAATGTCAAAACACCCATTCGAGCCATAGTAACCTCTCAGAAGTATCTTAGGACAATGCAATTTTTATGCTGTTTTGAGCTATATAAGTTTTGAATATTACACCCACTGTTCCCCTACATTTCCGGGAAAATTCATTTTTCTAATTGGATTGGGCCTATGTTAACGCAGAAACCGCTTAGAAATATCTTAGGGCAAAGCACATTTAGTGCGATTTTGAGCTATAACACTTTTGAATATTACACCCAGTATTCCCCTACATTTATCGGAAATTCATGTTTTCTAATTGGATTGGGTCTAGTACAATGTCAAAACACCCATTCGAGCCATAGTAACCTCTCAGAAGTATCTTAGGACAATGCAATTTTTATGCTGTTTTGAGCTATATAAGTTTTGAATATTACACCCACTGTTCCCCTACATTTCCGGGAAAATTCATTTTTCTAATTGGATTGGGCCTATGTTAACGCAGAAACCGCTTAGAAATATCTTAGGACAAAGCACATTTAGTGCGATTTTGAGCTATAACACTTTTGAATATTACACCCAGTATTCCCCTACATTTATCGGAAATTCATGTTTTCTAATTGGATTGGGTCTAGTACAATGTCAAAACACCCATTCGAGCCATAGTAACCTCTCAGAAGTATCTTAGGACAATGCAATTTTTATGCTGTTTTGAGCTATATAAGTTTTGAATATTACACCCACTGTTCCCCTACATTTTCGGGAAAATTCATTTTTCTAATTGGATTGGGCCTATGTTAACGCAGAAACCGCTTAGAAATATCTTAGGGCAAAGCACATTTAGTGCGATTTTGAGCTATAACACTTTTGAATATTACACCCAAAAAATTCATGTTTTCTAATTGAATTGGGTCTAGTGCAACGTGAAAACACCCAATCGAGCCGTAGTTACCTCTTAGAAATATTTTAGGACAAAGCAATTTTAGCTTGTTTCTCTATATTTTCCGGAAAATTCATGTCTTCTAATGGGACTGGGTCTAGTTTAAAGTGAAAACACCCATTCCAGCCGTAGCTACCTCTTAGAAATATCTTAGGACAAAGCACAGATCGTGAGATTTTGGGCTATACATCTTCTGAATATTACACCCAATGTTCCACTAGATTTTCCGGAAAATTCATGTTTTCTAATGGAACTAGCTAGAACGATGTTGTTGCTTTTTAAGTTAAGTTAGGACAAACTTCAAATCCGTCTTCTTTGCTAATAATCTTTACGCAGTTTCTCGGCCATTTTTTTCAGCCGTTTTGGATATATAGAAGTCCCTCTGAACTAGTTCCTTCGTCTTCTTCGCTACAAAGTGACCTTACTCATGTACTATTTTGATAATTATACATTTTGCATTGATCTTGGGGTCACCAACACCAAAATACCAGCGACGAGGCAACCATTATTAGAAACATAATCATCAATCATCAGGCCCCAAATCTTTATCTATCCTTTGTACTGCTTTGATTTGATTACCGATGTCATCGTTGGTATTAGTATAGCTGGACTTCAGCTAAGTTTATCTGAATGGCCCGTGGATGTCCGGCCGTCATGTGGCCCGTGCCCAGATCGATACTCCAACTTGTCATTAAACTTTTACAGCTGAAGAGCCCAACTAGTTATTCTTGATATTAACCACTTTTTGTCATAGCTGCTGTACTTCTACTCACAGCTAGTTGTCTTTTTAGAGCAGTAAAAGATTGAATGAATTTTAAAAAAATTTCAAATGCCATATGCTCCATCGCAAAAAAATTTAAATACAACTTCTTTCTACAAAATATCTATTACTGTGCGAACTGTTCAAAAAATATTCGAAAATGTTCTGTGTGCCCGAGAATTTAACTTGTATTAAATTCCAATTGACTATTTCAATTGAAATTAATTTGCTTGTGCTACCACCAGTACTTTTCGAAGATTCTGCATTCCATCTCTCTCATCAACACCTGGGAGTGTTCCTTAAAAATTTACCAACAAAGAATTTGATTACATATTTTAAAAGGCTTACCTTACGGGTACATCATAACATAACCAATCCGCCGGTGGTTCCTCGTTACTTCCACGATAAAGCATAAAATTTTAAAACACTAAACATTCTTGAATGATTTGTTATTTATTTCACTAAAAATTGTCATATACTGCATCTCTTACATCTAATGGACTATTTACATATAAATAAAAAATAACATCTATCGCTTACATCAATAAAATCTAAGTACTTTACAATTGGCATCCATGCACGTAACTGACATTACGAAAAATAGCAGCGGCCGCCGCAGCCGATGTCAAAAAATTACATGGGTTTTGTGACACCGTTGAAAATGTATTCGATAGCGTCGTTGTCGGACAACACGAAATTGGTGTTTGCGAATTTGTATCGCTCTGCGGTGATATCAGCTCCTTTTCAATTGAGGCCTGATGCCGTAACTGTTCCAGCCGCAATTGATTTTGTCGCTTCCATTTAGTTCTAAATTAGTTTCATTAAAATTATATGTAATTGGGACAGTTTCAGATAAATAAATCATATTACCTTCGATTCTGGTACCAGGTTTTCACCTGTGTTTCAGATAAATTTAATGCATCGGCGACATCACTTCGATCGGCGACCGATAAATATTTCTGGCAACGAAATTTTCGCTCCAAATACGCTAATTGGGCGTGTGTAAATGCAGTTCGCCTTCGTCGTGGTTTTCGTCCCGTTTTGCCTAATAAACTGGTTCCATTTTTTAACTCACAATGTGTCATGGGCGACAGCATTATGTCACCGTGCCGATGATTGTTATTGTTGCCTAATAAATGTGTACCCAAACCATTATTCGCTAACAATGTGTTGCCCAAAATGAATTGATGTTGGAATGGTGTTATTTGCGATTCGGGCGATGATCGATCCTCAATATCGATTTCTATATTATCGTCATCGTCGGTGTCCGAGTTTTGAAGTGACTGCCGAGAATCATCTGAAAATAAAGTATCGGTATTGTTAATTTTTGTGCCTAGTCTAAGGCACTTATATTTATATTTAGTAATTAGTACGTCCCCTCTTATCAACATACATAAATATTACACAATTTTATATCGCATTAATTGGGTTCAATCTGATATCAATTATTTCTGAGCACAAGATAAAATCTATATACAAGATAAACTCGCATCATCGCACTCGACAACATCCATCCACTTGATTCCGTGTTTTCTGTTGTTATCCAATCTTCTTATGTGTTTTCCGTTTTTTATTCACGTAAATCAAATAAAGGAAGAATTTGATTGTTTTTCGAAATTCGAGCAAATATAGATGAGGGGCACACGTGTTATGACAAAAGCCCTAGATAATACGCGTGCCAATAACAATTGGCATATTTTACTTTGGGTTTGTTGTTGTAAATCATTGTTTGTTTGATTAACCAATTTAGAATTAATCACGGATTTAAATAAAAACTGATTGATTTTAACAATTAAATTCGTATTGATGGACTGGATAGTATCGTAAAATTTGATGCGACGAGATACGCGGAGGAATCAGCCCAGCCAAAATTTCTTTATATTCTTTGTTAAATATGGTAAATGGTAATTCACTTTATCGCAGAAAATCGAAACCTTACAATTTATCTTTAACCTATAGAAAGCGCCAGTTTGCTATCGACTGGTTCAGTTTTCGGAACTCGTGGTTCTTAAGAAACAAAATTTTAAATCCGTTATACTGGTTAGCATTATAAGGACGACCACTAATCAGCAAACAATTCTCAAATAGATCCGTAAACAGAAGTCTCGCATCGACTAAGGGGTTAAATCAATAATTGCGCACGGCCTTTCAATTCCAAACCCTCATAGACATCAATTGATCTCAGCTTAGAAATAATCTACAGAAAATTGCAGTGGATTAGTTAGTTTGGATTAACATGGAGGCTCTTGTCAGAACATCATATCCCTATTCGAATGCTGACTTAACTAGAAACTCATCGATAACCAAGAGAAGTCAACAAAAGCAATTTGACGGTAACAAAGAAGTGTGCAGCTCAGCACATAGCTATATGAAGTTGGCGCAAAATTACATTCCGACATTTTTTTTTTATATTTTGATGTAGAAAATTTATTTATGGAATGAGAGTTCTGGCCCACCCACTTTTATCAACCTAAAAGTCGTGATTTCGAACCTTGCCAGAGTCCATAATTTTATTGAGGCAATTATTATTCTTAACAGGGATCGATGTCGTCGGATCAAGTATTCCTCCAATACTGAAGACAGGGGATAATTGTTGAACAGTAAAAGTGAATTAGTGAGTAGTGAATGAGTGAAATTTGTGAATTGCTGTCGAAATTAAAGGTGTTGGAAAATAAAGTATGTAACTTAAATCGCTGAATGTTTTATTTGCAAAAAATCGTGTACGAATCCTTATCGAACGCCCGAAATTTGGTATCAGAAGTGAGATTTTGCAAATATCAGCAATGGTTAAAAACATTAAGCACCTACACATCACAGCTGCAGAACCTCGAGCTTTCAACTATGAAAGCAGTAAGAGCGAGCTGCTTTCGAGACAGCAGAGCGCCATGGAGGATGTCAGAGCCATCAGGGATCTTGCTGGTTAACCAAAACGATGAGCGGAAAGTCCACCTTAGCGAAGAAGAAGTTAAAAATGAGTCAACCGGAACGTGGGGTAAAACGGAACAACCATATCGGTACACCCGCCTACTCCCGAACAACAGAGAACCTCTTCGGACATGAGAGACATCATGCAGGCACTTTTACTGCAACTCAAGGGAATGGACGAAAAATTGGAACAGCATGGTGCAAAATTTTATGAACTCCGCACAGAACAAGGTGACAAATTAGCATGGCGACAGAGCGTGCAGAATGAAAAACTCGACGAAATCCAGCGTGCCCAAGATCTTCAAATTAAACAGATTAGAGAGGAAATAAAGTTGCGTGAGGAAAAAAATGATGGCTAGCTCAAGAATTTTGAAAGACAAATCAGGCAGGAGTTTCAAAGTAAAATTAAGCAAGCGGAGGCTCGTCTCGAAAGACATATCTCGGGAACTACTGGAGAAGGCCAGTTAGATAAAACGTTCCAAATACAACAAATTGCTGGAAGCTGTTACGACTGTACTATCGCAACTGCGTTCTTTGCCCTAATTGATTCTCATCGGTTGGTTTACGTAACGTTTCTTTAGCCCGTTTTTTTTATATCTAAACGCGGTTAATGGTGGATGGATTCCTGTGTGTTTCTTTCTGTTTGGTTGGTAGTGATTGTACGAAAATGGGAGAGAGGGAGTGCAATGTACATCGAGTGGTGTGTAAAGCAAAACCTTTCATAAGAATGTTTTTTTTATATGCTTCTCGTTTACCTCAATGCGAATTGATGTAAACGAGAGACAGAGAAGAAAGACAATTCTTCTGGAATGTTTTGCGCGTCGTTTGTGCGGCGTAAGAGAGTTTTTTTTTTGAATGGGGAGATTCGAGTTTTGATTTTTGATCGTGACGGTCGAGTTTGTGATTTTATCAATTAGAGTAGAGTTTGTGATTTTTATAAAATTGGTACCTAGGTTGATTTGGTTTTTTTTTGGGACCGTGAAAAGAAAAAGCTTTAAAGCTAAATGTTTATAATTTTATATTTAAATTAATAAATATAAAAATATTTGGACGAGTAATAAAACTTCGTAGATGAAATAAAAATGATTGTATTTGTACTAACATTTATTAAAGTGTTTCTCTTGTGTTCAATTTATTTGAAGAACAAATAAATAACGTGTACATGTTCTGAATTTTTGGGTTTTCTTCGGAAAAATGTTGATTGTAAAAAGAAATTAACAAAAGTGTCGTAACCATTACTGTGGCCATTCCCAAATTTCGATTTACGGTTGGCGTGGTTAGCGGTGAGAAGACACCGCATCGGGTACCGCATGTTCAAGGGGGCTGCTTTGTCATCGGGTCCGTGTTATCATAGGGTATCATAGCATCGAAGTACACCACATTTTCGACGGATTACCAAGTTTCAACGGGTGCCGTTTTATCATCATCTTCAAGGTGATCCGTACTCTATAGTTCAACGGGCACCGCAATTATATTTTACGCGTGGTCAGCCGCATTTTTTGTTTTACGGCGGGAAGACGCCCAACGAATATACGGTCCACGGCGGAAAGTCGCCCAACATTATATACGGTCCACGGCGGAAAGTCGCCCAACATTATTTACGGGTTACGGCGGAAAGACGCCTAACATTATTTACGGTTCACGGCAGGAAGACGCCCAACCTTTACGACGGCCTATCGAGGCGAATATATATATTAACGGTTTTGGTGACCAAACACATTATTGGTATCGGGGAAAGGCCCCGCAACGTCCGACCGCACAAGGTCGCTACGTACGGGTGGCCAACCGGCCCCTCGTGTTTTCTTGTATTTTGGGTAACGGTGAAAGGCACCGCAACGGTCCGGGTGTGGCACATCACCTGTGGCATGACGGCCGCGCAAGGCCGCACCAGTATTTTTATAAATATATAGTAAGGTACCATTTTTTTATTTATATTTTTAATTTTTCTTTTATTTTATTTTTGTTGTATTTTATTATCATATTAAATTCTGAATATTTTGTAATCGAGCGCCGCACAGCGGGTGCACGCTCGGTGCGTATCGTTTTCTCTCTCTCTCTCTCGTTTTCTCCTGGTGCGGGTGGAGGGGGAAGTTGTTTGCCTGTTGTTGTTTTTTCACTATAAATAAAATGAATTATTAAATTTTTTTCGGTGTGGTGTGATGGGAGCGGAAACTCCCTCTGTGTCGGCGTAGTGTTTGCGGTCCCTTGGTGCCCGCCTCCGATTCCGTAACCAGGGCTTGTCCCCGTTTGAATTCGGATGGATGTGTGCACCAAGGCACCGCTCTCGATTTATAATTTTGTTGTGTTCGTTCCTCAGGTTCCGGCCGACGAGTTTCGGCGGAACTCCGGGTACATTTTATTATTATTTGCGATCCCCCTAAATTTCTGTAGCATCACGGTGTAAGCCAGGAGCCCTGTATGCCTCAAACTCCACGACCTTAGCACTTCTCCCTGAGAACGTAGCCGGCAAAAATCACCGTGGAGGCCTCTGCAGGTGCTTAGTGATATCTGCAGGTTGGCAGTAGCCAGCCTGTAACAAAGCTCAAGGGAAATTTTTAAACCTCCGACATGCGATGGCGAGATCCCATTTGACAATTTTAAAGTGCAGTTTTAAGCGGCAGTGCAGCACAATTGTTGGAGCGCAGGGGAGCCGCTCAACACACTCATTATTCGTGGGAAAGCTGCAAATGGCTTGCAAACTATATCCGCAACAGAAAAGTGCAATGAGCGGAAAATGACTGAGATGTGTCGAATGGACTAACAATGAACGCGTTTATTCTATCAAGGACGACCATATGAAACTTCATTTAAGAATCAATACTAATGGTAAAACTATGAATAAATTATTGGCGTTGGCGTTAGAATATGAAGCATACAGAGCAAGTTTAGCTGTTGACACAGTAAAGTTGCGCAAACTGGAGGCTGAGGATACTACGGAGATAAAAGAAATAATAAGATAGGAGTTGACACAACTAACACTAAGCTATTGGAGTCCCAGAAAATTCCAACAGCCAAGTGGTGAGCCAGATGACATCAAAAGGCAAAGAAAAAGCTTCAGATACGGGAGGCTAGGTCAATACATACGAGCACGAGAGGGTACGCAACGATGGAATGATCGGTTTGCGAGGCAGTCCGATTCCCTAGATAAGCAACATCAACTGGTGAAAGGAACAGACACCGGGAATAATGAAAACCACAGACGGTTCAAGAAACAATCAAGACTAGGGGCAAGGAGATATAAATTGGCTTATTAAACTCCCAAGCCCAGCAGAAGATTCCAGTACGATTATAGAGGGTGAATTCGGCAGAGGAGTTGATTGCTGAAGAGAGAGAGCTATCAGAAGATCGCGGCGAAGAGTCTTGCAAAGGTAACACGCATTGAAGTTGAGAAGGAGGTGTGCTGGAATACAACGAGGAAGAGAAAGGATCAAGGACGTTATGAGTTAATAGCAGAAAGCGTCCAGAAAGCCGTGAAAGCACCGATTTGTCAAGCAGTAAGAGGCCGCAAAAATAACGTAGCTGAGCAACGACGACGAATGAATAAAAATTGATCCGCAGTAGAGGACAACAGCACGAACTACAGAAATAAATCAGAAGCGCAATACGATCAGAGTGGGAGATTTGCCGATTTACGACGAGGTGATTTAGTGTGGCTGAATTTCAGAAAGCGGAAAAGCAAATCTCATGATGCACAACGAGATTAGAAAGGTGCATACAAAATTGCCAAGAGGATGTGTATCGAATACGTGTATCGATATGCGGATGTGTATCGATATGCGACGATGTGTATCGAATAAAAAACGCTTTGGATGTAGACAAAAAGTTGGATAGATGTGTTCACACAGTTAAGATGGAAAACTGTTACGAATTCTACTCTCTACAAACATATCACCTGGATTGCAGGCGAATGAGGCAACATACTGCAGCCAATTAAACGTTACTCTACTCATAATTACGTCAACATCGCAAAATAAACGAAACATACGGAATCGGTAACAATAAATTTTTTATCCGTTCAAAATCAGTAAGGCTAACCATCAGGGATTTTCACAAAAAATTGAAACTTTTTTTGTTGAAATTCCGGTTCAAAATGATTATAGGTAATGTATCTAATACGTTGAGCATAAAAGTACCGGTTGGGTCTATAAGGAAAGCGCGGTTATTGGAAGTGTCGTATTTTGAAACCAGGCCACATTGTGTAATCGATCCTGGATTGCAGACGAATGAGGCAACATACTGCAGTCAATTAAACGTTGCTCTACTCATAATTACGTCAAGATCGCAAAATAAACGAAACTTACGGAATCGGAAACAATAAATTTTATCCGTTCAAAATCAGTAAGGCTAATCATCAGGGATTTTCGCAAAAAATTGAAAACCTTTTTTTGTTGAAATTCCGGTTCAAAATGATTATAGGTAATGTATCTAATACGTTGAGCATAAAAGTACCGGTTGGGTCTATAAGGAAAGCGCGGTTATTGGAAGTTTCGTATTTTGAAACCAGGCCACATTGTGTAATCGATCCTGGATTGCAGACGAATGAGGCAACATACTGCAGCCAATTAAACGTTGATCTACTCATAATTACGTCAACATCGCAAAATAAACGAAACATACGGAACCGGTAACAATAAATTTTATCCGTTCAAAATCAGTAAGGCTAACCATCAGGGATTTTCGCAAAAAATTGAAAACTTTTTTTGTTGATATTCCGGTTCAAAATGATTATAGGTAATGTATCTAATACGTTGAGCATAAAAGTACCGGTTGGGTCTATAAGGAAAGCGCGGTTATTGGAAGTGTCGTATTTTGAAACCAGGCCACATTGTGTAATCGAATCTGGATCGCAGACGAATGAGGCAACATACTGCAGCCAATTAAACGTTGATCTACTCATAATTACGTCAACATCGCAAAATAAACGAAACATACGGAACCGGTAACAATAAATTTTATCCGTTCAAAATCAGTAAGGCTAACCATCAGGGATTTTCACAAAAAATTGAAAACCTTTTTTTGTTGAAATTCCGGTTCAAAATGATTATAGGTAATGTATCTAATACGTTGAGCATAAAAGTACCGGTTGGGTGCATAAGGAAAGCGCGGTTATTGGAAGTGTCGTATTTTGAAACCAGGCAACATTGTGTAATCGATCCTGGATTGCAGACGAATGAGGCAACATACTGCAGACAATTAAACGTTGCTCTACTCGCAGTAAAATGGCACCGCATTATGGCTCAATTTAAACGCGTTTCGTTTCACTATTTCCAATTATTTTGAAAATGACCAATTGTTTTGAGATCTAAGACAAAAAATTTGACGCCCTAAAAATCGGTAAGGGATACCATCACGTTGGATGTAATTTGTTTTATGATACTGAAATTATGTAGACGAAAAAGTTTCGATAAAATTTTGTACTTGAAGTGCGGTATTTCAACTGGAAGTACAAACATATTTCAAGCTAATCAGTTTTAAAAAAATAAAGAGATTTTATCTCATTATTCAGGTTTGATTGGAATAATCTGATTATAGAATTTTCAGACAAATGTATAAAACTTATAAAATATCATTTCAAAGCCATATCTGATAATTTTTTACAATACCCAAATCATAATGATACGTATGCCTGCAAAGATGAAACACCAACAAACCTGCACGTTTCGCAAGGAAATCGCAATTGATCGAAAATGCTTAAGTATGAGGTTTCATCCCGCTTAGTCAATCTGGGTTGAAGAAAGGGCAAACTCGAGGACAAAAACATTCATGAATACTAACTTTATTTTGCTATGGCTGCGTACCAATAGTCGGGTCAAACTGATCGAACAACCAGTCCAAAACCAATTTTTACTGTAGTAAACGATTTACTCTTAGTATGTAATGTAACAATACTAGAAAGATTTGAATATTTCTAGATTAAAGTGGAATATAAAGGGTAGAGTTCAAACGAAAAAGGCGAATTATGGTCCTTTGCGAGCATCTGTGGGGTACACACTTCAAGTTTAACTGCTCAAAGAACACATCCAAATGGCATCGATTTAGTTTCAGGTAAATCCGATAACGACAATATCTAATCTGGTGATGCACTTTCACCATTTGTATAATCAATCACAACTACTTATAATATTTAGTGCAAAAATTATTTTACCATTATTTGTACGAACATTAATTAGATCACTTAGCAAATCACGAATTAAAAACGATTTCGAACTGTCCTGCATTGCACTAAAATAATCTATCACAAAATTCACTTAACTAAATTTATTCACGTATCACTGATAATCCATAAAATTTTAACTTGTAAACAAGTCGAATGACTTTTATTAATTTGATTCACAAAATTAATTAAATGTGTTGATCCTTCCCATCGAAACTGTCACCAGAGACTAAACGAGAAAAATTAAATGCGACGTATAAATTGTTGTCGCCTTAGCAGTGCAATCAAATCAGCATAAATGATACACTACACGTCAGACGAATTTAAAATTAATCCTTTTACCGTTGCATGATAGCGAAAAGGGCAAAAAACATTTGGAAAAAGGAAAACCAAAATTAAATTTCCCCGATTTTCGTATGCAATTTATGCTATGATGGTATTGTTTGTGCTGCATTATCGACCGGTGCGCGCATCTACTCACTCATTCAAATAGAGGCGTGCCCTAAAATTGAATCCTTATTTGATACGAATTTTGAATTTTGATTGGGGAATACATTTTTATTGTTGGGACATAAAAAAATTAAATACATTTATTGGATAAATAAAATTTAAATACATAAATAATAAAAATTTTAATGTAATTTTGTATAAAGGTTAATGGGATTTTATAAGGACTTTCAATTATACGAACAGGGAGGTATTGTGGCGTGTTGTTGTTGTAATTTTGCTTGATTTTGATCCAGCCATGTACACCATATACCATGTGGGTTGAGGTACGTTTTTATTTAAAAGATCAGAGTTTAATAAACCGCGTCCACTTAAGGCTGTTGTACATGATACAACAACTTGCATAAATACGATTTATGCTTGTATTTTTATGGAAAAATAATTTTGTATTTCGTAAATTTTGTTACAAGTGGCTGGATTTAATTAAATTTTATTACAAATTTTCAAATAATTTCGTTTTGTTCTTCCTAGTTTTCAAGTATTAAATTATGTTAAATATAAATGTGTACGAGTATATAAAGGATGATTGTGCCCCTTGATCGATTTGTTACGGTTAAAGTCCGAAATTGGCGAATGTCCACATTTACCGGAAAATGAGTAAATTCTCCCATTTTGGTTTTGGTAAAACTATTTCCCAATATAATATTAACAGTTCTAGTAAATTGTTCGATGCAAGTGTATACTGCGGCGTTATTTTCGGACCATTGTAATACCATCCTTAAAGCAGGTCAAAAAGTGCCCAGATGATGGTGCAGAACTACGAAATCAATCGTGTCGTTTACTTACCATATCGTCGTCTCGATTATTATTCATACTGGTGGCCAATACTTGTAGGTCGAAGCAGTTCGTCGTGTGAGTATTCTTCCGAAACATGGAATAAATCAAGTTCGTGGATATTACGAACCACCACGGCCAAATGCTTTGGAAGATATGACTGAAGAATAAAAATAATACGAGGCTATGAAACTTATCATACAAAATTTTAGTTATGAACTTCTATATTTGGGTGGAGCCAGTTGTTCAGACTCATCTAATCCAACATTTTGAATTTCGTCTAACGCATCATCGAGCGGAAAGAATTTTACGGTATGGTTGTTCCAAGATTTTATCATGTTTAAGCTTAGCCTGATGGTTGAAGCAATTCGTTCAGTTTGGAATGACAATTTAAATGTTTGGTCTTAAATATCAACTCAACGGTTATAAGTGTCCAAGGGCTCGATAGAATTCACCTGCTGAATATCTCAAAACCGATTCTATTGTCCATATATATCAACTGGTCGAATAACAACCAAATTTAGGAATTCAACAAGCAGTCAAGACGACCGGCTCCATCAACATGCACTTACTTCTTGGAAATTAACATTAAATCGTTTATTTTCCAATCACGACCAACGAAATTGAACACCACATTAGGATATATTTCACGACCTGATAGATCGGAGTTACGTGGTAGTATTAGCTGTTTACCAATATTTCCTGAATTATTAAAATTGTTCCGTCCCGCACAAATCAAGTAAAATACCGTGACCACCCATACCGTGATCACAATACCATTAGTGACTGGAACGTCTACCAGCTGGTTCGATTCATGTCATCCAAATTTGTATTTTTTAATTTTTTATTGACATGATCGTGGAAGGGTCTTTTTATATAAGTAGCAGCTCCATGCAGTCATATCAGGAGTCTTACTTGAAGAGTATTTGGTTTATTAGTAAATTTACAATCACAAACAACCGACAACGATTGATTTTTTTTACTGTCTCGACGTTCTAAGTTAAAGTCGTTATGGGTGCATAAAGCTGTTATTTGTACAAACTGACCCCACCTCCACCAATGTCAACAAAAAATTGGCTACCATATACGAAACGGAGTAACTGCGTGGAGGTTCTAGTTTGTATTTTGGCTACGTTATTCCACTGAATTTGTGGGATGGTACAATTTATAAATCAGGAAAGATTGGTAAACAACTAATACTAATCATATCGCGCCGATCATTATGAAGCCATTCGTTTAGGCCAAGTGTTGTTCTACCCATATAATTAGTGTGATAAAGAGGTTATCCATCGGGCCGTGAAATATCGATATGGGTTATTTAAAATCAATTTTGATCGAAGGTAGAAGTAAATTTTGAATATCTTGGGGAGTGGGCTGTATGTGTTGAATTCCCAGTGGTTATTATTCGATTAGTTTATATCTCGGTCAAGAGAATCAGTCGACAATCTACAGTCTACTTTAATGACGTCGGCCAACAATCAATTGCAGTCGAAGTCTATCAAGCCGTTTTAAACCATTATAACTTCATACTTTAAACGTTTAAAATTTAACCAAGAACTAGCCGAATAAATCAACTGGAAGCAAAATTTAACGAAATTACACCGAATTACGATGTGCAATTAGATGAGTTTGAAGAATCGGTTCACCACAATATATAAGTAGATAAGGTGGCTGCAGTGTGATGACGGAAATCGTTATGAAATACGAGCATTCTAGAAACGCCTCAAATTTAAGTTTTTCGTTTATGATCCATTTGTTAATTTGGTATCTCATCCTGTAATTATAAAATGTTATCGAAGGCTAGTGGGCAACCATCTACTCGATGTTACAAATTTCAAAGCCTTACATAATTTTTTTCTTTTCTCATACAGTCATTTAGTTCGTATACCTTCCAAGAATTGGATTTAATCCACGTTACAATTTATTGCATTCTTCAGTATCGCTAACTACTCTCTACTGGAAGAATATTCAGATGACGAACTGCATCGACCTCTAAGTACGCCACGGTTTGCTTAAAACTATAGCATTTCCGTATCCAGTATGCTTTATCATACGGCCTACCTTCTATACTTGCAAATAATGAAAAATAATTCGGCCGATAAAACGCGAACTTGAGTCGTGGTAATTAAACGACACAATTGGTTTCGTAGTTTCATACCTTCCAAAAGTTCCAAACTGCAGTATTACCATCGCACTGTTGCAAATGTACTCGTCCCCATATTACGCGATACCTGGAACACAAAAAAGATTCCCGACCCCTAGAAGAATGGTGTCATCATGACGATCCCATCAAATGGTCAATCACACTACTTAAAAAATACAATACACAATGTGCTCGCCTTCATCATTTTAGATCGTATTTCGCAAACGATCTAAGTTTTATTGCGAATAGCCTCAGAATTATCATTGAGAAGTCGAAAGAGCTTTTGACACCATCACAAGATTAGCCACATGGTGGCTTAGGTTAAGGTACACGTTAGGAACAAAGGCAAATTTACTTGTTGTGTTCCATTTAACGTGCGGCCAACTACAGATAACTACTTGTGACCAGACGGGTTTGAAAATCTATTACGGAAAGGGATCTACTTTTTAAATAGCATGAATGAGGTTCTTGTATACAGAAGTATTTGTGGGTAGTTTACTACGATAATGGAATGCAGCAAATATCGACAGAGGAGTAAGACCAGGATGCATCTTATCACCAATAATCTTTCTGATTGTCTTACAACAAGCATTCCACGAGCCAAATTATCGCGACTACCCTCTGACGACATCTTCATATATTCTGAATAAAAGTCTATATGTTCTAGCATAGTTTCAAAGAACATTTCAATCTAAATTCGCAATCAGCGAAATTTATACCAGAAAGCTTACGCAAGCATTCAAAAAATTTCGCTACAGATCGTTTTGTTTTATTTAGATCCCGTCAAAACTGATTTTTATGTGCAAAGTTTTAATAGCTGCATCAAAATCCATGAGCATGTAAGTCGAATGTAAAATGCCATAGTCCTTCGAAGGGGAGCGACAAGATGACCCAATCGCCAAAATCTTATTTAATCCCTTTTTCGAGTAAGTTATCCGCTTGCTAAACATACCCCAGCACAGCTGGGCAGATAGTAGATTACGGTGATCTAAATTTTTGTTCGTAACGTCGGTACCTGCTGTATGGTGTTAAGCTTGTCAAAAACGATGTGTAGTAAATATAATTTATTAACCTCAAAATGTTACTCATCGTCTTTAGGACGAAGTGACATGTATAATTGATGTAGCAACGTTTTATAAACCCTGAAAAATGTTTCCATTGGGAGTAAGGCCCCTCAGCCTAGGGTAGTCAGAGGGCTTCGGCTGCCCCTGTGTACACCTAGGTAACAGACACCAAGGTAGCCGCGCCTTCATCGCAGGAGGCCGGTACTGCTTCGGCAATGGCAAAGTGTTACCGAGGACCAAATGCCGGTGATATAAATTGGCTAAAATAAAACAATAAGTATACAAGAAATACGGAATGTAATACCCCAGGTGGTACAGCAGCAGATATGCTGCCATATCCATACTCTTCGGAGGTACCAACAGATTCTGGGTTGGGCCAATCATTGTTTAACCCATTTGGACGAAGTTCCAAATTATAAAGATCACCAAGATCTTCAACTAAAAATATATTTCAGTACGAGAAGGAAAATGCCGAACTCCGTGAACATCTACGAGAAATAAAGAAATTTACAACTAAATTGAAAGAAGAATTTAAAATTTTAAACAAATAGAATGAATAACTCAAAAAAGCAGTTGAAATACGTGCAGAATTTGGAACGACAACTAGCCCTGCACTCGAAAATGACATTAATCCATTCCACAAGGATGACGAACAATTAGAAAGAGAAACAATTTGGATGTTGAACCGAAATAAAAAACCACGAAATCGGTTACGATAGCCGAGTACAATCTCATATCTCTAAACAATGGCGTCTGGAATATTAATGTTTTAGACTCTGAAACCTAAAAAGCTTTGGCTACAAATCTTAATTTTGAGGGGTATCAATGGTTTACCTATGAGGATAAGAATGATCGCCCAATCAAAGTTATGGCTAGAGGTCTTCACCCATACCTGCGCGAAAACGGAATTATTGAGGATCGCAAGCAAAAGGGTTATCAAATAGAAAATGCAGTACACATTATTAAAAAAGAAAAATTTGAAACTGAACAAGGAGTTCAAATTAACAAAAAAGGGCTTCCACTGTTTATGCTCACTTTTAATAACAAATCATAAGTAGTATATCGCAAATACCGCAATGCAGAAAACGTCAAGGTTTTAATCATACGCAGAAATAGTGCCAAAGAGAGACTAGATGCGTGAAATGTGCCGGAAAGCATCATACCTAAGTATGCCTGGTTAATAAAAATATTGCTGCAAAATGTGTTAATTGCAATAAGCCATAACCCGCACTCTACCGGGGATGTGAAATAGCTAAGGAGCTACAAAGAATAAAAAATAAAACGCGAAAACAAAGTCTAGCAATATCGGAAAAAATTTAGCAAATTTTCACCAAAGAGGAACCAAAACCTCATGCTTGTAAAACAGGAGAACCAAAACTATACTCACAAGTGGTCATGGCAAAATCGGTTATTTCGAAGGGCACTACCGAAGATACAGCAGTGCTCCAAAATATACTAAGAAGCATGGAAGCTCTTAACATTCGTCTAGCAAAATAAAAGAAATGCCTTCAAGCTCTAAGCAACAGGTTATGTAAGCAAAACTCTCTAAATGAAATGAAATCCATGCTCTATTAAAATGATGGAAACAACAACAAATAAAACATTAAGAATAGTAACTTGGAATGCAAATGGCCTAATTCAACATATTCCAGAATTAGAAATTTTCCTAAATACTGAAAAAATAGTTACACTCCGCAACACTTGATTACCCTCACTTGAAAATTGTTCGGGTTGAGAACAAACCCGAACAAAGATAGAAATTGGAAAGATTATTGCGCTTAAACAAGAAAATTATTCAAACCGTGCGATTTCCAAAAAAATTGGTCGCAATTCATTGGACCATCACAACTATCTTAAAGATCCAGAAAATTACGGAAAAAATGGTAGAGGTCGCACAGCAAGGGGCGACAACAGAACGATCGAATCCGATGCTATCTGCAAAAAAAATAAAGCAGAAAATTGGAGTCTCAGCCACTGTCCGTACTGTTCACAGGATAATAAAAAAGTGGTCACATCTCCGGTGACAAAGACTTATGAAAAACCACGTTTGCTCCAGCAACATTGAAGTGCTCGATTGGAATATTGCCGTGGGCATCTGCATTTGAAGGAAGAATGGTTCCAGGTTATTTTTTCGGACGAAAAAAAGTTTAATTTAGATGGACCAAATGGTTTTAGACATTACTTCCTTGATGTGAGGAAATCAGAGCTATTCTTGTCCCGCCGCCACACCAGTGTTGGTTCCATCAGGGTGTGGGCAGCAATATCTTTTCATGGTGCTATTGATTTGGTTGTCCTGGAAGGCCGACAAAACTCGCATAGCTACATTGAGCTCTTAGAAGTGCAAAAAGTCAATTTTGACGAAACGTTTGAAGGCCATCGCTGGATTTTCCAGCAGGATAACGCAGCAATCCACACAGCTGCACGAGTGAAATAGAAAGTAACGTGGCAGTTTTGAATTGGCCGGCTTATCTATAGAATTTATACAAAATCTTTATAGGTCTTTGCCTAATAGAATTTATGAAGTTGTAAGAAAAAATGCAGGACGCACTAAATATTAAATAAAGAAAAAATATCAAGACAATAGAACGTACTGGGTTTTATTACTTAATTTCACTGATGAGAGTAATCAAGTGTCGCAGTTAAAATAAGCAAAAGAATCGAAATGGGGATTTGCGTGGAAGTATGTAATTAGGCGTATTATCTTAGGTTTTATTGAAAATTTTCAAGTGAGGGTAATCAAGTGTCGCGAAGTGTACATGCCTATCGGAAACCCATTTTTTACTTCAACTTCATGTCTTAAAATACATGGAAACAGTTGTTGCCACGCCATTCATACAGAAAAAAGAGCAAAAGGAGGATCGTCGGTGGTTATAAAAGAAAACATCAAACACTTTATAGATCTTAAAATTGAAGAGGAATTTATGCAAGTAGTCACCTTAACACTATTTATAAATAGTAACAAAGAAAGAATATAGTGTATCGTCAATATATTGCCCCCCAAGATATAATTTAATTAAAGAGACTATTGCACAATATTTAAATCACTTGGATCAAGTTTCATAATCGGAGGTGATTTTAATGCAAAAAATACCTACTGTGGATCAAGAGTAACTTGTAAAAAAGGAAGAGAGCTGTTTGCAGCAGGAGGACAATGCAATTGCGATTTTCATTTTGGAGATCAACCAACTTATTGGCCTACGGATAGAAACAAAATACTCGATATCATTGACTTCTATATCACCAAAGGTTTAGACGAAAACTACATATACCTTGAAAGCAGCGAGAGATTATTATGACAATTAATACAACGATTGTTAACAACACTAGTCCAATATAACTAACTAAAAAAAAACCCTGCAAGGCGAGAAATTACAGAAACTTGTTGAGGATAATATTGATCTGCAGGTGCCAATTAAAAATCCGATACAACTAGAAGAAGAACTAGAACAACTCAACAACAGTATACAAGCAGCGGCGTGAAGAAGTGTACCGCTCAAGTTCAAAGGAAATGCGCCGAAATGGTATTTATCCTCTGGAAGTTAGGGAACTGGTTGGAGCAAAACTAAAAGCAAACAGGCCTGGCAAAAAAGTCGGGCGTTAGAATATATTGGGTGTACAAATGTATTTCCGACCTTTTTATAGAGGTGTCGTTAGTATCACTGCTTGCATATTATTCAATCGAGCAATACACGTTTTTTGGAGGTTAGATGTCAATCTTGAATAATTTCAAGTTGAAGAAAAGTGCAGCGGAAACAAATCGTTTGCTTGTGGAAGTTTACGGTGAACATGCTCCATCGAATATAACATGCAAAGAGTGGTTTAAACGATTCAAAGTTGGTGATTTTGACGTAAGAGACAAAGAACGTGAAGGCGGACCAAGAAAATTTGAAGATATGGAATTGGAAGAATTGCTTGATGGAGACTTCCATAATTCTTCACTGGGGATGAAAGGTGGATCCATTATGACAATCCAAAGCGTAAACCAGCGTGTATCAAGCCAAGTAAACCATGGTTCGAAGGTGATGCTTTGTATTTGGTGGGATATGAAGGGTGTCGTTTATTATGAGCTGCTGAATGAGCGTGAAACCATTACGGGACAAGTTTATCGGCAACAACTGATGGATTTAAAGCAAGCTCTAGCTGCAAAACGACCGGAATGGAACAAAAGGCACGACAAGATTATTTTGCAAAATGACAACGCTAGGCCACATGTTGCTATGCCTGACAAAAACTACTTGGACAGGCAGAACTGGGAAATTCTACCCCACCCGCCGTATTCACCAGACATTACTCCTTCTAATTATCACTTGCTCCGGTCGATGCAATCAGCCCTGGCACAGCAACACTTCACTTCATATGCAAACGTCAACAAATGGGTCGATGGCTGGATCGCCTCGAAATAACCAGACTTTTTCCTTCGGAGAATCCGTTTATTGCCTGAACCATGGGCGAATGTTATAGCTTCTGAAGGAGCATACAATGAATAAAACATTCTGTCATTCTCTACACAAACTAATGTCTTTTAATTCACTAAAAATGATCGGAAATACATTTGTACACCCAATAAAACAACTCTAAATCTTTTTTTCAATAAACTAAAGTTGCTAATTAAAAAAATCAAAAACGAATCCATTAAAAAATACCTGAGTTGTCTTACTGGGGAAAAAGATACCGAGGACTCCCTTTGGAAAGTGATAAAAAGTTTAAGACGACCTAAACTAAAAACTCCAGCTGAATATGGGCTATAAGTGCAAGCAAAAAGCTTCGTTGTTTCGAAAACACGTTCCAGCCTCTACCTGGACAAACTGCAGAGGGAAATATACCACCAGCAAATAAAATGGATAACTGCAATATATCTCCTGTCACTTTACAAGAATTAAAAGAGGAAATCAATCTTAACCTAAATGCAAAGAAATCTCCAGGATATGTTCAGTGTTCAAACTTAAACACGTTCCAAATCAATGGAAAGTCGCAGAAGTAATCATGATACCTAAACCAAACAAACCAATTAATGACAAAAATTCATATGGGCCGATTTCCTTATTCCCAATAATTTCAAAAATATTCGAGACACCTCTCCTAATGAGTCTCTTTGAGAACCAATAATATAAGAAAGAAATCTTATTCCTCCACATCAATTTGGCTTCAGAGAAAACCATTCAACAATAAAACAAGTACACAGAATTTCAAACATAATTGAAGATGTACTTAGATGAAGGGCGGGCCTTTGACAGAATACGACATAATGGCTTGGAATATAAATTACAAAGAGCCAAAAGCAGTTTCGCCATACCAAAGCAGTTTCACGAAATTCTAAAATCTTACATATCTAACCGAGACTTTCGTGTTAAATAAAGAAAATATCAGCAGGAGTACCACAAGGAGGCGACTAGAGGGGACTAACATCTTAGCAGTTGCTAATAGCATAGAAGAATCCCCATGCAAATTGCAAAGAGCTACTAATATGGTCAGTACCTGGACAAAGAGATGGCGAATAAAACTTAATGAAACAAAACCTGTTCACGTAAACTTTAGCAGCAAAAAGGTCAACTGGATACCAGTAGAACTGAACTCTCAGCAAATTCATAGCCATGACTCTAGACGCGAACTAAAATGGAAAGAGCATGTGAAAAAGAAAACAGAAGAGTTAAACATCAAATACAGAAAGATGGATTGGCTCTTATAGGAAGAAATTTTGAAGTAACTCTACATAACAAATTGCTACTATAACGGCGAATCCTAAAACCTGTGTGAACTTACGGTATTCAGCTCTGGGGCTGTGCAAATAAAACCAATTTCAATATCATCCAGTCATTCCAAAGCAAAGTCCTACGTGGAATAGTTAATGCGCCGTGGTACCTAAGAAATGACAATCCCCATAGAGATCTTAAGATGGATTTCGTCAGTGAAGAAATAAGCAAACACGCGAGAAAATACATGCAGCACATTAGTCTACACCAAAATGCTGAGATACGTCGCTTGTTGGATGATTCAAACCCAGTAAGACGGCTACGAAGGAAGAAACAACATGATATTCTAGATCCAATCAGGATCGACTAAAAATATAATAAAATTGTAAAAGGGACTAGCCAAAGAGCTACAACCCTCCAAACAAGAATATATATTATGAAAGATAAATTACTAGATCATTTTCAAATTAGTTGTAATAAATAAATATATAAAATAAAAATTGGGAGTTTAAATGAAAAATTGAGTTCAAAATTTTAATTTACAGCAAACGACAAGTTGTTCTTATTTTACGCCGCAATGACGATGTAGTTTAATTGTTTTTACTGCCCCTAGATGGCAAATCAATTAATAATTTATGTGGTCAAAATTAATGGTCATTAATTCATATTTGTTTGGAAACGATACATTAGAAGTGTCACGCAAAACCGAGGCGGTAGAGAGTTTACATTTATACTCGTAAGATATGTGGTAACTGAACTAAACTGAGCGGAACCTACAAAATTAAGGCTGCGTGGAACATAACGTAATAAACGGACGACATAGAGATGGGATTGCGTTCTTTGTCACAAACCGACTTATCTTGGGGGGAAGGGGGATACATAAACAGCAAAAAGTAGTTTTATATTACTGTGTACACTATAACTCGATTGCTGTACCCAAAACCCAATATCGACAAAAACCGAAACTGAAACTCGATTATCATATGAAGGATCGGTCTAGACCTATAGATGGACTATATGTAAAATATGGACGGCCCTACTAAAGGGTGGTTAACACCTAAACGTCAAGTTTTTTTCTGCATTTAATTTGACATTTCTCAATTTCAGACTAACTCAATTTGAAGTGGAAAGATACACAATCGAGCAACGCGTTAAAGTTATTCAGGCATATTATGAAAATGAGCGTTCAAATCAAAATGCATATCGTGCACTTCGTGATTTTTTCGGTCAATTTAATCGTCCAAATGTGCGTACAATCGGAAAAATCGTTCAAAAATTTGAGCAAACCGGGTCTGTAGGAGATTTTAAAACACCAGTACATGCTCGTACAGCTCATACAGCAGAAAATATTGCTGCTGTTCGCGATAGTGTGGCTGAAGAGCCGTCCGCCATTGCACTTCTCACGCTCGTCGTTGATGAACATTATGCATAAAAGACTCGCATTTACACGCTTCTAAGGTGCAATTGACTCAAGAACTAAAGCCTCTTGACCATTCCAAACGTCGTCAATGGTCAGAATGGTGGCAAGAAATGGCAACATTGGATGATCAATTTTCGAAGAAAATCATCTTCAGTGATGAGGCACATTTTCACCTCAGTGGATTCGTCAATAAGCACAATTGCCGCATTTGGGCGAATCATAATCCAAGAGTGATTGTCGAAAAACCAATGCACCCACAAAATGTGACTGTTTGGTGCGGTTTATGGGCTGGCGGCATCATCGGGCCGTATTTTTTCCAAAATGAAACCGGTCAGGCAGTTACTGTGAATGGTGTTCGCTATCGTGAGATGATAACGAACTTTTTATGGCCCGAATTGGAGATATGGATGTGGACGATATGTGGTTTCAACAGGACGGTGCCACTTGCCACACAGCTAACGAAACAATGGCTCTTTTGCGCGACAAATTCAATGGCCGTGTTATCTCTTGTGGTGGCGATGTCAATTGGCCGCAAAGATCATATGATTTGACACCGTTGGACTTTTTTCTTTGGGGTTATTTGAAAGAAAAGGTGTACGTCGATAAGACAGCAACAATTCAAGAGCTAAAGGATGAGATAATTCGGCACATTATCGACATAGAACCTCAATTATGCCTAAGCGTCATCGAGAATTTGGACCATCGGGTGGAGGTGTGCCGCCGAGGTCGCGGCGGCCATTTGGCCGATATTTTGTTCCATACATAATTGAGCCATACCATATTATCATAATAAAAAGAATTGACAATAATTTCCTAAATAATTTGTGTTTTATTCAAAATCAATATCGGCCCTTAAAATTTAACCACCCTTTACAAAGTAAAGCAAATTTCGCTTTTGTCACCTATAATAGGAAATTATTATTAACGCTGAATTGCCGTCCTCGATAAAAAACCCAATAAAATTTCCATTACTTTTCTACTCTATGACTCAACTTAGTACAATGTGTAAGGTTTTCAATTTATTTATAATACCACTCAACTACACATTCAGTAATTGACATTTCATTTCAAGTTCGACTTAATTATACATTGTAACTATTAATTATGAATTTATAATTTGTAGTCTATAGTACAGTGACGTGCATTTGCAAGGTAAATCATTTCCCCTACGTCTTGTGATTAAAATTTTATTCGCGGAAATGAACCCTTGTATTTTAGTTATTAAAAATCGACTGCAGATGGGGTGAAAATTGAAACAAGTACTAAAATTAGCGGAGAAACAAACGTACAATGTATAGTTCAGCATATATTAATGTAGATGTCAGTGTTGTATAAATCAATAATTAAATACAAATATTAATAGTTAAATTATGAATTTATAATTTGTAGTCTATAGTACAGTGACGTGCATTTGCAAGGTAAATCATTTCCCCTACGTCTTGTGATTAAAATTTTATTCGCGGAAATGAACCCTTGTATTTTAGTTATTAAAAATCGACTGCAGATGGGGTGAAAATTGAAACAAGTACTAAAATTAGCGGAGAAACAAACGTACAATGTATAGTTCAGCATATATTAATGTAGATGTCAGTGTTGTATAAATCAATAATTAAATACAAATATAATTACATAAAATACCAGTAACTATTTACTATATATCCAATAATCCTAGTTCATCTAAAAACGGCAATAAAATCGCCAACTTGTTCAAATACCTAGTATTATTATATAAGCGGCGTTTAGTCACCACCTTTTCGCAAACAGTTTTCGTTTTCGTATCATGAAAATCAACAATAAAATTTTCATTTGGATCGTGTTGTGAAACCGCCACAATACCCATTATATCGAAGGCCCCGTAAAAGCCACGATCTAAAAGTTGCATATGCAACGCTTTAAGTGTTATAATCGGTTTCTTGTACTTAAGCTTGATAAGCGTTTTAACCAGATTATCGTGATAGTATTTGATCAGTTTGTTAAAATGTTGCTGCTTGACTTTATTCGATGTGGATGACATGAAGAAGTGAAATAAATCGATGGCCGGTGACGCGAAGAAAGACGCCTGGAAGTCGATCTAAAATATAAAAATATAATTTTTGAACATTGATATTTATAATATGTATATACCATTAGTGCGTCTTGTGGATGGCCGTTATCATCGTACGCGAAAAATATATTATTTATCCAACAGTCACCATGGTTTAGTACATTGAAACCGTTCGGGTCTGGAGTTGTAACACGGCACAATTCCGCGAAGGCGTGTTCTTTCCATTTTTTGAGCTTATCAGCGTACCCCTGTGAAAATTCATGAAATTCAATTGCCTCGATAAAATATCGGTAGTGTGATTCCATCCATTGTTTAAACGAGTCCGCCAACCGCTCATTAAATAGCCCATCGTGACAACTTTCACCGAATTCATCATGTTGTTCATAACCTATAGCTGATGATGCATGAAATTGTGCTAGTTTTTTTAAAAATATCCTGGAATGATCCAAATCTAAACCTCCAAAACGATTTCCCAGTTTGTATCCTAATGCTCTCAAATCTTCGAGAATTAAAATTTTCGTTGGCGATAACCGATAATCGTAGCATTTCGGTGCAAATTTAATCGGCGTTCCGATTTTTTGCCACTGCTGTACCAGAAACGGAATAATTTTAACATACATTATGCTCTCTTTGTCGAATATGTCCATAACATCGGAGTCATATTTATACTTCTCGAATTGTTCTTCCGGCAGTGATTTTATAACCGCCGATGATTTAATCGATTCTGTTGAATATAAATAAAATTATTATTTATATAAATAAACCGGGTCGTCATCCTATTATGTGAACAACAATTTATTTCCCTAAATCACAAACATTATTAAAATATTTTGCACGATGTGTAATCAAGATAAGATAACGATACCCGCGGAAGTCACACACTGAACTACTATTTTTGTGTATATACAAACCATTTGCGTCATCGCCTTGCAATTTAATATCAATATTCACCCGATGCAATTCCGATGAGTATTTTCCGACGCCAACCGCCGGTGATATTGATTCAATTTTTAACGTAAACTCATTCCGTTTTAAATTTAGTTCGTGCTCGTAAACGCTCAAGAAAAAGTCTTCACTATTTAGCCACTTCGGTATCGACACATCTAAAAACTCCGCCATTTGACACTTTGTCATATACGTTACAAGTAAGTTTAGAACTAAATTTTGTGAACTGGTATCAAGTCCACTTTCATAATGCGACTACAAAAACTTGATAACTAATTTGACAGTGGCGATGATAAGCGATCGATTTAGTATAGTTAAACGAAATCAGATGTTACACCACTGGAATTATACAAATAATTAAAAAATTGTTATCAATTAAATTCGAAAGATGGACGTATCAAACGAAATTATTATACAAATTTCACGGCCAAAATTCCAGTAGTTCTTTAACATTAGACGCTCAAGGTGGCATTTCGCCCAAAAATAATCTTATCTTATTTTTTGAGGCACAGACGTATGTTCAAGACGCTTGAAATTTTGACTTACATACTTCTATTATCGTTCAAACACAATTTTCAAGATCACTCTACAAAGTACACAAAGTGGCAATGACCTCGCGACATTTTTATTGGATGTAGTACCAAGGCCAAACAGAGATAATTAAATAATAAATTTAAAAAGTTATCATAAACACGAGTGTGTTTCAATTATTTTGAAATACTGGAGCATTGCATCTTTATGAATTTGATTAAGATTTATCATTTAAGACGACAAAAGATTTAAAAAGTTTTTAATTAAAACAATTTGGGGTATGGTTTTAGAATGGGGTTTGGTGAAGAGGTTAGAGAAAATGAAGAAACTCAGCTTCCGTTTAAACAGTCGTACACGATGAGTCAGTCGTACAATACAAAAATGTATAAATAAACAGGTTTTGTCCATCGACGGATTCCAGCCTATGCTGGCACGTGCATAAGTTTTGTTGAAGCAGTTCGAGGATGTGGAAAACTTAATTTTCGATGTAGTCCTAATTTTCGTGTAATAATTTGCCATCGGCGCGAAAATTGCAATGCCTGAAAGAGGTTTTGAAGAACGATGCAGTCAAAACAAGAAGTCCAGAAAAACGCACGATAAAGTCATTGCCCCGAAGTTTAATTGATCAACCAACCATTAATCAGGCCAACTCCACTAACGCCCTGATAAGAGAATTAAAGGCACTGGTAACGGATGGACGGATTAGATTGTGACAAGTTCAAAAATTTCACTGAAACCAAGCGCCGGCAATGCATCAATTGTTTACGAGCTAATCAGCCAGTATTCCAACGGCGGTTGTAATGGTTATTGATGAAAATGAATTTGAGCAAGAACGCCGCATTCTATTCAGACATCAAAATCGTACAGTTGTATCAGGTGTTAGTGGTTCGGGAAATCAAGAAAAACATCATCGAATTAAAGTCGAAGCGTAATTATGGCAAAATTGTGTTCCCGGCTCATTCATTCGATCTAAAGCTAAGCGAATATAGCATTTTCTTAGCTGATCCTAATTTCAATATTTCCCAAGATATCGATATAATTTCGTGGTGCAGTTACCGTTGAAACAGACTACGATCAAACTTGGAAACTCGCTAAATTTAGCAATAAGCCGCCAAAAACAGTAGTTTTTGATGCTTCCCCAAAAATCTCGACCGGCGTGTCCTTGAACGAGCTGTTCGTGGTCGGCCCTACTCTTCAACCAACATAGTCAATCAAATATCTCTCATTGACGATGTTGAAAAGATGTATCGGCAGATTTTAGTCAGCAAGGTAGACCAGAACGTACAATCAATAGTTTGAAGAGCGAGTGAGGCAGAACCGATAAAATTCTTTAAACTGGCAACATTAACCTATGGGACTGCAGTGGCTCAGCCTGTAATGAAACATCGAAGATCAATTTTTAATTCGAACGAGTTCTTACATACCGCCACATCATATGATGTAAGTGTAAAAGTCCTGAGACTACGATGGAATCCGAAGCTAGACATATACTCCTATCATGGAAATATGATCGAACCAATTTATACGAAGATGAAACTCCTTACAGAGAGTAGTGAAATTTTTGATCCTTTAGGGTGGTTCTCGCACGTAATAATCAAAATCCAAATATTATTTCAGGCGCTTTGGCTGATGTCGATATATTGGGATGAAGAACTGCTGCATGAAATCAGACAAAAATGGTTGGCAATTAGAGATCATTTGCTGCTATTAGAAGATGTTCGTATACCAAGATGGTTGCACACACCTAGTAAGAATGTCGTACTACACGGGTTCTGTGACGCAAGTGGGAGAGCTTACGTTGCAGTTTACTGGCCAAAATCTAAGGTTGCTCCAGTAAAGTAATTGTCAGTAGCAAGATTACAACTTTGTGCGACCCATCTTCTAGAGTATATTGGAATGAAAACGCAACTCGTGAAATCAGTCGCAGAAATACTCGAAATGAACAGATCGTCGATTGTTTGCTGGATCGATTCGATCATCATTATAGACTGGTTATCTGATGTTCCTATTCGATGGTAAACTTTTGTAGGAAGTAGGACTCCACAAATACTTGACATCGTCAAAAGGGATAGCTGGTGTCACTTTCCTACAAAATTTAAGCCTGATTGCGCTTCCCGAGGAATTATAAGCACGAGATATGGTGGAATTCTCTTAACTGGCTGCAGTGTGGGGCAGAAGTTTGACCAAAGCAGAATATAAATTATGGGACTAAACAAGAACAGCATCCTCATTACTGTATGACAACATCAGCAAAGAGTCAATATTTGTCATCTTCCACGGATGAAAACAAAGAGAGTGAGGGAGAGAGAGTGAAAGAGAGAGAAGGATGTTATATTCGGTTGTTAGAATACCTAGACGGAGTTTTTACAGGACGAAATTTTAGCCATTAAGGAGTCAAAACCAATAAAGTCATCGTTAATTTTTTTAAATCCATATATCGATGCTGAGAGGCTAATAAGGGTAAAAGGGCGAACTCAGAATGCAAATTTGTGTAAAAACGAAGCATCCTATTATCCTACCACCATCGAAGTTCACAACACTATTTATCATGGACTAACACATACGATAAACAGGAAATGCATAACATGTATTAGAGCAAATTCTATTGGCACAGGAAATAGGAAACCTTCCATCATAAACTTCAGCATATTCGAGCTTTTCTGAAAGTAGACATAGACTTCGCAGGACCAACACAGGTTTTAGATAGACAAGGAAGCGGTCATAAAACCGTTTAAAGCCTACGTTTGTCTAATCGTTTGCACCAGTACACGAGCCTTGCATATCGAGTTAACCAGCGGATCTAACAACCAACGCGATTACTGATCGAATTTCATAGGCAATAAATTTATAATTTTCTTCTAAGGGATTCAATTAATGACATTTTAATCCACCGAATGCTTCTGATTTCGGAGGCCTATGGGAGGCAGCCGTCAAATCGATGAAACACCACCTTAAACGAGTTTTAGGAGAAACTATACTCCACGGTCGAAGAACTCCAGACATAGAGGGAGATAGAGAGAAGACAGAGTCAATTTTGAATTCTCGCCCCCTTTGTGCCATACCAAATGATGGAGAAGTTAATGTTCTTACACCATACCGAATATTAAAAAATTAAGGGATGCAGCGGTTGTTCAAGAAGTACGAGCCCAGTCATGCGAGAACTAATTCGAAACAATGCTATGGTTCATATGAAAAAGTTTGAACCCAGTCTGGACGTGGGACCTTTAACAATGTACCGCATACTCACCAACGATCCACACTTAAAAGGCTATAGGCGAAATTACTGGATTAACTGAGGCTCAGAATAAAGCTGGGATCTCAAAATCGAAGATATTACTCTCTTAGCAGGCTGATACAATTTTATTTTCAAATGAAAAGATGTTGTTACACAAGGCCCTCATATCAAATAGTATGGTCAGCATCATTGAGAAGCATTCCACCAAATAAATCAACCGTGCAAAGGTTTCAAAATTTTTCAGCTGGATGTTAAAATCAACACCGAGTACTATATTGAAAATGATTCTATAGAAGTCATTAGATTCCACATGTCCAGGCGATGTTCGAAAATGAATATTACTGCTTCCAGCAAGACAGTACTCCTTCACATAAAGCACACATAAAGCAAAACTAACTCAAGAGTGGTGCTCTACCAATTTACCTGATGTTATTTATACCATTCTCCAGACCTAAACAGTTTGGATTTGTGTGGCGAAACAAACAATTTGAATTTTTGTTCGTTTAAAAATTTATTGACTAAAATCAATGTTGTTAGGTGTAGGGGAGAAAAGATTGTGAATTAAGAATTAAATTTAAAAAATTAAAAAAAAAAAAAATTAAAAATTAAAAAAGTTAATATGAAAAATCCTGTACATCGAGGGCGCTTTCAACCACGTGAAGGTGGAGGCTATTAGGGAAGGATTGTTGCCACTTGAGATTGAATACCCCTGTTATCAGGCTAATTAATCATCTGCTAGGTAGTAGAAGGGTTATCGCGGAGATGGGGAAAGTCTCCGTTAGAAAACGGGTTGTTCGGGGAAGACCCCAGGGAGGTATCCTCTCTCCTCTTCTTTGGAATATAGTAATCAAAGGACTATTGGAACTGGAGGGGGAAGGAATAGGTGTGGTTGCTTATGCCAATGACGTAGCGATAGCTGTCTCGGGGAAGCACCTATGTACAATCAGAGATGTGATGCATAATGCGTTATCAATCCCTGCGGGTAACCCATCTAAAACAGTGTTCGTCCTTTTCACTGGGATATATAAAATTCCGGTAATGGTTCCACCAAGTTTAAATGCTACTATGCTTGCACTTACTGATAGGGCGAGATTCCTAACAATTCTTCTCGCCAGTAGCCTCAGTTGGAAACCAAACACGATAGAACGAGAGAAAAAGGTCACTGTGGCACTCTACTCTTGTAAAAACGCCATCGGAAGAAAATGGGACTTGAAACCAGAACTGGTGCCCTGGCTTAACACGGCAGTCGTACTACTGTATTGTGTGGGGCATTGAAAACGATCCCCACTAGTGCTTTAGAGGTCATGCTGTACCTTCTCCCGTTGGATATTATCGGTAAGCAAATGACGATTAATACGGCCGCCCGGCTATATAAGCGATTTCGGGGTGGAAGTGTCTACAAAAAGGGCACTCAACTATAACAAATTCTGTGATGGATGCCCTTGTCAATTTGGATTATATAACACCCCTTTTGTGCTTTTGCAAGAGTTTTAAGGTGATTCTTCCGTCTAGGGCGGGGCAGAATGGACTCATTATGGAGACCGGAGTAGTTAAATTCGTCACCGACAGCTCCAAGCTCGATGGTAAAGTGGGAGCTGGTGTGTTCTGTGGGGAATTAAAAGTAGGTATATCTCTTCGTCTCCCTGATTACTGCAGCGTGTACCAGGCTGAACTTCTATAGCGATTGAAGAGGTCATGAACTGGTTGAAGCACAGTGTAATATCGTTCACTGATATCAGTATCTGTGTGGACAGTTGGTGACCATTCTTTCACTGGATTCAGTTTTCCTGGTGTCAAGGGTGGCGTTGGATTATCACTCATCCCTTAACGAGATGAGCGAACACTTCAATATCCAGTTGGTCTGGGTTCCGGCCACTCTGACATTGAGGGACATTGCAGGGCAGACAAGTTAGCAAGATACGGTACGACTCTCCAACTGGAATCAGGGAGAGAATGTGTAGGAAGGCCTATGTCTGTGCTGAAAGCTGCGAGTCATAGGAAAGCAGTTGCCTTGGCAAATGCTAGATGGCTTGATAGTCTGACTGGTAGGGAAGCAAAGCAAGTACGGCCTGAGCTGAGCTCGAAGCGATCCAAGATCTTGATCATACTAAGGAATCGTGACTTAGATAGAATTGTATGGGTACTTACCGGACACTACCTTTTCGGAGATCATGCGAGAAGGCTGGGTCTGGATGCAAATGACTTCTTGCAGCGGAGGAGAAAGAGACTCTTGTTCACTTCCTGCTTGATGCTCATGTCCTGCGCTAGCTGGCAGAAGACATGATCACTTGGGCAAATACACCATGGACAGCTTCTCTGATATCGAAAGCTGTAATGTACGAGATCTTTTACGTTATGTGAATAGCACTAGATGGGTTTAAAGGGAGTTTAATGATGTCGGATCCTGTGGTATCACAATGGGTCAAACTTACGTAAGTGTGACGAACGACAGCATATAACCTACATGTAACGGCATCATTGAACGATGGCATTGAACGTTAAAAGCTGCAATTATATGTGCAAGAGAACTGCATTTGGAGAGGATTTTCAAATATCTCTCTCGCTGATCTCTTCAGCAGAATTAGTGTATGGTCAGAATCTTTGATTGGCCGCAGATTTTGTCACATTGAACAAGTATATCAGCCAATCTGATTTCGTTATTCAACTTCGCAATCAATTTAATAAAATACAACCATCAACAGCCTCTCGACGTGCCATAAATCAAATTTTCATTTTAAAGATCTGTCAAATTGCGAAACCGTTTTAGTAAGGACGGATGCATTACGACGTCCTTTACAATCTCCGTATGAGGGAGCTTTCCCGGTCATCAAAATAGGTGAACAATTGTTCACACTATTAATCAAGGGTGTTGAATCAACAGTATCAATAAACCGACTTAAACCGTATTTTATTGAATCACACCAAACCGACAATTTAAGGGATACAGCAACACCATTACACGATACACAGAATATAGTTCATCACCAAAAATTTCGCAACCCGTAACTCGCAAACGAGTAATTTTCACACCAGACGTTACTAAACAATCAAGATCAGGACGGATTATACTCGTAAATAAACCAATTCATTTTCAGTAAAGTGTATCGTTCTTGTTCAATCACTGGGGGAAGGCTAGTGTGGCGGTTCAACCAGCATGGTTTGTATTTATCAAAAGTAGCAATTCCTAAAACTAAGTGTGTTCCCAAAATGATTGAATTTAATGGGTAAAACAAGGTGCCTTTGAAAAAATCAAAACCGTAGGAATGAAAAAATTAATTTATTGATTTTATGAGGTACTAATAATTACCCATGCAGGAACTGAAGCTAGTAGTTTATCGGAAACGATTAGCGTATGCTATCCAGATCCAAGAGTTGGCAAGGAAGCATTCTCAATCTCATTATGGGGGACGGGACCAAAATTCACCTAAACGGATTTGTTAACAAACAAAATATGTGATTCTGGGGGACAGAAAATCCAAGTATAGTCTACCAACGTAGTCTGCATCCTGTAAAAGTAACGGTTTGGTGTGGTGTAACTGCAGGAAGGATTCTCGAACCTTATTTCTTTGAAGATGAGGCAGAAAACGCGCTAAACATCAATGGCGAATGGTATCGAGAAATGCTGCAGAATTGCGTGCGTCCTGCAGTCTTGGACACACCAGAGGTATGGCGGCAGCAAGATAGTGCTACTGCCCATACAGCTCGCCTGACAATTGAACTCTTAAGGCAAATTTATTGAAAAGGGAAAATTTCGCGAAATCTAAAATTACTTGTTCGTGACGCTCACCTTTGACTTAACTGCTCCAGACTTCTTCTTGTGGGGGTATTTGAAAGACAGAGTATACCATAACAATCCTCTAACCATTCAGCAAATGAGGGCCAACATCCGTGAAGAAATTGAAGGAATAAGCCAAGAAACATTACAACAGGTGATGTCTCACGCCTTACAAAGAACGAAGAAGAATGTCTAAGGAACCACATTGCCCAGACTGAAAGTATAATATCGGATGGAGTGCAAAGATGTTCTTGGAATTTTGAATCTACTTTTAACGTCAGAGCTACCTGTTTTATAAAATAAGGGCGTACAAATATTTGTATAATTTATTGGCATTCCTGAGAAGTTGAATGAACTAGACTATACAACTATATAACTTTACTAAACACAAATTTACCTCAGTCATAAATTACTAATTTAAGTACACAAGTGACAGCGTTGTTATTAATCCACGTCAAAATTTGGCGGGAATTACGTTTACTATACGAGTACTATACGCACATGACCCTTTACAAATTTACATTCTAACCGTTTGTCATTTATTTGGCGTAATTACAAAAATATTATTAAACTGATAAGAAAATTTATTTTCTAATCGTAATTCGTAATAATACACGACGAGTGAACACCGAGAAGAATTATCTAGGTCGGACCATGCGTTCTATTTATACGTACGTAATCACAATAATTATGTAGGTCTCCCAGGTACAGTGCTAATGACTGATAAGAGGCTGATTAGATTTATTGTTATTATTATTATTTTGTTGATATTACGACAATTGTTCTGTCCCATTCTCGTCATAAAGCTGACTTGAATAAAATAAATCGTGTGCATACAACTTTCGCGTAAATTGTGTGACCTTGAATAATATGCAATTTTAATTTTTTCTAAAATAATTATTTGTATAAATAAATTCATGACCTTAAACTTAAACTTGTTAGTTGCAGCATACATGCATTATACGAGTCACTTAATTGTGTGTGAGGAGTGTTAATACGAACTTGCACTGCAATTGCAAATAAAAAAAATTCCGATTGTGTCTATAGTAAGTGGGTGCATTATGCAATTATCTCTACGAGTATATTGCAAATATTTTGTCGCGATTTTTTATTTTCTATTTTAATTCTAAGCACATATATTACGCTATTAGTATAGTTCTGTGAAAACTATGAATTGAAAAAGCCATGACGATCGTATAGTTTTAATATCATTTCCAAGGCTCGCAAATATCGTGGATTATTGTAGATTAGTTTTCGCGCCCGAAGGCCATCATCACTGTCACTGAATAGCGTACTAAGCGATTTTGCATTTTCTGGATCATTCAGTAACACGGGCAGTAGGGACATTGCTATGTAGGCACCAAAAAATGATTGCTTATGTACGACCGCCATAAACTCATCTATCGTTGGTATCAGACGTGGGTACTCTAATCGGACTAAATTTTTGACTAGATGTTGATAATAAAAATAGATTAAATCTAGGAAGGCGTCTTTTCGGACACCTGGCGCCGTTGCGGTTATGAGAAATGTATAAAGATCAATGGTGGGTGGACCATAACATGCCATTTGGTAATCGATCTAAAAAAATAATCAATTTTTTTTTCATTAAGTACAAATATTAAAAATATGGCAGTTTAATACTTACGATTTTGACGGACATTGGATGGTTTTCTTTATTGTATTTAATCAAAAAATTATTCATCCAAAAATCACTGTGGTTTATACATACAAACTGGTTAAAATTGGGTGATGTGATCTTCCGTATCCGATCGTAAATACCGTGACGCCAGTTTTCGGTTTTCTTGAGGTATGGTGCCAGACTAGTATGGCGAACAAGAGTATGAAAAAATTCCGGCAAGTACAGCGTTTCGGACAACTGAATTAAACCGGATGCATCGTCGCGCACATAATTCGGAAGCCGAGTATTTTCTATCGCACCATATTTTTCGTAATATGTACCGGAAACTGCATGAAATTTCGCTAACTTCTCCAAAACCACTTTGCACTGATTCATATCGAGCCCGGTCAGCCGATTTCCCATTTTATAACCTTTCACAGCTAAATCTTCTAGTATTATGATTTTATGCGGTACCGTCATTAATTTATAACATTTCGGGGAAAATCGAATAAGCTCGCCCAATTTACGGTATTCATTCTCAAGCACGGGCAAAACGTTTTGATAAAATATCATTTCACTTGTGAACACATCCAACTGATTCATTTCGCCCAGGACATTTTTATCCGATTTTATAATTAACGATTTTTTAAAAATTTCTAAAAATTTAATTTTACATAAATTTTTTGAAATTCTGCTAATGCATAATACTCACGATTTTTTCGTTCAACTTGCAGCACAACTCGATATATATCGGACATTTGATTTTCACCTTCGCTCACGGCCGGTCGCACATCAAGAATGTTTACATTAATTTTCTCATTTTTATGATTGAACAGGGATCGAATTAAATCAACGGTCAACCAGCTGGGCACTTGGAAGTCGCCCATATTGTAAAATATACCGTATATAGTTAAGAACAATTTTTTGTTGACGATATAGGAAGCGCGAGCACACTTGATCGTGCTTGCGGTCGATAGAAAATTCAAAATTGTATTCTGAAAATTTTGCTACAAAATTTTTCTTTTATAGATTTAACTGTAATTACACACATTAATTAAAAAAGAATGAATTTGTTTTTGTTGCTATCTCGAACACACTCATAATATTAGAATAGATTGTAGTTGGTATGTATGCGACAAGAAAAAAATCTAATCACGCTTCAAGAGTATTGTAATTTATTTTTATTTTTATTTATTTTGCCTAAGAACGTTGCGCAACTTTATACCCATCCAAGGTTTTTCTCGCGCGCTCGCCTATATGCACACATAGTCGCGTTTCTCAGCGCTTACTTAGTACACTTACAAATACACACCGATTCATCTATTTTTCATGAAGGACTTTTTATGAAGCGCGCGGCCCAATTAAAAGTGGAGGGAGAATTCGTATATGGTGCGTATACGTACACGACCAAAAGCTTTTAGCGATTGTGTTCGTGCATATATAGATAAGTGCGAGTGCGGCGATAAGCCGTGCTAGTAATTGTTGAGAATTCATTGAACTTGTAAAATATCTCAACACGTTTTTTATAGGTAAGCGATGAATAGATCAATTTGCAACGTGACCGATAATTATAACTCAGGTTTAGTTCAACGAACCATTAAGTATAAATTGTTTCTTGATAGTTAAAAACAACAGGTTACTCGTACTTTTAAAAGAATCGAAATTTTAGATAGACAAGCTTAGGTAGATTCAGGCGCTTTGTCATTAAGTTTCTGAGACAATTTTTTCCCGAAAAATAAATTCAGTAGATCCATTTATAAAGATAATTTTAAATTACCGTGAAGCCGTCGATGGGGTGCTGATCTCCTAATTATGTAACCAAATTCGTTTGGACTCGCAGTCTGCTCGACCCGAGGCAAATAAAGTCAATTTTATGATAAATTTAGTTTCGCCTATATGACACGTACAAAATGTTGTTAGTCAAGTCTTAAGATTAAGAATATGTACAGGTAATTGCTCTGTTTTATTTACAACCCGATTTACATTAATTTGATATTGCCTCCATCCTTCACGATCCATCGCCCGTTATCCCTACTTGTTGCATCGTAAGAGTCGCGTAATTAGTTGAACACGTTATTTATTATTTTGACAAGGTGAAGGTCGAGCCATCTTATATTGCAGGGGTAATAAATTTGTCCCAAAAATTACGACAAACTTAAGATAAAATGCACGCTTCATGATACCGATAAGAAGTTCGCGCTAAGCTTATCCTAATCCAGTAAAAACAAAGTAAATTATTTATATGTATTGTAAAATGTAGACATTTAGGCGAATGCATAAAATTGAAATATCAAATAAGGTAAGGGTACAAATAAATTGTGAGGTTTTTATTATAACTTCGAAGCTTTATTCAGAGAAATTCGAACAATGTGTTTTACTTACTTAATACTTTGATTATCCGTCGTTAGCTACGATTTTTTTTCTTCAATTTTTCAGGCAGCATACGTATTGCGCGTCGAAAAAATGTCTCGAGTTTCGGGGAGACCCTTAGAATCGACCCAATTTATGGCTCCTTCGTAACCAATGAAGTGTTGCTCGGCCAGGCCATGAGTCATCGACCAGAATAAGTGGTAGCCGGAGGAAGCAATGCATTGTGAACACGGTAGGTTGGGTAGGACATTCCATTACAGCGCCTCCAAAATTTTCTTAACGACTCCTGTAACATGCGGCCGATTGTTGTTGTGCTGAAAGATCACTTTGTCATGTCTTTGGCATATTGTATTGATTAAGCTTCAATGCTCGGCTTAATTTTATCAATTGTTGTTGATAACGTTCTCCAGTGATGGTTTCGTTAGGTTGGAGTGATCTGCGTTCATTGTACCAACATTTTAATGTAAATGTCTATCTAAAATGGCTGGTTAATGTTGAGGATTTCCTATTTACATTATATGTGCTGCCCCATTTGCGAAGTTAAACAATTCGTCATTTTTGTTGTACTATTTTGGCCAACGTTGCACCAACCTTTTAGCGGAATGGGATTAAACTAATCGAGACCACTTAAAGACATTTTTAGTCGATGAGCATCATAAATATTTAATTAACACACTACTCGAGAAGCATATTTGCCGAAAATTAATAAATTTTAAATTTATTTTAGACCTATCATTTAAACCAATAAATATGGCTATTGCTGTGCTATATCAAAGAGCTTCGTTAGTATAACTTTAATCATAAACGGATTAAATATCTTAGTCTTTGAATTAAAGCTGGTAAACACCTCTGATATGAAACCCAATGGATTGCATCGATTTACGAGTGATATTTCTTAAATTTTCTCTAAAGTACTAAAAATTGATTGAAATCGAATATATCGAAGTACTTTTCATACAGCCAAAGTATCGCAAAAAGTACTGTTGACAATATCATCCCTGGTACCTACTGTACTTTTGTATTTAGGCACCATGATGAGATGGCCGAATCTTTGAATTTCCAAGTTGGAATCTCATTAGTTCGAAACCAAGTTACCGACCAAACCCTTTTAGTAATCTCATCTCAATTAAAAAAATGTTTATCGTTCAGAAGAACCAATGTCACATTCTGCTGAGAATATTGATTGATGTGATTTTAGAAGCAGATAAGTATGATTTTATCAGCCACGGAGTCATCAAGACAAACAGAGAAGGTTTCCAAAAAATAAAATTTGATTGACCATATTTGGTGCAATAACACGCTTTCTTGGGACAGTTAGTCGAAACACTGGTGATTAAATACAGCAAGGAAGTCGGCATTTATCGATACTCATATAATGATAGTCCTTTTTTTAAGGAAATTCAATTCTTGAAAGCGTGTGCGATAAATTTATTTTTTTTTATCGAAAAAGTTTAATGACTGAATTAGTTTGCACTAATGTCAACTTACCAATGAATAAATTTCTAAATTCAGAATACGATGTCTGCTTAACGCCATAATTTATTATTGCAATGAAATGTGCTTGGTCTGTTATAGATATTGCAAGTTTTGCTCCTAAAATAAATAAATTGTTTACAATATAATTCTAGTGCAAAGCTTTCTTTAATTGGTATACAAACCCATCATATACTTTATCTCCCATATCTGTATCAAACATTTACAATTAAATGAAAAATTTTATTGGTAATTTCTGATCGTGATGATCGTGTCTACGAGTAAGCTTATTATTTTTTAACTTATAAAACCAATATCACATATAAAGAACTTAGATATAAAAAATTTCTAACTAAAAAACTAAAAACAATTTTCGAAACTGGGTATAGCAACTTCTATATGCCGTGATTATTATACGGCGACATAAAATCCCGTTGAATCGGTGGATGCATATGTGTATGATGATTGTGTGTCATGGAAGAAGAATAAATTTCGGGAGACCGTGCATCATGATTTGGTGGCGTACCCGTTAGCAATTCGGTCATAAAACTAATGTACGTAATAGCCAGGCGTAGCGTTTCGATACGCGATAACCGTTTCTCATACGCGAATGTTGGTACTTTGCGACGTAGCTTATCGAATGCCTCGTTTAAATTGTACATGCGTCTACGTTCGCGTATATTTGCAGCACGCCGCTGTGCTAGAGATGCAACACGGCGACGTGTTTTTTTCGTTCCACTAGAATTCGATGATATACTGCCACGTTGAGTCATGCGCTGTGTAACTAAACCGCCCACTTGGCTGCGCGGCCATATTGCTAGAAAATAAAAATATTATTTTTGATGTATAAAATCGATTTGCAACATCTGTAGAATTATAAAGGGGAATATGTATATAGGATGATAAACATACCGAGATCTGTACAGGGAAATCCAGCTATTAATTCGGGATACGATACAATCGGTGGTGGTGCATCCTGTCCCCAAATTGGTGTAAATGGTGATACATCAGGTATATATGATGGTTCGGGATGCTACAATTATAAAAAGATGAATGCAATTAACTTATTAGAAGACAGATTCATAAATATTGAACAAAGACGCGAAAAACTTATATTAAACTGATAAAAATATATTTGCTCCAGGACAGGCTCGAACTGTCAACCTCGGCATTGCTCGATTACTGCTGTATAAGTACCGCGCGCTAACCAATTGCGCCACAGGAGCCTAGTATTCCGCAATAATTTATTTCAGGCAACTTTTCGCTGTAAGTAAAGTTTGTTGATTTCGAATTACTCTTAAGTTCCAACAATCACGATGCTTCCTCAACGTGTATTAATTTACAAAAGTTACGCTCAGTTTTTTTAGAGCCATAACATTAACTTCGCACTATAATAGAATGACAGAAGTTATTGTACCGAAAAGTGGATATATAGTTAGAAAGAAGCGTTCAGAGTGGGCCGTTAAGTAGTTATTGTAAAGAAACGTCGTATAATACAGGGTGTCCGCCGGGAGGGTATACTACTTTGTTTGTTTATGATTTTTGATTAAATGAAAGAGAATGGATCTTATATTGATAAATGTTTTATTTAATGTCGGCAATTATGTATGGAATACAATATCAGATAAATGTCCGCCTCTGTTAGCCTCACAAATGCGAGCCCTTTTGAGCACATTTTTCATTACATTCTCACACATTTTACGCGGTATTTCATTAATTTCATCACGAATATTATGTTTGAGTTGCTCAAGCGTTTCTGGTTTGTTTGCATAAGCCTTGCTTTTTAGATATCCCCACAAAAAGAAGTCCGTAGCAGTCAAATCAGGCGACCGTGGAGGCCAATCAACATCACCATTTTTTGAAATAACTTGTTGTGGAAAGAGTTCTCGCAGTAATTCCATTGTAATCCTGGCTGTATGCGATGTGGTACCGTCTGGTTGATACCACATGTTAATCAAGCCCAAAGTATGCAGTTGTGGCGTTAAAAAGTTTTCAATCATATCACGATATCGCTCCCCATTCACAGTTGCCGTTACGCCGTTTTCATTTTAAAAGAAGTAAGGTCCAATGACTCCTCCTGACCAAATTGCACACCAGACTGTCACTTTTAATGGATGTAAAGGTGACTGATGAATAATGTGAGGGTTTTCCATTGCCCAGAACCGACTATTCTGTTTATTCACATATCCATTTAAATGAAAATGTGCCTCGTCACTCATTATGATTTTTTCTTGAAAATCGGGGTTGTCATGGGCGAGCTGTAACATCCTATTGGCATATGTACGGCGGCGTAAATGGTCTTGTGGTAGAATTTGCCACGTGTCTACTTCACAACTGTCAAGTATGAACTGTCAATACTAATATTCGCCTAAATGGCGGCAAAACAAAGTAGTATACCTTCCCGGCGGGCACCCTGTACATTTAGTAATATACCATATTCAACTTTTTTTCGGGTAGGGTGTTTTGGGCTTGGTTCACAAATATGTCTTCATTAAGAAGAACTTTCATATTACTTCGACATTATACTCAAATTATCGCTAGAAGAAGAAACAATCGTATAAAGATATAAATTCAGGAAATTGAAAAGGTATTTATTAAGGTATGATGCACTTTAGCGACGTTTTATCATTAAATAGTAAGAGAGATATGGCATATTTTTTTTAAATTTGCTATTAATACAAAAACACAAGAAATTGTAGATTGAAACAAACACAAATATGCTTTTCAATTATTCCTTAAAACAAATAAATTTTAAAAATTACAAAAAAACGTCTACACCTTAAAACTATCGGGAGATGTGGCACTACAAAGGTGCAGGGTGAAACCATACGCAGGATTGCTTGATGTTTTTGTCTCCGCATGGATTGCATGTGTTAATAAATGATGTATAAAAGTCATGCCACCATCCTTCACATGTTACGCATTGAATACATTCGTCTGTTTTTTTTGTCTCAAAATAGTTTTCACCACAACCCACACAAGCGATCCTTGATCTTTCACTGAAGAGGACAAATTTGGCGTTGATGATAATTTTTCCTTTTTTCTCTGGGATTTTTTTCGATTTTTCTTTAATTTACATTTTCGAAAACAGTTGATGTTGAAGGCACTGGCGAAATTATATCTATCAACTTTCCTGGTGTAAAAGACTGTGCTTCGGAGTCATGTTTGAGCTTGTCAACAACTATTATGGTGGTTTAGTTGAACCCACGAAATCCCTTATTAGTTTCACATTAGTTTTTACCTTATCGATCTAATAAAGGGCCGGTATTATTTTTCCGGTATTATTCCCAAATTGAAGATCATTTATTTTCCGCGTAGGAATGGCTTTAATGGATAAATTGTAGGCGTCATAAAAATGATATTTGAAAAAGTTAAAAATGGTCTATACAAGGGCTGTAAAACTTGAGTAATGTGCAATGGTAAACACAGAAGGATCACGTCGAATCATTATTGCATTATTGCAGTAGGAATGGCCCTCTAATATTAAAACCACCTTACTCTTTGGTTTTCTAACACAAACAAATGATCTTTCAATTAAATAAAAAACATATCGCTATTAACGTATGCTGATTTTGCACTCAATTAAACAACCGATACGGGAGGCAATCCAACTTGAAATTTTATTTTTATATTCTTTCCCTTGCAAACGCAAGCACGTGATCATTGTTTCTTCTTTCTCAGCCGATGTTATCCGTAATTTGATATCGCCCTACTGTACTATATCCCAATTGAGAAAGGCATTGTTAGCGTATACTCGCACAAGGCAAGTGTTTACGAAATTCTTGATTTTATATGTTTTTCAAATTCCCTGCTTCAATGCAAGCAGTCGGTGCTTGCAAAAAAAAATCGGATTTCGGATATCATTATGCCGGATCTAAACACCAAATATAATTTTAAAATTATCGATCCTTAGCTATACACTGCACCAAATTCCTTAGATGTAGTGGTCTTTCGCGTGGGATCAATCGTTAAGTTTTTAAATTTAGGAGCCCAGGTCAATATTACAATATTAAGAAAGGGCCAACTATTTGAAAGAATCAATGTTGATGTGTACTATGACGGCCTCATTTATCTATTACGAGTACAATTTATTATTTTTGACAAACAAGTTCGCTCACAGAAGTTTATATTTTTTGCGTTAACTTTTACGATGCAGGGTATGGTAGAACAGTCTTAATATTCGGTTAAACTCAGCATTATCGATGAAAGAGACGAACTGGAGAAACGGCAATTAAACTGTAACTAGAACTAACCGAATATATGTATATCGTGTCATGGCGATCAATGTGAGCTCCGTTTAACTAAACCCTTTGGTATGCAGATTATAAAGTGCCAAATGGAATCCAAATAATTTTTATGAAATTCTTACAATTATAGTCTGCTTAATACCTTGATGATTTTAATTGCTGAGTAATTTTCAGAGGCCTATATAAATCAAACGTTAGCTCGTCGCAACTTTTTAACTTGTAAAATCGTATGAGAATGTATGTTTAGATCGCTACACCAACCTAAACTTCATCAGCTGAAACCTAACGAACAAGTTTATTATTTAATAGTTTAGCACTACCTATCAGCTCGAAGCACAATAGCTGGAAGAAAACCAACTATTGAACCAACGGGATAATCGCACCAAGAGAATGATGGGTTCATTTGTCCTAATATAATTATTGTATGGACTCTATCACTAAAGTTTATCAAATCATCAACATTTAGTGTCGATGACAATTTATTCACGACTATAAGTATATTATTGAGTTAAAATTGGTTCTAGAAATCTAACTAATTTAATTTAACCCGATTGTCGATTGACACGACAATCATATAATAGGGGCGAATTCCAGCCGGAACCTTTAAAAATCAACCGGGACCAAATTGTTGAAAAGCCGGAACTATTCAGATCTTATACAATCAGCAATACGCAAATTAGATGTACTCGTATATATGCAACATACCAGCTTTTAGCCGAACCCATAGTAAGGTCAGCAAAAAACACCACAATTCCAGTGAGAACCAGTAAAGTCAATTGAAACTATCTGCAGTCATTGAGAACTATTCGGATCATCTCAACAATTCGTTATCTTAAATGTTAACTGGAATCAACCGGACCTACTGACCGCAATTATCGGTCGGAACCACAATTATGCCAGTTGGAAATTGCATGTGCTATTTGGAACCATGTAAATATCAGTGAGAAACTTCCGCCCCATTGCCAAATGTACTCGATGCCTACGACGTAGACCTTTTTCTAAACACTTAGCCGGAGTCTAAAACGAAATACACCGCCAGTCGGTACCACATAAAGCCAGTGAGGATTAGGTTTTCATAAAGCGAAGGCATCGCGCGCTATTGAAGGAATTAATTGGTTCAATTAACTAGCAAAGAATCTCAATAAAGTCAGTTGGTTCTTTAAAGTGCCAGCCAGAACCAGCATTGACCAGTCGAAACCATTTAACGTTAGTCCAAATCTCCTACACATTGACACAAAATGAACACTATTCGGGCTAGAATATTTCACATTTTCTAAAATTCAATCAAGAAATCAACACATTGACAAATGGAATCAAACAAAGCCAGGCCTAATCCGATTTTTCGCCTGCGAAACCGTCGACCATCAATTAGCACAATGCACTTTTGATGGTTGTCCAGGCAATATAGAGCAATACTAAGTCACAAGAAATTATTCGATCAATTTCGTAATGAGCACGGGATTCATCTGGTTAGGTATAGATTCCGACCGACCTTTTTAAGATAACGGTTATCTTAAACCTATCCTTGTTAGGTTATGTAGCAGTGCCGGATGATGTGGCTTTCTATTGTTCCGAGCGAAATTTTTGTTTTCTGGAATATAATTTTAGATAGTTCACATTATTCTAAACCGCATATTGATTATTGTGCAATTATACAGATGGTTCATGTACATTTGCATGCTCTTGTGGTGCAATTGGTTAGCGCAGTACATCAGTATTCGAGCGATGCCGGGGTTGACAGTTCGAGCCTGTCCTGGAGCAATTTTTTCGCTGCGTTACAATTACGGATTGATTCGTTTTACATAAGGATCGAATGGTTCGAAATTTTCAGTAATCGGTTAATTCAGTTAGAGCTTTCTAAGAACCAAGTACTCGAACAGAAATTCTTTCATAAAGTTTTTTAAATAAGAATTGGAAAAAATAATTGCGAGAATACTTTATATAAAAGCTGGTGGAGCTGGTGGGCTTTGTTAAAAAACTGGTTGACTAGAACCGCGCTTCTTGAACATAGCAGTATAAGAAGCATATATTGTTTCATCTAATACTAAAAAATAATTCTCTTAAAATGTTATTTTAGCACGGAAACGCTGTGGAGCTGCATTTCTATTATCCTGCTTGAAAATTATCAAAACAAATTTTACTGAGAATATTAAACAGCCAATCAAAGCCTTTTATATGATAAACAAACTTCCCATTCAAAACCTATTATTCTTCGAACTAGAACATTTCTCGTGAAATTTTGAGCCAGGAATGCCAATTCACAAAAACAATTCATCTACTCGTAAGTGATTGTTATAATAACAGCCAGCTAACATAATTAGAAAATTTCTGCAAATATTAAGCAAGTATGGCATAAAAAGTCCCTTGGAATTTATGCATTTATACAGTAAGTTATGCAGAGATGAAAGATAATTATTTTTAGTTGATTTTGTCCATTTTCCATATGCTTTAAATACTGAACTAGATAATCTTGGCTGTTTGATACAACAGCCCATTGTCCGTCTGAATACAATTAAAATATAATTAAGACACATTTTCAATAAGACAGACTATAAAATGCTGTATCATTAGCTGAGAAATTACATCAATCTATTTTATTTACTACAAGAAGGATAAGCACTATTGCCAGATACGAAAGCCGAAATTTGGAGTCTGTATAAGATGCGAAAAATCCGCAGTTTAAGCCACTTACCTGCCTCTTGTTAGCGAATTTTGTAATCTCAAAATGTTAGGCGAAATTAAAATAAAATTTGTTTTGTAAGGATTGGGATTCTGAGATGCAGACGGAACTAGTCAATTTTTTAACCAATGATGCGCAAATTTAGATCCATAATTTTTTATTGGATTCTAAGATGAATTTAGTAGTAAGTTCTAAAAACTGGCTAGGCTGGAACTGGTCTATCTCGTAACGACTAAAGAAGTTTTTGAGATATTGGCCAGAAATTGAAACTAACTTACATTGCCGCATAAATTTAAAATTTGTAAATCAAACATACTATACGAATAGATAGTACATTAAATTTCTAAATTAGGAAAGAAATGAACGAATAGCGCTTAGAATGGACAGATTCCAGAACTTTGTCAAATACATAATATAATTCCAATCCAGTTTTTTAAACTAATTGCTTAGGAAATGGTCGAGTTTCGTGCAGCATTACCAAATACTGATTCTTCCAAAATTTATGTTAGATTCCCAATCCACACCTATTCGAACTAAATTTCATCTTCATTTCGAAGAGCTTCGTCCAAAATACTAATGCAGCCGATTTCTGTCCAAGGACAACCAAATTTCAGAACTTCGTTCAAAATACATCTTAAAATCGACACTTGTGCTATCTTAGTTTAGTGGTGCAAGACTAATTTTTAATACATGGTTGACTGTATACTAATGGGAATATTCAAGTAATTTTGCTCCAGACCATTAAGAATAATCATAGAATATTGTAGTATCCGCATAAATGGCAACATTCCATTACACTGGCGCTTAAAGTTAATAAATGTTTATAATCCGAAAACTATGTTTTCAATAAGTTTTCAATAAAATATCCGGTCTCAATATATTCTTGGTAATAATAGTTTGGGCTTAGACCGGGATATGCTATTTGCCAAACCTTGGTCGAATTTCCAAAATACTAAACAAATACAAATTTGATACTGTGGAGGCATCACAACATTTTATTTAAAATCGCTGGACACAGCTAAGCACAGTCAATAGAGAAAACTGTTAGAATTTTTGAAAAAAACAACATCAGACTTAGTGATGAAACATCTGGAACATATCCACAATGAAATTAGAAATTTAGGCATTTTTGACTGACTGCCGGCTTCAGAATATTTTGTATATTTAATAAATAATCAGACTACCCTAAAACTGCTTCAGAAGCTATATATTTTTACCAGATTGGTCCTAATCTATAGGGTGTAAATTACCAGAAATTCCGAAATTTTCGAAACTAAATGAATCAAATGTTCTGCAATTTTTGGTTTACATACTTGGTCACCCTTCTTATAACTTTCCGGGATTGGGAGTGTAATTTACTAAAAGTTCTGAAATTTCCGAAACTAAGTTAATAGTAGCTAATAGTCACTAACTAATAGTAATAGTACGAAAATTGCAGAATCTCTAGTAAATTATACCACATTCTACACCTCTGTTTCCATAAAAATTGCCCCAAACTCCTCCTTGGTTTACCTAGGATTAGAACCTATCGAATGGCCATAGTAGGATCGATGAACAAGTGGGTAACTCAAAAGTTACAGAACATTTTACTAAATTTTAGCAATTTACACCCCCATTAGATTAGGACCAATGTGCTAAAATCTAATAGGTCCTCCCAAAGTTATTGGGGAGTCCATTTATTTGGAGATGATAGTACAGCTAAGTATATCGAGTAATAGATATCTTTCGGCAATAAAATATTTTTTCGGCTGGGATATAACAGACACGAAAAGTTAATTTTGATAACTGCGAATTATGAACATTTTATTTTGTAGAACCGAACAGTTTGCAATGTTAGTGCAAGAATGTTAGTGCAAAATGAAAAGTTGACCAACCTTTTAGCATCCCACCTAAAAATTTTAGTACCCCACCGCAAATAACCAGATTTGCATAGACATCTCTAGAATTATGTGTTAATGGCCATCAAACATCTACAAGACCGGGTGTAAAGTTCTATAATGTTCAATGAGTAAAAGGCACTCTTTTTTTGGTTTTTAAAAACTTGGTAACGTTTAATTGCAGAACAACCATTAGAGCACCATCTGGACATGCACTGTATTCATAAATCAAACGAGGGATTGGTGACTGTATATATTTCCGTTTAGTCATCATAACGTGACGATTTATTGCAACAAATCTTTAAGATCTCATCATTTACGCACAGTTAGAAAATGCTTGGTAATGAAGTTGTTAACGAAATTTCGTAAATCATAAATGTGATCTAGGGATGACCACACGTGAAAACTGGTGATAAATGACCAAGCGATTACAGGCCAATTTTCCTGTTCAATCGTGCAGATTTGATGAGAATTTTCGCCAAACGAAAACAACTAGTGACAAAACCTCAGTCACTGATGATCATTCGAATTAAATTTTTGGATTTATGAAAATATTAGGATTGGCCAACTTTCCAAAGCCAAATAATTACACAGAGCAATCCCACAAAAGGATTTATTGTATATTTTTCAATTAAACGAAGGTTTTAGGTCTTCATCCAAATGGAATTAATGCAATTTTGAATCGAGTGTGAGTTTCTTTGCAAAGTTACAAAGATGAAACTCCCGAAAGATTGATTGGAAATTCAAGAAAAACATAAATTCCATCCCGAAATATTTTTGCTGTTAAATTAAAAAAGTATTAATGAATGTCGTTGAAAAGTAATAAACATCATGATTTTTTCGTGGCTCTAGTTAGAATTTAAATGTATGGTGTTGTACAACAATAGAGTTATTATTATTATTTAAAACTATAAAGAACATAAAAAATGTACACACATATTCACTCCATTGTATTGGTAGTGTCCCCAAAAAATTAAAGTCAAAAGATTTTAAGCAATAGCAAATCAAGCAATTTGTCCTTATGGTTTCAATGTACATAAGATTTGAAAAGCGAAAATCAATTAAACTAATAAATTATTTTTGGAAGTTCAAGAGATAACCCAATCGGGAATTTGAGCTTAAAACTTAGGTCCATCCATCTCCTAAGTCATACCAGAAGCTCATTTTCCCGATCTTAAGCAGTTTGTCAATGGTTTCAATGGTTTCAATGTAATTCTGGTTTGATATAAAAAATCTATTAAATTAAAAAAATTTTTTGTGGAAATCTTCGAGATAACCTCACCAGGAATTTGTGCTTAAACTGAAGTTCATCCATCTTCTAAGTCATACCAAAATCTCATTTTGAAATCATGACTATAAAATCCTGATCTTAAGCAATTTGTCCTTATGGTTTCAATGTACTTTAGGTTTGACATGAAAAATCGTTAAATTATTAAATTATTTGCGGAAATCCTAGAAATAACCCCATCGAGAATTTGTGTTTAAAGGTGAAGTTCATCCATTTTCTTCGTCATACTTGAAGCTCATTTTGAAATCATGACTATACACATAGTCAAAAAAGTATTCGATCAGTCAAAAATTTTAATTGTTTATGATTATTAGAAAAACAACTGAATTCCAAATAAAAAAATTATGTGCAGTGCTTTATCACTTAAACATATCCTTTTCATCCCCATAAACAAAATGTAAATATTTCCAATTAAATTTTAAAAAAAAGTTAATTAATACACACAGTACTAAATTACGTCAAAAAAGTATTCGATCATATGATCTAGTGTTCTTTGTTCATCTGTGTCAACCTTTTGTTTAATATTAATACTGCTAATAAAAAAATTAAGCAAAATCAAACATTCAGTCTCAGTTTAGTTTTACACGATGGGTCGTGGGTCGGAATTATCGGTTGATATAAAAAAGTGATAATACGACACTTTGAAGACAAAATGTCTATAAGAAATATTTCAAAAATTTTAAAAAAGCCTTATTCTACCGTTCATTATATAATTTCCAAATACAAAAGTGATAAAACTGTGGTTAATAAAAAAAGAAGTGGCCGACCGAGAGTGTTTAACATTAGAGAAGAACGAAAAATAATACGCCAAGTTAAGAAAAATCCTATGCTAAGTGCTCCAAAAATCCAAGGTCGAATGGGGGTTGAAATTCAAAAGGCTTGTTCTACACAGACCATAAGAAATATTTTACATAAAGTGGGTTATAATGGTCGCACGGCTCGGAAACGACCGAAAATTTCACCGGCCAATAGGAAAAAGCGCATCGCGTATGCCAGAGAATATGTTGGTAAACCAGATAAGTTCTGGAACTCGGTTTTGTTTTCAGATGAAAGCAAATATAATATTTATGGTTCTGATGGTCGAATTAAAGTATGGCGAAAAGTAAATGAAGCTTATGAACACTGTAATATAAAAGAAATGGGGTTGTATGGCAGCATCGGGCGTGGGAGAGCATGCTTTTATTGACTCCACAATGGATCGGTACATAAAAGGTGCTAGTGCTTTGCAACACATTTTATTCAATTTATTTATTACAGGTTTGTCTACTTAGATATCCTCAAAAATAATTTGAAAAAAAGCGTGAAGAAGTTGGGAATAGAGAGGGATTTCATTTTTCAACAGGACAATGATCCCAAACATTCATCAAGGATAGTAAGAGAATACTTGTTGTATAACGTAAATACAGTTTTGCCACATCCTATTGAGCATTTGTGGGATGAATTAGAGCGCCGTATTCGCACACAAGAAATTGCAACTAAAGAGCAACTAAAAGCCATTATCTTGGCAGAATGGAATAAAATTACGAATGTGACTACTGGCAAGCTTGTAAAATCAATGAGAAGTCGTTTACTGGCAGTTCTTGCGGCAAAAGGGCGGAATACGTGTTATTAATTTACCTATGATCGAATACTTTTTTGTCATACAATTAACGGTATTTTTACAATTTCAATTTTTTTTTATTAGGTTGAATTTATTGTACAAATCGATACTTGGAATAAACTGACAATATAATAAGGATTATTTTTTAAAAAGTAACATATGTTTACAATTATTTTATTTGTACTGAATACAGCAATATTTCCGTCATAGTTAAATGATCGAATACTTTGTTGACTATGTGTATAAGATCCTGATCTTAAGCAATTAGTCCTTATGGTTGTACATCAGATTGTAATGTACATCAGATTTGATAAGCAAAAGTCAATTAAACTAATAAATTATATTTGGAAGTTCCAGAGATAACCCAATCGGAAATTTGAGCTTAAAACTTAGATCCATCCATCTCGTAAGTCGTACCAGAAGCTCATTTTCCCGATTTTAAGCAGTTTGTCAATGGTTTCAATGGTTCCAATGTAATTCCGGTTTTATATGAAAAATATATTAAATTAAAAATTTTTTTGTGGAAATCTTCGAGATAACTCCATCAGAAATTTGTGCTTAAAGTAAAGTGCATCCACCTTCTAAGTCATACCAAAAGCTCATTTTGAAATCATGACTATAGGATCCCGATCTTAAGCAATTTGTCCTTATGGTTTCAATGTACTTCAGGTTTGATATGAAAAATCGTTAAATTATTAAATTATTTGCGGAAATCCTAGAGGTAACCCATCGGGAATTGAGTTTGGAAGTTAGGTCAGTCTATCTCCTAAATCATGCAGAAGCTCATTTTCCAGAATCATAAACAAAAGTTCCTGATCTTAAGCAATTTGTCTTTATGGTTTCAATGTACTTCAAGTTTGATAAGAAATTACTTAAGGTCGGGATGCTGATTTAAAAATGAGATGCTGGTATGATTTAGAGCCTACCTTTTAAGCGTAAATTCTTGATAGGATTATCTCTAGCATTTCCGCAAAAAATGTATTAATTTACATGAAGTACATTGGAACCACAAGGGCAAATTTCTTGATTTGCGTAAGTATTTTTAACTTTTAAAAGCTTGTGGACAATACCAATACAATGTATAGTGAATATATTTGTACATTTAGTCATAGAAGGCATATAGTCTTCTGTAGTTTTAAATAATAAGCATAACTCGTATTGTTGTAAAGGGTGATTTTTTTGTGGTTAGGATTTTCATGCATTAGTATTTGACAGATCACGCGGGATTTCAGACAAGGTGTCAAAGAGAAAGATGCTCAGTATGCTTTGACATTTCATAATGAATAGACTTACTAACGAGCAACGCTTGCAAATAATTGAATTATATTACAAAAATCAGTGTTCGGTTCGAAAAGTGTTTCGCGATTTACGTCCGATTTATGGTCTACATAATCGACCAAGTGAGCAAACAATTAATGCGATTGTGACCAAGTTTCGCACTCAGTTTACTTTATTGGACATTAAACCAACCACACGAATGCGTACAGTGCGTACAGAAGAGAATATTGCGTCTGTTTCTGAGAGTGTTGCTGAAGACCGTGAAATGTCGATTCGTCGCCGTTCGCAGCAATTGGGTTTGTGTTATTCGACGACATGGAAGATTTTACGCAAAGATCTTGGTGTAAAACCGTATAAAATACAGCTCCTGCAAGAACTGAAGCCGAACGATCTGCCACAACGTCGAATTTTCAGTGAATGGGCCCTAGAAAAGTTGGCAGAAAATCCGCTTTTTTATCGACAAATTTTGTTCAGCGATGAGGCTCATTTCTGGTTGAATGGCTACGTAAATAAGCAAAATTGCCGCATTTGGAGTGAAGAGCAACCAGAAGCCGTTCAAGAACTGCCCATGCATCCCGAAAAATGCACTGTTTGGTGTGGTTTGTACGCTGGTGGAATCATTGGACCGTATTTTTTCAAAGATGCTGTTGGACGCAACGTTACGGTGAATGGCGATCGCTATCGTTCGATGCTAACAAACTTTTTGTTGCCAAAAATGGAAGAACTGAACTTAGTTGACATGTGGTTTCAACAAGATGGCGCTACATGCCACACAGCTCGCGATTCTATGGCCATTTTGAGGGAAAACTTCGGAGAACAATTCATCTCAAGAAATGGCCCGGTAAGTTGGGCACCAAGATCATGCGATTTGACGCCTTTAGACTATTTTTTGTGGGGCTACGTCAAGTCTAAAGTCTACAGAAATAAGCCAGCAACTATTCCAGTTTTGGAAGACAATATTTCCGAAGAAATTCGGGCTATTCCGGCCGAAATGCTCGAAAAAGTTGCCCAAAATTGGACTTTCCGAATGGACCACCTAAGACGCAGCCGCGGTCAACATTTAAATGAAATTATCTTCAAAAAGTAAATGTCATGGACCAATCTAACGTTTAAAATAAAGAACCGATGAGATTTTGCAAATTTTATGCGTTTTTTTTAAAAAAAAAGTTTTCAAGCTCTTAAAAAATCACCCGTTACAACCGAATTGGTCTAACTTCACCCAATTCATACGACCTTTATATGTACATTTGAATTATGTGATATTGCTTTTAAAATTTGGTTTTCGGGGAAAATTTACTGCTAACTTGAATAACATAATTTTTGGCTAATATCAACAGACTTTTGTATTACCACCCGATACAAAATATGTGCTAGCTTCACATACATATACATACATTACATTATAATGTTAATTATAACTGGCACAGTACCTATACTCAGCTGAGGAATACGTTTATATTAAATTTGATTATAGATCACGTAAGTAATATTTAAAAATATTCTTATGTCAGAAATGTACCGAAAGCTGTTGTGGTACTAAGCTCCCGAACTCAATAGCTTACTGTAAAAAAAATGTAAATCACACTGTTTTCGGCTTATTAAATATACGTTCACGACAAATTTAAGTAATTTTATTGGGCCGTAGTCTTAGATTTACAACAAATATTTCATTTTATTTAGATCTAATCAAAAACCTAATTACCGTTCAAATATCTAAGTTGGTTGATCTTCTTTAAATAACATAATTTGCTCGCTGCTTGCTATTTTTGGCAAACAACATGCTTCTGTGTTATTTGACCCAAATTTTTACTTGGATAAACTGACAATCTCACTTGTTACAACTTAACTACACTACTCTTTTCCCTAATATTAAACACAACACGATCTTACTCACTCGTATTACCTAAAATTTTAATACGATTTAAATAGCGCAATAGTTACTAGACGACTGAAAATTGTTTTCCCATCAGTACAATGAGAAATTACATTTTCTACCAAAACCAGAAAAGGCAGATTTATCAAATTTGATTCGCTATAGCATATTTCAAGGGTGGGCGGAGTTTTCCCTCTATTCCAATTTTACTACAAGTTAAAAATATTTAAGACCCCCGATAATGCTTAAGAATATAAATACTTTAATCAACCGTAAAATAATTATAACACTTCGTTTTTGTAGCGGGACAAAGCATTTAACCATAAAAGTAATTTTTTGACTCAATTTTGTAGTGCTGTGGTTGTATTGTATATTTATTTCACTTGTCGTAAGCCCATAAATACGCTTATTTTGTGAAAATATTGATGAATAGAACAGCAACCCTCTTAAATTAAAAACATTATTATAAGTTGTTGTGCCTGATTTAGTTTGTATATATTTTAGAAAAGTAAGGTGAGCAAAAGATTGACACTTAAATTAACCACCGCGGATATGACCTTCCATTTAAACTTATGGGTTAAACCAAGCTCACAAGTTCTCGATAGCAATCAACATAGTACGCACATTTTAATCACTAACTGCGCTTCAAGCTACAGAACGTATGAACTTGCCGCATCTCCGTCTAAAAAACATCATATCATGCTGCTTAATAAAACAATGTCCTAAAAATAATAGTTATGGGAAACGATGCACCTGATTTTAAATCAAAATTATATTCTAATTTGTCATAAATTATCCAAACTAGATAGTTGACACAAAAAACATAATTTTATTAAAATTCTTTTAATAAAAATATTCGACCCTCTTTGCAATAAATTATCTCACGCCTATTAAATATTTCCCTAGAAAATTTTAGTACATTGCAACTGTAACCAGCCGAACAAACAATATTCAAAAATCTTCATTGAAATGTACTAAAATTTAAACACCCTCTCCCTCTCCCTCGTCCCTACTAATAAAAGAAAGTCAGTTTTTAAATCAGAAATTGCTACAATGAAGGGATACGTTAAACAGATGTTTTACTAAGAAAGGAAACAGATACTTGCTTATGTCAAAAATCATAATTTTAATCCAAATTTAATAAAAATTGATTTGGAGTAGAAATTAATTTATAAAACGAAAATATGAATGTCGGATTGAGTGATAAATATAAAGGGTGGTTAAATTTTAAGGGCCGACGTTGAATATGAACCACACCTAAACGTCAAGTTTTTTTCTGCATTTAATTTGGCATTTCTCAATTTCAGACTAACTCAATTTGAACCATGGAAAGATACACAATCGAGCAACGCGTTAAAGTTATTCAGGCATATTATGAAAATGGGCGTTCAAATCAAAATGCATATCGTGCACTTCGTGATATTTTCGGTCAATTTAATCGTCCAAATGTGCGTACAATCGGAAAAATCGTGCAAAAATTTGAGCAAACCGGGTTTGTAGGACATTTTAAAACACCAGTGCACGCTCGTACAGCTCGTACAGCAGAAAATATTGCTGCTGTTCGCGATAGTGTGGCTGAAGAGCCGTCCACCTCAACTCGTCGTCGTGCCCAACAATTGCACCTCTCGCGCTCGTCGTTGATGAACATTATGCATAAAGACTTGCATTTACACGCTTATAAGGTGCAATTGACTGAAGAACTAAAGCTTCTTGACCATTCCAAACGTCAGAATGGTGGCAAGAAATGGCAACAGTGGATGATCAATTTTCGAAGAAAATCATCTTCAGTGATGAGGCACATTTTCACCTCGCGTGGATTCGTCAATAAGCACAATTGCCGCATTTGGGCGAATCATAATCCAAGAGTGATTGTCGAAAAACCTAAGCACCCACAAAGAGTGACTGTTTGGTGCGGTTTATGGGCTGGCGGCATCTTCGGGCCGTATTTTTTCCAAAATGAGGCCGGTCAGGCAGTTACTGTGAATGGTGCTCGCTACCGTGAGATGATAACGAGCTTTTTATGGCCCGAATTGGAAGATATGGATGTGGACGATATGTGGTTTCAACAGGACGGTGCCACTTGCCACACAGCTAACGAAACAATGGCTCTTTTGCGCGACAAATTCAATGGCCGTGTTATCTCACGTGGTGGCGATGTCAATTGGCCGCCAAGATCATGTGATTTGGACCGTTGGACTTCTATCTTTGGGGTTATTTGAAAGAAAAGGTGTACGTCGATAAGCCAGCAATAATTCAAGAGCTAAAGGATGAGATAATTCGGCACATTAACGGCATAGAACCTCAATTATGCCTAAGCGTCATCGAAAATTTGAACCATCGGATGGAGGTGTGCCGCCGAGGTCGCGGCGGTCATTTGGCCAATATTTTGTTCCATACATAATTGAACCATACCATATTATCATAATAAAACGAATTGACAATAATTTCTTAAATTATTTGTATTTTATTCAAAATCAACATCGGCCCTTAAAATTTAACCACCCTTTATAAATACAGTGCGATCCACAACTATATATATAACAACTCATTTTACCGAATTTTTTTTAAATAAAAAATAAAATAATAATAATAATAATGCAAACTGGAGGACGGTTACGAAATATGTTTAATTAATAATAAAAACATTCACTTCGATTTGTCCTCGTACAAAAAATCCATACATTAAAAATTTATTATGTGCCATAACTATATATAACCACATTTTATTAGACTTTCAAACTTCAATAAAATAAATAAAAATTAAAACAATTAATATGTCGTAGGCCTTCCTATCTTCTAAGGCAACGCCACAATCCTGTTAGCCAGAATTGCTTCCAATCAATGAATCAATGATTTCGGGCGATAATTGGTTCCAGGCATTTTCAATTGCCAATTTCAACTCATTGGTCGTCTGGAACTGCCTGTTAATCTCGTAAACCTTTCTAACTAATAAGCCCCAAAGATTTTCTATGGGATTTAAGTCTGGAGAACAAGCGGGTCATGGATTATGAATTGGAGCGTTATCTTGGTGTCCGTAACCGGGCTGTTTCAATCTATCAATTTTGTTTAGGAAATCGGAAAGTAATAATGCAGAATTATATTTCAGGAAATTTCCAGATGTACGTGAAATAATAATTTTTTTCCGGTTGCTGATTTAGAGAAGCGGTTGTTGAAGATCAATTCCATCGTTATCCATTAAACCTAATAAGCCTTTATCCTTCCTCTAGTAGATTAGAAGTAGATTAGAATTGTGTTGTACCGTACGATCGCTAGGTGTCTGAAACCGGGTCTTTCTGTCCCAAAAAAAGAAAAAACCTTTCCTATCCTGTGTATACAGGCTGAAGAAATAGGCCCGGCGTTATCCGGGACACTTGTCCAGTACTTGGTTCTACAGTCCAATCAATCAATCAATCAATCAATCAATCTTATGGATTGGAGTGTTACCTTGCTAGAAAATTCGATTTTTCTCTTGATGAATGTACAGAAAAATTAAGAGATGGTCTTCTAAGGCTCCAATGTAGTCCGCGCTGTTCATTCTAGTTGATGGAAAGGCTATGGTGAGCGTACTTAATAATGGTTAGTTATAATAAATATACAACTAATTTTTTTCAATTATCTTTGACCAGTTCTGTCTCATATTTGCCTTAACAAATTCAAGCAGTGCAGCTTTGTGCCGTGGCAATAGTTTAGGTACCTGTTTAATTTTTGTGTAATTTCGGTGCCCAACACCTTTTAAAACCCGACGGATAGAGATTGCACATTTAAGTAAGTAGTAGGACTATTTTAAACAATTTACAATCGTTACATGATTGCGGTCGAAAATGGTTTCAAAGTTGCCCTTTTCCTCGACCGAAAAATACTTTCCACGTCATATTATTTTTATACAGCACATGGCTATTTGACAGACCGAATAGAACATTTAGGCTTAGCGAGAAAATAGCGATATAATCAAAGGGTACTGTGGTTCTATATTTATGGAACTAAGTAATTTTGAAAAAACAGTTTTTCCTCAAAATAATTGAATCCTGATAACAGGAACTGCGAGGGCTATTTTTATTAGTCAGCATCTATTTAAATTTTATAAGACATAAATCTCACCTCAGAATACAAAGGTTACCAGAGATGGCAAGTTTCTTTAAAGACTATATCTGAAGAAAATTTTCGCAGGTAAATTGATGGAGAAACGATCGAATTTGGGAAAATATGATCAAAGAAGGGAAAATGTCGAAGTCTGACAAAGCGATGATAGCAAATTTAATGAAAATATATGTTGTACGCTGAGTATCAGCAACATGATGTTTACGCTTGCAGGGCATCGCCTGCTATATTGTTTCTCAGCAATGGCAAGTAGCTCTTGACCGCAATTACAACTTGTGGCTTAATATTGTTTTTTTTGCTGTATAATCTTATTGTGCAGGTTGTCCCATTCCGATGTTTTGCAGCCAGAGCATGATTTAAAGCAATCAATTGTCGTCGATAAACTTTCGAAAGATGGATGTTCGGCCTTGACGTCGACGGCCCTGGTTTTCCTGCTTAGACCAACATTGGTTTAAGCTTTGGATTATCTTAATGTATCCACTTTTTATCTTTAGTGATGATTTCATGCAAAACTCCGTTTCTTTATTACTGTTGAAGCAACAATTCGCACGTGGTTTTCCTACGTTTTTCCTTTCGTGTGGCAGTCAATTTTCCAGGTTCTGAGCCAATTCCATTAGACACATCACAAATTCTTATTATATTTAATAACTGATTCACGGTGCTTGACCGAACTGGTTCCATCTCATCACTATTTACTTCGGATCCGTGTGATTAATTTTTCGTCAAATTCGACTAGATCGTTTTAGCAATGGTTTTTAGACCAAAAGATTACGAATTAATAATTATCTTAAACCGAATATTTGTAGAGTTGAGTTGAGTCAAAATTCAAAAAACTTGAAATTGTAATACTAATTTGTAGCTCAATTGGGATTCGCTTATTTCATCAATTTTAGTTTGGCGAAACAATGATTTACTAAATTTTTATGTGTTTTTATGTGTTTTGAGGCGATCCAAGAATTGACCCAATTTATTCGTAAGCAGTGAAGTGCTACTCGGCCAGGCCATGAGTCTTCGACCGGAACAAGTGGTAGCTGGAAGGAGCAATGTCTGGGGAATACCGCTGGTGGGGTAGGACAATCCCATTGAAGCGCCTCCAAAGTTTCCTTGGCGACTCTTGCAACGTATGCCCGAGCGTTGTCGTGCTGAAACATCACTTTGTCATGTCTTTTGGCATATTGTGCGTATGCAATTGCATCAATTGTTTTTTATAATCGTTCCAGTGTTGGTTTCGTTAGGCTGGAGTAGCTCGAAGTAGATCACTCCGAACTGATCACAGTTTCAACTTCTTGCCGTGAATATTCGGTTTAACGATTGAAGCTGATGCGTGACCGCGCTTACCCCACGATTTTCTGCGCTTTGGATTGTTGTAGTTCATCCACTTTTCGTCCCCATCACGATTCGAGGCAAAAAACCCTTCCGATTTTGTCTTTGGAGCAATTGTTCGTACGTGAAAAAACGGCGTTCCACGTCTTTTGGCTTGAGTTCATACGGAAATCAATTTACTTGTTTTTGCATCATATACCCAAGGTCTTGAGACGGCTTTGAATTGCTTGTTGAGTCACTCCCCCAGTTTTAACGAGCGCCTCTAAATCTTGGTAAAATAACGCCCCCAACTCAGCGTCTTCAGACTTTACTGGTCTCTCTTCGCGTTATTCGTCGCTGGTATCAAAATCGCCAGTTTTAAAACGACGGAACTAGTACTCACATGTTTTTATTGACGTAGCATGTTCCCGATATGCTTCACACAGTAATCGAATCGATGTCCATCAGCTGCAATTTTCTTCAAATTAAAACAAAAAACAGCACTTCCCGCAAATTGTGCTTTGTTTGCACAAAGGTTGACATGGTTAGAGCACAAAAATATATGTTTACACTTTAGCGAAATAACACATACTAATTCTTATAGGGAAATGATGACGCTTTAACATGATTATAGAGTTATAAAATTGCCCACTGCGATTTAATGCTAGTTACGCCATCTTTTGTAAATTCCTCACAATTTATATTTGTACCCCCAATGGAATTGAAAAATTACCTTGCGCCGCAATAAAACCGGTTTTATAGGTAAAGGGGAAAGAAACGAAGTTTGATACCGGTATCATGATATCTCGTGTGGATGCATAGATTCGCATATAATTTAGAGATGCATAAAAATCCAATTGATTTTGCAAAACAAAACCATGTAAAACGCATCTGCACGTACACTATGCCATTGCTCAAGAGATGGCTTTGCAAACATTTATGTTTAATAAAAGATATTTTATAAAGAGTATGCCGAAATATTTTGGTGCAGCTAAACCGAAAATAAAATCTTTTGGATTGTTTTGTATTTCGGTTTAAGGTAGAAGACCAAATTAGAAATATCTTCTTTTCATTCAAATTTAGACTTTGCCGGAGCAACATAGCTGCCACAGCAGCTCACCAACAAAAATTATAATTTAATTTATTTAATAAAAGTATTTTAAAATTTAATTTAAAAATTAAAGTTGAGGTTTTATTTATTTAGCGGTAAACTAACATCCCAATAGTCTCAAACATCGGTTTATGAGTCGTGGATCTGGATAAACAGGTACTAAAATGGCGGAATGTGGATGATCGAAAAGCATTGCGAGTTATAGTCGAAGACAGGGTCGAGATACTACCGATGTGCGAAAAAGTCATCTACGCGAAACTTGACGGTGAACTTGAGGATACCAAGATGTGCGAGAACTTTGGTGAAATTCCAGCAGAAAGTACCAGTACGTGTTTTGAACGTGAGCTTATCAACAAATGTAATCATGAATAGAGTGGTCATCGGTACAGCTGAGAGAATCAACTTGCCAACTGCCAGTCGAACCAATATCATTGATCACCAAGCCAAAGGCGGAAAAAAATCAATCACTCATTGTGCAGGCCTCTTAAAGCAAAACAGTACAGTTAGATGTTGCAGTGGAAGCACTGGATGAATTAGTCGATGTATTTGCTCTTAATGACGACGGATTAGGAAAAACAGGAAACGCTACACCAATCCGAATTAACTAAACAAATAGAACATGACGGAGTAATAGAGCAGTCTCGCAGCCAATGGAGTTCGCCTGTGCTTTTTGTCCAGGAATAGCACGGGACAAAACGATTTTTTAATTGTTATCCGTTACCGCGAATTGACGATACCTTGAACACGCTGTCAGATATTGGCAAGTAGCAATACATCCTGATGGTAGAGAGAAAACGGCATTTTCATTTGAGAGATTAATGAAGCAAGTTCTAAGAGGCATATATTTGAAAACATGTCTGATTTATTTGGAATTGTACTAGACCACACATTTGATGAATACGTCAACAATCTTAAACGAGTACTGCAAGCTATCCGTAAGGCTGTATTGAAGAGGGAAATTAAGAGTGGAATTAAGAGCATTAAAAATCATTTGAAGAATTAAAAAATAAATTATGCAGCGCTCCTATTTTAGGCCGGTGGGATATTCAGCAGAGAAAAACTATTGTGTAACACGCATAAAGCGGTTGGCTGTGTTACAGTTCCATGGATATCTGTATGGACAATAGTTTGTTCTTCGAACATATAATGCAGCAATCAAATGCTTGATGCAACTAGCTGGATCGAACGACTTCAAACCTACACTTTCATGATTGAACACCTACAAGATACGTTGCACAACAATGCAGATGGATTATCCAGAAGGCTCTATGAGTTCAGTGTAAGCAATGTGTAACACAGGAAGTAAAGAACTGTTCCACGGTTATTGCAGCAGTCCTGTATGATTCGGACCATGGTTGGCATAAACAACATTTGAAAGAAGACCTGGAGGCTGATGAGTCAATTGCGCCGGTAAAGAAATGTGTGGTAGAAGGCGTCTCAAAGCGCCACTGTTAAAAATTATTGGCCACAGTGGCACTTGCTGAGAATAGATAACGGAGGACTGGTAAGAATCGGGAAATCAGTTAACGGCGATAATAATAAACAGCAAATTGTGTTACAAGAAACACACGGTGGAAAATGTGGAGCACATTTGGGAATTAGTAAAACCGGTTTTATTGCGTTAATTAATTGAAGATTAGTGCAGACAATGTAACGAAAAGAAATGGATATTGCTGGCCCATTTCCAGAAACAAAAAATGGTAATCGATACATACTGATTTGTATTGGTTACTTCAGCAAGTAGATGGAAGCCTATTCGATTGTGAATCAGGAAACCTAGACAGTAGCCAAAACATTTGTGAACAATTGGATTTTCAAATTCAGAGTACCGCAAGAACTACTCTCGGATCATGGTACAAATTTCCATTTTACGTGTTTCAAGAACTTTGCAAAATGTTTAACTAAAGAAGATGCTACCACACCATTACATCCACAGTCAGACGGAATGGTTGAGAGGTTTACACTGGACACTGGAAGAAGACCAATGCCAACCAGGATAACTGGGATCGATGTAAACCAATGTTCATGTTACGGTATCGCCGAAATCGGAAATTCATCTGTCTTGTCGTTTTTGATAGAGAGCCCTCCTATCATGTGATATTACATTTGGGTTAATAGAAATCGGACCAGTCGTAGAGCATAAATATGTAACCGATCCAAGGCAGAGAAAGAACAGGATTCATAATGAGATATAATCTAAGAACGGAGAGCGAAGAATTCGCAGAGAGAGATTTGGTTTGGCTTGATAATCCAAAAAGAAGTAAAGGATTTTCATGGAAACTAAAACAAAGTTGGAAAGGCCCTTATAAAATAATCAAACGGATTAAAGATGTTGTATATCGGATTTAACTAGGCCCCAGAAGTAAGATGAACATTGTCCACATTAATAGATTACGACAATACAACATGAGTAAAGTGGATGAGTCTGTTCGGGACGAACAAATTTAAGGTGGGGTATTGTTACGAATTCTAGTCTGCATCGTATAATATTTGGTGGACGAGTAGTTAAGGTATACTCCAACAAGTGTTACCAACCCAAAGTTGCGAGTTCGAATCTAGTCAGTGTCCATAATTTTATTGAACAAATTATTATTTTTAACACGCATCGATGTTGTCGGAGCAAGTATTGCTCCAATACTGATTGGGGAATTGGGCATTTCTTGTGGAAGGGAATATAGGAATAACGAAAGCAATTGTGAACGGCGACGATACGAGTATATAGTTATCATGGGTGCATTTACAGAGTTATAATTTGAATGTGATTAAGGATTCAAAGTGAGATATACGTACACTAGTAGCTCAAACGTATAAGTGAGCTATATTGAGTAATTAATATAAATTTTTAATTTTTTTTCCTTTCGTAATTATTTAATGCACAATTGTTGGAAGTTTTTAACTAAACTATTGTATTCGCATGAATATGTCGCCTGACAATTAGCATATAATAGTAACGGTTTAACTGAATAGTGGCTGTTAATACAGCTGATTTGGAATAACGTGGTAATCTGGTATCGGAATACAGACCTTAAAGTCCATGTCGAAGAACTGCTGTCCTATAAATCAAAATCCATATTGCACGGATTCTCCTGCCCCTATGACACGAAAAATATTATATTAATTTTATTAAATTAACAGGGATGATAAGATCAATTTTGCTAAATGCAAGTGATTTTAGTTGAGGGAAAAAACAATTACGGATTATTAAAAATAAAATTAAGTAGACAAGTGAATTACACAACAATAACGACAACAACAAAACAAAACTGAGACAAAAACTATCTTTTATGGTTAAATGCATGGGATTCCAAAGTGTTAAAATTATTTTACGGTGAATTAAGAAAAGAATTTATACAATTTGGAACTTCTAGAGGGGTGAAGTGTTTAAAACAAAAAGGGGAGAATTCCACCTTACATGTAAATACACTGAATCAAAAGGAGGTAACCAATCACATTCGATAAATCTGTTGTGTTGGTTTTGGTAGTAAACGTGATTTTTTATCTTGTAGTGCCGATAGAGGGAAAATTCGTACAGTCGCATTTTTTACGTTTAAAAGTAAATTAAATCTTATTGAGAAAACAATATCTCGTGTTCGTAAATAAAGTATGCGTGAATATAATTGAGGCATGGGGATGACAAATGACACTCGAGTATGGTAATTTGTAACAGTATTTGTTACTAAAATACGGTCAAAAAATGCTCCAGGACAGGCTCGAACTGTCAACCTCGGCATCGCTCGTATACTGTTGTATAAGTACCGCGCGCTAACCAATTGCGCCACAAGAGCTTATTAATATTGAAGTTAGTCCGTATTATGTCCGTAAGTTAATCGGCAGATTTTAGCGGGTGAGTTTCTTGGTGCTCCTAATTAATTAGGACACTCTAGAAAATTATAATTTAATATAAAGCTTCGAAATATACTGAGAAAAACCTCCATCACCATCAACGTCAAGCAACTATTACTGGGGTTAGTAAAAAGGGTGTTTCAATCATATTTCACTGTAACTCCCTGGTCGATAAAAACAAGTGGAGAGCAGCCGTTAGTAGTTATAGCAGTCCAAATTCATTGATCAAATTATTGGATAACTCCTTCAGCCTCACATCAGAATCATTATGTTTTCTTGTGTATTGTTGGACAATATAAAGGATTTCGACAGAACGCTTTTGAGTTAGACCTAAACTAATCCTAAACCAACAAAAACAAACGAAAGTGTGTATGGAGTGGTAATTATTGAATTTTATGAATAATTTTCCAATTCAATTTATTATTTATAGAAAATAACTTAAAATAAAATTTTATTTTGGCGGGATTGACGTAGTCAAATAAATACCCCTCCTATCCTAAGAATTTAGAAATTTCGTAAGCAATTGAATATCTTGAGACTTAATATGTTTATCACCAAGGTCAGTATGATCTGCTGAGATCATTAAATTTTGTTTTAAATTAATTTTTTAGTAAAGCACTATAATCACACCTACCAGAGACGCGTAATTAAATACAAATTTAAATTCACACCCCTATATGTAATTAAAACACAACAAATAAATAATTTGCTCACTGATATTTTTGGCAAATAACGTACTCCTGTGTTATTTGTATCCCAATTTTCACCTGGATAAACAGACATTTTCACGTACTATATATTGCAAAAACACTTTTTATTTATGATTTTAAATTTTAATTTTTTAACAAGAATGTTAAGTATTAATCACCACAATTGATTCCACACGACTGAAAGAATTTTTCTTCTGTCAGTACGTTGAAATGAAAATTTAATTTTCCACCCAACCAAAACAACACATTTAGCTATTCTGATTGGTTGCATCATACGATATTCTTCTCTTTTATATAGGGTGGAGTTTTTATTCCCTCAGTTTAGCTGTTTATATAGAAATATTTCAACCCCTAATATAATGATAAATGGTACAAATTCTTTCATCCACCGTAAAATTATTTTAACACTTTGTTTTTGTAAGAAGACAACACATTAAACCATAAAAAATAGTTTCTGTATACAATATTGAATGGCCGTTTTGTTATGTTGGATAATTCACTTGTCTATTTTATTTGATTTTTAATAATTCGAAATTATTAAACCCCCTTAATTTATTAAAACCAATTGTATTGTGCTTGGGTGAAAAGAACCCTGCAATATGGGTATTAAGTTGCAGGACGCAGGTAGCTTATTGTATTTTTGCAGAAAGATATTAGCACTTGATTTTATCATTATATTTCAATGTTGTACAGCATAAGGCGCCAATATGATTGGACAACATGCTCATATCTCCCAAGGAATGGACTGAATACTTTGAATCTTTAGTTTATTTAGTTTGCAAGAAATATCTGGCATTAAAAAACCAACCGACCTTTCCCACGGTCAGATAATTCGAGTCCTAAAACCCTTCTAAACCAGATAAAAAATTAAATCCTCCATTTTGCTCATAACCTGAACTTTCCCGAGGAGTGCAAGGTAGTTCCAAACCATGCGAAAACTTTTTTTTTGAAAATTGTCGGTGAAGATGAAATCCCACTCCTCCAAATTTTCTTCGTTCACCTCTTACATTGCATGAACGAGACGAATTAGATAGATTGGCAAATACTGATCTAGCACAACTATCTACGAAAAGGCCGCCTAAGATATTGGCGAAGAAAGGCAGAGAAAAGGCTATCTAAAGGGTGGTTGGCATCGCCACCACGTGAAATAACACGGCCATTGAATTTGTCGCGCAAAAGAGCCATTGTTTCGTTAGCTGTGTGGCAAGTGGCACCGTCCTGTTGAAACCACATATCGTCCACATCCATATCTTCCAATTCGGGCCATAAAAAGTTCGTTATCATCTCACGATAGCGAACACCATTGACAGTAACTGCCTGACCGGCCTCATTTTGGAAAAAATACGGCCCGATGATGCCGCCAGCCCATAAACCGCACCAAACAGTCACTCTTTGTGGGTGCATTGGTTTTTCGACAATCACTCTTGGATTATGATTCGCCCAAATGCGGCAATTCTGCTTATTGACGAATCCACTGAAGTGAAAATGTGCCTCATCACTGAAGACGATTTTCTTCGAAAATTGATCATCCACTGTTGCCATTTCTTGCCACCATTCTGACCATTGACGACGTTTGGAATGGTCGGGTTGGAGGCTTTAGTTCTTGAGTCAATTGCACCTTAGAAGCGTGTAAATGCAAGCCTTACAGCATAATGTTCATCAACGACGAGCGTGAGAGGTGCAATTGTTAGGCACGACGCCAAGTTGAGGTGGACGGCTCTTCAGCCACACTATCGCGAACACCAGCAATATTTTCTGCTGTACGAGCTGTACGAGCATGCACTGGTGTTTTAAAATCTCCTACAGACCCGGTTTGCTCAATTTTTTGAACGATTTTTCCGATTGTACGCACATTTGGACGATTAAATTGACCGAAAAAATCACGAAGTGCACGATATGCATTTTGATTTGAACGATCATTTTCATAATATGCCTGAATAACTTTAACGCGTTGCTCGATTGTGTATCTTTCCATGGTTGAAATTGAGTTAGTCTGAAATTGAGAAATGTCAAATTAAATGCAGAAAAAAACTTGACGTTCACATTCAACGTCGGCCCTTAAAATTTAACCACCCTTTATAATTAGCCATCTATCTCCACCGCTACCCAAAAACTCTGAGAAACTCAAACTTTCACGCTCAGAGTAAATTGACGGGTTGGATTACTTCCAAAAGAATGGGGCCGGAATCACGAAAAGAGATCGGACATGGATCAAGCGATAATATGGAATTTGCAGTGAATATTCGATAGCAGGTCCATCGAAAAATTATATATAAACCAAACCACAACGCATCCACACAACCAGTCATCGAAGAAGCATTTAGCAAGGGGGTAGAATATATATCTTGAAATAACACAGACAATGCCGCGGCTTATGTAAATGTCGTACGGTGGGTGCTATTGGATCATACTCTGTCGAAGTTGAATTCAGCCAATATTTTTGTCAGCTGGTATGTAACGAGGGGGACGTCAATCTCTGGCGACTTGTATATTATATTTTATAAGTCATCTGCAAGATAAGAACTCTTGATAAGAACACAACAACAGACTCCGATCGGTATTCAGACCGATAGTAATAGAATTGCGGACGATGATAGAAGTACTAATGGCCTCACTTAATAAATTACGTCAGCTTGTCTCCGCTAAGGATGTTTGCTTGTTAAACCTTGACCTTGCGGACAATTAGATATTAGCTGAGATATTGTTTACCAAGATCATACAAATGAATGACCAATGTTGAATGAATGTTCCATCAGGCTTATCTCACCAGATATAACACGGCTATAGTAGTAAAAAAAACAAATTCTTTTGGCCCTTACAAATCTTTCAGCGGAAATGGGGTATACTCCATATTTCTGCAACGAAGTTTAAAGTTAATAAAATCTGTAATTGTAAGGCTATATTAAGGGCTAGCTATAGTTTGGAATATGTTCCAAGGTTCTAAAGAAATGTGCCACCAAAAATTCGGAGTAAGTAAAGGGTGCTTTAACTTGAAGTTAATTTTTAAATAAAACATACAAATTATTTAATAAGTGTCTAAATTTGTATTCCAAATGATAGCACAAAGGTTTCCGTTAGTTATGGAGTGTCTTGTAAGTCATACATGCGACTGTGCGGCAAGTTACCACAGTTGGCACGTATTTTGCCATGAAATAGCCCCATAGGAAAGATTAATTGTTTCCATTGCCGTATGACATGTGGCACCGTTCTGCTGAACCCACATATTCTGGACGTTCATACCTTACAATTTGTCAAAGAAAAAATTGGTAATCATATCAAATTTAAAATAATTTGTACATCCCTTTAAGTCCAAACAATATTTGCGTATCAAACCAGAAAACCAACAGAGACAACTCTACACTAGCTGACAACAGAAATCGAAGATAGTCATCTTACCCCTTTTGTGACTATTGGTGGATAGACCAATTATCCAGAAAGCACCCATATCACGAACATCACCTAATACTGCTAACCTAGCCCTTTAGGGGATGTTCTGCACAAATTAGGGAGCAACCCGTCTGCGCCCTCTTTACAAACCAAAGGAAAATTGGATGTCCCGCATTAACATTTCAGATCATTTTATTTTATCTGCCTACAACGAACGTTTAGCAAAGTAATGGAAATCAATCTGCATATACTCTTATGGCTATATACTTATGACTATTCCAAAACATTATACGGTCTATGATCTCATATAGGAGTTTTGTTTGGTGGTCAAAAACAAAAATTTGCACAATATTAAACAAAATTCCCTGTGATGCATCTGCACCAGCGATTGATATCATGTATAAATCCGTGCGTTTGAAGCAGGAAACTTTTAGAGATAGAGGTCTGCACAATTGAATGTAACAAAATTAAATAAAAGAGCCAATTGGCCAGAATTCTCTAATGTGATATTAAGGTATACCCCTCCCCTCCCGCCCGCCATTAACCCATTAACTATTTCAAATGGCACTTAATCAGAAAAATTTTGAATTGGAAGAATAGAACAATTTAGAAATCTCCTTAGTTATGATATTCATCTGATGGAATATTCAAGTTGAACCGCCATTCATTGAAACTCGTAGTAAGGTGCATAACAGGACATGACGAATTTAGCTATCACTTGGAAAAAATAGAGAAATTTCTCGAACGGGCTAATTACAGATTCTGCAAAGTGGTGAGAAAACTCCAAAACATACATAAATGAAACATCGTCGGCCTTAAAAGATTCGAGTTTCTCTATTCGTAGTCTTTTGGTAAATATACGTTCAATTTATTAAGTGAATGACTTAAGAAATATTTTCACGGTAGTTTGTGATTTTTACAGGATCGGACACAAGGTTTCAGAACACCGAACGACAAGACTATACGTAAGTTACATAACCTCGCAGAATAAGAGTTTATAATGGCAACTGATAACCAGCACATTCGTCACTTCATTCTATACAAATTCCAACAAGGGAAAAATGCTTCTAAAGCACGGGAATCTTTTGTAGTGTTCTTGGTGCCGAAGTTTTGTCTTATGTTTAACGAAATGATACAAACGTTTTAGAAGTAGTGATTTCGATCTCAATGACCAGCCGCACCCTGGGCAGCCTTGAGAATTTGAAGATAAGGAATTGCAAGTTCTACTGGATGAAAACTCAATACAAACGCAACAAGAGCTTGCAGCTCAGCTAGGAGTCTCCCAAACAGCTATTTCCAAGCGTTTGCACCAAATGGGAAATTTTAAAAACTTGGAAGGTGGGTACCACATGTGTTGACCGAATACAACCTAGGTCAACGCATGAACACGTACCTTTCACTGTTTTCCCGGCAACAAACATGGACTTGATTGGCTTGAGGTGTTGAAAAGTACATTTTTACGAGAATCCAAAACGTAAAAGTGGTGTATAGATCTGGGGCAACCCAGTACCTCGACGCCGAAACAGAACATTTACTTAAAGAAAGTTCTCCTCTGTATATGGTGGGACATGAAGGGTGTGCTTTATTACAAACTCCTGGAACGACAACTGAACCAACTAAGCACTCCCGCACGCGGCATATTCACCAGACTTGGTCCCATCCGACGACCATTTGTTCCGGTCAATTACGCCTTATCACTAAGGCGTGCTTTGCTGAAAAATTTGTAAAAATTAAGTCATATACCTAATTCTTTTATCTGTTTCTTCTAATTTTAAAACCAATTTTGGTGGAAGTTCGAGATTTGGCAACTCTGAATAAAACTGGGCTGTTTCTTAACCCATCGTGATGAAATACGGTTTGTCGATGTAGTTAAAATTGTCAAGCCAATTTAATATACACAATCGTTATTACCGGTAATATGTCCACATACGAGTAAGATGAGGTTAGATATCAATCGCATTTCTGAAAATTGTGTATGTTTATTTTATGAACAAATCTTCTGCACTAATTATCCCTTACCCTCTCAATTAAACCAAAAAATACCACACTTTATAGTCATTAATTTAATCCAACACGGTAAATAAATAAGTCAATTGTAAGAGATCCACGATGTTGATCTCGATTTGCACCCCTTATAGTTATTTATGCATAAATTTTACCACGTCAAACCGATAAAACAGAAACCATATACGCTTCAATTTTACAGGGGTTGTGGGAATTTGGGCACCTGACGAAATTCAAAATTAGGTTTTAATTTGACATAAATTGAACAAACTACTGACATCACTTTCAGTATAAAAATAATATTTTTATTAAAAAAATTTATATTAATAATATCCAACCCCATTTCTGGACAATTATCTCACGCTTGTTAAAGATTTTCCACGGAAAATTCTACCCTTACTCGTTTATACGTAAAAGAACTTCCTTCAAGGGATAAAATTTAGCAGATGTTTTGACAGCTATAAGTTTAATAATTTTTGTATTGTACTGTAATCCATAATTTTAATCCAAATTTTTAATTAAACGAATTAGATATTTAGATTCATCAAAATGACATTGATAACTTGAAACAAGTAATTTCAAACCGGAAATATCGCTTCGATATCTTAATTTAGGAACTAGGCGAAACTACCATAAGTTTCTGTTTTCTGGGCGCAATGGTGATTACTCAAGTTCTTTTTACCGATTAAGTAATTATAGGGTAATATTCGCGTTGTTAGTTCAGATTAAGTGGATCCTACAAATTTCTTACCGTCCTCAAGTTTGTTGAAAACCGTAGAAAAAATTATTGATAGATTGATTTAAGTACCAAATCTATCAATAATTTTTGACAGTTACAGAATTTACAAGTTTTGTGGAAAGTGAACCTACTACAAAAGTTAACAGCTCTCCTAATAACAAATTCCTTACTAAACAAAGAAACACTATTCAAAATATGATAAGTGGGATGGGCGCAATATATAGAAGCACTTGCCCTGGTAAAAACAAAGATTTTTTAGTGGCGATAGTTATTCATATAAGGAAGGGAGTGTTCGCTCTGGTAGAATATGTGGAGTCACAGTACTTAAAATGGTCATACAAGATGATAAGGGAAGCCCGAAGTCATAAAAAGGAAAATTGTCACATTAATTTGAAAGAAGTGGCACATATATTCAAGATATTCGATGACCTTAAAACCTTGGTAAATTAAAAATCAATGATATGAGTGTTATGAGAATGCTCACACCGTCACAAAAACAAAAACGGGTTGAAAGTAACTTGGGTTCATTGTTGATCCCCAGAATCGAAATACGAGCCCATGAAGAGGAAACGTTCACTTGAAATTTAAGACCGATTTTAAAGCACCAGTATTACGGGAACTTACTACGCTGACATTTTGTAGAGAGACATTATTGTAAAGCCATTCATAGTTTCTTAATGCAAAAATTGCGATGAGCCCTAAACGTTGAAATTGAACACCCAATGTAACGCCCAGATTCGAATAAAGTTAACCTATACTGTCCTAGTTGCATGACTGTTTTTATTCAACTTGATCGTGTATACAATTTAGGTAATTTCATTAAAAGTGGGATTTCCAGAAACCAATTGAACTTTTGAAATTAAAGTTAAAATAATAATTTTCTAATGAGCACTCCAGTAAACGGGGAGTACCTACGCACAATTATGTAAATTGAACGGTATGTTCCGTCCATTAAAATTAAATAAATAATTTCATTTTTCATTTCAACATTTTTCAAATTAAAGGTTTTCTATAGTAGATTCTGGTCGAGGGGGAATATGTACCATCATGAACCTTGGTCGGTTTGTTAAGTATATCTATAATTGTAATTGTAATTCAAATGATTTTGTCACATGATAACGTTTTAACCTTTCATGTTTTCAACTCCATGTAGCCACATACTGTTCACGATTCATGCATAATGTAAGAATGAAGAAAGGAGCAAAAGGCAATCGAAAATGTAGACCAATAGATTGTATGGAGTGGGGTGTAAGCTGATAAAGGATTAATTCACCAAGTTCTGAGAAATGCATTTCAAGCTGAATTAAAGAGTTTGTTAATTGTTTAAAAATTATCCAACAATATCAAGATTTTGAGTTTGAATCCTATCCAAGAAGAAGCACAATTATTTCATATTGGTGGCCAAATCGGGAAAAGTTCCTTAAGTTTCATTTTACCACGTAGTGATCATGTGTCATGAACACAATCGAAACCTCCACGCTGAAGTAAAACAAACATTAGATTACAGTTAGAAGAATATATTTTGGCTGCTCAATGATAAAAATCAAACTAACCAAATAATTTATCGATGTGTTTCGTGTTTCCATACGCAAAATCTAAAGGTATAGCACAAATCCTTGGAAATTTGCCGAAAGAACGTTTAGAAGCGGGCCGGCCATTTTATATAATTGTTTGTATTTTTATTTGCTTTGAAACAAATGCAGTACATTTCGAGATAATTGAGGATGCTACTACTGTGTCGTTTATAGCATATTTGAAACGCTTCTTCAATAGACGTGGTCGCAGTGCATTCGTTTAGAACTGCGATCACGTCTCTTGAAGAAGCGTTTCAAACATGCTGGTGCCAATTTTGTAGGGATATATAAAAAAACTGAAAATTGAAGTTTTCATTCGAAATCAATCACAAGAAATTGCACCATTCTGTGGAAATGAAGGTGTGTAGTGGACATTCACACTGCCCAGAACCCCAATTTTCGGAGTTTTATCGGAATAAAATATAAAAAATTCAAACAATCGGTCGTTCTCAAAATAATGACACTGGAGCTGATATATACTCTTGGCGTTGAGATAGAAGGAGTAATGAATTCGCACCCACTAACGAAAAATCGTCAGATCCAAATGACTTGGAGCCCCTCACACTTGGTCATTTCTTACAGGGGCAGCCATCACATCATTAGCTGAGCCAGATATTACTCATTTACCTACCAATCGATGAAATCAATGGAAACAAACAACACAAATGGTAGAATCCCTCCAACGGACAATTTAAGAGTTGGTGAACTTGGGATTATTTCTGAGGAGAATTTAGCACCGACACTTTGGCTAATGGGAAGAGTCGTCGAACCCTTCCCAGGATCGGATGGCGAAGCTCGTTGTGCTATGGTCAAAACAAATCAATGTCAATACAAGCGAGGTATAGTCAAATTATTGATCGATGACCACTTGAGGGCTATGAACCATAAAAAACGTCAAGTATAGCAGTTCTTAAGTTGAATGATCATTTCTTTATAGTTAAATTTGCACCTTGCATAATACGTAATGCATTTTGTTTGAAATAGTTACGCTTGTATAGTTTCCATTTAATAGATGGACTTATTTTATATTATAACCTACTATGTACAATAAGATAAATTCAAAGTAAACTTGCGGTTCAATTTAAACCTTGTGTTGCGAAACGTTTTACATTCATCACACATATCCACCAACAACTGAATCCGAATACGTTTGTTCTATAGTATCGTTTTAGATCACGATTATCAATTATTGAAATTGTGAATGGTTCTGTTTTATCATCATCTCCCGATCACTTCTTGTTATGTCACATGGGGTATCTGGGTTAATTTAATGATGAAATTCCTTTAGAATTTTCGTATTGCTTCTTTACCGGGTCTAACTCTCTATTTTGTAGTATAATTACTTCAGTACACAGTAGATTATTACAGAACGCCCCGCCTTTCTAAATTAAAGTATTCATCACCGGATTGATGGTGGTTTTTCGAACTATTCATTATACGCCCTAATTTTTACAGAACCAATTTACCTGTTATTATTGTTCCAAATTTAAAGGTTGTTATTTTTTAAATCCCTCCATGGGATGTAACATCAGTAAAATAAATAAATATAATAAAAAAATGGTGATATATTTCATTGCCGCCGTAAAACCAATACCGAAAGCAAAAAAAATTAAAAGTACAGCACCCAAGGAAGACACATCCAAAAACAACAGGAAGGCGCCGAACTACATTGCCGTACAGATTAATACAATGGGCTCCACAGGTGGAAGATCCTGACCAAGAAAAAACGTCTCAATAATACTACTAGATAGAATGGGCCTCAAGTAAACGAAGCTTCACTCTATAGTGAAATTTAAATTTGTAAACCTAAAAAATAAATATCTCGTGGTAGTCCTCGTGAGAATGTTATTGTACAACAAAAACTCAACTATAATGTTCAGAAAACCGAAGAAAAATTACCTAGCCCAGGAAAAGAAGATCACTTGATACGACCATGTGATCTATATAGTTGACTAGATAAAGCATTCGCCGTAATTTAAACAAACTCTCAGATGATAAAAGTTTATCACATCACTTTCTTTAAAAAATTCTGTCTCGTAATAAAAATGAGACAAAATCAACGACTTGACGAGCCCTAAGGACTGATAACATTTGTTGATACCATTTCGTTTAAGCAGAAACCGCAAACTTTTGTCTTTTTCAAATAAGGAATTTGAAGAGTATTTAACAGTAGGCTGGAGAGCCTCTAACCGAGTAACGATAAAAAGCCACACTTTGAGTGTGGGTCGGATTTAGAACGAAACGATTACAGATAACCTAGAAATACATCTGCCACATCTTAATTAATTCGTAGAGCACAACTATGTAGAGCTGTTCGCCTCACCTAGAGGAAAGGACTGATTATTGAGCACTCGAGGAAGATTATTGAAAAATAAGTTAAACATGAGGGAAATCAGACTGTTATTCTGACGAATCTCTCTAATGACATCCGTTCGTAGTACAGTAACTTTGCCTGAATTTTGACAGGGAAGGAGGCAAGCAAGCATCTTATAAGAATGCCATTCAGCCATCCGCACTTGAACTTACTGAGCGCAAAGCAAGGAATAATCCTTGCGTTTATATTTCTAGACGTATAACCAATAGACGTGCTTGAAATTTAAATTTCAATATTTACCCGCAAAAAAGGTAAAGTAAACGTCTATAACTTGGGGATCGAACCCTTATAGTCTTATAGTTCAACCAAAGTCATTTACAACGTTGATTTACATAAAAAGTTTTCTTTAGATACTGATGATATACCTTGGTTAACTCTGAAGCAAAATACTCATTGGCCTTCATCCATGAGACCTCTGAGTTTGGTACACTGAATGCCTAGAAAATAAACTATATGTCTGTACTAACTTAATGAATCTAATCGGAATACCGTTCAACCAGTTGCATTTGTTCTTATAGAGCGTAAGACAAGAATAGCTTAGCATCGCTGATATTCTTACACGAATGACCAACACACGAATGAATGTTGAGAATTAGAATTTTATAATCTATCCACAGAGAATAGGGAAATGTTTGCTTACAGCATCTTGATTCGATTCTCTCGTTTTTACCTTCCTGTTAGGCTTTCTTCTGTCCGGACATGTTGTAGCTACCACTTATCGCCTCGCTTTTTCATAAAATAACGGTATTTTACAAGAAACCATACTATGATCAAAAAACACCGGTTTTCCGTCGAAACGGGAAAGTGGTAGTTAAAACACGTCGGCTCTGTACCGTTTCATTACGACAGTTACAGAACAAGTGAAGAAGCTATTTGGCCTTAATCATTTCCATGATCCTGTTAACCAGTAATCAACATGAACAGTGTCGACATAAAGCAGCTATTGATGATAGGTAAGTTGAGGCCATGATAATTATATTCAGTAGTAAATTTTGATCTTTTATCAAAGAATGCCTGCAACAAATTTATCGCATTTCCAGTCAGTTTTTGATCGAAGATCAAAATTTTATGTAGAAAGAATTGACTATAAGCTTTGTATAACTGTAATAACAAGTCCTATCTACACAAATCCGTATTTGTACCCAAGGTTGGTTTACAATTTCACATTGCCCTATAATGGTCAAATGTGAGCGAACGTTGGTGATGTGTGAATATTGCTCCAACATTATAAATGTTTGGTATGTCAATAAATGCTATGTAGCTGTGCTACACACAATCTGTTGGCGGTGTATATTTACTCGGCCATTGGAAATATTGGTCGACATGGTATCACATTTGTTCATATTAATACAAATACCCATTTCTGTGGAACCAAACATCTATATAATTGTATGAGTCCCATTAATGGATTGGGGAGTTGTATATAGATTGTACGATAAATGTAAATTTTTATAATCTAGTTTGGAATTACTTACTACTCACCTGTTTTCGTTTAGGCAAATCAAATCAAACTTCATTTTCCTTGGACAAATGCACCGTGTCTTCTGGTTTCTTTTGCTTGAGAATTATTTTTGTAACCTCGCATAAAACAAAAAAACTTTTCCAGTTTTGCTGTAATCGAAACAAACCTTGCATTTGTAGTTAACAACTCGCAGTTATTTTGTTTTTGATTTAAACAAAAAAATCATTATTTATTTTCCTTTGTAACGGGAAAATTCGTAAATTTTAAATTTGAGCAATAAACATTTTTTTCTAAGCTCTAAATTTTTTTTATATGTATTTGATTTTTATTATCTTGCACAAAATAAATTAAACAATTTAAATCAAATTACCCACACATATTTAATTAAAATGTAAGTAGAAAACTATTTAATTAATATTTACCCGAAATTATTAATTTTGAAATGAATTTTTTCTTATTTTTTTCGTCATGTTGGCACAGCGTAAAAATTTAGCAAAACACGTATTTAACGAAACTATTGAACGAACCCAACAAAACAAAACTAATAATTTCCCCTTCGCAATCGTTGGCCGATTTATTTTGTTTTGTTTTATTCCATCGTCTTATTTCTTGTTGTTGTGAAATTCTATATAAACGTTTAAACCGTTTATGTTTATAAAATGTGTTAATCAAACAAAATGAAAAACAGATCAAAAAGTTTTCGGAAAAATCCAACACATAAATTAAAAACGAAAAATATTTGTGTATACTCGATCGAAGAGCTGCATCGCATTCAGAAGGCGAGGCAAAAGAGTACGACCGATTTAGAAGTAGAGCATCGCATACCACAGGAATTAATCAGCACACGCGATGGTGGACATCAGAATGTACATTATGAAAGGGAATTCCGCCACAGCAATCGACACAGTAAAACCCAAACGAACCGTAACAACTCTGACAGTAATATCTTTTTGCCGAAATTTTCGCGCGATAATACGCCCCAAGTGAAATTCTCGAGCCACAGTAATTCCAGTTTATCTAGCGTCGAAATCATTCATTTGACATTGGACTTGCAGCAGGAGGTGAAACTAAACGAGACTGAAAATGCATGGAAACCTAAAACACTCCTAATGGCCCAAGAGAAAACAGACGAGGATGTCGACAATACCGATGAGGGATTATTTCGAAAAGTGAGAAGCATTCTAAACAAGTTGACGCCAGACAATTGCCATAAACTTACCGAGGAACTGCAAGGTTTTAATATTAATACCCCGACTAAATTAAAGGGCGTAATTCGTTTAATATTTGAGAAAGCCGTAAGTGAACCAAATTTCTCTACTGCGTACGCCCTAGTTTGCCATGCTATGGGACAACTCTCTGTTTCCGATCCTGAATCTAATGGAACAATTGTATTTCGAAATGTATTGGTATGCCATTGTCAAAACGAATTTGAAAAAATTGCGGATGATACACGTGAAACAAATCAGAGGAAATGCGATGAGTTCGATACGCCCGATGAAATCGAGCGAAAATTGCGTCATCGGTCGATTGGGGCGATTCGATTTATTGGAGAAGTATTTAAATTGGGAATGCTAACGGCTAAAATCATGCAGGGCTGTATTGCGTTTCTGTTGGCGACGAAACAAGAAGAAACCCTGGAGTGTCTCGCAAAATTGCTTAGTACCATCGGAGAGTTGCTCGAGAAGCAACATAATCTCGACATGTATTTCACTCAAATCGATGATCTTGTACAAAATTATAAGAAATATGGCGTGTCAAATCGAATACGATTTATGCTGTTAGATTTATGCGATCTAAGACGAGATAATTGGGTGCCACGGCGAAAAAATGAGATTAATCCGCAGAAAATGGATGTGATCCAAAAGCAAATTGAAATGGAAGAGCAAAATTCAAAGTACATCAACTTCCATTTGCAACTGTGTAAAGAGATTGGTGTCTACTCGTCCAATTCAAATGATGCGCCAGTATCTGGTGGAAATAGCGGTGGAGGTGGCGGCTGTGGTATTAGTGGTCGTTGCGGTGGTGGAGGAGGCGGCGGTGGTGGTGGTGGTGGTGGCAGCGGAGGTAATAGTGGAGGCAACTGGTCGACACAGACGGCTCGACGAAGTAAACCGCTCAATGTCTCCAGTGTTGATATGCGTAAATTTACATCCAAATTGGTAAGTAGCCCGTTTGTGAAGCGTAAATAAAATTGTAGCTATATGCGCCAAAAATTTCACAGAATATTGACTCGAACACGCAATTGGGGCGGCCAGCACTGTTTAAGTGGAAAAACTTAAGTAGTAATACAAATCAATCAAGTGGAGGCGGTGCAGGGCATTCACAAAATAATAAATTCTCGCCATTATTGGGCCTGGAGGCAAGCAGCAGCACCTCAAGTATACCAGAGGATGAATAAAATATTTTTTAATAATTATTTTTCATACGTTTTTTTTGTTTATAAATTGAATTTAACTTTTTTCCGTTTTAAATAATATTTTTGTTTTAAATTAAAAAAAAAAAGAAATACAAAAAAACAAATGTTGAATTATTGATTGAAACAGCCCAACACGATTGTGCATTGGGGGTTGATTAAGGATTCTTGCTTAATTTAAAAGCCACTGTTTATTTTAACTTGAGTTTTATCCATTTTTTAATTCTAAAAATATTTTTTATTCATTTTTTAATATTTTTTACAATTATTTTTTTTTACTTTAGCTTAATTAATTTTTGTTTATTTTTAATTATAACATTTTTTATATTTTATTAATTAATCATCTTATAATTAACATAAAAAATAATAATTAACATACATTATAAAATATTATTATATATATATTCAGTAACATAATAATTACACAGAAAATTAAAATGAAAATTAAATAAATTTAATTAAAAAACTGCAAATTGAATTTATTTTAAATAAATGCATTAAAGAAATTTTATGTGTTGCTATCATAATTATGGCAGCGCTTTCCAATTTTTTTTGTATCTCGTGGGGATGATGTGAAAACGTACGCCCTTCGATTACGCTAGTCAAGTCGTTTGTCTTTCCAAGTGATAAAAATCTGCTAATAAAAACATTAGCCGGTTGCTAGCAAATAAGGCTTGAGGCGAAAGATATAATTAAAAACTATCATTTTAATTCTTGTGAAATTATAAAAACATCAAATATGTCGTTTGAAGTGACTACGATAATAAACATATTACATATTTTGGCAAGGCTGCCGACTATGATTTCATAGTAAATGAGTCCTTTGCAACGACACGACTATGTAGCATAATCGGGGGTAGCAGTGCGCTTTTAAATAAATTTGAATTATGTTTCCAAAGCCAATTAAAAAATTAATTAGTAAATTAAAAATAGTAATTATTTAGTAACAGTAATTTATTAGTTGTATGTACACTTAAATTTATAATAAAGTTTGTATGTTTTTTGAAAATATTTTTTCATAGTCAACATAATTTTTTTTTCTCATTATCACAAAAATACGTCAAAATTATATAAACCGTGATTGGTGATGAGTTTTGCGACCTGAAAACTATCGTACTGAGTGGGGATAACGCATTTATAGTATTGGGAATCGCTCCAAGCTAATTAATCAAATATATACAAAAAATAATATTAAAAAATCCACCCTCAAGAAAAATTGGAAACTTATCTTAACATTTCATCACCATTAATTTTATTTTTAATTCTCCAATTTATCTAATTAGATAAATAAATACAAAATCAAATTGAATAATACCAAAATGAAAAGAATTTTTAAATTTTGTTCCTTTTTAAAATGTAAATATTAAGCCATATTTATTTTATTTTGTTTTTAAATTATTATGAGAGTACTATTTATATTATATATATGTAATTGTGGATATATTATTTATATTTACTCAATAATCAATCAAAAGATTTAATAATCAGTCAACAAATTTTTTTATTACATATCATAATTTTTTTATACGTGTATACAAAATTCAATTAATTCCATTACTTTAAATAAATTATATAACAAAAGAATTATTCAATTATTAATTACAAAATAATAAAAAAAAATGTAGTTTTATTATAGGTTTATATATAAGATAATATAAATTATTAAAGATTTAAAAATTGGAGAATTAAAAATGCTAGTTATTTTATTTTCTTCTTCAAACAGAAAACTAATTAAAAAATTAAAAAAAAAAATTAAATTAAAATATTATTTTATAAAACTCTATTATTAGGATAATCGAGTATTATGCTTTGTTATTTTCTCATCTGGCTGCTGCCATTCCGGATCATTTGGATCCTCCTCCACAATCAACGAATCTATTGATTCCGAATCATCCTCGTCTATCATCAACATCATATCACCCTCATTTGGAAGGCCATCGATTGATGTCTCATCTAATAGGGTTGTACTAGCTATTGTTACATCATGATCTAAATGGGTTCGTGTTATACTCTGATGGTGACCGTCAAGATTACTACTGCTGCCGCTAATGCCACCACCAGATGAAATTAATAATTCATTTTCTCGACCGTGACGATTATTATTAGTGCTGCTGCTAGTACTGGTACTATTATACGATTGTACTTCTTTCAAACAATTTTCGATTAATGTTTTGTGTTCCGATGGCATTGTTTTTATCATATCATTGTAAATGCTATCAGGTATTGGAAATTCTAGGGCATCATATGGTGGAACAACCTGAAATGGAATAATATATAAATATAAATTAATCGTTTTTACCGCAGATCTTTGAAAGATCGTGGAAGCAAATATCTACATGCAAAAAACAATCGCTAAAAAAACTATTTAAAAAAAATGCATCTATTTATAGCACACAATCCATTGAACGCCTTGTCGTATTTCCGCTGAATAATACGCTAAAGCCTTAAGCCTAGAGATTGAAAATTAGCCAATTCCTCTCGCAGAAAGCGATTAATAATTTATGTAATAAATGTAGTGTAGCGCATCTTTCGTAAGTTTACCCCCCGCGTACATGGACTAAAAACTCATCGGATAATTTTATGTGTAACTCTTGTTTGCTGGGTATCGCTTCAACCCTACTATATCAAAGTTGTTTATTTTGGTTTGAGTTCAACTTATAATCAAAACAATATCCTGTAAACTAAACCAGTCTGATGATTCTGGAAATTTGGCAACTTCTGAAATAAGTCACAAAGAAAAAACGGTCAACCCACGATCAACAGATAATGCTGTTCGTTATGTTTTGATTGACATTTTTTGCAATTTAAATCTGTTTGTACTAAGCAGATTCAACTACCGTTTTCCCTGCCGTCCGCGACCGTGTATCGTTTTGCTTAGCTATCCAAGTATTTATTTTACGGCTTGTGAATTTCAAAATTTTTCTCTAATTTTACTGGTTAAACAGACCGATATCCTTGTTTATAATTCACAGAATTATATTCAAAAAATAATAATAATACTAGAGTATAAGGAACAGCTCTAGAATATAAGGAACAATGATAAACTTTACAGTCTGTCGTAAATAAAGCAGCACAGACCGACGAAATTCTGCTATCAGAGCCATCGCTATGGTAAATAAGAGCGATCGAAGTAATCGGTTGGGCTTTGTTACATATCTGACAATAGAGGCAGTAACACTCCAAATGCAAGTTTAAAGAAGTTTAATGTACTATCTATCGATGTGTTCAGGCTCAGGAGAAATTTCGAAAAGATTAGAATACTGCATTCAAAGGTCTACTTCGCAAGAAAGGCAAACGTATAAGTTGATAAAAGGCTTTTGCGTGTTTCTTATCAGACTCACATTTCTCACCGAAAATATTATCGGTTACTATCTGCATGGCTTTCTGTCTACAACTGTAACTTTATATGATTTACAATGATAATAATTCTGGAAAAGGATTAAGTGTACAATAACATGGTATATCGTATCTCTTTGTACGTTAGTGCAGAAACCTTCTCTGACCCCTTCGAGATAACGTTAGTAATCCGATTTTGTTCGGAATCCTTGATTTGTGTGTGCACGCGTCAAACTGCATTTTTAAAAGTTAAAGTATGATATGAAAGGCAAACGGTTCTGCTATCTTTGAATATATCGTTGACATAAATCTGTTCAACTGTTTCTAACCGAATTATACGAATATACAAACGAATCCAATTGGATATAATATTAAGCGACTTCAGTAACACGCTTAATAGCAAGATCTATAATGCAAGCACGGTTAATTATCTAGATACGATGAGCACCTACGATCGGCAATTGCTTGCCAGTGTTCAACGTTTACAAGAGATGGGAACGACGTCATCACATTTCTAAAAAATGTCTAAACGTTTTGAGTTGTAAATTGACAAATTACAATAACAAAAATGTACTATCACAGAAGAAGCCAAGATACTGTTTACAAACAACCGAACAAAACATGTGCTTAAAACCATAACAAATCTATTTTAAAATGCAATACGTAATTGGAATGCACAACGATACTAATTTAAATTTTACTCAATCGTTGGAAACGAAAAAATGGGTTATGTAACAAAATAAACGTTTTACGGCAAATTCTCGAAATGGCTACTTCGAATTAAATGGTTTCACAATTCTACTTACAAAATTGTTTTGATACGGTATTTTTGCTGAATTGCGATGGCTACTTCCGTTATCCACAGAAGTTATTTATTTTTTAAAAAAATTATAGTTTCAAAACAGAAACGCATAATGCGGCACATTGAAATTGCCATTTTAGAAAATATACAAAATAACCGCGATTTAATAAAAGCCTCACTAATAAAAGGAATACTTAAAATTTTTAGTCTCATATGGCATAAATATACTAGCTTAACAGCATCCGGTTTCTCGTATAATTCGCTATTGACTACGCTTTTGTATCTACAAAATTCACCAAATCCATTTTAATATATTATCCTTAAGATTGCCACTGTTCGATTTGTTTTCTAGTTTCAGGTACACAACAGAAAGGTTTAAAGCCGCCAAAACGGTAGTTTTGTTATTCTCTTTTCATATCAGCTAGTGTATAATCGAAAAGTTTCTATCGCCTCCTGAACAAAATTGAAAACGTAGATACACGATAATGCATCGTTCACGACGGCGATATGCGTGTTTTGTAATGTCCACCCAAGATCATTATACATCGTGCTTCTTATACTCGTAAGCCCCTAAATGAAAATTGAAATTTTTTTTTCATTTCCTCTTATAAATTAATATTAATTTGAAATTCCGGGCGCGGTTCTATGAAAGAGGAAAGTAAATTACCTGATTCAATTTCGTAAACTTGGCGAGTGGTGGCGGTTGTATTGTTAATTAATTTAAATTTTTCTTTTCGTGGATAGTAAAACAACCTTTAACATTGAAAAAAATGTTGTTACACTAAATGGGCGTATTATAAAACAATCGACGTTCTCCAAAGATTAAAGTTGGATTAAATAAGTTTTTAAAGTAAGTCTGTTAAATATAGCAGATAAGATCAAATATCGAAATCCAATTAACATGAAAACCAGTACTCCATATCCATCCGTCTAAACTTCCATTATTTTTATAAATTATTTAATGTCCTTCATTGCTCCTCTGCAATGTCACCACTCGCACACTTACTAAGTGGGTGGTACCCCGCCAATTCTAAATCGCAGTACTGTGGATAAGTAAGTAATTATCTATAAAACTTCTTTGTTAACGAAAAATATGGCTATCGCGCCAGTTTTGAACATAATTTAAATAGCGTAGACGATATTATTATATAGCTCGGGTCAGTTATTATAGCTACAAATGATCAGGGCCATTTTGGAGTCGAACATCCTCCTACATCCAACCACGGTTTTAACGATCGTCGTTTAAATTTACACTTTATAAAATTCTTGTACGATCTATGTTAACCTTCGGAAGCGAGAGTTTAACCTTGACCACCAATAACTCTAATTTGTTATCTACAATAGAGAGAAAGGTTATCCAATCGATTTATACTTTTAACACTATGTGCCATAGGCACTTGACGAAACACACTAATGCTTAATAAACACATTTTATTAAACACTTGTTTTATTATTTCGCAAAGAATTGATTGCCTAATTCTTTGAGGAATAATAAAACAAGTGTTTAATAAAATGTGTTTATTAAATGCAATCGATATATGCTTCAATCAAAATTGCGAACAATTGTTGATAATGATAAGTTGAATCTGCTTCCATCGTTCGCCACCGTTCCTTATGTGCGATAAATGTGCATTGCCAAGGTGTTCTTCAAAGCGGACTGAAACAAAATCTCTTGTTGTGGTGTAAGGCGAAAACTTGTCGACTGCGAAAAATGTGGCGATATTTAAACCGCAGAAAATTACTTATACGAAAACCCCCCGTCTGCATGCCTAAACTTAACAACTAATTGAATGCAAAGCCTAACAATGGGATTACGTAATCAAATTTTAGGGAGCAAGCAAAGGTTTGACATGAACACAATAATATTAATTAGAACACAATAAAATTTTATATAGATATAGTTTTGGTTAAAAAAATTCTCTACAATATAAAAGGGTGTTGTGTTTATTATAAACCTAAGTACTACCGTGTTATATTAAATTATATACTTTACCTCTTTCACATCCGGCGTATTACTCCTTCTAGCTTCGTCCCGTAGATAATCTCGCTCTTTAGCTAATTTAATGGAAATGGTTCTTCGCCTCTCGATTGGCCGTTTACCATTGCTGCCCGATATGGGTTGAATGTTTGTTGGTATAACTAAAAGAACAAGAATACATAGGCTCTCTAATCAATACTAAACTAACAATTAAAAATTCCTTACATGAGATAGTTGAATTATCTACACAATCAGTAGTTTCTACTGCAAGAGGTGTAGATGGATTTGCTGGTGAAGGTATTGACTATAAAATTTTAATTAAGAATTTGAATAAAATACTTATTATTAAAATAAATAAGTAAACAGTTACCTCTTGATCGGCCGGAATACTAGGCGTATTTGGCGCTGGTGATGTTGGATCTGGTGTATTAGCACCACTCGACTCTGCCCTACTATCAGTTCTACGATTGGCACGTGATCGCGTACTCCAAGGAAATTTCAAATAAGTTTGGAATTTTTTCCGCTCCTCCAACAAAGCACGATCATGCTTTTGCTGAATTATTTCATCAGAAATATCCTATACAAATAATTTAGATAAGTATATAAATCGTAATAATTACACTGCGGGCAAACTTACTTCAACACATTGACTAGTTTCATTATTATCTAATAGATTTTCTTGTTCCTCTTTCTCAACTTCATCGTCCAAGCCTTCTGCTTCAATTATTCGCCAACTGTTAAAGAAATACAAAAAAAATATTTTTAGACCAAATATACTCGTATAAAACAAAAACATATCGAATGGAAAAGATGTCTAACAAGATTGTAGTTTAAATTTTGATTTATTGATATGCACAGGTGATAATTAATTTAAGTAATATATAATATGACCAATTTATTAAATGAAGCTTAATTTAAAAAATTGGGTTATCAATATTAATCGATGGGGCGTATCATCGCAGTAATAAATTCGTTGAAAATTGATTTATCTTACAATGTTGCAGGTCATCATTATATTGACACTGTTGGATGTATAATGTCTGTTTACCTAATAATCAGAGAATATGGCTAGACCATTCAGCGTCTCAATTTTCCAATAAAATTTCTTTGTTATGATTGTGAACATATTAAGATTAGCCTACTTGATAACGAAAATGAAAAATTCAACAATCTGAATTGCCCAATTATTAAATAATTAAATTTGTAATATCTACAACCAGTTTTGGAATCGAAGCAGTTTCAACCTTTCGCAGTTCGCTTGTTACGCCCTACCTTATTAGTAGTCAATTCGAGGAACTATGGCTTATAGGCCTGATTTACGTAGAACCATATCCGCATTGCTTAGCTCCTTGCCCGCCTAAAGTACCGACGCGGTAGATGGGTCGGCCTATGAATTCTGCACTTCGATAAGCTTATAGACAGTGCATTTATATTACCCTTTTGCCAAATCTTTAAACACTATGCTATTTGGTTGGTGACGATTTTCGTCGTGTCGTATAAGATACCAGGAAACATTGAAATTTCCATTGAAAATTGTGTTGATTTAAAGCGTATAATGCCTAATTTGTAAGTTCTTTATTACTCAGTTATTTTTATTAAAAATATGCGATAATTTAATTGTAAATTAGAAAAAATCGTTTAATGGATCCGGGCGAATTTAACGTTTTCGTTATCTTGTAGCATCTTTTAGCAATTAACGCTTTTACATTAGATTCTTTTAGATTTGGTGCAATAATGAAGTAGTATTACTCAACCTACTTTTTCAAAATTCAGGATAATATGAGTGGTACGTAGTACGTACCCCAAGTGGATCTAAGAATTTAACGGACAAAGATATATGTACAGTTGCAAATAATTCGATTGCCAGCTTCAATTTAGCAACATTAATTTAACTGTAACTTTAAAAAATATTATTATGTACGTTTTAATAAGGGCAAAATTTCGGAATTATATAATGTTTATCATTATCCTTGGATCTATCCTTTAATTTAGGAACAACAGGATTAACCCAAGATCGTTCAAATTTTTTAAATGGTAACAATGCAGTTAATGGCAATTCTACGTCTTCTAAAAACCTAAATTGTAATTGTAGCAGCAAATGTCTGCTAGTAATGTTTTTTCCACTGTATTTAATACTGCGTTTTAAGCGGTCTGTTTGTTTATAGTCTTCGCAACATGTTTTCGGGTCTGAAGAAGTCCCAGGCGTATCGCTTTTCACGTTCTAACTTATACCGTAGCCAAAGCGAGAACGTACGACTATAGCTTCGATTTACGTAGAATCATCTGCACGTTGCCAGTCTATAGTGCGGACATGGATGTTGGGTCGACTCATGAGCTCTCTATAGTACGACAGGAGGTCATAGTTAGGTTTATTTACGTTTCTAGCGGTCGTTTTGAATTTGTGCATGTGAAAAATATAAATAAAACGGCATTATTGATAAGCGACAGTTTTGACGTTTGAAGCAATATCGATGTTAACTAATAAATGCCTACTGTAACAATGTTCTACATTACAGAATATAATTAGAACGCAGTCCAGGGCGATGTGTTGTAACATCACATCTTCTGTATTTTATCGAAGTTTTCCTTTTTAAATTATTTACCAGACTTCTTAATTATAATACATAATGTGATATTTATAATCGATTTCTAATACTAAACAATCCTTATTCGAAACGAAGGTACTAGAGAAAAGTTAAAATTCTCTTAATTGACAATTTTCGTATTTTCTTACAACGAATTAACTATAAATTAATTAAAAATAAAATAATATTTATTAATTAATTAAACTGGGGCATGTGGCGGTTAGTACAAATTATGACCGTATAGGAACACAAAAGAAATGCTAAAATGCGAGGAAAACATTGTTAAGCGCATACTAACAATAACAGTTGTAAAAATGTAGAGATTATGAACATACTCCAGTTCAAAAAAATGCAATGTAGAGTATATTACGATTGAATAAAAAACAGAGTAATTCGATATCTGTCAAAATAAATTTGATGCTTGTCATCTTGTCAACCAGGATGTTACACCGTCAGGAAAGGCTAAATTGAAATTTAAAATATGATTTTAGTACTAAAGTGTATGGATATTTTTTTTAAATGACATATGACATCTGCAGCTCAGGTCGAGTGATCACAATGTAGAAACTGTTTATCGATCGTATGCAAAAATCATATAATCAAGATTGTCAGTTTTGACCCGATAGGCTTTTTTAACATTTAAAATTTTCGAGATCGAGAAAAATTAATTTTGATGACTGCTTAGCGATAAATTCAGAATCTAAAATTTTCCTCAGTGAATAGAGGTTGAGTTATTAAAGATAATGTATCCGATTCCACCCGTTCTTCAAAATGTCATTTTATATGAAAAACAGAAATTTTCCCCTCCGTTCATTGTGTTTACATTTCAAATTTTCATACAAATTAACATTTGGTATAAATCGAATTGGAAGGAAGGAATTCAATGTGTTTGACTCTTTAACCGTAAAAGCTTTGTCACATAAAGGGAATTTTCGCCACATGAGAAAGAGAAAAATATAAATAAAATTACTTTGTATCTTATGGGGTTGTGATTGTAAACCGAAATTTACTAAATTTAAAAGAAACCTGTGCAAGTCACGGAAACTGGTCCTAATTAGAGATTATTAATATTTTTATTCTAATAATTCCTAATACATAATTCAAAATAAGAGATTTTCAATTTTAACATTGTTTCTTGGTTATAATGTCGCCATTTTCGTATGCAGATTCAAAGCAAAATCGTTAATTTCCTTCAGTTTTTGTTTGCTTGACCACGGATACACTAAAACTGAAGAGTATTTCTCACACTAATATAGATTCCATGTTCTTGATCTCCAGTTAGCCCAGTTTCTTAACAACATTCTCCGGTGAGGCACTTTGGATGGCAGCTTCACCGTCTAATACGGTTGGATGTTGTAAAACGAACCTTGTTTGAGTCTCAAAGAATTTGTTTGATCGTGCGAATTTCATAAAAATTTTAATCGATCAATTTCTCCAAATTACTTGTTAAATTAATTCGTTTGTTTTCTGGCAGTAAAGTTATTCGTTCGGGAGTTGCTCATGAAGAGGCATTAGTGACATTTTTCAATAGTGGTTTGTGTTTCGGTAGTCACGACTAATTAAATTTCTTTTCGGTCTTAATTTTAATATAGTGGATGATGCTATTAATGATGGCATACAGAAATATTAATTTTTCCTTTTAGAATCCGAAAACTTGTTGGTCTAAATTGCCGCTAGATTCTTATATAATCCTTATTCAAAACTATCTTACTTATTGATTGATTACTAACAAATATGTTGTTATCCAACATTTCTATAGCTTACAACTTAGCCGTACTCTCAAGTGTGACTACAGTCACGTCATGCCACAAAAAAATTCGTATTATTGTTATTGGTCGTTTTAAACGACACGCATACTACAACAAAAATCAGGCAGCGCTAAAAATTTCCAAAACTTGACAATACATTCGAATTCAACATATTTACGAATATTTTATTGTAAAAACACGTAAATTGAAAATAGGTACTTAAGTAAAACCTAATTATTTAATTATTAAATTAATTTCCAGAAATCGTACAATAATTTATGATGAAGGCAAAATCTCCATCATGTAAAAATTTTGTGGTTTTTGATAGTAATTTAAAATTTTGAATGGGTGGTTGGGGTCACCCAAATTTTCAACAAAACCCTTTCGATTATTGATTTTTTAGAATGATATAAATATATCTTACGTATCTATATTTTCTAAAGCAATAAAAAATTTGTATAATGAATTTGTAAAATGAATAAACTGTATTACAAAAAAATCCGAAATAAAAAATATTATTGTCACTTGAAAAAATTAGATGACTGTTTCATGTAACTTGAATCGTAGCAGACGACTTCGATAATAGGAAACTCAAGGTAACGTGACAATAGTCACGTGGAATGATGTGACACGACTTCGGCAATTGGACTCTAGTTAAGGTTTTATACCTTTTGAAGGCAGGTAGATTATGAAAACAACAAGTGATATACGTTTTATAAAATTATTGAACCGTGATCTAAATGAAATTTGAATCTTCCGTGACTGGCCTCTATTCGATTGAAGCGATATTGACAGGAGTGTTAGAAATTCTCCGACAACTGTTGGGTGTATCGCCGTATTCCATATCTTAGATTTTTTAAGAAAAGATGCGCTTGTTATCGAACTCACCACGTCTAATAGTTTTGCGGAATAGGATTGTGTTTTTATCGATTTTAAAGGTTGAATAAATTAAATTAAAGTCACCGGATGTAATAAATATTTTTAAAATATAATACTTCTATAAAAGAAACGATCAGCTTCGCGTAAAAACAACAGATTTTAAATTTTTGGATAGATAACTCGAGTTTTGTTTTGTGACTAGATTGTGAAATGCGCCTGAAAAAACGCGGTGAAAAAACGTGACTAGATTGTTTGACATAGACATTTTCTAGCAGAGAAATGAATTTAGCAAGGTAATGGCGTTGTTTCAGAATCTGATCTAAATTATCATCAAGCCAAAACTCAACCAGACAAAACATATTAGGACCATTCATTTTGGTTTACTATGATGTCTCATTTAATAAAATAAGCAAACTTTATTTTGTTGTTTTATTCTAAATGTGTTACTTACCAACTTAATGGTAACCTAATTTTCGTAAACTTTCAAAATTCATCATCCAATGAGCAATATTTCTGAATGTTATATTGCGTTTTAATGCCCCCACACGCAAACCCACATTTCACGCGCTAAAATTATATTTACTCAAAAAACTTTGCTTCATAAATCTCGGACACTGGAAATTTTAATACGACCGACTAAGCGCAACGTGTAATATTGAGTTTGTAATTTACACACATTTATTTACTCATTTCCGGTCCTTTTTCATCGTTTCCTATCTAGTTAAATGTTGAGATTTATCGACGTTATCATATAATTCATTTGCATAGTTGCACGAATCTAATAGGCTCGAACATTTTATGAACTAATTTGCGTTAAAATGATGCAAGATTTTGGCTGTACTAAGCAAATCAATTAAGGATCGTATATTAAGCATCGGCTTGCGCGAAATGTCACAGAATCAAATCTAAATGTATTTATCATTCTGAAATATATATTTAGACTGGGGGACATGTACTTCTTTCTTCTTTATCAAAGGGGCGAGAATTGTGAGTAATTTAAATAACGGTTCTGATTTTGTTCAAGTGCAAGTAGAATAAACAGCTTTGTGTGAAATCGCGAATATGTTTAAAGTTATTGAACAATTAATTCTATTAAACAATTTTATTTTAATTTCGGTTAGATTATAGCTTTAACTATAATTTTGTAGAATCATATTTTTTGCGCCAGTTTACTTTGTATTCAAAAATTAGTGATTTATCTTAATATGATTGTTAACGGGTCACTCAGAAACCATGAGAACGATCATATGTGATTTTGATCAATAAATTTGATCTTAAACCACACATACCACAAACCGATTAACTGAATAAAATGTTCAGTGTGCTTATTGGTTTACTTCATTTCATACAAAACGAATAATAAGTTACACTGAACGAGAATAATAATCGGTTTCGAACATAGTCTATCTGTGAACTACATAAGTTATTTGCAATAAAATTAAAACGTTTGTAACTTCAATTAATATCGCACGCACGCACACATTACTCTATTATACACAACATAATTAAAATGGATTTGGAAAAGTCATATGCTATATGGTGGTGGCGATAAGTAAAATTAACCAGGTGGTTTTGAGTAAACAACTTAATATATGTAACTAACACATGGATCATCGATTATATAATAGATATATAAAAAGTTATGTAGAAGGTGTGTTATTTTAAAAAATATGTATATATGTATAAAAATAGTAAAGTGTGTTAGTATCATTTTAACGTTGATAACAAATAATTTATTTTTTATTTTTTACTTACTTCGGTGTTGGAATTTCTTTGTATGGTAGTAATTCGACACGAGTTGAAGCTGCTACACTATACGGTATAATAATGTTATCTATATCGTATGAAGCTCGATTCCTTCTACCTTCAAGCCTAAAATGAAAGATACACACAACACATTAATTGTCATTCATAAAATGTATCGCCCGTTTTTCGTTATTTACCTATCATTTTTATGATTTAATGAATTACTTGAATGCGTTGGTGTAGGGGATGAATTTTTACTCCGGGGCAACGAAAATGATGATGATGTTGTTATTGTGGTTCCGCCACCAATTCCACTCCCTCGTAATATTCCACTTTCGTGATCGAGAAGTTCAAGATGATGTAGCGTGGTATCAGAACCTGAAGATGGCGCATGTATACCCGATACTTTTCGATGTTTAGATTTAAGCGGGTGTGAAAATTTTCCATGTAGTGCCCTTCGAGATTTTGCTTTCTTTAATTCTACAGAAAAATATCATGAAATTTTGTTGTAATTGTGGTAGAAGCGCGAAGAATTTATTTTTTTTTTTTATATATTTATCTATTATTTTTAATATTATTGTACGATTATATTTGTGTGATTGAATGGATAGAAAAATTTGCATTACTGCTCTATTGCTTTTATTCAGCTGAATTTTATTTTATATTTTTTTTTTGGTTGAATGAATGGCAGAACAAACAAATTATCTATATATAGATAGATAGAGAGGATGATTTTATATATTCTTAAGTTCACATTTGTTAAATGTTAACCATGTAAAATTTATGATTGAATTTTAAAATTCTTCCATCGAAATTATATTATTTTGCATTAAATTGAAAATAATAAATAATTACTTTATCATCAATTTTATTATTTTAATATATATAATTTTTTTCATATTTGTACATATTCATTTTATGAATTAAGCAGTTGGGACTGTTGTATGTATATATTATATAGATTTATCTCTTTTTATATATAATAATATATTATTTTTAAATATATTTGATATTAATATTTATTATATTATTATTTTATACGTTGCAAAATAATTTTTCAAAAAATTATATATACAAAATTATATAATTTTATTATTTTTCTAATTTGTTTTTAAATAAATATTTCTTACTATTCGCTACAAGTCCAAACTTTTTACTAAATTTACGTCGCGTGTCGAGAAATTTCTTTGAACGATCCTCGCGTTCAGCAGCTCTTTGGGCTGCTAATGCACATTTCATTGACGTCTTTGATGTGCTACGCATAGCTTTATTCTGCCATTCAGGTAGGCGCATTATTGCTTCGAAATGAATACTTTGTGATACATCTGTAAATATAAAACCAGATAAAAAGTTAATGCCTAGGTTTCTTTCCAAGTGAATATTTTAGTATTAAATTTAATCAAACATAATATTTTAAACAGTTTTACAAAAGTCACGACACACTATCTCTAGAGTACTTATTTTTATAAGAACATCTTTCAAGTTTCATCATCTTTTGGTACCTTAACCATTTTCATTTTAATTTGTGATATTTGGGTAAATTTGTTTCCTCCAATCTATGGGTTTTGTATAACTGCAAAATGCAGAGCGCTAAAAATGAGAAACTAAAATTTATACTCGACATTTGAATGGATATAATAAAACTGGATTCCACCTTTCAGATTCTACACTTTTGTGTAAAAACCATTTAAAGGAACCTATTTCGCAAACAGCCCACGTATATTTACATAGTTTCCTCAAAATACAGTAAAATTTCTAAATCAAACGTAACATGACCAGTTCGAGTTGAGGATGGTAAACTAAATTTGTAGGTAGAAGCGGGTTAGCACAAATGATGATGTGAAGTGAATAAGTGGATGTTAAAAACAATAACTCCAGAAATCGGGCTGATGAATGAAGAGTTGAACTCATGATAATATATAAAAGGATGCCGCATTTACGCATGCATAGCAGAGCAAAAATTCATCCGAATGGAGATTTTTTTACTATGTGTTTCTTTGTGATCCAAAATAATTTTATAATTTTATCTCGTGAAACCTATGTACCCTAATATTCTCAACAAAAAAAAGAATAGGAGCTAGGATGTATGCGGTTCTGTTATATCGTTATCGTAGGAAATGAAAACAATTCTTTTAGTGCAAGGTTTGCAGAATACCGCGGTATAATTTTTGTTGACTAAAGATTTAAAACAAATAACATAAAGCACTACGCAAATCTACTTGCAGCACATAAGTGACGAAAATAAAAAAACGATTCCACGTCACGAAGAAACCCAAATCTCCATATTCATTTTGATAACCCACCGGTTCACAATTGTGAAGGAACAACTTCCTTAAATGAAATCTGAATTGCATCCTCAAATCCCGCGTATTCTCTAGATATGGCCCCAGATGACTACGACTAAATATCGATCAAACAAACAGATCGAAGGGTAGAGCTTTTCCTATAATATTATTATTGCCGCTGCTGATCAGTAGTTTGAAGATTGCCCACATATAACATCAATAGAATAAGAACATCGTCAAGTTTTAAGATGTTAAAAATAGCATTTTTTTGTAACCCCAATAAATTAAATTTGAAATAAGCAAATAAGAGTATAATTTATTAACCTAGCTTTGATTGATCTAAACGTCTAAAATTGTAATCGAATAGTTTGGATTTCATGGTTTTAGGGAACAGTTAGCATTTTGATATCTATTTATTTCACTTTTTTGCGAACGAATTTGATAAATTATCTTAAAGTGAACTATCTCATGCTCATAAATCGACTGTTTACCTATAGAATTTTATTCAATGTAACAAATTGTTCCCCGTTTGGAAGGAAAGAAACTGTTCTTCCATCAAGACAACGACCTGGCTTACACTTCAGCGATGTCCGTAATTCACAAATAGCTCAAAGTTTGGCTCGAGTTTGAGGGTTATGTTGAAAAATAAAACTGGAAATGATAAAAATGACTTATTTGTTGTTTCTATGATAGGCTCAAAATATTGCAGACCGCTTCTGGAGAAGGGAACTTACATAAATAAATATAAGGCTTAATTAAAATGAACGGAACTGATAATTCCTTTTTTCATAATCGCAACATTTAGAAGTTTACAATTTAACAAGTCTTCTGTTTTCCAGAAACAACAAAATATTCCCAAAATAGGACACTTAGTGCTCTCGAAATATCTTTATGAGCCTAGATGCCTTCAAAACACAATAGGTGTCAATAATAGAAAAATAGTTAAGAAAAGTATCACAAATAAACACTGAAACAATCACCTCTAAGAAACAATTCAGAAAAATTAGTTAATTAAAAGATACCCATTTTTATACAACCTTTGGTCTAATGGAGGATTGACGAAGTTGAATCGTTTTAGAAAGTAATCAAATAGTTAAGAGGTAGAAGAGATTCCAATTGCGTTTATTCATTATGAAAAGAGATAATTTAAATTAGAACATAATTTTATTTTAAATTTGAGGCAAAAAATGTAACAAAGAGCCGAACATTTTTTAATAATTACGGTGAGAAACACCGTAGAAGTACTTTTTGTACAGCTAAAACAGTAGTTAGATAACAATAATACTATCAAGCATACTTTTTACACGATGATATAATAGCAACAATACGAAACCAATTCATAATTACAACACACATAAGGATAAATAAAATCACCAATACAATATCGCGTGATTCGCGAGCGAATGAGCTCTACAGACAAATCAAACTAAATATATCTTTATAAATCATTTATTGAACCGGAATGAATGCATTACTTGCAAAAATATATCGATTTTCGAAACTATGTATTACTAAAATATTTATTAGAATAGACATAAAAAACAGTGAACAAACAGGAAATAACCCCATACATACGAGTTAGACACATTATGAATTATGTAAAAAAATTAAAAAATGTACTTATTTTTAAATATAATATTTCTAGACATTTCATCAATCAATTATACACATTAATTTTTAACTTATTCATCAATAATTTAAATTCATCAATTATAAGGAATCATCAATTATACACATTAATTTTTAAATTATTTGTATTGAATGCTGCTCAAAATCTTGTAATCTATGCTCACTATCCAGAACACGAGGCAGCATTTTAAAATATTCATCAGGTAAATAAATAATTTAAGATATGTATTTGTATATAAACATAAATGAAAGTCAACTATACCTACAATTCGTCCAGTGAGACTACATTGATTTTACGCTATCTGGATAGTGAATATATTACTGGTCCAACAAATTACAGGACTCTGAACAAGCCTAGCTCAAAACTATTGAAACATTTTTTTTATAATTGATCATCCATTCCAAATACAAGTTCCTAAATAATAAAAGTACTTAAATGGTGTAATGGTTGTTTTCAGAATAATTTTAAAATTATTTTTATGTGACGCTACCAAAGAGTAATTTTTTTTAATGTAGCATTTTTACCTGGAGTAACCTCATATTCACAGCTAAATTATTCGACTGCATTTATTTTTTTAATCATTTGTAACAGTTTCTGAAAAATAAAATTAACCGACTGTCTGCGATTGAATTCAAATTCTGTTAATTTATATTTTCATTTGTAGACCAGTCAGTCAATGTATTTTATGTATCACTCAAACGAATTACGATTGACACGAGTACTTCGTATAAACAAACAATGAGTATATTTGGCCCATGTATGGCCTAAAATGGTAGGCTTCACACATATTACAGGCTGGATGCAAAATATCTCACTAAAAAAATGTAGATAACTCAATGTTTAGTGAGGCAACAATTTTTTGTCTACTTTTGAGTAGATATTTTGTGGTTTGAATCTGTACTTTGATTAACAATTTATTTCATTCTATTCTCATTTGTTTTTATTAAGGTATGAAGTTTAATAAATTAAGGAATCTACTATTCACTTAATTATTAAAATCAGTTATATATATTAAACATAGACCCGAAATAACATGAAGATATTACATCCAGCCCAAATAGAATTCTACAACTGAGACAAATATACAATTGAGATATCTCAAATGTAGACCTACATGGGCTGGATATACCTAATATATACATTTCGATCGATAATGGAAATACTAGATTGTATTGATGATTGGGGCATCACGAATTCCACCTAGAGGATTTTCAATAAACTTCGATAACTACAAATTTTGACATGTAAAAATTATTCGTTTTACCTTGCTAGCTTGGTTTAGTTTAATTTTGATTAAAATTATAAATTAAAAAGAGATACAAGTTTTTTATAATTAGTGGTTTTATGACATATATAATAAAAAAAAACACTCACTTCAATGAATATTTTTGATTTTGTCATCATTTGAATCACATTTTTGTAGTTAAGTTAATTGCAACCTGATCCACCAGCGTCGCTTTTATAACTTTTACAATCGTCAATAGGCGAATGTCTTTCAATTTTAAATAGACAGTTATCGTCTTATGTCACACGGAAATGGATAAAACGTAATTAAACGAATTTTCAATGCAACATTAATGATTTTCAAATGTGCAACTTCGTTTTTAATTCATGAACGTAGACGTATTAATAAATCCATCCTGTTAGGCTTTTTAAAATATACGATTATGTAATTTACGTCATTATACCCTATATGCAAAATTTAATTTTTAATGAGTACGGCTTACGCATAATTATACTTATCAGTAATAAACTTAGAAAACAAATATTTAAAATACCATCCTGGAGATCACAGAATTCGATTGAAATAGTTTACTTTCCTATTTTATCTTTGTCACGTTGATAACATAAATTGTTCAAATCGACAGTTGCGTTTTTTAATAATTTTGTATAATGAATTTCAGAAAAAAACGATTCGAAGAAGAAACGAAGAACAATTCAGTTGTAAGTAATCTTGCACACAGATAAGAATTCATATACACATGTTTCTATTCACATGTGGCTATAGAACAGCCATAGAAGATGCAATAAACTTGTAATCTGTTAAAATGAATGAATTAAATTGCGCTAAACGAAAATTCACTGATAGCATAATTTTGTTGGATATTACGGTTGTTTGGTTGGTAGAAGTGTTATAAGGGGGTTCCTCAATTTTCCAACAAAAGTTTGTTCCCAATGAATCATCTTTGTTTCTATCATTTTTCTTGATTGCCATAGTCCTTCTTAATTTGTAATTTTGTTTAGTTAGAAACATTTTACACTAAAATTAAAAATGTATAACTTTGTGTTTCTTTGCTTTGTGGTTATAGCTATAAAAAATGCTACAACGTACGTCGATTTTCACTCGGTATGTCGGTTACCATTTCATAAAAATTTTTGAAAAACAATATGCTGGATTTGTTGTTGATCTGACAACTACTACTAATTGTAATGCCCATATAACTTAAAAAAAAGTAATTTTTCGATTGTTGTTTGTCTAATTGCCAACTAACTCAGAACATACTTGAAATTATTTTAGAATGCAAATTCCCGTTATTAATAATATATTTTTAATATTTTTTCAGCACAAACCTGTATGACTATCACGAATCACAAAGCAAGTCGAATGGAGATCGTTGAATTATTGCAGTTCGAACAATAAATAAATTAAAAACTTTTAACTTGAATTTAGAAGCGATTAAAGAAAGTATGAGTAAAACAAACACTCGCAAATTCAATTAACGTAAAGAATTTACGCCTGTATAATACCAATTAACAAACTATTGTGAAACCACCTCCGATGATAAGAGTACGACACATTACGAACTATCATATCAGATGCCTTCATACATTCGACAATGCAATAAATACAAAATCTTTGTTCATTTTCCCGAAATATTTTTTAAGATATTTGAGCACATTAAAAATCAACCAATCTTGGCCTTTATCTGGACATTATCGGAATCCGGGGCCAAGTAACCAAACACTCTATTTACTCTATAGTAGAAGGTAAGTGAAGTTATCTAAACTTTGGAAATAGTTTGGGTAAAATTTTGTAAAGTTTATCTGAAATTGTTCGGCATCTTCTCGAAAAATCCTTATAAATACGAAATATTTAAACGAATATTTTATAGAAAAATTTTCCCGTTCCTGAAATTATTATGTATTTTTGGTTTTGCGTTTCCCAGAAAAAAAAACAAAACCGTAAATAATATAGCTATTTTAAACTATTTACTAGTAAAACTTAATAGCTATGAAAAAATTATTATTCGTCGTGATCTGTTGCTAAAACCGAATTTATTTGATTAATACATTATTTTGTAAATGATTAACATTGAAATGATGGGTATGAGATGATATAATGATATGATATTTACAACGCATGATATCTGTAATCTGAAAACAAGTAATACACTTCTAGTATGTCTATAGTATACGCATTTCTTTGGTAAGTAACATGAACAAGAGCATTTTACTGCTATACTGCATTTGATTATCATTGACTTAATCACCGGCATTGGTGAACGAACTGAAAAAATAATACTAAGCCTATGAGGTTCTCAAACTCTACAGGCTAAATATTTCTTAGGAGTAGTTGCAGTATAAGAACCGCCCGGTCCGGTCCTATTTCAAACTCTCGTCAGAAAAACTTCAGAATGAAACCTTTAGCTGAAACCAGGAGCGCATAATAAACATAACATATAAACAAAACAAAATCCAACATCTGTGATAGTAAATTTTAGTTCAAATGAATTTTTGCTCTATGAATTATTACATCCTTACGCAAAATCCCACAAAATATATATTAAATTTTTAATTTTGGAAAACATTTTTCGGGGAGATGGTTAAGATTATATATCTTACTGTAGACCTACACGAAATAAATTTATGTTGTAAATTTGCAAAAACCAGTATATAAGTGTTAACCTGCAGAAATTAAAATTAAAAAACGTAATACTTTAATACTGATAAAACGAGTATAACACCACCAAGCTCAAGCAGTTTTAACTTAACTTTTAGTCAAGTCTCTCTTTAAATAAAAAAAATGCCATAAACATTTAAGTTCTTTTCGAAGATGTGGCAATTTTGGATTAACTAACGAATATGATCGATAGTCATTGACATGACACCTCATGTCATGGCGAGCTAGCTGCCGAACATCGAGTTTTCATCGTGCAATCAAGATCAAATCAAAATATCTTTCGAATTCGTGCACTCGCAAAGCACATATAAGTCCTGTGCAGGAAGTGAAAGTTGAATCTTAACCACTGATTGTAAATTATTAGCTACCTTTGAAAGGAAAGCCATTCGATCCACTTATGATCCGTTAAGATGGGCAACGATGCAAAATCGGATTCACAAGATCTACGAATAAAATGATGTCGAAAGTGGAGGAAGTGTGCAATAAACTGAGATAGTTGGAGGACCACCATGCAGGCGGCATGAATTCAAGAATTGATTTATTTCCCTTCAAGAATTTGAAGGGAACCATAAAAACATAATAAACTAAAATCAATTAAGAAATCAGCGGTTTTGTTTATACCTTGCATAATTCTAACAGACAAGTCCTGTTCAGATAAAATTTACAGGAAATGTACGTAGTCATACTTCTCTAACATGTATGATTTGTAATTTTGTAATAGGTGCTCCATGGATCAAGAATATAAAATTTATATGATAACAATTTCAATTTGTAATAAAAATATGTTAAGTAGAGATTTTGCTTGTAAAATCAATAAATAAACAATTTAAAATATTCTTAAGTAGTCTAAAAATTATTATTTTTTAAATTTAATTATTTTTTATGTATTTTCAAACATTTGCCATGAATACAAACAAAATCGTTCACCGTCTTGCAGTCTTGAAAATGAGGATTAGGGTAAGGCAAATACATATATAATATTTTATGAAGATATTATTTATCTTCACGAGGAAGAATTTAGAATGTCGATAAAAGTCAAAACTTTAGGAATTATATATAATTTGACGTGGAATTCTATTTTTAATTGCAATTATCAGAGAAACAATTCAATTAATTCAATTTCAACATGAAAACCAATATAGCTCCGTGATAAATCTATTTTCTTTACTGTGCGTTTATACTTGCGGAAAATAGTGCGGCATTAATACATCGCACTCGCTTCCGCAGGTATATATTCATACCTGCGGGAGCGAGTGCAATGTATTAGTGCCGCACTATTTTCAATAAGTATAAACGCACAGCCACACTTAAAAGTTACTACCGAGCACTAAATCTATGTAGCACATTTATTAAATTTTCTTTTCCACTTAATTTGTTGAAATATTCATGCTATATACAGTGAATACGAAACAGCTACCATACAAAGACAAATAACGCGCAAACTCTAAATAATACCCGAGTAATAAATACATACAAGAGATTTTTTTTGTGTTGTATGTTTCATGAACACACGTTTACTACAATATTATCGCCACGAATGTGTTAACCCAATACAGGCGCAAGCTCTGCTATACTACAATAAATTATACGGAATAGCAAACAATAAAATGATATTTAGAATGGAATTATTACATGTTTTAAGTTTCATTCCGTATTTTACATGTATGTACTAAACTACACAACCCAAAATCATTCGGAATATATAATTCCATTGTACGTTTCTGTTCTCTCCAAAAAAAAAAAACAAAAAAATAAATAAATAAAATAAAGAATAATAACTACTAAAAACTAGTTATGTGTGAGTAGCACTACATATTATAATATATACTTAAACATTTCCCTAATTGCTCATTACGTCATTAAAAAATATATTTCTTGAACACAATAAAGGGTTAAGCAATAATATTGAATGGGGTTTGATTTACTACGTCGCGTTTATTCATATAAAATTACGTCATACATTCATCAAAGTTGCTTACCTTCGGGAAAACTTAAAACCGAATGAAAACATGGATCTAAAAGAGCTACTCTTTCAGATGCAGGCATGGTATCAGGTAAATCCCTTGGTGCTGTTGGATCTTGGCGGCCTGTACATAATGCGCACGGATGCAGCGGCCATTGGCATCCGCATTTCACAGTGCTTGAACAAAATAATAAAAAACAAAAATTTTAATAAGCGATGATTATATGTTATAAAATTAATTTTGTTACACTTACCTTGGACGAGCAGCTTTTTTGGAAATTGTATGAAGGTTAACCGTTTGTAAGAGTTTTCGCTTGCGAAATCCATTACGTTGAAAGGGTCGCGTTCGTGATGAATTATTAGCTACACCTGGATCACCAAATGCCCCGTTCGGTAAGTCGGTTTCGATTGGTTTCGAATTTCCAGGCAGCACACCACGATATCCATTGACAGATTGTTGTGATGGTGGCTGTTGCACCGCGGGCGGTGAATCTTCAAACACTACCGCACCCTTATTTTTACGTATTTGATTATGTAATTCATTGTGTTGCCTTATTCTATATTCTAGATCCGATATTTGGGCTAATAGCCAACTCCATCGAGACGCCACCGATGCACGGTCACGTGCCCACCTCCATGCCGCTCGTTTTGATCTGATTTACGTAAAATAATTAGTGTTTATTATTCTTAAATACAATTTTTAACAATTTCAAAATAAGATATGAGTTAATACACATTACGTTTAAATACGCATTCGAAATGGTTTTTCACGATTATAAGCGAAACCGTACACACAATTAATTTGTATTTCAAAGAGATCGCCACATTGAGTAAAATATTTTTTATCCGAATGGTGGTCACTTTAATTAATTGGGTAACGCGAGGTATTCATAATACAGACATGGTTACACACATAAGATAAAATACAAAAACAAAATCGCCTGGAGACAAAATATAAGCCAAACACTAATTCAGTCATACATTTTATGCATACTAAAGAAGAGAAACTTATTATTGTAAAAATTGGTTTCTTATACTCGAATTAACAACGATAACCTACGGAAATGCAATTATTTATTCTCATAATGTACGAAATCATTAAAGACGGCGAAAACATCTAGTAGTATTATTATCTGGATTGAGTTTCACGAGTCGGATTTACAAATTAATCCGTGGTTTTTGTGGACTGCTACAGTATAGCAATAGTTACAGTATACATAGTTAGATTTATTTTACGAGGATAAAAGTATATGACGCACCAACTTGACCAATATAAATTTCATGGCGCAATTTTTCATCAAAAATTTTACACCAGAGAACATTAGCATATTCAATCGATGATACAATGAGGATTAATTTACACTGTCGCGACCTAATCAATATGACAGGATATTTGCATGAGTTTAAAATCTTCTTTGTAAGGACACACAGATATCGCTAAATTTACGACAACGTACTACAAGCGAATTTCTAATGTATTTTGTGTTTTCAACGCATGTGATATTATTTAAGATGCGCAATATCTATATTCTATATACACTGCCTTCGGTGTAATCATCTTAAGACCAGAATGAATTAAAAGTCACCAAAACAGTTATTCTAAATAATCACTGTTTAGCCTTACCTTATAAATTCCTGGTGCCTTATAATTTTTCAAGCTATCTATTTGGTCTTTTAGTAGATTGACTAACACACACAACTATAATTAAATTTAGAAATTTTACTTAAAAATATCTTAACAATTAAACTAGTTAGTTTTGAAGATATCTACTACAATCATTCTTCAAAATGTGCGACGTCTTTTCAATATCAAACGATTTGTCGTTAATTATGCATTGTTGTTCCGATTGCTTGACACAGATATGGGCTTGTTTAAGAAAGTTATATTGTATAAGAAATTATTTATATTCTTTCTAATACTCTCCTTATATAGGGCATATATGGCTTCTATTCCTTCATTCAAATTAGATTTCTTGTCATGTCGAAACTCCTAAAGATTACATACTAGATGTTTGTGCGTGTATGTGCTGTAGAGCAACATGTCAAATAATAAGCAGATCCGTACAGAAATTTGAACAAATAATGTGTGTAAGCGAGAATGAGGGACCTGCCTATGGGTAGAATGTAAAAATAGCACTACATAAAGTTAGTATTACAAAATCAGTTTCAAGTTATTATTTCTAGAATTCGTTTAATAATTATTCATTTTATTTTTGTTGGTTCAATTTTAAGGTTTCGGAAACAGTACTAAAATACATATTTATAAAATTTTGATGAACTTTTGACAGGGAATAGTTTTAATTCTTTGTTCTTTGAAATACCGTTTGCTACAATTTCGATATTATGAACAGTTTTGCTGATCTGATGGTTTGAAATAATTGTTTAATTGCAAAGATTTTAACATTTTATGTGTCATATTAGCTCTTCTTCGGACGGTTGTTCTATTCAACTGAACGTACGATAGTAAATTATTACTGCGCAAACAAGGTCTATACCGCGATAGTTCATAAGTAGGTAATTAATATTTTATATTTAAACTTGACCCGAACTTAAATGCAATTGTCTATTTTTGAAGCCGGGTCTTTACAGACAATTATTGTAAGGAAAATTTTATGAAATCTAAGATAAATTAAGCAGTACATGATTCAGTATTTTTAATTAAATCGCTTTTTTAAATTTTGAACTAGCTTCTTTGTTTTCTTCGGAAAATTATTATTCAAAATCTTTTTATTATCTAAGTAGCGGCATTCAAACCAATCGTGATTTAACAAAACTACGAACAAACAGTTCCAAATAAATATGCGAAAAATCAGTATTCACAAAACTACTGATAAGGAAGTATGTCTGCCTTAAAATATAAAATTATAAAATCAAATATAAAATTAAATTGTACAATCAATTATAAAACTGTTTTACAAATAAAATATTACAATTTGTAAACATTTATAAAAACCGAAATAAATATTTTATTTACACACAAAGGAGAAATTTTATAGTTTTGCAATACGGTGCTGAATTTTAATGTACAACGTCCGTTAATAACTCACAATAATAATGAATAATTATGTGGGCAATAATAGTGAGCTTTACCTCTAGGAACTACAATTGGTAAGAACAATTAGTAGGAGAACTACAACCCCGAACATTCGAGGCCATTAAATAGCCCGAAACAGCGAACGGTATGAGTGCACGCAAAAATTTAACTAAAACTTAAAAGATAACATCTGCGGGAATTTCAATTCTCTCTACATCGGTGTCTACAGCTCTTGTTTCCATGACAATATTGATAACGTATTTCGACTACTCGTACCCATAATACGAAGTCTTCAATGCAAGTTGAGATCACAACTGTGACCGCAAGCAATAGCCGTATATCGAGTGGCAACCTCTCTAGTGGCAACATCATTATTAATACTGCTGCCTTTAGTACAAACAGTAGTGTTATTAATAATAACAAAAGCGCTGAGGACATAGCAGCTCCTAGCCATCAATTGTCGATTCAGCTGAGATTATAGCCCACACCAGCGGTAAGCGCGCATATTAAATTTAATGAAACAAAGTCAGAGGCAAATCAACGCGTTCAATCGTGTAAAACCAATGCAGTCAACTCAACTGAGGTCATAGCCCCGTCAGTGATAAGCGGTCAGTTGAAATTGACAAAAAAAAATCTAAAAAAAAATTCATACAGGCGTTTACCAGTGAACGTAACCAAAACAGAAAAGCGACAGAAGGTGGATATTCATTTGTTCATTTTCTTCTTTGGTATCGATTCAACGCGTCTAATTTATTTTAAAAATAAAAACATTTTAAATCGCTACACTGTTTGTATATCGGACATTGCGTACTGCGTAATAACACTGACTGGTTACTCTATCAATACTAGACATTTTGAAAAATTTAATTTTTATAGAAAAATTCGCGTCGTTCTTAAGATAAACAAAATATCTGATAACTTAGGCAAAAATGTGGAAAGGGCCAACATTATTAACACAACCAATGATTGATTCCAATTTGATTCACACAAATGGAGGCACTGTTTCAAATCGGCGCTATCTCCGTCGATGTGAGTACGAGATTAAATTCTTACGAGCGATTGTGTAAGTCGGCGAATATCAAATTCGACCGACTACTATCGGGATTACAACTGGGCTATAAAAAACCATCGCATCACTTGGTTCTAAGAAACTTGTGATTGCAACGGTTCCCGACACATGCACAAGATAATATGCGTGAACGACGCAAACCTAAGCAGCAGACAAAATGGTTGATGTGCAAATTTAAACACATCAGCAAAAACTAACAGCAATACACAACAAAACGATATGACTTACCAAATCATTGCAGATACAACGAGTCAAAGAACTGTTGGATTGGTTCGATGCAAATAATTCGAACTCATCTCGTGGGTTGTTCATAATCTCTAAATTAAAAAAAACTGATCGATATCACAGTCAATCCCGCCCAAAAGGGCAGATCGCCATCCGATTTGCTGGTACCATTACAAGCATTGTTCACGAGCGAAGAAATGCATTAAGCCATGCAATTTTCTAATTTTCTGACGACAACCAAATACCAAAGTCGGAAAACCATTAGGCATAGTAGCCAAAATTCAAACAGCCGCTATCGTAATTGCTTCGCAAAACAAGTGACACGACACAGATGTCGGGGTTTGGTGATCCCACACCAACGAATATCGAAATAGCCGAAATGTGGAATTTATAATTGCAAAGGTCGATCAACAGGCATCGACTTTCTATCACATTTCGGTTTAATAATCGCCGCCATCCACGCAATAAAGGCATAGACTCAAACCCCAAGCTGAATATAACGGGAAAACCAATTCGAATTCTGTCGTACGACATAACATCAATCAAAGACGATTCGTACGCTCCCGGTATCACAGAGCTGCTACACGAATTCAAACACAGCATAAACAAAGTCAAAATGACCTTCGCAAAGTCCGAAATCGAAATTTAGTTAGCGTAAAAGGTCTGTCGTCCATCAAAAAGTAATTGGACGTGTCCGCTTCATATGACAAAAAAGAAAGACGGCAACTGATGATTATCTAACATTAAACGCAATAACAAAACCCGGCCGTTATCCAACTCCCCCGGCCGTTATCCAACTCCATTTGTTACCGATTTTACACATCAATTTGTTTGTGAGTTCCTCTTAGTTTCAATTGTTTGATTATAAGTTTGAAGTCTACGAAGAAATTTCAAAAGACACGTGCCACATGTCACAAGCAAAAGTTTAGTAAATCCATTATTTCGAGCAACGAATCATTTAATTGATAGAAACCTCCAATAAATAACATGCGACTTAACAACACTGGACTTTTCTTAAGGGGTTATGTAAAATCAATGTGTTATGCCAACAAACCACAAACTTAATAAACACATTAAAACACTTGTTTATTATTTCGCACAAAAACAAGTGATTTAATGTGTTTATTAAGTGTTAATGTGTTTCGCCAAGTACCAACGGCGCATAGTGTTAAAAGTAAACCACAAACATTTAATGCATTGAAAGTCTACACTGAATCTGTTACCGTTGGAATACAGCCTGGTTTATGTGAGTCATCTAAAATTGGGCCTAAAGAATCCATGCTAACAACTAGATCTAAAGGATGTTATAATCCGTACTTATTGGTTATTATACAAAAACTCGTTCAAATTGAAATAGTTTTTTCAGGAAAAATATAAAAATTTATGCTTTACTCAATCTGATTCATATATAATCTACAATTTTCATCTATCAGGCACCAACGCACGCTTCAAAAAATTGCATTTAACAACCATAAAATAAAAAATTCAAAATAAAATACTGGCATTCCTTTTTCTCTCACTTCGAGAAATCCTCTTGTTTCACACAAAAAACACTATGGGGTCGATGGTTATGCGTAAAGTTTTTTTTTAAACACATTTAACAACCAAAATACAATAGATTTCGCTCGGATTGTATTGTAATAGGTTTGTAACAAATTAATTGAAACAATCTGAGATATACTGGACAATTGGAATTGCACAACCCTGTTTAATGGGATTAATTAGACCCCACCCACTAGACGAAGTGAAGGTTAATGGGAAGCCCTTTACAACTAGACATTATAATTTAAACCAACAATTAGATGTTATAATTGATTTACTTGAGACAATGTCGCTAGCGGGACGGATGCGCATATTTTGTTGAGAATTATTTTCGTGCATATTTTGTTATTTTTTTTATACTTCATTATATCCTGTACTTAGTATGATTGCTTTACGGCAAATAAAAATTAACTCTCACAGTCCGTAGTATTTAATGTAGGGGAAAAGGGGAATTATTATGTTAGAAATTAAAAGAAGCAATTTAAACCTATACATTCAGAAGGGCAAAACGGCCTAATAAGCAATAAATATTCCACTTACTTGATCATTTTGTAAGAAATTATTTTTTAATAGGGAACTTAAGGGGCCATGCCATTTTATTTCCTGAAGGAACTTCAACTTCTTTTTATCGTAAGGAAAATGTGCATTACATAGATTGGACTGTGTACATGTTGAAAGTATTTTAAAAACCAGATCAATATTTTTCAAATTTTAAAAATTGAGGAGTTGTTTTTTCTGTTTTGTTAGAAAAGCTCAAGTTGCATATTACAAAGTATTCAACAGCTTTGTGGTTAGATATGTATGTACTAAATGTACTAAATATTTTTTTTTCAGTGAGATCTCACTACCTCCCGTACATAAGTAGTTATGTTAGGAATTATGCTCCAGTGTGCTGGCTTTGGCTTTTCAAAATACGTAAGATAAATGTTCGATAATAGCTAATTACCAAAGTAAAACCGTAAGTAAAATTAATCTATTAGAAAATAGATAACACAAAAAGATATTACATAAATAAATTTGTTTAAAGCATAGAATTATTATATTACTTATTTGGAAAGTGTATCTTGATTACAAAGAATAAAATTGTTATACACACATGTCACTAACCTCACTATAAATATATTAGTAATAGTATTTGTTGCTAATTATTTTCTGAATATGTATATGCATGTAAGTATCTAAACATCTATAAACGAGCCGCTTGCTATAACTATACAATTATCAGTGATTTTTATATTTATAAATTACTTGTACAAATACTAACTTCTAAAACACAGATTAGATTATAATTTGTACAATAAGTTAAATAACTCAGCTACAATGCTACGTTAATTAACATATTATATTAATGCTAAAAGATATCCCTAACCATACGTAAACCAAGAAATTTTCAAGTTATGTTTCATGACGCAATTCATATTAAGTGGTTACGAAATATTTTGAAATCTTAGAAACGAACGGTAATTGATAGCGTCATGAACATTTTTACCACATAAGAATATTTTCAAATGTGTTTGTTAACGTTGCGCTAAAGTTTATTTTTGCGAAGCCCAAGGTCAAAATTTTAGTCTAGAAATTGTTTATTTCCAAAACAACTAAAAGTTCAAAACTAATTTGTATGTAATTTGAATAGGCAGTCTAAATAACAAAACGATGTATACTTAGAACCCGGATGTCAAATGTAATGTAATATGCAATAATTCTCAAATCTTTGTAACAATTTCTTTCGTTAGGTGCTACGTAGGTAATATTATCGATCCACATAATTAAGAATGTAATGAACAAAAAATCGATTCCGTGGATTGTTTCGATATTTGATTTTTGTCTTATGAAAAGATGCACAACACTTATTTACAATGCCAAAGAAGAGACACAAAAATCTTTCAAACGGAACTGAAACAAAACAAAATGTAAAAAACCATTTCGACAAAACTATATGTTCAAATTGTGTGTTAACTCATTTAAATTTATAAATTAAAATAAAACCAGACATTACTTACATTGAAAGTGCTTCCTGTGTCGCATTGTTATAGCCAACCGATTCATCAGCCGATTCACCACCTGAACTACTCGCCGTCGCATCCGAATCTATGGTAGTTTCAATAATTCGTAGTTCCGTTTGGAGTGACCCAGCAACCTGATCTAATTTCTGAGCCGATTTATCGTCCATCTCAGGAATTAGACTAACTAAATTATGGTGTGCCTTACTACTGCTACTACAGCTCGTTTCATTTCGCAATTTTTGCATTTGATTTTGTTTTGCAATTGAAGCGCTCTGTGTCGTCGATACGTGGTTAATTTTTTTCAAAAAGGTTTTCATTGCATTCGATGAAATTGGTTTATTCTTTTCGGACGAATTGAATAGGGTATTGTGATTTACGGTAGTCGCTGAAGGAATATGATTTTCATCGCTATTATTTAATTTTTGAGCTTCTCGCTCCTTTTTTTTGTAGAGGCGATAGAAATCGCTATATAATCCACCAACTTCTTCGCTTATATGTTGACCCATGTGTCGCGATTGAATTTTACGCAGTCGTCGCAATAGAAAATCGCATTTTCGCTGCATTTGGGCTTGACGTCGTGCAATATCCGCCCTTATTTCAGCTGTTTCATTATCTTTACATGGCGTTTGTACTTCTTCGACGCTACACATATTTATTACGTCCTCATCGTTGAATAGTGAGAGACCACCGGCTAAATCGCAATTCAATTCGGGCGCCGATTCCAAACTCTTAATAACTTGTAACAAATCAATTTCGGTCGACGATAGTTCTCCAAGCATTTGATCCATTTCCGCATTTTCCTTATCACGCTCTTTCTGCAACCCCATTGTATTATTATTATTCGTGATTATAATATGCTGGTTATTTTGAATATGCTTATTTACTGGTTGATTAGTTATATAGTATTGATTACTCAATATGGTTGCCGGGGGTGAGTCATCAACTTTATTATTCGCATTATTTGAAACATTATTTTCATGATCCATGTGCAAATTAATCAATGGGCCAGTATTTGGCCCATCCGATAATATGTGCTTTTCAAAAGCTAATTGAAATGCTCCTTTACTTAGGATATCTTTGGCCGATATATTTGACAGGCGTGGAGAAACGGCTGACGAAACCGACGCAATTTTTGCTGTTGTCGATGCTGTAAATTTGGTTTGATTAACAATTGGCTCGGTTAGAGCTGGCGCCATTTTAACATTTGGTTGTGCATTTGATGTTTGTGAGGAGGATGTTGATGAGGTTGCTGCGACAGCGCGTAACCCCATCCATTCATGAATATTTCGTTCTTATATGTAAATATTGTTGAATGGTTTCGGGTTTTATTTCTTTTTATTATCACAATTGTTTACAGATCCTACATAAATTTAATAATCAATGTTAATTATTGTTGCGAAGAACACTAGATATGAATAAAATATAAGTATTCCTTAAATAAAAATTGATGCGATAATTTAATCCAAATTGTGTATTAAACCAAGGTTTTCCATAAAATGAGAAGCAAAGTGGGAAGCTAATTCAGACTAATTTAAATTATGTTCAAATTACTAATATTTTTTCGAAAATCCTTGTTCTGAATCGTCTCGACTGCAAGTAAGTTTTGTTAAGTTGATAATCTATCAGAGGCGTGCTTACATCTTTTGTTTCAAAATGTAATTCTCGGCATATTTACTTAATATTTAAGTAGCAACAGAAGGTAAAATTCATCGCAAGTAACATGCAAGCTTTATTGACAAAAATATATTGTAGACTCAAATAAATTTTGAGGGATTTACAAAAGATGGCATAACTAATGTTGAATCGCATCGGGCCATCTTGTAATATATTCATGTTAAAGCGTCATCATGTCTCTCTAAAAAACAGTATGTGTCATTCCGATGAAGTGTATACAACAAATTTTTTGTGCTCTAATCATGTCAATCTTTGTGCCAACAAAACACAAGTTGCGGGAAGCGCAGCTTTTTTGTTCTAATTTGAAGAAAATTGCAGCTGATAGACATCGATTGCTGTGTGAAGCATATGGGGAACATGCTCCATCAATAAAAAACATGTGAGCACTGGTTCCATCGTTTTAAAATAGACGATTTTGACACCAGTAACATAGAACACAAAGGGAGGCGTTGGCGTTATTGTTCGTTATTAGCGTTATTGGACCATGATTCATGTCAAACTCAAGAAAAACTCGCTGAAAATTTGGAAGTGACTCAACAAGCGATTCAAAACTGTCTCAAGACCATGGGTATGGTACAAACACAAGGAAATTGGGTTCATATGAACTCAAGCCAAGAGACGTCGAACGTCAATTTTTCACGTGCAAACAACTGCTCGAAAAACAAAATCTGAAGGGTTTTTTTGCATCGAATCGTGACAGAGGACGAAAAGTGAATCCACTACGACCACCCCAAGCGCAGAAAATCGTAGGGTAGCCCGGTCAAGCATCAACTTCAACCGTCAAACCGAATATTCATGGCAAGAAGCTAATGCTGTGCATCTGGTTGGGATCAGTTCGGGATGATCTACTATGAGATACTCCAGCCTAACGAAACCATCACTGGAGAACGTTATCAACAACAATTGATGCAACTAAGCCGAGCATTGAAGCTTAAACGACCACAATATGCCAAAAGACATGACAAAGTGATCTTTCAGCACGAAAACGCTCGGCCACATGTTGCAAGAAACATCAAGGGAATTTTGGAGGCGCTTCAATGAGATGTTCTACTCCATCGGTCGTATTACTGGACAGTGCTCCTTCCAACTATTACTTGTTCCGGTCGATGACTCATGGCCTGGCCGAGCAGCACTTCACTGCTTACGAAGAAGTCATACATTGGATCGATTCTAGGATCGCCTCAAAACACGAGGAATTTTTTTGACGCGATATCCGTATGCTGCCTGAAAGATGGGAAAAAGTCGTAGCTAACGACGAACAATACTTTGAATAAAATACATTGTACCAATTTCTCTGAATAAAGCTTTGATAAAAAAAAATCTCAAAACTTATTTGTACCCCCAATATTTGATTAAAATGCCTTCCAGAAGGCAGACATTGAAGGTATGTTGCAATTTTTCATCTTTTAAATAACGAAATAACAATTTTGGACAGAGGTTTAGTAAGCAACCCGAATCGAATTCAAAAAAGAGTCAAAAATTGGCCAATCGTTAGACCAGGCTTCCCCGAATTATTTGGAAGGTGAATCCTTTTTTAAAACACAAAACTTTGTGTACCTTCGGATTCAATAACTGGAGACAAATCATTTTCAAGTTTCAAGTCCAATTTATAGGGTCGAATATTCACCACTTCAAAAATTGTGAGAAATTAAATTGCATAATTAAGAAAAGCTACACGCTCGAATATTAAAGAAATGAAAAAACAAGAACTGTTTATTGAAACTTATATACAAGCCACAATACCAGCGTGTTGTTACTATTTGCACAAACCATTAATGCCTTTTTCGATCGAGTATAGCCTTATGTGGGAACTATAGATAGAATAAAAAGAATAAAAAGAATAACGTAAGAAACGAAGACAAAAAATTATTATTCCAATTTGACATTACGGCCATAGATGACTTGAAAAATTAAGTTCATTCATATATTTTTGTGATATATTTCCTACAATTATGAATGAAACTACAATATTTTTGAGTATAAACGTATTTATATCAACAAATATATGTTTTTAAAATTATAAAAATTGTTTATATGCGATTTAAATCACCACAATTCGATAAAGTAATTTTTTAGGTTAGGTTTAGAAAAATTCAATTCTACAGTGTATTGAAAATTATTTCTGATATTATATTCATATTAGCATATGCATACATGAATATTTTATAAATAGAAAAGATAAAACAGACGAATAATTTAAAATTCCCTTATATAAAAAAGTAAATATGCATATTATATTCAACGCACTAAAATTTATTTGAGTTTTGTTGTTGTAGTTATTAAGTTTTTTATTCTTTGGGCGAAAATTATCGCTCGGTTATTCTTTTTAAGTGACAGCAAAAATGAAAAAAAATTAAACGCAATTTCTGTTATTCTTTTTATATTTATTATTCTCAGTATAGTCGATTGCATGTAAATCCTCTCTTTCGCTCTCTTACGTTATTCTTTTTATTCTTTTTATTCCATCTATAGTCCAGCCATTACTTCTGACAGTGTTATGGCATTAGAGTTTAAACATGTCATTTTGACATATAAAGGATGAAACACATTAAGAAAAGTGCAGTTTGCTCAAACAATCCACACTATCGGCTGTGTAGGGGCGTCCACGCCAAGCGTCACAGCGGTTTGTTCTGTTTTAGTTGAAAACCTGGATTGTGTCAATTTTATCGGTTATGAGTAGCAGAAAAGAACAGTAAATTGATACTGTTGGTTGTGGAACTTGATACCGAGCCCCAGATGCAACTTCATTCAATAAAATTTATTTAAATTAAAGATGTATAAAATGAAATCGACATTAATTAGTTGGAATTGGTGTAGCTTGGTATGGAAAGCAGCCTTCTTCAAGGCTTTAATTGGTCGGTTAAATAAAAATTCCATTTCTAAGTTCCTTTCGCTCAAATCTAAGAGAGTTATGCAGTAAATTTGGGTCTATTTTTTAAATTTAACCCGAGCAAACAGGCTTACCTTGAGTATTGCACGCCGAGCAAAAGGATGTACTGGATTAAATGATCTGCCGATGTGCACAGCCGCAGAATACAAGTTTTACTTGCACACTATTACACTATATTTGCGTGTGTAAACACAGTTCATAAATAAAAACACAGAATGCAGAGTAAACCTACACAGGTTGAATAAACAAAGTGTATGTTTTATAGCACACTGCTCGGATCCAATTAAAATATAGACTCATTGCTTAGAAATGTGTTTGCCACACTGATTTGGTTATATTAGATAGTATGTACTTATGAAATTTTGCATTGTAAATTTTTTAAATGCGAACAATTTTTAAAGCACTGTTGAGGCACTGTTTTGAAGCGGAAGTGGTTAATATTGGCAAATTCAAACAAGAAGCAGGTTATAAGCTTTTTCCAATTGATAAATTTCAATTGATGTGTAATTGAAACGTAAGTTCGATATTCGATACACTTCGATACTCAACCGTTTGTGATTATTTTAGCACATTACATTCTAGTAATTTTTTATTTATTAGAGAATTATAACGTTTTAAAGAAAGTGAAACTTTGTGTATAAATTATAATAAAACCCAGACCTTATGTTCCTTTAATTTAAACAGAGGCACACTGCAGCGGGACAACGTTAACTCACAGATAATCGAAACCATCGGCCCATGCAAGTTTGAAAAATGCAAAAACTGCTAATTTCCTGAATTTTCCTGACCTGTTTCTGCGATAATCTAACAGTTTGAAGTTAGTAGTCAGAGTTCACTGGAACTATCGACAGGCCCTAGTCGTTGATAATTTCCTAAATTTTTGCTGCGTTCACTGCATTGTTCATAAAAGTTACATTTTACGATAATTTATCGTCCACTGAGCACCAAAGCAGGACAATTTATTGTGACAACCTGGCGTTCACTACATAGGCTATTGTAAACACAACATATTTTAATCAAATTCGCGAGTATAGTCGATTGTTGTTACCTTATTATAAGTAAATGACAGCAAAATGATTTTGTCAGATGATGGAAATCGAAAAATGCAATTGCTAGTGCTTGTCAAAACTATTAGTATTTACTATTATTATTTATTATTATAAAGTTAATTATTTTAAACGCATATTATATTATAATGACATAATAGGCAAATAGTTAAATAAGTTAGGATAGTTTACAATTGACACAAAATGGCACACATGTCGTTCACTGAGTTTTAATGTACCTCGACTGACTCTGATGTCTCTTTGACATTACTAACACGCGCAGCAAATGCTCCAATTTAAGCTTTTGTTGAACCAATTAGCTAACAGCTATAGACCCGATTTACGTATACCATATTCGCATTGCATAACTGACCGGTTTAAAGGTTGGCATGGTACGATCGTAATAAGATTACGAAACGTCGATTTTTGCCGTTTACCCCTATTCAAACCCGAATCTTTGATCCAAACTACCGAGCTCTAATCACTGTGCGCATCGATTAGTCGGTTAATACTTATTTTACTTGTCACAAACTAATTTTTTCATGTTTAAACCAAATAGTAGCCAGGAAAATTAGGTTCGCATTTGGGGTGACCATTTGTGTAATATTTAAACAATTTCAGCTTGCATTAGTTTGATATATTATTGCATCACCTACTTCTACTAACTTGATCTAAATGAATCAATAATATTAGGATTTGCGTAGAATTACATCTTCTTCGTCTATAGAACTGGTAAACTTTTGTGTTAAAATTATTGAAATCATATGTGATTAATAGAGAAATTATTTCTGAAATTTTATTATACGTAAAAAGATGACATAAAAAATCCACCCACGAACAGTGAATACATTTTATGATAAAATTATAATACTCAAAAGGTCGAAATAGAACTCGCAGCTTAGTATTATTCAAAATTGGGCCGATATTCAAGATTTTGGCTATGAGCTGCTCACGACAATAATTTATTAATTGAATTTTCTAATACAAATTTCATATTATGACTAATGAAAGAATATATAAATCGATTCCCGTGCTCGTTAGGTTTAGCATATTAAGGACTAAGCCGAATTGGATGTAGATACGTAATCCATGACGATACACTGTAGGATTAAATTTTCTCGCAATCAATTTTATCCATAATAAACACTGCCCTAATAATTTCGGTAATATCCATAAAAAATATACTTGAAATTATAAATTTCCCCATTAATTGGCCAAGGGGGGCATCATTTTATGGAACACACTTTAATAAAAAAAAATTACTCACACTGACACAACTTTTGTCGTGATTACAACAGCGTCTTCACACACTTTTTAATATTAAGAGCCTTCACGATTTTCCTAATTATACACTTTAATTTATATTCCTTTTAAGTAATTAGGGTAACTATAACTAAATAATAAAATAAAAATATTATTCACTACTTTTTATATTTATTTTTTAAATAAGCATTAAATTCACTGTTTTAGCACTCCACTTAACACATTACAATTTTTATGTATATATAAACACAAGCATAAAACCATTTATAAACTTCACAGACACAACCACATATTATGTACACATTTTTTTGTTTTGGTTTGGTGATGAAATTCCTTCAATCTCCTGCTAATTCCATATTTTGTGGCTGTTTTTATCCAAATATTGTTAATTATTCCGTAATTAAATTAATTAGACAATTTAATAATCGAAGTAACATATCTGAAAATAAAAAATGTTATTAAGAAAATGGAAAAACACTACATGTATTATTTTTTTTACAAGAATTTTCATGTTCATTGAAGAAAGAAGATAGGAGTAACACGTGATTGATTAGAGTAAAAGAGAAAATAAAAAACGCAAACAGGGTTAAAAATAAAACGCCGAAAAAACAGGGACGCGAATAAATTATTTGAGAAGTTCCTAAATTAAAAATACAACCAAATTACACGTCAATTAATTTATAATGTAGTTTAGAATACTTAAAAATCACATTGGTACAAAACAAAGCAGTTTCTAATAAATAAATTATAATATACAAAACTAGAAAAACACTGTACATGTATGAACACACACATATGTAATGATTTTCGTCGGGTCGATTTTTTTTTCTCTTTATTGTCATTTTTTTTCTAATATTTAATTAAACACTTTTTGATTAAAATCCCAATACAAATTACCTCAATCAAGTTATTAAACTGTATCACGATAATTATTTCACTATATTGTTTAGAAAACTATTCGAAAATATTTTAGTTGAAAAATCATAAAATTGTAGTACAATTTTTTTCTCTAAACTTGATTCTAACAATGGCGGAATAAATTTTTATTGAAAAAAATGCGCTGCGTTTTCATATTCCCATATATTTATACGATTACTGTACGAATAGCAATTTTTTTTCGATTTCGTTTGTGACGAAGTTTGGCGCAAGTTCTAATTTTTATGTAATAGGGTGACACTGTATTTGTTTTCATTTGAATTACGTATTTGTAATTAGTAAAACTTATAATATTCTTCACTTATTTTGCACCATTAAGTAATTAATACTTACAAAACTATTAAATACAATCACTTCATACGGTGCCAGTACATTTTACACAAAATCACAGTAAATACGTTTAAAAACGTATGTTGCATCACCCTATCCGATTCAATACGAAAATAATGGAAATATGGCCGCGTACATTTTAAAAATCCAACAAAAAAAAATGTTTCATTTCCGAACATGATAGTTGCTTTTTATCAATTCACATAGTTTTCTAAAGGTATTCCTAAAATTATAATTACCTGAAATGTTGAAAGCGGTGTTAACAAACTGTTTTAAACATTTTCTTTTCTTTTCGATAGTCGATACGAAGTGAATTTACACACTGAATGACTAAAATGCTGTTTAACGCGCGCTGATTAGAAGCACAAATACAAAGCGCTCTGAATTACACGTCATCCGCATATAAAAAAAAGATTATGCATCGTGTAATTAATTTAAATATGTTTCAATTGTAAAATTATCGCATAATAATTATATGGTGAGAACATTAAACGCGATGAATTGTTAATTAAAACGATTAATTTTTTTAATTTCGAATTTTTTACGAAGTACGCTCATTATGTACTAGATGGCAGGATTACCAGGCGGTCGGTCTTGCAGTTTGGTACAACATGTAATTTTGGCATTTAATTTTGTACATAAATTTATTAATTTTATCGTAAAATTTTGGATTCAACTAATCGCTAAATCCTTTTTCCAAGTATGACTATCGAGAATAGCGGGCTCGTGAGCGATTACAAGAATTTTCAACCGATTTATCATCATTTTGCAATCTGAAATAAAATTAAGTTTTTTATTAAAATATCTCATATAACTCGTACCAGTTAAAGGTAAACAATTCGTTGCCCCATATCGCCATATCTATGGGGTAATAGGTCGATTTTAATAATTTTTAGATAAAAATTTGGCCAACTCAACCAACCGTGAGCATCTCTAAAAAACTTTCATTCAAAATTTTGATTTTATTTACCTCTACTTCAAACCAAACAATTCCGACGACTACGTTTGGTACAAGGCGCAATTCGCGATTAATTAATAAAAATAAATTAAATTATAATTATAAATTAATAAAATTCAACTACCGATGACAATCGACAGCTGATTCTGATTTTTTGATATACAAACTGTCAAAATAACAGAATGAATGACTTTCTGCAGCCACGGTTGTCAACCAAAATAAAAAAAATAGATTTTTGGAAATTATTTATTTGGCCAAAAATCTTATGCAAAACCCCTTTAATATAGATCTAATAAAATCAATTTATGCTGCACGAGCTTTATATTATGCAAAGTTTAAAACCTCTCAATACGAGCGACAAGTATGTATGTACATGCAACCTTCCCAGGTAGTGCGATGACGTTTACATAAAATGTTAAAATAAAATTCTTAATTATACGTTCTACAAAGATTAATTAAGATCCTAAATTAATAATCAAACTGACTTTTGTATTATAGAACTAAATAAAATACTAAAAATGAACAAAAATGCTCGAATAATGTGCAGCCAAGAAACAGTTTGGTTTCTATACAAAGCAAGCAAGTTATTTTCCGTATTTATCAATATTTAATAAAAATTATTATAACATTATACAAACCAGATTATTGGATGTTTAAATTAATTGTAGTTTCAATGAAAATTGTATGGTAGTTTAAATTAATTTTTGAAATATTTAAAGGAACGAAATAGTTTTGCGTGAAGTAGAAAAATAAACAAGAGCAAAAAGAAATTGTGGTTGATTGACATCTATGAATAAGCATTAGTAGCTTTTGTTAATTTAAAATATGTGTGATTGTGAATTTTCCCATTTGTGTTGCAATATTCGATAAAATAATTTTATTTATTTTATTAATCAATTTTATTTATATTATTAATCAATAGATTAATATTATAATTTCGTATGCATATGCTTATTACAACAGAGTTACTTTAACGAATGAAAACTGATTAGACAGTTTTTAATCAAATTTTCAATCAATATTTTTAATCAATTTTAAATAACTTAGCTATTGGGAACTGGTATTTATTTACCCGCCAGTTTTAATTTTATAGCTCAGTTTGAAAATGAAGAGCATGGTGGCTGGTAGTTTTACCAAATTGTAGTGTATTTATTCTGTGTAATGTGTTTATTTAATGTTATGGTAAGATTAATTATTTAAATATGCTAATTTATTGTGAAAAATTGCTCCCCTTAATTGTTTACGTTTGGATATATTTTACATTAAGCGCTTCTACACAGCTCTGAATTTATAAACTACATAGTTAGTAGGATGTTGGGGGGCGATGGCAGACATTTTTAGGTATAAATGAAATAACAATGATAGTATCACCTAAACCAAGAAATTATTTCGAGTTATTTTTTGTTTGGATTATGTTTAATAATGAGAAATGACCGAAACCAAAATAAAATGTCCATAAAATAATACAATTTGTTGGTGCTTTGCATTGGGTCATTTTTTATTGATCCTTTTGAACCATTTATTTCTCTCTTTAGTTTTCACATCCCTTGATTTTGCCGCTTGCATATTAGTCCCACAACTGTCTCGATTCGTCGCTCACTCCTTTCAGTTCCAACATCCTGTTACTCATAGATCTTGTTCGGCGTCGTCATATCAGCGAAGTATGTAACCCCTACAACATACGCTCACTTGTTATACGGCCCATGCATTCGAATCTGATATTCGTTGTTCGTTTCCTTAAATGGACTATAATTGGATCGGATGATCTTTCTCTCAGACAGTTATCTACAGGTTTTATAAGTACTTTGTAAAGTGCGAGTTTACATGAGTGCCTATGATATTCTGATCGCATCAACCTTAAGTCTGTATAGAAGACAACCCAGTTGGAAATTGTAGATGTTGACGAATGCGTGTTGGCGGTGTGTGAATACAAAAACAAAAAACATACGTTTTCTTTTTATTCCTCATTTTTTGCTCTAAATCATATTTCTGCGTCGTTGTTTGATGTAACATTTCCTGTTTGACACAAATCGTCGGTAGTAGGAGCATAATTCTAGGAAACTTCTTAGTTGACTAATATAATTTGTTGTTGGCCAAGCCATTATTGATACTAACTTCTTTGGATCCATTCGCACATCATTGCTTGAAACAATATGACCCAAATAGTTAACTTCTTCCCTGAACAGGCTGCATTTTGTTGCACTTAACTTTAATCCGGCCACCCGGATAGCTTATAGTTCTTGCTTAAGATTGTTGACGTGTTCATAAAATGTGTGGCCTAATGATGTCATTCAGTTAAATCAGATATGTTTTCCAATTGAGGCCTGTTATAACTTGAACCATTTTTATCTCTTCTACCACAAATTGATAAAGCTTTTTTCCTGTTGAAAATTTAAAATACTTGGCCCCCGACAGATTGTTAAGGTGCCCATGGATAACTGTTCTTCTTCATCACTTTGTTTAAATTCCGGTAATGAACACAAAATCTTGTTATGTTGTCCTTTTTCTGGATAAGAACCACTGGCAAACTCTATAGGCTGCTAGACTGCCCTATCATTCCGTCTCTTTCCATTTTCTTAGTAATCCAAATTCCAACTGTCTTCTGTTCCTTTCGCGAGCGGTAATCGTCTCGGTGATTGCTGGATTGGAGTATCATTTCTTGTGTCGATTCTGTTGCACAATATTAATTTTTCGTAATTCGTCAACATTAAGAGCAAATACATCAAGTGCTTTCACTGCGACAATTAACTGTTCTACTAGAAGGTGGCTGCACAGTGAAAGAATGATCTTCCTCTGTTTATGATTTGGTGATCGACGACATTTTTTGACTGGCGATTCGCAATATAGTTAACATACTGTACTTTGATCATTCCTTTTCTGATGTTACTTTTTGACGAGCTCACCTTCAAAACACGAAATAGTAATTTCTGCTCTTATTTCATCAATGTTCTCGCACACAACAACCCATTGTTTTTTACATTCGAAGGCATCACAATTTGCATCTTCATATTCTGTTCTTATCTGTCTTCTATTATAACTTGCCAGGCATTTTATTCACTAGTATTTATTTGTAGGGGTATCTCCACATTGCGCCACTTTAGGACCTTGTTGTCCAGATCCACCACCATTTGGTATCTATTCGTAACATATATTATCACCGTTTACTGAATTTCTTCGAACGTTAGTATAAGGATACACTCTTCTTTGACCAGCACAGATTCATAGGTCGCTGTTAGCAAGTTATAATAGACAATATCATCAATCTTTTGGAGATCTACCATACCAGGACGAAGAACCGATTTCGAAGCTCCGATATCCAGTGTAAATGTGCATTGTCACTGAACCAATAGACCAATAACAGTTAGACTTTTGTAATCCGCCCCATTTTGTGTAACATTAACGGGGTCTTTGGGGCATTTTCTCCGTTTCACCAGCTTACGCCTCCCAATACTGGTGCAACCTAGTTTTCCGGCTCCATGCTCATTAAATGAGAGAATAGTTTTCTTTCCTCGTTTCGCTCAACGTCTTACTGCTGCATTTATTTTCTGACTCATTTCTCTCGGGTCTTGTGTGTTTGGCTGGTTCCAATCCCTCATGTAATGGCCGTGTTGCTGTGGACGAGAAACCCGATTGTTTTGTTCAGGGTACCTCATATTTGAAAGCCAACATAAATACTTCATTCTTCTGTTTATATCTAATATTGGTTTTCAAATGAAGTTTCAGTCGTCCTCGAGAGCACTGCATAAACGCGCCCTCTGTTAGTCCTTCTAAGACATCTGCAGGTGCATTACCGTAAGATTGGTGCACCAATTTCATTACTTCTCTTTCTAGGTCTTACAGCCTCTCCCCATAATTCTCTGATATATGTGACTGCCCATATCTTAGTTTCAACTCGGGCATGACCCACTCATAGCTCCTTCTGTGGCGGATAAGCCAATATTTGTGTGTTGAGCTCCTCTCCTGCGCGACTCAACAATTGTGCTGTACTGCCTCTTGGAACTATACACTTTAAATTGTCAAATAGGATTCTGCCATCGAATATCGGAGGCATTAAAATTCCTTTTGAGCTGCTGACAACTGTTGAAAACGCTTTATTTAGCTGGCCATCATTTTGTGAGGTATATATGTTTCAAAGTGAGCCTCTTTGCTTAATATTATTTTTCTTCTTGTTTAAACGACCGTTCGCTTCTTCTTGAAGGTTTATCATTTCTCGTTTAAGCTCTTGCATTTCAAGCTCTTGAGTATGCTGAATTTGGTCGACATTTTCTTAGTCGTTGACCTCATGAAATTTTTACTTCGTGTATTTTACCACGTAATAAATTTGTTACGCGAAATATTTCGTTTTCTACTTCGGATCCGCGTAAACATTGACATTGGTTTGTTATTATAAATCTCTGTAGGTATAGGCTTTAACTTACCATGTCTAGAGATAACTTGGCTCATCGAGCTCGTCAGTAGTAATTTCAATTTGAGTCGTGCTTTTATATCTGGAATGAAACCAAATGTATGCCTACCATTGACTGATTCATTCCACCTTCTTCTTCTATGTCTACTATCTGTAGGATGTACATGAACACCTATTTCATTTTGGGCACATCTACCGGGAATACGCCTACCAGAACCACAACAGCTACTTTAGACACTGTTCGGTAGGCCTTTGTTACTCCTAGCAGGATATTCCTCTGAAAATTTTCCAATGATCTGACGAGGTGACAATTTAACCTATAGTACCAAGCAGCCGCGGCATACGTGAAAAGCACCTCCTCCACACCTTTATAAATTACTCACATACGCTCATCTAGGTCAACCCCTAGATATCTTACAGACTTGACCATTTTCATGTTTCGACCGTTTAAAGATATTGTTGGAGGTCGGACAAGAGTCAAATTTGCGTTTTAGCTGCAGCATCACTCTTTTCTCTGCACATAGTGACATTTTATTTGTTTCACAGCATTGATTCATTCATTGGTTAATCGCGATTTCACCCTGACGTTGAAGTTCGAGTCTCGAGTTACCATGCACCAGAATGACTTTGTCATCCGCGAATGCAATTTCTTCCAAGTCTTCAAGTATGCTTGTGTTGAACACGATATTCCAGACTAGATGACCTATGATAGACCCCTGAGGACATCCTTTTGTAATTTGTTTGGTTACAGAACCACACATATCTCTGATTACTGCGGATCGGTTACTGGAGTAGCTCCTCTCTACTAGATTGTAGATCTATAAACTTGCGATGACAGTATTGATTAGGCGGACTATCGCATCTTCAGTAAACATGCTACTTCGGAAACCGAATTGTTGGTCCAAGAACAGTCCGCTGTATTCAATTCTTGGTGTAATGCGAATGGCTAGTATAACCTTTCTACGAGTTTCCCCATAACCGGTAGCAACATTATGGGGCTATAAGATTTCGGAGAAAGTGGATCTCTATCGCCAGGTTTCCTGATTACAATTATTTCACCCGTTTTCCAAACTTTAGGGAAGTAACAAATTTTAAGCAGCTGTTTAATAATTTTTCTATGCTAGGCCCTATGATGGGCCATACCAGCTGGATACTTTCAGCATTTAAGTTATCAAGTCCTGGTGACTTGTTACGCTTAAAGCAAGTAAGAGCACTGGTGACCTCTTCCCACGTAAATGAGGGTCTTCAGCATCTGTGGATGGCCAACTGCTGTTGGTGGCAATCTCACGCATTTCTGCTTGAGGCCCAGTTTCGTATGTGTTTCGTCTGGTAGAGGTAAGTTGAGTATCTCCAAGCGTGTGTCATCTCACGTATCAGTGACGGCTCCATTTGTCTTCCTAATGGTGTTCAAAACTTCAAAAGGTCTTACTTTGCCAGCGGCAAATTTGTATAAAAGGCCCTACTTTGCTTCGATTTAAATACTTCATGGAAGTATTTACTTCTTGCCCCTCTAAAGGGAGTAAATTTCAACTCTTTTGTTCTTTGGTCCCTTTCCATCTGATATACTCTTCTAAGCTTATGCATAGATCATCTATAAGTTTCCTTGAGTTCCATCAACTATTTCGTTTCTTCTTTTCGTTGAGATCAGCTCCACACGAGCATCAATTTCATCTATCGAATTAACGTCTGAAAGTGCTTCTACATTGTCCCAAGAACCAACCAAGTGTCTAGCAAATAGACCCCAGTCAGCTAGCTTAACGGCAATCTCGGAGTTTTGCTACTTGCAAGCGGACTATTCTGTGGGGCGTTTGATAATTCAAATGTGAGTACTCTATGGTCACTAGATGTCCAATTTTATCTTACACACCACCCAACTATCAAGCCCAGCACGGCTCCGTTGACCATTGTTAGGTCAATGTTGGAGTATCCATTAGACGAGAACGTCGTTGGGTTTCCCTGCAAGTACATTATGAAAAGGTCGCTCCTGACAAGAACTCCTTTATTTTTCTTCCGTTTTCATCGGTTAAACGGTCATGCCACATTTTACTTCTAGCATTGAAGTCTCCGGTGATCATTACCTTTTTGTGTTTACCCGATAAAGAGCCTAGGATCGTTTCGATTTTGCACAGAAGGTACTCGATCGGTTCACTGTATTAGGCATATACTCGTATTGAAAATAGGTAGAATGAACCAACTTCCGATGATATTTCAACACTATGTATATATATTTCATGCCAACACTATGAATACTAATTGCAGTTTTGGGATTCTCAGAGCAGTAACTTGCTACTCTGGCTATAGTAGGCATGCCGCTGATTTGGCTATTGACCGAGTGTGGTTCTTGCATACATAACATATCTATCTCGTGGGTGGAGATGCGTTCACTGATCCAACTATTTTAGTGCCCTGCATGTTGAGGTGGGCGATACATAGGTTGCTGTTACAATATCTTTTGATTAATCATCATGTTTAGTGTTTCATTTCAAGCGTCGCACAGCTTTTTTGAATACGTTATATGAAACGCGACCTACTTGGTGGATCGTTGGACACCCCTTATAACCGTGCGCGCCCTACAATTCTTTTAAATATGACCGTATCGCTGACACCTAAGGCACCTAGTTGGAGTCACAAACTCTCTCACAAGGCATCGTACCCAGTCCACGGGCATACTTTAGCAACATGGTTTTGGTTGCCGGTTCTACTTCTACCACCCAGTGAGCGGTCTGTTTATTTTTCGCACCAGTTCTATATAGAGCCTTAAAATCTTTTCAATCCAGGCAGTTCTGATTTATTAGACAGTTTGTGACCATGTCACCATCAAGCTCAGAGCTGATATCAAAGATAGATAATTACCTTAGGTAATCTCTTAATATAGGCACTGGTTCGGTGGCTACTAGATCCACGCCTTCCATCTCTACGTTTTCCGTGAACACCTTCAAATCCGAGTTAGCATTAACTGTAACCGCAACACCATTTGGGCCAGCGATTGTTACATAGTGAATCTTTATGCTTGATTTACTAGGATGTATGATTTCCTTGATTTTCGTGGTTATCTCGTTAGTCGACAGGCTGGAATCATTATCTCTTGCTGAGATAATTATCCGTTTTGTTTTTGTCTTATTTTGCCAACGCTTTCTATTTCTATATTTCTTGCGTTTTTTACCGACCGTTTGCCATTTTTCATTTGAATCAATTGCAACTTTTCCTGTTTTGGAAAAGCAGCCATCTCTGGCGTCTTTTCCACAGTAATCAATGATTTTGGTTTCTGACTGCAAGTGCACCTGTGGTTGCGTGGTGCCTCCAGTTTACCAACAACTAGATTAGTTTCCACAACCACCTCTAGAATATGAATTTTAATGTTTTTAATTTAATTTGTCAATTCCCGAAGCTTAGGCTGTAAGTTTTGGGTTTCTTGCATGCTCTATCATCGTTTTATGAAAAACGATTTCTATCAACAGGTTGTCATGGAGTCTTTCGCACGTTTGTACTTGACCAACACTGCTTGGTGAAGTGATTGCAACTTCAGCCGGGTCCTCATCATTGCCGTGAACCTCGGTGAGCTCGAGCCGTTGAAATTCTTGTCATATTTCATCTTTTTAGGTGCCCTTTGACCGTCAGCTTCTTCCAAAGCCTGACCGGAATCACATCTTGACTCCTTACCCATATCTCTGGGTAATTCGCTAATTAAAATTAGCTAATGCTTGTTGTTATGATCTATTTAATCGTTTAATTAGTTAATATATCGTTTGGATTCCCCTCCCAAACCTACTAACGTCCCTGCACTATATTTTGCCATGCAGTGGATTTTTATTACACCTTAACGGTGGTACCACTCATTCGTTGCCTCCCCTCGACCACGTAGAGGTAACAATAGAGGATGCAGTAGTTGCTTTGATTATATCCCCGAACTGTATATGGTGTAATAACAAAGCGTTGAATCAGTACATCACTGTAGTTGCTGGATCTCTTCGACTAGGAGCCCTCTTGCTCATTCTCGAGGGCCGCCGGTACTGGGCATCCGATTCCCTGCACCGTAACGTTGTTTTTCATGGTTGACTCCATTGCGTATTTAGATCCGGGTTCCTTCCATTAGCATTTTATACCTATTGTCAGGTTTTTTTTACAACCGCCTCTAACGTGGGGAATAGACGCTGTTCAAAGCCGCCCCTAACATGGAGAACATATGCTTCTCGAGCTGTCATGAGTATTTCCCCTCAAGGCAAGTAGCTAGGGTTTTACCGCGCCCGTACTCGCGAATTTATACTGTGACCGTTATTCAGGATACAGCACGAGGACCTTGTATAACCAGCGCACCTCGAGAACAACAAAGTGAGAATTGGATATAGATTCGCCCTGGGTACATTTCAACAATTAAAATAAATGACTTTTTCTTCTATGTGCTATTACATTCAAGAAATTTGTCTAGGTATTTGCGTAATATTTTTTTGGTCTAACCTAAACGCACTAAAAATGACTAATCTAACACTTACATCATTCGGCTGTTTTTATTTTCTTTAAATAAAACTTTAATTGACTTAAAAAAAGCGAAAAGCAAAAATATGAAACATCCACCATAATACCAACTAATGTGTGTACAAAATGCTACATACATACATTCAATAATTTTTTTATTTTATTTTTAAAAACTTTTAATTTTCTTTTCAGTCAATCGGTGTCCGACCAATTTAATACAACATCTTTTTTTTCGAAACTAAGAAAATTTTTTCAAAAAATAAAAAATTTTCTTATAATATATAATAGTACATACATCCAAATAAAATAATTAATTTAAATCGAAAATATAAAATAATAAAATAAAATAATAAAAGAAATTTCCTTTCCAATAAGCTACAGTGTATTTTATAAAACGAAATATAAAATCAAAAAATAAAATAAAAAAATTTTTCCCGAAAACGAATAATAAAAATAAGCGAATTATATTTTCTACTTTTTATATACAAAACAAAAACAAAATAAATTTTCCATTTTTTCACAATTTCCATAAACAGACCAAAACAAGAAAAAGTGTTTAGTTTTCAGTTTTCATTTTACTTGTCAATTTGTGTGTCTTATTACTGTATTTTGTGCCGTGAATAAAAAAAAATTAAAAAACAAATAATTTTAGAAAAGTGAAAAGAAAACTTTTTGTTTAGTGAAAAATCAAAATAATAATAATAATAAAAGTGATTTTCATCCTCTTATCATTATTAATTTATTACTGTGCGTCATATATAAAGAGGAAAATTTATAACGGATATTTTAACGAATTAAAAATTTTAATTTATGAACATACACACACACACATACGTTTGGATTTATTTTGAAAAAGGTAAATATTTAAGAAAAGTTGATAATAAAAATTTCCCTCGTGCTATCAAAGTAGCAAAGTATTAGCGCAGTACGATGCTGTGATGCAAAAAATCCTTGAAAACGGTTTTCCAAATATAAAACGATGATGTTACACATTTTCATATACAACAAAATTTATCATTTTGCGTGTACAAAAAATCTATCATGAAAAACATTTTCATTTTTTTTTTTGGGTGTGATGGAAAATATGTATTTCTGTGTATATGACAAACCTAACCTTAATTATAATTTAATTTATCTTTTACGTTTTTTTTTATTCTTGTGTGTTGGAATTTACTGGAAAATTTAAAATTTAGGAATTGGATTTCCTGAGATCTATAAGGTGATATTGATTCGTTATAGATGCATGCTAGGTACTCGGTGTAAAGTAAATTTGATAAATACTCGTAGTAAGGTCAATAAACGCGAATGGAAATGGGTGAATGGACGAATTGTAAATGTTTTATGCTTTTGGCGTTCATTTAGTTCGTACAACATAAAAGAAAATTTACTTAATACGTGGGGTGTATAAATCGATTCGGATTTTAGCCGGTTTGGCTTAGTAAATAGATTTATTTGATATATGTGGTCAAATTTTATTTATTTGCGGGCGACGAATTATATGTCTTTTATCTCTCTCTATACTATAGTATGGCTGTAATTCGACTACTTTTCTAGTTTGTTATAATCGGAGTGGATTTCCCACGTCTACATAATTATGGAGTGAATATCAGCCGAATGTAAAACTTACTTATATGCCCCTTTGCAACAATTTTTACAAGGCGTAGGGAAGCCACCTTTTGGAAAGTGGGAAGCAGGATGAAGAAAGTATTAATTGTCCAGTAGATTTAATGTCCTTGGAAGGTCAATTAATACCCCCTTTTTTATTCACGCACACACCACCCATTCACACAATTACGTATACCACCTGTACATTGGAAGCCCCATGTCAAGTTGTACACTGACATGCACGGTGGGTCGGTGCAGAAATTTGCACTCCAACAGAGGGTCTTAGCTGTGTTTTAACATCACCGGTCGTAATCGATCACGCAAATTCGCTTTGCATCCAGCCTCTGGTGGGATTCGAACCCAGTACCTCCCGGTCCAAGTAACAAAGCTTTAACCACAGCACCACTTAATTCACCATCAAATCCATTGTTTTTACGTTTATTTTGCGGCTTTATTTAACATGGCTACAATCATTTGTTTTGACTCATATATGCGCCGTTTTTTTCGATAACTCGTTGCCATTTAGAAGGCAATTTCATTATGCCGCTTTTCCAAAACGCCATGTGCCAATTAGCAACAAACTGAGGTAACCAATTTAACAAGCCTCTCTTGAAGCCAATTTTACACCACCAAAAGAGTTGGCCACGGACAAAAGAAGATGATAATCGGTTCGTGGCAGATCCGGGCTATAAGGTGGATGCATAATAACTACCCAGAGCTTCTGGTGGATCATAATGGACGTGTGAGGCGTGGTGTTGTCGTGGTGGAACACGACGCCTCTCATATTAGCTAATTCTTGCCGCTTCTGGTCGGTTGCTGCCTTCAGTCGGTCCAATTGGTAGGTGGCTCATAGTAGATGATACCCAACCAATCCCACTAAAACCTTGTGACAGTCAATCCTGGTTTGGCCACGGTTTGGGCCGCTTAGCCGACCTTCAGCCATGATCATTTCCGCTTGACATAGTCGTATGTGAACCATTTCTCGTCGCCGGTCACCATCCGCTTCAGAAATGGCCCGCTTTCGTTCCTTTTGACCAAGAATTCGCAGATGGAAACACGGTTCATCAAGTTTTTTTTGCAACAACTCGAGCGGCACCCGAACATCGAGGTTGTTCTTGAAGCCAGCCTTATGCAAATGGTTTAAAACTGTTTTGTGGTTGATCTTCAGCTCCTGACGATGCTACGACAGCTCATATCTCGGTCTAATTTGATAGTTTCCAGGATTTTCCACGTTAGGCCTTCAAGTGCGTGGTGTATCTTTGATATCGAAATTACCTGAACGGAATCACAGTGACAGTATCGGGACCATATACACCATTCTCAATTTCAGCTGCCTGACTTGCGTTTTTGCCTTTTTTGGAGCAATGGAATTTACCCTTTGTTTCCGTCCTTGACACGCTATAACTCACAACTGAATCGATCAGTCAAAACAATGACAAAATAATTTTGCCATCTAGCGAAATAATAATGGATTTCTTTCTCCCCAACTCATTGTTTTTAGTCGATCCAGATTGAATCTAGTAGATCAAGTGATTTCTTCCTTCGCAGCCGTCTTACTGGTTTTGAATCATCCAACATACGACGTATCTCAGTCTTTTGGTCTAGACTAATATGTTGCTTGTGTTTTCTCGCATGTTTGCTTATTTCTTTACTGACGAAATCCATCTTTAGATCTCTATGGAGGTTGCCATTTTTTTATGTACCACAGAGTATTAAGTATTCCACATAGGACTTTGCTTTCGAATGATTGGATGATATTAACATAGGTTTTCTTTGTACAGCCTCAGAACTGAATACCATAAGTTTACACAGGTTTTAGAACTTTCCGGTATAGTAGCGATTTATTATGTAGAATTTCTTATTTCAGAATTTTTTCCTTAGAGCCATTCATATTTCTGTATTTAATTTTTAATTCTTCTAGAGATTGAGACATGCCTAAATATTTTGCCGTGTTTGCCTAGCGAATTTGCTGAGAGTTCAGTTCTACTGGTATCCAGTTAACGTTTTTGTTGGTGAAGTTTACGTTAACATATTTTGGTTTCTTTAAGTTTTATTCGCAATCTCTTCGTCCAGGTACTGACAATATTAGTAGCTCGTTGCAATTTACTTGTGGATTCTTCTCTGCTATCAGCGACTGCAAAGGCGGCCGTATCATCCACAAACGTTGCTATGTTAGTCTCCTCTATCGTTGGCAGGTCCGAGGCATATAGAACATATAAAGTTAGTCCCAGAACGCTACCTTGTGATACTCCTGCTGATATTTTCTTTATTTCTGAGTATTCGCCATCTAATTTAACAAGAAAGTGTCGGTTACATTTGTAAGATTTGTATCATGATTACTTCTGCAATTTTCCACTGATCTGAAACGTGTTTAAGTCTTGAAACTGCGTTAATTATTTGAAGGGTTTAAGTAGTCCTTTTTCAATTCTGTAATTAAGTTATATGCTGGAGATTTCTTTGTATTTATGTTAAGATTAAGTTCCCCTTTTAATTCTTGTAATGTGACAGGACATATATTGTAGTTATCCACTTTAATTACGGGTGGTATGTTTTCACCTGCTATTTTTCTAGGTAGAGGCTGGAACGTCTTACCGAGATGGGTTACAAACTTTTTCTTTGCACTTATAGCCAATGTTTCATCTTAATTTTTAACTGATAGAATTTGAGCTTTAGGTTGTTGTAACCATTTTATCGCTTTCCAAAGGGAATATTTAGTATCTTTTCCCCAAGCAAAGGCACTTAGGTATTTATTAATGGATTCATTCTTGATTTCTTTAATTAGCAAATTTAGTTTACGGACAAGAAATTTAGAGTTGGTTTATATTCTGGCGCTCGACTTCTTTACCAGATCTTTCTTGCTTTTCGTTTTGCTGCAACCAGTTCAACTTGACGATAAATATAATAACACATCGCCTGAAAAGTTCTCGGTCTAACAAAGAAAGCACAATTTGTTTGGGAAAATACATTTTATTCATTAACATAATTTCCTTCTAGAGCGATACAATCAGTCCAACGTCTCTCTGACATTTCGAAACTTTTTTTGTAGAACGATTTATCTTTGTCTTCAAAATAAGCTTCAGTTTCGGCAATCACTGTTTCATTGGAGCCAAATCTCTTTCCCTGGAGCTTTTCCTTGATGTCTGCAAACAATTAATAATCGCTGGGGGCCAAATTTGGTGAATACGGAGGATGCGGAAGCAATTCAAGCTATTTTTTTGATGGACAAATGTTCGTGCACAATATGACCAACACATTCCATTGATATCTTTAAAATGTCAACTATTTCACGCAACTTCACTTTACGGTCTTTCAAAACAATTTCGTCATTTTTTTATGTTTTGTGGAGTTACAGCCTCATTTGACCGTCCAGAGCGTGGTGCATCATCGGTGGTTGAACGGCCACGTTTAAATTCAGCATACCAGTCATTGCTGGTTATTTCTTGTACAGAGTCCGGATAACACTTATCAAAAAACAGTGTTTAACCAACAAACGAAATTCTTTCTTTTCATTGTTCTGAAATTAACAAAATTAGCGTCACTAAAACAACTGTAACTTGTAAAATAATGATCGGAATGTAATGCAATTTTTACACACATCGTTTGAAGGTTGGTAGAATTTAAAATTGTAGGGGTTTTAAATTTGTATCACCATCTATGTGTCAGACCGGAAACTTTTCAGGCGATGTAATATTTTAGTGCATTTCCCTTGAACTTGAAGGAGTATTACTCTATGCCGCTTCTTGTATGCCGTTCTTGAGTTGTTCTAGTTCTTCTTCTAGCTGCATCGTATTTTCAATGGGCACATGAAGATTAGTATTATCCTTAATAAGTTTCTCGAATTTCTCCCAGCAGGTTTTGTTATTAGTTAGCCAAGGTGGACTAGTTTTCTTAACAATTGTAGCGCTGATTGTTATCAGCACTGACTTCTTTCTTAATGTTTGGTTTTTGGTTGTTGTATCATTTTCATAGAGAAAGGACGTCATTTAGTTAGAGGGTCTTTCATTTAATTAGAGGCAGAAAATTTATGAAATTTTTACGCAAATCAGTAATTCCCACTTCTCAGCAGGAAGTTTTATGAAAAATCAAACGATTTTAAATTTAGAAATTTTAATTTTTCTTTAAAAAATGATTTGCGTATATAAAGGGTAGCCCATCTAACGTTTGCAATTTAATTTAGCTCTAATTCAAAGACGAATGAATATTTTTAAAGCGGTTTGTTTTATCAGAAAGAGTATACATTGTCATTAAGAATGGAACACAAGTTCATTCAAATTACTTCCACGGCTGTCTTTACTTTACCCTATTCTGGCTCCCCACAAAAAAAAGTTCAATGGCGTCAAATCGCAGCTGCGTGGTGGCCAATTGACATCTCCGTTACGGCTGATTATTCGATCCCAGAAGACAGTGTGCAAAAGCCCGATTGTTGTGATTGATGTATGGCAAGTTGCGCGGTCTTGTTGAAACCAAATGTTGTGTGTGTCTTCCTCTTGAATTCTGGGTAACAAAAATTCGTTTATCATGGCTCGGTAACGCTCTCCATTGACTGTTATTGTGGCTCCTTGCTCATTTTCGAATAAAATAGACCAATGTGGATACATCACCTTCTCCATGGTTACGTGTGATTGAATGAGCCCCATATGCCACAATTTTTTGTTGACGTAGCCTTAAAAATGCTCATTTTATTCCAAGCGGTCCACTGTCGAATTAGCGAACCGAAAACGTTGCGGATAGTCATTTTGCTTCAGCTCCTACACTAATTGAACTTTGTATGCCTTTATGCAAAATTCTCATCACAGAACTGCGTGAATTGTTCAATTCTTGAGCGCGATGGCGAGTTGATGTTGATCGATGCTCAGACAAATTCTGAGCAACAGCTGCAATGTTTACGACTGTACGCGGTGTAAATGGACCTGCACGTATTGGATTATCCAATAACAATCCAATTTTCACGAAATGGCTTCACAAATTGATTCACAAATTGCCTTGTAGACCTTTCATTTCTACTGAATTTTCCATGTTAATTTCTTACAGTTTGGGTAGAAGGGTGGTAAGCTTTCAATATTTACCAATTGAAAGTAAGTTTTCAATATTTACCAATTTTATTCAAGCGTAAAGCGACCCATTTCGTAAATGTCAAACATTAAACTAATTTTCTGTCATAACACGAATGATTTAAATGTTGCCACAGTCAAAATAACCGGTAGTTGAAATTGCAAACGCTAGATGGGCCACCCGGTATATGGACTCGCAATTTAAAAAGCCCGCTTAAAAGGACTGTAAAATTTTGTTTTGACGCTAAGTTGGCACACTGTTCTCTATCTTGACGTGAAGTTTGAGCGTGATCGATCATTTAGTTTGTTTATAGTGCTCTATTTTGTCGGTTCATCTCAAGTGTGTTTGGAGCGTGAGATGGCGCGTTGTCTTGGTGCAAAATTCATGAGTTTTCTTTACACAAATCTGGCCTTTTTCGACGAATCAGCTCTCTCAAACGCCGCATAACGCCCAGTTAATATTCTATATTTACCGTCTGGCAAAAACTCCGAGAGCATAACACCGCGATAATCAAAGCAAACAGTGAACACTATTTTGACTTTTGATCGGTTGTGACGTGGTTTTTTTGGTTTCGGGTCAGTTGGAAAGCGCCTGAAACCCATGTCTCATCCGCAGTTATTGGGAGTATAACTTATTTTTTGCAGAAAAAACACGTTTATTTCTAAGAAATGGAAAATTTTATTTTAATCAAAATATTTTCCATCGTTATCTTTGATTTTCGACCATATTTCTGGCAATCAGGGAGTATGCGGTAGAATTTCCCATTTAAGTACTTCCAGCGAATTTTTTATTTGTTTTGCGACATGTGGTCGAGCATTGTCGAGCAGCAAAATCATTTTACCTGTTTGTTAGCTGGAATCGGACGGTTTTCGTTCAATGCATGGTTCAAATCTATTAATTGTTGTTGGTCACGTTCACCAGTAATAGTTTCGTTCGATTTTAGCAGCTCATAGTACACTACTTCTTTCTAATTCCACCAAATGCACAACATAACCTTACTTCCATGAATGTTTCGTTTTGCTGTCGATGGATGGTTCGCCTGGATGAACCCATGATTTTTTGCGTTTAGGATTATTGTAGTAAATCCGCTTTTCATAGCCAGCCACAATTTGAGACAAAAAATGCCATCCGGCGTCTTGTAACCAAATCATTAAACGATTTTCAATGTGGGTTTCAGTCAATTCTGTGGTACCCATTTTCCTTCTTTTTGAATGATTTTCATGGCATGTAAATGTTTGCTTATGGCTACTTGAGTGACATTTAACTGTTCTGCAAGTTTTTTTCTGTTTGAGCTGCGTTTTCCTTCAATAATGCTTCCAATTCTTCATCTTTGAATTTTTTTGGTTGACCAGAACGTTCTTTGTCACTGACATCAAAATCACCACTTTTGAATCGTTTAAACCAGTTTTCGCAAGTCTGTTGAGTTGGTGCATGTTCACCATAAGTTTCTTGAAGCAAACGAAAACTTTCAGCAGCTTTTTTCTTTTGATTAAAGCAAAAAAGTAATGCTTCCCGCAAATGCTGTTCTGTACGAAATTCGACATATTTAAACGGGATTAAAACATATGTTCTTTACGCTTTCACGAATAATGGCAAACTAAATTTTAATGTGGAATGTCAACACTTTAAAACGCCGTAGGTGTTATTATAAAATAATGTTTAGTACTAAAGTTACGCCATCTCTTAGAAAATCCAAAAAACTAAGTTATACACCCAATATAATGCGTTTTATGAATATTGGGTCGGAATTGACCCGTTATAGCATGTCCTTAAGCGAATTTTACGCGACTGGGTTTTTGAAGAAAATTCAGGTCTTTTGGAACTAGTCGAGTGGGAACGCGATTCATGCGCAAGCAATCGTTTACAATGGTGTCAATTGATTCGTGAGGCACCGAAAGTTCAGCGGCTATTTCTCTCAAATCAAAATTACGATTTTCCGTCACCATTTCTTTCACTTTATTGATTTAAACTTCAGTTGAGGCCTGTTGAATGCACTGTGCCACTTATATGCACGTCTTTTTGATAAAGTAACATTTTCAATGATATAAAATTTGAGACAAATTCTTTGTTAGATATTTTTATTCTTTATAAAAATCGGGAAACACACTTGAGATGAACTGGCAAAATAAAACACTGTAAACAAACTTTCTTGACAAAAATACATGGCAAAAAAAAAATCGCATGCGTCGGCACCACTCCATGAAAGTTATTAAATTTATTTTACTGTGAAAGAATTTCAGTTTTTTAACAAAAGTGTTAGAACTCCCTTGTACCTACCCTAAGTTTATGTTTTTATGATAGCTCTGATCATAATCTGTATACATGACCAACATCGGCATTATCATGGATTTTTTTTTTGTGTAAATCGAAACATGATTCTCAGTTTCAGTAACATTGACCACAACTCAAACTAGGTATACGTGCCATTAGTAATCGGCTGTGATATACCTAAATCCGTTTGGATTTCGGCTTCATTTTTGAGAAGCATTTTACATACACTGTTTTATATTTTGTTGTCACCACAAGATATTTAGTTAGAACATTTTTCAAATAAATAAATGTCTAGATACATTTAGAACAGCATTTACATCATACAGCACTGTGTAGTGTGTACAGTAAATAAAAATTTCCACTTAATTTTCTCGCAGCACGAATTTTGTTTTTCGTATTTTAATTAATGAACAAACCTATTTATGGATAATGCCAACCCAAACAAACACAGTGTGGCATAGAAAATTCATTGCAATCGATAATTATAACAGCCACTTACTTTTGGATATACACTACGAGCGACCTGAACTATTTTTATCGATTCAAAAGTCTAATTTTGGGATAAACTAATAAATTTTAAATTAAACACTGTCTCATATACAACATATTTATGATGTTTTTAAAAATAAATTAGTTATTTTTGAAATTAATCGTATGGCACAGTAGTTTGTTAATCTTTTTTCTTTGTTCTTATAATTTATAAAGATCAAGACCCAACATTATGAATTTAATTGGAAAATTGAAGTGCGCTTGACCGTATAAAAGATTTAATTATTATTGATTGCCAAATTCGGTAATCGGGTTTTAATAAGTTGAATTTAGCGCCACTAATTTTTCTACCCACACTTCCACCTAAACTAATATCTAGAATCCTCTTAATATTAATTGTGTTTGTAGTATTGAACATATTTAGGTTAATGTATAAAATTCTTATTATGATCATATGTTCTTTAGGTATACAATACCAGTGAGTAATGTATTAAGATTAAAATGTAAACATTAATTTCCATCAACAACCACTATAAGCATTAGGAAAACTCGAAACATAAACAACAACTTTACTCACAAATCTATACGCGTACATTTTTACGGTTCTAAGCTACATAATGTAAATTGCTAAACATTGAGTAATTTAATGAAGACATATAAAGTGATATACTGTACAGGTAGTCACAAAATAGAGCCGAACAAATTTAATACAAAATATTTATTTATTTGAGAATGTGATCGTTTTCAACTTCAGAACCAGAATTTTAAAGAGGGCGATACTCTTCTGCAATAAACCTGATGCAGTTACTTACCCAAATACCATTCTTTAGGAATAAAGAATAAAGAAAAGAAATATTAAAGATTCCCTCTCTGAAGAACTCGTGGTCTTTGGAGGCGATCCAATCAATACGCCAATTTTCGATCTCTACGCGAGAACTGAACCGTTGTTCAGAAAGAGATGACTGCATCGACCGGAATAAGTAGTAATCTGAAGAAGCTATGTCTGGTGAATAAGGCGAGTGGGGTAGAACTTCCCAGTCCTGCTCTTTTAAATAATTTTTCACAACGTTTGCTGCATGTGGTTTTGCTTTGTCGTGCTGAAAAATTAATTTGTTGTGCCTATTCACCCATTCTGGTCGTTTTTCCTCTATAGCTCGCTTCAAGATTCTCATAATAAATCCATTTTCATTTCCAGTAACATTCGATTGAAAAAAATTTTTTCTTTGTTGTCTTTGAAGCAGTATTTCACAAATGGCCTCTTACTTTTAATTCATGTGGAACCCAGTTGCTAGCTTTTTGAACCATCCCGATTGTTTGTAAACGTTTTGCAACAGTTGATCGATCAACATTAAATGATACAGCAAATCCTGATTGTGTTTGAGAAGAACCTTCAGCCAATAACGTTTCCAATTCAATAGTGATTTTCCAATTTATCTTCAATGCCAAAATCATTATGATGAGCATGCTCCATCGTATTCGATGGAGCATGCTCATCATAAATTTCCACAAGCAAACGATAAGTTACTTTTCTTCGCATTAAAATAATGGAATAAAACTTCCCGCAAATGTTGTTTATTTAGAATACAATTCGACATTTTCAAGAAGATAACTAGTGGTTTACACTTCGACCAAATGTCACATACTGTGTTTGATAGCTGACATCAAATACTATATAATACCAGTATTGCTCAATCATACATGTCTTATAGTACACGTTGTCAACTATTAACTATTCTACATAATTTTGGATTCACAAATTGTCCTTTATGCGGCATCCTGTCGTTCAACAAATATGGGCTGTTCTTATATTTGTATATTTCATACTCCTATAACCAATCCATTCTGTCTCCTTTTTTCATTCTGTGTAGTATCTCTAAATTACGGTCGTATCCTGTGTATGTGTCTTATTGTTGAATCAAGTGGTCTGCGTATTTTGATTGAGTTGTGGTTTTTCCGACATCCTTTGTGTGCTCTTTAAACCGTATTATAAAATTCCTACCTGTTTGTCCGATGTAGAACGTCCCGCAATCGTTACATTTTAGTTTATATAATATGCCTGTAGCCGTGTTTTTTTATTAGCGCCCGATAGCTGTATCCGGAGCATGAAATTTTCTACTTCACAACTTATATTTAGCGCGCTATTTTTGCATATAATTAATTTATTTAATTCTAAGCTAAGATTTTTCATTCAACTTTTTAGTTAAAAATCGATAAAAAAATATCTTGCTCAACCTATTTATCGGGAAATTTTAAATTTCCTTTGTTTTGTACAACCCTTAAACCATTTGAAATTTAATCTTACAATACAAATTTAAAACGCAGCAAGATGATTTATTTTTTATAACGTCATGCCAAAATAAATGTTAATTGGTATATTTCAGGTCGTTAACTGTTTAGCGACACCAGTGAATAAATAGCTACAGTTTCAGTAGAAATTTCCCTTCGGCGCCGGATAGTGCTCCAATAAAAACACTTTGGAGTAACCCAACAAATGAGTTTTTTCCGTCAAGATGACAGGCGAAATCGTTTACAACATGAAGCAGGGTAGTCGTTGTACTGTGGTGACTACGAAATCTGGTTTGAAATATATTAAGATAATTAGCCAAATGCTGGTTGATTTGATCACGAAGAATGATCTCGAATACTTTAGATAAAATGGAAACTAAACTAAGCGGTCTAAGATTATCCAAAGAATCGATACCCTTCTTTTTTAACAATCGGAATTACAGTGTTCATTTTCCAGATTTAAAGAAATTCAGAACGCATAATACAACCGTTAATCAGGTATGTCAAAGGTGATACAATATATGGTAAAATATTCTTTAGAAATTTTAAGTTTATTTTATCGTGGCCGGATGAATTTGATTTAATAAGATACACGGCTTTGGAAACATCTAATCTAGTGCGCTCCATCCCCTGCAATGGAATAACTACCGATGATTGGGGAACATTGAAAAAATAAGTGTTGATAATTGAAGGGTCAAAGTCAGTAGACACACCAGACCTACTAGTCCCCAATCCAATATGGTTAAAATCACTCCAAATTCTTTTCATGGTTAATTTACTATTTCCAAAATAAAATTTTTGTTTGGAAATTCTTATCAAGCTAGTTACCCTATTGCGTTCGTTACGATATAATTTTAGATTCCTCATATCGCCTGGTCTTTACAATTAAACCATGGGGCAGCCAATTGGTAATTAATTATTTTTTTAGTTGGCACACATTTGCCATGAATATAATACAGGCAATCATAAAAGGATTTAAAGAAGGAAGTTACATTATCAAACGCATGCAGAAAGCTCCAGTTAATGCGCGAAAAGTAATTCATTATCTTTTCAGAATCTAACTGACTATAGTCAAGCTTGTAGTCCAATTAACACGCTTTGATTTGACTTTGTAAGAAATGATCATAAAACCATGGTCAGAGATGTCATCATTGTCAGAGAGAAGTATATTGACAATAAATCAAAAGTACTGATTTTTTAAGGAGCAGAGTACTGAATCCAGCTTGAAAGTACTTTTGCATTGGACTCACATCAAAATAGCATTTGTCAGGACCCAAATCGCATCTTTCACTCAAATTCTCGTCATGCAGACTATATGGGTTTATTTCCATGGAAGCAACCAACAACCCCATTTTAAAAGATGTATTTAAGGATCCACCATTTTTTGTTTGGCAACCAGTTGTTGAGTGCCTCTGGTGCTGTTATTGAAAAAAAAAATTCTGAAAAACCATTAAAACTGAGCTAACCTTAACGATCGATTTTTCTTGAAGAATTAAACTGCATTTTTAAGTTTCGTAGCCTTCAACTACCACTGCAATTATTTAATTAAATGCGTTTGCAGTTCTAGACCGTGGGCTGGGCATTACTCGTTTGTAATTAAACCTTTTTATTGCTTCACCTTAAAGGTCTTATCGTTATTTCAGCAATTATAATTGCTAATACTGGAACTTGTGATTGAAACTTTAAATAAGTCGAAAGCGATTATTGGATTGAAAGTTTGAACTTTCATCGGCTTTATCTGAGCGGCTTACTTTGGAATGTTTATTTTAATGACAAATCATAAATCAGCTGACGCAATGGAATACAACCTCTTTTAAGACATTGACCCACAAATTACCTTTGTTAAAAGCGCTGCACAAATACCAGTTTTCCGCAATCATAATTAATTAAATACATCGTCTAGGGCCGATAATTCTCGGTAAATTATTACTCGTCTATCGCAGTTTTAGAGCAGACCTTTTAGAATGCAAGTCCCAACACCAACAGTTTTAATCGAAAGCGCCAACATTTAGTAATCGTTCAGACCAATGTACTGGGCTTCACATCCAATTCAAGAGACCCAAATTTTAATGTGAATATCTCCAAAAACCTGATGGTTAATATTAAGGATTTTCACTATTTTCTATTGGTACTGTATGCGCTGTCCTATTCCCAAAATTAAACATTTAATTTTTTATGAGCGAAATGGGATTAAACTAATCGAGATCACTTAATGACTTCATATAGGCATTACAAGTATTTAATTTGCCGAGTATTAATAAATGTAAATTAAAATTTATTATCGGAATTGTTGACCTATCATTTAAACCAATAGAAGACTAAAGCTTTGTTAAGGCAAAGAGTTCCACAAGATAGAGTTACATTCCGCGTGGACCCTTTGCAAAATTTAGTCTTGGCTCAAAACATTAAACTACGTTAGAAGCTTTAATCACAAAACTGATTAAATATTTTAGTCATTGGAGCTAGATTGTTGAACACCCTGATATCTAGATGAAACCCATTGGATTTGCGTTATTGTTATTTTTTTCTTCTACAAAAGTTGTATCGAATCGAAATACAAGTGACATTTCTAGAATATTCTCAAAAGTACTAAAAATCACCCGAAAGTATCGAAGTGATTTTTATAAAGCCAAAGTATCGAAAAAGTATTATAGAATCGACAATATCATCCCTTGCTGTGTAGTTGTGTTTTTTGAGGGCGTCCTCTACTACTTTTGCTGTCCCTGCGTTATATTCCATTGTTACGTATTGATAGGTTTTCCAGCATCTCTTTCTCGTATGGTGAGCAATCTTATCCTTGTTTTTTGTTGGTATTTTCTATTGATTTGGTTTATTATACTGGTAAAACCGTTAGATGTGGCGATCTGTACCATCACTTTTGTGCATTGGTATGTGATTGATGCGGTTGATCATGTTTACGTGTACTGATCTTTTGTTCCTCGGTGGATAGTTTGACGTGGAATGTATTGTCTGATTGGTTTGAGTTGCTTTTCTATTTATCTTAAAAATATGTTTGCTGTTGACATTTTTAATTGTGCTATCTAAGAAGTTGATTTTGTGTTCTTTTTTGGTCTCCAATGTGAATTTTATTATTTTAGAATACATTCTGAAAATCGAAGAATACACACGAGACAACAAAATCGAACCGTTACTAAAGGACCCCATAGAAACATACAAAATTAGAAATAACATGATAATCAATACAACGAACAAATACGATCTCGGAATGATCAAGGCTGAAGCACCGAAACTAAAAGGACTACCAAATACTCACAAAGAAGGGAATCCCATAAGACCACTAGTGAATTACACAACTGAACCAGCATACAAGTTATCCAAGCACACCAATTAATACTTAAACAATGAGCTGAATATAAAAACGAGTCAATAACATCAAAAATATCAGAATACCACACAACCGAAAAATTGAATTGATCCATATAAAAAATATGTATAGCAACATACCCATAATTGAACCTCTCGAAACAACCAAAAATCTTGTAAGGGAACAAAAGTGAAGGAATAAGAAATAGAACGAATACGAATACGAATCAAAACTATTTTCAACACAATAACCAGTTGTAGAACCAAAAAGAAGGCCTACAAAACTTCAAACGAACTCAACGAAAGGAACAGCTTCAAAAATAGCATCATTTACTGCTACCGATACTATCACTCCGTTTAGCAAATTGTACTTTAGAAAGGCTGAATAAATTAAAGTATCTTGGATTACTATGCGACAAGCGTATGACGTGGGATGAGCATATTAATTCAAAATGCGTTACAGTAAACCCATTTATTTGCTTGATTCGAAAACTAGGTGACTTTGTTCCAGTCAAAGCAAACTGAATAAATTGCAGGTTTTATATAAATAGATGCTGTAAAGCGATGTATAAACTGCCACACCTGTGTCCTACTGCAGAGCTTTATCGAATTGTTGTTATAGATGTGCCCCCAATAAAAACAAATTTCGAGATGTATGTATCGGTTTACATGTTTAAGTGTTTGCACATCCCATCATTGATTTCGACTATATAATTCCAATTTTTAGATCATACCAGAAATTCTAGTCAGCTGAAGTGCTCCCAAATTAAAACGGAATTTGGAAAAAATCATTAATATTTATTATTATTTATATTAATTTACCTGAAATGACTAAGATCTAGCAGAACTATTGGGTCCCTCCACATTCCATGGCGTCGGCCTTATATGAGAAGGATCGAGTTTTCAGAATAAAAGAAATGGTTTAATAGCTCGCTGTTATAATCAATATTTTGATAATGTTGATGGCTATAAAATGAATGCTAACTGTTATTTTGTGACTAATGCTCGACAATTGAAAACATTACAAATAAATATTCGTGGCATGAATGATTTTGTTAAATTTGATAATATGTTAGAACTCATAGAGTCACAATTCGATAGCCTATCCTATCAACAATTTTAATAGTTGCTTTTCTTGTAGAGATGATCGAACTGGAGGTGGTCTTGCATTATACATTAAAAAAGACATCGAGTATTGCATCTTGAACATGGATAACGGCTTATACCCATTTCATTTTATTCAAATTTTGCTTCCTCGTCTTAATAATACAAAAATATGTGGTATCTATCGACCGCCAAGTTCTGATGTTGATTGTTTTTTGGATTGGAAATCGCTGTACTGACAACATATTACTTGGGTATATAAATATTGCCGTTAATAAAACAAATATTGCCATTAATAGTAATGTCATTGGTTATAATAATCTGTTGATGACCCATGGTTTGATCACTACAAATACGTATGCAACTCGTTCTGCAAGTGACAGTATTTTAGATCATTCCGTATCTAGCTTCATTAATATTACTAAAATCGTCAATTCTACTACTAGCGATCACAATTTTCTTTTGTCAAATTTTTACTTTACTTCTAAGTACATTAAGAAAACTCTTGCAAAGAAAATAGTAAACAACACACCCAGCAAAAGTTAATCAATTATTCAATAATTTTCTACTTACAATGCCATTTGATGTGAAACATCCGAATTTTACTACAGAAATTATTGTTGAAAAATATAATGAATTAATAGATAGATACTCAAAGACAGTAAGTGTTGATGTTAAGCTGAAAAATACGTTATGTCCGTGGATCACACTAATTGACATTTGGCGTGGCATTCGTAAAAAAATAAAGTTTTAAAAAAAATTAAACGTAATCCTAGTTAATCCTAATCCTCCGTAGTACGTGTATATAAATTGTTAGCTTCTAAAAATATTATGCTAAAAATGTTACTTTAGTAATATGTTTAGTAAGAACGTGAACTTATTTTTTAATAAAAAATCTCGAATCTCTTAAATTTGATAAAATTTTCTTTAATGGCCGATACGTAAGTGATTCTTTTGGGATAGCTAATCTTTTCAATTGCTTCTTTGCTAATGCACAGAGACATACACAGGTTTGGAACTATTAAATGGATTTCAGATGGCCTGTATCTATCACCAATCACACCTGCTGAAGTTTGTAATGTTATCTGTTCGCTTAGTAGTAGTAAAGATGGAGGTCCGCAAAAAATTAATAGCTGCGTGCTGAAATGAAGAATTGAGTTGTTTTCGAACATGCTGTCTGATGCTTTTAATGAAAGTTTAATAACTGGTGTATATCCCAAATGTTTAGAAGTCGCTAAAGTAATTCCTATTCTAAAGAATGGAGATCCTTCTTTACTTAATAGTTATAGGCCTATTTCTACTCTTTCTATATTCGATACAATTCTTGAAAAATTGATATTTTCGTCTTTTAATAACGTTTTTAAATTATAATAATTTTTTTTATTCCTACCAATATGGGTTTAGAAAAGGTTTAGGAACTGAATTGGCATTGGCAGAAATTGGGAGTATGATATATATTGCTTTTGATTCAAAAAGATATGTTAGGACCACTTTTGTTTCTCATTTATATTTATGATATTTCCTATTTGTTGCTCAAGGGTCATATTAGAATATTTGCAGATGATATTACTTTATTTTATGAAACCCATGATCCTGACAGTATTTTGATTGATATGAAACATGACCTTAGTATACTTTTAGAATATTTTAATTCCAATTTAATAGCTCTCAATATATCCAAAACCAAATATATGGTATTTAATTCCCCATATAAATCGATGACTAGTTCATCTCTACTTGAAGTTAGTAACATTAATATTGAGAGAGTTAGTTCATTCAAATATTTGGGAGTTACACTTGACGAACATATGTTTTGGGATGATCACACCAATATCACAAGTAAGAAAATTGGTCCACTTGTTGGGTTACTCAGAAAATTATCTTTCTTTGTTCCTACTAGGGTATTGCTTATGATTTATTTTTCGTTTATTCATTCGCGACTTAGTTATGGCCTTTTCGTATACGGAGCAGCTACATTAACCAGGCTAAAGAAATTGCAAGTTATGCAAAACAAAAATGTAAAAGCAGTATACAGATTGCCTATTTTATTTTCTACTAGGTTATTATACAGCAAAGATGATATTATGATATTGCCCATAAATGTCTTATATAAGTTTCAATTAATCCTTTATATGTACAAAAGCCTAAATGTATCTTCATTTATGTCTAATATAAACTTTAATTAAGCTCATCATGTGTATTCAACTCGAAATTGTAACAGAATTGATTCGCATCATATTAGAACTGAATTTGGAAGAAAATCGAACACGTTTTATGGGCTCATTTATTTACAGGGTGGCTGAGACCAAATGTTACTGACTTCACTCTGCTGTCATTTGTGTAGTTGTCATTTTCGCGCGTCAATTTTTTGACAGATTGAAGTTTGGTTAATTGTTTACATGTGGTCAACTAATAATTGTTCTAAATTAATATCTTCATAAAAAAATCGTAATGGAATTCACACGTAATAGTGTAATTGCACTGTATTTGGGTGGAAATTCACAAACAGCAATAGTTCGTCAGCTCCAGCATTTGCATGTGAATAAAATGTTTGTGTATCGAACCATAACTCGATACAACGAAACTGGTAGCATCGCTAAACGCAACAGAGGCGGTCCTAAAAAGACAGCAACATCAAAAGAAATGATACGAAATGTGATGAAACGAATCCAACGAAATCCTAGTCAAAGTGCCAATCAATTAGCCGTACGTCTACATGTTTCACGATACAGCATTCAAACCATATTGAAAAATGAACTACACTTGAAGCCCTACAAGATACAAAAAGTTCAAGATCTTACGGAGGCACAAAAAAAAAGTTAGGCTTGAAATAATGCGAGCATTGAAGGCCTTTGCCGAACGTGATGAGATTCCTAAAATTGTCTTTTCTGATGAGAAAATTTTCACCATTCAACAGTATGTGAATAAACAAAATGATCGTGTTTGGTTAGAGCACAACTCCAACGATAATTTGGACACAAGAGTTGCCATGCGCAAGCAATCACCAGCTTATGTTATGGTTTGGGCTGCAGTGAATGCAGATGAAAGCACTTCTCTGGTTTTCATCGAACATGGAGTCAAGGTAAACCAAGAGGTGTACCGCCAAAAGATCCTAAACGATGCTTTGCTACCTTGGGCACGTAAACACTTTGGTACGAACCGCTGGACATTCCAACAGGACTCGGCACCGTCACACAAAGCTCGAGCGACTCAGCAATTTTTACAAAATTGCGTTCCGCGGCTGATTTCGTCGAAAGAATGGCCACCATATTCACCAGACTTGAATCCCATGGATTTCTCCATATGGTCCATTTTGAGAGTAAGGTGTCCACTAAAAAATACGAAAGTGTTGATGCATTGAAGTCAGCTCTTGTTCGAGAATGGAATAAAATTCTGCAAGCTCACGTTCGGTCAGCATGCAATGCTTTCTATGGAAGACTGAATCAAATAATCAGAGCCAAAGGAGGTCATATCGAGCAGTAACATGTTTTCCATAAAATGTAATATGTTTTCAACATATTCCACGAGATTTCAATAAAAAATAATCAAAATTAAAAAAATTACAGCGTTTTCATTTGGTAACACTTGGTCTCAGCCACCCCGTATAATCAAGTACTTGAATTTATAAAAGAATCTGAAAACTACTTTACAATTTAAAAAAATATTAAAAATTATTTTAAATCGAATATTTTATTATTTTGGAACTAAATTTCCGTTATCGTTAATTTTTATAATATTTATATATCTAAGTAAATGTTGTAACTTTTGTATATTTATGTATAACAACTTGGATTATCCTTAAAGGAACATTAAATTCACTGGATACTCCGCCATTGTTATTGTACGAGAATGAATAATAAAATAAATAAAATAAAATAAAATTGTTCTAAAAAAAGCTAGGTTTTCCCACGGCGTTATATTTTATTACTGTGGTTTTCCATTCCATTGGAATTTGGTGAGCGAGTTATATTTAATTTTTTAATTTTCTACTGGCAAGTTTTCCTTGATTCTCGACACTTTAGGGACACTTCCCTACCAGTTACACGTTCCACCGAGAGTCTAAAACAGAATTAAAACAATTATTTTCCCCTTCCCCGCTTCCTCGCAGTTTTTTCTCAGAATGAACCAAGAAATTACCGTTTAATCTAATAGCGTTGTTAATTGAAATACGATCAGAATTAAGATTCGTACGCGCCGAATTGATGGTTCCCTCTCAAGTAAAGATTTACCAAACCTGTGCCCTAATTCTCTAAGCAGTAAGTTAATTTGTAAATGTGTAAACGATAATTTATCTTGCCTTTTTACAATATTCGCATTCTCTAATTGCTCCCCAAGATAAAATTTAAAATGGCTACGATAAATAAATGTCAAAACTTAACACATAATTATGAGTTATGCAGATTCATATTTAGACTTTGAGGGCCCATAGCTACCGTCCCCATTTAAATTTCAACATTAATTTTATGGATCCAAGTTATTCTAAATAGCATCTATTCACAAACAATAGTTCAAGTTGTTATGGGTTGTGGTATGGGTAATTTGACAGGTGAAAATTCTATACAATAAACTATCTAAGCATTTTCAAATCATATTCTCTAATCATTTTTTCTACCCAAGATAAAAATATTGACATCAAGCGAACAAGACAACATTAAAAGTCAAAACGAAATTTTAATTAATTTATATCCTTAATAACTCAAAAAATACAATCTCTAGAAACGTAAATTCTTGCATATACATCAAAGCCATCTAGCAAAAATCATATTGAAAAATAGCCGGAGTCGGGAGTTATTTGATATAAAAAACGAGATACGGTTTGATAAACATATAAAACAAGTCAAATGTTTGAAAAGAACATTACAACAGTCAAAAATTTCTTTACTTCGTGTGGTAAAGACGTATACAATCTAAATCTTATTTACAATTCATCCATTGTCCATCAAATCCACAGACCATCTCGTTTTAGGATACTCTACTCCTTAACTCTCCTTAAGACGATCAAGTAAAATATTCGAATGTTTGACTTTACTGAAAGAATATTTTAATTCCAACGATAACAGTCCATTTTTATAAGTTCACAAATTTACATTCTAAATCGAAATAATTTTATTATCTTTTTATGTAAACTATCGCAGTTAATTAAATTGTTAGAGCTTGAGTTTATTTAATTCGAAAATAAAACTATAACTTTTTGACATAAATTTATCATGCCACTTTACATTTTATCTTGAAAAAAATTTAGAGAATGCAAATTTACTAAAACATCACGATATCCAATATAAATCTAGACTTCTACGATAATTTTTTTCCGTATGTAAAAGTTATCACTTTTACACGTTGTAATTTATCTTGGCGGCTTTTAGAGAATTAGGGCACTGAACTTCATACTATTCAAAATTATTATTTTGAAGAGCTTAGTTATGCATTTTACAGGTTTTAATAAAATTATAGATATACATTTTAGTTGATATTTTATCTCAGTTCAATATTGCTCGGTCCAATTTTGGCACTACCTAAGGAAAATGTATACATTACATACATAAAATGTATTCAATATAAAAGAGCGAAGATGATTAACATGACCTTTTTTATAATTTTAAATAGCAATAAAAAAATTCATGTGTGGTTTAAAATTAGTTGTCTCGTTTGTAGCAAACGTATACATACAAAACGTCTAGATTCGCGCATGTAGGCTTTGTCACCAAATTTATCTTAAAATTATACAATTGTACTGTATTGTTGTGATATGTGAACGAGTAGTCGGGTAAGGTTTTTACGAACATATGGGTCGGATGTTCATATGGGTGAAAAACATTTTATCACGTGTATTTTAATTCGGCTAAGTATATCATCTATTGAATATGCCCAACTGTCAGACTAATATACAATTACAATTAATTAAAATCATAATTATTAAGCGTCCGAATTCATTGTGATAAAATGAGATCATTTAAAGTATGATCTTTTGTTCGAAATTGTCAGAACTGAAATTTATGCCAACGATTTCATCATACTAAGGAAAAATCTGGAGTTGTAATCCTTGCTCTAATATCCATTTCACTCTCCCTATTATAGAAATCTAGGCAATTGAAAACCGTTAGTAACCTGAAAGATTCTGCGTTAAATTCCACTAAAACTGAAATTTTCTTCAACAGCTCTGAAATTCATCAATTTTGGAAAACCCTCAACTGTGACTGCAAAGACATGAAAAACCATTTCTTATTTTTTATTTCAAATGAAATCTCATTAGTGGTCACGCAACATGCACCTATAAATGTTGAAAACATGAAATTGGTTGTTTTAATACTCGTACTATTTGATTCAATAAAAACTAATCATGCAAAACTCTAATTGATGTATGGTTCTTCTCTGGTAGTATGACGTAAAAACCTTTTATAATTTATTAAAATGATTAATAAAAGGGAAATATTAAATACAAAATAAATTTTTTTAATTTGATATGTAAGAAAATTTAACGATATCGTAAATTATGCTTAATGAACAAAGAATTGCTATACATACTCGTACGTAGATATTTATACGAACTCACCATACCTTCAGCTATGTATTTGATTTAAAAGTCTGTGCGACTTGCGAAACCGTTAATTAAAGATTTATTGAAAATTATGTTTTAATCCAATCGAACTAAAAATGAAATATGTTCCATCTGGATTTATAATTCGCCTTTTGTGACAAAATATTAGCGCCATTTGCTTAAATATATAAACAATTCTCTATAGTGTAATGAGAATTGTATAATGTATTGATTAATGAAGGCAGGAAGATTCTTATAATATCTCTCGCTCATGGTTGTATTACACGGCAGGGCTGGTCCGTTGTGGTACCGATACATATACCTATTCTCTCGAAGTGACATTCACCTACTCACACCATTTCAGTACACCTTCTGTGCATTGCTTAGATTATTGCTTTTTGTTGTTATTTCCATTGTTTTTCTGTACCGGGTCGTCATCTTATAGATTTTCTGTGTAACTTGGGATTTAAATATTTCATTCAATCGTCACTAAACCAAAATTATTTTATAAATCTAGGTTTCATCAAATAAATTATAATGTAAATATGTAGTTGGTATTTTTTTAGCGTACACTGGCAGCTCCCGTAACTTTCATACAAGCCGTTTACACGATCCTGTCACATTTGCTGATTACAATTCGATTCTGTATTGGCGGTGATGTAATCCTTCGAAGAGGAATCCGAAAAATGGGAGAATTTTCTAAGACGTTTTTCTGCTGGCTTTATAGAAATTAATAATTTTCATTCTGGTTCAAATCAAGTTAGTTTTGTAACGAAATCAAATAAAATGTTGGTTCGTAATTATAACGCTGCACGAGGCTAAATTCGGCTATGGTTTAAAAGTAATTCATTGTGCCAAATGTGCCGTCTGTTATGAACTTTTTCGAAAAGAATACTTCATTTCTGATTTTAACGTCCGTTTCTTGAGCAACGTGGTGGAGGTACCATAAAACTTGTAGGATAAATGAGTTTTTTTTATTGATTTTGCTGTTTTTCAAACAAAAATCAAAAAACCATGTGGTGTGCAGATAATGTGGTTTTTACAGTATGTCACATGATGGCAGAACAACGATCCAAATAGACCACGTAAAGATCATTGAGAAAATTCTCGCGACATTGCAAGATGTCACTCATTGCCCAGTAGTGCAGCCATTCAAAGTGACCACCAACTGGTAATACCACAATTTAAAATTAAGCATATTGCTATAAAACGGATCAAGAAAAAAAATCTAACACCGACATATTAAAAGATGCAAGGACACAAGGAACACATTTTGCGAAGCGCTCAAACTCAGCCTCCAAACCAATAAACAAACAACCATCAGTATAGAGCAACAGTGTAAACAAATCGAAGAAGCCTATATCGAAGCAGCTACCAACACACTCGAATGAGTAGCAAGAATTCGGACGTAAATTCGGGATCAGTCATAAAATTAAGAAGAAAATTAAAAAACGCTGGCAACTCAAGTTGCAAATATGGGAAAAAATACGTTGGAGCTGAAACATCAATACGAAGATAGAGTACGAGAAATCAAGAAAATGGCATGGAGTGGCAGCAACCCGAAACATGCGCATACTTAAAAAAAAACTGCAATGCGTGCAACAGGCAAACTAGAAAATTCACCAACACCCTAACAAGAAGGTATGCATCTGTTCAGGAATGGAAGGGATATCTTGGAGACAACACCACCAAACAACACTCCTCCACCTTTAACACTCATCCACGAATAGCGGAAAGCTAGCGGTGTCATTGCTAAAATTAAAAATAACAAACTGCAGTCGGAAACTGCAAACCCTGTAACACGTGTAATAACAGAAGCGTCGAATTCCGGTCTAATACCATGAAAACAAAATAAGCCTTGACTATAACGATTCCTATAGGAAGAGAATGACAAAATGACAGGATATGTCTCTTCTCACCATAACCATAAAGATATAGCAATGATCATCCTACATAGGATTTCACACTCAATCCAAAATTAAGAAAGGATTGAACGATCATATCATATTAACACAACACGCATCATCTTTGAGCAGTCTAACGAATGGAATTCACCAGTTCACTTACTCTTCGTCGACTTCGAAGGCACTGTGAAATTTGCTTGCATCCTAAAGAAATTAAACGAACTCATAATCCAACAGATAATCGAGTTCAAAACAAAGGCAATAAAAGTGAACCATACTATAATAGCAAAGAAGTAAGACAAGGATGCGCACTCTGGCCACTTCTGTTCCTAATAACATAAGTTGTTCCTATTAGTGGTGAGAATTATCAGAGAAACTCAATGATCTAGATTACGCAGATGACATATGCCTGCTAATACACAAATATGCTAACATACAACATAAACTACAGAAGCTATCAGATCGATCAAAAGAAGTTGGCCTCAAAATAAATATCAGGAAAACCAAGACGATGAAGCAATATATATCAACCAAGAAGAAATAAACGAGGTCAATGAATTTATACACCTTGCTAGCCAAAACGAGTGGCGCAGATGTAGATATAAAAAAAACAAATCAATACAAAGCTAGAACAACATCCATCATGTTACATAAAGACTTAAACACATCTGTCCTATTCTGCAACACCAAGCTAAGAATGTTCAATTCGTTTGTAAAATCAAGGTTGCTGTACTGTTGCAAAACCTGGAAGCATACACATATGATCAGCAATAAGGAAATTTGCAAATAAATGCCTTAGGAGAATACTGAGCTGCTTCAGGCCCAACAAAATAACAAATGTTGAGGTTCTTAGGCAAATGAATCAAGCAGTCATTGGGATCGAAATAAGAAAGCGCAAGTGAAGATGGATTTACCACTCTGAGGAAGTCTAAGAATGACATGACAAGTTCTTTGAAATCGAACCCACAATGGAAAAGGAAAGTCGACCATTCAAGCAGAATCGAAACAACTCAGACACAGAGTTAGATAGTCCAACTCAGTAGATGCCCGATGCTCCTAAATTGAAGATAAAAGGGGAAACATATTGTTAGAAATATCCAATGGTTTAACGGTCAACTTTTTGCATTTATTAATCCTAATAAATGCCAAAATGAACCTGGAAACTTGTATATGATCATTATTTGCCTGAAATTTTTTTTGTGCTTTACCATTTTATTATTATTACATTAACAATCTGATAGCCCTTGGTTTGGTTTAAAAATTTAACTTTATATAAGGTTCTCCTTTTTAACGTAGGATTTTGTAAATTTATTGAAATTATACTGAACCAGCGAAATCATACATACAAAAGACATCAATTTTTCCGACTCACTCCATTTTCCAAGCCTTATAATATATATTAAGTGTTACTGTGACTATTTGATATGGTTTACTACCTAGTCAGTGGGAACTGGATTAGCTAACGGCCGACATACCTGTCATAAGCACGTGCCAAGTTGCTGCATCCTCATTCCACCATTTAATTTTCTAAAGGTGAATACACAAATACACAATACTAAGGATATTTAGATGAATAAAACCACACTTTAACGGTAATATATAAATGTGCTTCAAATGTGCTTCATAACCATATACAAATTTGGGGTCAAATTTTTAGATGTGAAGAAAGAATGAACTCGATCTCGAAATGGTCCCATTAACAAAGAAATCATAGAATTTTGATAATGGCTAACATAAATAATCATTTTCGACATAGTCTACATTATCTACATTGTCGACGCCATTTTTTTAATTTTCTACATACATTGTATACACGTGTCGAATATTAATTATCTACCCGGTGTAAACAATACGGCACTGAGTGCTACGTTTACATGACCAGAAAAATATTTTCGTGTGGGTATCCAAGCTTATTTAAATTTAATTATTAATTGAATTTTGAATATATTGATGGGTGTTCCATTTGTTAGTTTTTTTTCTTAAAAAGCACATACGCAGGGGTTCACTTGATTAGACGCAATTTTACTTTTAAATGTAAATTTTACTGTAATTTCTCGTGAAACCAAGAAAATATTTTTATTGGCAAGAGAGAGAAACCCTTAGTCAATAAATCCATAATCGATAATTAGTCCATAGTCAATAAATCCATAATCATAGTTGGCCCCCTTCATAAGCTGTGCGAGTGAGCCAGCCTCAAACGTTTTCGATGATATTTAAATTAGGGTAATAAAGTGGTCATGGTAATAACTCAACGGTTTAACTCGCAATCCGCGACTTTTTGTTGGAAAATCCACTGAAGAGGCCCAAATATCTCCTGAATTTCTGGAAAAACTGATTGCAGCATATCCTTATATCAATTTCCAGTCATTTTATTGGAAACAAAATTCAATTTAATAGCGCCCTAATATGAAATTGCATCCCTTACCAATACTCCTCGTTTTCTGGCATGATCTTGGCATGATGGCATCTAATTTTAAAAATAAATCACTTAAAATTGCTCTTCGAACTGTTGATTTGGTGGCATTAAGCCCAGCTGCTATTCTGAATTTTTTGCTGGAAAGGGCTGAATTGGACGCTATTATATGAATTTTTCTTGTATCTTGCGGCGCTAGAACTGTCGCCGACCTTTCTTGATAGTTGATTTCATATAATACACTGTCTTTTAAATAATTTTGCACGGCATGCTCACTACGCTCGATTTTACGAGCTATAGCGCTGTTGGAAATTCCCTCCAAGTAGTATGCATCGTTTTTTGTCCTTTTTGCCGTATTTAAAATATTTTTTCTACCCATTTTAATTTATGATCAGCTGATGAATACTTATTTTGAAAATTTTGAAAAATTGTTTAGCAACTTACACCGGAATTTACTCACAAATACTTAAATTTTAAGGATAAGTTTGGATATCTAAAATGCGTTATTGTGTTGTAAACGAATACATGACTAAAAATGACATAGTTCTGACTATTCATTTGTCAACAAATTTTCGGGATGCCACCGCACAATAAATATTTTTTTGATCTTAAAAAACCAACAGATGGAACATCCGTTACTCGTATATCAATTAATCTTGTCGTAATTTATTTTAGCACTGCCGATGATCCTAATCTTGTAAAAAATTCTATTCCTAAAGGATTTATGAAAGCTTCTAAAAGCCCCTAACTAACATAGAGTTAAGGTTTGTTAGGCTCTTGTATAACGTTTATTGGTACACTATGGTATTATTGTTCCATACATTTTTGTGAAATTTTAGTCCAGCCCAAAAATTTTATCAAAATTAATGAGAAAACGAAAAAATTATCAAATTTATTCAATTCGATTTGTCTTCATCAAATAATTAAAAATTTTAAAACCAAACCATCTGATGGCAATCTAACTAAAACTGATCGAATAATAACTAAAGTATCAAAAATCTGTAAGAATCTGATATGCATATATCAAAAGCCAAGTGGTAGATATATGCTTGGCATAAAAGCCAAGTTAGAAAAAAATCGCTCTGTGGCATGTTCCCGAAAGTGAACTCTAGGCTAGGAATTTCATTGATTTTTACTTAAATTTTCGTCCCGCTCGATAAAACTAAAATTATTTCACCAAAACGAAAAATATCTCGGACCAAAGCTACAGAATTTTGTGTTTATGATGCATACACTAGTAGTAATTGTTAGGCGAAGTTAAAAAAAATCGCTGTGTGGCATGTTCTCGAAAATGAATTTTGGGCTAGAAATTTCATTGATTTTTATTTAAATTTCCGTCCCGCTCGATAAAACTAAAAATTTTTCGCCAAACCGAAAAATGTTTCGGACCAAAGCAACACAATTTTGTGGTAGCACTGGTAGCTAATTTTAGACGAAGTTAGAAAAAAATGGTAAGTTCTCGAAAATGGGCTCTGGGCTTGGAATTTCATTGATTTTTATTTACAATTTCGTCCTGCTCGATAAAACTAAATTTTTTTCGGCAAAACTAAAAATATCTCGGACCAAAGCTCCAGAATTTTGTAATTAATCCATACGCTAGTACCTATTTTTAGGCAAAGTTAAAAAAAAACGTTCGCTGTGTGGTATGTTCCCGAAAATGAATTTTGGGCTAGAAATTTCATTGATTTTTATTTAAATTTTCGTCCCGCTCAATATAACTAAAATTAGTTCACCAAACCGAAAAATGTTTCGGACCAAAGCTCCAAAATTTTGTGAAGCATACGCTAGTACCTAATTTTAGGCGAAGTTATGAAAAAATCGCTGTGGAATTTCATTGATTTTTATTTAAATTTTCGTCCCGCTCGATAAAACTAAAATTATCTCGCCAAAACGAAAAATGTCTCGGACCAAAGCTACAGAATTTTGTGATGCATGCACTACCAGTTAATTTTTGGCGAAGTTAGAAAAAAATCGCTGTGTGGTATGTTCCCGAAAATTAACTCTGGGCTAGGAATTTCATTGATTTTATCCAATCTTCATCCGAGATTTGTTGGAAGAATTTTCACTCAATTTTATGTTTTTTTATTAAATTTTCGACCCGCTCGATAAAACTAAAATTATTTCGCCAAAACGAAAAATATCTCGGACCAAAGCTCCTGAATTTTGTAATGCATACGCTAGTAGCTAATTTTAAGCGAAGTTATTAAAAAATTGCTCCGTGGCATGTCCTGAAAATGAGCTTTGGGCTAGGAATTTCATTGATTTTTATTTAAATTTTCGTCCCGCTCGATAAAACTAAAATTATTTCGCCAAAACGAAAAATGTCTCGGACCAAAGCTCCTGAATTTTGTGATGCATGCACTACCAGTTAATTTTTGGCGAAGTAAGAAAAAATTCGCTTTGTGATATGTTCCGGAAAATGAGCTCTGAAGATCTTTCAGAACATCTTTCAAAATTTATATTAGAATCTTAATCCAACTCTAATGAATGAACTGATAAAATCCAATCCCGTCTATGTCATTACTTCGACATAGACAGGTTCTAAAATTTCGTTCAAAATGCAAGTTGTGTTGAAGGTCAATGGGCCCAATGAGTACCTAATTTTTAAGCTTTAATTAAATTAATTTTTCCTCTAGTCCAAGTTCCTTGGCCTCGGAGGCTAACAATCTTTAAAATTTAAAGATAATTTTGTGATTTAATTCCTCTGGAAAAAAGGTAGCCCGGAAATACTAAAAATTAATTAAAACTCTGTTGCAGGTACAAAAAAAGTTGCGTTTGGAATAGTGCGGTAGCTGGTGGTGAGTAAAGTAAACAGCATTTCCACTATCTTATGCAGCGTCCTTTTTTTGTGTGACCAATTTTTGAATCTGTCTTCTCGGACGAATTTTCTGGTAATTCTGGTATTTTATTGCATTCATTATACATTCTCATTGACCCTCGCAACAAATTATGAATCTTTACAGTTGCTTTCTATCTCGGTAGCATTCACGAGTGACGTTGGTTTCCTCTTCTGCTTGTTGCTTCACAACAACTTATTCTTATTTTCAGCTCGATTATATGTAGTATGTGGTCTTGCTGGTTGCTCTTCGTTATTGGCTTGTTTCGCTTTCAGATTCACAGTATATTTGCTTATCGTGGCTTTTGAACCATTTGTGTTTTTCAGTATTCTAGATCTCCGTCTCTCTTGTCAGTTTTATGTTACTTTCCTAGGGAGGAATCGGGCTGTGTCGTAAAATAATCATCCCTACCTTGCAGATAATCTCAGAAGTATCGGGATCTGCACACCGCACGTAGAACATCTCCTTTGGCTACCACCGGGCTCTGCACCCGACTGCCTCTGTTCTTCCGGACTATGAACGTTGTATGTTAAAATTTTTATTTGTTACTCAATCAGTGTTTTTATGAGTGCAATGGCCCTCGGAGTAAAACTTCTGGAATGATATCGGTTTTTTGGATAGGCTTACTTTAGTTAACAATGAGTTACTCTTTACAGTTTGCGATTAGAGTTTACATTCGAATATGGAGGGGGGGGGGGGTATTAAAATTGCTTTCGAGCTCCTACTAGTTACATCTTTTGGTCATCTTTTGTCAACTTATAATACTTCTGTTTTACGATACTTTCTTTCATCTCGGAGTTATTTTGTTTAAAGTTCCTTTGACCCAGTTTTTCATTTTATTCAGCAAGAAGGTGATCCAAATTTTCATTCTGCTATGATTTATCTAACTTGACATTTTGTTCCACTCGTGCTTCTGCCAACATACCCGCCTTCATTATCATATTATCTAGAAACAATAGCACTAGAATTATTGTGAGAAGCACAAAATCAATCACGAATCAATCAATCACAGCGTAATCCAAATTTGAAGTGGTTCAAGAATTCTGCCAAATTACTAGGCTTGTTATAGAGATTTGTGTTAAGTTGCGAAACATGTGCGATTAAGCAAAATTTGCTTTGAACTCGTATTTATATTTTCAATACGATTTCCGTTCTCACCATAAATTATATTTTATTGGCATATAATAGCTCCAACAACGCCCAATTTATTCATGTAAAATCTAAATATAGAAATTTAGATAGACTAGATTACGTCTTATGGAGATTCGGACGCTTGTATATTTTTTAAAGCCATGTGGTGATTGTTTTATGAATACACTTAGCACATGTCACACTTTTGCGAATCACTTCGGAAATATTCTAAATGTTTTGAGTCATGAGCGTGATGTATTGCTCATATCGAGTAATTGTATCATTTCTATATTAGACGCGTACAAGCCACTCCGTTCTTTTGATGAAATGAGCGCTCGTTATTTTACTCAAGGTTTTTTCTATAGAATTCCATAAACAAACCCGAATATATGAATGAAGTTGAGGTTAAGCAATCATATTGTACAGTGTTTTGGCGTCGGCCACGACGAGTATAAGTGTATACACTTGAAAATATTTTATTTATTTAATTTTTAATAAAAATTTGGCCGCGCGCCAATGTCAAACCGAGATTTGTTGGAAGAATTTTCTCTCAATTTTGTGTTTTTTTTTTGCAAACTTGCGTTTTACACGAACTACAAAAAATGATTTGCTCTCTGGTGCAAATATATTTATATTTTATAATGACGATACACTTGTGTAGGTACCACTGTACCCCGTGCGTTTTCAACAAGTCGGCAAAATTATCGACTGATGAATGGATAGCAACGAGATGCGGTGTATATTTTAATGATTTCGACTCATCGTATAATTAACATGTTGATACACATGCGGGTTTTGAAATTAATTATGAATCTCAATCCGGATCGAAATCGAATGCTACGATGCCAATGCAATAATTAATCGCAATAAATCAATAACTATTTATTGCACAACTAAAAAACATAAACCACAAGTATTACAAAATTCACTTAATTACTCGACCAAGCATCGCGATAAATCTTACACGCATGTTTTCTAATTTTGTTCTAATATAGTTTTTCGGTTCTACACAAAATAAATAAATTTTAAAATCAAGAACAAAGTCATGTTTAATAGTTTTTAGACATTTTTTTTTATTATAGTTTTGTGGCTACTGATCATTTTGTAGGTGCTATAAAAATATATAATTAGCATTAGAGGTGGATTACTAAACCGCACCGAGTGTTTGTTTAAAAATGTGTAACGAGGTATTTTTGGTTATTTGTTATGTTTTACGATTTTGAAATACACCCATAATTAATTCAAGTTAATGACGGATAATTCGGGTCTCAAAATTTAGCTTTAATGCGTATTATGTTAAAACAGTACCGTGAATCTATCATCGCATTTAAATAAGTTCAGTCATTTTCAGGCAAAGCAAGAGACTCTTCATGTCCGATTTGGTTGTTGATTGATTGAAAACCGAAGGAGTGGACTGCTTAATTAGATGGGACATAATCGGCTCGGTTACAGATACCAAGAGTACCACAGATACCAAGAGTTCAGGAGTGGCTGTACTAAAATGGTTGTTTCTGTGGGATCTATGCGGTTACCACATTTTTTACTTCTTCGTAAGGTTGGAATTTCTGCTCATCCCTGATGGTCCTGGCGTCGATGATGATTGTCGCGATCTATGCCCTCCTGTTTCAGCATCCTCTTTTTCCTCTCCTACTTTACTGCTGAAATGTGTTTATGGTTTCACACTCAGCATTTAAAATTACAAATTTTATTTACACCAACACCTATAATTTTTTCAACAATTCACCATCTGTCACTATTCACTTTTTCACTTTTACAATTTCGCACTGTTCACCAAATTTCCGATCAGTATTGAAGGAATGCTTGCCCCGGTAATAATTATTCAAAATTATTGACTCCGACTGAACTGGAACCACTGACTATTGGGATGATAACATAATGGTGGTGAACAGTTTAACCACTCGACCACCTATAGTGTTATGTCTGTATAGAATAGAATTCGTTAGAATATATTTAACAGAAAATATTATTATTCTAATCTAAATATAAGGATTTAAACGAATTAAATTAATGGGGAGTACAACTCCAAGTTTTTATTAGCTGTTAGCTGGTTAGCTCTTGCCATAATTAATATTTAAACTTAAATTATCTTCCTTAGCAAAACAAATCGTTGATCAAAGATACAATCAAAACTAAACCTCCTCCTAATTAAAATTAAAATAAATCATTTATTCTGACCTGTTCAATAGTGTAACAAATTCTTTATTTATTTATTAAAAATTATAAAAGTTAAGTTACCAAAGTAATTCACACTAAATTTGAAATTAACATGTGATCATCAATGTGACCAACCGCAAGAATATTCTTGTCACTGCACTATTTCGTAATTAACGAACACCGATAAAACTATCGTTTAAGCATCAGCCGTACAACGAAATGTCGTATAATTGAAGTTTGTCTTAAATTAGAAAATCCCCAAAATTCGCCTCACATGTATCCGCTGTGATTCACTTGCATGAGCAACAGAATACATCATGATTTCCTCAATTGTCTAATTCTAAATAAAGAATTTTCCAATAAGAGGTATCATTTTGATATTAAAAAAACGAGTATTTTTTAAGAGAAATCAATGCATGTTTATTTCATTGTAAAGAGGAAGGTATGCCATTAACATTTGAAAACAATATAAGCCAAAGGGCCGCCACGGCTGCGCTTGCAGCACCATATCCTTTTCATGAAATTTTCCATGACCAATTCGCACATTTGCGGCCTTATGTCCTCGATAACTTCACGAATTCCATCTTTAAGGTCTTGAATCGATTGTGGAGCATTGGCACACACCTTACCTTTCTCGTGGCACCAAAGAAAAATGTCTTAAGGTGTTAAATCACAAGATCTCGGTGGCCAATTGTGATCACCTCTTCGAGAAATAACAAGGTCAGGAAACTTTTCTTGCAAAATCATTAATCATAGCTCGGTAGCGCAATCCATTCACCGTAACATTTGCACCAGCCTCATTTTCGAATAAGCAATCACACCACCACCCCAAAAACCGCACCAAAAAGTGACACGTTGTAGATGGAGAGGCTCTTCAATAATCATTCATGGATTTTATGAGCCCCAAATGCGACAATTCTGCTTGTTAACGTAGCCTCCGAGGTGGAAATGGGCCTCATCACTGTAGATGATTTTTCGATGAAAATCCGGATCATTTTGATGCGTTTCAAGGACCCAATCAGCGAAGATACGCGGTTTATGGTGATCGACCGGCTTGAGTGATCATTTATGCAAAATAAACATTACGGTGTAATGTCGTTTGTGGAATCTAATTCCAAAGATCGACGAGGAATCGTCAAACCTGGGTTTTCGTCAACACTACGGGGCTACAGCAGCAATATTCTCAGTTGTTCTTGAGCGACGCATACGGTTTCGATTCTTCACATCACTAACTTGTCCCAACAGCTCAAATTTTTCCGCCAGTTTCACTATTGCCGGCCGAGAAGGTGCTTCACGACGACCCAAAAGTGCTTTAGTTTTGCGAACTGTGACTGCAAAATTTTCACCATTTTTGTAGTGAATTTTAACAGTTTCAATGCGTTGTTGAAGCGTGTACCGTACCATTTTTAGTAATGGCGTAGTTTTTACTTGTCAAATGTCAAAAGACAACAGCTTCAAAATTGACAGCTGCCATTGAAAATGAAACGTCTTATTGGAAAACCCTATACAATTAGAAGGTCTTGTGCTCCAATTATTCGCACAACTTCTCTCTAACATGTCCGCAACAAAGTTAGTGTTCAAAATATTGCGACCAGACATGATACCTTCCAGCCATGTAACAAACAATTCCTATATGTTCAATCCCTATATTCCAGTTCTGTCAGTTTTGCTTCCTGAAACATTCGAGGCCTTTGTAGGCTAGAAGCACAACATGTTGTCATTTTTGGTATTCAAGGGACTAATACGTGCTCCGGTCTATGTTCAAAGGCGAACTATTCATGCTATCTAAGCAACGACCCAAGCATAAAGAGAAGAGGTGTAGGCATTTTTTTTCTTTTTCTCCAATTTAGAAGCATATAGCTTCTACTAGGCTGAACAATCTAGCTTTGTGGAGTGCTATTGCTTTGATTTCTACCCATGACTTTCCGAGTTGTTTCGCTTCTGCTGTCTGTCGCTTGTCTGTTGTGTGTTAGTAGGCATATGTCTGCGTAACCCAGATTATTTCTCCGTTAATCTCCACTTGGTGCTATTGGGTGACAGTCCCTCTAATTGTTTCATGACACTATGTAACACTATTAGAGACAGAAATGGGGAAAGTACGCATCTTGTCTTACTCCTTGGCTATTATCAAAATAAAACGCATTTGCTTGTTTAGAAAATGAAAGAATTATTTATTGAAAGTATGCTTCATCTACATCTACGACTTTCCTCCATCTTTCAGGCAATTTACGGATTCCCTCTCTCAAGAAATTCTGATCTTCGGAGGCGATCCAATCAATAAGCCAATTTTAGATCTCTGCACGAGCACAGATCCGTTGTTCCGAAAGAGAATTTCCCAGTCCTGTCCTTTATAATAATTTCACAACGTTTGCAACAAGTGATTTTGCATTGTCGTGCTGACAAATTAATTTGGTGTGTTTATTCACCCATTCTGGTTGTTTTTTCTTCTATAGCTCGCTTGAAATGTATTAGTTACTGATAGTTTTACCTAATTCCAGTAGTTCATAATATACCACTCCTTTCTAATCCCACCATTGCGAAGGACCAGCTTCACCAGGCTTCACCCAATAATTTTTGCGTTTGGGATTCTCATAATAAATACATTTTTCATCTCCAGTAACTATTCGATGCAAAAAACCTTTTCTTTGTTGTCTTTGAAGCAGTATGTCATAAATGGTTTTTCGACAGTCGAGGTCTCTTTCTTTTAATTCATGTTGAACCCAGTTGCTAGCTTTTTGAGCCATTCCAATTGTTTGTAAACATTTTACAGCAGTTGATCGATCAACATTTACTGCTACAGCTAATTCTGATTGTGTTTGAGAAGAATCTTCAGCCAATAACTTTTCCAATTCAGCATCTTAAAAATTTTTTGGGAGGTTTTCCATGCTCTTTATCTTTAATGCCAAACTCATCATTTTTAAATCGTCGAAACCATTCTTTGCACGTTGTTTTCGATGGAGCATGCTCACCGTAAATTTCCACTAGCTACTTTCCACTTCTACTATAGAATATCAGTATTGCCTATTTATACTATACACGTAAGTAGTACTAGTAACGACACCTATTGGGACATGGCGCAGTCATATTCACAAACCGAATATCTGATCGAGCTTGCACAACTTTTCCAAATTTTGTTATAGTCGTGGAATGGCCAAACATGGCTCAGAAGCATATAACTACTGCTGTAAGAGTTTTTCTGACTTCAACGGAGTACTAGTCGAGATTTTGCGAGGTGATCATAGATCTCACTATGTTTTTATGTTAGATCTATCAATTGCCCATATCCACGACAATTTTCAGAATTTTGTCATAGTTGTGGAATGGCCAAACATGGCCCAGAAGCATATAACTACTACTCTAAGAGTTTTTCTGACTTCAACGGAATACTAGCCGAGATTTTGCTAGGTGATCATCGATCTCACAATGTTTTTATGTTAGATTTATCAAATGCTCATATCCTGTGGAATAGCCAAACATGGCTCCGAAGCATATAATTACTGCTGTAAGATTTTATTTCGAATCCAATGGAGTACTAGTCGAGATTTTGCGAGGTGATCATAGATCTCACTATGTTTTTATGTTAGATCTATCAAATGCCCATATCCACGACAATTTTCAGAATTTTGTCATAGTTGTGGAATGGCCAAACATGGTTCAGAAGCATATAATTACTGCTGTAAGGTTTTTAGAGACTTCAACGAAGTACTAGTTGAGCTTTTGCGAGGTGATCATCGATCTCACTATGTTTTTATGTTAGATCTATCAAATGCCCATATCCACGAACATTTTCAGAATTTTGTCAAAGTTGTGGAACGGCCAAACATGGTCCAGAATCATATAACTACTGCTGTAAGAGTTTTTCTGACTTCAACGGAATACTAACCGATATTTTGCTACTTGATCATCGATCTCACAATGTTTTATGTTAGATCTATCAAATGCCCATATCCACGACAATTTTCAGAATTTTGCCATAGTTGTGGAATGGCCAAACATGGTTCAGAAGCATATAATTACTGCTGTAAGGTTTTTTTCGACTTCAACGAAGTACTAGTTGAGCTTTTGCGAGGTGATCATCGATCTCACTATGTTTTTATATTAGATTTATTGAATGCCTACATCAAGGACAATTTTCAGAATTTTGTTGTAGTTGTGGAATGGCCAAACATGGTCCAGAATCATTAACTACTGCTGTAAGAGTTTTTCCGAATTCAATGGAAGACTAGTCGTGATTTTGCGAGGTGATCATCAATCTCACTATGTTTTTATATTAGATTTATTGAATGCCTACATCAAGGACAATTTTCAGAATTTTGTCGTATTTGTGGAATGGCCAAACATGATCCAGAAACACTTGAATTCTGCTGTAAGAGTTTTTTCGACTTCAACGGAATACTAGGCGAGATTTTGCTTGGTGATCATCGATCTCACAATGTTTTTATGTTAGATCTATCAAATGCCCATATCCACGAACATTTTCAGAATTTTGTCAAAGTTGACAGTATTTCACGCGCATTTGTGTGTCCCAATTCGCTCTTGCTCGGGGTCACCAGTTTTAGTTGTGTATGTTATGGGTTTTGAGGGGTTTGTAATTGCACCACCAAGATTCGCTTCAAAGTTATAAATTAGAAGGCGCACTATATTTATATTTTAATATTTATTTTAATATAATAAATACTAATAATTTTAATAAAACTAATAATTAATTTATCTCACACATATCAGCAATTAAGAAAAAGCTCCAAAACTATTTTTTGTTGTTTCCTCTGGCTTGTTATGATATGAAATTTTACAAAGAGTTGGTTTATGCTCAACTAACCATTCAGGTGCTAGCCAATTTTAGTTAATTTAAATGATTCATTAATGATACAAGATGTGAAAACGCCACAACTACCATGTTTGGATTTGCTAAACGATGGACAGGTGAATTCGCTTATACGTTTTGATGTTTTTGTTAAAGAAAAGTGACCGAGATTATGGTCAAAATTTACCATTCCATGAAACTCAACAAGAAGCACGTATTTCAAAATATGTCCGCTTGAAAATAGACGACTTTTCTTGGGTGCGGTTCTTATTGGTAACGTTTTGCTTAGTCACATTGATTCAGCTTACATTTTGGAAAACATATCAATTCATGTGCTATGCAGGACCGAAACCATGAGTTTTTAGCTGTAGAACACCATTTCACAAACCATGGAGAAATCAACCCCATTAATAGGTTGTCAAAATCATTAAACATCATCGATATCCAATTTTACTTTAATTCATGAAAGGACAACTTCAAAAATATCCTGAAGAATTGTTTTTTAAATTTTAAATGTTAATGTTAGTGTTTTAATTGTTTTGTCTCCTCCAGGCTAACTCCTGATATGTAGTAGTATTTATCACTCTGCTTCACTTCATATTGAACTCTATTTGTAGATCCCTATATATTTGTTTCATGAGTCCATTATATCCTTCGAAATACCCATTTGTTGGATAGTTGGACAGAGTGCAAATTAAATTTTGGGAGGAGTGTCCTACTGTTGAGGAGAGAGGGGACTCGTTAATTTTTGCAATAACGTTTGCAACGGTCACATTTCCTCGCCTTAATTTTCTGTAAAACACCAATTCTCGTGGTGGATAAGTATGATTGTTCATAGTAGGTGTAGTAAATTTCTCGATAACTCTTAAACCGAGTCACGCAGGTTTATAAGAATTTCATCTGATGCCTGGCATTCCATGACATGACACACGCTTCCACGCGTATATTACGATCGTTATTTATTTTAATTCTTTACTAAATTTTTTTAATCTTTCGTCGAAACTGGTACAGTAGTCTCTTTGATAAAATAAACAAAAAGCGTACGAGCAAATGTAATTAATCATTTTGCCAAAAATAAATTAATTTTGTAAAAAATCTAAACCAAATGTTCTAATCATATACCAAAGCAAAATAAATAGTCGACAACTACTAATAAATGTGTTGTCATCGTCTTAATCAAATACAAATAAATTATTTGGGCCGCAGAGTTCCCGATCCATATACCATATTCAATACAGCTATAGCTGGATAAACAATATCGTATTGTTTCGAGATAACACCAACAGTTAGTCAATATTGGTTTGTTTATAGCCAACCGATGTACGTACTACATGCTACTATGTATGTGAATAAACAAAACCCGTATGGAATATACGTATTACAAGCTCACATCTTTATGTAATTTAACCACAAAGTAATTGTCGCTACACCTTACCAGTCAACAAACGGCGGAATCTAAAACTCGCAAAATCATTATTACGACTGCGAGTATGCCAGTAGAAAGTATTGCACGCACACGTATACCCATTACGATTAAAATCTTATGTTACTTAATTAATTCAAGTGAATATTAAATTCACAACATATAACGAGAAAAGCATGTAGGTTTGCTTTGTATGTGCACATATGTGATCTCATTTTATTTATTGATGTTTTATACAAAACGAAAAAATTATTGGTTAGATGCGCATACTCATGCTTAACGATATGAATTTTAGTGAGTTGTATGGGCAGTTTTACATGTTAAAGCACTTGCTCGCTAAATTAGGTACCTACATAAAGCATCCTCAAACACAAAATATATTTAGCAATATTTGTGTATTATGCTTGAAGTTATTTAAAAGAATTTATCACCTGTTGGTACATTTTTAGATTTTATGAATCGCGTACTATGTTTACGTCAATGTATAAAGGGGTGGGCACTAGAAGTGTTACCAATTAAAAATGCTGTAAATTGGTAAATTTTTATTTTTTTATTTCAAGAATTCAGTATATCGTAAAACATTTCAAATTTAACACAAAATATGTTATTGTTCGATGTAGTCACCTTTAGCGCGGATAATAGCATCGAGTCTGTCCCAGAAAGCTTCACACGCTGCACGAATGTGGTCTGATGGTATTTTGTCCCATTCTCGGCGAAGAGCAATAATTTGGTCTGCAGAATGGACCATATGGAAAATCCATTGAGTTTAAATCCGGGGAATATGGTGGCCATTGTTGTGAAGAAATGAAGCTGGGAACTTTTTCTTGTAAAATCGTTGGTTTCACTGCTTTATTGGATGCCGAGTCTTGTTAAAACGTCCAATGGTTTCTACCAAACTGTTTATGTGCCCAACATAACAAAGCATTTGTTGATTTACCGTTGATTTACCTTTACGCCCTTTATTGATTTACCTTTAGGTTCAATGAGAACGAGTGGTGACCGGCCTGTGACAGTTACCGCGGCCCAACTCATCACTGATGCAAGCGCTTGTTTTCGCAGAGCAATTGCTGTTCTAAATTGTCTTTTTATTTGCACTCTAACCAAAGACTATCTTTTTGTTTGTTTACATATTGCTGAACGCCTTTGCTCCTGCTAGGTAACTGCCTAAACTGCCTTTTGTGCAGGAGTTAAATCTTGTACTTTTTGTATTTTGTAAGGCTTCAATCGTAGTTCGTTTTTTAATATAAAACGATATGCTTTCGTAGCCTTATAAACAACATAAGAGACTGAAGCTTGTCAAAAAATGAGCGCGCTGTCATTAGTCGTTTTTTTTTGTTTCGAGTGCCGACCCCTGTATAGCAGCTGGACAACAAATATTCACTATGCCCCAATTATTTTTATGGCGATGACATAAAACACATGTAAACTATTGAACCGAGCAAATTATCAAAATTGTCAGCATGACGATAGTGGAACAATACCGGAACACCGAAATAAGTGTCCGTTTCGCCAGCCGATATCATATCAGCCGGAACCAAACCAGCTATGACACAAGTATTTAGCACGATGCTTTATGCCGGAATAATTTAAATCCACCCGGAACCAGAGTTTTATCAGCCGGAACAATTAGGAGTTTGTATAATGAGCACAATGTAGTTTAGAAACTTAGAAACCACTAGAATATCATCTCGATCGATATAAAGCCGGCCAGAACCATATAAAGCCAGCCAAAAGCAAGCCAGCCGAAACCAAACCAAATTTGACACAACTAGCTTCTTGATTTTTGCATCATTGTGCGCTATCTGAATTTTCAGCCGGTACAAATATTAAGCCAGACACTTTAGATGGTTATGTAATACATAAGCTTTCAACTGGAACCACAACAAGGTCAGCCAGAACCACTACAATGTCAGCCGGAACCAAGTCAACTATGGCACAAATACGAGTAGTACAATGCATTATGCATCATTATCCACTAAACCAGAGTTTATCAGCCAGAACCATTAGGAGATGGTACAACGAACACAATATACTGTAGAAGGTTAACAAACGAAACCTGTATTGTGCGTCTACGCGTATTTCCGAATTGTCTACATGTTGGTGCCGAAAATAGCGAATACAATTGATTTTTCAGTAGACAATGTCGAGAATCGGTAGAATATGTAGAAAACTCGTTATAGATTATTACTTTTTGTATTTTTTAAATTGTTCTTCTGTGCGAAGGCGTCATCTAGTTTTCAGTTTAAATTGGGTTTTACCTAAATTTTAGCAGTTAAAATTCAATTTTTATTAAACAAATAGTGAGATTTAAAATCTTGGTCAATCGATTATTGGTACAACCACAAGCGATTTGCTAGACTAAATTCGGTTATGTTTTCGCTGTGCCACACGTGCCGTCTGTCATGAACATTTTCGAAACAAATATTTCATTTCTGATTTTAACGTCCGTTTTTGAGCAAAGTAGTTGGGGTTACAACAAAACTTATAGCGTAAATGAGTTTTGTTGACTGTTTACTGTTTTTGGTTGTACTTCGGGTGGAGGTGGGGGCTTTTTGATGTAAGCGATATCCATTTTGTTCATGTTAGCTCAGGATTACACTCGTTCCAGAGATTTGCCCATTGATTATCAATCGACGTTTGCGTTTCATGGTTCTTTTTCACTGGAGCTAACTTTCTTGAAATTGAAGCGCAACAACAACTTCATCACCATCATCAAGCAACCATTGCTTGGATTATTACAAGGTTGGGTGTTTGCTTGGGAACATCATCGGAAAAAGTGAATAATGAATGGAATGAACCCCCTCCCCTCCTGGCTAGTATACATTAATCAGAAGCCCTGGAAGCTGGCTAGGATTCAATGGACTAATCATTCAAATAGTGAAATAAATTAAATTCATTGAATCATCAAAACTCTGACAGAAACGTGAAGGCTTAGCACAACGATTAGAGAAAGAAGAGAAACGAAATTCTCGGCCTCAGTGCAGTGAGATAAACAGTGGTGAAATAAACACAAGCGAAATTACTTAATATATTCTCTGGATGCGATAAACCATAGAAAAATACAAACCACAACCATTAAAATTCAGTGATACGATCCAAGGATGAGTTCTATTAATAAGCCACAATAGCAAGGACACAAGAAGGCGAAATCTCAATCCAAAAATTTGAGCATATAAACCTGATACACCACCATATGGGTGGTAAACAATCAATATAGACTCTGTGGGTAATATTAATGGAGAAGGCTCATCGACTACGGCATCACAAACCAGATAATTCATAGAAGGCAGTAGGTTAGGTTTCAGTGATACTTCATTGTGATACCACTCATTCACTCCACATCATTAACCCACCTACTTCACCTACTCACACAACTACAGTATACCACCTGCACATTGCAAGCTCCATGTCAACCTGTACATTGACATGGAAGGTGGGTCGGCGCGTGACACGGAATTCTGCACTCCATCAGAGGGTCTTAGTTGTATTTATTAGCGTCACCGATCGTAATCGATGATGCAAATTCGATTTGCATCTAGCCTCTGATGGGATTCGAACCCAGCACCTCCCGGTCCAAGTGCTGAAGCTTTAACCACTGCACCACTTGTCCGGAAAATGCCTAAAGAAGGCAGTAAATTTCCACACAAAAATATACAGAAATGGACATCATCTGAAGAAGAATGACGAAACCCAAGTTATTACAAGATGTCAGGGCAAGGAGTGGTGTAGACATTTGCAGTGACCACTTACTGGTAAAATATCATAAAACTCATCAAGACAAATCGGAAAAAACTAAACACCGACAGATTAAAAGATGCTGGACGCAAGAAACACATTCTGCTAAACCAATGAAGAAGCAGCCATCAGTGCAAACCAACAGTGGAAACAAAACTAAGAAAACTATATCGAAACAGCTATCAACACCCTCGGGTCGGGTACCAAGAATTTAGACGCAAATCCCCTGAATCAAATCACGCGAGTACTACTTCAATCAATGCGTGTGCAATAATCAATATAACGATTCTCAAGAAAGGTGACATAAGAGAATGTATAAATTGGCAGGATATATATCTCTCGTCAACATAACCATAAAGATATAAGCAATGGCCATCCTCTATAGAATTTCACCGACAATCAAACGGAATTGAGAAAGGAACAAGCTGCCTTCAGACCAGGGCAAGTTACACCAATGTTATCATAATAGAAGAAACGCTTCTTCATTGAACAGTCTTATGAAAGGAATTCACCACTGCACCTATTCAGATCTAAACAACAAAACACACTAATGAAATCGTATACGTTGGTTGTACTTTAGCGAAAATGGATGGCACAGATGAAGTTATAAAGAAACAAATCAACAAAACCAGAAAAACATTGAACATGTTACACAAAGAAGTCTGGAACACATCTGTCCTATCCCGCAAACACCTAACTAAAAATGTTTAATTCGTATGTGAAATTAATGTTTCTGTACGGTTGCGAAACCTGGAAGCGTACATATTGTCAGCGTCATTGAGGAAGTCGCAGTATTAAATGACAAGCACAGGTCTCTAAAATGGAACCCACAAGAGGAAAGGAAAGTTGGACGACCAGCTCTAACTTGGAACCGAACGATGCTAGCAGAAGCGAAACAACTCGGAAAGTCGTGGGTAAATTAAAGCAATCGAACCCAATAGCGTTTGATTGTTCAGCCCAGTAAACTCCCTGTGCCCCTAAATTGGAGATAATGTGAAAAATATTGCTTAACATATCAAGTGAGACTTCAGACATATTTTGCTATTTACTAGGATTATGAACTCGAGGAATTACACTCGTATGGTCACCTCAACATTTTTTTATGCTTTATCATTTTATTGCGTGGTAATGATGTTGAACATTGTAAAGCATCTTTCAATAGGGACGCTCGAAAATTGTTAGGTTATAGCAGCCAAGTTGTTAGAGGTTGTCAAATCTGTTGTGAATTGTTCAGTAGTGTTTGGCAAATTACCATGGAAGGTTATGGCGTTGTCTAGCCAATAAGAATTGTATTCTTTATTGGCCGACATAAGTTTCACGAGCACGCGACAAGTTCCAGCGTCTTCCATTCACCATTTAAGACTCCCAACATAGGCCCTATTTACAACCGAATTTTTATCGTGTAAAGGATTTAAAAAATTTTAACTTTGCCCATTAATGTGCTTTATTACCATATAAAAGCTTTGGGTCAAAGTTTTCAATGTGGAGAAAGAATGAACTCCATCTTGAAATGGTTTGAATTACAAAGAAACAATAGAATTTTGATAAATGCTAACAGAAATAATAATTTTAAAAATTCTCTAGATTATCGACGCCATTTTTAATTTTCTACATATATTGTCTACTCGTGTAAAATATAAATTATCTACGCGGTGTAAACAATACGGCACAACACTGCCCCGAAACACTAGAATGGTATGGAACGTCTACTAAGCCAGCCGGAGTCTTTTAAAGCCAATCGGAAACACACTTCTGTCAACAAGAAACATTTTAAGCTTACACCATGAGTACTCTGCGCTTTAGGTGGCTTGGCAACATATAAGCTTTTAACCGGAATCATAAAAATGTCAACCGGAACCAAACCAAGTAGCACATTGCATTGTGCATCATTGTACAGTGTCTGATTTTCAGTCTGAACCAATATTGAGCCAGCCGGAATCTTAAAAATATATCTGGAACCAGAGTTTTTCCAACTGGAGTTGTCAAATGCTTGCACAATGAGCACAATATACTTTAGAAGGTTGTGCAATATGTAAAATTTGTGAATATGAAACCAGCCAGACGTATGCCAGCCAGAATCAAACCAACTATGGCAGAAGTAGTACCATAATTATTGCACCATTGTCAACTGGTACAAATATTAATCGAGCCGAAACCATTTCATGCCATCGGAACCACAGTTCTACCTGCTGGAACCATTGTACGCTTGCAAAATGAACACAATATGTTTTAGATGGTTGTGGAATATATAAACTTTCAGCCGTAACTATAAAAATGTCAGTCGGAGCCGTAACAATGTCAGCCGGAACCATAGCCCGAACGCTAGCCAGACACATGTTAATCGGTACAAAACCAACTATAACACAAAGTAGCACAATGCATTGTGCACTATTTGATTTTTCAATCGGAATCAATATTAAGCCAGTCGAGACCATTTAAAGCCAGCCGGAATCCATGGTGTATCAGCCTGACCATTTCAGCTTCCACATTGAACACTTTTCGCTTTCGATGGTTGTGCAGCACATAGTTTTCAGTCGGATCCATAAAAAAATCAGCCAGTCGGAATCAATTTTGGTTGCTCTACCTGCGAAAAATCAAAGTACTTCATTTCTGAACCTAACCTTAGGTTAACAATTTTTGAAGAAAGATAGCTACGAGTTTTAGTCGTTATTCTTACCGATCATGGTAGTTTTAAATTCCGTTTACAATGAATGGAGTTTGTTCAAGATTCCTTTTGTGACGACTGTCTTGGACGATGACTTATTCGATTTGTTTACTTTACTGAGCTACCGGTCACGATTTCTTAACTACAGATCTTTGGATATAGGTTGTATCCCTGCCCTGATTCAAGCTCCTGCAGTTTGGCAGCGCAGCTGAGCGCAAAGGCGAATTGGATTCCTCGGTTGGCACCATGGGTCCAGTGTGGCCTTGATCTTTTTTCAGTCACCTTTAATAATAATAATAATAGCCTTTGAGGAGTTTTGTTTCTCGGCTAGAGGTTAATAATATTTTATTATTGACCACTGGTGGATAATAATGATAATGAAATTGTATCGTTAAATTTTTTCCAAAGTGCACATATTTTGCGAACAAGATTTCGTCATAATACGTCACCAAAATAATGAGATGTTCTTTTCCATTCATTTCCATTCGGTTGTCCCATTTTAGCTAAGAAATTGTAAAGCAACCGCATCATATTGCAGTCATCTATTAAAACGACCTTCACAATAAACTGTAAATTATTGATGTGGTCATTTGCAAAATAAGAATATAACAACTTTTTAGTTTTGTTGTTTTATAACGATACGAGTAGATCCACCCGCAAAATTGCTTTCATATTTGGTAAATAAGCGCAAGAAACTGTCAATCGAGTGGGAACAAAATTCACCAGTCCAAATGACTATTCATTTCCATATTTTGTTACACGGTTACGTGTATTTCATATTTAGCTTGGTGATCAATCAAAATTCGCTTATCACTGGTACTACATCTTATAGAAAAAATAAAAAACGTTTTTGAAGTATATTACGACAGAGGTAATGAACACCAATATTGGTCGGTCAATTGTCACTTTCGTTTAAACTGTAAACCTTCTTAATTATAATCTTATTACGTTTGAAATATAAATCCAATTAGTAGGCAAATAGGTAATAGGTATATCGTGTACAGGCAGACATCTTTCAGTATTACATTTAACTGGGCTAATGACGAATCTATATCGTTAACATATTCATGTCGTTTAATAATTTGTCTTATTTTTATTAAGTAACAGCGTATAGATTAAGTGGTAGGTGTTAAGCCAAGTTTATCAATTATTTAATGTATTCGATTTTGTCAGTGGGTGTCCATATAGATTCTACTTTTAGTTTGTTTTTGTTAAGTTAATTTAATCAACGACTTCTAAGTTGAGCAACAATTTAATTTTATGTACTGAAGGCGATTAACCTTTTGATAGAAATTGATTATAGAGATTAGAATTTTGTTTACTCACTTGGACAAGGTGAAGGTGTCCATTAATTTTAGAAACAACTAATTGTAGATCGTACGCTATAATCTATAGCAGCAAGGTCATTAATTCCAACGTAAAGCCGAAACCGTTTACAATTAATTGAAAAATGATCAAATTCCAATGAACATGGTCACCATTGCTCATATATTCAAGAGTTTAGAAGAATAATTCCAGTAAGCAAATCATGCCAGATTGACATTATTTCTATTCCCGAACTCGACATGACATCTAAATTTGATGAAAATCGTTTAAGGAACAGCAGAGTTCTTTATTCAGAAAAGCTAATACAGGACATCATGATGGTATTTAAGAGAAAAATCATTTTGAGACTGGGATTTTAGGAGTTTGAATTATGGTCATACAGAGCTCCACTCGGTATTCTAATAGATTTTTAGATGACATTGCGATTATTGGATGAATTTTGGGGAAAATTCTGGGAGATTATACTAATGAATCGAACTGGGCAAAATTCTAGAATTACGCTATACGCTTACCGGTCAAACTTATTTTGTAGCGGAAAAGTCGTGTGTCTTGAGCACACTTAGGATTGAATTGTTTAATCATCCTGCTAACTAATTTTGGATTATAGAACTGGGTTCGGGTTGTAACACAAATTATGAACGAAGTTTCAGAATTTGGTTGTGTTAGATAGAACTCAAGTTTTAGTTTCTTGTTTTGGGGTACCTAATCTGCTCTTCTTGTATCTGTTGTATTCGCTTGTGCAGCTCAGTTATGTCACCCGCTAGAGTTTAGTAGTCCAATTTAATTGAGTAGTTTGTACGCCTATCCATCCACTTCATCGATTGGTTGACTTTCGGTAGATATGACGAGTCAATTACAGTTTCCTTGTAGTTTTTAGAAACATTGATCTTTCCTTTAAAGTGCAACCGCCTTTAAGAGAAATTATTCCATTTCGTGGTAGTGATACTGCTACGAAATCTCCATCACAGTCTATAGTAGCCTGCCGCTCTTGACCGATTGAGAATATCCACTTATTGTTTCTCAACTTTATCCATGTATCTCTTGGATTTTGCGATACCCTGTTTACAATGTGGCAGTTGAATGGTTGTTGTGATGCCAATAAGTCTAATTCACATATAAAATTGTTGTTGTATGCGGAATGAATGGGATGTAGCAACAAGAGGTGTAGGTTTAAATACTTGATATTTCGCCGTGTTCATCAATGGAATTTTTAATTCAAAAATCAGATATTGACCACTTAATTTTCCTCTGCATGACATGATTTGATACAAGCTCAATAATTCATAGTTTTGATTTTGTGAAGGCAGCAGAACGTCGGGAGGCATATGCTCTTTTATATCTTGAAGTGCTTTGATAAGTTGATTTGGTGGTAGGATTGAAGTGCTCACTGCTTTGTTGTTTGAATTTAAAAGGACATCAATTAGTTTTTGCTGAGTCGAGCATCAGTAGAAGTGCATGAAAGGATAAAGACGTCAATTTTTGACACATAATGCAGAACTTATTTGTTGTGTAGTAGCTTGACAATGACGTCTGTTGTCTTCATCAGTTCGTTTTAAGATGTTTAAAGTTGCGTCAGCAATAGATGTTTGATTCTTGGCTATCATTAAAAGGTGTTGTTGATTTAGTTTAACCTTTTGTATTTCCTCTTCATAGTGCTTCGCATCCCGGTCATCTAGAACTCCTAATAGGTCACTTGCCAAATTTCCCACGATATTTAGGATCCCATGTTTTCTTCTTCTTTCTCGGTAGTGAAGTATTACATTCTTGTCCTCGATTTCAGTTTGAATATGCATGAGCTGAGTATTGATTACAGAGCATATCTGATGATTGTCTTCAGCTGTTTCTATGCAAAGTTGATCCATGTTCCTTGCCAGATATCTGTATGTCATCAAATCTGAATAGTAGGATGTGAGATTGAAGTAAACTACTATTTTCCACTGCTGATTGGTGAATCGGAGATTTCCTAAATTTTCTAGATACAGTCCAAGTTGGTGACTAAGAGTGGTGATGTTGTACATCAGCTGTTCGGTAGAGGACACTGGACTCGGCAGTGTAGTGATCGCCACTAAACATAGTAGAAGTAATGGTAGAGCTATGAGATTGGTGTCTTTAGGAACCTTGGTACGGGAGTCATTCGCTGACTTATTTTACGACTTCACGGTGTCGAACGATAGGACACTTAGTTTGGTAATGGGTCTTTTGAATATGGAACCATTTCCTCCTTTTCAACCAATGATCAATCAATGATCAACGTAGTTGTTGTCTTTTATTAAGACAATGTCGTCTACTTTAACTATTGGTTGTTTGCTGGTCCATTTAGTTCTTTGTTGTAGTTCGGTAAGGTAGTCATTTGACCAGCGTTTCTAAAAATCTTGAACCATTTTTTGTAGTAATCTCCACCGATGAATGACAGGAATTTTTTCATTCAGCATGTTCGATTCTGTGATAGTTATTAGTGAATCACCAACTAAAAAATGTGTCGGTGTTAATATCAACGCATTTGGATCAGATGAATCTGGTGTAAGTGGCCTTGAATTGCGGCATGCTTCTATCTGTGATGTAACCGTTGCTAACTCTTCATATGTGAGGGTTGTGTCTCCAATTACCCGTTTAAGAATTTTAGAGATTTCACTGCTGCTTCCCAAAGTCCGCCAAAGTGTGGTGCAGACGGTGGTATGAAGTGCCACTGAATCCCAATGTCAGCTAGCATTTGCTGGAGGTCAAGATTTGCTTGTTGTAGAGCTTTTTGTTTATCCTTTTCAAGCAGTACCTGGGCTCCAACAAAATTGGTTCCATTATCGCTGTAAATCCGTTTGCAAAGACCTCTTCGAGCCATAAATCTCTTAAAGGCCGCGATAAAGACTGCACTGGTCATATCGCTGACAATCTCTATATGCACTGCATACAAATACTGCTATGTATCTTTTGCATGACTTATTCCCAAGTCCTTTAGAAACTCTTAGTGAGATTGATCCGGCGTAGTCAACTCTTGTGTTAGTAAATGGACGTGATGGCGTGATTCGTTCTTTGGGTAAGCTTGCCATTAGTTGGTGCCTTGTTGAAGCATTGAACCGAATACACGTGATGCATTTTGCTATCTCCATACGTAAGGTGCTTCTGCCGTTTGTGATCCAATATTTGTTTCTAAGATGTGACAGAGTTAACCGAATCCCTCCATGCAATGTTTTTACATGAGCTTCTTTGATTAGTAGCTTTGTGAATCTATGTTTTGGAGGCAGTATCTTTGGATGTCGGGTATCATAGATGAGTTTACAATTAGTTATTCTTCCTCCTACTCTTAGTATTTTATGTTCATCAATAAATGGATTAAGCGAGAGGAGCTTGCTTTTTCTTGATACTGAGCCTTCTTTGTTAATCTGCATGATTTCATTCTGGAACTCCGCATGTTGAATTATTCTAACCAGCTCGTTGTAGGATTCATTAAGTTCTTCAGTAGAAAGTAAAGTTGGCGATCCGGTAACTTGTTTTTTCAAACATTTATTTATAAACCGTCGACCGAGCCCATGTTTAAAAATCGTTGTATAATCTGTACAAACGAATTAACTGTTGTTGATGTTGCAAGTGTAACCAATTGTTTAGTTTCTTCCTCTTGAGCAGTAGTTTGTTGTGGCCAACGTTCGGTTGAAAATTGTAGCCAATCTGGACCCGTCCACCATAAATTGTTGTTCTTTAGTTCCTTCGAACTGATTTCTCTTGATGCGCAGTCTGCTGGATTGTCGGTTGATCCAACGTGATGCCATTGTAACGGACTTGAGCATGTTTGAATTTCTTATAATCGATTGGCCACGAAAGATTTATATTTATGAGGACGCCCTCGAATCCAACATAAGGTGATCATTGAGTCGGTCCAAAAGAACGAAGTTGCTTCCGGAATTTGCATTGCTTCTTTAATTTGGTACATTAATTTAGTGAGCAGCAACGCTCCACAAAGCTCAAGACGCGGTAGTGAAAGTAAGTTTTTAATCGGAGCAACCTTTGTTTTTGATGCGAGAAGTCTCACAATAGTAATGCCTTCTGAATTTGTAGATTTGAAGTAAACGGCAGCAGCGCCTCGAAATGGATCCAACGTGGAATAAATATTTCATCCAGGCGAGGTAGAGAATCTTTAAATTCCTGCCATTTTGTTGATATGTGTGACGGAAATTCTTCGTCCCAAGATAGGCCTGCTAGCTAGATTTCTTGCATCATCAGTTTAGCTACAACTGTTATTGGTGCCAGCCAGCCTAAGGGGTCAAATAGTTTTTGCTCTCTCCGAAAGTAGGTTTCGTTTAGTAGTCTTGCCAGGCGCGGATTGAGTGACGATGAAACCGAATGTGTCTGTTGCTGGATTCCAGTGTAGTCCAAGAGTTTTAATTGTGTCATCAAGCTTGAATTCCAATCGATTTTGATTCCTTAGATGCACTGGTATGGATTCCAAGAGAACTGTGTTGTTTGTTGCCCATTTTCTTAACGTGAATCCACCGCAATTCAGTAAATCAATGATTTGTTTTTCGCTGATTAAGGCTTCTTCCAATGTGTTTTGCCCAGAAATTAGGTCATTCACGTAGAAATCATTTAGTTGGACGCTATAGGATAGTTTGGTTGTTCATCGATGGCCAGCTGTCGTAGTGACTTCACTGCTAAATAAGTAGCTGCAGCTGTTCCATATGTGACGGTGGTCAGCTTAAACTCCTGAATTTCTTGTTGCGGAGACTCTCTCCATAAAATACGTTGAAAGTTCTGATCATCTTCATCAACTGCGATTTGTCTGAACATTTTTTCGATATCAGCCGTATGGACGTATTTATGCTTCCGCAGGAAGGAGGACCCGTAGGACCCGTCAACATTACGTCGTTTAGCGATGTTCCTGTTATGGTTTTGGCAGAGCCATCGAAAACTACCCTCAATTTCGTAGTTGTGCTCGAATCCTTTAGAACTGCATGATGCGGCAGGTAATAGTAACCAGTTTCAGTAGCTGTTTCAGCAACTTTCAAGTGCCCCAAGGCGATATATACATCCATGAACTTCTTATATTGAATGCCAAGGTTTGGATTTTTAGCAAGTCGTTTTTCTACTTGTATCAAACGCACCATTACGACTCTTTTTGAACATTCCAGTGGGTTGGCAGAATATAATTCAATGTCAAAAGAAATCTTGACTACGTAGCGGCCAGATTTGAGACGTTTGTGACTGGTCGCGAATATTTTTTCACACTCTAGTTCTTCTTTAGTGAATGCTCGTTTAGGTGGCACCTCCTCTATTTCCCAAAAGCTTCTCAGCTGTTTATCTATATCAACTGCTCTTGTTGTCATTGATTGTATTACTGTTGTATTGTGACAATCGACTGAGGCACGGCCTCAGAATATCCAGCTTAGTTTGGTTTGTAGGGCTATCGGTTCGTCGGATGAAGCCTGTGCTATATTACTCATTAAAATTTCTCCATAATCGTCCGCACCCAACAATAAGTCGATTGGGCCAGGACTGTAAAATGTTTGGATCAGCCCACATCAGATTTGTGGTGTGTTTCCAATTCCATGGGTCTAGAGGCTGCGCTGGCATATCCCGCGTTATGTTTTTGAATACTAATGCTTTTATGGCTAAGCAAAATTTGGATGGAAATCTTGGATTCAAGGTAAATTCAACCTTTGAGTTCGCGCCACGGGTTTTGCCATGCCTGTGACTTCTGCATACGCTGCGGTTTTTGGTAATTTTAATCTCTGGCAGGCTTCTTCTGTAATGAAGGTTGCTTGAGACCCAGGATCTGTTAGAACACGAATCAGTTCATTGCGAGTACCAGAAAACGCTTTCACTACGGCGGTTCCTATTAAGATGCATTTGCGTTTCCATGCATGTGTTACCTGTACGTTTGTAAGGCTGGTTTTATATTTTCTGGTGCAGATCGCGAACTTTTATGTTACTATGCAGCAGGCTGTGATGTTATCCTTTGCATAATTCACAACTTTTATTGCATGGGAGTTTGTATTCTGGAAACAAGCATCGTCGGCACACTGGTTCATAATATACGGCCTTACTTCTTTCGATTTGTGGTAAATTTTGGAACTTCTTACATTCCGATAGATTGTGCTCTCCCCAGCAAAGGCTGTATTTATCTGGTTTTCTGGCTACAGAAACATTTACAGTCTTAATATTTCGGGATAGTGCCCCCAGAGATTGGAACCTTACTTGTAGAAAGGCTAAAAAATCTGTTTGAAGTTCCTTTGGGTTCTTCAGTGGCGTCTCGTATAAGCGAAGAGTTTTCCTGTCAAGTTTTCTTATTAGAATGTTCAACAAGATAGAATAAGCAAAATTACTAAAGTTAAAAATATTGTTTTATTTACGTTATTGAGTATCAACACTATGTCAAAACAAGAATGTATAAGAAACCACAATTTTGGAAATGGGTTTTCTGATCTACAACCTCTGCCACAAATTGTTATTTATTTACTCAGGTTTCGCGGGCGTAGTTTTAACATTTCGACTGATGGTTCTCATGAAAGGACTCTGATCAAAATATCTCATCACATCGTCTCGAATTGAATGAAATTGGCAGTGCTAGCAAAACTCACTTAGAAATTACCGCACCGGAAATATCATTATATGCAATTGCTCAAACATTACCTACAACCAAATATTATTGGGTGAACGTAGATTATTTACGACAAAAAGAACACCAACTCCAGCGAAGTATAACGAGAATGGTGCAATCGAGTCATGTAGATATGTTATCGAAATACTCGTAACTTCTTCGCCTCCGAACTCGTCCATCAGATCCTCGATGCGTATCTATGATCCTGCCGAGTAATAATTTCGAAGGTGCGATGCTTTCCTCTTTGATTAGCATCATTAGACCGATGACGGTCTAATGATGCCAACGACGGTTGTCGTTGGCTCTCAATCACTTTGGTCGTTGATATAGACGGGAAAAGTATTCCGTCGACCAAATTTTCCAGAAGTGGTGATACATTCTCTGAAGTTGCTGGTATCAGGTATGTGGTGGTTGGTGCCTCTCCGATTAAAAAGTGCCCTGGAGTGAGGATTGTGCAGCCATTCTTGCAAGGTTATTCTTGGGACACAATGGTCGCGAGTTTAAACACGCTTCGATCTGGCATAGTAGTGTCGCTCATGATGCGATGTAAATGATGCTTAACCAATTTTACCCCTGCTTTCCACAAGTCGCCGAAATGCTGCGAAGCAAGAGGAATGAAGTTCCAGGTGGTACCAGGAATGTCATTGACGATTAGCTCCGACGAAGTTGGTTCCAGTATCACTGTATAGGTTCTGCAGTTTGTCTCTTCGCACGATGAACCTTTTGAATGATGCGATGAGTGAATCTGTGGTGAGCTCTTATACCAGCTTCAAATGTAGTGCTTTCGTAGATAAGCAGACAAAAATGCAGATACAACCCTTTTTCGATGCACCGCCAGGGCCTTTGTGTTGTTTCTTGGGTATTGGGCGATATAATCCATCATGGCCATTAGTTACTGGCTCATCGTTGAGTGATGCCGAAAACTCACAACACATTTATGAACGTGCAAATGCATCAAAAAAGAGCCAAAATCAGCTGTGGGCTACCGTGTAAGGTCGTTGTATGATGTGCCTGCGAAATAAGTAAATTAGTAAGTCGGTTGTTATTTCGAAGGATAATAGAATGCTTCTGCGTGTATGGGAAATTCGTTTCGCGCACCATTGACTCTTTGATATCTCATCAGCGAAATTAATTTCTTGAACCAGCTTAACCCAGAACTTTAATGATCAATTGAGCTCTGGTGAGGTAATGAAGCTTTACGAGCGCGTTGGTATGCTGCGACTGTTGAGTGTATTTTTCGTTCGTCCATTTTAGGGTAAGTCTCGCCAGTTCTTTGGCGTGGTCATTGACTGGGATCTTCTCATAGCCAAATAAGACCTTTATAGTAATCTTTATAGTAATGAGGGTTCGACAACATAAGACGCACCAGCGGGGTTGTGCTTATAGTGTCGATATCGGTCGATGCGTACATTTGAATGCGTACAACGGACTTCACTCTAGGATAAATAAGGAAGTGCAGAACAGTTCCTTCAGATTTCCCCTTACAATACATGGATTTCTTCATTTTATGTGGCTCGATCGTTTACATATCTCATGTTTGCTTTTATTTGTCTGTTTAAAAATTTAAGGAGAAACGAGAATCAGCATATAATACTGTGGGCAAAAAATAGTAAGACTTTGTTCATAATTTTAAAATTATTTAAAATTTAATTCTCCAAATTTATTTCGTCCCCCTCAAAGTAATCCCCCCCCCAGGCCTCAATACACTTGTGCCAACGTTTTTTCCAATCCTCGAAACAGTTGTTAAAGTCAATTTACGGAATAGCCTCCAATGCGTGTAGCGATTCACGTTTAATGTCTTCAATTGACTCAACCTCTCTCGATCTCATTCTTTCCCCGGAGCGGTCGTTCGAGTTTGCTGAACAGCTAGAAGTCACACGGAGTTAAATCAGGCGAATGCGGTGGTTGTAGAACGATATGGGTGGAATTTTTGGCGAAAAAAATCACGTACCACCAATGCAGTATGAGAAGGTGCATTATCGTGGTGCAAAAACCAAGAGTTGTCGACCCATAATTCCGACCTCTTTTTACGAATAGCTTCGCGCAAACGACGCATAACACCCAAATAGTATTCTTTGTTGACAGTTTGGCTGGCCGGAAGGAATTCTGAGTGCACCACACCACGATAATCGAAGAAAACTGTCAAAATCACCTTGATTTTTGACTTGCTTTGACGTGGTTTTCTCGGCTTCGGCTCACCTTTGGCACGATATTCGGCCGATTGATCGTCTGTTTCTGGGTCGTAAGCATAGATCCAAGACTCATTTTCAGTTATAATACGTTTCATGACATCCTGGTAGTCGGAAATTATTGTTTCACAGACGTCAACGCGACGCTGTTTTTCCAAAAAATTTAGTGATTTTGGAACCAATCTGCTTTCACTTTTCTTAGGCCCAAATGATCTTTCAAAATGGTTTTCACTGATCCTTCCGATATTTCAACGATGCTAGTAAGGTCTCTGACTGTTAATCGTCGATTCTCGAGCACCAATTCCTTGATTTTATTAACGTGTTGATCATCAGTTGATGTTGATGGCCGTCCTAGACGTGATTCGTCGTCAACACGTTCTCGACCCTCCAAAATTTATTCCGCACACAAAATTTAATGGAACTTCTTTGTTGAAAAATTTCACTCATTGTAAAAATGGCCGAATGCACTTTTTGTACTTCAGAAAGACAAGCGTATACTACACACTAATGATTATTTTGATGTGACATTTAGCACAGATGTCACTGACAGTCATACCAACATAGAAAAAAAATATTTCGACGAATGGTTTTCCGCGCGAAATTTAAATTAAAAATTGTAGTAAGACTACAGTAGTGAAAATTTTTTGAGATCACAATGGATGCTTTTCCCGCTTTAGGCATAAATCTAATCTTTGGAAAATGTGATAAATGTGATAAAATTTCAGGCTGACTTTGAATAAATCTTCATGCCTGGGAACGTTAGGTCAGGGTCGGTTGGACATTCGCAGAGATGATACCATTAAGTCCTGCTGAATTCGAAGACTTAGCAGTTGATTGACCACAGGGCTATCCTCTTGTTTATTTTGCTTACGAGACACGGGACCCAACAGTCCCTAGGCTCTTGTGACGCAGTATTGAAGCAGCCGGGTAAATGTATTTACCTATATTAGCAGTTCTAAAGATTCTTTGCCTCGATATTTTCCAAGAATCCTTTATTTTAGCACGGTATAGCCTCCGTGCGTTTTTTTGGCACTTCGTAGTTCGTATTTGGACGCTCTGGTGACTTCCTTATAGGAGTCTTAGTTTTCAACAGCTCATGTTCTTTCATTTTTGACGAGTGCTTTGGAATTATTATAATCACAAACATGGCTGAGGTTGTCTCATAGATCTAAAAAGAGGACACACACCTACAATAATTTTGTTATACGCATCAAACGGCATGTCACTAGGTCTTTAAACTGCTGCATATAGATTCAAGGAATTTGGAAACCGGTACCGGTATGAATTCCCTAGAACATATATCTCTGTCGGGCTTCCCCTTTCCCTAAAGATAATTTTATTGGAGATCTTTGTAACCTCTTTATATTAGAATGATCGTTGGAAGCCTCCCAGTTCTTTAAATTGTCCTCAGAGACAAGTGTAATATCTAAAACTTGTTAACTAACGTTGATTGTAAATGTTGACTTACAGCCAATGTTGCATAAACACGTAGGTTTGTACTAAGAATGTAATCTAGAATTAAAGTAACCGCTCTCGTTCATTTCCGTATTTCCTCAGATTGTGTAATCTGTATTCGTAACACTTTACGGAGTCATCCTATCTTTACTGTCATAATCCTCTATACAGCGTTGTTGGCAGCATAATATTTCGGTTATAATTAGCAACAATACCTTAAAGCCCTAAGTCCGAGTACTCAGCCTTTACTGTCTGGGTCATTATTCTTGGATTAAGACAATATCAATGCGATGTGCAATTATTTTGAACAAAAGGGCAGCCGAGGCTGCTTTGGAGGTTAGAATATAGTATTATATTTGACCTACCACCTTCGAATATGGAAATCACTTGGTTCAATTATTTATTATCCCTAATTCAAGTACCATCCCAAACAATTTTAAAAATATATTTTATACCATAACCGATAAAGGCTTGGCTCGACCGTGTAGCAGCACATAGGGACATATGTATGTTATAGTTTTATGATTTAATGAAATAACATCCATCATCCCGCAATAAATAAACAAACTTTTCTAAAACATTAGGTGGAACATGGATGGGGACGCTCCCTGTTTTCCAATTCATATTTCTTTCATACATTTATTGACTTTTACGTATTCATAGTTTTTGGTTTGTGGCCTGAATACAAATTTTTAAACATAATTTTATATGGATCGATCGATAGAATCACACCCCGGATGTGTAATTATGCTTCATAAAAATATTTTTTTTTGTTTTCTTAGATTATGAATGAAAAATTTGTATATGTACATGCGATGTGATCCTTGAATCAATACATTATGTTATTGAGTTAAGAAAACAATTTATGATTTGTATTGTTTTACGAAATCATTCGACCAAACATTATTTTTTATATAACAGACACAAACAATACATGAGAATCCGCGATAACAATAAATTATTTTTAGTCTATGACCTCTATTTGGAAGTATTCATTATTTAGATTTTAATTAGACGTCCATCTGGAAAATATTGAAATGCTGTAATTTACTAAAATATTTTGTTTTCTTTTCTTCTAGGCATAATTTTGGACATTATTAGTAATGTTTACGGTATTCACTGTAACTAACAATAACCACACTACATCAACCACTAACTTTCATAATACCTAGTATATGCACTAAACTATAATAACCAACCATGATGGCATGTTTGCATGATAGATTAGCATTATATGGCGGAGTTTTTTGGACTAACATAAATTAAAAAATTTGCATTCGTTTTATGGTAAGTTGGTAGTCGTATAAATATATTACCCATAACTAGGGACCATGTAGCATTTTAGAATAATTAAATATTTATTGATTAACAATAACTAATGAATTTTTGGAGTGGTTTGATCATTTTTTTTAGGTTATGTGCAGGAAAAATTTCTAAATCAATTCGTATTTTCAATCAGATAGAAAACTGGCTTTCGTGTCGTTAGTGATAAACGTAGTTGATCGACCGTTGAATATCATAACATGGGGGAATCGGGATGTCGGGCATGCAATGCTGCAAGAAATTAATCTTAAAAAAATTGTAGTAATTCCAAAAGGAAACCCGACCCAAAATTTAGATAAATAAACCAAATTGTATTGAATTTTGGAACTTCGACCAAAAAAGTGTGTAGTGCCTAATGAATGGCCTGGCGATATTTAGGATTTCACTTCCATATTTTCAGTTTTACGTGAAAAATGAAATTATTTTGCCATCGACATCATAAACGAAGTCCATGAATCGAATTCTTCAACTCGCTTTACACGCCAAATAAAAAACCTAAAAAATCGTACAAAAAATATTTAAAATATTTATGAAGAAAAGCCTACATCTATGGCTTGAGATCTTTTGAAACACATACATATGACATATGCCACATTAACACACTCATTCGTAACGTTTGGTCTTGTCATCACCGGGAATCGAATTCCGTGACTCTCGAATAACAGCGCTCTACTTACTCTGCTATCGAGGGCGACTAAACATAATATTGTTACACAAAAATATGATACACGGTGGTCGAGTGGTTCAAGTATACATCTCCAAGTTTTATCATCTCTAAGGTAACTGGTTCGAGTCCAAACATTTTGTGACGAGATTACCGGACTAAGTATTCATACCTCCAATATGAATGAAAGTTGGATATTAAAATGACATTTCATGTAGAGGGGGATATGTATATAACGGAAGCAATTATAAACGGGGGCCCTAGGCACCAAGACAAATGCTCGAAATAACAAAGACGGTAATTTGCAAAATTCTATTAACATTTTGCGTCTGTGGGATTTTGCAGAAAATAGAGATGGAACACTTAAGAGATAAGCTCCAGAGTATCGGGCTTTCAACCGAAGACAATACAAACGAGCTTCTGTCGAGGCAGCAGATCGCCATCGAAAAGGATGAAGCCGTACATTTTAGTACAGCCACCAACACTTAACAAAAAACTATCGTTGGACAAGGCAGTTGATGGGAATGGATGCTAAATTCGATCAGCTTCGTACACAGCAAAGCGACAAATTCGACGAAATTCGCACGAAGCAAGGTGCCAAATTAGACCAGCAAGGTGTGAACATGGACCAATTTGGTGCAAAAATGGGAAATTTAATCCGCAAAACCAGAAACACCATCTAATTAATCAAGTCTTGACGACGATTGAAGACCCTTGACGAAGAAATTTACGGTTGATTCAAGGTACTTGAAACTAAGATTAGGGTAGTTGAGGCACACGTAGAAGTTCATTCTACACACAACCGATAGTTAGAAGTGGTGCTGCTGAAAGCACTAGGGAAATATTAAAGCCTCCAACATTCGATGGTGACATCCCATTTGAGAAGTTAAAATTCTAATTTAAAGCGGTAGTAAAATACGACGGTTGAACATACAAATGGTAAGCGAAACTCAGCGGAAGATTCTAGTACGATTATTAAGGGTGAGTCCGGCAGAGGAGATGATCGCTGGAATAAGAGCGACCCAGAAGACTGCAAAGCAGGGATGTGCTAAGGTGGCACGCATTTGAGTTGAGATGGAGGAGTTCTGGAATTTGACGAGGCAGGGAAAAGATCAAGAACAGGATGAAACAGCAGAGAAGAGTGTGTAAGAAGACGAGTCCAATCTACGGATTAACCATATACGAATATGAATGAGTAAATAAAACGTACAAGATCTATAACTAAAAATGCAAAATGATCAACCCGCAGAAGGGTAGACAAGCACGAGCACGAAGGATAAGTGAGAGACTCAATGCGATCAGTGTGAGAGCTCTACCAATATTCAACCAGGTGGTTTAGTATGGTTGCACAATTCCAGGAAGCGGAAAAGCCGATCTGAAGATGCACAACGAATGTGTTTCGAACACAAGGAACCGTCTTGGCTGAACAGCAGGTTATTCAGGGGATAAACTGAAGCAATACGGCTTTAAATATGTCTGTTAGGGACGAACAAATTTAACATTGCGGTAGTGTTGCGAATTTTACCCTACAGAAATATAATACTCAGTGGTCGAGTCGTTGGTTCGAGGTCATTGGTTCGAGTCGAACCCGAGGACTAATTTTAATGAGATATTATTTCTAATTATGAGACGATATTACCGGAACAAGTATTCCTCCAATACTGATCGGAAATTGGATATTAGAACGGCATTCCATATGGAGGGGAATATGATAATAATGAAAGAAAATGCTGGAATTAACTACGGCGTTAATCATTAAGATAAGAAAATTGATGACTTGGTTTGTTCGCGAGTACACTATATGAAGTAATTTAAATTGCAATACGCGCATTCATCGAGAGATACGATAAATGGAATAATCTCGAACAGCGATTAACGAGTAAATAAGTGCGAGCAATTTGGAATGCAGATTTAGTAATTTAACAGTGGTTACCAGTTGATAAGCATTAAATAGTGAAAGGTGTGAAGTAAAAGTGTGCAATGTGAATATAAATAAATAGTGAACATGATTGAGATACAAAGTGAATAACCAGTGAAATAGTAAATTTTTTGAAACACTCGCTGAGTTATTTGCTCCAGAGATCATATTTGCATCATTAATGTACTTATTTATTTAATTATTTATTTACATTGAAATAAGTCTACAAATTTGACTTGAAAAAATACAAAATATAATAAATCCGCGTTGGATTTGAAAATTTGAAATAACAAACAAAAAAAGTCACTGAGGGGCATAGAATTACCTTAATCTACTTTTAAAATTATCTTTAGTTACACAAAAATGAACTACTTAATACTATTGAAACTCTTACACATCATCTTCACTGGTTCATTATCGCCATAGTTGGTTCTATGTCGGTCTAAGTGGAGGAAGTCATCATCTCTTAGCTGTCTACCAGGAACCTTTATTTTAATTGACTTTAGCACATCCGGTGCGTCGTTTGCCAATAAATGTACTTTTTAGCAATTCGCGTCTATTTTATAGAGTTGTTAAGTTGTATGTCTTACACCCGGTTAAATATGGTGGTTGTAGCTGTAAGTTTACGTGGTATGGTAGATACACAGCGTACACACTTCTTTTGAATTTTCTCAACACTTTGGATATGATCTTCGTAGAACGGACATCATATATTTACCGCATATTCCAGCTGGGATCGAACGTAAGTATAATACCGGATCTTAATTGTTTCCACATCAAAAATGTCACCTGTCCAACGTTTGACAAAACCGAGCATGGAGTTCGCTCTAGCAATGCACCGCTCAATGTGCTTAGTGAAACTCATGTTTTCAACGAAAGTAATCCCTAGGTCTTTACTTTCAACTACTACCTGAAGGAGCACACCATTTATCTTGTAGCCTTGTGTAACAGGGTTAGCTTTACGGTGAAATGATAGAGGTTTGCACTTACCAATATTGAGACTCAGAGAGTTAAACTCGCACCATATCGCTAGGTTGTCAATATTCGGTCATACTATGGTGGTATAGAAGTACTGGTTTCAAATTCCATTCCAATTAAGCTTACTATACCAGATAGTGCCCAAAACCTTGATGTTTATCAAAGATGAGTTAATTAAATGCCATTTAGAGCAGGTGAACTGCACCAGCTCCGTCTTGGACGGGTTAATCTTTCAACATATTTTCTGAAATATTTATTTTAAATTTCATTTCATTTCATACAAAATTAAGTCAGGAAATATTTCTCAGCTTTCGGCTCAGTTCCGCAAATTCGTCTATCTGTTTTGGCTATTCCTTGGAGTAACCCATATAGCTGTCTTCAAGGACCGGCTACAGTAATTGAGTTTATCATGTATTTAACCTCAACTGTCTCCGATATTTGAAAACCTCCGACGTTAAGTATTTCCCTAACATTTCTTAATACTGAGCATCTTGAAATGCTTACTCTAGCAATCCGAGCTCAGTATCCGCTTGAGCTCCACGTAGTCATATCCTTATTGTTGTGTTGGCGTAGTTCCTCCTGTAAGTCCGACAGAGTTTATTTGTTTGGAGAAAGCTAAAGGTAAAACAATTCATACTATTAGTGCTACTCACTGGATCAACTCCCATCATTCGATTTACGGTCGTTATCTGGAGTGGAAAAATCTTCTCTACAGGTTGGCTGCCTTTTTGTTTATCCTTTTTCCCTAACCCGAAACAGATTGGATAACTGCGTCTCGTATTGTGGGTGCTAGAGATTCCACACTGATGACCGACCAAATTGAACAGTGTTGAGTACATTTTAACTTGCAATTATTTGATCTTCCATGGATTCGTTGATCGTTTCGGTTGGAAGCCAAATGCATGTTATTTGTCTTCATGGGATTTCGTCCTTGATGATAGTCGCAAACTCGTTCGCCTCAGCGCCAACAATTTTTTAAAAATATTGAACTCAGAACGGATCATGTATAGTTAACTAAAAATTCTTTTTAAGCCATCCAGTAATCCTGTATAGGATCGGAAGGTACCAGGGTATCTTTTATAACCTTTAAGAAATGGAATTGTACACCAGCTTCCACTTCTAAAGACGGATGCTCTCATGCGTCTGGCTTCCATCTATGATGAATAAGGTGTTACAAGTTAGGTTCGGTAGTTTGTAACCGTTAGAGATCTTGGATGTTGATTACCTTTATATCTTTATATCTTCCTCCGTATGCCTATCTGGGTAATTGGTGCTGCCAACAATTTTTGAGACCCCTGCAATGGCCGGGATCGGGATAAATCAATATAACGTGATATCGTCATTTTCTTTGATATATTCCTCGCGTTACGTGCCTTGTGCTAATTTCATCCGATTTACGTGATCTTTCAAACTGTTATGACCACTGATAATCGAAACCAAAATCCTAAGTTAGTCCAATATATACTCAAAAAACTAGACAACCTTTGATCGTATGGAGAACAGTAGATTTTTAATCTCGCACCAGTGCTCGAGCCAAACCCTTTCGAGAAAAACGCAAGTGACGCTGATACCACCTCATTAGTTCAGCCAAGAGAATCAAATATCTCTTGTTGTACAAACCACCGAAAAAGAGTTACGAAACCAAATTCAGATAACATTTTGTCTTTAATTGGAAGTAAGTCATAGTCTCCGTAATACTTCTACTAGTAATATTCTGTAGACTGTTTGGTAGAGAGAAATTAGCTTTAACCACAGGCGGTAACCAAACAAAAGAAGTATCGGAGAGCAAAGGAAAATTATCGGTTTGTAATTAAATGTCATCATTTTGTGGGTGTTAATCTGCTATGTGCCCCAAACTCTTTATGGAATGTAACCATTGGTAAAGTTGAGTGGGAAATGTTCTATCCGGACCACTGCAAAAGTCAATAAACACTGATACAAAACATTAAGAGTGGTCGTCTTATGAGCTAAAACTTTATCGGGAGTTCATACAGTTCTTTAATAAAGAAGGACAGCGAGCAAATCGGCCTTAGAAAAACAATGTACATATTAGCAAAAGTGTGCAAGAAACTCCTCAAACATCTTTAAGACGACGAACTGAACAGTTAGCTATTCCGATAATATTTCTACACAGAATTCCCAATTCTTCACTATCGTAATTTTTTGGAGAATTAATTTTGAGCGCTTTGTAGAGTTTGATTTAAGTATGGCGAATGAAATCTAAATGGGTCATTTTTAAAGTGATTCAAGTGCCTCCCAAAACTAGATCACAATTTTTCACATTTTTGCGGTGTTCTCGTGCGATCACCCTAAAATTTTATAAAATCCAAATAACGGTTTTTTGAAGTTGGTGTTGTCGTATTCCTTCTCTGTTACTCGTTCTCTGTTGTCCCTACTTTCTCATTAAAATCTGTGCCTTATCTATATAAGGCCCTAAGAATGTAATATTTTGTATGTGATAATAACGCGTAAATTTTGTTTCAAACTCGTTTTCGGAAATTCGTTTGCAAGGTATTCGAGCCTGTTGCTTTCTACATTAACTATAGAAGTAAAGTCGTGAAAGATGATGAAGATCGTATGGATTTTTCTTCCGAGATAACCGACAAAGTTTTGACGGACCTACACATATGTTCAAGTTAGTTTATCCAAATCGGAACATCCGGACAATACAAATATAAACTAGTTAATGTTTTGTTTACGTCAAGAAGTCACTCAGAAGCTAAAGTGATAAATTTCTTTAAGTGTTTTTTATTGAAGTGCCTAATACATGCCTACAAACCAACTGACACAGAGGATTTGATCTTCGTTTAATTTCAATTTTTTCACGTACACAAAAAATATTCTAAACTCAGCTAAACATAACCTGGTAGGCACCTCCGGCATTTGTGTACAATTTGTGTGCAATGCAATGTGCAAGACTTGTGATTTATACAGTAACCTTCGTCTAACCGATTAGTATTTGATTTAGATTTAGGTTATTGATGGATGTATTATACAATTCTAAACCACCACACAACAGTATAAATTAAATTATATGCATTGTTTTTTAAACTGTGCTCCGCGGAACATACCACTTTTTTATTATTTTTGCTACCGGGCTTCCCAATTTTATTAAAATGGGTTACGAAAGTTTCTCTCGCAGCACAGCTCAAATTAAATTTGGCCAAATCCCTAAGAAGAAGAATTCATGATGTTCGAGCAAGGGTTCTCCCTTTAAGTATGTACAAAGTCCCTGAGACCCAGCAGAGATGATTTGATGTGTAGGGCCTTGTTGTATGTTGAAGACGGACTCTAACCCGAACTCGTTCGCAGTTTTTGGAAGCCGTTGTACAACTTTGTGTCGGTTAATATATTGGAAGATTTAGTTGATACGATTGCGACCTTTGTCCGTTTCTTCATTTCATACGTATTGTGAGAATTCTTCATGTAATATCGACCAAAATGACGGTTCCATTAGCAGAAACACACGCCCGTGAACCCAAAGATCGAATTGGAAGAATTTTTGGGGAATCACTCCTTGAAAATCAGATCAGCTGTATTATGCACGGTGGGTACGTGCAGCAAGTTTTCCCTTCTTGATTTTTCTTGAACAATGGTCACGCGATTAGCATCGAATGTTTTCCACTTAGACGGATAAGAGTTTATCCAGTGGAGAGTAATAGTTAAAGCTGGATCTGCTGTATTTTATGCCTAGCTGAGAAAGGCGCACCGGTGCACACAAATCTAATCGGCAAAGTGTTGTTCTTTGCAGTCGCGCATAATTTGGAGCAAAGTACTCACTCGCATCGATGAACCCGAATGCATTTGGATCGTGTGTCTTATTCGATGTAAATACGTGACGATCGATCGTAAATGTTTAAATTAATACTTTCCCGAAGGGTTTGTCAGTTTCTGTGTTGGTTTTGTGGTATAGTGATCCATCCCAAACCAACTTCAATTATGCCATAATGAATGCATGAGCAATTTTCCCAACACAACCACCGGTGCCAATAGCCCGAGAGGATCGTAAATTCGGGACATATAGGAAAGTATGGTTCGTTTCATGATCAGTTTATTCTCTTTAAATTTAACAAAGAAATTTAATGTATCGCACGACGGATTCCAAAGCAGTTGGAGCATTGTGACCAAATCATTCCCATTCCCATCATCATTCCCATCATCATTCTCTTCATAAATCACTCTCATGCTTTTCCACTACATCCGCTGCGACAGGTGAGGTGATCTAGTGGCGAGGAATGGCGCTGAAGTGGTTATTGTTTTCAATTTGTGGTTCGGTTGCCGAGTTTCTCCACAAAATAAAAATACATTGAAATTTTTGATGGTGTTCAGAGTTATTCGAATTTACCGATACATTTTCAATGTCGGCGCTAAATGCTTATACATGTGGCCGGAACCAAATTAAAATTTAAAACAAATCATTTTGAACAAATGAACCTCCCATTATTATTGAATTGAGTGATCTCCCTTGTGATGTTTTGGCAGACCGATCGAATACAACTCCTAATTTCGTTAACAAACTATGCGGTTTGGACGAACAATGGTGCGGTAAGGAATAGTTTGGTTTGTTCTATATGCCCTAGGATTTTGTATTCTTCAATTCGAAACATTGCCAGAAACTATCCAGGCTAACGGAAAATGATCCACTAGTTGAATTTAACGCACATCAAGTAGCTGATGGTAGATTTCTGCGCCAAATAGTAAATAAATGTCCTTATAGGCTTAAAAAATTCTGGATTGACTAGCTGGATGTTGGACGGGATTTTCCACGAACCGATGTTATTACCTGATGTTAGTGGTTGGTCTTGAAATGATTCGGTCATAAAATTTATTTGCGGAGCGGAATCTAACAGTGCTCTCTCCATAATAGGTTGGCTAATAGCCTTAACCAATACAGTAGCTACCGCGTGTTTAGTATGTTAACCATTATAGCATAATTTGTTGCTAGTTGCGAAATCTTAGCGTTGTTCAATTGGCGTGTGTAGGAACTTATTACATTGCACAATCGTTTGGCCATTAGTTTGACAGTACTCACAGTACACACACTTTGTGGTTACTGCAAGGTGGAAGTTTAACGACTGGCTTTAGTGGTGTTGAATTTATCTGGGTTAACCTTGGTTCGTTATGTATGACCCAAATCGTCCATTGTTGGCAAGTGTGTCGAAGGGGTGGAATTATACCATTTATTTCTGGTCTTTGTGTCGAGTTTTGTGATCATTAAATAGACAATCAAGTCGTTAAACTGTTTTAAAGGCCATTTCATGATGCGTTCTGAAATGATCAATTAGTTCTAGCAGCTTGTTGGAGTCAGGCATATCCATAGGTTCATACAAAAATAGCACCTATACGTAATGATCGCAAGTAAAGTTCGGCTTATCAAATCTATCCTTCAGAATTTTTCGTACAGCTGCTACAGCATTAGCGGTAATTCTGGCAAGTAACAATTTAAAGTATTGAAGGCGTCAAATATATACCAATATATGTCTTCCACTCTATATATTTTCCACTAAAAGTCGGAAGCTCAATCGTGGAAGGTTTGCCGCCAATAAAGACTGGTAGCAGATTTAACAGTTTTGTATCAGCGGACTGTGCCTTCTTCGCGTTTCCTTAAGCTTCCCCAATTTCTTCTCAAGTTCAGAAACGATTGATTCCTCAATTTCAGTTCGTATATCTTCGGTCACATCCGCTGATACACTGAAAAACTTTCCGTTATATCCAAAAGTCGAAGGTGAAAGTTGTTTTTCTACATATCCTTCGCTCCGTTCCTATATCTGGATTTTTTGATGAACTGTTTATTGCAACCAGGATCCAACACCGAATGCATTTTAGAAACGATAATATATAGTGTAAAGGGTGTCCCAATAAGAAGTTCAGATTTAAAAATTTAATAAAACAAAAACGGCTTAATATATTTCCAAATTTATTGTTTTGTTTGAAAGTACAATCATCCTAGTTATTTATGAAAAATGATTTCATTCAAATGGGAGCCACGGCTAGCCTTGGCGTACTCCATTTGGCCGGTCCAATTTCTGAGCACATTTGGATTGTATGCGGATCTATTTCGGCAATGGTTGTTTCAATATTGGCTTTCAAATGCTCAATTGTTTGTGGATTGTCCGTATAACACTTGTCCTTCACGCCATCTCACAAATAAAATCCAAAGGTGTCAAATAACAGCTCCTTGCCGGCCAATTCACGTCACCATTTCGACTGATAATGCGGCCATCGAATTTTTGACGCAGTTTCGTTATAGTAACGCCCGATGTGTGGCATGGCGCACCATCTTGGAACCAAAGGTCGTCCAAACCAATATCTTCAAGGTATGGTCATAAAAAAGATGTTAACGTGTGGCGGTAGTTGATTCCGTTGACCGTAACGGTCGTGCCGGCCTCATCTTCGAAGAAATACCTAAATAACCAGGAGGATTGTACTTTCAAACAAAAACTAAATTTGGAAATTTATTAAGCCGTTTTTGTTTTATTAAATTTTTAAATCTGAACTTCTTATTGGGACACCCTTTCCTTACATTTCGACTTGAGTATAACCTGTTTGTTAAATGTACTAGTGCTGTAAGTACCGTTATTTGTATCACGTGTGTCTTGAATAAATACCAGATGTGTAACTATGAAACCGGAATTTACCAATAAATGGCACCACTTGTCAATGTACCTTTCGATAAATCACGTCATCGGCGCTATTGTTTTCTTTTGACATCGGTCAACAACATCCAATTCATAACCAAACACGTTTCATAGCATATTTTTTACGTGTTAAAATGTCGAATTTTGTGCCTACATATTACGATTTGCGGACATCATTGAGTTTTTGTTATCATTCGAAGAAAACTGCTTCAGAATCACATCGAATATTTGTCAAAGCTTATGGTGAGCATGCTTTTGGTAAAACACAACGCTATGAGTGGTTTAATAAATTCAAAAGTGGTGATTTTGACGTGAGAAACGAATAACGTGAAAGACCACCAAAAAAGTTTGAAGACAGTGAAATGCAAGCATTGTTGGATAAGAATAACGCTCAAAATCAAAAATAACTCGCGGATCAATTGGATGTGTCACGAGAAGCCGTCTCCATACGTTTAAAAGTCATAGAAAAGATCCAAAAGCTGGAAAAATGGGTTCGCATAAACTGAATGAAAGACGGCTGCTCGCCAGATATAAAAGAAAGTTATTTCCCGGGTCTTGGGTTAATCCAGGACAACCATCGTCATCGACTGCAAGGCCAAATCGCTTCGGACGGAAAACAATGCTCTGTATTTGGCGGAATCAGAAGAGTGTTGTGATTTATTTTGAGCTGCTAAAACCTGGTGAAATCGTAAATACTTCATGCTACCAACAAAAAATAATCAATTTAAATCGAGCTTTGCGTGAAAAACGACCAGAGTATGATAAAAGGCAACACAAAGTAACTTTGTTTCATGATAATGCACCATCACATACAGCAAAACCGGTCATGGAAACGTTGAGAGCACTTAATTGGGAAATACTTTCACATGTGGCTTACTTCTCTTATCACTTATTTGCTTCGATGGGGCAGGGGCTTGCTCAGGAGCACTTCACTTCCTACGAAAATGTACGAAAATGGCTCGATAACTGGTTTGCCTCAAAAGAAGAACAGTTTTTTGCATTACTAGAAAGATGGGAAAAATTTCTAACTAAAAATGGACAATATACTTTGAATAAAATACTCTTAATAATTATCATACGATGAACGTGTACTTTTTACTAAAACATTCCGGTTTCATATTTACACACCTGGTAAATTCCGTAATGCCACACAGCTGTTAAATGGTCCCAAATTTCGTAGAAAACTGTGAGCCTCTGTCAACTAAAATGTCAACCCAAATGACGTACTGTGAAACGTACACGCTATAAACCGTAGTTTCCATTTGTTTTAATGGTGGGTGGGACGGCTCCATGAGCTGGTGATAAATGCTCGAACCCATTAACGTTTTAGCAAGAATGTTTTGTATCAGAAAGTTCAATTTTTAGATAATAAGTAGTGGATTATCAACTAAAAAATCAGTTAAAACTGCTACAAATGGTTTAAATTGAGGTTTGCTTCTGTTTACAATGTCTCGGCTTAGAATGCCGGCTGATATTCATTTCAGGAGTTGCTTGTTCTACAGCTTTTTGTTTATTCTTTCCAAATTAAGTCTGGGCTCCAACAAAATTGGTTCCGTTATCGCTGTAAATATGTTGACATGGTACGCCCGTTCATCTTCCTAGAGTGTGTGTAGCCATTTGGGACCTACCATAAATTACTGGTTCTTTAGTGTCGACTCCTCTTGAATCACAACACATTCGGTTGGATTTATTTCATTGTGCTGGATTTGTTTAAATGCGGATTCCTAATATTCGATTGGCTACAAAGCTTTCTTATTTAAGCGGTCATCCTCTAATCCACCGTAATGTTTGTTATCATAGAAAAAGTATAGAGGAATGATTTGACATTTGTGGCAGAGCTCCACAAAGTCCAAGGCAACATTTTTTAATTGAGAAACCTCGGATTTGCATTTCGATGTTTAAATTAGTGGAACAACTTCTTCTCATGAAAAATCTGTTAGTCTGTAGCATTTAGAGCTCTTGCTTCATTATGCTTCATTAAGCATTCTCCGAAACTACGTTTCTGAAGCTGGTTTGCAATATAAGCTAACGGTTTTGATGGTATTTTCTAGCATAGATTTCAAGCTGTTTTAAGTTCTTTTACTCACTGTTTGTTACTGATTTTCTTAACGAGAATGCACCACTGTTTGTAGATCGCGGGTTTAACCTTCAAGTTAATGGGTTCAAGTCATCCACATAAAGGTCAGTTAGTATTTTTTCGAATGCAAAGGGTTGCAATAATCCACATAAACTTTAGTGAATATTCGCGTGCAGTGAATCTCTTCTATTCCTCAAATCGTTTTCAGTTGTTTATCTAAACCCACCGTCTTCGCTGTTATTGTTTGTGGTACTGAAAATTTGTTGCAATCAACTGAAGTACGTCCCACGAATATCAAGCCCGCAATTTTGTTTGTTTTGCAATCGCGGATGAACACTTTAGAATATTATTCAACATAATGTCTCCATAATAATTTGCATCTCTGACCCTGGGTTACAGGGTTACTGCACTAAGTGACCCAGGGTCAACAAATATGCGGAGGAGCTTATCGAAACTGTTACAAGGTGCAGTTAGTAATTTCTAACATGATGTAGTTGCGGTAATATGTATGTCCTGATTATCAAGGGTGATTTATCGTGGTTTTGGTTTTTACGACTGTTGTGGTTATGTACACGAATTAAATAAAGTTTGCAAAACACTGATTAAATTCAGTTCGTCATATATTTTTATAACCGATTTATGATTAACTACATATAATATGTATATTTGTGTTACACACATTTTTCTATTTCCGAATAATCGATTTATTATTTATTTATTTATTTATTTGTTCTTAATCAGATTTAGAATGCTTTTGTTTCAGTATTTTTTCATAAAATTATAAAAAAATTTGCTTATAAAACATTCGTATTTTATTTCTTTTCAGTTGAATTAACTCCTCATATGAATCCACAACCAAATTAAGAAACTACTGTACGTCTAAAATATTGAAGAAGTATTGAAGAAAATTGTTTTTTGTTTGTGAATTAAGCAAAATAAAAATAAATTAACGTAAAAATAATTTATAAATAAGAAAGGAAAACATCCGTATATAAATATTATTGAGAGAAAGGACTCAAAAGTGCGCGCGTGTAACTCTCGTAATCGTTAAGTGTATCGCGGACCCGCATAATTAAAATTAAGAACGAAAAAAAACATTTAAGTTTGGTCGGAAAAAAACTTAATGCAAACATGTCGTCGACCTCCAGCCATAGTGAATTAAAATCCATCTCACCAATGAATAGTTGTAATAGTAATAATGCCATTAATAATAGTAGTAGTGATCATAGTAAAATATCAAAACATAAACCACCACCAGTACCATTGAAGCGTAAAAATAAAGAAAAAACCAAAGATGATATTGTGCTACCCGGTAACAATCACAATAGTAGTAATAAATCACGTAGCAATGTTAGTAGTAGTTGTAGTAATAATAGTAATAACAAAAGTGATATTAGTAGTAATTGTAATGGTGTGAAACGACAAAAAATCGAACACCATCCCAATAATAGTAACGAGAATTTGGCCACAACAGCTGTGGCACCCATGAAAATTATTACTAGTAAGCCACCATTGCCACCACTAAAATTGCCGAGTGTGGATAAAGCACAGAAACAAGATGGTGGTGCTGCTCTAACCAAACTAGTGAAACCGGTAAAAATGAAAAAGAGATTGGAAGAATCATCAAATAGTGCGCTTGTGCAGAAATTAAGTGTTCTTGCGGATAAGCTACGTTTGGAAAACAGTGAATTGCTGAAAGCGTTAGTGAGCGAGAGAAGTGCGGTTAGAACTTTAAGGTAAGATTTCTTTATACTATCTTGAATAAGTTGCTTTAAGCAATCCCGCGCACTTAACCTTTATTATATTTTATACATTGGCCGCTTGAAATTAGTAGTGAAAAATAGCCTTCACTAAATCCAACTCAATTGCGTGTAAGTTAAGATATTCACCAACAACATCGTTTTATCAATTACCACAATTCTGTTTATCAGGAATACGGCAATATTCTAACGTGGTCGGCAAGTACCAGTAAACTCAGTAAAGTTAACGTGTCAACTATTTTTTTCAATTTAATTAATTCAATTTTAAATCTTAGGTGGCGTCGCAAAACTAACCAAGAACACGTAATTGTTGACTGTACATTAGTCATGTATTAGCCAAAGCCATCGTTACTACTGGCCAGTGACAACATTCATTTTTTGATAATGACGTAACTTCCTGTCGACTATTTCTCGTTTTTACTATTGTTTTTAATACAACAACACAAATAACTACTCGAGGTGCAAATAATTAACAGGCTCCATGAAGTATTCTTGGTTACGGGTGTACCCTGGGCAATGTAGTGTAACACAAACGGTTGTGGTAACCAATTCCTTCGTGTTAGTGGATCAATATAGCGAATAGTCAATCCAACACAATGCAATGGACCAAAACACAAAAGGATTTACACCAGGTGGTACACCATTTTTCAAATTGGCTAATCCACACTCTTCGGTGGCCGGTTCCGTGGATTATGGGGTGAACCACTTATTGCATGTTAGTGAAATCAATTTTGAAACAGTGAATTCGTTTCAACAGCAATCAAATACAGCAAGAATGTATGCTAAAAGTAGAAGCAGAAGCAGTTCTGCAACCGCGATATCTTCAACGTCGGTAGCAATGTAAATGATGGACATTCTAATCTAGAAAAAGAAAATCAAGTACTAAAATCAAAAATTGAAGCTGAGCGAATCTGCCTGAAAACATGTAAAACAGGTTCAAAAACGACAAACAAAACCATAAACAAAAAAGCATCAGACAACGAAGTACGACCTAAAAGAGGCAAGTCGCAGAAGATTGAATATTCAACGGACGAGGAAGAGTTAGATAACTGGATGTTGAAGAAGGGAAAAGCTAAACAAACCAAGAGAAATAAAAAAAGAAAAGCTGAGTCCTCACCAGAGGTAAAAAAATCATCCGAACGGGAACCAGCTTAACAAAATGAAGCACAGCCAAAGGTAAAAGCCCCTCCACCGAGTTTTTACGTATACAGAAACTTGTCAATGAAGCTGAATATGGAAAAATATCAGTGGTCCACGTACGAAAATAAATACGATCGTCCCATCAAGGTCATGGCAGGTCTACATCAACCTGTGAAAGCAATTCAATAATGGAAGACCTAGATGCCGTTTCAAAAAGAGGACTTCCCCTGTTCATGCTAACGTTTGATAAATGCGAGCAAATAGAAAAAATTACAATATAACTGGCATACTCAACATGCGCGAGTAAAGATCGAAGCTGTTAAAACAGACGGTACAAGTATAGTACAATGTAAAAAATGCCAAGGCTATAACCATACGCAACGATATTGCACACAAATGAAGATGTGTCAAATGTGCTGGAGAGCACCCATCACAAACTTGCAAACAATCTAAAGAAGAACCAGCAAAATGTAAAAATTGTAATGGGCAGCATCTAGCCAGTTACCGAGGATGTGAGGTTGCCAAGCAGCTACAGAAAATGAGGTATCAAGCATGCACACTCTCTCTAAGTCATCCAAACAAGGATCGAGCAAGAAATGAAGTACCTATGCATATGGAGAATTATACATATGCGCAAGCCTCTTCAAATTCGAAAGAAAGTATCACTAACGATATCGAAAATTTCAAAAACGCTGTCCAATCAATTTTAAATAGCCTTGAGGAACAGAATAAACTAAATAAGTTAGTTCTGGATCGACTCAATCTGCTGGAAATACCATGTTCCAAAATAGCTAAATATAAATAATGTCGACAATAAATAGTTCAATTCATAATTCCGGAGCAGAAATCAAACATCAAAACTACTCATTAAAAATACCTAGCAGAATTAGAACTATTTTGAAATACTGAGATGTGCTTAACATCAGAAACACATTTTACCAGCAACTCCAATGTAGCAATCGGATCAGCAATATTTATTAGAGATAATATTAATCATCATGAAGAATTAAAAATAGAAAAATAAGCCATGCAAGTAACCACCAAGTAAGAAGACTACATTAACTTGTTCCAGAAATTAGAAAGTAACTTCATTATCGGAGGTGATTAGAAGAATTACCTGCAGCTGGCCAATACTTAAACTGTGAATTTTACTCAGGAGGAAAACCAAAATACTGGCCATCTGCTCCTAACAAAATCCCAGACCTTATAGATTTCTACATCACTAAAGGCATACCGAAACGCTACATCTGCTTAGAAAATGATGAAAGTCTAATATCTGATCATGCTCCTGTTATTATGACAGTTAGTGAAAATGTAATAGAAATAACAAATTCAACACAGCTCACAAACAACAAAACAAATTGGGAATTGTTTAAGCAGCTAGTAGAGGAAAAAATGGAACTTCAAGTACCAATCAAAAGTGAAAATGAAATAGAACAGGAACTAGACAGGCTCCCTGATGTCATACAATGGTCGGTTTGGAAATGCGCCCCCAAACTATCATTCAGGGAAAGCAAAATCCGTAAAATTTACCCAATAGAAGTAAGATAACTAGTGCAGGAAAAACGAAAAGCCCGAAAGAAATGACAGACTACGCGTGCGCCAGGATAAAACCACCTTAAACATCTTGTGCATCAAACTTAAAGCACTCATAAAAGCAGTTGAAAATTGAAACAATTGGAAAATTCTTTTGTTCTCTATAGCTACAACTAAAGATACCGACTATTCCCTCTGGAAAGCAACAAAAGGGTTAAAACAACCGAAAACACATATCCCCGTAATCAAAAGAAACGATGGGAAATGGACTATAAATGCAAAATATAAAGCTGACTTGTTTACTGAACATCTTGAAGATGTGTGACTAAAACGCTCATGAAAAAATAATTGTGACACTTCTCTACCTTTGAACTTAGTCCAGAATTTTATTCACGAAAATAAACAGAAATCATTGAACAACACTAAAATTTTAATTTTTTCTCGAGGTCAATCAATTTAAAAAGTTAAATTTCATGGAAGACGAACGTTCAGCATGGAAGAGTGGTTCAGTTCGTTAAGACCTGAACATAATTGGTAAGGTATTCGACACAGCATCATATCTCTGTGGTATCAATGTAAAACTTGAAATACCCAATTGTAGTTTTTCCTGGCCATCCTTGGGAATGGAACCCGGGTCCTTCGAATATCAAGCGCTCTGAAAGGAGCTAAATCGTCTAAACCATTATGGCGTTTCGAGTTTTTATATCAAGCGAATATAATTCGACAATTTGGGTGGCTAGATTTATTAGAGACTAGAAATGGGCTGTATGCTTTATTATCCAGTACATGATGACAGACTATATTGACTAGCTCTTCCATGAACTGCCGAAACGGCACAATTTTCGGTGCACCTTATACTCGTATACTAGGACGTGTGGTTCAATCTAATTCAAGAAAGTGACAACGTGGAAATTTAAAGCAAGAGTTATAACGTACCCTCACAATGTTTAGAGCGACGGTGGCTTGGGTAGACGATTTTACAAACTCTTATTATTTATTTGGGCGCCAGTCTACCACATGTCATTTTACCAGCTAACCTCGAGAGAGCAGGATGGCAAGGGCGAGGTGCAACACACCACAGAAAAGCCACCATTTGTATTAAAAGTCGATCGTACAAATCATCGGTCACCACAATGACGTAGTCTTATCGCCAAAACGATCAGGGACAAGAAACAAATAAAGAGAAGAAGTAGCAACTCACCTGAATTCTGCCGGAATTTGCCTTTATGGTGGGGGGTGGTCTGTAAAACCTACTTTGCTTCGGGCTGCTGCTCACGCTACCACAAACGGGCGGAATTCGCACGACGATACATCAAATTATTCCAACGAATGCTCCGTTTTCCAGTCCGTCACTCCCTCATTTTACACTTATACACAACACTAATGTTATTGGCACTGTTTCTTAACCAGGATGCATTCAACAACAAGCAAAAACCTATCCTCATTCGTGCTCACCTCATCTTAGATTAGACAGTTTACTTGTAGGACGCGCACTGTAATACTGAACCATCTGGTGATACACGAAAACTGAGTTTATCATTTGAACAAAAAAAATTCCGAATGAAAAGCAACTAAATACCATTCAATTCGGCTTGGTCCAATTTTAAACCGCAGCTCCTAGACAGGTGTGGTGATTTTATTTATTTATTTATTTATTTAAAGAAATCTATTCTGTTATTTACATGTATGATTTCAGAATTTAATTTAAAACAAAAATATTAAAAAAAAAAATAAAATAAAGAAAATTAAAACACAGAAATATATAAATCAGATCTTGATTTAACAATTAAAAATTTAAAAAATAATTCTTAAGTATATTTTTGAACTTGTCCTTTGATAAATTAAAGTCAAATAGGTCGTCGACGATGTTGAACGATTTAGACGACCTATTAATGGGGTTATTTTCTCCATAGTTTGTGGAATGGTATTCAAGTGCTAAAAATTCATGGTTTCGAAATGTTCTGCAAGGCACATGAATTGATATGTTTTCCAAAATGTATGCTGAATCAATGTGATCAAGCAAAACGTTACCAATGAAAGCCGCACCTAAGAGAAGTCGTCTATTTTCAAGCGTGCATATTTTGTAATCCGTGCATCTTGTTGAGTATGGAGGTAACCGAGCCTGGAATTGACAATTGATGGAATGGTAAATTGTGGTCGTAATCCCAGTCACTTTTTTTTAACAAGAAAATCAGAAACTTCTTTTGAATGCTTTCAATTCTTTTAATGTGTACAGCATAGTATGTATTCCAGACCGGTAGTAGCGTATTCCAGTTGAGATCGAACGTAAGCGAAATAGAGTGAACATAAGGTTTGAATATCTTTAAATTCGCCTGTCCACCTTTTAACAAATCCAAACATGTGCTTACTGCACACTTAGGCCAATTTTTAGGTCCATTGTGATACCACTCATTCACTCCACATCATTAACCCACCTACTTCACCTACTGACACAACTACAGTATACCACCTGCACATTGCAAGCTCCATGTCAACCTGTACATTGACATGGAAGGTGGGTCGGCGCGTGACACGGAATTCTGCACTCCATCAGAGGGTCTTAGTTGTATTTATTAGCATCACCGATCGTAATCGATGATGAAAATTCGATTTGCATTTAGCCTCTGATGGGATTCGAACCCAGCACCTCCCGGTCCAAGTGCCGAAGCTTTAACCACTGCACCACTTGTCCGGTCAACACCAGACGTAACTTTAATAACGTTTGATTTCTCATTTCCCATTATTACAAATTGTCGCCGGTTTGATAGATAGGACTTAAACCAATTTATGTAATCGAGTGAAAACCCAAATGCGAATAAACTGCGGAGTGCTTTTTGATGGCAGGTGGAATCAAATGCTTTACTGAAATCCATGTACGCTACATCAACTTGATGATGGTTTTCTATCTCATTAATTATTTTACTGGTGAATTCAACCAGATTAGTTGATGTGGATCGGCCAGGCATAAACCCATGCTGGTTTGTTGATATATGACGTGCAATTGTGGATTTAAAGTTGTTGCATAAAACTAATTCAAACAATTTTGGAATTGATGATGTAGTTGATATTCCTCTGTAGCATGTAACGTCATCTCGTCTGCCCGATTTAAAAATTGGTGTAATTTTTGAAATTTTCCATTTTTCGGGAAATACCCCGGTGCTCAAGGAGTAGTTGAATAGGTAACATAATGGAATTGCCAAAATGTCAGCGTACTCCTTCAGAATAGAAGAGGGAATATTGTCAAGGCTACAACCGTCTCCAAATCCTTTTAGAGCCGATAATATGTTATCCTCATATATAACAGGAGGAGTTATTGTTACGTTGGTATTGCTGGGTTTTTCGTACAATCCACTAGTAACGCTTGGTTTATAGACTGTTTGGAAAAACTTCGCGAACTTGTCAGCTATATCTTTGGAGTTTGAGGAACTGGTATTGTTATATGTCATATTTGCAGGGTATCCGTCAATTTAGCGTTTATTCCTAAAGTATTTCCAAAAATGTTTTGGATTTATTTTGATTTTTTCTTGAATTTGATCGAGATACGACCTGTATTTTGATTTGAAGTAAATTTCAAATTCGTTACTATGTTCTAGAAACATTGTTTTGTCGGCTTCTAACCCGCTTTTCAACATTTCGGCGTACGCTTTCAACTTTCGATTTTTTAAGTTAACTAGTCTATCATCGAACCACTGAGCATTTTGTGGTTTACAGCACATAGGTACATAAAGTTCGAACCCTTGCTGCATAATGTCATTAAATCTGTCAACATTTTCGTTAATATCATTGGAATTGAGAGTTGTTTGCCAGTTGATGGATTCTAGGTAACTTTGTAGCCCCGCACGATTTGTTTTTTGAAGATGTATTTGATTGGTTGTAGGTGTTCCGAACTCTCCATTAAATTAGTTGAGTAAAATACAATGTCTAAAGACTTGTGATTGATATCGTTAATTACAAAAGGTAACACGGATTCTGAAATTTTGAAAGTGTCAATGTCGTTGCTGAAGACAAGATCCAGTAATCTATCACGATTATTAGTAATTGTGTTTATCTGGTTCAAATTATAACCAAGTATGGCGACCACAAATAAAGATTCAGCATCTGTTGTTATATTGTTTGGAAAAATACAATTTAGTTCCGGGTCCAGATACCATATTATATTTGGAAGGTTAAAATCACCAAGCACAAGAACTAAATCTGACGAGTTTGCTGTATTAATAACTTTATCAATCGCATCGATGCAAGTTGCGTAATGATCACTATTTGACTGAGGTGGTATATACGCTGGGTAAATGAATAGATTGGTTTGGTTAATTTTGATTTTTACACCAATTTGTTCGTCTCGATGGGGCTAAAGTTACTGGAGGATTCCAGAGTTTAGAATGTACTGCTATCAGTACGCCACCACCCGATTTCTTTGAGCTAGTTTCGGGAGACCGATCGCATCTGTGGACAACGTAATCATGGCCAAAAAATTCACTGCTCATTATGCCGGGTTTTAATGAAGTTTCACAAATTACATAGATTAGGTAGTTTGATTTTAAAACGAAGTTATAGAACTTAGATGCTTTTGATGCCATTTTGTTGACGTTTTGATAGTAAATTGCATATTTCTCATAAAACAACCTTTTCTTGAATTTTATGGATTGATTTACTTTTAGAGTAGTAGTGTAGGCTCGAGGTCTCATTAAAAGCGAGTGTAGTCTATCATTAGCCACTGGTGAAAAATATCTAAATGATTGGGTGTGTCTTGAAATTGCAACTATGGCATGGGGTACACTATCGAACAGCCCAAGTGGTTGAGAATTGATTCTTATACATATCACATTTGGTGAGGTTAATCCTTGAGCTTCGTGGATAGTCATGACTTTACTAGATTCTGGTATCTTAAGCTGGGAGATTAATTGTTTATCAGCTTTGGTAAAGGTTAGATAGAATGTGTTATCCAACAGAGGTATCGACATCAAAGTTGACGGCAGGTTTATAAATTTGGCTGAAATTTGCACGGTATTCTTACTACTGATGTAAGGGTAGTATTCCGTTAGAGCAGACGTAACATCAGCTGGACATCTATACGTCACATTCAAGTATTCCGTCTTTGTTACGAATGCGCTTGCATCGGAAAATTGCATGTTGACATGATGTAATCTGTCAAAATATGGTATTTGGTTTTTATCACCCAGAAGATATATTTTAGAACATTTACTAAGGATAACCACGAGTCCTATATATCCAGCATGCACCATCATCAATAAAAACTGTATCGTAGGTCCGATTTCCATTGATTAGATATGAAGCAATCGTTTTGTAATTTAATTGGATTTTATTAAAATCAGTGTTTTCGTGCTCACAACGTGCTGCTACCTTTAATTTAATATCAGCAAGCCCTTCTTTTGTAGCACATAAAACAAGATCACTGCCAAGTTTATGCTTGTTTATAATCCAGGTTGATTTACCGCATCCAGGTACACCCTGAATATTTGTAATATCCGGCATCTTTATGTTTTCCTTAGGATAGATATTGTTTAACGAGTTGTATGTCTGGTGATCCAACATAATTTCCGTACCGATGAACAAAAAATATATCTGTTTTGGGTAATAAATATGTTAGTGTCTTCACACAGTTGCACCAGTTTATTCCCATCAAAACCAAAGTGATGTTTTATGGATGGTTCTTCAAGATATTGTTTGGCGACGTTGTCAAATATAAATATGTTCAATTGTCGTAACGCAGAAGCAGAGAAAGGCAGTAGATGAAAGTTCTTGATGTAATGGTCCTTTAAGTGGCTTTTAATTAGGCTGTCTGAGTGTTTAATGTAAAACATTAATTCCATGATCGAATTTTTATAGCTGGACTCTGCGGACAACACTTTGTAAAATGCCGGAGATGTAGTTGGGAAATTCGCACAGTTACTATGTAAAAATTTCGAGGGATCACCAGTAATCCACCGAGAAGATAGCGCTCTTTCATACTGGGTTGACATATTGAATGGAATGTTTAAAATCCATTTGATGTTGTTAGATGAATAGTTTTTAATGTAATCCAACACCGACATCAGTTTGTTGACATGGTGGTTAACATCTAAAGTTATTGTGAAGGGCTCATCTTTACGTTGTTGCAAGTAACCTGTTAAAGTTTCTAGAGCGTAGATTAGATCACTACAATCAGTTTTAGATTGATGATTAATCACAATAACGTATTTACTCTCAATTTTATAAACTTTTGTAACTGCATTGACGGATTTAATGTAGAAGTTTTGTAGTTTAAGTCTGTTTCGCGACAAGTGTTTCTTAAAATTACAATTTTCCAATTTCTCATCTAAGGCAACACAAATTAAAATAGATGAAGTTACTAAGTGTTTGATATTTATCCAGGTGGAAATCTGAGGTTCAGCTAGCAAGAATTTTATAGAAGGAATATTTTTCACAAACTCATATCCGTTAATGTAATCTTCATGGTGGTTGTTGTTTACGCCTCTTGTTAATATAAGTTTAGATTTAAATGATGAGATGATCGATTTGTTTTGTGCTGGTTTAATATCAATGTCAGTTTGAGTTTCGCAGTGTTTAGATACGTATATGTTAGTCAGCCTTGGAGTCTTGGAGTAGTTTTCGGAAGATGAAAAATATAATAAGCCACCGTTTGAATCGCACATTGCATCTCTGATTTTAATGGTTTTTACTCTCGTTGACTTGATGATGTTTTCGGAACGCGAAATGAAGCGAGTATTGACATCACCAACCTCACTCGTAATACGTATTTTGAGACCATCATTGAGGTTATATGTTGAGTCACACGGTTTACAAGTATTTAAGTTATTTGGATGTTGTTTCTTGTATTCCGAAAAAACGATGACTGGACTCACTGTACAAGTTCGTATAGTTTATTTATTTTTTTACAACACTCGCCTACTGGCTTATAGACAACACAAAACCGTGAAACACACAATAAAATTTATCATGCGCCCTGGCTGAGTTTGAAACCCGCGAGCTTCTGCTCCATCAGCTACACAAGGAAACACTCGAATGTTCCGGTCTTAAAATTCGGGTTTCAGTCTTATCATCACAGTTAGTCTTAGCTTTTGATTTTATATTTTATTTTTGTATGTATGTATTTCCACTCACTTGTAGACTCAAGATGGTGGAACCCTTTTTTGTGGTTGGGGCGGGCGCGTATTTTACTTTTTCTTTGTTTCCACAAAATACGTTTAACTTTATACCCAAAAAAACTTTCCAAAATACAAAATTTGCATCACTTTTAACGATCTTTCTTGATTTCGTTGGTGTTTGGTCCGATCTGTGCTGTATCTCTTATCGTTTTCGTCTTTATCAAACTTTTTCTGCTCTATTTATACCTTGTTTTTAAGCGTCCCCTCGGCTGCCGTCTCTCTCTAATTCCCTTTAAAAGCGCTAAGTTATTGGATGGATAATTCAATTCGTTTCCACGACTTAAGTTTTCTTTTTTAAGTTAGTTTTGTTTCAAAAATTTTCGCCCTCGCCTTGTGTTTTTTCGTCGGTTTGATTCCTCTTCCTGAATTCAACTTCATACGGGTTTGTTTCTGGGTAACTGTAACATTATCTGAACTGAGTTGCGAAGAAAGGACGGTTGCATATTGAATTTTGGTGTATTGGTGAATTTGGAACGGGATAGGTAAACTAAGGAATGCCTGATCGCTTGGTGGAAGACGCACCCTTCTATAGGAACTTCTTTAACACTATAGACTACCGAACTATGGTTAAACGAGTAACTCCAATTAGTTCTCTATGCGATTTCATGATCCAATTTTTTGGTGCTTTGTTAAAGAAGAAATGCCAAGTGTTGTACTCAACAGTGAATTACTCAAAATTTGTGATATATAGTAGACACTATTGTACACGATGTATTTGTTCTCTCCTTGCTGAGATCTACTTGAACGCACCGATGAATGTGTTTATTGAAAAGCAATCCCAGGTGCAACGTACTTTGGATTAACACACGAAGACAAATACAACTCTCCGTTGATCAGATGCCATGGCCTCTGAAAATTACTGGTGGATGTAATCACAGCACTGTATATAATAGGGTGAATGGGAAGTGCTAACACAGAATTTTGCTTTGAGAATTGGTTTGCGAAGTAAGTAATCTGTTGAATGTAGTGTTTTGGTCGGATTGAGGGGTACTACCATCCACCATCGGTATAGAAAGGTAAAATACATCACCCGTCCTCCAACACGTAGAATCTCAATACCTTTGACGTAAGGATGAAGTGTAACGAAGTGGATTTCCCCTGGCTTGTTATCTGGATATTTTATTAGCGCACGGATTGGTATGAACGAATTTGATCCAAAAGTGAAGGCCAAATCTATTTCGTGCACTAGTCTTTGTCTCGCTGTAATCTTATACAAATTCTAACCACGTGGGAATCATTAATGTTGAGTCTTCTCGCAGCCACATAATTCTTGTTTAAAAATAAAGGGTTAACGACTCACGAAGCACAATCGAGGTAAGTCTACGCCGTAGAATGTGATAATCTATTATTTGAGAGACGCGGTTCACCACGAAAATTTTTATTCGACTATATTATAGGTGAACCACGAAGCTATCCCAGGACGGCTTTTGAACCGATTTGAGGTGTATTCATCAATTGGATTAGTTAGCAAGTAGCACACTGGGTAAGATCTCCAGGCGTAGCATACCAACAGTTTTGAGAGAAGCTATGTGGATTTTCTAAGCGATAGATAACTGACGTTTTATTGGAACTATCTGCGAATGTGCTTCGATCATACACCAAGGCTGCGGAGATGCGTTTTAATGGATGCGTCACCAAAACCACTTACCTTCAAATTATCAATTAAATCTTTGTCCGGATCACCATGACAGACCGAGCACCCATAATTCCTGAAACATGAATGAATCAAATAGTTTCGATGAATTCGATAGGGCGATTGTATAGTTTTAACTAGTCGGTTGATATTTGTTCTAGTCCAGCTCCAATGAGACCGATTGTTCGTAAAACATACTCCTCATGTGTTGCGAGTTTCATAACACTTTTCCAAGTTCGTAGCCACCCAGTTTCATCAAACCTGCAAAGTAAATTTAAATTTCGAGAAAGTTGTCAATCTCATCTACGCCAGTCACGTAGACGTTTATAACTGCAACTTTCAGAAGTCACAGTGCATAGGCAATAATGTCAAATCGACTGCTCAAGTAAGGCGCGGAACACCATCGGCTGAAAATTATGATATTCGTCCGCTACTAGAATATGCCGATACCGATGTATCAAAACCGAAACCTAACTTTTTCTCTGCTTGGAAAACTTGCATTACGCCATAGTCAGTGTGGTAATAAATATTTTATGGTGACTTATCAATGTTCGACAGACACTTTCATAAAATCGGTGTATTTGCTTGAGCCGCTTGAGTGCTTTTCCTCCGGACTAGCCAAGTCGTTACGCATCATCATTAACGCGTTGATTTGAAATGTCGTTAACAAATCATTTTGTTGTGCATTCATTCTCTTAATTTAGAAACCTCTCCGATTTCCTAAAATGATTTAAGGATCACTTTAATACCTTTGCAATCGTTAAATGTCGTTACGAAACTTGATGATTGATTGAATGGCGGTTACTTACCCATTTTTGAACTCTTGACTTGAATTGAGACAGCCAAGTCTTAGGCTGATAAGGTCTGCAACATTTTCTGAGATGAAGCTAATCTACAACTCCGAATGAAATAAAACAGGAATAGATAAATATCCTATTTCGTAAGGTTAACAATGATGATTGTTATTTGATTGATTTGATTTCATTGTTTGATGTTTTTTCTCTATACGGCCAATTAATGCGATGAATGAACGAGCTATACCTAAACACCTTAATGTCTGTGGTGAATTATGACTCACTGAATCAAATAACTGCGCGATTCTGCTTCGAGCATTTAATAATTTCCAATAATAACTGATGCATAGTCGGCGATTATGTTAACAACAATGATGTCAACTCAGCCAGCCGGAGCCAATACTTTAAGGCAGTGAATAATATCATTGGATGTATCAATTATTTGCCGCAGACCAAAACCAAATTCTTTTCGTAATTCCGACATATTTCCAAATTCATTGAGTGCGATATTTGGTTATTCCGATGCGATCAAGTGGCGACTGCTTTATTACGCCTCCAAGTGTTTTGCAACGAGCCTTTCTCAGCGGTGTTTGGAGATTGGATATAGAGTTGAAGAATTATTTCGGTTTCATTAGGAATATAAACTCGTTACTCTTCTCGAGTGTTTACTCGATAATTTTCCGCATTGACAACCTGCTTGATACGGTTTATCATGTACCACACGAATCACTGTACACGCTTACACAATTAACTTCCATAGTTAGAAATTTCCATAGTTCGTTCAATTTTACACATCATTTAGATCAATTGATTCTGCCCGGGTGGAACTGGATTTTACATCGTCGAGCACTAATTAATAAAATTAGTAATAAATATTTTTAATTTTTCTTTCATTTTAGGGCACAGAATGAGGCTGAATCACGACGAGCCCGCCTAGAATCCAAAAAGTTGCAAGACACAATAACAGCACAAAATAAATTATCGATTAAGAAAGAAACGATTACACATCATGGTACTGAATCACCTGAATACATTAAAATAAGCCAAGAATTACTTTCACTTAAAGATTCTTGTAAATCATTAGAAGAAAAACTACAGGTAAGTCTTTATTCAAATTACAACAACAACAACATTAAATTTATTTAATTGTACATCTCTAGTGGTGAATAAAATTTAAATGGTATACGATATGAGTACCCCTTAAGTTATTCTATAAATAGTAAACATATAGGCGCGTATTTTATATATACAGTTGAGCAAGAAAGTATCATTTATTCTTTTCACCAAATAAATCTTTCACAAAATTATAAATATATTTAACAATCTTATTTCGCGATATTTTAATTTTGCAATTTCTCCAATGCTTTCTGACAATTTTCAGTTCCCAGAGAAACACTACGGTCGATATAAATAATCCGATTCCGAGTAAATAGAATACCAGCTGTAAGTGACTTAGCTCCAAATCTTTGAACTCGGAATTCTGTGTACTCTTAATAAATCGCCGATTTTTATTCGTGCGCCGTTCATTTTCCAAATTCTTACTCCACCACCCGTACAAGCCGGACTCGAGTATTTGCCGCACCAAAAAATTAATGCGATCCAAATATGGTGATCCGACCGGTGTTATATACGTGATTAAATTCGGTACCGGACACTGTTGCATCTCGTGAAATACTCGTCGACCGTGCACAAGGTGCGATCGCATATCGAGAACATATTTGATTACGTGATCTTTTTCCACGTACGCATGTCCTATCGTGTTATTAGCAATTAATTCGCGTAAATCATTCTCTTCGACGACTTTAATGCGTCTCGCGATTGTTACGTGACTCGCTTTTGTCATATTTAGATTACGAATTATTTCGGTTTTATATCGTGATGCGGATAAAATGTCGAGCTCCGATTTAGCGAGGTCGTCGATCGAGTCGATTTGTTCAAGTTCACGTTCCAATATTAAAACACTGGTTAGATTGGCGATAAAAGAGTTTGTGATTAGAATACTGTATAAGAGCCAGGCGATCAGAACGATACGCAACTCAAAAGTTTTAGGTGTTTTGCGCATAGATTGATTCAAATTTGATTTGAAGACCGTCAGTACGATATATTTAATTTCGTGTCGCTTCCATCGACGTGTCATTTTTTGCGTAAAATACATGGACGAGCTGACGCAAAATATCATTACCACGATTAGAATCCATATTATGTAGCTGAATGAGCGAAGTAGATTTCCAACGTGTGACTGATTTCCTGGATTTGGCACTAAAAGACAGAGATCGTCACGCCCGAGTACCACGGTAGATTCGATGATGCGCAGAAAATCATGGGGTTTCAAAAATCTTGAATTAAACGATATATCGCCACGCCACTCCACGATATCTTTTAAGGTTCCGTACGTGGTACCATTAACTAGAAGTGCACCATATGTGTTATTGTCAAGGGGCGGTTGAATATCATAATCTGCGTCCATATTTTTCATAATCGTTTCTAACATGAAGCCATCGATCCCGCTCATTTTTTTATTAACGTGATCCACTCTCATCCGAGCTAGTTCCTCAAACAAAACAACTTTTAATCGTATCCGATTATGCACATTTCGGAAGATTTTGTTGTAGAACAGTTTTGAAAGCCGGGTTTCATTCCGTTGGAAATACTCAACATAATTTGACATTATGAATGGATTATAAGTCATAACATCAAAATTGCTGGTTTCATTCCGGGCCACCACGACAATGTTGTAAATGTATTTTCGATTAAATTCACGAAATAATAACCGGAATGTACCCCGTGTGGTGTTCGTGTCGTTAATAAATAGAATGAAGTTTTTTCGATTTTTGTTGCCGGTAAATTTACTTATGAAGCTGAACTGTTGGTCTAGACGTCCACTTAGCTGATTTATGATGAGAAACATTGTGAAATTTAGATTGTTATTTGTGACGAGATGCTGATCGGCGAACGGGGCGGTGTAATTTACACTGGAAGTAAAAAAATAAGAATAGTTATGTTTGACATGCTAAAGTTCAGTGGTTTATTTCAAGTTATAATCTCAATTTTAGTATCTATTCAGATACATCATCTTGAGGTTCGAGTCAATTTGCGTACTCACTAAAGCAAATAACCTTGGAAGCTGATCACACGTCACGACAAAAATTTAGCACATTTTTCATTGACTTTGAAAGAACTGGATAATGTTGGTCTTCCTCATGGCTTATACACGTAAAATGTTCCTATCATTCGACTTAATGTCTGACGGTGGTGTGATCTAGAAAATTATGAAAGGTGGTAACAACGATATTTACATTACTATCAAGTTTGAAACCAATTTCGTCCAGTTTGATCTGTCCTTTAATTTACGAGGCTAACAAAGTCTCATTTGAATTAATATTTGTTGGGGTCTGGTGTAATAACTTTTTTTTTTAATTTTTATGTTTTTTTATAATAGGGGGAAATAGGCTTATTTCATACTTTGCCCAACAATATTAGATTCACCTACAATCACCTACAATCCACGGTAATTTCAGACCGGAACTGCGTTTGGTATTACATCTGCGTTTGACATTACCATAGATGGTTCGATTTGTCTTTCGTTCCTATATAGCCAATTCTGACAATCGATTTGCACGTCAGAACCGGTCTGGGCAGCCTTACTTGCTCCTTTTGGGCTCTTTGGATCGTACTTGTATGGGTGTACTTGGTATCTTTCTTCTCATTTCTCAAGCCACATATCTCGTTTGATTGTAGCATGATGACCACAATATTGTCAGGCGTATCCTCCTCCATAGCCTAACAAGCCGTTTCTTCTTCTCTAAAACCCCATTACTAAATATCGTGTGACACAGCCTAGGTCGTCTCGCTCATTTCGGCAATAGTGGTGCTTTAGGCATCTTACTTTCCCTAGCATATTTCACTAAACGGTAAAATAAGTCAAAAATGGCACCGATAGAAATCCACCTCGCATTCCGCCAGGGACGAAGTTCTTTAATTAATTTGGCCATCCATATGTTCTTATTATTCACATCCCATCTAGGGTCCTATACCGTCAGGGACTCTTGATCTGGAGTGCATATATATCTGTGTAGCTCATCGCCATTTCCATGGCACTCGTCTAGGCCGTGCTGCAGGGTTGACTGCACTATTATTAAGATTAGCCTTCGCTTGGTAGGGTTGGGTCCACCCACATTTACCATCAGCCTACTAATTGACACTACCGCCATGTCAGCGTGACATGATTGACACGCATGATTTGCGAATATGTTCCCAGTATGTCAGGCGACTTCCAATTATCACCTCTAGAGGTGTCGTCTCCGTGTTTGTTCGTATTGCTTCGAGAACATAACAATTTTGCTATCCTGCCCACGTTCCTCTTTGCAGAGAAACCGGCTCGTGTTCCTCCATCCTGAATATTTGCCTATATTAATCTGATTATGGCCTCCGAAAGGTTTTTGCTATTATAACGTCATCCCCATATCCCATCAGGCAAACTTCATCTGGCACCTTAACTCGATTTGGTTCGACTGTTGGACAGCAATTTTTTTATATGATCCCACAGTATTGCTAGTAGTTCGGCATCTCAAAAAATCATCTATGTGTCTCAATCATGTCTTGCCATCTATCGAATTAAATGCGTTCGTCAATACTAAAGAAATACATATATTCTGGCCTGATGATAGGTTTTCATCTTTGTGGTGGCAATGAGATGAGTTTTGTCTTTTGAAAGTCATGCTGTCTTAGAGAGTAAGCCCGCCCCCGTCAGTGATTCAGCAAATGTAAATAATTGCATTTAAGGCCAACAAGAATATTGTCCCAAACCATAAGTTGTAGGTCGTTTATCAGTAATGCTGTGCACCCAAGACGACCACACCGAGAATTTCATACAGAAAATATTGATTGTCGACGTCAAAGCCAATATTTAATGAATCCTTTGCTATTTTGATAAAGAACCATTCAAAATGAATTTTGAATTAGAAAATTCATCACTCGGTACACTGTTGCCGAACGTTCCGCGACATTGAAGTTTAACACCAGTTGGTATCGGAACAGAAGAAGTTTGAATCTTTCGAAATAAAAGCCGAAACAGAACTTGGATTGTCTCTAAACGACAAACGATGTACAATGCTCATGCAAAAATAGAATTTGACGCATATATGGTGATAGATTCTAGTGTGGACTTTTGTGAAAGACAAAAACTCGATACTTCCAGAACGTAAAACAGCATCGATTTCTCGTTTACACTAAGTGGAGCTCAAAATGGACACAAATTTAAATTATATTGGAATTGTATTCCAAAAATATAAACGACTTCGATCAGACAATTCCAAAATTCTGGTATCTGGCTCACTTCGGTGTGACAAATCTCGAACAAACTATTAGTAGTATTTGACGCTGCGTCATAGGCAAAAGGAACATTTCTAAATGAATTTTTATTTTTCGGGCCTGACTTGTATAATTCACTAACGCACATTTGATGTATTTCCGCATTCGTCCAATCACCTTCATCGCTGATATTAACAAGAAAGGTTTCTGCTAATCCAAGTTGGAGACGAAGATATAACAGCCAGGGAATTATTATAGAGGGAAGATGCATCGCGAGAGTTCATGTCGGAATATTCGGAGACCAGTTACGGCATAATCAAGAATCATTATATGAACGATTACTTGGGTGGGTCAACTAAAGAATTAAAAGCGTTTCAATTGATTCAAGATGCCAGTACCGTTCATCAGAAATGTGGTTTTGTGATTTGAAATTTGGTTTTCAATTAAAAATCTCGTTTTAGAAAGAATCGACAGTTAGTTGTGGACTAACATCGATCTCAAGCTAAATTTATAAGAAAACGAACAAACTACAAGAATTTTTAGAATGAGATGAATGTCCATCTTCGGTCCTCTTATCGGATTCCTTTTAGACTCCTGTCAATTTTTCTATCACTCAAGTCCATGTCTACTCCAACATTTTATCTACAAGCTGCTTTTTTATGTGCAACGTTTTCCACACATACGAAGAAACTGTTGAATCTTTTAGTGGACGAGACATACTTTTGCAGCGATTCGGAGCATGTTCTTCGTAGGATCAGGTCGCGCACTAAACGATTCAAAATTTTCGTCGCCCGATGGTTCACCGATCCCCCTTTTCTGTAGGGTCCTATAGCGACATGGCATAAACAAGACAGGATTTAAACACAAAATAACGGTATGGATATTGAAGAATTAAAATCTGAGTACGACAACGTTATCTCGAATGATGTCGCTAATCTTCTTTCCTGATCAAATCAATAAATTCATAAATTTGGAAAGTCTCCTTGAGAATAAGATCTACTGATAATGTGCGTATAGCGTTAAATACGCTCTGAAACTCGATCAAATTGTCAACGCCGAAACACTGTTGTTTCAACGAATGCAAGCCGACACTTGTTCTGCCGAATGTTTAAGCTGATTCCAAATTGTAGCATTTTGGGACATTTTTCATACTCGACATACACGGAATTATATTATTCATCAGAAGGGTCGCCTGTACAATGCGCAACTGAAAATACAAAAATAATCCAATTGTTTTAGACTCAAGCCATCGCGTCACTAAATTTATCAACAAATGGTTCAATGAATAAAATAATCATACGGGAAGCGAATCATCAGTCATCTACAGTATCCTCGAAAGATTTCGGATTCCTCGTTTGAGAAATACTTTCAAGAAAGTCTCAGTTTCAACTATTGGACGACGACCTTTGTGTCGATTGGAACCAACCCCCAGACCGTTGATCTAAAGCGGAGGAAGTTGATAGTTGATTGACACACGACTTTGCAAGTAACGATATCATGTTCGTTTTTTCCTATTCGGCAGTCGATGAGGATTAAAGGATTCGATGAGATGTACTCATACAACGGGACCAACTTCAGAAAAGCTGAAACGGAAATAACTGATGCATTTGATAGCCTTTGGTACATTATTTTACAACCGACGATTACTGGTACCAGCCATCCCAAAGGGTCGAAGATTTTCGACATTTCCGACAAGAATTGGCGTTTCGTTATTTTCTTGTCATTGGGTGGTAACCGTACTTGGAATACGAAGTAATCGGCCGACGGACTGTAGCCTATCCCTATAAGGTTTTGATCGATTGTTCATTCGCGATGGTAAGGTTGCCGCAAGATCTCATCCTTTTAATAGGTCAGGATGATTGCTTGACCACTTACTCAATTCCATTCCCCTCGATGAAGTAGCTCGATAAACTGTGTTTTCACTTGTACTGCTTCGTAGTCAACGCTGGTCAACATAGAAGTCATGCACGCTGGTCGTCAACATAGAAGTCATGCTCTAGGATATGGCTTGCCTTGGGGTGCCAGCTCTGTTCATCTTCGGCGAGTTGATGTAATCTACGAATCCCTAGATATGGTGCGGCAGATGTTCATTATGTTACTGTGGTTAAGTGATATTCATCTATTGGACGACGTTTGCTTTCTCTCCATAAAATTCGTTGATATTTCTGATGCTCCTCTTGAACCAGTATTTGACGGTACATCTTTTTGATGTCTGCAGAGAAATGTTTTCTCCATCTAAGAAGAACCGCCCATAGATCATTCTGTAGTGGAGGGCCGAAACAGGTGTTCTCGTCGAAGCATCAAACAAGGGTAGATAAAATTTGCCTCTGCCTTGGTCAACCTGTTTCATGTGACCCATCTGGATGTACTCTCGCATGAAATTTATGTATAGTGATCTCAATTCTGGATGTTTACTGGAATTTTTTTTTCCAGATGTAAAAACCGTTGTAGTGCTCGCTGTGAAGAACTTCCGAGCAGATCTAATTGGCTCTCTTTGAATGGTAATTGTACCCTATATCGGCCATCTTTATCTCGCTTGGTGGTTTGTTTGAAGAGTGTTTCGCATGAAGATTTCTCTACTTACCAGTTTTACTGTCTTTCGGAACCTCTTCTAATTCCGAAAATTTCTCCATGTTTTCTTCTGTCTTATTAATCGTATGAGCTGCTACGGTCTGCTGTTGGATTGTGGTTTATGAAGGGCCAGAGATTATACATCCCAAGCTTGTGCTTATAGCGCTTGGCCTACCTCTAATTATTCGGTTCCCGATGAAATCGCTGTAAACGTCCGCCCCTAATCAGGTTAATTGATGCCGGGCGATCAAAATTTGGATCTGCTAAACGTAATCCACTCCATTTATCGTCAGACTTTCTGGCGATCGGGTGTTCCGAGATGTTTGTGGTGACCCTTGGTAACACATATGCGTCGACCTTCAATCTGTACGAGGAATCAAAATGAGATTGAAGGCAAATCTGAACACTCGCATTTGCTTTGTTAGCTGTATTAGCTCCCACTCCTGAGATCTTAACCGTGGTTTGCTGTATTGGTAGGCCTAGCAGTGTAACTGCTTCCTCCGTAATTAGAGAAACTTGGTATCCCTGATCTATTAACGTTCGTACATTGAACGGGGTTCCGCAGATAGAGTTGATTTTTACAACAGCCATTGCTAACAGTGTTGTTTGATTGCCATTCAACGAGCTGCCAGATACCGTTTTTGCAGGCCTTCGATCTGACTCATGCAACAATTGGTGATGTCGATTACTGTAGCTGGTGCAACCTGGTTTCTCACTGCATGGTATTTTTGGACTATGTGCAAGAGAGTTCGTGCAAATTTCGGCGCGATTCACAAAATCGATTTGTCGTTTGATGGACAGGTTTTGAGAATGAATGCACTCCTTGAGAGAATGATGCTGATCTCTGGTTTGGTCTACCGTGCGATGTTTAGTTTTTGTCCTCCGAATGCTTCCAGTGATTGGAATTTGCTCGTTAAAAATTCCAGGCAACAGTCTAGTTTAGGAATCTTGCGTGAGCCGACCAGGCTGCTTTTATATTTCTCTAAAGTATCTGCGTCTACCTTTTTCATCACGAGGTGTATGATGGGGGCTTCAAATGGATTCTCTAGTTTCATGTTTTTGATGTTGTGCCACATTTCCACCACAGTATCGTGTATGATTCTGATACAGGATGCTGTTGCATATTGTATATTATGCAATGATAATATAACATTGAAGTATGGTGAGGCTAACATCCGCTCGTTGTTATATCTGGCCTGCATGATTTCCCATGCTATTTGATAGTTGTCTCCAATGGTTGGTAAGTGACTGAATAGCTGCCTTCTGCAGATGGGATTTTAGAAACGTCATCTTTAGCGTATTCGATAGTTGACTATTTTGAAGAACGACCCTTGGAAATATATCTACGAATGCATGCCAGTTTTCGTATTAACCGTAGAACATTGGTATGTCTGGTTGATGTGGTTGCCGACTCTACCCTTTCCTGATTGATCCTCTGCAATTTTATTATTAATGCCTCTACCTCATCTTGTAGGGTTCCATAGTAATCTTCATTCTTCAGTTAAGTATTTGCAGTTATCTTCATCCTCGACTTTCATGAGGATATTTTTGTGTAATTGATCAACTTCTTTGATATCATAGTTGATCTGATCGATTTTTATTATGAGATACTCTGCCGAGTATTCCTGTGATTCCAGTTTCGCCTTAATACCATTTATTTTTCGGTATAATAAATGCGTGCTGACATCTTTTTGTTTGAACATTTAGATTCAGGCCAGATCCCGATGAATTAAGTTGGCGCTCCGCGGAACTCGTTGTTTGTTTTGACTCGTGTGTATCGGTCCGATGATTTTGACTTCTTCTCGCTGAAGTTGTATGATTACGTTGTGACTGATGGTGTGTCGGGCTCACTTGAATCATCTTCTTCTAATTTTTCGGAGGCTCACCGGATCCGACGTTCGTTTGTTTCCTTTTTGGCTGGTCTAACCTGTCTCGTTAGTCGTCGTTTTCTTCGTTGTACTGATTGATGGTATAACCTTTGGTGGATTGACGGGTAGTAATGTAACGCAATTATTGAGGTCCTCAATTGCTCTCTATTCGAGATACTGTTCTGGCGGCTTGATGTTTTCATCCGCTATTAAACTTTCGTCATCTTTACAATATGTCTGGTATTCAGCTATTATTATTATTATTATTACAATATATTTACAAGCATAGGCCGAAGCTTTTATACTACGAAAAAGAAAACAAAATCACAAAAGAAAAAAAATTAACAATCCTCAATAATATACAAAATTATTTACAAAGGGATACCCAAAGGGATTAAAAATAATATTACAAATTTTAATTACATTAATAATTTCTCTGTACAGTTAAATATACAAGTTTTTTAAAAATTTTAAGAGAACTAATATTTTTAAGTTCAAAGGGTAAACCATTCCAAATAATAAACGCATTCATCAAAACCGAATTATTAAACGTGTTACTTTTGTTAACGGGCAAATTGATGTTTCTAGTGCGCAGAGACCTGGAAAAACTAAATTTTTCATACAAATATAAAGGCAATCCAGAGCTAATAATTCTAAAAATAAATACAGCTGTTCTATAGTGATATTACTCGAACAAAGTACATCCCAAAATAGAAGTTTTTAAGCCAGAAATATGATCAAATTTTCTGAGGCCATGAACATATCGAATACAATTATTAAATGTGATTTCAAGTGGACGCCGAGAGGAACTGTCACATCCACAATAAATTACATCACAGTACATGAACAATGGTACAACCAAACTTTTAATCAAAAATACTCGCAACTAAATTGGACATATTTTTTTTATTAATCTTAGTGAATATAAACTATAATTGACACGTTGACACAATGTGCTAATATGGTCACTCCACGGTTGGAACAAATTTTATTGTGTCATCACCCAAAACAAGAGTAGGTTCAATAATGTTCGCATTATTTTTACATAACAATAATGCTTTACTTTTATTAGGATTAAGCGCTAGAGAATTATGTTTAGCCCATAAAAAAATGCCACTAAGATCTTCGTTCAATTTTATAACAGCCTCATTCAACCCTAAAGCTTTACATCCGATGTACAATTGTAAATCATCAGCATAGAGATGGAAAGAACAATGATGAATGCGCCATGGAAGATCATTTATAAATATAGAAAAAAGCAACGGACCCAGAATTGATCCTTGTGGTACACCTAAAGTTACTTTGCCCATGCTAGAGCAGTCAACACCGTACTTAACAAACTGCTGCCGACTATACAAATAAGAGTACAACAAATTAATTGCAGAGTCAGAAAATTTATAATATAAATAGAGTTTTTGAAGTAGAAGTATATGATTAACACTATCAAACGCTTTAGAAAAATCCAATAAAATCAATAAAGCTTGCGAACCTTGCCCATCCAAAATTGAAGAAAGATCGTCAACAATGTGTACCAAAGCCGTTGTAGTACTGTGACCAGGCTTATACCCTGACTGAAATTTACAAAGAAAATCAAAATCTTTAAAATGCTGCAGAATCTGGATTTGCATTACTTTTTCTAACACCTTAGAAAGGGCAGGTAATATACTTATTGGTCGAACATCATTAAGACTGGCAACTATATCATTTTTTGGAATTGGAACAACAGAAGCAACTTTCCACAAATTCGGAAAAACTGATTTTGACAAACATTGATTAATTATATATGTCACCTGTGGAAGAAAAAGGTCAATAAATAATTTTATTATTATAAAATCAATTTTATCATATGCAATAGCATTAGATTTAATTGATCGGATAGCACCCATAACAATTAGCTCGTCAACACAATCAAAGGCAAATTTATAATTATTATCAGAATCAACAGATCCAATATCTGGCAATGGCAGAACCACTAAATCTTCACGAAATTTACAGATATCATTCAAAATATCTTCAGCAGTGAACATTATGTCAACTTTAGAAACAGAACACGAAATACCAAGTTTCTTTAAATTGGTCCAAGTAATTTTAGAATTATAAACATTACCAAAATGAAAACTATACTTAGCTTGATTGATAATCTTAGTAGTTTCGAGCCCTTTTATAGGAAGTAAAGTCACCATCTAATCCACTCCTTTTATAATTATTATACTTCAAATCTCTATACTGAATATAATCCAATATGGTCTGGTTTAACCATGGAGCAGTTGGACAATCGTTAATGATTCTTTTACGGGGTACATACATAGAATCTAAATATAAGAAATTTGAAATAAATAAATCAACAATCATATTTACGTCAGAGCAACAAAAAAGATTAGACCAATCAATCGAAAAAAAAACAATTTACGAAATATTCATAATTAATTTTCTTATAATTGGGCACAACAGAATAAGACAACTTATCTCTAGTGCGACAACATTAATAAGAAGCAAAAATCAAATCATGAAGTCTAAAAGGCTTTCCAGCCTCGTAGCTCTAAACGGCAAAAAATACAAATTAAGTATATTAAAACAATCAATCAATAAATTATTATTTAGCATATTAAAGCTAAAATCACCCAAACAGAACACTTTTTCATATTCTTGTAATAAATCTGTAAGAATACCATTAATATTTGTAATATCCCCTCTCGAAGTGGGGGGTGGGTTATAAAAAACAACAATAAGGAAATTACTAAACTTACCAAACAGTTCAAGTGTCATAAATTCAACTTTACCATTTGAACCACATGATAACACTTTGAAATTCAATTTTGATCGATAATATAATCCTACTCCACCACCACGAGCATTGATACGATCATTTGTAATTATTTATTTGAAGAGATCTAGTAGAAATTTGGTTATTTAACCAGGTCTCTGACACAGCTAGAAAATCAAAATTAAATTTATGAAGAAGTATTATCACCTCATTTAAATGCAACGTCAAACTACGTACATTAAGATGACCAAAAAATAAATAATTGTTAATAGAATGTGATTTATCATTTGGAATAGAATGGTTAGTAACATCTAAAGTAAAATTATCACAATGAGTCTCTATATCACAATTTGTGATGGATGTTGTTTCACTAAAAAAGGATTACTTCTAGGCTTGTTAACAAATTTCTTCCCAAGAGTACCAGCCGGCCACGATGATGCAGTTAACAATTTGTCCATATGAACATTTGAAACTGATAATTTAAAAGACGAGTATTCTTGTATAAACCCAATGGAATTTTTCCGATTGAATCGATGAATTTTAACGTCACTTATATTAAATTGGTCCCTTAAATACAGCTTCACTTTGTCTTCACTAACATCAGGATGCAATCTTGAGACAAACAAATACATGCAAACACGGCTCCACAGTACGCAAACTACTCACTCTAGCAGTACCAATAACAAAGTCATCTTTCAAATCCAAATTGTTTATAAATGTTTGATTATCACTAATATTATGAATACTAGTTATTTTTTCATTTGACAGACTTACACAAGCAGGTTCCATTAGAGTGGCCAAGCTTAGATTGATTGAAGACGTTAATTCAGAATTAGGCCTTACTAAATCTACATTAGCTCTACCATCAGTATCGATGGAATCAGTAGAGCCCAGCGCATCGATTTTGTCCCAAAATGTGTGAAACGAAATGAGTGTAACCGGAAAGATATAGTAGTAGTATTTATGTTTATGTTGGTTAGTGACGCGCGTATAATTGGTTTGCTTTACTATACACATGCAAACCACGTGGCATTGTTTATTTGTTTATTCTATTAACCCTTGATGAGATTTTTGATTCCTATATTGAGGAGCGCGATTGCGCTCTTTGGCACTCAAAGGGTTAACCTTTGTAAACGCCATATTATTGTGTTGTTTGAAAAAATTAAGAAAAATTCATCATTTTGGAACAATATGATTGGTCGAAAAAATTCTTTAAGCGAATGAAAAGACAAATTAACTCAACACTGAATCCGCCTTTACAAGATAGTGTTACTTTTTAAATATTTATGTATTTTCGATTTTTTTTAATAATTACTATTTTATTTTTAAAATTTATTAAATTTAAATTAAATTTGTTTATAAAATTTTAACATATAACATATAAACATATAAAATTAATTTATTATAGAAAAATATAAAATATAAAATACATTAGCATGTTAAATAATGACACTCCACAGCTCGTGAGCAGACGTAATGTGTTGAGAAAAGGAAATAAGCACCATAAGAATTAAACCGATTCACCCGGATCGCGCATAAAAATGACACAAATATGAACAAAAGAAAAATACAAATACAAAGACATAATTGTGTATTATATAGTGTATACGTATTCGATATTTTTTGCTTCACTCATTTTAAATGAGTAACTCACGGGACAAAATCGATATACAGGCAATCATATTCTTATTTTCTATATTATGATCATCTTTATCAAAATTTCCCTGACATTTTGATCGTAGTAAGACCTCGTCTTAGGTCTACCGTCACTTCGTCGCACGTTAGCAACTAGTCGTAATAACTCCTAGCCCCTGGCACTTTGCGCCTTATGTAACGCGTTCATGATTTCACTGATGCTTCTGCTGATGGTACGACGTTTTATTGCAACTTTATTTGAAACTCTGACTATGTTTTGGCCTAGACAGACGTCTTATAGATGTATATCAATTCGTGTTCGAATGGCTCGAAGGACTATGTAAATCTGATAGAGTTAATAGAGTTAATAGTAGGTTGTAAATCTATGCTCTACCTAGATGTTTTGTAGTTTGGTGAAAACTTAATAAACTTGTCACTGGTGTGGGAATATTAGGTTTCTTATATTGACAGCGACTTTTTACTTTTACGTTTTCAACATTATGCTAATTAAGCTAATGCGCTGAGCGTTAACTATTTACATACATAAAATATATAAAACAATGCAATTTGCATATGTCATAATTATGTGTGCACATGTTTGAATCATCACACCCGCGTACCGTGTTCTGTACACGGAGGTTCCGTACAGAAGGCATAGTGATGCTGCAGGTAGTTATGCCAGTTAGTTATATGTGGTAGTTAAAACCAGGCGCAAGTTATTGAAATGTTCTTTGAAGCGTCCTTATCCGGTTACAATTACAACAATATTTCTTCAACGGTGTTGGACACAGAATCGAGCTAGTTTTTTTATTCTTCAATCTATGCGCACGAACAATTCCAGTGTATCTTTGCAGCAATCAGGTGCTAATCACTATCTTGGTAGGCGGTACGAGCCCAGGAGTACGGACTTATGGGCTTATTGTCACACAATTCGATTTGATTCCTGTTATAACCTTAGCCTTAGACTAATCGTGTTATAAGTAAAGTTGTACTAATCCCATCATATCAAAATCCGATAAGGCCCATGCCTTTTAAGTAATATATGAGTTGCTTATGAAGTATTTTAAGCCGCTCAAAATATGACCAGTGTCATTCACTCAAGGGTAAGTTTGTACCCTTTTAAAATTTCGTTATTAATTTGCATTCCTGTAGTCTGTCACACGCTATTTCTAATTAAAGTTATTATGAACAGTGAATAATGGTTGATTTGTGTCCAAATTACGTAACGTTAAGTATGATCACTCATTAATATTTCACACGCATGCAAAGGGTTTTTAATTAGTTTGCGTTTCAAATGCTGACATTGAATTTCTGTAATTTAAATTGTATGTCAAAGGGGACAGTGAGTTGCCGTGTACCTATCGAACAGCATTTAATTATATTTTTCCCCGGTGTAATTTAGACAAGCGCATATATTTTTAACACGATCGCGTTGAGAATATAACAGCGTTATGAAAAAATTTGGAAAATTTTAATTTATACCGTCGAAGGTTGGTATCCATTTGATCGCGACCATGAATTAACTTTCGAGTACACTTTAATGCATAATTACAACATATACGTAATTTAAACTTTTTGTGTATTGATGATGCAAGATAGATTACCGCACTTACCTTCTCAGTAAAATCGTTGACCTCATGCAAGCGTGGATCGATACGATCATGTCATTGATAATCCGATTAAATTGCATCTCTTGATCGATGTACATATAAACGGGATTCGAATTTAACTGACAAAATACCATTGTTACATAACTAATTAGCTCATTATCATCATCACTATTACTGATACTGCTGTTGATGTTACTAATTAAGTTATTGTTGTTGGTAATAATTAATGATGTCGTTTGGTTTTGGGCGGCTGCAACGACAGCGATGCACGTAATCTTCATGAAATTAATAAAAATGAAAGTTTCTACGATTATGCTGATGCTGATCATCTTATAATTAGCCCGAAGCATTTTATTCCGTTTTAATTTTTTTTTCGGATCAATCGATCAATCTTAATCTACGAGTATGTATACAAGTATTTTATATTCCAATTGGTTTTTGATCTCCGATCCACCGTCCACAAAACGTATAAGATGAGAAATTGGATGAATCTGTCAAATACACAAAATTTGTTTAGGGTAATTAGGTTTATGACGAATTCGTGATTTAGAATAAGATGATCATTCTATATGTATCTGTCTTAAATAAAACAGAAATGAAACCGAACCCGATGTAATTGGCTCGTTTAACTCAGAAACATTAATTAACATTAGCATTAATCTATTAACCAACCATCAAACTAAATAAATTTCACATGAATAAAACGAGATTATCTGTAACAGTTTTTGCACATTTTACTTAACTGCGGGCAACCAATACTTTCTTTCTTAAAAAATGCCAGCTGAAGCCAAATTAGAAATGATCGGTTAATTTCATTTTGTATGAGTGCGTTGTGATTAATTAAATTTGCTGTCGATTTTATTTATATCACTTCTAATCATATGCATGAGTAATTTGTAGTTTGGCTTATAAGATTCTCAGACATGAATATTGGTAGCTTGACCAAATTGAAACGAATTTGCTGGAAAATTTGACGAATTGGTTACATTCGAAATGCACTAAATACGAACGTGTTACTGTGGTGGCATGCAGACTTTTGGTAAAATTGATACAAAGATAATTTTTCACACTTTCGATGAACTGCGTAATTAGTTTTATAGCATTTTAATCATTGGAAGAACATTCAATGGAATGGTTCAAGGGAGAGATTACTTAAGCATTTCAGTTCCAATCATAGGTAAAAATTTTAGGGCTTTCATTTTTGAACTCTGGCTTCCCTAAAACTACCTCAAGTTAAAGTAATCTAAACTTGATTTATTACCTAATCTTTGTGTATGAATTTTGAGTTTGAGTGGAAATGTGATAAGGCCATTTATTTTCCTTACTAGAAAATTGGGTTCAGATACCGATATCACTTGAACTAGCTTATTAAATTAGTGATCTGACTAGCCAAAACTGAACTTTCTAAGCAGCACAGAGAACTTGATACACATTTTTGTGGGACCTTGATTTATTCATGCGGTTCATGCCGTCTTTACACAAATCCTTATTTTAGACGTATGTGTTAACATAGATTTGTTGACCTGGTTAGGAGTTTTTAAGTCTTCCTACTGGATGAGAAATATAACATCCTAGTTCAGGCGCTAATATAGCCTGGGTCTAAATCTCTGGGGCCCACATGCCATCCGCATGCCTATGCGTTTGAAAGTTTACAATTTTAACTCAAACTCAAAATTGAGATAAGAAAATTCATATCAAAGTTCTTAACCTCGATAGAAAGTTCCAATTAGGATAGCTTGATGTGCAATTTAATAACCTATTTCAGGTTCTAATGGAACCTATGTCAAAGTTTCGATGCGGAGAAAGGCTAATTGAGAAATATAACATCCTATTCTCCTGAAATGGAACCTGAGCGTAAATCTCTGGAAGGCGTGTTTCTTAAACGTTTACAATTTTCGTTCAAATTCAAACTTGAAATACAAAAATTCGTAACAAATTTGTTATCTTGGTTACGAATTTTCAACTAGACTCATTCAAATCTGAGTCCAAATCACAGGGAATGCGTGTTGAAATCCGCTTACCATTTTCGCTCAAACTCAAAATTCAAATTCAAAATTTCGTAATAAACTTGTGGTCCTGGTAACGCATTTCTAATTAAGAAGACTGGATGAGAAATTTAACATCTTGCAGACACTAATGAAACCTGAGTTTAAATCTCTGGGACGGCGTGCGTTTCAGAGTTTAAAATTTTCGCTCAAACTCAACATTAAAATAACAGTGGTTAACGCTTTGGCGTTTGGTTCGAGAGGTACCGGGTTCGAATCCCGATAGGCGCAGGGTCCAAACGGGAATTTTCATCAACATATTATGACCTGAGATGAAATGAAACACAACTATGACCCTCTGTTGGAGTGCAAAGCTCATGGGCCGACCAATCATCTTCCATGCCAGTATAGACATGGAGCTATTCTATGTGCAGATGGTGATAAAGTCGGACATATAGCCATACGTTCGTGATTTGGCAGGCGACAGAGTAAGGTAAGGACATGCAAAGCGAACTGCGAAAGAGTTGGGAGTGCTTCGGCCTCAGAACAGATTGCAAATATTAAATAATAAAAAACACATTGAGATACGGGACTTCATATTCAAAGGCAGGCTGGATGAGGAATTTAACAACCTATTTCAGGTTCTTATCAAACCTTAGTTCAAACCTCTCTGGAGAAAGGCTGGATGAGAAATATATCATTCTATTTCAGACGCTAATGGAACCTGAGTCTAAATCTCTGGACGCTTAAAATGTTCACTCAAACTCAAAATTGCAATACAAAAATTCGCAACAAATTTGCTGTCCTGTGTAGAATTTCTATTTACGAAGGCTGGATGAGAAATTCAACATCCTATTTCAGGTGTTAATGAAACCTAAGTCTAAGTCTCTAGAACGGTGTGCGTTTGAAAGTTTACAATTTTCACTCAAACGCAAAATTCTGATAAGATAATTCATATCAAATTGGATGTCCTTGTGGCTCGATGAGAAATTTAACATCCTATTTCAGATTCTAACCAAACCTAGGTCCAACTCTTGCTGAAGAAAGGCTGGATGAGAAATATAACATCCGATTTCAGGCGCTAATGGAACCTGAGTCTAAATCTCCGGAAGGCGTGTACACAACAATTTTCGGCACGTTTCCAATTTTCGCTCAAACTCTAAATTAAATTATAAAATTCTTAAAAAATTTGTTATCCTGGTTAAGAAGTTTCAACTAGGCTGATTAGATGAGAAATTTAACAATCTATTTCAGGTTTTAACGATACTCAGACCAAACCGATGGGAAAGCGTGTTAAAAGCCGTTTAGCATTTTCGCTCAAACCCAAAATTAATGAGTATATGAGAATTCGTAACCAATTTTCTGTCCTGGTTAGGAAGTTCCAATTAAACTGGCTTATCGAGCAATTTGACATACTATTTCAGCTGCCAATGAAATCTGGATCCAAACCGCGGGGAAGGCATGGTTATAGCCGTTTACCACTTTCACTTAAACTCAAAATTGAAATACAAAATTTCGTAACAAATTGGTGGTCCTGGTTAGAAACTTTTACTTAGGCTGGCTAGATGAGCAATTTAACAACCTATTTCAGGTGATATCGGAATCTGAGTCTACATGTCTAGAAAGGCGTGTGTTTAGCCGTTTAAAATTTTTGGAGGATTCATGTCAAGTTTGCTGCCCTGGTTAGGAAGTTCTATTTGAACAGGTTGGATGAGTAATTTAATTCCCTAGTTCAGGTTTTAATGGAACCTGAGTCCAAATCTCTGGGAAGGCCTGTTAATGACCGTTTACAATTTTCACCCAAACTCAAAATTAAAATACAAAAATTCTGAACTAATTTCTCATCCTGGTTAGGAAGTTCCAATTAGAGTCCAAATATGTGGTAAGCAGGACCAGATTAGTACGGCCGGCCAGCTTGATAAAATGGCGTCATGTTAGTCAACCCATATGCGCCACATAATCGAGTAGCAAATTTTAAAGCTGGGAAAAATAGTGGCACAAATCCGGCCTCGCTATCGGTCAATTAGTCCTCATCAAGGAGGAAAGCGTACCACCTTCGAAATGGTCACTCAGGAGGATCATCGATTCTCTTCAAGGATCTGGCAGACGAGTTCGAGACGTCATATAAAGATGCCAGAATAGCGTATACAAGCGGCCAGTGACCGCCAATGTTGGGACACCAATTGTCTCCACGACCGTCGGAGGTGACACCTATCGGTGGGCGCATCATTATCAAATATCGGTTAACTCGGTTTTGAATCACCAATATCGGACAACACTTTTTCGCAGCTGTCAATATCGCCACACCTTTGTGGAAAAGTTTCATTTTACTTCAACCTCCGACCGAGCAACAACACGACACGGATAGCGAACACAAACAATTAAATAAATATTTTTGTATTAATCGCAATAAATCATCTGTCATCTTCGCATTTTTCATACTTCTTATTTTCGCTCCAACATTTTTGGTTCTTCGAGCCGGATTGTTAACAACATAATTCGGTGGTGCAATGCCAACTCGGGTTAAGCACGCTTTGCTACAGCGGGTCCTCGAACGATAGTGAGGAAGTCCAAGGGGCTCTCGATCGATACGCCAGGTACGAGCAACGAATTCATACAGATGCAGATCGACCGCGTGACGCCTCGGTATAATGAATTCCGCAGTGTACAGAAATCGAGGCCGTGTGCGATGAGGAGGAACTCGGGAAGAGTATGATAAACGCTATCAAGCAGATGACTCGCAAAGCTAACTCACGTATAGCTGTCGCTTGATACAAAGCTACCTCGAATCGCCGTACCAGTCTTTGAAAGCGACTACACGAGTTGGACCGAATTTGGGAATTTGTTCGTTGACCTCATTCACAACCATAAACAGCTGATCAATTCGCAGAAGCTACGCTATCTGAAGTTGAGCTTAGCGAATATCACCAACGACAATTCCACAAGAAGTATGGTGCGTTCTACGAAATCGATACAACTACCTTTGGTTCATTATCGACCGTCATTTTCGAAGGTTCCGATCCATGTCTACACGATAAATCAAATCAGGTGCGCATCGACGTTGGGAGATGTCAGTAACCCGAGCGCAATTTCCATCATTCCAAAATCTGAAAGATTTTCTGAACACCCGATGGCAATCACAGGAGATGATTTCCATGATTAAAACACAATCAAATCCGCCACAGTCGCACAGAGGGTTTCCCTCATCATCGCATTTATCGAGCACTTTAGCACCTCGCAGGCCTGCCACTCAATAAACTCGCTCACTCGTCGTCACTTCAGACTCTCGAATCTTTACGTGTCAAGTTTGTACTGGAAATCGTAACGTGTTCCATCGCGTTCAATTCAAATCTCCTACATTCGAAGAACACTCAAATCTATTAAACCAGTTCGAATTGCAAATCCAATTTGTGCCGGGTTTGCAACAAAAGACACCACTGCAATCGCCACCCTGTCGCAATCAAACCAAAACTTCATCATTCGAGCTTTGTTGGATTCGAGATCCTATAGGTCAGCTTCATATCGAAAATCATGGCAAATCGCATCGGATTAGTAGACTACATAGCCGCAGTCATGATCAGCGGAATCTGTGCCAACGAGGCGTCTACATCACTTTCAATTGCCGAATTTGTATTATACCCCTGAATTGATTGAACATTTTCCATCTCGGTCACAGCCCTTGTCGTCAAGAAGATCGAAGGTAATTGCCACATTTGAGGCAATTGGAACTTGCCGATTCTCATTATTATCGACCCAACAAGATAGACGTTTTACTCGGAGCCGACGTCATCGGGATGGTTCAAAAGGATGGTTGCATCACGGCGTTAACGTTTCACTATTCGCACAAAATATAAAACTTGGTTACATTCTCTTCGATAAGATGGAGCGTAGGACAAACAAATCAGCCGCCTAGTTTAACGGCAACTATCGCCATCGAGGACTATGACGCAATCGACAACACGCTCAGGTTATCGAATACGACGATACACCGTATCCTTGCTATTCAATGAGAATTCACCACCCATTGGAAGATCACCAGAGGATGCAAATTGCCAATAATGATCAACTACATTTTGAGTACAACAGGTACACAAGGAGAAAGTGTCAGAAAATCATAACAACTCGCCGGGCCAGACGTGCTATCTTCCACATCACAGTTTCATGCGACGCAAACTGCGCGTGATATTCGACGCATCGCACACAACATCAACAGGCATATTACTTAACCAGCAGCTTCGCGTTGGTCTTATAAGCTTCAACAGAACTTCTCCGAAATACCAACTTTCCCGCTATCAGTAAAGATCATAGGGGATGAGAGTCAACGACAACCTCGCTATCGGTCAATTAGTCCTCATCAAGCAGGAAAGCGTACCACCTTCGAAATGGCCACTCAGTTCGAGTCGTCACATAAAGATGCCAAAATGGCGTATACATGCGACTTTAATAACAAAATACTGTAGGGTGACTGCCAATGTTGGGACACCAATCCTTTCCACAACCGTCGGAGGTGACACCTATCGATGGGCACCCCTCTTTCAAACATCGGTTTTGAATAACACACATTGTCCGACGTCAAAATTTTTTCGCAGCAGTCAATATCGTCACATCCATGTGGAAAACTTTCGTTTTACTGCAACCTCCGACTGAGCAATAACACGACACGGATAACGAACACAAACATCTGTCATTTTCGCATTTTTCATACTTCGCATTTTCAATTTTAGTGACAAAAATTAGTGATAAATTTCAGGTCCTAAGTAGTACAATTTAACAGCCTATTCAGGCGCTAATGGAATTTGATTCCAAATCTGTGGTAAGGCGTGTTAACGACCGTTCACAATTTTCGCTCAAACTCAACATCGAGATAAGATATTTCTTATGAAATTAGCTGTCCTCGGGCTCTATCATGATTTCCGCGGCGAGTCTTAAAAATTTCCGATATGTAGTTTTCGATCAGCTTTAATTTTTCTATTATGACTTCCTCTATCGACAAGATTATAATCTAACTCATGAAACTTAAACGTACTCATTTAACCCCCATCAGTGTGCACTTCAATTTTGTTTTTTTTGAGTGATAATTGTGATAACAAACGACAGTCAATCGTCAACACAAAATCAAATGTGAATTGGAAAATGTTCCACCTTTTTTATGGCGTTACGTTTTCTCGCTATCGAATAGATGGCGAAAAGGTAATCGTGTTTGGTGATTCCAAATTCATGATATCGTGTAAAATTGGAAATCATGATAGGGCTCCTGGTTACCTAGTTGGAAGTTCCAATTAGGCATCCTTAATTAGCAATTTAACAACCTATTTCAATTGATATCGTAAGCTGAGTCCAAATGTCTGAGAAGAGGTATTAATGGCCGTTTACAATTTTTAAACTCAATTGAATTACATAAAATCATAAAAAATTTGCTCTCCTGGTTAGGAAGTTTTCTTTAGGCTGGATGGATGAGCAATTTAACAAGCTATTTCGAGTGTGTGAAGTAAACTTTGTTTCTTTTGCTTTAATTTTGAAAAATTGTTTTGTTTAACTAGGCAGTTGAAATTTCAACAAGACCTGAAATTGGAAGACCTGGAACTTCCTTAACAGGTTAACATATATCAATTCTCTAACTACAATTTTGAGTTTGAGTGAAAATAGAGATCCATCAAAAATAACAAATAATTTTTTAGCACAAATTTCATTATCATAAAACCCCGATCTTAATTTTTTTTTCTGAAATAATTCACGAGGGTTCGTAAATTTTCACACAGTTTAATTTATGCTTTCATCTCAGTTTATAAGTTTAAATCTTGATAAACATTTCCGTGTTCCATTATTTTGATTACAATCTCTCTTCACCTAATCAATCTTAACTTAATAAAAAAAATCTGTATTGACATCTCCACAACAACTTTCAGATCAAATTTATATAATACGCGTCCACTTTCTCAATCAACACCGATCATCACTTACACAATGTACGAGTATACCGTTCTCACATATTTCAAGTGCACGACCAAAAAAAAAACTAAATCACCTTTGGTCATAAAATAACCAAACTGTCACTGAATGGTTTTCACTTATCCTCATATTCAATCCACAAAGATGTTTAACATTAAAATTTTGTTATTGGAATGAAAGTAATGAAATTCTGATAAGCCAAACTGAAAAACACTTAAACCAAAAAATTTCCCTTTCATCGCAGCCTTTAATAAGATGCTTAGCGCGTTATATACACAAAGTTGATCCACAAAATTTTATTTTCTGTAACAAGATAATCACAAGAAACGCGTTTGAGAACAAAAACAAAATGTTATTACAGTGAAAGTGTAGATTTTTAAGACATGCTGGAACTCTGTGCATATGCCGCATGAAGTGGTAACACGAAAAAAAAAATATTTAGATTAAAGATCTTAAATTACCTTTAGTAGAAGATATAATTTTCTTGGATGAAGATTTGAAAGTAAATTTAATTTTTTTTATCCACTAAACGGCATAAAAACACATGCACACGATAAAATTTACGACGACATTTTCAAGAGTAATGTGAATATTGAACTTGTCTCAAAGTTGACTTATGTCAGACTAACGATATACGAGCATACTTTTCAGGTGATATAAAATATAACAAAATGTCGTGTTTTATGGTGTAGGGTGATTGTGTGAGATGATTGATTGTAGTTTAATTTAATTATTTGATGGATATACTCGTCTATATACCATAAATAGACAATCTGATAGCCTGTCATCGTTTTTAGCATTGTATGGTGAACGCCACTTTTATTTTATACTCATATCGATTCAGAGCCAGGGTAGCATGCTATACAATTGTGTCAATATTTGAAAAATTGTGTGTCAACACCTTTAATTAAATTTTAATTTCGCGATTTGTATAATATTTACAAGCAAATATAACTTGTAATAATCCATCCTTATTTAAGTATTAGGTGTGCAAGTAGAAACTCTACGTTTCTCTGGTCAAATTCAATAGGTTTCGAAGCAAAATAGTCATTTTTGCACATTTTCTACTTTCTTGAACCGCTGGTCTTTCAAATATGATGACATCGATCTGAATAAGTGATAATCAGAGGGAGCCAAGCCTGGAGAATACGCCGCATGCTGTAAAACTTTCCAGCCTAAGGAGAAGAAAATTTCGTGACGACGAGGCCTGATAACGTTCAGCTATAACAGTTTGACCAGGTTCCAAAAGCTCATAGTAAATGTCTCCTTTTCAATCCCACCAGAAATTGGACTGGATCAACTGATGGTTTTCTGCGTTTAGGTTTATCGTACAAAATCCACTTTTCATCATCCGTAATGATTTTGTGCAACAAATTCATTCTTTTGTACCACCGAGAAAGCGAGATGTCAACTCTTCGGTTTTTATTTTCTTCGGTAAGTTTATGAGTAACCTATTTTCCTTCCCTCTGCATAATTGAAGTAATATTGGTTGGTGAATAACTCCTGTCTGTTTTGCAAGCTCTTTTTGAGTTTGACACGGATTTTCATTCACTAAAACTTTAAGTTCTTCGCCTTCAAATTATTTTACTGCACCTGGACGTGGATCGTCCTCACGAATAAAATTACAATCACGAAGTCTTGCAAACCCGTGTTTTACTGTTGAATGTCACACAGAATGTTCACTCAAAGTCGAATTAATTAATTCCAAGCTTGAGCAGTATAGCAGCAGCTTATGCCATAGACAGACTATTGGTTTCGTAACTATAGTTTCGAGTTTCGGAATGAGATATTTTTTCTCATCCCGAGACATCTTTGTGTTCCCAACGCCGAATACATCAAAAATGGAGGTTCCGGACACTAATAGTTTACCAAGCAAATCTAGTTTCCTTTGAGATTTCTATTTGTCATGGAACAATTTTTTTTGTTCTGTCAATATAAAAGACATTTCTGACAATTTAAAAGTCAATTAAATGTCAATTTTGACATTTTTGTCAATGCCTAGTCCATTACTATATAAAACCAAACGAGAAGACAAAAGAATTTGCAGTGTGTCTTGAGTTCTCATTTAGGAAATCATGATCTAGAAACTACCGTTATGGAACAAGTAGTCGGTCTTTAGCATTAAGCAGCATTTTTTTCATTTGAAAACAGAATAGAATGCAATGACGTAAAGATTGCTTATCGACACTCATCTCTTAAAATTGATGCACACGGAACGGCAACTTGTAAATAATTGAAACTTATGGCATAAAAACAGCAAGGACTAAGCTACATATATCCAAAATGGCGGGCGATTTGGATGCGTTCAACTATATTTTAATGCAACCAACTTCAGAGCCGAGTTTCCACTTGCACCCCTAATATTACCTTTTATTTCAGTTTCAATTCACTACTTCAACGATGAATTGTTGCTCTATAGAGTCTAGTCAGCGTCACATTTTTGTTTATATAGGTAAGTGGGTCACAGTTACAATTTATGGAAAAGCACACGCATCTTCTACATTTCATAAAGCTACTTCTGCTCCTTGGGTAAATTATGTTGTGGTTGAATATAATTTTATTCCGAGTCGGTACGCTGCCAAACTCAATTTTAATCAAACTCAACAAATTTTTGTTTATAATAATATGTCAATTGCGTCATGTTTCGCAGCCTTTCTTACTGCTGTTTCGCAGCAGCATTGCTGCTTTAAATTTGATAATTTAGATTCGATAGAGTTAAAGTCGACTTCAAATCAATCGTAGTTTGTTTACCTACAAATAAATGACTGTGCTCAACTTCACGTACCAGGCCTTTGGTCGGAATTTTGGATCCTGAAACCATATATTGTGGAGGAGTCTGAAATGAAGATTGAAATTTTACTACATTTACTTAAATTGCTTTATTCCGATAGATTTTGAAAGATTTCTTTGTGAACTATGTTGCGGGTGAATTTTCGATCATCATCAAGCAAATGTCTCTGTTGCGAATTTTCCGTGAAGCAAACCTTACATTATTTTCGTTTCTTGATCGACACAATGCGGCCTAGAGCTGACCATGCGAGTAACGGTAAAAGTATATTCGCCAGTTGAAAATTTATTAGCAGAATATATTGTCACCCCGTTTGCATTCGGAGATGATCTCAGCGGCGATGAAATTTTGCTGAAAACTTTTGCGCATTATCATTACGATGACGCCAGGCTTCAACAGCAACACACATAAATATGTGTTGGCATACCGGACGGTGTCAGACTGTTCAAGTACCCAACTGGATAATTTTCTCCGTTATTTGGACCTTCAGAAATGATTGAGTCCGCACTTTCGTTAACTTTGGCCTGGCTTGTAATCATGTTGAGGATCTTGTTGTTAATCTCAAGCGTCTGTTGATTGGTTAAAGCAACAATGGCTCGCTTGGATAGCTCGTCGGGAGTGAATAGATTAATCTCTCTGCCGAATGCCGATGAGATTTTCTGCCGCTATCATGTTCTATGTTATTTGAATTGAAACACAATCGTGTGTTGAATGCTCACCTATGCCGATTTGAAATAGCCATTTGTTGTGTTGCTCAATGTTAACTCAGTGAACTGGCTCCAAAAACTACTTCTCTTGATGAAACTTTAAAGCATGCCACATGACGCAGCGTCCCCACTGACAACGAATTTCTTTCCACTGAAGGATTTGTCTCTGTTCATCTGCTCTTGCAAACGTCGTTCAATGCACCGCAATCCGTCCTTGGCATAGGCAGTTTAAATACACTTTGAACTGTTCGACTACCTTTCAGCAATGTTCCAGTGATTCTTGTCGTGGTAAACTTAAGCGCAACGACTGATAATTTCCGGGTCATTCACTGCCATGATGAATTGCAAATGCATCGATTTGAATTTGTGGCACATCTCCGGTTTGGTTTGGAAGACTAAACAAAAAGCACGCAAGCTAATGCTATGTGAGCACCGCTCCTTTTTCGTGAAGTGCCAAATCTATATCGAGCACTAACTTGTTGAATGTGTATCGGAGTTGTAATGACATCTGGAAAATGATGTATTCTGTAAGCAGCTTTCCCATTCTTCATATATGAATCAAGAGGTCTGTTCGCAGTGGCTGGTGCGTTAAATGTATCGTATTATCGTCAAATTTGTTTGCACCTCGAACATGAAGCAACATAAGTTTCAAGTATAAACCTTTTTCATCTCTCGGGCTGGTGGAGTACATTCAAGCATTATCCAACTGGTGGATGCTGTCAGTAAACCATATTCTTTATGAACCGCTTGGAAAACAATTCTTTGTTGGTCTGGTAGATGAACAGAAAGCCGCATCACAGTATGTGAATGATCATGCATTTTTGATTCAAGAATTCTCCACATTGCTTTGGGTGCACTGTCACAATGCGTATTGATTAAGTTTGTAATCCCGTTGTAGTGAAGTTCAGGTTCTCTGCTTGATGTGATGGCGACGATGACATAGTCGACTCCCTTGAAAATTTGCTTGTAAATGTATTTTACAGCTTTCAATGACGTGCTGACTTCAACGTTGATGTGCACATTGTAATTGATAAGCAAATACGGACTGTAAGGAACAACATTTTGATTGTCATCACAACGTCTCTCGCTGTGTGAGCACCGAGGCTGCTATGACGGTACAACGGATAATCGTCGTCTTTGGGCAAGGTCACTTTAGTAAAGGTGCAGTAGTTTCCTTGCATGCCGCGTTTCGATTGTGAAATTCGCGAAATACATGCATCATGCAGCGCCTAATGAGCTCGTGCACTTGACGACTCTGGCTCGCGTCTGGAATCTCAGTGGACACGTATTGATCTATGCGTCCCGATGTTATGGATTTGTCTTGAGATCGAAGCGCCACCAAGATCTGAGAAAATGCCGAAGATTCAATTCAAGGTTCAATTCGACCATCAACGCCTTTAATTTGATTGACTCACGCTACTAAGTTTGGTCGATCAACTGGCCCCTCGCTCGGGTGCCAAGTTGTCCTTAATTTCATGCTAATTTGGATTTGTCGTAAATGTGACGAACAGATCAGTTCTGGACCCTTTATATTACTATTAAACGATAAGTTTGAGCAATCCGGTTGTGTTGTCGGGCGGTTGATTTTATCTAACATTTGACTTAAACATCCTTCATTTACTGAATGATTTTGTCGTCGCTCTGTCGCCTGAGTACTGTTAATGACGTAGATCTGAGGGAATTGTCGCGACGAAGCTGAACGCCGTTATCGTCTTTTGAAGGCAATGTGAGAACTTTTTGTCAGTTGGCCGTTCGACGATGAAGTTCAGAGAAGTGCAGAACTGACATCCACGCATCCGTCCGGATCGTTGCGAATCATCTCTGCATAATGTTGTTGAGCTAGATGCATTCGCTTGTCGTCGCGCTTTGGGATCTACTGGTGTCTTGTCAATAGGTATTTGGAATTTTGACTTTCGAACGACGGCTTCACACTGGTTTCACACTGGTTTTTATTTTCCATATTTTTACGAACATATTTCAAGTTTTATTTTGCCTGTCAAAGGGCTTTTATGATTTTATAAATTTCTCTGCTCTTTCAAAAGCAATCGTCGAACTTTGGTTTGCTAAGTTTAAACATGGCCGTACAAACTGCTGATACTGCTGAATGCTCTGGTCGAATTCGGCAGTTATTTCAGAAAAGATAAAAAGTAAAGTGAAGTTGCATGAGATAGCCAACACCTATACATCAAAGAAATGGGTCATGAACTATTTTTAATATGCCTATGAGAAATCTGTGACCAAAGTGGGTGCGGGGCTTGCGCACCTTGGTTCAAAAACAGCAACGCGTCGATGATTCAGAACGCACCAGAATAACCAGGATTTTTTGTATCGGTATGCGACTATGGATGAAGCATGGACACATCAGTATAGTCCGCAATCAAATCGTCAAGCAGCTGAGTGGACAGCACCCGGTGAAACACGTCCGAAGCAACCAAGAACGTAAATGTCGACCGGTAAGGTTTTCCCTTCAATATTTTTGGATGCGCGAGGTATTTTATTCATCGATTGTCTTGAGAAAAAAAGACGATCAACAGAATATTACATGATGTTATTGGTGTGTTTGAAGGAAGAAGTTTCCAAAAATGGCCGTAAAAGAAAAAAGCGCTCTTTCACCAAGGCAATGCACCGAGTTACAAATCGTTGACTACGATTGCAAAATGGCATGAATTGTACTTCGAGTTGCTTCTCCATCCACCGTATTCTACGGATCTGGCTCCCAGTGACTACTACCTAAGACATAGAGAAAATGTTTGGTCATCGGCTGTTGATCCACCTCCACGAAGAATGCACTGGTAGTCACCCAAAATGGCCTCGCAGTAAGTTGATAACATGTCTACGACAACGAATACCAAAACTTAAAGTCGGTGTTGAGCTAAGCTACTCCGCTATTTTTATTATGCAAACATAAGGGAATAAGGGTTATTTACTACTTTCTCAGGTTTTTTCGGCGGGCTTGGTTGAAACACAGTGCAACATGCGGTAAAATAGGTAATTTTTCGCCACGGATAGATGTCAGTAGCAATTATTTTTCGATTCGTATCTGTTGTTTCTTAAACTGACATTTAAGATTTGGCGACTTTTTGTTTCTTCGGTTTCTTCACAGTCGGTTAGGTTGTTTTTTCTAGACCCTGTAATCGTCGAATGACTGGTTTGTATTGATAAAGTTTTCTTTAAGTACACGATCCTTTTATTGTCTTCACTAGACAATTCACTTCTAGCCGAGCCCAATTTTTCCACATAATGGGGTAGTGTTTGGCTTTCCAGAATTTATTATATGCTATTGCTTCTTAGTAAGTCCGGCTAACTTGATTATTCAATGTTTCAGTATTTCAATGCCAGATGGAATTGGTTATCATATATAAACGGTCAAAACCGATGTTTGGGCCACGTTTAATTTTAATTTCTTTGATGCTAGAACTTTGAAACCCAAAGTGTCTTTTGAATATTAGGATTAGGTCGATTTGCTTGACTGTAATTCGAACGTGGAGTCGCCCACCCGATGGTACTATGATGCATACTGTGCGTTACTTTGTGTGTTGAAGTCATTCAAAATGTTCGTAGAAAGTATCTGTAACATGTTGTGATTTCACCCTTTTGTGACATGAACGTTCACAACTGAAATTCGATGGTCAGAAAGCCAATTCCGAATTCGGGCCTATCGGAGTTGTTAGCCTATCGTTACTATAGTGTAATTAAATTAGGCTTTTGTACTGAGTGTCTGATCAATAAGTTGGTGAAGGATTTCCAAGCGGTTTCAGCTGAATATACTCCATGTCCCAAATTTTAAAACTTTGTCCTTATTCCTTATCGAAGTCGTTATTGTGAATCCGATTTACACATCGGAAGTTCATGTTGGCGTTGAAAGAATCGTTAATCCTTGTAAGTTAACTTTGTTAACCATATCCTTGTTTACCCAACGCTAGCCGCCTCTAGAACAACCACAACTCTAATAGATTTAGTTTCGGGGAGGCAGTGTAAGCACTTGTTGAAATTGTACACGAAGAGGACACTGCAGATGAGCTCTGCTGCACTCTGATTGAAAAATTGAAATTTTCATGATTTTCTTGTTAAAACCATTCTGAGCTTTGAACGAAGCGTGAAATATGCTTGATGTCGAGGACCTCCCAGGAATTCCATTCTGATTTGCATCTGGCAGGGGCAGCTATTCCTTCAATAATCGTAGCTATTCCTGGGAATGTGACGGCGACTGTTTTCTGGGACAGTAATGGAATTTTCTTAATCGATTATCTTCAAAAAGGTAAAACCATTATAGGATTATACTACGCATCAATACTTGACAAGCTGAATACAGAAATTGCGATAAAATGGCCAGATTTGCAGAAAAAAATTCTTGTTCCACCAAGACAATGCGCCGTCTTACACAAAAATTCACGAATAACGGTTTTAACTGCTTGATCACTCTTCGTACTCACCAGATCTAGCTCCTAGCGCCTTTTTTGTTCCATAAGCTAAAAGTAGCGCTCGGTGGACAGAGATTTTCGTTAAAGGAGGAGGCCATCACCTTCGAAAACAACTTTTTTGGACGAATTGAAGATATGGGAGCACTATGTAGAGAAATAAAAATAAATTTGAAGAAAAACGTCTTGTATCTTTGTGGTCGGGACCTATTCAGACAACCTTTGTAGATAGAACCCGCGAGTGGTAGAGTAAAGAAGGGCACATGTCCGCACTCCATCATTAAGGCTAGAGACCGAGTAACTTTCTACTTTGGGTCTCCGCACAGTACGGTTGGCACGTTAACGGCTAGTTAGTGCTGTGCTTCAGGCTAGTACACATACCAACGATCATAAACGATGAGATGTCATGAATGCCTGCGGGAACTGAGCCTGATAGACATACACATCGACTTCATTCCCCTAGGTAATTCATGCCTAAACCACCTTAGCAGAGGGTTAATATACTCAAAAAGCTTATTTAAAATTGTATTTAAACTGTTTTCTATTAATGTTCAACTGAAGTTATCCAAAACATTTGAGTTGAAAAATTTACTCCGTATGAGGGTTACTAGTAGGGGCACCGTATCCGGAAAACTTATTTTGAATTTACTTTTTGTTTGATAAGAAATGGCCTAGTTTTGGATTTTAAAATTCCAGATTTCTATTGCTCTAGTTGCTTGGCATCAGTGACAAACCAATTGGAAAATTTAAGGAAAACTTATTAGTTTCTTCTGCTAGAATATGAAAAATAAGGTACGAAAAAATGAAATAATATTTTCCGCTGAGTACAAAAGTACTAGACCAAATTCTCTTCTCTACTATTTTCTGTTATGTAAATGTTCGGTATTTTAAGCCAAATTTAGCCGAATTTAGATCGTAATGCACTAATTCAAATTGCCAACATCTCTTTGATTGTCTCGCATAGTATTTATAAACGTGGCTCGCCCGATAAGACCGAGAGGGCTTTAGAACAACAGTAATTTTCATTAAACACTAGCTACATTGTTTAAAAAATTTTACTTGACATTTCTTTTCATTAATCAAGACAGAGCTTGCAGATTTTATTATCTCAAGAGAATGCGATCGCGATGGAAAAATATTGAATAAACTAAACCAGATCTGTATGCACTGCTATCGGTTGTAATATTGGTAATGTTATTTTTGACATTTGGTTTGGTCTAACAATCACACATTTCAGGAATTACGTTACGAATTTAAATTTTCAAGAGAATAAATAAAAAGAATCGAGCGTCTGCTTTTTGTAATAATTATTTTTCTAGCTTAATCAGGCAGGTAATCTTCTCAGAAAGGTAATTTCCTTCAAAAAAATTTAAAATCTGGCAAAGGTAAGAGAAGTTAAGGCTCTCCCACTCTAAATGATGAAATTATCATTTTTTTAATTTGTTGAGCACCAGTAATTCAATTTTTTGTTTAGTTTTTGCTATAAGTTGTCTGAACTGCTAGGTTCAGTCTTTTAGACTATATTTCAGGTATTTATAGAAGCCGGTTACCAAATTTATCGTGTTTGAATCGCAGCTCGAGTCGGTTCACTCTACGAGATATACTTTCAAAAGTATTTATGCGGATGCTACTGAAGTGATTTATTTCACTATGTGGTGCTACATAAAACATGCCCCGATTTTTGGCACAGGTCTCACTGTTAGTGCCACAACCCAAATTCATTGCCTCCTAACACTACTAATTATAAACAAGGGATTCATCAGCTCATGAATTGATCTAACTTCATTACTGCTAATTTCAGTAACATGTAATTTTCGGCTAATATCATCAGAATTTTGTACTACCACCTGATACAAAATATGTCGATAATGCAGGTATTTTTTCGGCTGCAATTTTCGGCTTACTTCAGTAGCATCTTAGGCGGCATACTTCCTAGTTTCATAGCTAAATAATACCACCGCCGTACGGTCGATAGGTTAAAGCGATAATTTAATTAATTTATAGTCGATTAAAACTTTCCAATGACCGTAAAGTTGTAAAGATGGAAAGTAGAATAAAAGAAAAAATTGTCCACCCTCCCGCCCGCCAATCAATGTTATGCCTCATCTCAAACCACTTAAATATATTTTTACATGTAATTATGTTTATGGCACTAAAATTGTAAAATTGTCCATTACTTTGATTAAAATTACACGATAATTTATGGAAAATTTCCATGTAATAAAATTTTAGGGACGTTATACATATGTATGGCCGTATACACGGTGGTGACAGGTTGAATACTTTATGTCCTTGTTTATACCAATTACCGCTAATGTTATTAACAATAAAATTATTATCGTTACTTTTGCCATTTGCTTGAGTTTAATAATGTTCTTAAACATTAAAAGACGGCAATCACATACATATACAGTATTCACTATACAGCATATAGCATATTGGCAGCTGTACATGGCACTTCAATTTTATAGTTTTTTTCTTTCTAACGAGAAGTGTCGCACACAAAAAACTACTTAACATCGTTTGGTTTGTTGATTTTTCTCGCTTCATAGTGGACTTTTGACTAAAGAGTATTGTGTGCTACAATATTCAACGAGACACTTTGGTTTCGATGTTAGTTTTCTTTAAGCGTTAGGTAATATACATGCCACACATTTTAAGAATGGGGTATACCGGAAATAGTTGAAGTTCGGGGCATCGTTTCCACTATTCCACCATATATCGTAGGCGTTTCAAAGTAGAATTAATGTAAGTGATTAGAGCTGTTCTCCTCTTCAAGGCAGTTTTCAAACAAGATGACGCCTCGTGATGATGAAGTAGTCGAGTTAACTAAAATTTGCTCCTATCCAACATTGAGTATTCCAAGCTTTGAGCGAGTTTAGTTTATTTGGTGAATAATAGTAGCTATTAGCGTTGGAACTGCCCCAAATAGAGGGGATGAGTTTTCGTCTCAGATAAGCATTGATGAACTAACAAGCATCGACTACGAACTCCTTGTAAGAAATTGTACCATAATCAAAGTTCAATTCAGCAAGCAACATTTGTAATCCAAATTAATCTGATTTGCTGTGGAGCAAAAGAATATCTGTCTGACGTTAACCAAGTTAAACTTCTGTAAACCAGCTAATAAAATAATAATAAAGGGTGACTCTCAAATAACCAAAAATTATAACCTTTGAAGGCGATAATGAAAGGAGAATCCGGAACTAGTAATGTAATTAAAGATTATTTGATCGATATTGAATAGAATCGATTGGCGATATTCTTTGCAACGAACAAACTTCCCAACAATTATTTGATACATATAAACACTGAGGTAACCCGGGAATCCAAGTGTGAAGTAAGAGTGGTTTCTAGTGATTACCAAAAGCAAGCGGTCAATCATCCCAAATTTGAGCATGCTGTTTACACTCCACTGTTGTAGGTACTCTCAAATTTACTCCGATCCTTCAGATTCGAGAATGTTTTTTTGATCTGGAGAGTTATTAGCCCGTCGATAGCAGCCATAAATGAGGTGAGACTCCCGTTTACCTCACCGGAGGAGGCCTAAATCGTCCCGCTCCTTAACATATAAATAGCTCATCCTAGGATGCAGGTGTCAGAATCCCTGTTGTGCTTGAATTATTTCGAAATTGTTATTGTTAAAAGCGCATTGTACATCAATAAAGACACAGAACAACATTTCTGTATTCCGAAGTGCATCTTGGATTTTCAATATCATCTCGTAGTGTATTGGATCGTATACGCAGGTAACCAGTATTTTCTCCATAGTTCTAACAATAAATGACATGAGATAATGGCTTCTGACATGAGCCAAAGAGAAGCTTGTGTGTTAGTACATTAAATTTATTAAATTGGATAAATTTTATTGGAGAACTTCAAAATAATTGATGAAGCTCTGTACCATTATAGGCGGAATATCGACCTCGTTCCGGGAAAGTAGGCTGCGGCAAAATTTACGGGTTTGCTGCACCTCTTTGGAAGATGCGTCTCTAATGAGATCGCGGTTTAAACCCTGAAAATTAATTGATTCAGTGCGGAGATATTAAGAGCAAGACTTCCCTATGTGCGAATGCCACGTTCCTACAGCGTCTGCCTGCTGCAGCTAGCCACTGTAGGTAACTATGAAACACAATTCAAGCTGCTTAATATGAAACTCAGAATAATGTTTTTTTCCGAGGGCTGTTCAAGTCTCCGACATTGTCTGTTCTGTGTCATCCTGGTGTAAAGGCTGATAGCTAATGTAAAAGAGGTAGTGGCTTTTCGTGCCCGATACGCCTTGATACTCGGAGTTCTAACGGAGTTCTAATTCGGAGTTCGAAATCTGATAGGACTAGTGTCGGAGACTCATTGTGCCGCTTCTCACTTCTCCGGTGTCCAGTTTGGCCTGGGTTTTACTGGTCCTCTATTTTGGCAAACCTGCCAATTTATCCTGTTTATTCGGTGGAATCGCGCTCTTCTCTGTTCTTTTTTCAATTGAGAGAACACCGGCCCGAAAAGCCAATTTACTTAATAGTTGGAACCTTAGAACAGTAGAGAATTTACTACTATTTTAGGTGAGGTAGGGCTAGTTGATTTGAATTTCATATTTTCCCTATAATTTATTTTCATATTCGTCTCGATTCGTCAGACTAAGTATATTTTGGACGAGGGTTTCGTTCTCTCCGATAATTTTTAGGTTTGTTTGCAGTGGGTTTAACGTCGGAACTGCCATGGTACTCATGACGCAACATGGAGCAACAGCTCACAATATGATGCAACACTCTGCTACTTGACGCAACATGGAACAGTCCACAACATCCCTCAAAAAGAGGCAACATTAAATAACATTGTGAAACATCACACAGCATCGTGTAATATGGCGCAACGTGATGCAACAAACATTTCACAACCTGGTACAACATTCGGGATTTCATTCTCTCCGATAATTTTTAGGTTTGTTTGCAGTGTTCTATGGGTTAACTATCGGAACTGTCGTCAACATGGAACATCCCACAACATCCCTCAAAAAGAGGCAACATTAAATAACATTGTGAAACATTACACAGCATGGTGCAATATGGCGCAACGTGGTGCAACAAACATTTCACAACGTGATGCAACATTGTACAACAACACGCAACATGGTGCAATTTCATGTAATGTGTTACAACATGACGGCCCGTAGGGCTCATAAATGAATTATCCAGAAATCAGAGATCCTTAATCGTTTCCTTGCATTTGATTCCCGGCAAATTTTTTCAAAATCGTTGAAGCCAAATAAAATGCTAAATGAAGGCTCATGGCCCACCAAGAACCCTCATGAATAAGCACGGAATCAATTTCTGGCACCCGAAAATCCCCACACCAATTTCTATCAGAATCGTTCGAATTAAAATTGTTTGCAAAAAAATAGTATCCGGGCCCCATCGGAGGACCATCTAAACGGATTTTTCCGGGATAATACTTCCCTTATCACCGCAATTTTTATCAAAATCAATCGAAACAATAAAAAGTAAAGAAAGGATCCCGGGCCCCTCCGAAGAACCAACTAAACGAATTTTTCCGAAATTACAACTCATCGGAATCTATGAGTGGCATTTGAAATCTCCGCCTATAAAATCGTGCGTTAATTGAATTTTGTCCGTAACCTTGACCCACCACAATCGGTTTTTATGAATAGGCTTTCTCGAAATTAGCACCTATCGCATCGGAATCCAACCTCCACTGGATGACCTCTAAATAAATTTTCCCAAAATAAGGACTCATCGGAATCGGTTTCTAGTACACGACAACACCACCCTCAGTAAATTTCTATAAAAGTCACCACCAGATATCGTCAAAATCGTTTGAGGCGGAAAATATGTGAAAAGGGGATCAATGCCACACAATTATTAGATAGCGAATGTTTCAAACTCATAATGGTTACTCATAACAACCAACATTTTCAAAAAAACGCTATTAGTACAACTATACAATGTCACCGTAATGCAACCAACACAACATTCCGCAATATGATGGAATATGACGCAAGATATGTAATTAAAGAAAAACACAAGACCCAACACGAAGTAAAATTATGCAACATCTCAAAACATGATGCAACATTGTGCAACATGACGAACTCAATAAGGCGCAACATCACGCAATATAGTTCCAAATCACGCAACAATTTGGTACATACCACAACATGTAGCAACACGCACAACACAATACCTTGCAACATGATGCATTATGGTGCAACATGGTAACTTATCTGGATTGTTCGTGATTTCGGGAAAATTCATTCCGAGAATCACCTAGCGGAGGCCGGGTCTCATTAATTAATTGTTTCGGCACACATGATTTTATTAAAAATTGATAAAGTGGAGATTTAAAATGCCAGGAATAGATTCCGATGGGTTTTAATTTCGGGAAAATTCCTTAAGGGGTTCTTCAGTGCGGCCCGGAACTCTTTATATATTTTTGTTAGCTCGAAAACACTCCGCCAGCAATTTGTATAAAAATCGTGCGAGCTGAAAAAAATTAATAAAGGTCCCGGGCCCCGTCGAACGATCCTCTGAACGAATTATGGCATTCGATCCTCACCAATTTTTGTAAAAATCGTACTGAAATCGAAACTGAAAAAAAAATTAAATAAAAGTGATCAGTGGCATTATTCTGGGTTTTCATGGGAATATGCAATTCGAAAAAAAATATTTTCATTTTCTTTTTGTTTGAATTCTATATTTCTGGCCTACTGCCCATGGTATCAGTTGTGTGTAAATATTTTAGAAAACAAAGTGGAATTGTAAACTTTTGTTTCAAAAAAATTTTATTTGGAAAAATGATTTCCCAGATAACTTTGTTTCGTAAATATTTACACCAAACTGATTTTATCAGTAGGCCAGAAAAATATAATTCAAACAAAAATGATATGAAAATATTTTTCCTAATTCTCTATTCTGAGGGGAAGTCAGAATAATCCCAAAGAGAAGGAAGAGCGTACCGAACGGTTTACGCCGTTTTGAATTCAGATCATGTAAGAATTTAAATGTTGGGCAGGCCTAATACTTTAAACTTGTACACCTAAAATTACTCTTAATCGAATCTCGTAATCGCTCTAACGTTTTGAACGAATTTTCCCGACATCTGGTACAATCGGAATCAATTTCTGGCATTTAAAAATCCTCTTCATCAATTTTTATCAAAAAATTAGGCAAGCTAAAATAAAAATGGAAATAAAATAAAAAGGCATCCGGGTTCCACAGGGTGACTTCAAACTTCCTCATCAATATTTATCAAAGTCGTATAATTATTGTGTTTATGTGAAGGCTGCCGATTCCTTCGTAATCGTAGTTGCTGCATTTATGTTTCAATGGATCTACCTTTAATCATTACATGGGCGTCACTGGATTTACTGATTCTGCGATGTTATCGTTGGACGTTTTATGTCATGATGATAGGGTGATAGCTACGACCGATTAGTTTGCAGTGATGCCTGCTAACTCACCTGAACCGGGTAAAGAACAAGCGTGTCAAACTGATGTCATGTATTTGGAGAATTATTTTGTGTAGGATTTTACTGGCTATATAAGCTCTCTACATTACGGCTCTACACTAAGTCTATGGCTATATGAGCCATACTGGCATGCTTTTCTTCCTTGTTGACAATTACATTTATGCTGCTCCCTATTTTATTTGAGAAAACTGTTTATACGATATGATGTATTTGTCCAAATGCTATTAACAACTTCACTACAACATATTGATGATGTGGCCCATGACATTTTAAAATTAACTTCAATTAATCCCATTATTATTATAAGCCGCGAGAGATGAGACCGTATTGTTAATTTGTCATCGCACTCTTTAAACAATACGAATATCTCCATTCAAAATTTATATGCGAAGGGCAGTCACTTCTTGTATTCAATATCAAATAATGCATGTTACTCGTCGCAGGCATTAAATTTCCATTGTTCCATTGCTCATAACATGATATTTGTATCTGTCTAAAAGACGTCTCGGGGCTTTGTTGTTAGTTTAATGCAGCAAATGCATGTAATACATTCTCGCATTTCAAATTTTATAAACAAGTAATTTCCGCAAACAAATAAATTGGATAAATATTTGCAGACATTAAACTCTCTCGTTACGTACGTAATGTATAACAAGCTACTTATAGGAGACGACAATCGTGCATTGTATTGTTTTTAATAAAACTAAAACTTTAAAATTTGCATATTTAAAAATTATAATTTATAACTCTGACCACTTAAGTTATATATAGTTATTATGATGATCATTTTACGATTATTTCTTCTTGTTGTGTATTTTTAGATTTCTTCAGAAGTTGAAAGAAAACTATCAACCGATATATTAGAAATGAGAGACATGTATGAGTTACGATTGACTCAAGCCAACAATACTGCTAGCATTGAAATCGAAAAATTGGTAAGTACCTATTATAGATTGTTAAACTTTGATTACACTTAAGAAGATGGGGTTTCTTTATCCATATAGGAACAGCATGTTCCACCTTCTTTTCGATGTATACAAATTATTTGAATAGTTCTCATATGACGTGTTCTTTTCTTTTTATCTCATCCCATTCAAGTATTTCATCTCAACGTATCTTTTATTGTAATTTGCAATTTAATATCAAATTTCATTATGTGCATTAAAATCGTATATAGAAGACGTTGTATAGTACGCGACTAAAGCAAATATTTTTATGGTATTTATTCTTTGTTTATTTTACATCCATGGATTCGAGTGCTCTTATCGGCTTCGTACAGGATTATTCAGAAACAGTTTATTTTCTTTAATATACTTAGACTTTATGAAATCCTAAATGCAGGAAGTTTCCTAATTTATGGCCAAATTAAACCTATTTAGGCAGTTCGCTTTTCCTCTCCTACATTACGCAAATCGAACGTACGGCGATAGGTCCGATTTAAGTGGAACCATCTGCACATTGCATAGCTTCGTACCAGCCTATCGTACTGAAATTAAAGAAGGGTCGATCCATCTGCACTGCGACAGGGGGTCAAAGTTGTGTTCAATTTCATCACCTTACTACTAGTTGTGTGTGGCTTTGTTTTTCACCTTTGATTTAAGTAAAACGATTTCCATTCTACTCATTCGATGCTAGTTTTCTCTACTCGAATACTCTTTTATGACATGTAGCATATATTCTCTTTTCATTTTGTACTAAATAAGCTTTTAATGAGTCATTTCAAATATCATAGAGAGAAAATGAAAATTATACGAGTATTCTCAGTATGAAAATGAGAAGAGGTGTATATGCTCCGGTATATGCGATCTTTCTTCAATAAATCTGTAGGCTTCAATCTCATCAGGCGAATTTTGTTAAACCTAAAATGGAGTCCTGTTAGTTACTGTTTGGTCACAATTGTTCAGTTATTTCCAGGAAATGGTGCAGTGACAGGTATTTTTTATACCGTTTAAAAATTTTCTCAAATAATAAAGCAAAGTCCTAGATGCATACCCCATCGCGGTACTTTTTGTGTAACTCGAAATGAATCAGGTGGTGCAATGGAGGCGATGCAGAGGTAAATCATTTGCTTATAGTCATGAACACTACATTTCGCGGCTATTGGCGCCACAAAACCAATATCAGCGTCTATTCTCCAGGTTAAGGCCGACTGAAGCGGGCGTCTGTCCGCAATCAGGTGGAAATTTACACATTCGATATTTGCACTAAAAGAGCTTAAATGGTCAGGGATTGGAATCCATAATACCACCAATGTCACCACCTCTCCACTACAGCAGCCATAGAATAGAGAATAATTTGGAGCCGGCTTGACTCGTCGGCGGGCGCTGTAACTTATTATCGACTTGCACCCTGCCAACATGCGAATATGCATGCGGATAGGTTAGATTACTAACTAAAAATTTTAATTTTACGATTGTCAATGTTAATGCGACTACCGAAGAGAATTCAGATGATGTCAAAGATTTATTTTTGTTGAGTTGAAAACATCATGAGTAACATCCAGCACCACAATATCTAAATTATCGTTTGCGACTCAACGCAGAAATCGGTAGGAGCGCGAATATTACATCACTTATTGGTTCATACAGCTTGCATCAGCTGAGTAACATCAACAGCGATTGCGTCACGGAATTCGCAAGCATAACTGACATTAGTTCTTATAGAGGCGCGAACAAGGACGGTGATAATATGCTTTGTCTGTTCAAATATAAGTACAAATTATTATCCACATACAAGCAAAGAAGACCGTGCTCCAGAATATCGATGCACTTAAAAATTAAAACTCTGCAACGTTACTTATCAGCTATCACTCAACCGACACATCGAAGACTGGAGGGATTTGGCTGCTTCATTTTCAAGGTTACATAAGCAAATTATATTTAGATTAATGGTTGATTGGTCTTTTGAAGTCTATTCGGTTCCAGAGGCCCTGGAAGGGGCACACTACTACTCTAGATGTTTTACCTTCCAAATTACAATTACTTTTTATGCTGTTTCCATGTGGTCTCTCAAATTTGTGCTATGTAACTCAAACAACGGTTGTTTGACATATTATGAGTATGGTCCTACGAGTACTTCAGGCAAATTAAACTGTTTTCAGCGACATTTTTCGATCAGGATTCCTAATACCAAGTTGAAAATAGTATATCCTCTCTTCTCCGTCATACATCTATATATGCTACGCTGACGAATTAAAAACAACTACAAGGACTGTGTCTAGAGTAATGGTAAAATCCCCACCCGTTTTTCAGGTTCTCACAAAATGCACGCATGCGTTTATCAGAAGAAGATACGAGAATACTCAGATCGCCACATTTTCGAACAGCCAAGCAGCAGATCTAGTGGACCCGCTGCTAACGATTTTTAAAGGAATTAGGCAAGGAAAATGAAATTACCTTAACGTAATCCTCTTGGTTCTCTGACATTTTGGAAATAAGGCAGTCGATCTTGCCACAGATGGCACCATTACTGCGGTTCCAACCCCTGCGTTGTCTTATTTTCTATTCAAAGAGCAACCTAAATATAAATATTATGAACTGAAAGCAGGTTGAACGTCGCTTAGGATTAGACAATAAGCTTCAAGTTGGACCACCAATCACTGTACAGTACATGGCAGAATATGGCTAAGCTCCATTTGACTATTAAAATAGAAAAAAGAGATTCCCTAATAAATCTTTGCAGATTCTGCAACATTAGTTACAGATTTTTCCTGCAACATTAGATACAGAAATTCAACACTATTCCGAGTGATAATATTAATAAATACAATTGCGACCCCTGATCTCAAAGCTGTTTTCCATATCAGGTACATTATGATATGAAGCTTACAACGTGCTAATATTGTGGGAGGAGCGGCCATATTGAATAATGTTTGTACATGGATTAATACTACAATCGCTAAATTTCAAATCACCCATCGTAATCGCGATACTCACATTTCCTATGTGCAACAAACCAAATAAAGCTTACTTCACCTTTCAACGAATGATTGGTATAACGTCCATAAATGATACTATGCTGATATCAAAGCACTAGAATTCAATCATTTTGTAAGCGAAACGAAACGAAAATTTAGTCAAAACCAAATAAAATTTCGGAGGCTAGACTGTCTAAGTGCAACAGGAGCTACAAAACCCATGACTGCTTTCAAGAAACTTTTAGGAACCACACTTTTGCATTTACATATGAAAGGAAAGTCTGGTCGTGCGACCATAAAACAAAAAAAAAATTAAATTAAATAAAACGCAACACACCCGGTTATAGCAGTATCTTATTTATTTATTTAGTTTATTTTACAGGCGCTACATCCCTGGAGGGGTTTAGCCGCCTCATTTTCAAGGCTACATAATCCAATTATATTTAGTTTAATGGTTGATTGGTGTTTTGAAGCCTAGCCAGGTCACAGAGGCCCTGGAAGAGGAACACTACTATTAGACACGGTATACTGGCATGCATGCCGAAGGGATGATCTTGTTTTACTTGCGGTTTACAAGAGGTTGCTTGTCATTGTATCAATATATTGACCAAACTAAATTTGGCAAATGCAACTATCCAATTATCAGACTTTATGATAAAATCTGGACCAAGTTGAAAAAAGTATATCCTCTTTTCTCCGTCATACATCTATTCATGCACGCATGAATTTATCAGAAGAATATACAAGAACACTTAAATCTCCATAATTTCGGACAGCCAAGCAGCATTGCTAGCCCTATAGTGAGCCCGATATTTTATTCTAAGATGACAAGGAAATATTAATGATTTTTAGAAAAAATCGGCAAGGAACACGAAATTACCTTAATGTGGTCTTCTAGCTACTTTGGCATTCTAGAAAACAAGGTAGCCGACCTCGCGTCAGACAGCACCATGATCGGCTCCAATTCCAGTGTTGTTCCGCCAAAGACGGCCTAAACCGTCCTGTTCTTTAAAATTAAAGTTCTTTTAATCCACCCTAGGATACAAACAGCTGGACCCCTTGCTTTAGCTTGTGATTGTCAAAAGCGCTTTGAATATTAATAAAGGCACACAACAACATTTGTTTATTCCAATGTTTAGTCTGCCTATTGTTTTACCGGTCTTTATTGCCGAATTAACTCCACACTGCGGGTTAATCAAATATCCAAGTTAAATATTACATTTTCTTACTAATAGCAAGGATACTACTACACCGACGATTGTTTGAAGCACACACAACAGAAAGCTGTTCCGTTTAAATCAAAAAAATTATTTACTACAAAGACCGAAATTTACCGTTAAAAAAACTTTAATTTAGCGAGAATATTACACCGAATAATTCGAGAAATAGTTTTAGCCACATTTTTAATTAGAGACGCTTGTGCGTCTTTGCATATAACAAAAACCTGTTGGGTGACATTTTATCGAACCTACTCTTGCGCCACATTATAATGAACGTTTGCTTGACTCTTTTACTATCTAATTTGATATATTTGCAGGACTGACCAATTATTGGGTTTATCTGCATGGAGTGCAACAATTTTTATTTTTTATTTGTTTATTAACTATGCAATCTGTTCTGGGGTCGGAGCCATCCCAAATCTTTCCCGGTTCGCGATTCGCTTTTGCCGTCCTACCTTAAGCAGTAGCCAAATCTAGGACGTGCACATTGCATTGCTCCATGCCAGCTTATGGTACTGGCATGGAACATGGGTCGGCCCATAAGTTCTGCACTCCGACAGAGGGTCATAGTTGTGTTCATTTACATCACAGATCGTAATCTGATAATGAAAAATCCCTTTTGCATCCTACCCCTATCGGGATTCGAACCCGGTTCCTCCCGATCCAAATGATTTGGCCAATTTTTAAAGACTTGAAATTTTAGAATGTTTAAAAAATTTGTGTATCATAATCTTGGGTATCATAAACACCCGAAAATTTCCAAACCTTTAGTACATGTTTCATTCTAAAGACTGCGTCGATTAGGGTGGCTGATTTTTTAATGCCGATTTTGGGAAGTTGTTTATGGACTTTCCTGTTCAAGGTGATTTGTTGATCTTCAGTTTTTTCTATATTTCTTATATTTTTTCTCACTTTGCTACCTCTTGAGGCTGAAATGTATTCTCTAGGTGATCAACAAAGATATCCAACTTCCATTGCTTTTTCTTATAGGTGGAATATGGGTCATTGGATTTTTTATTCGTGTTGGTGTCTTCCACAATGAATAGTTTGTACCTTTTTCATTTGTTAATGATCGTCGCTTTATTTTTTATAAACTTTATTTTTCTCCTTATTCGCTGGGTCAAATTATTCAGTATATTTTAACCGTGTGCATCCTCGTATGCTGCCATTTCTTCCTGAACTTTTGCATTTCCGCAAAAAGATCTCTAATTTCTTTTGGTTAATTTGTACCTTTCAATATCCTTTTGATTTCGCGTGTTTTAATTCTTGCTGACTGTTCTATCTTTATTATTTTACTTAGTTCTGATTTGAATCCTCCGACTCTGTACATGTATTTGTCAGGGTAGGATTGGTTGGTATGAACGAGTGTAAAGAGCGCGAGTCTAAATCTTCTTCGATACTAACGTACGAGTTATCTTGAAACTGTATTCTAGTTTTGTGAGTCTTTGAGTAATTGATTCAACAGCTTTGTCTTGTTTTGCTCTTGTTTGCCAATTTTTTTTTTTAACATTTGACTATAACGGTCAAAGCCGTTTTTTATTTTTGTTCCAACCTTAACAACTTCTGAATATTATAAGCCTGTACTTTGATATCTGGCGTTTATCTTTTATTGTTTCCATCTCATAATACATTTGTGAAATTCATTGGCAACTAAACAGTCTCTGTAGCCTGTGAAACTAAGTGCCTACTGGACTGTCTCTGGGTTTTTTTTAGATTCCTTTGTAAGATGTTTAGCTGCGCGCACTCCATTGCAGTGAGTGTATTCATATAACTGACATCTTTTCCATTGTTCCAAAATATGTTTAATTTCGTAAATATTTTGTATCTTCTTCTTCTTTATCGAATGTTAGCATAAACAAGCACAAAGAGGCTTTATCTGTTCTCTTCTCAATCTGAGAAACTTTTTTAATTCCCAGATTTTTCAGAAGTACGCCTTCTTTTATTACTAACATTGGAAGCTTTCTTTTCAATTGTAATCCAATCGTTTATCACTATAATATCCATAGCTATGTATTAGTTTTGGAAAATCATTTGTTGGGAAGATTTACTGATTTAACAAGATCCCAGGTGCCATTGCTCAACAGACGCGAACGACATCCAATTTTTAGGCTACGGTGCTATAATTTTTATTTAGGTTAGCACAACAATGTTAGAAAGATTTATTTACGCATATAATAGGTAGGGGAAAAAGTTCGTGGCCTTTTTCCCGGTAGATGGCTTTTTTATTTTGGCACTAGCTCCAAAAATTTGGTGCCATATGGCCCGTTGCAAAATTACAATTTTAACGTTTTTCATTTTTTAAAATAATAATTTAATTTTAATTTTAATTTCTTTTCATACACCTAGCACACATCGATCCCCTTTCACACTTCTATCTGATTTGTTCTAATAAATTCATACACATTCTTATATACATTCATTCCCATTCGTAATAATTCAGTCAAACTACTTGCACTCAATAAAACATCGAACATTTGTCTGTTCTGGTTAAATGCAGAACATTTCAGAATCAATTGTTCGATGTCCTCCACAACCAAAAAGCTTTCACATAATTCACACACAACCAAATTGCGTTTCTTCAAACATTCTTTCCAATTTCCATGATTCAATCTCACTCGTTCCATAGTTCGAAACATTCTAGTATCTCCTTTGAGCACCTTAAAGAACGGTTACCTCAAAGGAGACCTAGCCAACTCAAAGTACTTGTTACCTTTCACCTGACATTTTTCAACAAACTCTCTCCCATTTTCTCCACAGATTCACCTGAAACATGCGAAGTACGTCTCTGGCATCCATGAATTCAAATTCATTTACATCCTCAATCAAACAACCCCGTTTCACAAGCATATCGGCTCTTTCATTACATTCAATCTGTAGGTGTGAAGGTATCCATTGAAGGATGACCTCCCTCCCACAAGATTGAAGATACTTATATAGCATTTCCATATACACATTGCCATGAGTTTCCCCACCCTTACTAATCAATTCCAACTCACTCCGGGAGTCACAGAATAACACTATTCTCCTTCTCCCTTGTGTCATTGCCAACTTGATGCCTTTCATAATCTCTATCAATTCTGCATTCATTATGTAAACTGTCATGCACTCTTACCATTTTCTCTTTCCTCATTGAAGGACTATAAATTCCCACATCTGCTCGATCATCATTTACACTTGCATCTGTATACACTTCCAAAAAAATCACTCAACCGATAGCTCATTCATCACTGCTTTTGTTGTGTCAGCAAACTTCAACCACACTATTATATTGCTCGGAGGGACTTTCATTACCAGTGATCTTGTTGTCTTTTTGTAAACCGTCCCTCTTTCCAATCTCTCTTTCATTTCATTCATTGTCCTTAGTTAACATTCGCACAGTCAGACGAATCACCCAATTCAGACCACAGAGTGTGTATTGGTGTTGAATTGATCGCTCCCAATACCACTCTGGCACACGCATTCTTCACAAGCATTAAATTTTTAAACCCAACCTTGGACCCATCACCGTATGTTGCGTATAGAATGAGATACGCAATTTTAGTTGTCACTAGCGCCCTTCGTAACATATCAAACACTCCCGGATGAGCTCCCCAATTCGGTTTGCTCATCCTTTTAATCACTTTCAATCTACTCTTACAATTATTGACCAATTTTTCCATATGCACTTTGAAACTCATTCTTCTGTCAATCCAGATTCCCAAATACATAGTTAATTTCACACACTCAATTCGCTCATTATATACTCGCACATCAACCATCCGATTCGTTCTAAAAGCCATACTACAACATTTACTCGATTTACTCTCAAATTCAATTCACTCAAACATTCGGTCACCTGATTCATACATTCTTGAGCCCGACCCACGGCTTCCTCGATGGTCCTCCCCTTGCCCATCAGGATAGTCATCTGCAAATTGCAAAATGTCTTTGCCTGAGGAGTTACATCTAAGTATCGAGCTCGTGCACAGGTTGAAGAGAGTCGGTGAGATTTTACTGCCTTGGGGGAGGCCCATAGTCACCGCTCCTTCCAACCTACACCCTCCTACCACACAAAACTAACTTTCTCTCATTCGTGAACTCATTCACAATTGTAATTTGTTGCCAGATTTCTATCCCGATCCCTTTTAGGAATAAGTCCCACTTTGCTTTCCTTCCAAGTTATTAATACGTTTGCGTGAAAATAATTGCAAACTTAGTAAAAGTAAAATTTTTCGGACATGTGTTATCAAATACAGGTTTGAAAGCTGATCTAGCGAAAATTTCAGCAAAATATGCCATCACCTAAAGATAAGTCGGATTTACTAAGATTTCTAGGAATGCTGAACTATTTAGTAAGATACATAAAAAATCTAAGTACAGAAAGCTGTGTTCTTCGAAAATTAAAAATTGAAAAGTCTGAATGGAAATGGACGCAAGAGGAAGAACAGGAATCACAAAAACTGAAAATGATAGTCGCCGATACAAGATCTCTAAAATATTTTGAAGTCGGAAAACAGCTCACTTTAAAGTGTGATTCAAGCAGCACTGGATTGGGAGTTGTTGTTTTGCTGAGAAGGAGTTATTAGCTATAGTATTTGCATGTGTAAGATTTGATCAGCTCATCGTTGGCAATGTAACGACTCTGATAAAAACCGATCATGAACCACTCATATCAATATTCAAAAAACCACTGAAAAGATTGCACTTGATATTTATGATACTCCAGCGCTACAATATTGAACTGAAATTTATCGAGGGTAAAAATAACGTGATTGCTGATACATTATCTAGGGCATCATTGGAAGTACCAGAGGATTTTAATTTTATTAATCAGTCGAACGTTTATAAAGTAAATGTAGCAGGTAACAAGGTTTTCAAAGGATTTCGGAAAATTAATTTACTCGAATCACTTAAAATCACGAAGGAAAGAATTGATAACATCAAAATAGAAACCATGAACGATCATTCCTTGCAAAAACTGATACCTTTCAAAACGAATACATAAAGTTCCTGATGATATACAAATACAAGTATGCACTTTCAACTCAAGATGGATTAATATTTAGAAAGTGTAAAAGTCTTATAGTCTACGGAAATTAATGGCTGAGAAAGTTCACGTAGTACATAACGGCATAGAGACGTCGATTAAGTTGACGAAGGATAATATTTTCTGGCCGGATATGTCAACAAAAATAAAATAAAAAATACAAATGTGTGAAATCTATGTGAAATATTCGAGTTCGTAAACTAATCCACCAACGCAATCGCACGAAGTTCCTACATATCCATTCCAGTATGTATCAATGGATGTGCTCGCGACAAAGTTGAAAGGCAAAGCGTATAATATGCTTGTTACTGTGGATCACTACTCTGATTTCTTTGAACTTGATATTTTAAAAGATTTAACATTGAATTCTGTAATAGAACAATGCAGAAAAAACTTTAGTCGTCTTGGAATTCCTCAGCAAGTCTGTACTGGCAACGGAACGAATTTTGTCAACAGACAATTCTAGGACTTCGAAAGGACGTGGGAATTTAAACACATTTCGTCATCAACGCATCATCCAAGAGGAAATGGTAAGGCTGAGGCAGCGTTGAAGATTGCTAAGAGTTTAATAAAAAAAGCGGAGGAATCTCATCAAGATATTTGGTACTGTTTATGGTACTGGCGGAACTCTCCGAACAAAATAATTCCAGTTCAGTTCAAACATTGTTCTCAAGAAAAAACGCGATCTGAAATCTGAAAAAATAATCGAAAATGTTCCTGAAAAGATAAAACCGCGGCATGGTAAAAGTAAATACTACTTTGACAGGAAAACAAAATTTATTCCAGAATTGGAAATAGGACAATCAGTAGCGGTTCAGGTATATCCGCAACTTAATAAGGAATGGCCACTAGGGGTTATTGAGCAACAGCTCAAAGATCGTTCTTATTTGGTAAATGTCAACGGATCAACATTCAGACGCAATATCGTTCCGATCCAACTGTTTTTGAAAGAGGGAAATACGGATAAAGACGAAAAAATATACGAGTATCGACATTAGATACCGGAAGTCAACAAAATCAGAAGGGTATTCCCAGTTCCACAGAACAATCAACAGGCCGTCCTAAACGAAACATAAAATTACCAAGTCACTTTAATGATTATCAGCTTTATTAGTGACGCTTTCTTTAACTCAGATACTCATGTACCTTTTTATTTTTTGATGAATTTTATTTAATCAAAGTAAAAAATGTTCACAAATATTTAAATTTTCGAATTGCATTAGCACTTCTCGATTTGGCCACCATTAGCCGAGATTATGGCCTTCAAACGGCCGACAAAGCTATTGCATGCAACACGAAAGTGGCTCTGCGGTATTTTGGCCCATTCCCGGCGAAACGCTTGCTTGAGATGATCGACATTTTGGTATTTTTTGTCCCAGCTTTGCTCTTTAAAATATCCCAAGCCGCGAAATCTAGCGGATTTGCAATCGGTGAATTTGGTGGCCATTACGCAGTGAAAATGAACCGCGGAACGTTGTTTCTCAGCCAATGTTGATCGGCGCGCGCTTTATGACTCGGCGGCGAGTCCTGTTGAAATGTCCAGGCTCTGCAGCCGAAATGTTTTTGTGCCCAAGGCTTCAACGCTCCCTTCAACACATGATCCCGATAAATTTGAGCATTTATCTTTATGTCACGGTCCAAAAAACGAGTGGTGAACGGCCGTTACGGCGGCCCAATCCATCACCATCGGCGGCGCTTGGTTTCGAGTGGCAATCCGTTGGTTTAAATTTTCAGTAGAACGGCCGGACAAGTAAATCCGGTCTTTTTGCTTGTTCACATATTGTTCAATAACGAAAGGTGACTAATCGGCGAAAACCAAATTCGGCAAATCGCCACTTACGTGCAAGCGTTACAACTCCTTTGCGCTTTCCACTCTAACTGTTTTTTGAGCATCGGTGAGACCATACGTTTTATGGAATTTCAAGGCCTTGGCAAGGCAAACATTTTATTCGCATGCAGTTTTAACTGGTTAACAATCTGCGGCTGTGGTTTTCCAGCCAATGCTAGTTATGCCATTGTGCATAACTTTTTTCTGAATATTTCCTACTAAAATGCTTTTGTACGCTTGTAAACAATGGAACTGTCATTAGTGTATATTTGAGCGCTCTGTCATCACTGGTTTGACAGCAATGACAGTCTGAAGTTGGTAACACTTCGTGTCAGTCGCCCGGTAAAACCATAACAGCCCGAAAAATGGCAAAAGGCCATCGATCAAAATGGCACATATTTGGTTTAATAAAGTTAATTTGAAATAGAAAAATTCTTTGTTTCAATGTCACCCAAAAAAGGCCACGAACTTTTTCCCTAACCCTTTATTTGAAAACTAACTAAGTGTTGCGATATTTTCCCGCCATTTATAGGTTTTAACTATAGATCTTCGACTTTGAACGTGTAGATTCGGCTAAGTTTAGGAAAAATTAAAATCAGAAAAATGGAAATTGGAAGAAAAGTTAAATCTAGATGCCACATTTTAGTCACCTACTATATAATTTACGCAATTCATGAATGGAATTTTGTCTGCCCATAAATACGTATAAAAAATTATAAAACCGATGACTGTGTGAACTATATCTCAACGATCAGGTTTTAACAATTTTATTTTATCCATCTTCAACATGTCTTGAAACTTGCATTAGTTATTAATGGAATTCATTACTACCATTATTGTTTATTATTTCTGTTATATACGTTCTTATACATGCTACATACAAACGTCTCGCACTAAACATAACAGAGATGTGCTTCTTTTAAAATAAATTCAATTAAAATGCGAGGTACGAAATATAAATCATCGTATACACCGAAGATGAATATAAAGGTAAACTCCCATTCTGGTTTCCGTTACAAATTTCCAGCACACATAAAAACTATAAAAAGGATTTCAAAATTGGTTAGTTATTGCTTCGAGGCACGAGTCAACTGTAACAAAAAGATAAGAAAATCTTTCAGTTCTCATCTCAGTTTTTTTTTTATATAAATAAATAAAATTACACCTTCTATCACATGTGAATAGGTATATGAAAGATGATATGCTGCAAGATGAAAACCCTTTAGGCCATTTCGAAAATAATTGCAAGTTAAGTAAAATCTCGTAACGAAATGGAAATCGAAAACCTGCAATTTTTTGTTAGCAATTTGATACTAAGATGATTTTTATTTTTGGAGTGTGGGAATTATTTTGGACATGCATGCCCTTACACGTACTTATATGTATTTTAGAAGGGCCGATGACTAATCTTAAACCACCCATTACAATAAAGATTATTAGCGTCCGTTAATACCTTACCAATAATTTTTTGGTAATACAATTTTACACCTTTCAAAAATCGATTTCTAAGAAGTTTTGTTTTACACTCTGTTTATTTACCTATATACAAATACAATGTTGTTTGGTTCCCACGAATATTCTTCAAGAAAACAAATTGTTATTACCATTTTTGAATGGTCAAAAGTATATTACAAAAATATTATTATTGCAAATTTTTGTTGTTGTATTTGTTGTGTGCAAACATTTATTTACATACGTATACGAGATGTACACCATTGAACTTACTGGATTTCTTCATATGCAAATTTAATAAAACGAACAACAACACAATGATAAATTTTATTAAATTAACCATCACATATTATGTAAACGTAACAATAACAATCAATGAAGTTTTGAGTTCGTGATTTGAAAATTTTAACAATTTAAAGTTCTTTCACTGCGAGCCTCTATGACATGTATGCGCGGTTCGATATAAATGAAACTGTGATTGACTGATTAATGATGAGTTCTTATACACGTAACGTAGCTTGATGGAGTAAAGAGAGGAAGAGATCTGGCTTCCAACCAGCGTTGTGCCGTATTGCCTACATGCTATAGGCCAAGATATATTGAAACTTCGATCCCACAACAACAGGTATCGAAATTCAACAGTCAAACAACAACCGGCAAACAAACCAGAGTCAACGCCATACAACAATAGCCCAGCACCTCAGTCGTAAAAACACAGACATGGATCAATTATTGCAATCTTCAAGAAGCACTGAACATCAGCAAATTTCAAAAATTCGTACAACAATTAAAACAACAAGACGTCCGAATGCGAGGCTTATATAGAGAGAAATTCGCACAGCTGAAGACATTCTGGCAAGCAACAACAGATCCAGACCAGCGTTACGGCTTAAATGAAAGAATATGGAGAGGATGATGATGCAGATCATGGAGCTACATGAAATTATCTGCACGGAAGCTTCCGAAGAACAGGAAGCTAATTTAAAATACTTCGTAGAACAACACTACGAAAACTAATGACATTGTTGGAAGAAGAAGAACAATGCAAAGTGAAGCCTTTCGAAATTTGTTTACCACTAGTGAAACTCCCACGTTTTCATAGAGATTACATGAAATGGGTTGGTTTCACTGACACTTTCAAACAGCTAATTCATAATAACAATCAGCTCACAAACACGCACAAAATGAACTACTTAAAAAGCCTCGTTTAAGTGTCAGCTGGAAAATTAGTAAGCCGTTTGGAACCCATCGGAGACAACTACGATGCAGCCTGAGAAATCCTGGAGAATCGCTTCGACAACAAAAGATTAATTGTATCTAATCTGTTAGATACCTTATTAAGTCAACCAACTATCAACACTGAATCCGTCGCTGCGATCAAAAGTTTACACGACACAACAACCGAATGTCTATTCGCTATTAGGAACACAGGCATTATAATTGACACATGGAGTCCATTCATCATCTTTACTTTGCTAAAAATATTGGACAACGAATCACGACGTCTATATGAAAGTTCTCTTGAAAGCTGAAGAGAATTCAAAGAGACAAGCCAGTTTTTGACATTTCTGATAGAGTTTCGTAGCTGCAGCACAACCAACTTTTATTTGCGTATGCTGTCAACAAAACCATCGAAGAAAAGTATGTCAACGCCTTAAAAACATGAGCACTTCCGAACGAAATCAAATGGTTATGATGCACAATTTGTGTAGAAATTGTCTAAGCATAAACCATACGACAACAAACTGTAGCATTAAAACCAATTGTTTTACCTGCAATGGTAACCACCATACTTTGCTACACATAAAAAAACCGGAACTGCAGAACAATTATACGATACTGAACATATCAGCGTTCGACAAGGATTGTGACCCAGTGCTCCTAGCAACAGCTATGGTAAAAGTACAAAATATATACGGCGGTTTCAGCAAGCTTGCGGGCACTAATAAATGATGGTTAAATTTTAAGGGCCGACGTTGAATGTGAACCACACCTAAACTTCAAGTTTTTTTCTGCATTCAATTTGACATTTCTCAATTTCAGACTAATTCAATTTGAACCATGGAAAGATACACAATCGAGCAACGCGTTAAAGTTATTCAGGCATATTATGAAAATGGGCGTTGAAATCAAAATGCATGTCGTGCACTTCGTGATTTTTTCGGTCAATTTAATCGTCCAAATGTGCGTACAATCGGAAAAATCGTGAATAAATTTGAGCAAGCCGGGTCTGTAGGAGATTTTAAAACACCAGTGCATGCTCGTACAGCTCGTACAGCAGAAAATATTGCTGCTGTTTGCGATAGTGTGGCTGAAGAGCCGTCCACCTCAACTCGTCGTCGTGCCCAACAATTGCACCTCTCACGCTCGTCGTTGATGAACATTATGCATAAAGACTTGCATTTACACGCTTATAAGGTGCAATTGACTGAAGAACTAAAGCCTCTTGACCATTCCAAACGTCGTCAATGGTCAGAATGGTGGCAAGAAATGGCAACAGTGGATGATCAATTTTCGAAGAAAATCATCTTCAGTGATGAAGCACATTTTCACCTCGCGTGGATTCGTCAATAAGCACAATTGCCGCATTTGGGCGAATCATAATCCAAGAGTGATTGTCGAAAAACCAATGCATCCACAAAGAGTGACTGTTTGGTGCGGTTTATGGCCTGGCGGCATCATCGGGCCGTATTTTTTCCAAAATGAGGCCGGTCAGGCAGTTACTGTGAATGGTGTTCGCTATCGTGAGATGATAACGAACTTTTTATGGCCCGAATTGGAAGATATGGATGTGGACAATATGTGGTTTCAACAGGACGGTGCCACTTGCCACACAGCTAACGAAACAATGGCTCTTTTGCGCGACAAATTCAATGGCCGTGTTATCTCACGTGGTGGCGATGTCAATTGGCCGCCAAGATCATGTGATTTGACACCGTTGGACTTCTTTCTTTGGGGTTATTTGAAAGAAAAGGTGTACGTCGATAAGCCAGCAGCAATTCAAGAGCTAAAGGATGAGATAATTCGGCACATTAACGGCATAGAACCTCAATTATGCCTAAGCGTCATCGAAAATTTGGACCATCGGATGGAGGTGTGCCGCCGAGGTCGCGGCGGCCATTTGGCCGATATTTTGTTCCATACATAATTGAACCATACCATACTATCATAATAAAAAGAATTGACAATAATTTCCTAAATAATTTGTGTTTTATTCAAAATCAACATTCGCTCTTAAAATTTAACCATCCTTTAGATCCAGGATCACAGGCCACCTTTGTCACGGAAGAAGCAGCACAACAACTCGGTTTACCAAGGACAAGGGTTCTAGCCGAAGTATCCGGAATTTCAACAACAAAGGGACGATCGCACCAACAGATAATGATAAACATCAGTCCCAGATTTCCATCGATCTTTAAGATACAAGCTAATGCTCTAGTCCTAACAACTATTACTAAACTACTTACCGGTTAATTAGGTCTAGACAGCCAACTACAAAAGGAAGTAATCCTAGCCGATCCTACCTTCGATACTCCCGGACCTATTGATCTTTTAATAGACGCTGACATCTAAGGAGACAGTATTTCTTTGCAAGGAATAAAGAAAGATCCGTCTCATAAGTGTATAGCCCAACAATCTGAATTAGGATGAATAATATCAGGTCGCCTAACCCAGAAGAGCAGTGTATCGATATCTCGATTAAAAAGCCATGTCACACTAGCAGACACACATAAGCAATTAAAACGTTTTTGGGAAGCTGAAGAAGTACATCCGGAAAGACACCTAACTGCTGAAGAGGAAGTAAACGAAAAACACTATGAGCAGACCCACAAGAGGTCAGAGAATGGACGATACGAGGTTAGAATACCATTCAACAACGATAAACTGAGACAAGTGGCAATGGGAGACTCTAAAGCCAAAGCAGCTGCTAGATTGCTTCAAATGGAAAAACGATTCAAGAAAGATGGAGACTTGAAGAGTCAATATCATAAGTTCATGAACGAGTAGCTTAACCACATGGAACTGATCAAAGATGATTCAATAGCAGATAGTTCTTGTGTTTACTACATGCCTCATCATTCTGTATTGAAAGAAGATAGCACAATAACCAAGTTGAGAGTAGTTTTCGATGATTCCTGCAAAACAACAACAGGCACGTCTTTAAACGAAATGATGCACATCGGTCAAACTTTACAAAACAACCTAACCACAATATTGATGAGATGGATGAAGCATCGTTATGTATTCGCATCAGGCATTGAGGAAATGTTCAGACAAATCAATGTAGTCAGGGAAGATCAAGATTTTCAACGAATAGTTTGGCGATCAGATCCAAATAAACCAATGAACAGTTATAGATTAAAAACTGTCACTTATGGTATGGCATCTGCAACTTATTTGGCTACGAAAACATTACAACAATTAGCCATCGATGAAGCTTCAAGATATCCAATTGGTTCAAACAGATTTCTATGTAGATGACCTTTTATCGGAAGCCAATACAATAACAGAAGCAATAGTCGTGCAAAAGGAATTATTGAACCTCCTTTCCTGTGGAGGATTTAACCTCAGAAAATGGACAAGCAATGAAAAGACAGTTTTAGAAGAACTTCTGGGAAACCTAAAAGAAACGGGACTACACAAGATGGAATTTATTGACACAGTAAAAACACTTGGGTTACTCCACAACTGATACGTTCCAATTTCCAGTATCCATGCCAGATACAAATACAACCGTATCTAAAAGAACAATTCTATCAGAAGCGTCCACGGTTTTCGATCCGCTAGGATGGCTAGCACCAGTAGTGATCCAGGCAAAAGTCCTACTTCAAGACTTATGTGCTTCTGGATAGGATGACAAACTCCATTTGAATTTTGAAAATATATGGCTAAACTACAAGCTAGAATTACAACAGTTAGAGAAGATTAGAATTCATCGTTGGATGAACTACAACAACGGCTCAAAAACTGAACAGCATGGCTTCTGTGACGCCTCCAATCAAGCATATGCCATCGTGGTATACAGCAAGATAAACAATGAAGTATCAATAATTACTGCCAAAACAAAGGTTGCACCACTAAACCTAACGATATCACTGGCAAGAACTGAATGCTGCTTTCTTTGCTCCTCTCAAAACTAGTAAAAAATGTGGTACAGGCTTTAAACATCAACAGCAACTTATCAACATTTTTCTGGAGTGATTTAACAGCAGTTCTAGGTTGGATAAAAGGAAAGCCACAACATCATAAAACTTTTGTCGCCAACAGAATAACAGAGATACAATCCAGCACTAACCCTAGTCAATGGTGTCACGTGGTTTCAAATGAAAATCCAGCAGACTGAGCATCACGAGGATTAAACCCTGTGCAATTATTAAACCACAGGATTTGGTGGCAAGGGCCGCAGTGGCTGAAAGGTTCAACCTACCCAACAACAAATGTTGATGCTCAAGCACTGAAAGAAGCAGGCAGCATGGAACGCAATCCAATAACCACATTTACGACAACAGTGGAAAAACCAGTGGTTGATTGGCAACGACTCATTCGTAGTATTGTATACTGTCTACACTTTGTATCAAATACAAAGACTTAAACCAAAAATGCATTCCAGCTCAACCCAGAGGAACTCAAGACAGCGCTACGAGTAATAATCAAAGTCGCACAGAAAGAAACCTTTGAAATAGAACGTACAAAATTAAAATTAAACCAAAATGTACCGAAGGACAGCACAATACTAACATTGAATCCCTTCATCGATGGAAATGGGCTACTACGAGTAGGTGGAAGACTAACCAATTCAAACCTATCGTTTGACACGAGAAACATCCAATAATAATGCCCAAATGTCACAAGTTGTCAAGGTTGCTGATCAAAGAAGCTCGTTTAAAAACTCCACATGGAGGCAATCAAGCAACGTTATAATGGGTATGTTACCAAAAGATCGAGTAACACCAGCCTCACCGTTCACAAACAGCGGAATAGACTATGTCGGTCCAATTAGTATAAAATTAGTATAAAAATAGGTACGTTGCCATTTTTATATGCCTAGCCACAAAGGCAATCCATCTAGAACTTGTAAGCGACTTGTCAACAGATGCTTTCTTAGCCACATATCGGCGATTCATTTCAAGAAGAGGAATTTGTCTGAAAATATTCAGCGATTGTGGGACTAACTTCGTTGGAGCAGATAAACAATTACAAAGGCAGGCACAGTGGCACAGATGGGAACTGAGTGGCATTTCTTACCCCCGAGAAGTCCTAATTTTGGAGGTTAGTGGGAAGCCGCAGTCAAATCAATGAAACAACATCTCCGGAAACTAGTAGAAACTCACACGTTAACCTTCGAGGAGCTTGCAACACTTCTAGTTCAAATAGAAGCATGTTTGAACTCCAGGCCATTAGCTCCTCTCTCAAACGATTCAGATCGAGACGGTGTTTTAAGTCCGGCACATTTTTTTAATTGAGATCTATTATAGCAACAGCCCGGCCTGACATTGAAGGCATCAAGACCGTTACAAAGTGGCATTTCCTGACCAAGCTCAGTCAAAGCTTTTGGAAAAAATGCCGCACGGACTATCTCTCACGATTACAACGTAGGCCAAAATGGGTACAAAAACAACCTAACCTCTAGCTGGGAGAACTAGTAATCCTCAAAGATGAACAACTATCCCCTACGCATTGGCCACTAGCCAGCGTCATCGAACTACATTCGGGACAAGTTGGACTCCTTCCAACGTGTTGGTATGGTAACCTCAGCTCGATATATTTAGAGCAATTGGACTTCAACTGAGTTTTTAGAAATTGCTGCTAATGTCTAATTCTAAGGTTGCGCTTTCTTCTTAGATGTTTATTGAACCCCGGAGGGCTGGGATGATCTTTTGGCAAAGGCTAGACATTGATTGCAAAAATTTCTGAGTAATAACAACAACATTTTTATTCAATGAAATCAATGTTAGCCAATAGATTGTTGATTTTTTCGAAATCAGCACTCCCTTGTTCATAACAAAAGAAGATTGAGAAGGGAGAATGGTATTGATGATCTATGGTGGATACGATTAGATTAGCTTCTATAACGACAATGTTAACGGCGTTCGAGGAAAATACATAATCAAGCTACTTTTCTTAGTTATTTTGAATATAGCTGATCTACTTACTTAGTTCAACTTACTATCAGTGACTAAAGTTTCCTTTACAGTGTGTGCGTTCGCAGTATGTAATGGGCGGTCTGAGCACGACCACATCAGATAAGGCAAATTCAAAACGCCAACGACAAAAAGGCGATCTTCATACGACAAAAAGGCCATCCTATTAATTATGTTAAAAACAAATCAGTCAACAGCCCCCATTATAAGCTGATAAGTGCCAACTAGGCTAGTGGGGCGAATATGTAGGGCCAGAGAATTAAAAAAATTCTCCTGTTAGTTTTAATTATCACACGAGGCAGCTTAATGTTATCGGTGTTGGAAATAGAAGCTGAGCTGTCAAAGCCCATATAAACAATCAGAACTCCTGTTCCAGTTAAGCCCGCAAAGTGAGTAAATATCTATTTGTGGTGAGTTATGGGCGGAATTATATGAGGTGAGGATGTTGCTTTTTTGTTTGATTTGCTGGGAACTGTTTCGAGTAAAAGTTCCTGATCAAGGGTGCGTGTATTAGGTGGGTCTGCATTGATAGTAAGTTAATAATTAATCGCTATTTTCAGTTATTTAGGCCGTAGGGGTAGAAAACATTAAGAATTGCCTAATTAACATGATTTCATATATCGTCAAGCGTAGATATCTTTACGATGCCCAGTCATTAACCATCGAACCGCCATTACACTTTTTACAGCAAAATTTTAAATTTGAAAGAAATCGGTGACCGCCCCACCGGCACAATTATGTTCTAAAAACATCAAGAATAGTCCAGATAACGTAATGTCATACGCCGTTAAGCGTAGACATCTCTATACGATGCCTTGTCATTAACTATTGATCCTTACTTCACATGAATAGTGTAGGTAAAATTTAATCAGGATATTTGTGTATATACACTTTTAAGCTTTTGTAAAGTTTTTTGTCAATTTGCACGGAGCGCCGTCTTGTTGAAACCAAATGTTGCCTATGTCCTCCTCTTCTAGTGCCGGGGACAAAAAAACGTTTATCATGGCGTGGTAGCGCTCACCATTAACAGTAATGGCGGCTCCTTCTTCATTTTCAAAGAAGAATGTCCCCATGATGCTACCGGACCAAAATCCGCACCAATTCTGCTTGTTTACATAGCCGCCAAGATGGAAATGCGCCTCATCCGAAAAGATGATTTTTTTTGCCAAAATCGGCATCTTCTTCAAGTCGATCGCAAGCCCACTCAGCGAACCGAAAACGCAATGGGTGGTCTCTTTGCTTCAATTCCTGAACCAATTGAACTTTATACGGTGTCATACCAAGGTCTTTATGCAGAATTCGTCGCAATGTTGTGCGTGAAATGTTCAATTCTTGAGCACGATGGCGAGTTGACGTTCCCGGCGACTCACGCACATTCTCGGCTACAGCATCAACATTTTCGGGTGTACGCTTGGTTGGCTGCTTGGTTCGTGTTGGTTTATTAATTAGCCAAGTCTGTTTCTTTAACTTTATTCACAAAATAACGCACATATGGAGCTCCCGGCGCTTCGTTTCTTCCGAAAACCGCACGCAATTTTCGCACACATTCTGCAACATTACCATGATTTTCGAAGTAATGTTTCAATATTTCCCAGCGTTGTACAAGCGAATACACAACCATTTTCGTTCAGCGGAAGGATAAAACTAACTTTCTGTCAAATCAGAAGTGACATAATCCTTACCATACTCAAAATAACCGCTAGTTCAAAAAAATATTAGATGGCCCACCCTGTATAAATAGCGTATCAACAAATGTTACAGTATCGTGATAAACACCTGTGATTTAAGTTAAGTTAAATTTACTACCGGTGTACACTTATTTACCAATATGAAAAAATTTTAAATGGTCGCAGGTTCAAATTCAGCTGGAGACAGTAGGCTCATTGAGCTGCTTCATGCGACGATGCTACAGGAAGAAGTATTCTTCTACATACATGCTGATCGGAAAATGTGATAAAAAAATGAAAATGAAGAAAGTGATATAACTGTATAAATGACATAAGTGATAAAAGTGAGATAAGTGATTTTTTTGGGGTGGTGTAGGCGAAAATGGATTTACGCACAGTGACTCGCACTCTTGTGTCCAAACTACCGACTAAAATCACCTTCCCTTCTTTTGAGCTACTCTGAGACTATTTGCCACATTACTTCAAAGTAGCTTCTTGTTCTAACTGTCAGAAGAGCTCCTACGTTGAATGTCTATCCAGGTCCATTTTCTTCATCTTTAATATGCTAGTAACAAATTGTGTTATCTGTCTACACGCGCCTCTGTCTATACGCTTTTCGCCAACCATGTCTCGGAGGATCTATTTTCCATTTCTATATCTAGTTCCCTTCTTTGTTGTACCCAATTCTCGTACTCAAAAAATGTGTGTCCTCGTCTGGGCAATAGAGGGCATTTCTTCGTCGCTTCTTTGTCAATTTTATGTAAATAACGGGTGTCCGCCGGGAAGGTATACTACTTTGTTTTGCCGCCATTTAGGCGGATATTAGTATTGACAGTTCATACTTGACAGTCGTGAAGTAGACACGTGGCAAATTTATTACGGAAAGATATTCGATAAACCATCGTGTTTTAATCGTTAAAACATTTTATCAAAATCAATCATCGATTACTGTGACGATGAGAAAGTTACGTGAAATTTTTGGGAGAAACAACGTGCCAACAAAACGCACTATTTATCGTGTAGTGAATGATTTCGAAGAAAAAGGGTCTGTAAGTGATAGGCCCAAGCATGGGCCACAACGTACTGCAAGATCGGCTAAAAACATTACTGCTGTTCAAAAAAGTGTTCAAAACAATCCATCAACCTCAATTCGACGCCGTGCTCAGGAGCTTGGTCTTCAAAGAACAAGTTTGGCCACAATTTTGCACAAGGATTTGCATTTGTTTTCATTTAAGATTCAGTTGACACAAGAGCTTCTTCCACAAGACCATTTACGCCGCCGTACATACGCCAATAGGATGTTACAGCTCGCCCATGACAACCCCGATTTTCATGAAAAAATCATAATGAGTGACGAGGCACATTTTCATTTAAATGGATATGTGAATAAACAGAATAGTCGGTCCTGGGCAATGGAAAACTCTCACATTATTCAACAGTCACCTTTACATCCATTAAAAGTGACAGTCTGGTGTGCAATTTTGTCAGGAGGAATCATTGGACCTTACTTCTTTGAAAATGAAAACGGCGTAACGGTAACTGTGAATGGGGAGCGATATCGTGATATGATTGAAAACTTTTTAACGCCACAACTGCATACTTTGGGCTTGATTAACATGTGGTATCAACAAGACGGTGCCACATCGCATACAGCCAGGATTACAATGGAATTACTGTGAGAACTCTTTCCACAACAAGTTATTTCAAAAAATGGTGATGTTGATTGGCCTCCACGGTCGCCTGATTTGACTGCTCCGGACTTCTTTTTGTGGGGATATCTAAAAAGCAAGGCTTATGCAAACAAACCAGAAACGCTTGAGCAACTCAAACAAAATATTCGTGATGAAATTAATGAAATACCGCGTGAAATGTGTGAGAATGTAATGAAAAATGTGCTCAAAAGGGCTCGCATTTGTGAGGCTAACAGAGGCGGACATTTATCTGATATTGTATTCCATACACACTTGCCGACATTAAATAAAACATTTATTAATATAAGATCCATTCTCTTTCATTCAATCAAAAATCATAAACAAACAAAGTAGTATACCTTCCCGGCGGACACCATGTACTTTCTGAAGTACCCGTTCCCGCTAGAAATTAGGTTATATAAGGTGGACTATTACCTTTCCGTGTCTTCTCTTAATGCAAGGGCTTACTTCGGGGATGCGCCTCTTTCTTTCTTCTACACTAGCTCTTGTTCTGCCAACCTCAGCTTTTTTCTCGTAAATGTTTTTGCGCTCAGAATGCAATAATTCTATTGGTATGCAGCAAGCTATCAAAAAAATGACTGCCTCGGACACGTTCGGTATGCCGCGACGGCGCGTTAGTAGCACAGCCACGTCATCCGCATACCTAACCAACCGACTCTCGTCGGGCATTTGAATCCGGAGCAGGCTGCCATAAAATATATTATACTGATCAGGTCCTAATATTGATCCTTGGGCTGCTCCGCTCGATACTAGAATAGTCGTTTGTTCGTCCGCGGTTTCGTACCGCAGGATGCGACTCTTAAAATAATTATTCAAAATCCTTAGCACTTGGTATGTTAAACTCGTACTCGAGTGCGAAAAGGATGTCCCCACACCTTACGGAGTTAAACGCGTTTTTCACATCCAACGTGACTATAGCGGTAGGATAGGTCTTGATAAGTGGTTTCGATTCTCCTGATGGCCTTCACCGCATCGATAGTCGATAGGCCGCCAGTTCCAATTGCGTTCTCTAGTTCTTGTACCGAGAGCAGCAGGTCATGGTTATTTAGATCGAAGATTTGTCCAGTCTGTACTTGCTATGGACCCCATGGTAGTGGCGTTCACCAAGTTTTTTTACGGCCAGCTTGTAGCCAAGGCTCCACGGGTCTCTGTCGACGTCTTCGATGAGTTTTTTCCAGCAATTGCCTGCCTTCTGACGGTTGTATACGCTGCTACTGTTTGGTTTATGTCTGCTCTGTTTACTGCGCGTAGGCTCCTACGCAGTATTACAAGACATCTCTTGCGTAGTTCGGCAATTTCGATGGTTCACCAATATACGAGTGGCTTGCTATGTCACTGCATCTTGCGTGGCATAGAAGCCTCGTATGCAGAAGTTACAATTTCCATAGTGGCGGATACTACAGCTTCAGATTCCATTCTTTCCTCTGTCCTTCGTGCTTCGATGCCTCTCACCAGTTCCGTCGCAAGCCACGCGGCACCCGGCTTATCCGAGTTCCACCTTCTTGGTTTTTCTTACGTAGCAACTTGCCTTCTGTCTCCCACCTCGAAGGTGATATACTGGTGGTCGCTTCCACAGTAGCCGTTCATCAGCTGTATCTTAGGCACTAGGATCTCAGGAGCAAAATTATGTCTGGGATGGTTTCAGCATATCTTGGGCGGCGGAAGGACGTAGTCTCGCCTACATTTCGGATTGAAGTCTTCTCCTACCACCATCTGTCCCGTCATGTACGGAGTTTCGTCCTCCAAGGCTTAAAGCTTGGCTCTGAATTTTGCCATTAATCCGTTGGGAGAGAAGTAACAACTAAAGAAGGTGGCTTTCTTGCTCTTAATCCAGGCGTAACCCCGCCCTGCCCCATGATTTTATACCCCCACCTTTCCACTTGGGAGTCAAATAGCCGAGTTCCCAAGTTTTCTGAATACCATCGTGGAGGTCTTTTGTTGCAGTATTGCTCGCTTATCATAATTATATCTGCGCCCTTCTCAACCATTTGTTGTAAGAGACAGTCAACAAAGTCGGTTCTTGGCCGCCTGTAGTGCCTCATATATTGCAGTATTTATCTGTCTTACCTAGCGAATCATTTCTAAATGCGTTTAAACGTTTTATAAGTCGACGAGTAAACTTTTTTTGCAAGTATACAGCGACAATGAGACTAATTTTGTGAGTGCCAATAGAAGAATAACTGCAGCTCAACTTGCTTTAGTAGAAATTGACAAAGAAGAAGTCATCATTGGTTTTCTGGAAAATGGGGGAATTCGATGGCATTTTATTCCTCCGCATCAAAGAATCTTCAGACAGAATCTTCTACAGCACTAAGAAAATACCTTTGTATTTAAATTGATAATTCGGACTGCCCTACGAACGTTCAAATAATTTAACTTTAAAGTTTCCAGTAAAATTTAAAATACTTTACTGATCGGCAAAACCAAATCCACAACCATGAATAAAAAATAAAATGATTTATTTTATGCAAACTTTCAATATGGATTAAATGGATCATCATCTTCTTCGATACCGTTCATTAGACAATATAAATCTATCATTTCCATAGTATGACGGTTCCTAGCCAACATTTGCTTAGCACCACGAAAAAATTCGATAATCTCGAAGTTGTAAGGAACTTTATCATCAAACATATTTTGAAATAATCGGTTCGCCATCAAGGTATCGGCACCCTCTTTGCTCATAAGATGTTCAGCCAGCATATAGTGTAAACTCGGTGTGCATTCAGTCATTCCTTCTATATGCAAATGCTGCAAAAAACTTACCCGCACACGTTAATTGGTCGCGTTCCTTAAACATATTAGAAATACTTACGTCGAAATCAATGTTTTCCAGAAGCATCATTACAGTGCTATCGTTAATTTGTAGGCAGTCCGAAAACATTACCCGCCTTTGTTGAGCAAGTGAACGGCTTATTACGCTTATTTGTCCAGGTGGAAAATTCATTGCCTCAAATTTTACGTCGTCAATACCGGTACCAATAGTTTCAAGAAATGAATAGTCGTCTAGCATGCAATTTCTGAACCAAATCGAAATGTCCACGTTAAATTTATCAGTGTTATTGAACATATTGATCATATATTGAACAAAATTTGACAATTGTTCAGCATTGCCCTCAATGCAGTCTAATAGCTTGATAACGATTGTTTTATTAGTTTCCCACCCTTTACGCCATTTTAAAATCTGATGTGGAAATTGCTGGTCCCTATCGAAGGTAAAGTGGAAATTTTTGTCAAAATGAATATTGTACGTTTGACGTTCGTCCGGCTTATTTAATAACGCTTGAAACCATGTATCACTGAATCGAGTGGAATCTGTTATATTGTATTCAACTCGGTGATATTCTACTTGTAGCAAAATTTCCGGGGTCGGTTGATTTCCTTTTAAATTTACAACCCCTTCGGATATTTCGATTATTGGCAAATCATACCTATTTCTAATTTTTAAATAATCCGTTTTGTTATGGCATACAATAGTTATTTTATCATAAAAACGGGAGATCAAATATTCTCCAAGGTAAGATTTCAATTGGAACAACGGTACCTCAAATCGCTTTGGGTGTTCGGGCGCCAGCCGTGGTATTGATTTTTTTAATAAAATTGTCAGGTATCGGTCTAGGTATTCATTGTAATATGGATTACGGAAATCTTTATTGGCCAAATCTAAATGTAAAATATTATCGACAGAAAAATCGGCCATTAAGTGACAACGACGCCATTCTTCGGCGCACATGTCCATAGCGACTTTATCTACTTCGATATAATCATCAAGTAGCCCGACATCATTACGATTCCAATAAGTTTCTCGATGCCATACAAATTGATCACATATGTATAGAGACGGGCGAGATTTCGAAATTTCTTGGAATATTACATCAATTTGATGCAGACTGTGTTCAGACTCAATGCCTAAAAATTCATAAATTTCAATTTTTGGAATGTACAACCAATTCACGTCTAATGTTGTAGTGATGCACGAATCGTGTAAATTTAACTCTTTGAGTTTCTGCATTATCCGAATCTGCGAAATATAAAACATTGATTTATAGAACATAATTCTAGTAGTGTAAATTTGCGGGTCCCACTTTTCGCTCATCGAACTCCGAATCTATTCGGAGGAAATATGTTGGATTTCTTTTCCAGGGCATTTTATATTCTAGTTTATATCTTATCGTATTTAAAGCATGTAGTTCTATCGACAACGTTCTCAACTCGGATGTGGGTGCCGTTCTGTAGAATCTTACAAAATATACTGGACCGTCCAAATTGTGGTGATGCACTTCTTCGACGTTGGCTCTCAAATGCTCCAACAATATATTTTCGTGTATTTCCTGTGGAAAAAATAATCTTTAAACCATATTAGTTCTAGCTGCAATTGTAAATTCTCAACTGTAAACTGTAAAATATTATCTGTAAACTGTAAACTGTAAACTGTAAACAGTAAACTGTAAACTGTAAACTGTAAACTGTAAACTGTAAACTGTAAACTGTAAACTGTAAACTGTGAACTGTAAACTGTAAACTGAAAACTTTAAACTGTAAATTGTAAACTGTAAATTGTTATTTGTAAACTGTAAACTGTAAATTATAAACTGTAAACTGTAATCTGTAAACTATAAACTGTGAACTGTAAACTTTAAACTTTAAACTTTAAACTCTAAACTTTAAACTTTAAACTTTAAACTTTAAACTTTAAACTTTAAACTTTAAACTTTAAACTTTAAACTTTAAACTTTAAACTTTAAACTTTAAACTTTAAACTTTAAACTTTAAACTTTAAACTTTAAACTTTAAACTTTAAACTTTAAACTTTAAACTTTAAACTTTAAACTTTAAACTTTAAACTTTAAACTTTAAACTTTAAACTTTAAACTTTAAACTTTAAACTTTAAACTTTAAACTTTAAACTTTAAACTTTAACCTTTAAACTTTAAACTTTAACCTTTAAACTTTAAACTGTAAACTGTAAACTGTAAACTGTAAACTGTAAACTGTAAACTGTAAACTGTAAACTGTAAACTGTAAACTGTAAACTGTGAACTGTAAACTGTAAATTGTAAACTGTGAATTGAAAACTGTAAACTTTAAACTTTAAACTTTAAACTTTAAACTGTAAACTGTAAACTGTAAACTGTAAACTGTTAACTGTAAACTGTGAACTGTAACCTGTAAACTGTAAACTGTAAACTGTAAACTTTAAACTGTGAACTGTAAACTATAAACTGTAAACTGTAGATTGTAAACTATAAACTGAAAACTGGAAACTTTGAACTGTAATCTGTAATCTGTAAACTGTAAACTGTAAACTATAAACTGTAAACTGTAAACTGTAAACTGTGAACTGTAAATTGTAAACTATAAGCTGTAAACCTTAAACTGTAAACTGTAAACTTTAAGCTGTAAACTGTAAATTGTTATTTGTAAACTGTAAACTGTAAACTATAAACTGAAAACTGTAAACTGTGAACTGTAAACTTTAAACTGTAAACTGTAAACTGTAAACTTTAAACTGTAAACTGTAAACTTTAAATTGTAAACTGTAAACTGTAAACTGTGACCTGTAAACTGTGAACTGTGAACTGTAAATTGTAAACTGTGAATTGAAAACTGTAAACTGTAAACTGTAAACTTTAAACTTTAAACTGTAAACTGTAAACTGTAAACTGTAAACTGTAAACTGTAAACTGTAAACTGTAAACTGTAAACTGTAAACTGTAAACTGTAAACTTTAAACTGTAAACTGTAAACTGTAAACTGTGAACTGTGAACTGAAAACTGTAAACTGTAAACTTTAAACTTTAAACTGTGAACTGTAAACTGTGAACTGTGAACTGTAAACTGTAAATTGTAAACTGTGAATTGAAAACTGTAAACTGTAAACTTTACACTGTGAACTGTAAACTGTAAACTGTAAACTGTAAACTGTAGACTGTAGACTGTAAACTGTAAACTGTAAATTGTAAACTGTAAACTGTAAACTTTAAATTGTAAACTGTAGATTATAAACTATAAACTATATACTGTAAACTGTAAACTGTAAACTATAACTCTAAACTGTAAACTATAACTGTATACTGTAAAGTAGAAAAGTGAGATTAGACAGTTGGTAATAAGCTAATAATTGATTAGGTTACCTCGACGAGCCATTCCAATATTTCGCCATGGACGTAATATTTCGGATCATCTAAAATTAAAATCGCCATCAATCAATGGTCAACAATTAAAATGATATCAACAAATACCTTCATGTCGTACGGTATTTTCCATCCAATCAGTATCGATAGTCTTCCAAACACTAAATGGATCCCTGTCCAAAGAATCATAAATATAAATTAGTTTGGCATGACCCCAATTTACATTCATTAAACATACTTCTCTACAGAAATCGTTTGCCAACCGTCACTTTCATCATATTCATTACTCGATATTTCACTGCTTGTTCTGCTGTAGGCACTGCTCAGTGATGGCATGTCTAAACCAAAATAATCATCTTTTTTAACACTTTGGCTGCTCATATTATTGAATGACATGATTTTGGTTTAAAATTTGACCGTAAACTAACGTGTATAGTCAAAGTTAAGTATGATATAGATAATTTATTTTACGTACCTTGATAAGAATTGTGATATGGCCCGAAAATATAATGTTTTGTTGGGTATTTACTTAAATGCGATGCCTCTTTGTCTGATTAGAATTCTTCACTGTACGAGTATTTGTATACTGCACTCTATCAGAAATGACCTTGGAAGTAAGCAACGAATGAACGGGAATATCGTGTCTTACTTATGCCTCGGTTTTTAAATTTTTATCAGTACATTATATACCAAATATACGTCTTTATCAGGAAAGCAATGCATAAGTAGAGTAAGAATTTGATATCAGCTAAATATTGTAAATAATGTGGTATGCATTCGTGTAGAAATGCATAAATACCATAATAGCGGAGCCCCGTCCGCGTTGCTGGCCATAAGTAAACCTTTTGTGTTGTATTGCCTCTCGATTTAACTAGATGTCACTGAATGTAGTTATTGAAAAGATGTCAAAAATAGCGTAGATAGTAGATATTTGCGTATACAATATCAACAATTGGTAGAATATTGATGATTGTAGAATTGTGACATTGGGATGAACAATTGGGTTTTTCAGTACGAGGACGAATAAATTCAATTTTTGCAACCCAAACACGTGAGACGAGTACGCTTGAAGTAACATATCCAGACTCATTTTTCAATTTCTATTACCAATGTAATCTGTTTTTGTGGGAAGCAAGCAGCACATAGCGGACATTTATAAGCAACATAATTACCGTGTCAAGAAATTTGGGTGACTGCATAGAAACGCAAAGAAGAATACGCAAAAACGGAATGAAATCGAAATACCTATCTTGGTATTTCGAAATACCTACCTTGGTGCCAGTAAGCCTCATCCAGCAGATTTAGGAGCTGGCTAGGGTTCAATGGAGTAATCAATCATTAAACTGAATATATAAACTGATTTTGTAACTTGCGGCTATTACTGGATAATAATTTCGAATAAAGATTTGAACTGAACTTAACTTTCAGTTTAGTATGAATATTTTATTTTTATAATTGCCAGCATCAACTTGCCCGTAACACCCATTTCGAACGTCCGTAATTGAAATTAAAACTTTTGATAAAATTTAGTATAAAACAACTAACAGCTTTTAAATTATACAGCTGGCTTAAATTTGCCTATAACTTCGGCATTTTTATACTTGATTCCTCCGCTAATTGTTTTGGTTATAATACTGTGGCTCTAGTACTTCCAGCAATCATTTATATTCGATGTCGAACACGATGAATTGTGTAAATACCATACGACGTTCGGGAGCGTAGAGATTTAACCGTTTGTGGAATCGATATGAGTGTCGGAGTGGCACGAAGCCAACCCGTGCATTCTTCTAAATATGCAAAGGCCTCTTTCACGGTAATTTTGCCGACTAGATCTCAGGGTTTTGGGTCGTGGGGAAGTTGAGGCTTGCATATTCCTGGCCTACACCGTGGAACAGAACACAAAAATAAAAAAAAATTATGAAATTAAATCGGCCGAAATTTGAGGAAAATGATAAATATAATAATAACCGGGTGTGTCCATTCAGCCTGCAACTATGGATCCGTTACGAAATGAGAACCCCCCTCCCATAATACGAATCCGAAAATTTTAGTAATTCATTTAATCACAAAAGAAAATAGGTAACATAACCACGACCCTAACGGAAAAATAAATCGAGGCCGATTAAGGAGAAATAAAGTAAAACCGAATGCCAGGAAACGTCGTGCTATTTTTTATTTAAATACATTTTCATCAAACGATCAGAGGCGGAAGGGGAATAAAAACAAAAAAAAATCAAACTAAAAGGGTCCAACGTAAAAATTCCGAAGCGAAAGAACAAAAAATAAATCGAACAAAATGGTCACTGACTTGACCAATTATGTAGCGAAGTAAAACAAAAAAATAATTTGAGAAAAATGGCCGTTGAACGTGAATAATAATACAGCGAAACCAATGTGCACCCCTCGCGCGTGCCACGCAACCGCAATGGCGCTCAATTACACCAAAATACTCGTATATTGAATAAAATTTAAAAAATTTGGAGATTGAAAAAAAATGGAAAATTAAAATAAAAATTGAAATTGGAAAAATTTAAAATTTGAGTTCAAGAAAAAAAAATAAAAATAAAAAAAAAACAAAAAAAAATCGGTACCTTCCACCTCATTGTGGTCGACCTTGAGGATTGCGGCGTCCTGAATTGTCAAATTGGGCTGGGCGTCTTCCCGCCGTTAATAAATCTGGCCTCGCTAGGCCGCCGTAAATGTAGGGCGTATGCCCGCCTTTACTCGAAAATAATGTTGGGCGACTCTCCGCCGCGAACCGTAAATATCGTTAAGCGTCTTTCTGCCGTAAAAAAAAATACGGCTGGCCACGTTGTTGGCCACCCGTAACCGTAAATGTTGTTGGACGTTTTCCCGCCGTAAACCGTAGAATATTCGTGGGACATCTTTTCGCCGTAAACCAAAAATGAGAATGGCCACATTGCTGACCACCCGTAAAATGTGGCGGCGTTCTCGCCTCGGCTATAAAAAATATTTAATGTTTAGTAAACGGGTTACCGCGCGGCCGGCTCAAATTAATTTTCGTGCACGACCGACTCAAATTAAACAAAACCACAACCACCAAATAGCAAACTGCCGTGATAAATAACAACTCTCCGTAAACGCGCACCTTAAGTTGTTATCCTTGAATTTAAACCGATTATTCAAACTTAAACTCACAACCAAATTTCAATTGGACAGTAATCACTTCGTATAAAATAAACGTTTTCAACACTATAGATCCCACGCGGATTTTTTTGTTCTTCTTGTCTAACTAGCTAATTTCCACTTATCAATAAAAATCTAATTACACTTTTAACTTTTTAAATTGTTACAAAAAAAAACTCAATTTCAAATATAATTCTTAAACATTTAATTTATTGGTAACCTAAAAAGCCAACTCAAAAAACCAAATTTACAATTTTTTTTATTAAAGTCAAGCCAAAAACTGCACTGGGTGTGAACAAAAAAACAAAATATTAAAGCTAATTTCCTTATAAACAAACGATGTTAGTAGTAATACCATAGAACAGATGGTAATGCCGTCATTAAAAAGCATCAATCATTAAATTAGCATGGAACTAAAAATTCAAAAAGAGTAAAGGAAAGGAAATAATGTTATGACTCCTCAAGGTGTCGTAACAATAACTAAGACCGCAGCGACCTTGATAAGGCTGAAACATAAAGTCGGTTGTCCAACGAGCTGGTGGACAACGAAGTGCGTACAAAACAAATTGTGTTTGGACACTCTCAATTCGCTTCTAATGCCACTGATATTTTTACTCACACTACGGCGTAGTATATTGTCAGTTGGCCATTTACAAAATCTATCTAAACCATCTTGGAGCTTGTTACAGCCGACTTTGATGTTAACTCGAGCGGAAACTTGCATGTCATCGGCGAAAAGAAGGCAGCTTACGAATTTAAATCAATTTACAACACCGTTGATTAACTACCTTGTGGTACACCTGATGAAGTGCAAAATAATTGGGAAGAAAATGAAAGCACTCGATGGGTACGAATTCGCAAAGAACGAAAAGAATTGAATGATCAATCTTGTTGAACACCTTCGCAAAATCTGTATGAACGACATTAAGTTGTCTTCTCAATTTTAAACTATCAAATATGTAAGTAAACAGAAGTTAATAAGGTGCGTAACAGTACACCTCTCGTATGACGGTAAAAATGGGTATTCCTGGATAATTACTTACCTCATTCCTTCTACCTGCTTTAAAAGTGGTTGAATGTCCGGAACTTCCTAGTACTCAGGAAATAGACCTAAACTTAGACTTTCATAATTATTAACGTAAATTTGAAGCATGCAATTAAGAACTCCTTGTTGTTGTTGCGATAATGCTCTTGCGTCATATAGGTGGCGTTGTTGACACTGACACTTAGTATATGTAGTCCCTTTTTGATCGAAAATGTGTGTAACGCCTCGTTCACCAATTTGTTATACTTCCGTGTCTTTAAATGCTGAAATCTTTACAGAAATTTGAGCTTGATCACAAATTTTTGGACGATTGTTGCAGAAAGCTTCTATGAAAAATATTGTTCTACTAAAAAAATCAATAGACTCCCATGTAGATAGTGGTTTCTGGAAAGCTCCCGTTATGTACTTTATGTAAAGTGCTAAACCGTCGATCTCAGAGATCGGCAATATAAATAACAAGCATCATTTGGGACGATTGTTGCGTAACGCTTCTAAAATGTGGTGATTATAAAAAAATCCTCTATATTGAAACTAGTTTTTGGAAAGGTCCTGTTATGTTTTTTTATGTGGAAAGCGCCAAACAATGGATCTTGAGGGGGCATTTAAATTTATTTGTTTCCAGTTATATGTTGCTTCCATATAGTTCTCCACCACAGGATGAGTCGTATAGTTTGTATAGTCTGACGATTTGGAAGCTTTACGTATCTTAAATTTTTTAAGTAATTAGACACTTCTTTACTAATTCTGGGTTAATAGTAATTGCAAGTACTTTAATAATTCAGCTACTCCAAAATGGGATGCAGAAGGAGGACAATATGACGCATCTGTAATCAACAAAATAGTCAATGGTTATGGCACATAGAGTTCCAAACTTTATCATTTAAATTATCTTCGAGGTTACTCTTTTGGTTTGTAAGCAGAACATGATATTTCGTATCTTGAAAACCAGTTGAACTAAGATCTATTCTATAAGATTCATTGTATGACCATCAGATTCTGGAGTTATGCAGATTTCGTCAGCGTATTTTCGAGACAAATCCTTATGACTCAATAACCATGTCAGGCTGGCGTGGCCCGTTAAATCAAACTCCCAAACAAAATGAAAATTTTCTTTATGCTAAAACGATGGGGCGCTTGTCATTTGCATCTGAACGTTGAAATAAAACTCCACCGATTCCAGTGTTAGTGCCGTCGCATTGTATATCTCCCAGTAAAATATGGATGACATAGAACTCGGGCAGTCGGCAGAGCTTCTTTTAGAGCAAGAAAAGATTTTTGAACGGTATCATTCCAAATAAATTTATGTCACGCCTGAATGTTCAGGTACCTGTGTCATTGTAAAAATTGAAAACTCGGTACACAAATTTCCACAAAATTTGGCAAGGATCTCTCAAGTAATGCAAAAAGTTTAAGTATGAAGTTTCATTCCGAATAGTCAATCCGTCTAGACTGTAGAGGTAAAACTCGATGCTTTATTAAAACTCGATGCTGTAGACGAGAGCAGAAAATTTTCAGCAGAACAAATGTGTTTTTGCTATTCACCGCTAGAGGCATTACTATCACAAAAAGGAATTTTTTCTGATATTTTTTGAAACCAGCAGAAATTTGTTGAAATTTTTAAGCTAGTTTTCTCTAGAAAAAAGAGCGGCTCTCAAGATATGCTAAAATTATCATAATGCAAATACATGTTGGTAGCACTCTGGGTATATGTTTTTATGGTAGCTGAAATCGTAATCTACATACAGGAGCAACATAAGAATCAGAACTGGCGTCAGTAGCATTCCATAAATTTTCGAAGTCATTCTAATGTGAAATGTTTTCAGTTTTTTACCCAAAGTGTTAAAAAACCCCTGTAACTACCCTGGGTGTATGTTTTTATGGTAGCTGAAATCGTAATCTACATACAGGAGCAACATAAGAATCAGAACTGGCGTCAGTAGCATTCCATAAATTTTCGAAGTCATTCTAATGTGAAATGTTTTCAGTTTTTTACCAAAAGTGTTAAAAAAAAACCCTATAACCACCTTGGGTGTATGTTTTTATGGTAGCTGAAATCGTAATCTACATACATGAGCAACATAAGAATCACAACTGGGGTCAGTAACATTCCATGAATATTTGAAGTCATTCTAATGTGAAATGTTTTCAGTTTTTTACCAAAAGTGTTAAAAAAACCCCTATAACCACCTTGGGTGTATGTTTTTATGGTAGCTGAAATCGTAATCTACATACTTGAGCAACATAAGAATCACAACTGGCGTCAGTCATTCCATAAATATTTGGAGTCATTCTAATGTGAAATATTTTCAGTTTTTTACCAAAAGTGTTAAAAACCCCTCTGTAATTACCCTCGAAATATGTTTCTATGGTAACTGAAATCATAATCTACATACATGAGCAACATAAGAATCACAACTGGCGTCAGTATCATTCCATAAATTTTCGAAGTCATTCTAATGTGAAATGTTTCCAGTTTTTTACCAAAAGTGTTAAAAGACCCCCCTGTAACTAACCTGGGTATATGTTTTTATGGTAGATGAAATCGTAATCTACATACATGAGCAACATAAGAATCACAACTGGCGTCAGTAGCATTCCATAAATTTTCGAAGTCATTCTAATGTGAAATGTTTTCAGTTTTTTACCCAAAGTGTTAAAAACCCCCCTTTAACTACTACCCTGGGTATATGTTTTTATGGTAGCTGAAATCGTAATCTACATACATGAGCATCATAAGATTTACATAAGATATTTCGAAAAATATCATCCTCTAGCGATGAATAGCAAAAACACATTTTTTCTGCTGGAAATTTTCTACTATCTTATACAGCATCAAAACTCGTGATTTCCGTCAAATTAAAAAAAACCAACACTCTGAACAAATTTTGTTTGAAATTAAATTTAATTGATTTGAATTTTTCCAGATGTAACCAGAACTTTAATTTGAAATTTTTTCCAGCCATGACTTAAGTGTCATCGGCGAATTATTAGGAATTTTAAAATTTTGGGTGTGAGATATATTTAAACGAACTTTCTCGGACTCCCCACAAGAAAACCGACCTAACGTTTTTTTAAATCAAAGCCATTAATAGGCATTCCATTTAAACCGGTCACTACAGATGCATTCCACATCTTACCTCGCCAAACATTTCATAAAGCACATACACAAATTTGATTTGGTATTTCATAGGATCAATTGTTTTGGATGAAATTTTTTTATTTGAATATTTTTATTTGATTTTTACAAACAAGAAAATAAAAAATTCTAGTATATTAAACAATTGCTTTTCGATTTAAAATTTGTATCTGCATTGTCGACATTTTCTGGCTGAGTATTTCGGACATTTATCGGTTGTCATTGTCTGTTGATAAATTTTGAATCTGCATTACCGACATTTTTTAACTGATTAACTTTAATAGGGTCACCTCGACAGAAAATTTTTGAAACAGGTATTCACAGGGATGCTCGTAACTACTTAATTATAGCGCGCTTTTATAGTTACGGTTTGAGCTGTGAAGAAATCTAAATCTAAATTTTTTTTGCTGGCTCTTCCGATATAGATTTGAAGTTACCTTAGGATATCAGGAAGGCCCTGTGTATTGCTAATCTTTTGTTCGGATGGTTTGTTGTTGGGCCCTAGTGTAATTTATCGAAAGGATTATGTGACCCGGTATTAAAATGTTAGTTTGAATTAGTTTACTTAAATTTACTATGATCCCTTTGTACATCCCTTAATACTAACGTAGCTTCCGGCACTACCTAATACCAAAATGCAAACACAATTTTTTTTAAGAATATATATTACTAAATAGATCATCAGTTTCAATCTTCTCGATATCGTTCAATAAACAGTATATATCCACAATTTCTTTGGACTGATGATCCCGTGCAACGATTTGATCGCCGACATTATGAAATTCGAGATCATCCAGCAGCGTTGTAACATTAACCGTTTCATTAAAATGAATTGACTGTTTAGTTTTAACACCTTCCTTGTTCATAATGTGTTCAGCCAATAAAAAATGTAGTGCAGGCGTACACGCATTCGATCCCACTACCCACAGGTCCTTGATATAATATAATCACAAGATTTAGTGCTATAAATATTATCCTTCACATACTAAATACTTACGTCCAACTCAATATTTTCCAAAAGTGTCATTACATCGTTATCGGTTAGCTCGTGGCAATGCAAGAAAGTTACCCGTTTTATTTGGGCGAGCGCTTTACTAAGTATTTTTATTTGGCCCGATGGAATTGTCATAAAGTTAAAATCGATATAGTCGATTGAATCGCCAATGTTTTCAAGAAATGTGAAATCGTCTATAACACAGCTGGTGAAACATAATGCAACCTTAACGATAGGACTTTTGCGTTCATTAAACAAATTGATCATATATTCGACAAACTTTGCAGCTCTCTCGTCACAACACTCGTCTATACACAGAATTACCTTTTTGTGATTGGCCGTCCAAATAAAATTGTCTGCAAGACGTGATGCGACTTTTTCATCAGTTTCGTATTCAAAACGGAACTCCTTGTCAAACTTAAAATTATATTTTTGATGTTCGTTCGAATTATTCAGCAACGTGCGAAACAGTGAGTCACTGAAATGAGGATATGTCGATATAATGTATTCGATAGTGTGATATTTCATCTTTATCAGGTCTTCTGGCGTTGGCCCGTTTTCGTCTAAAACCAGAACCTCATGGCTCATTTCGATGATTGGTATATCGTAAGTGTATACAAAATTGGCGAATCGTTTATCAGATGAACTTAATATTAAAATTTTGTTATGGAAACGGGAAATAAAATAGCTGCCAATGACCGAGTCAAACTCTTCTAACGGAAATTCAAGTTTATCATCACAGTCAGCGGCAAGTTCTGGTAATGTTCTCTCCAACAAAATATTAAGATACCGTTCCAGGTAATCATTTAAGAAGGGATCGCGATAATCTTTATTGGCCAAATCTAAACGTAAAATATCTTCAACAGTAAAATCTTTAAGTAAATCTTGTTGTCGCCATTCACCGGCACAAATATCCATTGCTAATGTATCCATTTCAACGTAACCTTCGTTATGCCATTTAAATTGCTCGCAAATATAGAGAGTGGCACGAGATTTCGACATTTCTTGAAATATTGTATCGATTAACGCGACTTGGTCCACCTCCAAATCATTTAAATATTCAAATATGACAATTTTCGGGATATACAACCAATTCACATCCAGTAGGGTGGCCTTTAAACAGTTGTGTAGTTTATGTCGTTCTAGTCGCCTTGTTATTCGATTCTGCAATGATAAATTAGATATCGAAACGTAATTCCTGACTATGGACATAATTTGAAGCGCCATACTCACTTTTTCCGGTTCAAAATCGGAATCAAAACGTAGAAAATATGTTGGCTTCGATTTCCATGCCAATCGATACTTAAGCAAATTTTTCACATCTTCTAAAAATTTCTGGATTTTTTGGGAACTGAATTTAGCCCTAAATGGCATTTTCTGGTAGAATTTGATTAAATAAACCAAACCATCTAAATTGTGGTGAAAAACTTCTTCAACACTGGCGCGCACGTATCTATTCAACAGGTGATTATTGATTTGCTGTAAATGAAATACCAAAACATATAAATAATAAAATTGGATATTGTAAAAATTTCTTGTGGCAATCCCCCGACTCTCAATTCCAAATTTTAATATTGGAAGTGGTGTCACAGGACATACAGTTTTGTGCGAATTTTCGGGTTTTAAGAAGCGGCTTAAAAAATGGTCATAAGATTTGGTCACCTCAAACAAGCACATCTGGACGCGGAACCTAAATAGAGAATTATATAGGAGACCCATAGTAAATTCTCTATAAAAAGGGTTCCATTTGAAATAAAACACAATTCTGCGAACGAGCAGTAAGTGGGTTTCGAAAATAGGACTTGAGATGTCTCTGAAAAGTAATTTATGCAGAGTAATTAAATTAAGTGAGCGGAGGTCGATCTCTACCAATCCAATGTTGAGGGAACAAGAATAATCAATGGCATGTATTAGTAGATCCAAATACATATCGCCATTTACATTGCTAGGATTGAAGGATGTACCTGCAATATGATCACCGAAAATACCTGTTAAACATTTAACATTTCAAATAAGATGTGCTCTCATCGGAGTAATTTTATCGAATAGCCACGGACATCTCACATCGTCTATTACATTCGAGACTATTTGTAGAGAAACAAAGTTGAATCATGAAATCTCCTGCAGACACTTGTTTCAAAAACTTGTGTTTCATTACTCAGAATTGAAATACCTTACAAACGGTATATCACACAACCCCCAGTGCTTTTAAAAAAATATTGGCTCCCACCTCTGGAGCTGAACACTCCGTTTGTTCCATCCAACTATTAGGTATCATCCCACCTTTGGGTCCAATCACTTACAAATTTTAATTTAAAGCGTTGTCACCGGAGCACGCGGATCGTGCTTGAAAGTTATCAATAAAATTTGGTTGATAAACCATTTGGTTTTCAAATTTATATGACAAACTCTCGACCCTGAGGTCTGACTACTTCTAGTTTTTTTTTATATAAAAATTTGAAAGTTTAATTGCCCAGTGGATTTAGTGTCCTTGGAAGGTTCATTAATTAATACCCTCTTGTATGTGAATGAATCTCTGGTGAGATTCTGACCCAGTACTTCCCGGTCTAAGTGCCAAAGCTTTTGTTGTGCGAATAAACTAAGTAAAGAAATAAGGATATGATTCATGTTCAGTGAACCACCTTTCCATCAACCAAGGCGATTAATAAGGGTGAGAGCAGAGAACTGTCACACTGCAAGACTAAGTTTAAACTCAGCAAACTAAAATTCGATGCTTTATCAACAAAGCTACTCGAGATTCAAACTTCGTATTCACGTACATCGTTGACATCGTCCTGGCATCGAAAAATGACGAACAACACAAGCTCCATTTCGAACAACTGTTCTAACGACTAGATGAGTTTGGCGTTAGCATTAAACAATCAAGATACGTTTTCGGTTCGAACTGCCTCGATTTCTTCAGCCACAAAATCACGTTTAACGTTTTAAACGTATTAAAGCCGTTACGGGATTACCAGCTCCAACCACAATCTAACGAATTCAGCAGCTTATCGACTGAAACTGGCTGAAATGCTCCGGTGGCAAGACTCCGAATAACATCTCCTCGTCCAACGAATATCATGACGCAATTTACAAAATTAAAAACCGATTTGGATACAATCGCATTATTTTCACAACCGGTGAACTATGCTAAGTTCAGTATCACGACCGACGAATCGCATACTGCTGTCGGATCTATTTTACATGAATACAATAACGATTGTTTGGACCCCCGACATGCGACAACGTTGCAGCGGATAAATAACCCATCAAGATTGAAAACGAAACAGCACAATCGAATAAACAAACGACAATCGAATCAGTCGAAGCGAATTTCATTATCGCATAATAATAGAAGACCGAAAAGCAAACTTCAAAATTTACTTTCTGGTTCCGAATGCTCTGGTTCAAATTATAAACCACATATTCGAAGCTTTACACAACGTTTCACATTTCGGGATTCGTGCTACTCGTAAGTTGATTGCCACTTGCTGTTTCTGGCCAAATATTAATAAAGACGTAGGGCATTGGGCGCAATTGCACGCGATCGATACTCTACTTCGAGTAGCATACTAAGGCGCCGCTTGGACGATTAGAAATTCTATTTAGTCGATTCGAAAACAATCATTTGGATATAGTGGGTCCACTTCCACCGTCCAATAGATATACTTATCTCTTAAAATGTGTCGACCGATTTAATCGATGGGCCGAAACTTATTGCATAATTGCCGATATGTCTACACAAACCATTGCCAAAACATTTGTAAGCAATTTTGTATCAGGATTCGGCGTTCCATCACAGCAGACCGCAAGGTACACAATTCGAATCAAAATTGTTTGCCGAATTAACGCAACCCCATATATGGCCAAACAATCAAGGTATTCGGTGTGTTTATTACTGAAAATCCTCTTTCTCCTTCACCTTCAACTGTCGCAGACTCATTCAAAGTGATCCGCCAATTTCTAAGACACTTCGTCGTATCGATCAACAACAAACAACAACCAGTATCTATCGATCGGTAAAAACCAGCATTCACCCAGCACCAGCAGGCCATTTAACTGCGCGTGGGAGTGGTATTGTAGAGGTAAAAATGATCGAAAAATAATTTTAATCCTACAAAAATAAAATTCATAAACTTATTGGTTAATTTCTGTGAGTGATTTTGATTTAAGAGATAAACGTGATCGGTGTTCAATATTTTCGACATATTTAAATTTTCAAAACTTTTGTTTTGTTTTAGCTTTTGTAAGTCGCCCGTAATTCCAGATTCTTGAAGAAGTCTCGATCAGCTCCTGCGTGCGACACAACAAGAGACTTTAATGTCGCACTTACAGCTGTGAGAAAGATTGACGCTTTCATAAATTTTTATGGAGACATTCACCAACGACACCCATCAAAGATTATCAAAGATTTGGGCAACGTAAAATCAGGGGAGATTATCTGAAAGTAATTTAAGATCAAAAAGAACCCTTAAAAATAATTAATGGGGTTGGATTTAACCTACAAAAATATGCAAAATTTTGATTTGTAACTATTAGAGTTCCACTAACGAACATTTCGAATTCAGGGTCATCGCTTCGAAGCAAACAGTAACAACAAAAAAACATTTACTGCCAGTTCTTCTTAATTGTGAGATCTAACAAACACACCCAATAAAAACTTATTAATGCAAGAGTTATGGTTGCGGGAAGGTCACAAGATAAAGAACTGCAAGAACAACCGAGAGAGAAATGGACCAAATACAAGAAATCACTACATATAGAACAAATTGTTATCCCACGTTGGATAAAATACACTAAAAAATGTGCGAGTATGTTGCCGTGGTTTACTTGTTTATTTGTTCCTTATTCAAGTCCAATCATTACAATAAATTTCACAAAATATGGCTTTTAACAACACACCTACATACGCTGGGAAAAATTTAAAGATATCCTTGATCATCCAAGAGAATCCAAACAAACTCAATACATTTGCTGCAAGCAAAGTTTCACACAAATAATAACTCAATCTTAGCAGTAAAATTATGTAAATTAATCGGGTAATCCCGCAGAGGCGTAAATTCAAATCAGCTAGAAGCACACCCACCACGGTGGCATGAACCAAAATGGATACGACTTCTAAGTGCAATGCCACCCCACCCCATCGATCTAAGCAATGCTCCAGAATAAAAAATTAAATCTACAAGAATACTGACTACCGAGCTTAATCCAGTAATACTCTTACAGTTCGTAAACCCGCGAGAATTCTCTTTAAGGTACCAGTCTCGAAACTACCGCAAACAACAACATGGTGGCTGAGACCAAGTGTTACCAAATAAAAACGCTGTAATTTTTTTAACTCTGATTATTTTTGATTGAAATTTCGTGGAATATGTTGAAAACATATTACATTTTATGAAAAACATGTCACTGCTCGATATGACCTCCTTTGGCTCTGATTATTTGATTCAGTTTTCCATAGAAAGCATTGCATGCTGACCGAACGTGAGCTTGCGGAATTTTATTCCATTCTCGAACAAGAGCTGACTTCAATGCATCAACACTTTCGTATTTTTTAGTGGACACCTTACTCTCCAAAATGGACCATATGGAGAAATTCATGGGATTCAAGTCTGGTGAATATGGTGGCCATTCTTTCGACGAAATCAGCCGCGGAACGCAATTTTGTAAAAATTGCTGTGTCGCTCGAGCTTTGTGTGACGATGCCGAGTCCTGTTGGAATGTTCAACGGTTCGTACCAAAGTGTTTACGTGCCCAAGGTAGCAAAGCATCGTTTAGGATCTTTTGGCGGTACACCTCTTGGTTTACCTTGACTCCATGTTCGATGAAAACCAGAGGAGTGCGTCCATCTGCAGTCATTGCAGCCCAAACCATAACATAAGCTGGTGATTGCTTGCGCATGGCAACTATCGTGTCCAAATTATCGTTGGACTTGTGCTCTAACCAAACACGATCATTTTGTTTATTCACATACTGTTGAATGGTGAAAATTTCCTCATCAGAAAAGACAGTTTTTGGAATCTCATCACGTTCGACCAAGGACTTCTTTTTTTGTGCCCCCGTAAGATCTTGAACTTTTTGTATCTTGTAGGGCTTCAAGTGTAGTTCATTTTTCAATATGGTTTGAATGCTGTATCGTGAAACATGTAGTCGTGCGGCTAATTGATTGGCACTTTGACGAGGATTTCGTTGGGAGTTTTCGTTTGATTCGTTTCTTCACATTTAGTATCATTTCTTTTGATGTTTCTGCCTTTTTAGGACCGCCTCTTGCGTTTAGCGATGCTACCAGTTTCGTTGTATCGAGTTATGGTTCGATACACAAACATTTTATTCACATTCAAATGCTGGAGCTGACGAACTATTGCTGTTTGTGAATTTCCACCCAAATACAGTGCAATTACACTATTACGTTTGAATTCCATTACGAATTTTTTATGAAGATATTAATTTAGAACAATTATTTGTTGACCACATGTAAACAACTAACCAAACTTCAATCTGTCAAAAAATTGACGCGCGAAAATGACAACTACACAAATGACAGCAGAGTGAAGTCAGTAACATTTGGTCTCAGCCACCCTCGGCCAATCAAGGCAAACTCCAACAGCCAAGAAACACCAAAGAAAATGTTAACTAAGCTTGTTACGTTGCTTTAGCGTCTAAAAAAGATGGGAGAACTAAGTCGAGGAGAAATAGCTGGTTAAGACAGGGTAAAGACAAGGCGATACATGATAAAAACGGCCTGAAGACACAATAAAATAATTTTGTATAACATTTAAATTTCGTGGAAGTTATAATTTTAATGTTTACTTTAACTTCTGAAACTTCAAATAAGAAAACATGTTACCTCTTTGAAATTATTTGGTTTAAAAGAATGTTGGAAATTTGAAACCATTCACCGTTGTGTAACACCAACCCATCTTTTGTTGGGAGAAAGAGAACCTAGTCGCAGTAAATTAAATTTTTCATATTCGTTCTTTAAAGGCATCTTCATTCTATTACCTCATCAACAACATGCTAAAAGTTCTAACTCTTTTTCTTGAATTAGTAACATTGGTCTTTTGGTGTAGCTCTGAATAACTCAAATATTTCTGGCGTAAACGAATCATCACTGAAAGTATTATATTTGACTTTACGAACAAAAATGAAGAAAAGTAAGGGTTTCTGTTTCCATTTCCGAAATACGGTACCAATATTTTGTGACGCGGATAGACAGTTTTCTAAATTTGAGTAGTTTTATCCACCCAAGACGACGACATCATAAAATGTGTCAAGTTTGAATGGATTAGATTTAATTCAACCAGAAAATTCCGTAAAAAACAGGTGCTCAATATATTTTAAAAAGCTTGTGTAACAGTGAGTCGTCTTGATCTTCACAAATTAACCAAAATTGAAACTAGTAATAACTAATTGTTGAAATTATTTTACAACAAAATCGATAAATCAAACTATTTTGGATGTTCATTAAAATGTTAATGAACTAAATATTTAAGAGAAAGAAACAAAGAATTGAAAAAGACGTTTTTTCTACCCTGTTAAAGTTAGCCGATACTTTCCAGCCGAAAGAAAAAAAAATTGATAATGCAGATAGTGTCTTTGCTATCTCAGCCGAAAATACAATATGTTATGTCAAATATTAATATGCATCAGCTGATATTTTTCAGCCGGCATTTCTCAGCCGACATTTCTGAGCCGATATTTTTCAGCCGAGAGTGTTTTTTATACCAAAAATATTTGTTTTCCACAACAATAAAAAACAACTGAAACCATTAAAAATAAAACACTAAACAATATTTTTAATCATTTTTAGTTGTTCGGAAAAATTCATTTTGCTATTGGGAAACTGCCAATAAACATAAAATACAAAATTTGATAATTTCTAAATATTGATCGTTTAAAGTGTCATGGTTGGAAATAGATTTAAATGAAAGGTCTTAATGATGTTCGCACTGGAAAAAATTTCAGGTCAATTTTCATGTGGGGAGTCCGGGAAAACTCGATTGAATATATCGCGCATGTAAAATTTGAAAATTTAAAGTAAAAATTTGAAAATTTTGTGTGTGCGATATATTCGATCGAGTGAAAATTTAAAGTAGAAATTTGCAAATTTTGTGTGTGCGATATATTCGATCGAGTTTTCCCGGACTCCCCACATGAAAATTGACCTGAAATTATTTCCAGGTGCGAGCATCATTAAGACCTTTCATTTAAATCTATTTCCAACCATGACACTTTAAACGATCAATATTTAGAAATTATCAAATTTTGTATTTTATGTTTATTGGCAGTTTCCCAATAGCAAAATGAATTTTTCCGAACAACTAAAAATGATTAAAAATATTGTTTAGTGTTTTATTTTTAATGGTTTCAGTTGTTTTTTATTGTTGTGGAAAACAAATATTTTTGGTATAAAAAACACTCTCGGCTGAAAAATATCGGCTCAGAAATGTCGGCTGAGAAATATCGGCTGAGAAATGTCGGCTGAAAAATATCGGCTCATGCATATTAAAATTTGATATAACATATTGTATTTTCGGCTGAGATAGCAAAGACACTATCTGCATTATTGATTTTTTTAAACTTTCGGCTGGAAACTATCGGCTAACTTTAATAGTATGATTTTTCAGCAGTTTCTTTTTGGATTTTTATCCTTCTTCCTGACAAATTTCGTGCTGTGTTTCTCGGAAAACATAGATTATGTTTTAGACTAATTGAATTTTGTGGGATAAAGACAACTGATCTATCCAATGCTTATTTCTTTCACATAAAGACAGAATTTTAAAAACAGTGAGTACTAAAAGTAGTTGTACACATCAGAAACGAGGAACAATATAATTAGATTGTTTTTAAATTTTACTTGCAAAAACACTTGTTTGCCTATTTATAAACAATTATTAGATATTTTTTTTATCTGTCCGAATACTGAGTTATACTACTGTACGATTGGAAGGAAACTAATGACTTCTTTTAGATTCTAACAGAATCAAATGGCAGGAAAATTTGCACTGTTTTGATTGCTTTGATAAAATAACCAACAGAAGTAAAATTTAACAGATCTGCACCAACTATTGTCCCGTCGTCCACCAACTATTGATATGTATCCGCTTTTCCTAATTTTTTAATGAAAAATGCGTACAACACTAATCGAACATTTATGGTCACTTGGCCTTAAATCCAAAAGCAAACAAACTTTTGAACTTCTCAAACTTTAAATAGCACCTTTTTAAGGATATTCTTTCTACTAACAAGAAAAACGTTTTTAAAATTATGAAAATTCTTCAAATTTTAACATTTTTATTATAGCACTTCTTACGGTGAGCAACATCCCTATAAACTAAAACCACTTTGAGTTCACTAAAACAGAAGTTAGACTTTATTCGACACACTTACCTCCACTATCCATTCTAATATTTCACCATGCACATAAACTCGAGCATCTGAAACGTAAACTGATCACCATTTAAATGATTTAGTTATCAAACGACATTTCATACCTTCCTGTTCTGATGCGTTTCTTAACCACTCAGGATCGATTAAATCCCAACAACTAAATTTGTTTCTTAAAAATAATAGAAAAAATATGTAAAAGACTAAAAATTGACAGCCATAAGAAATTTATAAGCCGGTACCTTTTATCACTTTCAAGGTTGCAGTCACTTTGAACATCACTGTACATTCCAATATTGTGAAGGCGTGCGGTTTTATGTTTATTAAATTCTAACAACAGATCCTGATCGATTTTAATTCGCTTATCCGGTTTGCCATCAAAGTAATTGCTCATGATGCCGTTTTCTTGCTGTCTACGAGTATCACGAAAATGTTTCTATAAAGCACCCGATTAGTGTGAAGTTCATCGACCAACTGATATTGCTAGACATTATCGATGACAAATTCACAATATTGGAATTCTATCAATATACATTTTTAAAATCTCGGGACATAAACCACTGATAACGAGTATTCCTGGAAGAATTAGCGTAATTTGGGCTTGGATAGTTGATAACAACGATAACAATATTTACTATCCAAATAGAATTACATATAATGAGGTTTTATAGTGTCATCGAAGCTAATTGCAGAGCAGCTGGCGTAGTATGTGAGTAACGATAGAATAAACATTCGGAAATGCAAACATACTCGTAGTTACACTATTTGAAGATTGGTGTGTAGTTTTTTTAATAAACTTTTCTTGTTGTTTATTATCGTGTGTTGATCCCTCGCGACCGTGTACAAATGCACACCACATCTCAACTTAAATTTTCTGATTTAAATCTAACATTAAAAATCTAGTGAGATCCACTATGCGTTCTATTTGTTTTAATTAAAGTGGAAAGTAGTCAGAGAACCTTGCCGTTTCAACCAAAGAAGCAACCCATTTAATTTGTCTGAATTGCCCTGATAAGGAAAATCACATTAGAAATAAAGCAAATACCACAGTAACTGGCCCAACTATCACTCGGGTTTGTCTAGTTTGGAGTTCCTAAATCTGTCTGGGTATTTTGAAGAAAATCCATTTCCAAAACGAATAAATTCGAGACCAACTAACACAGACTTATTTGACCGATTGATCTATCCCTTCCTGTTTTATAAAGGACAAATTAGTTAAAAACTTCTACTTCTATCTTGGAGCACATAGGGCTGAAAAACCTCACTAATACTATACCTTCCAAAAATTCTGACAGTTCATCTATATCCTGAATCCTACTAGAAACGTTTTACTATATCAAGTTCACAGCATTGGTTAGGTTAGGCTAGAGTGGTTATCCTAAAGGACTGGCATAAAAACAATCGGGTCACCTTTAATCACCTACTCATCGAACCATCTTGAGCTCTCAACAAAGCGTAGGATATCCTTGACGTCCATTTTACTGAGGTCCGTTAAGACATTTAGGAGAGTTGCTCCCAAAAATTTTAGTCTGCTAAACGCTAGACGGGGACAGATCCTCTTTATCTTTGCAACTACAGGATATATACAGGTCTAGTTTTAGCCAGATCTGCCTATAGTTATTACAAATGAGGTGCGATTTGACCATCTGTCGTTGTTCTTATAACTTCCTCGAGCGGTGTATCAACATCCGTCCTGCTTGGTGAAATAAGGCAGCTTGTGCCTTGTGTAATATTTGTGTGATCTGACACCCACATCAGGTGGATGGTGAACTGTTTTGCCATCTCGTTAAAAGATGAGATATAATTCTGGGCTACTTTTGATGTCAGGAAATATGACTCGAGCGTCTTAATTGAAGCCTGACTGTCCGTAAAAATGCGAATATCCGGCGTGATACGATAGAGAATCTCTAGTGGTTGAGTTGATTTGCTCCTAAGAACCATACTAATACACGAAGGAGCTGTTCGCTGTACTTTCTTTCACCAAGAATTTGGTAAGAATATCTAAAACTAGCCGCCAAACAAAATATTTTAGGTTTCCAACTTAATTTGCTGTCCAGCACGAGATTCACATACTTCGCTTCGAAGAAGTTTGCATTTCCTGGTGAAAAGAACTCAGTTTTGTGTAGATTCACATTCAAACCACAACTGTTAGCCAAACTGGAGAGAATGCCCAGCACACTTTGTAACCATCTTAAAGTCGCACCCTTCAAGGCTTAATAACAGCTTATTTATGACAGAAGAAGAGGGGATAATATCCCGCCTTGCGGTATGCCTCTAAATTAAACCCCGCTTTTGAATACTCGTCTACGATCAGAGAGTAGAAAGCCTGTGTGATCGCGTCTGGTTTGATATTGTTAAATGCTCTCTCTATGCCCAGAAAAGTTATCATGGAGTAATCCTTATGTCCAAGGGATTTCTCGAACCCTAAGTCAGACGTTTGTTGGACATCCGCCAGTATAATGTAATTGGGCCCTACCGACTTATATGGCTTACAGTTATTTGAGGATTTTTCTCCTGCTTATAACCTGGCTTACAATGTCTACGACTATAACGCGCCTATAGGCTTTTGTGGTGCAGATTCTGAGCTACCTGAAAAGTGAGTTTCCAGTAGTAGCACCAAGGATTCTGCACTTGTTGCGGTTCAAGAACCATCCTATCGTTGGAGAAAACTCATAGAGGTGGACTTAGAGATAGTACTTTACAAGCCTAGATGCCTCAGAGGACTCTACAAGGGTATTTTACTCCAGGCATTTGTTTTAGCATTTTTTAATTTGTATTTGTATATTTCGAGGAATTTCTTGTAGCAGTCCCAGTTCTTAACATCTTTAGTTTCCTTGGCTTTTCTAGAGAGCCTCTTGTAATTTTTACAGGTGTTTTGGAGCCCTTTCGAAATTTTAAAAATGTCTTAATTAACAATGATCAGAAAAGGAATGATACTCCGATATCTTCCAATTCACTAAACTATCCATAATGGTATCTGGGACATCAAGGAATAACTCAACTCGTTCATTAGTATCAGTACTTTCCCTAATTGTGTGATGTGAATTTGCATCACTTCCCAGGATAACTCCAAATTTTTGGTTTTGGGCCTCCTTTATTGAGCAACGTAAAATAAAGGTGGGATATATTTCCAAAAACAGAAAGATATTCAGATCATGTTTAGGAACAATGCTAAAACGGAAGTAATTGAACAAATGTTACCTACTTTTCTCGCGTATAGCTTTTTTGATTTGGGAGCCCTAACTCTACGTACTCAATCACCATTGATCCAAGGTTCTTGAACTTGGAAAATGTCTATCTCCTCTGCTCGTAGTTTGAGCATGGGTGCGGTGGAAGCCGCCTTGGAGTAATGAAGTTTAATTTGTAGGAATCTCAGGTTTCCTCCTCTGACTATGATTCCCTTAGCGGTCCGTAAGTAATCCCATAGAAGTGGACAACTTCTTGTATAAAGAGACCGTTTCCACTTTTTCACTTATTCACTTTTTCACATATTCACTTTTTCACTTTTTCACTTCTCGCTCTAGGTCTGCGAGGGTTATCTAGCACTTCGTTAAAATGCCTAGTTTTGCCTTTTGAGTTAAGAATCGTCTGTCAGACCTCCTTACTTCATTTTAATAATCTTTCTAGCTCCCTTATCCTTGTCCAGGACCAACCTTGCTTGTGCTCATGTTCCTAGTAATTGCATTTGAGGAACCAGCCTTTTTCGTGCTTGTGTCCCGTTAATTCGGTACGTCTCGAGGGCCAGGCCTAATGGCCAAAGTCATATGTTATACCCGTTTTCCTCGTACGTATTTCGGCCCATGCGTAATGATTAAAGTCCTACATTGGTTACCTTTACCTTGGAAGGCGTCCGTGTTTTGCCCCACTAGTAAAAAAGTATCCATCTGTGCAGAGATTCACAGTACATAGATAAGGCAGTTTAATGCGGAGGATATTAGGTATCTGGATACACTGTTACAGACCGAGTTTTTTCTACTGGACTCCCAGTCTGACCAGGTATCAGCACGTTTTAGCCTAACGCACCACAAATGCCGTAGTAAGTTAGTTGCCCGATTAACATCACGAGGAGATTAAACGAACACTTGCGGAAGCTGCAAGATACGAGCAGGCAAAAGTGCCAACTGGCCCAGACAGCTTGACACTCAGACCACCAGCACTGATTTAAAAATAGAATATAATAGTGATTTTCAAAGTGCATCGTCATGGAATCCATATAATCTCGACAGTTGATTGAAAACAGCTTTAATCAAATGATAAAAATCAAAACCAAATTTTCTGCTAAATTTCACGGGAAGTTTTTCAGAAAGCTTGAATCATTCTATGTTGTTGTTACATCTCTTTTATGGCGTCTTCGAAGGTCTCTTCCAAAGAGTCCTGCTCGGCTTCTTCACGATCTAGGGTTCTAATCATTTCGCTGCTATTGACAAAAGGGAATTACCTGTACAAAAGCAGTAGATTCAATTAAATTTCAAAACCAAATATTTTTCCACTCACTTTGGGCTTCTTAGTTTATACCAGATAAGAGCAGAGACAATGTGATTAAAAAGGTGCGAGCGATCCTAAATAGGGAGCTCATCCTGGTGTGACTAAAATATTACGAAAGGTGCTAGGTCATTCCAAATTGCGTATGGAATGAGTGTTTATGGTGATGGATCCAAGGTTGGGTTTAAAAGCTAATGACTGGGGAGGATGCATGTACCCAATACATACTCTATCGTGTGAATTGTGTGATTCATCTGTTAATTATAAAAGAGCAAGAGCCTGTGCGACTAGGGGCAATACTTGGAGAATGAAATAAAAGTGAGATTTCAAAGAGGGAGAGATTGCAAAAAAATCCAAAAGTCCCTCCGAGCAATCTAACTGTGTCATTGAAGTGTGCGATACAACAAAAGGGGTGATGAATGAGTCGGCTAAGAGTGAGTTTTGTAAAATACGAATTGTCTTCAAATGCTAGTGTAAATGAGGATCGAGTGTGTGAAGGAATTATTAATTCAATGACAAAAAAAAATTATTTGTATAATGAATGCAGAGTTGATAGGAATTATTGAAGTGATCAAGTGCGCAAGGATACAAGGGAAGAGGAGAGTAGCGTTATTTTGTAAATGAACAAGAGTTAATTGATGCAAGAGATACACTTTGAATATTTCAGGCGAATCTGTGAAGATAGTGGGAGAGGGAATTTCTTTAAAAATCGGGTGAAAGCAACAAGTATACTTTGTGGCTGGTTGTCGTTTGAGTCAATCTGTCTTTAAAGTACTCAGACCAGATACTAGAATGAGGCAAACGATGAAACGTGTGAAATTGAATCATGAAATTTGGAAAGAATGCATCAAGTAACGCAATTTAATTGAGAGTAAATTATACGAAAGCTGTTGTAGAGCACCTCGAATATTTAACTCTGAAATGTTCTGGCGTTCTCGGGAGTGCTAGAAATTTGACTGATTTATTACGAATGGGAATGAGCGTATATAGGAATGTGTATGAAAGGGGAAACGATGGCAAGTAAATAAAACGATAAAATTGTTAAAATTTGTAAAAATTGAATTGTAAATTTGAAACTGGGCCAGATATCCACCCATTCTGTCTTTCCACTTTATTGATTATCATCGGTTGTAGTCCCGTTCCATAAATAATAATCTAAAATATTCTTAGAATATAAATCGCGAGCTGTAATTTGATCATTCGCTTTAACAAATTCGACTCGATTGAAAGCATATTTCGAATTGAATTTGAAGTTTTTCAGTACAGTGCAAAGCCGATCGGCCTTAATAATGTCGATATCCTCCTTTTCCATTAAATATTCAGCTACTAGGTAATATATCGCAATAGTGCAGGCATGCTTACCCTCGATCCACAGACGCTTAAAGAAAAAAAATTCTAAATTTTAGTACTTCCAAACTGAGATTTAATACTAAATACTTACGTTGAAATCAATATGTTCCAAAAGTGTCATAACATTGCTATCGGTAATATTGTTACAGTCCGAAAAAATTACATGTTTTATCCGTTTTACGGCCTGACTAATTACACGTAGTTCTTGAGATGAAATATTCATTTGTTGAAAGCACATAGTATCGATACTACTTCCAATATTTTGAAGAAATCCGTAATCATCCAACATGCACTTTACAAACGTTATCGTGACCCGTAAGTTATTTAGCTCGGAGAACAGATTGATGAGATATTTAACAAAATCATACAAATTGTTGGCATTCTTTTCAATACAATCGACCAAAATGATATTTATTTCTTTTGCATCGTATGTCCAATTACAAATGCTTGTTAGGCCTGGCTCATATGGTTGATCATTTCTGTATGCAAACATAAAATCGTTGTCAAATTGTATGTTGTACGTTTGGAACTGGCTAGGTTTGTTAAGGAGCGCACGAAATAACGAATTACTGAAGTGAGTATAGTTCGAAATGTTGTATTTGACAGAGTGAGAAAACATCGTTGACAAGGTATCAGGCGATGGTTGATCCATTTCTAATTGTATCGCATGATCCAGTAATTCTTCAAATATTGGTATATCGTACAAATTTAGATGATCAGAATAGAGACCATCCCGATCCCAAAACATAGAAATTTTGTGATAAAATCGTGAAACAAAATAATTCAGTTGATTGGATTCTAATTGATATAACGGTAGCTCGATCTTATCTTTACGATCGCGGCTAAGTTGTGGCAACAATTTCGTCAATAAAATATTTAGGTATCGGTCCAGGTATTCATTATAATATGGATCGCGAAAATCTTTATTGGCCAAATCTAAACTTAGAATATCTTCGGCTGAAAATGTCTTTAGTAAATCGATACGGCGCCATTCTTCAGCACTCATATCCATCACCACTTTGTCGACTTCGACATAAGCATTGCGATGCCATTTAAATTGATCACAAATATAGATTGACGGTTGCGATTTTGATTTTATATGAAATATTGAATCAATTTGTTTGACTTGATCTTCCGCCAAATCTGCTAAAATTTCATAGATTTCAATTACGGGAATGTACAACCAATTCACATTTAATCGTGTGACACTAAAACTTTTATGTAAATTTAGGTCCTGAAGTTGCTCCATTACCCGAATCTGGAATGATATGTAATATAATGGATAATTATGACTGTAGAATACAATAAGTGTTTTTTGCTTACTTTTCGATCGTCGAAATTCGAGTCAACTCGTAAAAAATACGTTGGATTCCGTTTCCACACTAATTTATACTTCAATTGATCTCTAATTTCCGTTAAAGTTGCGTCATGTATTCGTAATTGGAGTTTGTGTTTATAGAATAGAATCAAATAAACTGACCCATCTAGATTATGGTGGTGAACTTCCTCGACAGTTGCACGTACGTTCTTGTTCAATAAGTTGTTATTTATGTGCTGTTTTCAAAAATATATTATTTCTGTTAAATATTAAATTGCAAACTATATTGCCTATGAATTTTATAATTTCACTGAGAGTACAAATTTCTGAGCGTAGCGTACAGTGGCATATATTTGTTGTTAAGGAAAAGTGCGCTTGAGTGGTATTGGTCTTCCCTAGAGTCGAATGGAAATATCGCAGAGGAAGAATTGAAGGCAACTGATGTTGGATAGGTTCAAGGATCGCAGAACTGATGCGAAAATTAAATACGCGATTTCGCCAATTAAACAAAAGCCAACTGAAACTTTCATCGATTTTTACAGTAAGACATAGATTCCACTTTAGCGCTCAGTACGCCTCTTTCGCCTCAGTACTTCATATTAAAACAAATATGATTAGTTCCTTGCAGTACAAAATCGCTGGCAGACAAATAGTTTCGGTGTCTGAATTAGTTCATAAATGAGACGATATTAATGCAGATAACAAATATAGAAGGCAAGGGAATTTTCGACAAATGCTAATCTCACTACTAATCCCAATTGGAGTAGTTATTCACAAATGCTTCTGCTAGAATTGACCTTTATAACCTTTCATCCTACGATCACCAAAGCAAATTTTTACAGAAAATCCGAACAGCTAATTCGAGTCTTGACTATACCCGAATCATGATTTTAACAATGAAATAAACACCTTGAGTGCTACTAACTCATCAGTTAGCGCTACTTCATCTTACCCGACAAGAAGTCATTCGACCCATAAGTACGTGATCCTAATAATTGGAGAAACCCCAATATTAATCGAAATTGCTTTGGTTATGGTGCAGCTAATATAATGAAACCTAATTGTCAGGTACATAATAGTCCGAATAAGGGACACTTCAGACGGGAGATGAGAACCCGTGGTACTCAACCTGCCCCGAATTTCGATCGGTGAGATCCAGGAAACCAACCAAGGAGGTAGCTTCGAATACCTGCCCAGAATTATACCGCAGATACAGTTAAACCAAGAAATTCAAGAAACCTACCCACTAACTACGTTAAAACCAAATTTACTTTCTTCAAAGGCAAATTCGATTTCCTGCTCATATAACGCTACCCCAACTAATTCACCAACGCTTCCCTTAAGGCCGCCTCTGAACCGTAAGCTATTGAATCTTACGACGCTCGCTTCAAAGAATGATTTGTGAACACCCACTGGACCACAACACTGATAAACGACCGTATGCTAATGTAATAATTGCTGCTACAGCGTACACTGGTTTGCTAGATAGTGGTGTAACTATCAGTTTCCTTCGCGCCTCTCCTGCATCGCCCGGACTTTACATAACCTTACAGCCAAAAGCTTAATTTTCCTCAACATAAGTATAGCGTCAGATAATTCAAATGCTTAGATGCCGTTCTCAGTGTGAACAAATTCAGACCGTATGTTGAGTACACGTTCACCATTATTACAGACCATTTAGTTTAAAATGGTTGATGGAGTAGAAAGACTTATCTGGAAGACTTGCGTGATGGAGCCTTCAACTGCAAGAGTTTAATTTTTGTATTGAGTATCGAAAAGGATTCCACAACGTGGTACTTGACACCTCATCCAGAATAAGTCTCGAAGCTTTTAGTAACCGGGATGTTTGTGGTGATGGTGGAAGTATGCCGCCTCTGCATGAGTATCTGAATTTTGCTGAGTTTCTCGCTAATACTTACCTTGCCAGAATTAACGCCCTCAAAGAAAATTCTTCGGCTAAAGCAAACTTTGCGGAAATTGAGGGGAAGTTGTACATGAATGTTAATCCTAACGTGACCTGTTTAAACGATCTGGGAGCTTGGAGACTTGTAATACCTGATTCCTCAATTGCTTTATTATTAAAGCAAGCTCATAATTCTGCAACTGGTGCTGATTTAGAACAGGAAAAAACTTTGGAGATCCTTCAACGGCAATTTAATTGGGCGATCATGGCTCGTGACGTCATTCGTAATTATAAAATGTGTAAAAAGACGAAGGCAACGAACTATACCATACCACCTCAAACGGAAAAATTCTTAGCGATCCATCGACCCATAACCCCGAAGCCGCTTAGGGAACACACACATTTTGATAGTGTTGGATACAAAATTTATATTAATTTAACTACTAAAATCCGCTACTGCTAACCATCGCGAACCAGAAACGATTACCACAGATAATAGCTCCCAATTTAAATCCATACTTTTGGCTGGTTTATTGGACCATTACGCCAATATACCCCTAACTACTCACCGCAACCACACGCGTCTGAGAGGGTGAATATAACCATTCTATCCGCTATTCGATCGTATGTTCAAGACTGACATTTAGAAGAAATTAATTCTGCCTTAAGAAGCGCACTACAGGGCTCGACAGGGGTTTCCCTTACTTTTTAACTTTTGGTCAGCATATGGTGAATCATGGGATTATCGTATGCGATGCGTTAATGCGAAGTCTTAATTTGCTTAAAGACTGAAGATGCCTTCGATATTCCATTTCTCAACAGTAAACGATCTTGAAAGCAATAAAGAACAACTGCAGCAAATCAAGCTTTCTTTTGGTTCACAAAATATCCTCCCCAGTCACTGAAAATTAGCTGGCTGCGTGGATCAACCGAAGGTGGGTCTGCAATCGATTACCATGTACCAACGGGCGCCCTAACGGAAAATAGATTAATAATAAGATAAGTCTTCCGGTTTGCCATTTTTTGAGTTTTTGGAACTAGGTAATTCTCACATTTATTCTGTTTTCGAAAATTTTTAAGTGTCGACGAAATTGAAGGTGAGTCTCCAAACGAAAATCTCAACAGACAAAAATTGAAAGCCAAACCAAATTCAAACAATTTCTAAACTTAGTCTTGAAGAAAGGAATAGTAAATTGAGCTCGGGCATTCTACATGTAAGTGCTTTAGTCCAGATGATTATTAATACTCCTCCTAGCGTCGATCAACCGAAGGTGAGTCTGGAATCGATATTATTACCATGGACTAAAATTAGCATAGAATCTGTTACAATATTTATGAACACATATACGAGTACAAGAATTGAAATTTAAGATATCTTACTAGGATGGAGATCATGATAAAATAAGATCCAAAATCTCAAATCAGGTGATTTAAACCTTATCGGGACTTTGAACCTACCTCGACTATCCATTCCAAAATATCTTCGTGAATATAAATTCGTGCATCTGAAATTAAAGCTTTCATCAAATACCAACTTAACCAATTATTAATTCATATACCTTCAAGTTCTATGGCATTGTTCAGCCACTCAGTATCGATGATATCCCAGCAGCTGTATTTGGCTCTGCGTAATAAATAGAAAATAAATTATTCTGCATACAACTAGAACGAATATTACCTCTCGACTCGATTAATGTTAAAAACCTCTTTAGAATTCGATCCGGTTGCCTGGTCCCAATCAAGTTGAGTGCATATATAGATCGGCGTCTCTAATTTGGTCATGTTCTGAAAAATCTCATTAATTGGTTTAATTAGGTCACCATGCAAATGCGGCCAAAATTCATAAATTTGAATTTTTTGGATCGAAAACCAGTTCACCGCTAAGGACGATGAATCGAAACTCTCACATAAATTTAGTTCATCGATGCGATCCAATATCTGAAGCTACGTCAAAATGAAAATAAATGTTTAAGGGGATTTTCGTGCTTGTACTGTATAAAATTTACCTCAAGATCTTCGAAATCCAAATCCATTCGTAGAAAATATGTTGGTCTCATTCGCAAGGGCATTTTATAATACAGTTCCAGTTGCTTGGCTAACGCTTTTAAAACATGCTCGAGTCCTTCATTATATCTGCGAAAACTACATTTGCCAGCGTACACACATTTATAAAATTTGATTAAATAAATTGACCCAGGTAAATTAGATAGCTGAACTTCGGTGACACATGCTCTCTGGAACGGTTTTAATATGTGGCCGTTTATGTACTGCGAATATAAATATCGTTGATTCCAAACGTCTGCTTATATTGTGTTTGTCAAATTACCTTTACGACAGAGTCTAATACGTCGCCGTGAACATAAATCCGATCATCTAAAATTGAAAGTCCGTTACATTATAATCACTTCCGCATATGATACGTAATACCTTCGTATTCTATTGCATTGTTCAGCCACTTCGGGTCTAATTCATCCCAACAACTAAAGTTATGTAATTGTTCATCTTGTTCTTTGTGTAGGTGCTGTTCATTATCACTCTGACATTCGTTATATAATTCTAGATGTGTACAGAGATAAATTGATTCTCGAAATTTAGATAAAGGCCGAAATATCGAATCAAGTTTATCAGCGTCAATTTTACAAAACTCATAAAGTTGCAGGTTTTGTGTGCGAAACCAATTCACTGATATTGACGTTAACATGACATCACTTTGAATATTTTGTATTCGAAGCATTTCCATTACCTGATCCTAGAATCATATTCAACCGTTTTTAAAAGTTTAGAATAGAATTGTACAGGAGACCTACATTTTCGTTTTCGAAACTCGAATCTATTCGTAAAAAATATGTTGGATTCGTTTTCCATGGCATTTTAAAATTTAATATTGTTTTAACTGCTGTGATTTCATCAGACAGTGAAATCAATCGATACTCCAGAGTTGACACCGTTCGAAAAAAATATACAAATTTACTTTTCTTTGAAAGTGTCATTCGTGGAAAATTTTTTCTTGTCAATGCGATCAACTTGTCATACAAGTCACTCAACTGGCTTTTTCTAGTCCAATTTCGTATTACGCATAATATTGGTAGACTTGTGCAATTAAAGTAGAATTCGATTAAATATGCCAAACCATCTAATTTAGGCTGATGAATTCGTTTGATGCTGACTTGTAAATAATCACATAACACATTTTTATTTAAATGCTGTGGAAATAAAAAAAACAATTATTCGTCGTAGGCAGACCCAAAGTACTAAGGGCTCATCATGAAAAATGTCAGATTTTGTAAAACTTGAACCGCCGCTCAATTGTTGTGACTAAAGTCAGTAATGACTTAGTAGACAGATAAAAATTGATTTTTGGTACTCGAAAATGCTGAAAAAATGCCGAAAATTACTGAAAAAGCATTAATTAGATAACGAATGATACAAAAGAATATTGTTATTCGAAACCAATCGAACGTGGTGTAGCACGACCGAACATTTGACTAAACACATTATTAAATAGGATGCAACATGATGAAACATGGCGCAATATGTTGCGGCAAACCGCAACTTGCTGCAACATGGTGTCACATGGTGCAACATGATGCAAATTGGCGACCGCAGCAGATAACTCTTAAATTAATATTCAAATATCCCAGGATTCCAAGAACGTCCTGGCACTCGAAAACTTTCTGTCAGCTATATACATCAAGAGAGGACCCGCTAAACGAATTTTCTTGAAATGCAGAAAAATGCAGTTTGGGATTCTAAAGCGAGTTTTGGACACAAGTCTAGGATCTGTTCATGCTGGTCTAAACTTTGCTATTTCATAAGCTTCCCTGCCCCATTTTAAATATAAAAATAGTTTTTCAGGGTTGTATTTGAATTTTAGGTTTGCAACTTACGAATCTACGACCAGTTTATGGCCAATATCTCGAAAACTTCCACAATTAACAAATACTTTCGGTTTTTTTCTAATAGTAAGAGTCGGTCATACTGAGACTACATGAGAAATTTGGGGAACATGTAGTGTCAGTATGGCATTAAATATTAGAAAACTACATACTCCTCAAATTTCCCTTGATGTCTCAGTATGACCCTAGCTATTACAAATACAACCGAAGTATTGGTTATTACCTGTGGTATTTTTTGAGATATTAATTAGAAACTGAAAAAAAACTTGTTCGCTGCAGAAAATCAAAAAAATTATAACGAAAATTCTGTTCGATAAATTTTCCTCAAATTTCCTTCAGGTCTCACTATGGCCTTAGCTATTAGGGAACTATCGAATGTGTCGATTACTTGTGAGAATTTTTGTGATATTGGCCAGAAATTGAAAAGATTTTATATGGCCGCAGAATACTAAAAATTTTTAGCGAGAGTTTGAACCGATACATTTTCCTCTAATTTCCCAAGTGTACTAAGATCACTTGGCACAATAGCTATTAGAAAGTAAGCGAATGTGTTGGCTACTTGTTGAAGTTTGGGGATATTTGGCAGAAATTGAAAAGTACTTATAAGGCCGCATAAAACCAAAAAAATTATAGCAAGAATTCTACCCGATAAATTTTCCTCAAATTTTCAACGTGGTCTCAGTAAAACCTTAGGTATTAGAAAATAACTGAATGTGTTGGTTACTTGTTTGAGTTTTTGGTATAACGGCCAGAAACTGAAAAAACGAACTTATATGAAACCCATACTTGTGGGGGTTTTAGGGTAATGTAGAATCCTAATATTTATTACAATCGATGAGAATTTAAATCGTTTGTTAATAAATTTAATGTGCTTGTTGGTCTGCAAGTTATTAAATCTTGACTTTTTATATTAATAATAAGAGCTACTTTTCTACGGAAGTGCAAGATACAGAATAATGAAATTTGGGTTGTTCTGGTTGATAGCCAGATATTGCTTTTACATCTAGGTGAGGTTACCAAGGCGTTGAAATGAGCGCTTGGTTTCGAACCAATGAAACTTGAATTTTTTAATTTAAAAAATTCGGTCGTCTCATCAGACTGCAGTGACCAAACTACAAAAACACTTTGCACTTACGTATAAAGTATAATCAATGTCTTAGCGAATTATTATGTTTCGCTACGCAATTGTCAACCCCTTCGTAACCTCGAATTTTATTGTATTTAACGCATACATGCGATTCCTATATGAAGTTGTTCTGGTTGATAGCGAGATATTGGTTTTACATCTAGTTAAATTAAAAAATTTAAGTTTCATTAGTTCGAAACCAAGCTTCCATTTCAACGGCTTGGTAACCTCACCTAGATATACAGAATAATGTTTTTTTAAATGAAAAGCTATCATTACATTTTCTTCAATACCAAAATTAGCTGATTATTCGTGATGAAATTTTAATTCGGGATGGAGTTACTTTTTCTACTTACATTTAGACTTTTTCGGGATAGCTACATTTTATCCGAGAAACGCACCAATTATTTTTGGGCTGACATATTTCGGGCTAATTTCAACGACTTTATTTGAAGTCATTTTGCATAAAAAACTTTTCCATTATGTTAAATCAGGTTCATCGCCTATTCGTTTTATATGTAGGGATTAATGTCTTTCGTTTTTAGCTAATAGTAGGCTGCACTCAATATACAGACTTTGTAAAAGTGGAGCTTTAAGAGGCTTTTTAGCTTTATAGGTTTATTAATTTAACAATTTACAATTTCATTGATTTGAAACCTAACTTCGAAGCCTCGTGGTAATCTCTCGTGGTCCGGAAGTTTCTATTATTGATTAATCAAAATCGTAAATGTTTTTAAATTCGATTTCCAAAATCCTGGTTTTCAAAATCAAAATTTTCAAAATACTACAATATTCGCCCAAAAAATTTGGTGCATAGAACTCAGGTACACTCAGTATTTCTACTCAACGAATTTTAGTAAGATTGGTTTAGCAGTTTCTAGTCATTTTTAAGTAGATATTTTTTGGTTTGAGATCATTTAAATGTTCTAATTTCTTGATTAAAGACCAGCTCTGGGCGCACCCATATTTTCACTGGCGCTATGTTCCATAGGTTTAGGCTGCCAATGAGTTAAAAAAAAATATCCTCCGATAGTACAAATCATAAAGTTTGTTAAAAACATTTACGACAATAAAGGATTAAAAATAGCCCAAGTAGTATTACCAATCTCCAGCATTTCGTTGACCATTTTGTGTTAGAATACTAATTCCATCCTATAAACCACGGTGTTCGACAATAATCGGTTAAGAACTAACTGAGTTTAATCGAGTAAGGTCAAATTCCAGAACCTCAATCAAAGTTCTAGTTAGAATCCCAATTTATTGTAAACTAAACATTTGAACATGATCGATTGATAAATGATCAAGTTTCATTCGTCAAGAACTAGTTCCAGAACTGATTTCAAAATTTATTATTTATTTTAGAATACCACTTGCAGAATTTCATTCAAAACATACATAAATCCAGATCAAACCCTACAATCTCATTTAGTTCAAAATCGGCTAAGAAATGGCCAAAGTCTATCCAGAGTGGCTACATCCTGAGAACTTCATCTAAAATGAAAGTTAGTGTTTCAAGCACATCTAATAATTTAATTTTAAAGTTTCATTGAGCTTGATCATATTTCAGAACTTCATCCTACTTCTTTTAACTCTAATTCTGCCTTACATATAGCACTTGGTCATAGTGGGTTAACAAATAATCGAGTTATATAGCCCATAATCAATTTTGAAATCCCAATCGACCCTAAAACCGAATTTAGTTGATCTAGGGTCAACATAATTCCAGGGTGGCCATATTCCAAAGCTTCATCTTAATTCACGATATAATACCTAACCTGAAACAGTCTAATTCGACTCAGCATGCCCAAATTACAAATCGTTCTTCAAAAGTGTTTGAATTACATACCGAATTAATATTACAATCCCGATCATGCATTCACACCGCATTGCACACTGCAGAGACGGTTAAGAAATAGCCGAGTTTCATCCAGCGGAAAAATCCTAGACCTTTATCGAAAATTTGTTTATAGGCCGAATTTGAACATAGTCGGTTGTGAAATAGTTGAGCTCTGCTCAACATAGTAAAATATAATAGGAGTCGTATCAAGAATACCACACGAATTCCAACGGTTTTGTTCCATCGTTTCTCAAAAAATTTCGAATGTATAGTTAAATAGCAGTCAAACGAATTTATAAGGTTTTTTGTGTCCATATGATGTTCATGATCTCAACCCAGAACTTCGAACAAAGTACTAGAATCCAAGTTCAAATACCCGATCAAATTTCAAGCACCTCTGAAATTCTTAACAGAATACCAATGTCACAGTACAAACTAGGTTTGATCAAATTTTTTACAAATTTTAATACAATTTTGAAATTTTTTTTTGATAAAACCGAGATTTAGAGCTCCAGGACTTTGATTTTTATGATTTTGATTAGATTTTCGCAATTTTTAAAACGAATTTTAAAATTCGAGATTTTGAGGGTACCCAGAATAGAATGATTTTTAGTAATAACACGATATTTAATTTTACGAAATTGGAACAATTTCTTAATGAGCCTCTGTGAACATACATTTACCATCCACTCGATGATTTCTCTGTGAACATATATTTGTTCAACTAAAATATAAATCGTTGTCTTAAAATAAAATTAAGAATGTATAGCAAAATGCATATTACCCAGGTACGCATATTTTTTCCAAACCGGATCTATGGTATCCCAGCAACTTAAACTGCCACCTGTTACAAAACCTTCCAACCGGCGTCTTTGTATAAATTCTAAAATAAAAATTTGGTTTTTTAATATAATTTGAGATTTAAGGGCGGGAAATTTGAGATTGATCCGAGTCAGCGACATAGCTTACGTCAATATGGATCGAGTTAACTTAGATTTAGCGTATAAGGAAATATATTTTCACAAACATGCGCAATATGGAATTCTTGCGGAATTCCGCAATAAATATTGGGTTGTAAACAATGTAAATAATGAGTTTTTACATGTAAAAAAATCTAAATTTAAATTGAGGTGGAATTTCGTGACTTCAGCTGTTAAAATTTAATTTTGTTTTGCTACGTGCTTTTAATTTTTCCGCTCATTCTATTTATAATTCGGAAAATTGGAAAACGTTTACCGAATCGAACACAACCGTCGCTCTGGACGCAGATGCGAAAGAATTATTACTTTATTATAGAATATTTACATAAGTATGGCATACTTTAAAAAGTTTTGAGGAATGTCACAAATTTAGCTGAAGCACCTTCGAACTTTATCCTACCACCCTGGTACTGGGGGCAAATCCATTTTTTTTATTTTAGTTTTTTTTTTGTTTGGTCACATTAATTAATCACATCCAAACTTAAAAAGATTAAAAAAAATCTTATTTCGGACCCCACAAACATTTCGGGTTCGTAGGTCCAAGCCACACCATAAACAATTTATCAGAAGAAAATATATTTTAAGATTTATTCAAAATGAAATATCTCTACTGATCTAAATATAACAGGTATATAGATTGTTAGTTGGGAACCATGTCATCTAGAAAAAATAATTAGGAGCTCCCCATCCAGGAGTTGCAACTATTTATTAAAATAATTGAAATACAAATTCTGGTGTATAAAATAGTTGAGGAGCATAGCAGTTAGAAAAAATATCAGGTGCTGCCTAACTAAAGGTGGGTACTATTAAAAAAGTTTTGTATTATGACCGAATACAGATGTAGTATGACCATTATGACCACATGTGATGTCGAACGTTCAGGAAGGCCAAAAGAAGTAATAACACGGATGACCATTTCTAAGCAATGTTTGGAGATGTTTCGGCGTAATTCAAATGCATTTTTGAGTCGATTCATAACGGTTGATGAAACATCGATCCATAACTACACGCCAAAACCACAACAATAGGTAGAATATGGTTCAAGCACTCCAAGGAAAGCGAAAGTTGTTGCATCAGCTGGTAAGGATGGTCAAACCATCACAGTGAATATTATGCATCATTATTAACCACTTTGAATGCAAATTAAGGAAAAACGGCCACATTTGAAGACGAAAAGGTGTTCTTTTGCTTTAAACAATTTAGTTTACTCTTTCATTCTAAAGACTTATCATTCCATCTTCGTATATTAAGAATTTTTAGGCCAACTGAGATATCCCACGAAATGAGGTATCCTAAACTCAACCTCAGGAATATGAAGCGTGTTAGTTGGAGAAAAATACAGGAAATGCACCTCATCCAGGGGTGATGATTATTTAAGAATTTTGAATTATGACCAAGTATATTAAAATTCTTAGACCAACTGACAGATTCAAAAAGATCTAAAAACAACCTCTGCAATATGGAGTGTTGGTTGGAGATCATGGCAGTTAGAAACAATAATCAGGGGTTCCTTATCCAGGGGTGGGGACTATCTCTAGGATTATGACGAAATATATTAAGAATTCTTAGCCCACCTGAGATAACCCAAGATATCTAAACAGAATCTTAGGTATATGCAGTGTTAGATGAGAACCATGTTAGTTAGAAATTAATAAGGAGCTCCGAAATTAAAAGGGGACTACTAAGAGAATTTTGTATTATGACCAATATATTAAAATTGCTTAGGCCAACTGAGATATCCTTAGAGATCTAAGTCAGTTAAAAAAATAATCAGGAGCTACTCATCTGGGGTGGGGACTGTTAATAAAAATAGTTATGACCAAATATATAAAATTCTTTTAGGTCAACTGAGAGATCCTTCTAAATTTAAACATAACCTGTGGAATATGGAGGATTATCTGGAGACCATGTCAGTCAGTACCTTACCCCGGGATGGGGGCTATTTCTAAAATGATGAAGAAATATATGATGAACTCTTAATATTTCAACTGAGAGATCCCTAGAGATATAACCACAGCCTCAGGTATATGAAGTGTTAGCTGGAGCCATGTCAGTTGGGAAATATGTTCAGGAGTAATTCAATCTATAAAATTTTATATTATTACCAAATATATTAAATATTCCTAGGCCAGCTGAGATGTTCATAGAGATCTAACTAGCACCTCAGGTATATCGAGTATTAGTTGTGGGTCCACGTCAGTTAGAAAAAATGTATAAGAGCTCCTCTTCCAGGGGTGATGAATTTTTATAAAATTTTGTATTACGACCAAATATCTTAAAAATTATTTAACCAACCGCGAGATATTTGGAAGTTTAAACTTAACCTCAGGAATATGGACTGTAAGTCGGATACCATGTTAGTTCGAAAAAATTACCAAGAGCTCTCCATCATGGGTGGAAACAATGTATAGATTGTATTATGACCATTTAATGAATTCTTAGACCAACAAAGAGACCCCTAGAGAACTGAACACTATCTCTAATAAATACCTGAGGTTGTGGTTAAATCTCTAGGAATATTTTAGTTGACCCAACATTTCTTAATATATTTGGTCAGAAAGCAAAATTTTGTAAATAGTTAAAACCCCTGGATGGGGAGCTGTTGATTATTTTTTCTAAGTGCATGGTCCCTAACTAACACTCATACAACTCGCACAAATAAGTTTCCACTTATGGATGTAATAAAAATTCGAAGATTTTCGTAATATTTTCTTTATTTATAAAGGAAAGCAATGACTTAATCTAATAAGAAAATCTTCAGTAGATTTTGTATTTTAGCAGCATAAATAACTTTCCAGTGATACTAATATCCACTGTTTCCAACGTTTTGTTGGGACATCTTGGCGATACGGTCTGGAGCTGAAAGAGTAAACTTCCTGTATTCCTCAGAAGAGATATTTTCCCACAATTCCTTTTTGTAACACTTCAACTCATTGATATTCCTTGGCTCTCTTGCAGCAATTCGAGATTTAAGCAAATACCAAATATTCTCTATTGGGGCAAGGTCAGGACTATGCGGAGGCCATTCCAACACATTTATAGTTTGAATTTTAATGTATTGCTTAACAATTTTTGCGGTACGTATCGATGCGTTATCTTGTTGCCAGATGAAATCTTCACCTATTAAGCACTTTCCTCCGACAAAAGCTTCTTTAACCTTTCCTTCCAACATCACAATTTTTCCTGTTTCATACGACGAGATACATCTCCATACCATTACACCTCTCTGCACTGACTTTAATGTGGGTAAAGCACACTTATATATAGGATAATGCTTCTCCGGCCTTTCTCCATACAAAAACGTGACAATGAGAATACGTGATTCGTATATCATCGATTCATCTGTCCACAGGATGCGGTTCCAAAATTCTCCTGGTTGAAACCTGCTTTTCATGAAACCGTACTCGTTGATGGATAATTGCAACCTTTAATTTGAAATTTGGCTTTGATTTTTGAAACGACGTCCTGGTCGAAGTTTAGTAGTCAGACGACCTTCATCTTTGAAAGCATTAATTACCTTATTAATAGCTGTATGAGTTGTCCCAAAAATGTCAGCAATTTTCCGATCTCAGTAACCTTTTTTATGAACATTAATTACGACTCTACGCTCCTCGCTAGTAACTTGCTCTTCGACGTCCTGGTCGAAGTTTAGTAGTCGGGCGACCTTCATCTTTGAAAGCATTAATTACCTTATTAATGGCTGTATGAGTTGTACCAAAAATATCAGCAATTTTCCGATCACAGTAACCTTTTTTATGAACATTAGTTACGACTCTACGCTCCTCGCTAGTAAATTGCTCTTCGACGTCCTGGTCGAAGTTTAGTAGTCGGACGACCTTCATCTTTGAAAGCATTAATTACCTTATTAATGGCTGTATGAGTTGTCCCAAAAATGTCAGCAATTTTCCGATCTCAGTAACCTTTTTTATGAACATTAATTACGACTATGCGCTCCGCGCTAGTAAATTGCTCTTCGACGTCCTGGTTGAAGTTTAGTAGTCGAACGACCTTCATCTTTGAAAGCATTAATTACCTTATTAATGGCTGTATGAGTTGTCCCAAAAATGTCAGCAATTTTCTGATCTCAGTAACCTTCTTTGAACATTAAGTACGACTCTACGCTCCTCGCTAGTAAATTGCTCTTCGACGTCCTGGTTGAAGTTTAGTAGTCGAACGACCTTCATCTTTGAAAGCATTAATTACCTTATTAATGGTCGTATGAGTTGTCCCAAAAATGTCAGCAATTTTCCGATCACAGTAACCTTTTTTATGAACATTAAATACGACTCTACGCTCCTCGCTAGTAAATTGGTCTTCGACGTCCTGGTCGAAGTTTAGTAGTCGGACGACCTTCATCTTTGAAAGCATTAATTACCTTATTAATGGCTGTATGAGTTATCCCAAAAATGTCAGCAATTTTCCGATCTCAGTAACCTTTTTTATGAACATTAATTACGACTCTACGCTCCTCGCTAGTAAATTGCTCTTCGACGTCCTGGTTGAAGTTTAGTAGTCGGACGACCTTCATCTTTGAAAGCATTAATTACCTTATTAATAGCTGTATGAGTTGTACCAAAAATGTCAGCAATTTTCCGATCGCTGTAACCTTTTTATGAACATTAATTACGACTCTACGCTCCTCGCTAGTAAATTGGTCTTCGACGTCCTGGTCGAAGTTTAGTAGTCGAACGACCTTCATCTTTGAAAGCATTAATTACCTTATTAATGGCCGTATGAGTTGTCCCAAAAATGTCAGCAATTTTCCGATCACAGTAACCTTTTTTATGAACATTAATTACGACTCTACGCTCCTCGCTAGTAAATTGGTCTTCGACGTCCTGATCGAAATTTAGTAGTCGAACGGCCTTCACCTTTGAAAGCATTAATTACCTTATTAATGGCTGTATGAGTTGTCCCAAAAATGTCAGCAATTTTCCGATCTCAGTAACCTTTTTTATGAACATTAATTACGACTCTACGCTCCTCGCTAGTAAATTGCTCTTCGACGTCCTGGTTGAAGTTTAGTAGTCGGGCGACCTTCATCTTTGAAAGCATTAATTACCTTATTAATGGCCGTATGAGTTGTACCAAAAATGTCAGCAATTTTCCGATCACAGTAACCTTTTTTATGAACATTAATTACGACTCTACGCTCCTCGCTAGTAAATTGCTCTTCGACGTCCTGGTCGAAGTTTAGTAGTCGGACGACCTTCATCTTTGAAAGCATTAATTACTTTATTAATGGCTGTATGAGTTGTCCCAAAAATGTCAGCAATTTTCCGATCTCAGTAACCTTTTTTATGAACATTAATTACGACTATGCGCTCCTCGCTAGTAAATTGGTCTTCGACGTCCTGGTCGAAATTTAGTAGTCGAATAACCTTCATCTTTGAAAGCATTAATTACCTTATTAATGGCTGTATGAGTTGTCCCAAAAATGTCAGCAATTTTCCGATCTCAGTAACCTTTTTTATGAACATTAATTACGACTCTACGCTCCTCGCTAGTAAATTGCTCTTCGACGTCCTGGTCGAAGTTTAGTAGTCGGGCGACCTTCATCTTTGAAAGCATTAATTACCTTATTAATGGCCGTATGAGTTGTACCAAAAATGTCAGCAATTTTCCGATCACAGTAACCTTTTTTATGAACATTAATTACGACTCTACGCTCCTCGCTAGTAAATTGGTCTTCGACGTCCTGATCGAAATTTAGTAGTCGAACGGCCTTCATCTTTGAAAGCATTAATTACCTTATTAATGGCCGTATGAGTTGTACCAAAAATGTCAGCAATTTTCCGATCACAGTAACCTTTTTTATGAACATTAATTACGACTCTACGCTCCTCGCTAGTAAATTGCTCTTCGACGTCCTGGTCGAAGTTTAGTAGTCGGACGACCTTCATCTTTGAAAGCATTAATTACCTTATTAATGGCCGTATGAGTTGTACCAAAAATGTCAGCAATTTTCCGATCACAGTAACCTTTTTTATGAACATTAATTACGACTCTACGCTCCTCGCTAGTAAATTGGTCTTCGACGTCCTGGTCGAAGTTTAGTAGTCGAACGACCTTCATCTTTGAAAGCATTAATTACCTTATTAATGGCTGTATGAGTTGTCCCAAAAATGTCAGCAATTTTCCGATCTCAGTAACCTTTTTTATGAACATTAATTACGACTCTCCGCTCCTCGCTAGTAAATTGCTCTTCGACGTCCTGGTCGAAGTTTAGTAGTCGGACGACCTTCATCTTTGAAAGCATTAATTACCTTATTAATGGCTGTATGAGTTGTCCCAAAAATGTCAGCAATTTTCCGATCACAGTAACCTTTTTTATGAACATTAATTACGACTCTACGCTCCTCGCTAGTAAATTGGTCTTCGACGTCCTGGTCGAAGTTTAGTAGTCGAACGACCTTCATCTTTGAAAGCATTAATTACCTTATTAATGGCTGTATGAGTTGTCCCAAAAATGACAGCAATTTTCCGATCTCAGTAACCTTTTTTATGAACATTAATTACGACTCTACGCTCCTCGCTAGTAAATTGCTCTTCGACGTCCTGGTCGAAGTTTAGTAGTCGGACGACCTTCATCTTTGAAAGCATTAATTACCTTATTAATGGCCGTATGAGTTGTCCCAAAAATGACAGCAATTTTCCGTTCACAGTAACCTTTTTTATGAACATTAATTACGACTCTACGCTCCTCGCTAGTAAATTGGTCTTCGACGTCCTGGTCGAAGTTTAGTAGTCGAACGACCTTCATCTTTGAAAGCATTAATTACCTTATTAATACTGTATGAGTCATCCCAAAAATGACAGCAATTTTCCGATCTCAGTAACCTTTTTTATGAACATTAATTACGACTCTACGCTCCTCGCTAGTAAATTGCTCTTCGACGTCCTGGTTGAAGTTTAGTAGTCGAACGACCTTCATCTTTGAAAGCATTAATTACCTTATTAATGGCTGTATGAGTTGTACCAAAAATGTCAGCAATTTTCCGATCACAGTAACCTTTTTTATGAACATTAATTACGACTCTACGCTCCTCGCTAGTAAATTGCTATTTGACGTCCTGGTCGAAGTTTAGTAGTCGGACGACCTTCATCTTTGAAAGCATTAATTACCTTATTAATGGCCGTATGAGTTGTCCCAAAAATGTCAGCAATTTTCCGATCACAGTAACCTTTTTTATGAACATTAATTACGACTATACGCTCCTCGCTAGTAAATTGCTCTTCGACGTCCTGGTTGAAGTTTAGTAGTCGGACGACCTTCATCTTTGAAAGCATTAATTACCTTATTAATAGCTGTATGAGTTGTACCAAAAATGTCAGCAATTTTCCGATCTCAGTAACCTTTTTATGAACATTAATTACGACTATACGCTCCTCGCTAGTAAATTGGTCTTCGACGTCCTGGTCGAAGTTTAGTAGTCGGACGACCTTCATCTTTGAAAGCATTAATTACCTTATTAATGGCTGTATGAGTTGTCCCAAAAATGTCAGCAATTTTCCGATCTCAGTAACCTTTTTTATGAACATTAATTACGACTCTACGCTCCTCGCTAGTAAATTGGTCTTCGACGTCCTGGTCGAAATTCAGTAGTCGAACAACCTTCATCTTTGAAAGAATTAATTACCTTATTAATTGCTGTATGAGTTGTCCTAAAAATGTCAGCAATTTTCCGATATCAGTAACCTTTTTTATGAACATTAATTACGATTTTACGCTCCTCGCTAGTAAATTGCTCTTCGACGTCCTGGTTGAAGTTTAGTAGTCGAACGACCTTCATCTTTGAAAGCATTAATTACCTTATTAATGGCTGTATGAGTTGTCCCAAAAATGACAGCAATTTTCTGATCTCAGTAACCTTTTTTATGAACATTAATTACGACTCTACGCTCCTCGCTAGTAAATTGCTCTTCGACGTCCTGGTCGAAGTTTAGTAGTCGGACGACCTCCATCTTTGAAAGCATTAATTACCTTATTAATGGTCGTATGAGTTGTCCCAAAAATGTCAGCAATTTTCCGATCACAGTAACCTTTTTTATGAACATTAATTACGACTCTACGCTCCTCGCTAGTAAATTGCTCTTCGACGTCCTGGTCGAAGTTTAGTAGTCGAACGACCTTCATCTTTGAAAGCATTAATTACCTTATTAATAGCTGTATGAGTTATCCCAAAAATGTCAGCAATTTTCCGATCTCAGTAACCTTTTTTATGAACATTAATTACGACTCTACGCTCCTCGCTAGTAAATTGGTCTTCGACGTCCTGGTCGAAGTTTAGTAGTCGAACGACCTTCATCTTTGAAAGCATTAATTACTTTATTAATGGCTGTATGAGTTGTCTCAAAAATGTCAGCAATTTTCCGATCTCAGTAACCTTTTTTATGAACATTAATTACGACTCTACGCTCCTCGCTAGTAAATTGCTCTTCGACGTCCTGGTTGAAGTTTAGTAGTCGAACGACCTTCATCTTTGAAAGCATTAATTACCTTATTAATGGCTGTATGAGTTGCCCCAAAAATGTCAGCAATTTTCCGATCTCAGTAACCTTTTTTATGAATATTAATTACGACTCTACGCTCCTCACTAGTAAATTGCTCTTCGACGTCCTGGTCGAAGATTAGTAGTCGGACGACCTTTATTTTTGAAAGCATTAATTACCTTATTAAGGAATGATGAAGCTATATTTCGATGCATTTTTACCGCAAAAAATGGAAATATTTAGAAAAAATTACAATGAAAAGCTAGATATTTTTGAAAATTAGAAAAAATAATGTTATTCAACTTACCACAAATTTAAAATCAATAATATTAAACTGAATTAAAAACAAAAATTCTGAGAAAAAGTCACAAAGATCACACACCAACTTGATCACTGAACTTTGGAAACTAATTTCTGTTGTGTCGATTTTGACCGCTTGCGTGCAACTAAACGTAATATTGCGAAATACAACGAATTATTTAAAATGCAATTCGTCTATATTTGCTTATTTCGGAGTAGCGATATGCATTTCCCCAAATTCATATACGTAAAAGATGGCATGGTCCCCAACTAACACTCCATATACTTGAGGCTGTGTTTAGGTCTCTCAGTTGACCTAAGAGTTCCTCCTATATTTGATTTAACACAAATTCAAAAAATAGTCTCCACCCCTAGATGGGTAGCTGCTAATTATTTTTTTTAACCAACATGGTCCCCAACTAGGACCCCATATACCTGAGGTTTATTCTCTAGAGTTTCTCTCAATTGACCTAAAATATCTTAATATTTTTGGTAAGAATATAAAATTTTGTAAATTGTCCCCACCTTTGGATAGGCAGCACTTGATTATTAATTCTAACTTACATGGACCCCACCCAATACTTTATATATTTGAGGTTGAGTTTAGATCTCAAGAGATATCTCTCTTGACCTCAAAAGTTCTCTACACATTTTGTCTAATACTAAATTAGGAGGAGTTTCCTGCATTTTATCTGAGTTTGAACTATAACCTCTGCGATCTTCTTATTTGATTTCAATAATTGCGATCTGCCTCGGATGCAGTTACTAGTACTGTTTTACTAGTGGAACTTTAGCAGTATCTTCACATGCATACAAAAATCATGTAATTAATTCAACTATAATGTTGATGCACAACACTGAAATTAACTCGATTCTGGGGGGAGGTTATTATATTTTTACTTTTTGGTATTCTCAAATCACTCAAATCACTTTCATCTGTATCACTTGTCATCACTTCAAATTCTGTTAAATTTTATGTATATACGAAAACAAATTAGGTTTAACATCATGGATCTCGTTCGAATCAAATTTTATAGCATACTACCATGGTGCGATAAAATTATTGCCGTAAATTCATAAAACATAAATATTATTATACTACAGGGTGTCCGGATTTTGGAAGCTCTTCGTTACTCGCGCACTCTATACCTCACCGTCACTAAATCAAATATCTAATTACATCTCAAACTTGGGCACCCTGTATATAATACATAGGATATATTGCGACTGGGTTTTCATATAGTATGCGGGGAGAAAAAACACATCGGAGCGAGAATACAGAGAGTTCATTCATTTTCTTTATTTTGAATGCAAAATGCAAGCATTTCTTTATCAAAACACCCAATACATTATAGTGATAAGGTCATGCTGAAAATGTTAACCCAATCTCTAGCACAGAATTCTAAAACTGCATTCGTGCATGAGCATTTTAAATACATAAACCGGATGTGCTCGAAGATTCAAGTTATTTTTTATAAATCATATATGTTGTTCTGATAAAAATCTTAGAAGTGACCGGATGCAAACTTTTTAATTTAATTGTAAGAATTTGCCGTTTGACATGCTTTTTATCACATACATGTTGTATTTTTTTTTTCAAATTGATTAAATATTCCACGTCCATAAACATAGACTGAACTTCTTATTTAAAACATAATTACTTTCAATTCTCAAACATATTATTCTACGGATAGATTAAAACATGCACAGCTAACATGAATTTCAGTACTTTTTAGAATAACTACAGGGTGAGCCAAAAGTCACCATATGGTTTAAAAATTTAATAACTTTTTCGTTTATGTATTTTTTTTTATTTTTTGCAATGATGGGCTCGTTTTAGAGAATTTTCCATAACATCTTTCAAAATTTGTGGGTGTAGCGTTTGAATTTCTGCAACAATGTTGGCCTTGAGTTCAAGAATTATCTCGGGCTTGTTCACATATACTCGCTGCTTAAAATAACCCCAAAGAAAATAGTCGGGTGCTGACAAATCTGGCGAATGCACTGGCCAATTAATTTCCGAATTTCTGGAAATTATTCGCTCTCCAAAAATTTGTCTTAAAAGTGCCATTGTGTCTCGGGCAGTGTGGGTAGTGGCTCCTTGCTGCTGAAACCTGTTCTGTTTTCAAGAGCAGGATGTAAAAAATGTTCTATCATAAACCGATACCGCTCTCCATTTACTGTTACAGCACTTCCATCTTTATTTTCGAAGAAGTAAGGCCCAATGATATTTTCAGATGTAATGCCACACCATACTGTACACTTAATGGGGTGCAATTGGCGTTGATGAATGGCTCTTGCATTTTCAAAGCCCCAGAACCGGTAGTTCTGCTTATTACCAAAGCCATTCAAATGAAAATGAGCTTCATCACTCATAATCAGATTTTCAATACAGTTGATTTCATTTCTGGCCAACTGTTGAAAGTTAACTGCAAAATTTAGACGTTGCCGATGATCTCTTGGTTTTAATTCTTGCACAAATTGCACCTTATATGAGAATGACAGTAAATCATTTTTTAAAATGCGCCGTAGTGACGTACGAGACATTCCTAGCTGAGCAGAACGCCTTCTGGTAGATGTTTGTGATGTTGCGTTAGCACTTTGCTCTACACGATCAATATTTTCCGGTGGTCTACCGGTTCGAGGCAAATCTCTTACGGCGCCATGTTGGTGGTGACGATCAACTAAGCAACGAATCATTGCTTCAGAGGGCGAAATTTTGACATTAAAATGGCGACGATATGCTCTTTGTGTTAAAATAATCGATCGCTTATTTAAATAATAAAATTCTATTATTCTGGTTCTTTGTTCAGTTGTGAATCTCTCCATTATTTATCATCCAGGTGTTATTTATTTAATCTGACAAAAAATATATAAACGAAAAAGTTATTAAATTTTGGTGACCCCATGGTGACTTTTGGCTCACCCTATAACCAATATTCCTTAAGAATTGCAACAACTTATTTTACATAGGCCTATTTTACGTGGCTTTTGGAATGAAAACCAATTTATATTTGAAGTGATGTATTTTACTACATTTTTCAAGCCTAATAATTTGCAACCAGTGATGAAATGGTGAATTTGTGACCTAATATTCTGTTGTAAACGATAGGAAACTGATGATTATACCGGAATGAAAAATGTGTCTGCTTCCAGCCATAGTGGTAGTTTTGAGGGTACCACATAGGGCAAATAATTTTGATTTTTCCATATATCACATATTACAATCGGCGAGCCTATCTAAATTCGAAAAATTATCCCACATGTGTATGCGGGTCGACAGAGTGCCTCATTTTATAGCTCGTTAAATGTGCCATAATTAGTAAGAACCATTTTGGACATAACCATCTACTTGGTGTAAGGTGAAACCTATCCAATTTTGAAATGATTTATTCCAAGTCCATTCGAATCGATAGAATGCCTCATTCGGACCCGTTCATTATGTCACAAATAGTAAAAGATGATCACACTATCAACGAATGTGAAGCTGGCCCGAAAACCATCCCGAAAACGCCTTTAGAATTTAGGTGTATTTCTCCACTAGTTTCATTAAAAAGCCCTTCAGCCCGAAAAAGTAAAAAAAATATGGAGAAAATCAAATTCCATCCCGTGAAAATAAAAACAATCTCCCGCACACACAGAAAATTTTTAGTATAAAATCTATTAGAAGAAGAGATTTACCATAATACATATATCGACTCACAGAGGTTAACAGAAATAACTGTATATGTCCAATTAATGTACTGACCATCAGCATTAAGCACACAAATGCTCGTTACCTTACAGTGAGGATAAGAGGCCTCCCCAGCTGATTTAATATTCGCTTCTGTTAGTTTATGTATCGGAATTATGCTCGTATGTCACCATAAATTTTTTCGTTCACGGAATTTGGCAGATATAACGGTAAATGCCTAATTAATGCACTGACAATCAGTAGTAAGCACGCAAATGATCATCACCTTATGGTGGGGATAAGGGACCTCCCCAGTCTTAGGACATAGGATTTTTGATTCGATTTTTACCTATACCTTTACCTCTCTCTTTTGAATACTAAACCCAGTGTTCCCCCAATTTTTCCCGAAAACTCATGTTTTATAGTTGAATTGGGTCAAGTGCAAAGTGAAAACACCTATCTCAAGAGTTGTCATCTCTTTTCGCCTAAATGTTGATTTCTGGTGTATATTTACTAATACACAAACACGATTTTTACTTAGGATTTATTTAGGAATTATTTCATTCCGGTATACAGCGGTATGAAATATTTCCTAAACCTTTCCTACATTTTTTTTACTTAGGATAAAGTTAGAAAATATTTCACGCGCACTATCATCTAGATTTCACTCTAAAGAATTTTAATTTTTGAAATATTTCTTGTTTGAATAGGGGGCCTCCTGCGAAACCTTGCCTTCAGTCATGCCGACTCCAGAGTCTGTGTTATGGTACAATTTTGGGAACGTAGAACATGCCCAAGTTATCTAAGCCTTGATAATCTAATTGTTCCAATTATATCGATGTTGTTTAGATCGCGTCTGATCTCGAAATTCAGCCGTTTCAGTGCATTTCATCTTAACAGTACCTAGTATCATACGAGTTAATTTGCACTAAAAAAACGGCTGAATGGCGCTTTGACTTTTGGCTGTGTCTTGCTGTTAGCATCCAAGTCTCATTACCAAAAGCTACTACAGGTCACATTGGCGTTTTGTAGATAGATGTTTAATTTTGTTTTGCGCAATATATTGCGAGCATATAATGCATGTTTATCTTCTCGCAATATCCATATGTTTGGTTTTCGCTATTGTTTCTAACGGGAGTAGAATTTCCTTAATAGACACGATGTTACAACCCAGGTTGATTAGAAAATCCAGGAATAGAAAACTCCTGCTGTTGTTGACGATGCTGGTAAATGAGCAGGCTAGTTAATTAATTGTATCTCCTGATGGAATACCCTGGTTTTCAATAATGACGTCAATTTGAGCAACCAGTGACAGTGTTGGTTGAGTTACATTTACATCTTGGGTTCTGGCTGTAGCTTTAGTTACGCTCCATATTAATCGACGTTTCACTTTGCTAATTTAATCGACGGTCCACTATGCCAATTTTCCTGGTCGTTCAATCGATCTAAATATTCATGATAAAGCCATTTCAGGCTGGGAATAGAAACCATTATAATCTCCTTTCCCTTTTTGGCGTCAATTGGGAATTATTTACTTAAACGTTTTTTTGCAGTATGAGCTGCACAACTGTAGCTCATTACATTGCAACACATAAAACCACCGCAAGCAAAAGACCATTGGTCCACAATTAACACATTACAGTATATATCCATTTTTCAATTGCCATGATGATATTTATACGAAGGTTGTCTGAAAAGTTTCCTACCTTAACATGAAGATAGCAGTACTCGTCAACAAAAGTATGGGGGTGTGTTTGCGTATGCGTTGAAAGACGCATTCAAACACGAGTTGGACGCTGTGTACGAAGACTCTGCATCATGATTTACCACCGTGAAATTTTGGGCAGCTAAATTTAAACGTGGCCGTACCAGCTCGGGGGACGATGAACGTTCGGCGCGTCCAGAATCTGCAACCACTGACGATAACATCGTTCAAGTTCACCAAATGGTGCTAGACAACCGCTGAATTAAAATTAAAGATATAAGAACATATTTGTCACATATTGAATCAAGAAACCAAAGATTTGTTCAAATGAACATTTCCAACGCTCTGTTGGCGCAGTTTAGGTAAACTAAATCAGAGTTTTAGTGCCGGCTATTTACTGTTGATGAAACTAGGAAAAACCATTACACTGCAGGTTCAAAAATACCATCAAAACAGTGGACTACCAAGGGGAAATCGGCTACAAAATGGACAAAAGCTGTTCCTTCGGCTGGTAAAGTGATGGCGACTGTTTCTGGGCAGTTTTGCATACTACGCATCATTATTTGACAAGCAGAAGGCAGACATTGAGGAAAAACGGCCACATTTGCAGAAAAATAAATCTTGCTCCATCAAAACAATGCGCCGACTCACACACCAGCGGTTGCCATGGCGAAAATCTACGCATAACGGTTTGAACTGCTTGACCATCCTCTTTACTCACCAGATCTAGCTTCAAGCGACTCTTTTTTTGTTCCTCAAGCTTAAAGATGTGCTCGAAGGATAAAGATTTTCGCCTTCGTAATCAACTATTCTGCAGAGAAAGACGCCGAATACTATTTTGATGGGTTGGAGAGGTGGGAGCATCGCTGGGAGAAGTGTATAGACTTACAAGGAGACTATGTAGAGAAATCAAAATAAATTTGAAGTAAAAATGACTTGTATCTTTGTTAGGTTGGAAACTCTTCAGACAACCCCCATATATGGCCCAAAATCAATCCTCTTATATGACCCACACCCAAAAAAATCAATAAAAATGCGATTTTTGTTGGTGGGGGTTGTTGTAATAATTACAGGAATACCAATTTATTGTAATGAGTTTTCCAATAGGGAAATAATAATTTTGTAGTTTAATATGAAAGCACCCTTGAGCGATTTTCATGATCTGTCAACGTCAAAACGTCAGTCAAAGTTAACATTTTTATCATGGTGAAGTTCACGAACGAGCAACGTTTGGTAATTATTAAAAATTACCGCAATTCTGAGTCGGTGGTCGCAATTTTAAAAGCGCTTACTTCAATTTTCAGTCGAAATAATCGCCCGACCACATAGGTTATGCGTGCTCTAGTGGATATATTCGAGTTCAAATATTCACTATTGGATGTTCCTGTGTCAGTGAGTTAACGCACCGGTCGAAGTACTGCGAATATCGCAGCCATTAGTGCTTCACTTCAAATTTTATGCGCCATTTTTTTGTCCAGTTATGTACGTGCTCTATGGCGGTTTATAATTTCTCTGTTGTATTGGAGTTGTTATCACCTAATGCCATGATGGCTGTGTCATCGTAAATACAGAAGGGGCCCAAGTACACTTCCTTGTAGAACTCCTACTCTTATTTCCTTAAGCTCAGAATATTCATCTTCTTGCTTAAGCCTGAAATATTAATCTGTTTAGGTAGGATTAATTTAAGTTTGTAGATTAAACCTTCGTGCCAAAACTTGTCAAAGGTCTGCGCTACATCAAGGAATACTGCGGAACAAACTTGTTTCTCTTCTAAAGTATTCTCAATGATATTGGTTGATCAATAGTTGAGTGCTCACTGCGAAAACCAAATTGATGATTCGGAATTAGTTCTAGTAACTATTCAAAGGGTTTAGACATTATTGGCAGCAACTATATACTATAGGCCTATATGATGTTATAGATGTGGCGGTTTTCCTGGTTTTGAAATCATGATAACCTCAGCCACTTTCCAAAGGCACATATTTTAATCTGAATGCAGCGTTTATGAAACTAGATAACTTTACCGTACCTTTTCTCGGTAGCTGCTTTCTTATTTATCCGGTAATCAGATGAAACCCTGGTGCTTCTTTAAGTTTAAATTGATTTTAATTTCGTTTGCTACTTCAGTAGACGGTATAGGTGTGACATCTTCGAGAATTTGTATTATGTTTTCATTCAATGTTTCTCGTAATTGATATTCATGAGGTTGAAATATATTTTCAAGAGGATTAGCAAATCCTTCAGCTTTTTCTTTGTTTTTCCTTGCCCATGTTCCATCTATTTTCCTGATAGGATGGATCGGGATTATAGGCCTTTTCAGAGTTTTAGTTGCTTTCCGTATTATTGTCATTCGTCAACTTACTTAAGTAGAAATTAACTGACTCATTTTTTAGTTTCTGAATTTCTCTTGTTAATTGTTGAGAAAGATGGTTTAGTCGTTTTTTGTCTTTTGTTTATCCCTAAGGAAATTTTTGATTTCTATTGGATAGTTATTTCCTTTCAGCCTTGATTTGATTTCTGGAATACTTTCTCATGCTGGTTGTTGAATATCCATAATGGACTCTTCTATTTCTTTATCCAGTTGATCCATAATTTTTAAAGGAACTTTCAAAGTATTCATTGTTCAATGTGAAACTTTCTTTGAAACTTTCCCAGTCCGTATGTTTGTTGGTTAGTACTGGATTATTCCCTTTTTGGATGATATACTCGCTTAGAATTAGGACTATCAGAGAATGATCTGATGCCATATATTGGCTTTCTTCGATTTTCATAAAATTATTAGAAATATTTTTGGTTATAAAAAAATCGATCAGGTCACATATTTTTCTTGGGTCAGTAGTATGAAGCTTTTTCATTAGACTTGGTGGACAGTACAATCCTGCCACAACAATAATAAAGTTGTTGGTTTTTATATAGACCACTGTGGCCTGAATTTCTTCTTTTTCATACTCTGCTTCTTCAACATATTGGATATCTGTTTTTATGATGACTGCACTTCATCCTCTGGCTGAATTATCTGGATGAGTAGCATTCCATGACATGATTTTCATTGTGCTGTTCAATTTTGTGTGTATTTGGGTTTAGCTCCCAATGCGCTATCTTCCAATTTTTTAGCCTCTCATCGAATTTTGTTAGTTTCATGAGAGTACCTGTAATGTTTGACTGATGTCTACATCGATCGATTTTTGTTGTGGTTTATTGACTAACCGGTGTGAAATATTTAACATTTATCAAAAGTGTAGTTACACAATAAAAAGTGTAGCCATACACACAAAAAATATGGCAGGGTCCAATTTTCAATTTTTCTCATTAAAAACAGATTTTTACAAGAAAATGAGAAACAATTGGATTTTATTCATTGAACGTTATAGAACTTTACACCCGGTCTCGTAGATATTTAGATATTACCAATTACACGTGATGCTAGAGATATCTACAAAATTCAACATTTTCGATACATTCGAGAATTGTTGTGATTTGCGGTGTCGATGTGACCCTCGGAGAATGTTTTATCGAATTCACAAAAAAATAACATTATGAAAAGTGTACGTACAGTCTTGTGGATGTTTGATGTCCATTAACACATATTTCTAGAGATGTCTACGCAAACCTTTTTTTTTGTTTTTTGTTTATACCGAATTTTTTGGGATATTTCTGACTTCTTTAAGTACCCTTAAGGGGAGGAGAGAGAGAAAAGAGGAGAAGGAAATAAAGAGGAATAAAGAGAAAATATTGGGAAAATTAAGTTCTTAATTTGATTCCCTCGGTTGTCGGCCTTGTCTACATTGTCGACGTCAGCATCGTGACAAATCGCTATGTAATCAAAGTCGACAACCGCGTAGATTACATTGCGTAATCTACCTTGCCCATCCCTGAAATTCACTATCTGCATTACAATTTTTCGGCTGGAAAGTCTCGGCTAATATTTACCGTATTACTAAAATGCTGTATAATATAGCGAAAATTTCTCAGCGGAAAATAAGATATTTCGCTACTCGCCGCAAGTGGCAGCACAATCACAAAAGAGAATGTATTTTGTTATATAATTACCAGCGGAAATTTTTTATTAATTTTGTATCTCATTTTTTACTAAATGAAACATCCCAGCGGAATAAAATATTAAAATTGATCCTTAAAATGACAAATTGATTGATCTCCGAAGTAAAGGAACTCGGTAAATGAAATCTTGAAATTTAACGATATTCCGTCTTTCCGCCATTCTAAAAGAATGGCGATGAAATTTGGATAAAAGTAATGATCAGGGGTTCAAAACTTAGAACAAAATTCTAGTATCTGTTCATGCTGGACTAAACTAACTTTTGAAAATTTTAATTTTTAATCCATCAATTTTCCCCGTAGTCTCAGTATGACCTAAGCTATTAGAAAAACAACCGAAAGTATTGGTTACTAGTGGAAGTTTTTGAGATATCGACCAAAATCTGAAAATATCTTATTTGGCCGCAGAAAAAATTATAGTGAAAATTATAATCCATCAATTTTCTCCAAATTTTCCTGGTAGTCTCAGTATGACGTAAGCTATTAGAAAAACAATCGAAAGTATTGGTTACTAGTGGAAGTTTTTGAGATATCGACCAAAAACAGAAAATAAATAATATTTTTAAATTTTTAAAAGGATTGGTTATGAAATGGCCAAGTTTAGTCCAGCATGAACAGATCCTAGAATTTTGTTCTAAGTTTTGGACCCCTGATACTTTTATCCAAATATCATCGTCATTCTTTTAGAATGGCGGAAAGACGGAATATCGTTAAATTTCAAGATTTCATTTACCGAGTTCCTTTACTTCGGAGATCAATCAATTTGTCATTTTAAGGATTACCATTAATCTTTTATCCCGCTGGGATGTTTTATTTAGTGAAAAAAGAGATACAAAATGAATAACAAAATAAATTCTGTTTTGTGATTGTGCTGCCACTTGCGGTGAGTATCGAAAACTCTTATTTTTCGCTGAGAAATTTCCACTATCTTATACAGCATATTACTAAAGGTATTTGCATTAATGGATCTGCTTCTATTATTTTTGCCCGCAGGCCACATTTTAAAGTTTAAAGCAGAGTTAAAAGATTTTCCTGAAAAATTTATATTTGATCGATTTCGAACGGATGTTTTTGCAAGAGCAGCATCGGCGAATGCTTCTAGTGTTACGTGATGGTGCTTGATTACTATTTTATAGAACAACATACCGATCAGTTTCCGAATAAACCGTTATTTTCTTTAGTGCTACATTGGCAAAATTGTGATTAAGTGACGGATATAAAATTGTTCACCCAGTTCTTACAAAGAATCCGATAAATTATTGCTGTAGTTAAAACACCAATTTGATTAAGAATTCAATATGCTTGGGAACCAATTAAGAACCAATAATATAATTTGCATATATTCGCAATCGATACTTCCTTGCACAATTTTAGTATTTTAAGATATGCACCAAACGATTATAATCTTGACACCTGAAATTTATTATCCAATTTACATAACAAAATATACTTGCTTCCATTAAATTTTATAGTTTTGCAATTTGTGCATATGAAACACACTCGGGTGTCGGTTGGTACTTTCATAATATAAATGTATCGAGATTAAGCTCCAGTATCGCTCTATACATAGATTGCTATATGCACGTCATGCAACTGCTACTGATAAAATCAAGTTTCACCTATATTTGGGCAAATGATGATGATTCATTCATTATAAATGTAAAATTGATCTTCATTTTCGGCCCAAACCAATTATCACCACCTTCATTACGTCTTTTATAACATGGTGATACATAAAAATACATAAATACCAAAAATTGGTACAAGCCAGTCAAAATATTTTTGTTATTTCATCTCATGTTTATGTTGATTTCTCTTTGCCTTTATAAATACGATCTTGGTTTTTATCACATACAAAATTTCTTTTTTGTCTTTTAGCTGGAGGAAATAAAAATCAAAGACAGATGTATTGGACAGTTAAAAAAGGAGATAACATCATTTAATGCTGGACGAAATGAAAATGTTAAATCATCTGTGCAAGAGGTAAGAGATTTGTTGTTATTAGTAAAGCGTCTTATAAATGCGATGGTTGGGGTGTATTACTTTAGTTCATAATTTTATCACGTACGCGATAAAAAAGTTTATAACTTCCGTTTGTTAGTTCGGGATATTCATCCTGGTTATAAATATGACTTGCCACCATCCATAATAAATGTTTTAGTTAAATTACCAAAATTTTTGAAAGTTACAAAAAACGTTTTTGTTATCGCACACAAATCACCGACAAATGTATTAGGTGATAGTCGCTTAATCGCATATTGAGGTGGTTCATTGTACTTATTTACAACACAGACATATAGACGCACATAATATAACCTCAAAATACAATTAAATCTTTGATAACAGGAGATTAACAATCAAAATATATTTTATTTATCGTTAAGTGCATTTCAACTGAAAAACCGCATGGAACGGTCTTTAAGACGATCGCACGTTTGCTTTTTATTACATTTCTGTGAATTGTCTTGGAAATCTTCTTTCAGATTTTTAATTGTTATATGTGGAAATAAAAAATAAAATAAATTTTATGCCGCATATGTTATACGGTTGGTATATAATACTTGTATGTAACGTTACGCAATAGTAAAAGTTACCGTTTGCTTTGTATTCTTAAGTCACTTTTATATGTGTACTTAGACTTACTTGTATGTTAATTCATAATATGTGAAAGAGACTTGTTTGTTAGTCAACTGCATTTAGAGGTCTTCGTTAGTTTTGATTCAAACTCATTAATCATCTGAGTTTATATTTTATTTATTGAACAATGTAGTAATTCGTATTTACAGTAGATACAAATTTTACAATGCGGTTGCTGACTGCGCCAAAAGTAGAATCGGTGATATATATTTGTAGGCTTTGGATATTTTTAATAAAAACTACAAACAAAAACTTTACGACTTATTACGATTTCATCTTATTTGACCAACAACTGAATTTGGCTCGGCTTCACTGTAATTTTTTGTTTATTATTGCCACGGGGACCAATCTTCAAAAAAAAAAGAAAAAGCAGTCTTTCGATATCCCGTTTTGAAATTAACTTTTAGCATACAAGGTGTTCCCACAACTCGGCCATCCTAGTTGACATCGCCTCGATGTCTTTCGTCCTTTGATTGCCTTCTTTTCCGCTTCTATCATTCGTCTTAATTAATTTATTTCATCACTCCTTTACTTATAGGCTATTATCATCGACGATGATCTCACTATACACTCGACGAACGGAGAATCGGCTCAAATTTAGTTATCGAGCCACTTCACTTTGGTTCTACTCCGCATCAATTAGTGTAACCACTTGAGTAGCTACCTCTGGTGTGACACTCATTTTCTTGTTCCGGATGAATAAAAAAAATGCTACTGTGTGAAATTTTTCCACCCAAGTGTAGAAAAATTAGAAAAATATTATCAAGCTCCAAAGCCAGAGAACTCCTATTTTTGGAAATCCTATTTTAGAAATGGTATACTGAGATAACTCTAGAGATCTTAACACAACCTCAGGTATATGATATGGGGTGTTAGTTGGATACCATGTCAGTTAAGAAATATATTCAGTTGCTTATCATCCAGGGGACCATAGTTATTAGAAGAAATATTCAGGAGCTCCCTATCCAGGGGTGGAAACAATTCATACAATTTAGCATTATGACCAAATATAAAAAAATTGATAGGTCAACTGAGATATCCCCAGAGATCTTAAGACAACCTCAGGTATATGGGGTGTTAGTTGGGAACCATATCAATTATAAAAGATTATCAGGAGCCTTCCATCCAGGGGTCGGAACTGTTTAGAGGTTTTAGTATTATGATCAAATATAACAAAAATTCCTAAACCATATGAGATACCCCAGGAGTTCTTAACACAACCTCAGGTACATGGGGTGTAAGTTGGAGGCCTTGTCAGTTAAAAAATATATTCAGTTGCTCCTCATCGAGGGGAGGGGACATTTAATAAAGGTTTGTATTATGACCAAATATAATAAAAATGATTTGGCCAACTGAGATATCCTTAGAGGTATTAACACAACCTCATGTGTATGAGGTGTTAGAAGGGGACCATAGTTATTAGAAGAAATATTCAGGAGCTCCCCATCCAGGGGTGGAAAAATTCATACAATTTAGCATTATGAACAAATATAAAAAAATTGATAGGTCAACTGAGATATCCCCAGAGATCTTAACACAACCTCAGGTATATGAGGTGTTAGTTGGGAACCATATCAGTTATAAAAAATTATCAGGAGCCCCCCATCCAGGGGTGGGAACAGTTTAGAGGATTTTTTATTATGACCAAATAAAACAAAAATTCGTAAACCACATGAGATATCCCTAGAGCCCTTAACACAACCTCAGATATATGGGAAGTTAGTTGGAGACCATGTCAGTTAAAATATATATTCAGTTGCTCCCCATCCAGGAAAATGTCTCCTCTCCTGGATGGGGAGCAACTGAATACATTTTTAAACTGAGATGGGTTCCAACTAATATTGTGGTTTAAGAATTTTTGTTATATTTGGTCATAATACAAAATCCTCTAAACTGTTCCCACCCCTGGATGGGCTCCTGATAATTTTTTATAATTGATATGGTTCCCAACCAACACCCCATATAACAGAGGTTGGGTTAAGATCTCTGGGGATATCTCGGTTGGCCTATCAATTTTTTTTATATTTGTTCATAATGCTAAAATGTATGAATTGTTTCCACCCCTGGATGGGGAGCTCTTGAATATTTCTTTGAAATTTGAATCAAATCAAAAATTTAAGTAACTAGTCGAAATAGAACGGTTAATTATTATTATTCAATTAATTTTAATAGGATTTAATAAATACGTCCAAGAAAACTCTAATCTTCGATAATGTTCCGTCTTACTCAGGTAATATCACGAACACAATCACAATTAATGAAACTAGCAAAAGATTAGCATTTTCTTCACTTCGTGATAAAATTCTAATTAGGATGATCATTGCTAATATCTTTATGATTGCATTGAGGAGAGATACACCCTGCAAATTTAGCATTCTCTCGATTGAATATTTCAGCTAATATATTGAACGTTCCAGAGACCCTGCACTTCTTCATTTTGCCAATAAGACTGTTACCTTCCCGCTCCAACGTCGGACCAAATAATTTGAGTAAAAATACGATGTTCTCACTTTCCGAAATATTCCTTCCATCTCTTTAATTGTGCTTCATGTGTTGTTACGACATGACCAGATGCACCCGGTAATTTCTTGCTGCAGCCTTTTCTGCTGCCTCGAGCATGTTTTCACTGTATCGTATATGGTCATTTTTTGTCATTTTATTGATTTCTCGTGCTGTATCACCGCATCGACGTTTCAATCCAAAAGTGCTTTCTTCATGGGTTTAATGGCTGAGCTTTTGTAGGTTCTTTCTCTTTGGTTAGGCCTGACATACAGGTAAAACTTAAAGCATCGATAAAAATTAATTACAGCACAGTTTTTTTGCTATAAACGATAAAATCGGTTAAAAGAAAATTAATAATTTTTCCACTTTCATTTAAACAATAAAAATAATGAATAAATTTTATTTGTTATGAATATTAGTTTTTATCTAAAATGCATATTTTATTTTTTATATTTTTTTTGTGATCAACGACAAATTTACATATTAGAAAGCAATAAAATTAAAAGTCAACGTTCAAATGTATGAACGCGACAGAAATACGCGCGCGGTGTGGGATATGAGAACGCGGCGCGATATGTGTTGTGTATTGTTGTAAATCTTACATAAATTAATTGAAACATAAAATTATTTAAATTTGTTATAATTTTTTATTTTATTTTTATGGAATATAATTATAATGTTATATATAAAGTCATTAACAGCAACATTTCGCGTATACAACCCATCCCACACAGGCAAAACGGATTTGATATGAATTCCTGATAATCTAATTTGTGTGTATTTCAATGGATTTGATAATCAGCGTCAACACCATTTTATATGGTAAATTGGGGGCATTGATCTTACGTGTATTGATTATAGTTTTTGTGGAAATTTGTGGTTTAGATTTTTTGCTACACTTTTATATTGTTATGTAGCCATCGAATAACCCACAAAGAAGATATTGAAAAAACTTTAATCTTAAAATACGATTAATAATCACAAATTTGATCGCGAGATAAGATTTAAATTAGCAAGTCAATACTCAATAAATCAATATGATTTAATTTATTGTTTTGCAGGTGAGTCTCAATTTGTCTAAATAATTTACTTCCATTGTCTCGCGAAAACTATATTAAATTAAAAACTTTAAATTCTAAAAATGTGTAATATGTTAGTCATTCACGTACGAATCCTTTCACTCTTTTTATGTGACGTAGGTATGACTACCTACTAATTGACTATATTTCGAGATGGCGCAATAAGGATGGGGTGTTGGCCATATTTGCATCGTGGAGATCGAATTTGTGGATAGATGTTGCGTGGTTCACTCTCTGGCAGTGTTGTAATTATGCTATTATTTACACGTAAATAATTTTTTACGTTACATGGCGTAACAAATGTAAAAAGTAATTAATTAGCGACATCTGTTTGAAAAAACTCAAATTAATAAAATACGTTATTTAGTCGATAATACAACCATTACATGCAACTCCATCTATTGAAATGTTGACATTTGAATTTTATTTTTATTGTTGGTTAAATAATTTTTTGTGTTTCGAATTTCCTTTGCTCATCAATACTCATAAATCCGGGGTTTCTAATTTTTTTTAAATACATGTATTTAGGCTGTGGACCAATTCTCAGGTAAATCGATTAGTACAGTAAATTGAAATTTTAGTACAAATTACTTTTCAAATCGTACCAATTAGTAGTAAATAAAATTAGGTAAAAGCCACATTTAAAGGGACATATGGTTCCTAGGAATATACAAAAACTGGTATGTAGGTACACGAACTAATGTCACACATTTTATTGTTGTTGCTCCAATTCTTCGTATTGTTTATACTAATAAATTTAAATTTTATATTTCCTCAAATTTCTTGCGTAATATACACAATAAAATTACTAAAAAAAAATTTAGCAAATAAAATTGTGTTCATAAATTTACAAGCGCATTTTTATTTCATGGGAAATGGTAGTGAGTATAAAAAAATTATGTCTCGAAACATGGCCGCCATATTTTCATGATTTGTTTAGCAAAAACAAAAACCACTACTATTTACCTTTTGTGTCTTCGTTTTACCCCACTTTTTAGTACAGCATTTCAATTTAGCGCATACACTGTTAAAACCCGCATCTACCCTAGATTTACCATAGAATTGGTCCACAGCCTTTGTGTGAAACTGTAAACGCTAAAATTCTAATTGGGTGATTTGTATTTATTTTTTAAATTCGAAAAACAGTCGCAAATAAATCATCCGTGTTATTCCAACATCAGTAATCATAATCTATGCGTGTGAACTTTTTCACAAATTCACGCTTTTATTTATGTATTAGGTTAACACTGTTAAATTAAAATCTAATTAGGAAACTTGCGTGTTCCTATACGAAAATTAGTACTAAAACCAATACGTCCGTGTGTACTAAAATTTAAGAAGAAATAAGAAATAAGAAGAAATAAAAAAAATATAAATTCAGTATAGCGATTCTCACCCCAAAAATTCGTGAATACTTTGGGACCCGAGTTGGGGGAAGATATATGGGCTGATCAGATCTCTGGTAAATAGTGTTAATGGCCATTTTCAGTTCCAAGACAAATTTGATTTTCTTCGAAAAAAATTCGTGAATACTTTGGGACCCGAGTTGGGGGAAGATATATGGGCTGATCAAATGAGGAATTTAATTAGATATTAGACGCATTATCGGAACCTGGGACAACATCTCTAGTAAAGAGTGTTAATGGCCATTTTCAGTTCCAAGACAAATTTGATTTTCTTCGAAAAAAAATCGTGAATACTTTGGGACCGGAGTTGGGGGAAGATATATGGGCTAATCAGATGAGGAATTTAAATTGCTATTAGAAGCACCATCGGAACCAGAGTCAAGATCCCTGGTAAGGAGTGTTAATGACGTTTTTCTGTTCCAAGAGAAATTTGATTTTCTTCTTAAAAAATTCGCGAATACTTTGGGACCCGGGTTGGGGGATGATATATGAGCCGATCAGATGAGAAATTTAATTAGCTATTAGAAGCACTATCAGAACCTGAGTCAAGATAAGGAGTTTTAATGGCCATTTTCAGTTCCAAGACAAATTTAATTTTCTTCGATAAAAAGTCGTGAACACTTTGGAGCCCGGGTTGGAGGATAATATATGGGCTCATCAGATGAGGAATTTAAATTGCTATTAGAAGCACTATCGGAACCTCAGTCATTTTCTGTTCCAAGACAAATTGGATTTTCTTGGGAAAAAAATCGTGAATACTTTGGGACCCGGGTTGAAGGTTGATTTATAGACTGATCAGATGAGGAATTTAATTAGCTATTAGAAACACAATCTGAACCTGAGTCAAGATAATCCTTCAACTCTGTTCCCAATGTGTTTACGATTTTTTTTGAAGAAAGTCAAATTTATCTTGAAACTGAAAATGGCCATTAACACTTCTTACCAGAGATCTTGGCTCAGGTTAGAATAGTGCTTCTAATAGCTAATTAAATGCCTCATCTGATCAGTCTATTTATCATCCGTCGACCCGGGTCCCAAAGTGTTCACGAATTTTTATCGGAGAAAATCAAATTTGTCTTGGAGCTGAAAATGGTCATTAACACTCCTTACCAGAGATCTTGGCTCAGGTTCAGCTAATGTGTCTAATAGCTAATTAAATTCCTCATATGATCAGTCTATATATCATCCTTCAACTCGGGTCCCAAAATATTCACGAATTTTTTTCGAAGAAAATCAAATTTGTCTTGGAAGTGAAAATGGCCATTAACACTCCTTACCAGAGATCTTGACTCAGATTCTAAGTAAATTTATAATTTTACTTAAAAATCTCTAGTTAATTTTACTGACATTTTTCTGAAAAAATAATTCATTTGATAACAGTGTACACATGCACTAATGCTTTAATAAATCAATCAGAATCCAATTGGACTCTGCGTATTCCAATATATGATTCGTATACGTATATGTGTGAAATAAAGTGTGAGAAACTTCACACGCATCCATAATCTACCTGATGAGTTCAGCTAATGTAATTTTTTTTAATGTAACAGTACATCGAGTACATCGAACTGCACATTCCAGAAATCCAATCAAATTTGTATAAGCTTCCTGAGTCCTTGCGAATTTTTATTTCCACCTACAGTGATTGAGCTATTAACAATATATTTCTTCCTTTGAATCATAGATGGATCTGCTATTAGTATTGCTTTCCTTATCCAAATAGCAAGTGAATTACGCTTTTAAATAGTATAGCATGCAACGTTATTAATTTTATTAATAATTTACACATTAAATTATTATAGTAGCGCCATTAGCTGATACCAGACCCACAAAATAATTTAAAAATATATTAATTTGAAATTTCGATAGATCTAGCTGCTTGTAATGGTTGTATTCTCTACTAGAAAATAATGTATTTTAAATTATTTTACTAATTTAAGTATTTTCATCTAGATGCCGCTAATTAATTACATTTTTTACATTTATTACAATTATTTACGTAAAATTGTAAATAATTATTTTTTCTCGTAATTGCACAACACTGCTCTCTGGATCAATTCAATAAACACTTTAAATTCGTTAGCTCGAACATTTGGTGTTCGAACTACAAAATCATTTTCATTTATTTTTTATTTGACATTGTTGACTTCTCGACTTTTCTGATACCTGATTTAACATGGCAACATACTTCAACCCGGTAAGTTGACTCACATCTTTTGATGATGACAGCTTGCTCAGTTTTTCCGGTTGCACATTCAATACAGCCAATTTTACAGCCGGTCTTACATAGTTGCCACTAGTCCTTGGCAAAGTTTATTTCAATTATCAATCTCTTCGGTCACTAGTTTCGGGGTAAATTGTTATCATCGATAATGACTACATTACCTTTTTCAATCCGTTTCACAGGCATGAATCATTTCGTTCGCTTCGTCATTCCTCCCATTCATTGAATTGGCCTGTGGGTTTTGTGTTGCTTGATGATCCAAGCAAAAAATGGTTTGGTGTCAGGGCTTCAGAATCGGCGCCCTCAATGGCAACTAACGTTAGCAGACGAGAATTAACAATGTTTTCATTCTCTATTAACAAGTTTCGAAGCAATTCGTCACCTGGATTGAACTGAGGCATACTATGGTATGGTGGCTGCTCCGCTGATCACTGCTGCAATCATACATATGAAAACTATAATGATAATGCAGCGACGACATATTAGAATCGGCTGCTTTGTTTCAGGTAATGATATCACTAGCTACCAATTATCAATCCCAATGATAATGCGAGTGACTGATTGATTGTACTTCTGGATAGGAATTCCCCGTAGATGATGGTACTTATCGAACATTTCTTGCGCTGCTACGGATTGCTCCGGTAGATTTAGACTTTGATTGATGCAGTATTTTCGTCTCCCTTTATAGTTTCCGGATATTTGCAGCGAAACTATCTCAGAATCCTTTTCTTCTCGAACAGTGTCTGCTGTCCATTTCAGGCACAAGCTCTTAGATATTGCTTTTAATTTGAGCTTTTTCGCTAATTCTATATCTAAGAGCGTTAAAGATGAGCCTTCATCAAGGACAGCAAACATATTTACTGACGCTTTTTTCGCGCGCTGTTACAATCTAAAGCGCAATTAAGTACGGGTTTGACATCTTCTTTCACATCGGGTCATACTTCGCCAAGAAGCAGCGGGTGGTGTAACGCTTTACAATCCTGCGTGCCACATGGCTTGGCATATTTACGAAGAAAATGGTTGTACACTTGGTTGGGACACTTTTGGCACAGCTGGTTTTCTTTTAGGTTGTCCCAACATTCACTCCGATTCATTTGAAACTCTCACAGCTTTTTACCATATCCAGGTGGTCTTTCCGATCATCTTTAATGGTTTGATTATTCTAAATATATCCCACGTGCGTATGCAGATAACCTCTATCGCTAGATTATCGCTTGTCTCTATAACTGCACTTCCTGCTTACGCAATTGCAAAAAGCCAGTTCCCAAACGCGTATAATGTAACGCCTGCCACATACTGTTGATATATGGTACAGCCTCGCTTAATTTTATGTGCGGCGGTAACCGATCTGTTGACTCCTGTAGCAGCAGAGGATTGTTCATGTGCCAGTAGTCCGGCAGCATCGATCGTGACGCATAGGTTTTGTACCGACAGCACAAATGAAATTAGGTTTTCTAGTTTCTCTGCTTTCGGAGCCGGCTCGCCTCTAATTTTTTGAAGAAATGTGTGAATGATCAATTTTGGGCAGCCGTACAACATTCGCAAGGTTGTTATCACATTCGATACTGACGACGGTAAAAGAAGACGACACTCAGCCTCTAGCGCTTTCCCTTTCAAACACCGTTGCAGACGTAGTAGATTTTCAGCATTGCTAAACCCACATGTGTCTGTTGAATTTTCGTAGCTGCTTATGAACATCGGCCATTCCGATGGTTGCCTGCTGAAATAAGGAAGTTCCTTGGAAACTACATCTCTTGCGGCTAACTGATCAGCCCTCAACATGGGTGCCATTGCAGCATTTGGTGCAGAAAGTTGTGGTCGACTCATAAACGCTGCTGGTTGAGTATAGCACGGCTGATTCGTGTTGTTCAAACTCATCGGAATGGCGCCTTTGTCATGTGGGACTGATGTTCATATATTTGAAATGGATGGCGTATTTGACTTCACTTGGGGTACCCATTGTTGTTGATATATACCGGCGGTTGATCGGTTCTCGATATCAATACGTTCGCAATTTGGTTGGTAACGGGCATTTCAACAGATGTTACCATTGTAGCCGTACGCGCTGCTTGAGGTGGGACTTGTTTCGTGTTTCTGTTGTTCACCTCCAAGCCAGGTTTTCTTGCGTACCAACCGAGTGGAATGAAAGTGTCCTTGCTATCGCTAGGTCTGCACCTCTGTAAGATCTGACATCACGTATCGTGGTGGAATGTCTCTTAAAGGCCATGGCATGATCGATTTGGTTTTCCATTCTTCCATCATTAGATCTCCTTGTTGATTTGTGGATTCTCTGATGTGAAAAAACGTACTTGATTCGTCTAAGTTATACATCATTGGCAGGTCAGTGACGCGTTGGCTGTTATTGTTATTAGAGAGATTAAAGCTGCTAGGACCGATATACGATGTATCTTCTGTACTCCTACCGTTTTTGGCGTTAAAGTCACTCACGACGATTTTAATGTCGTGGTGCGGGATTTTATTGATGACTTCTTCTGTGGGTGAATGTACATTAACGATCGTGATGGTTAATTTCTTTAACTCGATAATATCGCGCTTCACGCGCCGATGGATGAGAAAATCTAATTTTCACCGAGTACAACGTTAATGGCGGTCTTTCAACTCTATCAGCAAAATTCCTTTGCGAGGACATTGACGTGTCCAGGGGTTCCAATGTATTTATTATATATGGAATGCTCTGAGAAAATTATTTTGCAAACGAAAACAAGGCATATACCGGTTCCTGAGTGTTATTTTCTGAGAATGTTGCTTCGAACTCTTCGACGACCAACAACTTTCCTGGCTTTAAGAACTGTTGATAACGAAGAGTGCAAAACATTCAGAGGAGCTTGCTAAAAGCTTATTTACTTGAGAATGGCCCACACCGGAAATTGTCACTTTCCGAAGCAGCTTTAATGTGATTTTCAGTGAAATTTCTTCTCCATTGAGCATGAGCGGAAATGTATTTTTCAATGTCCGTAGGGATAACCCAGTTTCGAACATCAAATTTGTGTCTTTTTAGAAGACAAGTGCATGGCTCTCTGATCAATAAAACTTTGCTACAGTTCAGCGTACAACCTTCAGAGATAACTGGCTCTTGCGTTTTTCACAGCAACTTCATGCTGAAATGCAATTGCAGAGTCGAAGAGCTGGCACACCACGTTCATACGAATAAGCCAGTTTTGGTGGACGATCAGTAAAGAGTATACGAAACCATCATGGGAAGCAAAAAACATCGAGCGGCACTCTATTTGTTTAAATGGCTGTGATACACATGAGGCTGGAGGGTGAACAGCCTACTTTGCTTTGAAGTTACCCCTCAATATTGACATAGAAGGTGAGACCCCTCTATATGCAGTATAAGCAAGAGTTCTGGTCAAGCTTAAATCGTCCTCAAAAATCGTTGGAAGCTCTTAACAATGGTGCTGGCTGGTGACTTTTACAAAACGCTGCCCGTAATTTTGCGGGCAACACCTGCTGATGTATTTATCGCCTACTCTAAAGTTTCAGCTCTGTACACTAAAGCGGAGAATCTGAAATTGTCAACAAATTTGTGATTTTGTGCAGATTGGCGGTGTCAATTTCCCCATTAATTCACAGGCAAACAAATACACATTCACTGCAAATATGTACCAGTTAGTGTCGTCCATTAAAGCCAATATTTCTGTCATCTGTTCTGCTGAAAAGCATGGAAAGGTTGCTGGATGTCCATATTCGTTCAAGAATTATACCCAGGAACTGGGCACATTCTCAACATGCGGTAAGGGTACGACTTTATACCTTGGTTCGGGAAATTGAGAAGTCACTGGATTTTTAAGAATACTCGTTGATAGCGTTTCTCGATATCGAGGGCGCGATGGACGTGAATGTGGAGGCAATTAGGGAAGAATTGTTGCCACTTGAGATTGAATACCCTGTAACTAGGCTAATTAATCACCTGCTAGGTAGCAGAAGCATTACAGCGGAGATGGGGGAAGTCTCCGTTAGAAGGCGGGTTGTTCGGAGAATACCCCAGAAAGATGTCCTCTCTCCTCTTCTTTGGAATGTAGTAATCAATGGACTACTATTGGAACTGGAGGGGGAAGGGATAGGCGTGGTTGCTTATGCCAATGTGCCAATGACGTAGCGATAGCTGTCTCGGGGAAGCACCACCATGTGGGTTGGGGATTAACCCATCTAAAACAGAGCTGGTCCTTTTCACTAGAAGATATAACATTCCGGTAATGGTTCCACCAAGTCTAAATGGCCTAACTATGCTGGCTGCTGATAGGGCGAGATTCCTGGGGATCCTTCTCCAGAGTACGCTCAGTTGGAAACCAAACGCGATAGAAGGAGTGAAGACGGCCTTTGTGACACTCTATTCTTGCAAAAATGCCATCGGAGGGAATTGGAGTCTGAAACCGGAGCTGGTGAACTGCTTTACACGGTAGTAGTAAGGCCCATACTACTGTATGGTGTGAGTGTATGGAGTGACCTCTGGAGAAATTATCATACCGGAACCTGATGACGAAGGTGCAGAAGGCAGCCTGCTTGCTCATTAGTGGGGCGTTGAAAACGACTCCACTAGTGCCTTAGAGGTTATGCTGTACCATCTCCCTTTGGATATTATCAGCGATTTCGGGGTGGAAGTGTCTGCAAAAAAGACACTCAGCTATAGCCAATCTTGTGAGGGATGACCTGGTTAATTTGGATTATATAACACCCCTTTTGTGGTTTGGCAAGCGCTTTAAGGTGATTCTCCTCTCCAGGGAGGATTGGAAGAATGGTCTCATTTTGGAGACCGTGAGAGTTAAATTCTTCACCGACGAGTGAAGCAAAGTGTAAAATCATTGACTGATATCACTGATATCATCCACACAGACAGTCGAGCGGCCATTATTTCGCTGGATTCAGTTTCCCTAGCGTCAAGGGTTGCGTTGGATTGTCACACATCTCTTACCGAGATTATAGTGGACACTTCAATATCCAGTTGATCTGGGTTCCGGGCCACTCTGACGTTGAGGGAAACTGCAGGGCAGACGAATTAACAAGGTACGGTACGACTCTCCAACTGGAGCCAGGGAGAGAATGTGTAGGAAGGCCTATGTCCGACAGTCCGACTTGCAGGGTAGCGAAGCAAGTATGGCCTGAGCTAAGTTTGAAGCGATCCAAGATTTTGATCACACTAAGGAAGCGTGATTTCGGTAGAATGAAGCTACCTAGAAGCTGCAAGGACGACGAGGAGGAGAAGACTCCTGTTCACTTCCTATGCTCATGTCCTGTGCTAGCTGACAGAAGACATGGTCACTTGGGCAAACACACTATGGACAACCTTTCTCATATCGAAAGCTGTAATGTGCGAGATCTCTTACGTTATGTGAATAGCACTAGATGGGTTTAAATTGAGTTTAATGATGTCGGATCCTGTGGTATCACAATGGGCCAAAACTCGCCTAAGTGTGCGATAGCTACCACTGAAACCTAACCTACCCTAACCTGTGTTGTCCTTGAAGCAGCTGATTCAGAAAATATATCCAAACATTAATAAAATCCTCAGCAATCGTGATTGGCTGTGGATGATAGCTATTCTGTCACCCAAAATTGAGAGCATGAATCTATTTAATGAACAGATACAGAACAAAATATCAGGCACTGCTACCACATACAAATCGTTTGATACTAATTACCCGCTGGAATTTCTGAATAGCCACCTAAAATGCCTTCATATATCTTATGTAATTGATGAAAGAATTTTCAAGAATGCTTTTGTGGAATCTAGGCCCGCCAAAACTACCCCATGGAACATGGTTCTGTGCAAATAGTCTTGATACTTTGCATGCCGTTGATGCCAACCGACCTACTATACCAATCGTCACGATTCTGCCTTTTGCCATTTGATCTGTCCATCCTCTCAGTGCAGGAATAATGTTATGCTATTATTTATCTACTGCTGTAAATTATTAGGCTTGCGAGGTCGAGGTATGCAACATTCGCCCAGAGTATTTATGGTGCATGTTCGAAACAATCAGGAAAATCAGTTACTAAGGATTCCACAAAGTCCATATCCCATTTTGAACTGTGTTTTGAAATAAGCTCTCCGATCTTCGATCACCGAGTACTGAACGTGCATAACATATCACCATCGATGTTTGATTCATTTTTACAATCCAATTATCAACATCCAAATGCGAAATGCTGCATGATCATCATTATCATCTTTAAAACGCGATTGGAATTTTTACGAAAGACGCACACACACACTCACACATTCCCACTTAATTTATTTTATATAAGTTCGAATAAAAAATTCAACTGGCACATTATCATATTTAATTTATATTTAATGGCTTCTGTTTATGTATAAGCCAATTAGCAAAATCATTTTGAACAACAACTGCACCAGCACGAATGTATAAAACGTCATTACATGCATCCATAAAACCATTAGTAGAGCGCTCCCCACACTCAAACCACATAAATAATTTGTTTAATTGTCACGGTTGTGCAAAACTTTAAATTGCCAATCGAAAACGTGACTGCCCTAACGTTGTTTAACAAATCTTAATAATCGCGATATACCACATATGAATATGTGACATATACGTTTATTACAGCGGACACACCTTTCTGGATTATGCTTCATCATAATTTATTTAGAATTCATGTACCATATACGCACGCGGTGATGGATGATACTTTTATTGTACCGAGCGCTAATTTTCTATAAACTTACATTGTGACTCATCTTATTGTTTGATCATGCTTAAGATGTGTGTGATTGATATGCATAAGCGGGCACTCCCCAACTTTTATGAGATTGTCACAAATCGTCGTCTTAACCTATTTCGTAAAAATTACCTACCACCATAAGAAGATGTACAACAAGTAAGTTTATGTAATATGCCCCAAATCGACATTGACCGTGGATTACACACGATTTGTGTTTGAACCGTATCGATTTAAGCGGGCTACGCATCTATTTAAGACTTGTTTCTCTCGAAACCGTGAAGGTTAAATTACAATTGTTTGACATTCTATTGAACTTCTGGAGAATACTGTGAAGCAAACTAAAAAAAACTTTAACCTTCGCGTTTGAAAATGGAAATATGACGGAAATTTTATGTATTGTTGTACGAATACGGTATCAAAAGTACCGCCAGTTCAATCAACGCTAATGTCACGGCAGCCACGATTTTACGAAGAAATTGAATTAAAGTTGATCCGCTCTTTCATATTGCCGAATTGCCGAACGTTAGTTGAATTAATACCTTTAACAAATGTAGGAAGCCTGCAATATTTGACAGGATATGTAAGTGTGCAAGTGGTTCAAGTCTCTTCTTATTATCGTTTTAGAGTCGTGAAATAATTTCTATCCTTCTTCTTTTGTCATCAAACTTGTACTTTTAAGGATCTTCAAGTGTCATCTTCATATTTTCTAACCTGTCTACAAAAGCTCTTTAACGTATCTTCTTCAAGTTTTTTCTATCATGACCAAATGAATCTCATCGATTACGATCAATAACGTAATAAACACAACTTAAATCATTTGGTGTAGTGCAAATCTAGGCGTCGAGAAAAGGTCGGTCATGAATGAAGTGGTATCCCATCGGTTTTCTTCTAGGTGCAATCCAAGTGAGCTCAAGGTGTCCTTTATAGCCTCTCATTATCTTTAAAGTGTCTTATGAATTTTGTCCCTTGTGTATTTTAAATGTATTCTAAGTTTCTTTTAAATGCCTTCTAATCGTCTTCTTCACATTGATACATTAGATACTCTCAACCAATATATTCGCAACGAAAAAATCTTGAACTGAGGTTTCTTTTAAGTATCGTCTGGTATATCTAAGTGCCTACCTACTGTCTTCTAACTATCTGTCATGTGTCTACCTCTTGCCTTCTAAGTATCTTCTAGGTATTTTCTAACCGTCTTCTAGTGATTTTATCTTCTGTATCTTTTGAAAATGGCTTTTAAGTATCTTCTTAATGTTCTCAAATGTTTTCTAGATATCTAACCACCATATCTAAGCACCATTGATTAAAATTACTTTAGATTAGGTTAGGATGGTTGTCCTAAAGGACTAGACGTGCCACATTGTTTTCTCTCTTCCCTTACTAATCTAACCACCTTGAGCTCTCAACGAAGCGTAGGATATCTTTGATGTCTACTATACCGCGGGCAATCAACTCATTTAGGAGGGGAGCTTCTAGAAATAGCTCTAAACGGGTACAAATCAAATAGGGGAACGGTTTCTTCGTTCTCTTCATCTCCGCAACTATGACAGTAATCATGTGAGAAGACTCGGATTCTCCTCGCATACTTATATCTATGAGACAGTGTCCCGTAAAAGCATTCACCGCCCTACTGATATGCCGCCGCTGCAAGGATATCACTTGTCTGGATCTTGACAGGTCTTTAGCTAGATCTGCTTGTTGAAACAAGGGTGGTTCTGCCTCGTCAAACTAGTTGATCCGCTTTTTCATTCCCAGTAATATTAAAATGCCCTGGTACCCGCAGCAGGTGAATGTTGAACTGATGTGCTATCTCGATAGGAGATGAGAAGCAATTCTGGGCTACTTTCGATGTAAGGAAGTATGAATTGCGCGTCTTAATTGAAGTCGGACAGTCCACGGCTTCCCTTAGGGCGATTAGTACAGCTTCAAAAACACTGCATTAGCCCGGGAGACGAATGGAGAGATTAACATTTATTCTTCACAGAAAACCTCAACTGTCCCATCCATCTTTGGACCATCAGTGAAGAAATTAACACCTTCAGTAATCGGGACAGACGGGATAGTGTTGTCGGTAGTATTCGGAACGTGCCTGTTTCTTAGAATAGTCAAGTGTCCTGTATTGTTACAGTTCCATATGTAGTTGGAGTTGAGCCTTATAGCTGACTTTGTCAATTGTCTACCTAGGATATCTAGGGGTGTAAGATGAGAGATAATCTCCTGTGCTTGAGTGCATGTGCTCCTAAGTTCCTCATTTTTTACACAAGGCAGCTGTTCGATGTACTTTCACCAAGGACTTTAGGTTGGCGAAAATACTTAAAGATGTAAGTAGTAAAGCGTTATTGTAGCCTTCTTTACTATTTCTAATATGTCAGTTTTCCAGCTTAGTTAACTGTTCAGAATAAGACCCAGATACTTCGCTTTATCAGTTAAGGCCAATCTAATACCACTTTAGCTAGGGGGTTGAAGGAAATTTGTATTTCCTGGAGAAAAAGACCAACTCAGTTTTGTGTGGATTCACATTCAAAGCGCAACTATTATTAGCTCAATTCCGGAGAATGCCAATGACACTTTGCATGCGTTCTCTTAAGGTGCATCGCAAAATCATCAGCAACATTCATAAAGCCGCGTCCTTCCAGGTTTACTTAAATTACCAACCAAAGAGGACCCCAACTTTTGGTGTGCCTTGACTCACAAATCTGCTATAACAGGATCCACGCAGGCTGGCCGTAACTACTCTGCTTGTAAGCATATGATTTACCAAGCCCCTAAGTGAATCGTACACACACAGAGAGGAGAGTGTATGCGTGATTGCCTCTGGTCTAATGTAGTCAAAAGCCCCCTCTATATCCAGAAACGTGATCATGGAGTATTCCTTATGTTCAAATGATCTCTCGATACGGATAATATGAAGAGCAAGGAGAGCAATTTTCACAGATTTTCACTTGCAATATGCATGTTGGTATTTCGATAGCCTATTTGGCTCAATCGAACTCCTCATGTCCGCTTCTATCAGCCTTTCCTAAGTTTTTAGTAGGGAACAAGCTAAACTTATAGGTCTAACGTCTATGGTCTGGAATTAGCGCTTTTTGTCTCCTTATATTGCATTTACTTCAGTCCATTTACTAGAAATGTGGCGTTCTAAAGCTGCTCTTGAAGATAACTTCCTGGCGTACAATGCTTACGACTCTGTTGTCTCTAGGTTTCTATTCCGCAGATTCGGTGCTACCTAGAAAGTGAGACTCTAGTAATAGCTCCAAGGGTTCTGCACTAGTTACGGTTCAAGAACTATCCGGTTTTTAGAGAAAACTCAGACTTGTGAAACTTGTAGTGCTTTACGCAGCCTAGATATCATCTCAGAGGACTCCTGTATTTTACTACAGTATAATCGCAGTCATTTATTTTAGGAGCTTCCTGCATTTATTACGGGTATTTTGAAGTCCTTTCGAGTATCAAAGTGGCCGAGGGCAACCGAGAAGGCTACTAGGAGGGTACGCACTTAATTTGGCATTATGAAAGGAGTCAGATAGGCGTTCCGTTAGGACATCAAGCTCTTCTGGAATTTGGAACCTGTACCGGTAGTTTTCTCCGGTTTCTAGGTTTTTTAATGAGAGACAAAATCCAATTAAAATTGTAATGATCCTCCAACACCTTCCAGTTCACTAAACTATCCACAATTGTATCTGAGACAAGTGTATTGGACTTCTTGTTTATTTCTAGTTATACAACTTTTTTGGTTCACAGACAACATTGCATATAATTAGGTTAGTGCTAAGAATAAAATGAAGAAGTAGTTCCCCAAATTGTGCGATGTGAATTTGCACTTCCCAGGGTAATTCCAGTTTTTGTTTTTGAGCCTCCGAGACTGATATCTTCCTCATTATGTGGAAGGTAAGCTGATATTAGCCAGAGATTTTCACCATCCATCTCAATGCTTGTTGTAACCAAATCTGAATTACTGTAATTTGATAACAGAAAGATATTCAGATTTTTTAGCAAGAATGCAGGAATGAATTTTACCTACCTTCTTCGCGTATTGCAGTTTAAATTTACTAGTTCTAAGTCCAAATACACGGTCACCATTCACCCAAGATTCTTGGACTAGCCGAAGCTGGCTTGGAGTGATACAGGTTATTCTGCAAAAACCTCAACATTAGGTTTGCTCCTTTACTTTAACCTCCATCACAGTTGCATCAGCGTGTTCCTCCGACTGTGATTCCTCCAAGGATCCATAAAATATTCTCATCGAAAGAGACATCTCCATGTCTGTAGGGAGTGTTTCTACTTCCTCACCCAGTTGCACGATGTTCATATGGTTAACGGAGGCCTCTATCGGTATCGGTTCCCTCAAGATGTTACCCGTATATTTCTTATAAATCTTGAGTGTAACTAATTAAATCATTATCACTATTTAATATGATAATAGCCGTATACGTATCGATAACGAGCCTTTCGTTCCTTTAACTTGGCCACTCTTTAGTCGGCGGTCGGCGGTCGGCGGTCGGCAGTTTATAATTGCTAATTTGTAGGATTTCCTGAATTTAGTCAAGCACTAGGCCACTCTTCACCTAGGCTCTCTACAGCCTTTTTGTACAGGGTCAATAACCGTTGGTCAGCACAACCGGGTCGTCGTCACATCATCATAATTTCTGTAGAGAAACTATTGTACGAATGGCAAACCAGCAGCCACTAGAACCTAGCATTCGTATAGTATATTCCGGTATCGGCCATTGCTCAAGTATATTTGCGAATGTTTGGCTTGCATAAATGCACATGTTCCACACTTTCAGCTCGGACAAACAGGTGTATCGTCGTGTGCATATGCGCGAAAAACCCGTACATCGAAAGCAACTACGTTAAATAAAAATTAACTTTATCATGTTGACTGATCGATCGAAATAAAGAAGATTTCTGTGGCGGTTTTCCCTTTAGGCAGCAAAAACAACCTCTGCTTTATACGCACTGCTCCGGGAATGTTCCTTCATTTAGACAGAAGTTTAACATGTTAAGAAATTCTCTATGTTCATTCAGCACTACCTGCTGTTTTCATTGGAATATTTGGGATATTATCTGGGCCTATGGGACCTTACAATATCCAACTTTTAATCTTTCATTAATTCCTCCCTCGTAATTGGTGGGATCATTTCGAGCGCAATAAATGTTCATTCATTTTCTGTCTACATAATCCAATTGCACTAGGGTTAAGGTGGAGGCATCATTTGTAATTTTGAATCTCGACATTATAGTGTCCTATATGGTCTGTTCCATGGATCTTGGCCAACCTCATTACATAGGTTTGGCCATGCTTTACGCTTGCTGCGTTTGATAGCTAGCTTTAGTTCGAATTCAAACCTCTTACGTTGACGCTGGAGTGTCGTAAATGTCGATCTGCCTCTTGTGTGCTGAAATAATCTTCTCGCTCAACGTTATTTATTGCACAACTTGGATGTTTTTTCGTTCCACCAGTAGCAAAGCAAATTACGGTTATCTATCACTCTTCTCTGCGTCATAGCACAGGCCCTGGCTACACATTCCACAACTTGCTACGCTTTCGGGGTAAATCTTATCCAACATTATGATAAATATTTCTTCGTTAAAATTCTCCGCCTTCCACCCAACAAGTTCTATTGACATTTTCAGCACAGCCGTGAGTCCGCGCGACTTGACACGTATTGTTTGATGGTCGTGATTTATTGGATTTCTTGGAAAGGCTGATTGCAATATGGCCAAATCGCCGCTTTAAATCCGTGCGGGCTCTTCGACACGCTGGAAATTTGCACTACCAACTATATGGATTCTATCAGTATTGTTGCCTCTTTCATTACACAACATACATTCTGCGTTGTTAGTAAAGTTCCTTCACATATGAGCCTAGAAGTGGACTTGTCTTTTCTTGGAATCGGTGCATCACCCATATCCAATACGAATTTTACCTGCATCGAAAATCCTTCTCGCCACTACTTTGGGGTGACCGACTACTACTTATCTGAGTTTCTTCGTACGCTTTCCGCATCCATTTGATTACACTCATTTAGAGAAACACTGACTCGAAAACCTCCTCCATTTTTGTGACCTTGTGTTTAATTTAGTTACTTACCTCAATCAGTTCCTTTGAAGTTTTTACCTGGGCTTCGTTGCCAATCGGCAGTTTTTTCTAGCTCTAGAAGTAAATTGATCTTTCCCTTGCGATTCTCCCTAAAGTTTCTTAAAGTCTCTGCTTATGTAAGATTGTGGCTGCCACTGTGGCTTTGCTTAGTGGCATGTATTCGGGAGGTTCATTTGCGATTACTTTGTCACATAAATCTGTCCGTATCCATATCATCCAGTTTAGGCCACAAGAAGTTGCTTACCATCGACCTGTAGCAGTCGCCGTTGACGGTTATTGCAATGCCAGTTTCTTTTTGGAAGATTCGCACCAAACAGTGACTTTCTCGAGATCCATTTGGTACTAGTGTATCTCTTGTCGATTGGCATCGCCTCAAATTCAGAAATTTTGCTTGTTCATCTATCCATTCATCCAAAAATGGGCCTCTTTGTTAAAGATATTTCTGGTGAAGTTTAGATTAACTTTAAATTTCTCCAGAGCCCAATCAGCAAACACACGGCGTTGTCTCTTGTTGTTTACCTTAAGTTCTTGGGTCAGCCGGATTTTATACGGGTGCATTTCGACGCAAAATTCGCCAAGTTGAATTCACTGAATGGCCAAGTTCTTGTGAACGACGAGAAATTGACTATATCTTTGGTTTTCCCTTACACTCTCACGCATAGGAGCGATGATTTCGGCGGACCTTGCGTTTCGGTGATGTACGGGTGTTGGCTGGACGTTTTTTGAACGGATCACTGATTTTATAAATAAAATTTGATGATTTTGTCATGTTGCTCATTGCTATAACCTTCCGTGGTGATTTGCTATAAACTAAACCGCAAGAGGTGTTCAAATCGTTTTTGTAGTTGAAGCTGCGCTTTATTCGCCTCGCCCTCTTAGAATGGTTTCTATTTGATATTGGTGTCCTATTAGAACTTTTTCCTTTATCTTTCCGGGTATCTAGATCGACTGCCTCTTCTGATGGTTTTTGTTCGTGGATATAGCTGATACTATCATTACGTCTTATGTTACCACCGCCTGGTGATATGTGTATCGTAAAGATGCTAGACGCCTACTAATCTCGTAGTGGCCATTAGACTTATCCTTAGTGTACGCATATAAAGATCATCAATTTGCTTTCCCAAACACTCCAGATACATGAACACATTTACATGTACTGAACATAAGTTGAACCTGGCTAACAGTAGGATTTAAGTCCTGTGGTTTATATATTTTGTATGAGGATGCTTTTATCAGTTATAAAATGAGTCTTTTACAATTAAATAAAAAAGGTTGCCAACCTTTCGGGAGTCGATTACACCCATATGCCTCACGTAACCAAATAAATCTTAAAAAAATTATTTTAATCGATTTCATACTAAAATCATACCGATTTAAATAATTTGACAATCCATCGTGTCGCGCACAGGTATTTATAATGCGATGGCTTGAATTTAAGACAACTGGCTGCACGTGACTTAATTGTAGAATTTTATTTTATTTAAAAATTCTTAACGTTCATGTACCTGTGTCATAAAACTTTCTCAAGCACACAACACCACGCACAACAATAAAAGATGTATGACCGAGTAAAACATAAATTCTTTCAATAAGTACTCTTGTTTGCCTCTCGTATATATCTTACCACTGTACGTACTACGTGTACGATAAAGTCGATAACAATGTTTTCCCTTTATGAAAATAAACTTTCATTTTTATTTATTAATAAATAAATTTTAAAATCGAAAATTATCAAAATCATGACCTTTCCATCGATTATTATGTTTTTGGATATAAATTTTATGTTTTATGTATATCCATATATGTAAAGTGGTATAAAGACTCTATTCATTATAGGTACATATGTACCGAGCATAATACAAACCAATTATAATTGTATGTGAACTGACGTATGAACCGAACCCCGGGTGCGCGCGCTCACATAAACATTTCATAGTTTTTATGTTTTTGGTGGTTAAAACTTTTTTGTCAGGTGAGAGTGAAAGTTTGCGCGCATTCCGTTTATGATTGATTTGTTTTTAGTAATGTGTACAAAAGTTGATGGTTTTACCAACCGAATTATCCAAATAATCCAAGTTCAATGGTAACATGCCGTCACTGATGTATGTAAATTGAAAGTTATTTTGTTTTGTGAATATATAGTTTGGCAGATTTGACAGGTTACTTTTACTTGCGGAATTTTCGCTCGGATGTCAAACAAATCGATCATCAAATAAAATCCTAAGACTATACACCAAACGGTTTACTGTTTTACTGATGTATACCGTTGACCGGTGTGAACTTTTTAATGAAAAGTGTAGCTACACATATTAATGAAAAGTGTAGCTACACAAGCTAATGAAAAGTGTAGCTACACAAATTAACGAAAAGTGTAACTTCTAAAAAGTGTAGCAATTAATAGTGTAAATAGCTCACCTTTACTAAAAAAAAGATCAGAACAAGAAAATTCATCCACTATGTTCATCCACTACCGGGATCAAATTTTATCATAAAAAAATTAATTCTTTAAATGTTTAAAATGATACACATATGTACATATCCGACACTATGGGCCACCATTAAAAAAACTCAGAGATGATACCAAGTATAAAGACATATGCCGTCTCATAGTAAACAACTTGAGCTGTTCAAAATGGTTAACTAAATTAAAATAAATAATTTTGGAATGGTTCCACGCAAGAATTAGGATATAAATTTCATAAAAATTCAAATATTTTTCAAAATACTTGCTACACTATGGCCAATTCAGGGAAACTCAGAGATGTTACCAAGTGTGGCCATATATTTTCTGAAAGTGGACGAATCGTCCTGTTCGAGAAATTTAACCACATTAATATAAAAAGATTTGGGATTGCTTGTTACGACACCTTAAGAGGTCACAAGGGGACACCTGAAGGGTTCTTTGGTATTACGAGGGTGTAGTGAGAAGTCTGGTAAAACTACAACAGAGGGCGCCTCAATCGCAAATCCCAGATATCATGTGTCAATACCATCTGTCACTAGACCAAATTAAAATTTTCAGACAGGTCCGTCATTTAGTTCAGTTTTGACAGCCATTGAAAACAGACAACCCATTGTTTTTTGACAAACATGGAAAAAAATGAATTTCGTGTGCTAATTAAACATTATTTTATGCGTGGAAAAACCATTATGCAAACCAAAACAAAGCTTGTTAAATATTATGGGGACTCTTCACCATCGATTAAAATTATTCACAAGTGGTTTACTGAGTGAAAGTGCGCGAGATAGCTGAGATAGTAGGCATCTCAGATGAACGTGTGCGCAATATATTACACGAACATTTGAATATGAAAAAGCAATCCGCGCGGTGCCGCGTTTGCTTACAATCGACCAAAAACCCACACGTGGGACAACTTTAGTTTTTGCATCATTTCATAACTGTGGATGAAACATGGATCCATCACTATATACCGGGGACCAAAGAACAGTCTAAACAGTGAATTTCTACTGGCGAATCTGCGCCGATGAAGGCTACGGCGGTTTTATCGATCAACAAAGTCATGGCCACAGTTTTTTGTGATGCACGCGGCATAATCCACATCGATTACCTTCAAAAGAGAAGAACAGTCAACGGCGAATATTACTGTAACTTATTGGACCGTTTCAATCACGTCTTGTAAGAAAATGACCGCATTTGTCTAAGAAAAAAGTTATCTTCCATCAAGGCAAAACACGGGTGCACACTTGTGTAGTTGCCATGGCCGAAATCCATGAATTACGCTTCGAATTGCTTCCACATCCGCCATATTCTACAGATTTAGCCCCTTGCGACTATTTGCTGTTTCTTAATTTGAAGAAATGGCTCGGTGGAAATATATTCGGCTCGAAATCGGAGGGATCGAAAAATTGGGAAATCGTTGGACTAAGTATTTCGGGCTAAAAGGCGACTACGTTGAAAAATACATTTTTTTGACCGAAAATATTATTCCTTGTTTCACTTTTACCAGACTTCTCACTTCGTCCTCGTATTACTAAAATCGTTTGTTGATATGGAAATTGGCCTTAAAATTTTGTTTTGTTTTTTTAGTTCACATCCAGTGTTCATGTAAACGTCGAATGAATGTTTTAGAGCGAGACCAATGTGTAAACCTTGTGCGTTTCTGCACACTACACGTGTGTAGTGTGCACCCGTGCATTGTCTTGATGGAATAGAACTTTTTTCTTCGCCAAATGCGGTCGTTTTTCTTACAAAACGTGGTTGAAACGGTCCAATAAGTTACAGTAATATTCGCCGTTGACTGTTCTTCTCTTTTGAAGGTAATCGATGTGGATTATGCCGCATGCATCACAAGAAACTGTGGCCATGACATTGTTGGTCGTTAAAACCGCCTTAGCCTTCATCGGTGCAGATTCGCCAATAGAAATCCACTGTTTAGACTGTTCTTTGGTTTCCGGTGTATAGTGATGGATTCATGTTTCATCCACAGTTATGAAACGATGCAAAAACTAAAGTTGTCACACGTGTGGGTTTTTGGTCGATTGTAAGCAAACGCGGCACCCAACGTGCGAATAGCTTTTTCATATTCAAATGTTCGTGTAATATATTGCGCAGACGTTCATCTGAGATGCCTACTATCTCAGCTATCTCGCGCACTTTCACTCAGTAAACCACTTGTGAATAATTTTAATCGATGGTGAAGAGTCCCCATAATATTTATCAAGCTTTGTTTTGGTTTGCATAATGGTTTTTCCACGCATAAAATAATGTTTAATTAGCACACGAAATTCATTTTTTTCCATGTTTGTCAAAAAACAATGGGTTGTCTGTTTTCAATGGCTGTCAAAACTGAACTAAATGAGAGATTTGTCTGAAAATTTTAATTTGTTCTAGTGACAGATGGTATTGACAATCTGGAATTTGCGATTGTGGCGCCCTCTGTTGTAATTTTACCAGACTTCTCACTAGAAAATCCACAAGAAAATCCCAAATCTTTTTATTTTAATGCGGTTAAATGTTTTGAACAGGACGATAAATCCACTTTCAGAAAACATATGCCCACACTTGGTAACACTCTGAGTTTCCCTGAATTGGCGATAGTGTAACAAGTATTTTGAAAAATATTTGAATTTTTATGAAATTTATATCCTAATTCTTGTGTGGAACCATTCCAAAACTATGTATTTATTTTTATTTAATTAACTGTTTTGATCAGCTCAGTTGTTTACTGTTAGACGGCCTATGCCTTCACTTGGTATCATATCTTAGTTTTTTTAATCGGCCATAGTGTTGGATATGTACATACGAGTATGTATATTATTTCAAACATTTAAAGAATTAATTTTTTTACTCGTAATAAAAGTTCTAAGGTATTTCTTCGGATTGTCCAACATCGAATGGAACTTTCCTTTCCATTAAATTCTCTACATTTTCAATGACGTTCCAATCATGGCTGTGCCACGACAATATCGTTTGATTCAACACTTTCAAAACATATTTAACGATTTTGCCGTTGTGTATAGGAGAATTGACATGATGAAGTACCAATTGGATACTAATTAATTTTTCACCAGCTACCAATGCTATATCTCATTCAGCAACAACAAATTTCTTATTTGTGAAACTACTCCCCGGCTCATTGTAATCGACTCTACACCATTAAATCTCAAGAGTAGCTCTGGAGGCAATAACCATCCTTTTTGCTTTTAGAGGTGAATCCATCCAACGAAAAGATGCAAGCTGCAGTACGTTCCACAAGAAAGTATCTTAAAGAAAACAATAAAAACTAGTTCAACTTTCACTTCATTTGGCCGCATATTCTGGAGTAAAGTCTTTCCAAATGTTTTTGAGAACGCGGACAATCTGCTGTGTGGCTGTTTTTTCCTCTAAGCTTTGTCTTCATAAGACCCCAGGCGTTTTCGATCGGAATAGCATCTAGACTATATGACGGCCAGTCCAAAGTTTGAATACTATTTTGCTCTTTCCAATGGGTGCAAATGCGACTACGATGTTTAGGATAATTGTCCTCTTGTAAGATCCAATCTTTATTTCCATATCCAAATAGTTTCTCAGCGGACTTTAGCAAACCATTTTAGTATAATTTCACCATAAATTGAGCATCCAGGTTTCTTGTGAAGATGACTAGTAAGCAACCGTAAACATGGACCTTTTGTGGGTGCTTAGCGGTTCTTTGAACAAATCTGTGACTTTTATTTGTCCAGGCTTTCCGCCAATAATTGTATACCACAAAAGATTATTCGTCTGTAAACATCACATTGCTCTAATCATGGTCCAAATTTTCGTTTACCCAAGTCGGCCTTTTTTCGATGTGCTTCTCCGTCAACAAATGTTCATATCGAATATCGAATTTTTCAAGCCTTCGTTGAATTGTATTTATTGACACTTGAACACCTTTCTGACTTAGTTTTTGTTTTGCTTGACATAAGTTTATTGTCGGATTTTTCTCGAACAACTTCAAAATGACCTTATCGTTCTTCTCTGAAGTGACTCTATCTAAACCTCGTCCCAGTAAATCATCTACATTTCCATAGTCACTATACCACTTAATCCACTTTTTCACAAATGACACAGATGTTTTGGTGTATTTTGCTACTAGCTTCACACTCATTTAGAGTCCTTTGGGACAGGGTAACTAAGAATACCACTTCAAAACGCTTTTTATACACGGAACTCAGTTTAATATCGTTGTTTACCACTCAAAACTCAAATGCTTAAACTGAACTGAACAAAGAAGCTAACGCGAAAAAGTTATTAGAATGGAGACAATAATTTTACTTGCTAAATTGTGGTGGGGGTTAAACAGAAAGAATAAATTAAAATACTTTCTTGTGGAACATACTGTATGTTATTATTTTTTCGCTAGATGGGGGTTATCTTGGGTGACGTTTGTATGAATCCATTTGTTCTGAAGCCTTATGCATAACGTGGGCTTACTAACGATCCATTTTGAAGATGAATTTATCCGGTTTGGTATGTTGTTGTAAGCTCGACATTGACAGCTCGTGTAACACTCCTCTGTATTTTTAAGCACTCTTTTGTTTTTGTGGTTTGTTACTTGGAATAAAATCGTATTTCGATAGCAACCATTTTTTTTTTTGCAATTCCACACGCTTATAAAGAGATGTGAAGTTTAAACTAAATAAATAAATATATCAAAAACAAGTAGGCTGCATTAGTGAACTGCAAACATTTAGGCGTTTCTAAAAAAAAAAAAGAGAAAAATCGGAATTATATAAAGTTGGGAAAAAGAAATCTATTCGTTTTACGTTGGACTTTATTTAACATGGCTTCAATAATTTATTTTGGCTCAAGTGTGCGCCGTTTCTTTTCGATTACTCGTTACCATTTAGAAGGCAATTGTATTATGCCGCTTTTCCAAAACTACTTGTCACTATTAGTAAAAAATTGAGAGAGCCAGTTTTCACAAGCCTCTCTTCGCCTCGCCATGGGCAAAAAGAGAGCATAATCGCTTGGTACAGGTCCGGATTGCAAGATGGATGCATAATAACCCCCCAGTCAAGCTCCCGGAGCTTCTGGCGGGTTATCATGAACGTGTCAGGCCTGGCCCTAGTGGAACACGACGGTCGTCTTATTGGCTAATTCTGGCATCGTCTGGTCGATTGTTGCCTTTAGTCGATCCAATTGCTGGCAGAAGAGGTCCAAATTGAGCATTTGGCCATTGGGCAGCAGCTCATAGTTGATGATTCCCTTATAATCTCACCAAACACAAAGCAAAACCTTCTCTCACTCTCTCACTAACCGCTTAAAGTAGAAAAGTACTACACACAGTTCCATGTTTCTCTTATCGGTTTCCATATTACTGGAATTAGTAATCTTATAAAATCTACACCCTTAAAATTGGCCTGGATTTCACCTACCTCTATTTTGTTCAATAACTCAATTTAGCGCAATACTTTTTTCCATTATTAATTACAACTGAGACTGTGCTCATCTAGCAATTTATCTTTCAAATTTACAAATTTTACATGTTCTAAACAATTCTGATTTGTTGGGGTGAGACCCAATGGTTAGTCCCAAAATTAGTTAAACCTATTTAAAATACTAATTTTAATTTGGTATGTTTACTAGGTCAAGTGGCCTCGTTCTTTGAAGTCTTCTTTCAACGACAGGGTTCTCTATCATAACGCGAATATAGGGGTTTCCATGTTCCTGGAGCCTTATTTCGTGTTTGGCGGCTTTTTTATTTCATCTTTCATGTATTCCATCTGTAAGTCCCTGTGAAGGTCTTCATTTCTTGTGTACCACGGAGCATTTACGATTCTACGGAGAACCTTGTTTTGAAACGTCTGTATCATTTTGGCATTTGTTTGCTTAGTACATCCCCAGAGTTGAATATCGTAGGTCCATATCGACTTCAGTATTTGCCGATATAGCAACAGCTTGTTGTGTATTGTAAGCTCAATGCCCCTACCTATGATCCAATACATTTTTCTGAACCTAATATTAAGTTCTTCTTTTTTCTCTTGGGCATGCTTTTTCCACTTGAGCTTGGCATCGAGTGTCATGCCAAAATATTTAGCTCTGTTTGCATATGGCACCGGTCGTGAGTTAATTACTATTGGTAGATGGGAAGTCTTTTGATATGTAAAGTTAATATGCGTGGATTTCGTCTCATTAAGCTTGATTCTCCAGCGCTTAGTCCAGTTACAAAGCGCATGGGTAATCTTCTGGAGTTTGTTCGTTGCATGAGCGACATTACTTCCAATCGCCATGATTGCTGTGTCATTTGCAAAGGTGGCTATGGTTCCTTCATCTGTTGTTGGAATATCCCTTGTATATAATAAATACAGGATTGGTCCCAAGACACTCTCCTGTGGGACACCGACAGAGATCTTTCTAGTTCGGAGTATTCATCCTCATATTTCACACGAAAATGTCTATTGGATAAATAAGATCTTAGTATGGCATAGAATTGCCTCGACAGATCTCTTTGCAGCTTGAATTCCAGTCCACTGTGCCAGACTTTATCGAATGCTTGCGCGACGTCCAGAAATATGCTTGAGCACACTTTTTTACGTTCTAACGTTCTTTAAATAATGTTGGTGGTTCTATGCACCTATGCACAATTTGGAGTGCTTTTCTCTGAATCCAAGTTGATGTGGAGGAATTAGTTGTCGGTCCTCAATTTTTCATAAAGTTTTGACATAATTGGCAGCAATGAAATTGACCTGTATGATTTTTTATCGTTAGGTGGTTTATCAGGTTTTGCTATCGATGTCTATCCATTGCCACGGAACATAGTTTAGCCGAAAGCTTGCATTGATTACGTGTAATAGCTGACGAAAACCTTTACCTGGTAGAGGCTTGATTATTTGGCAAGTAATCAAGTCGTACCCTGGGGCTTTTTACATTCATGTTGCTTTTTACCTCTTCTTTTAATTCTTTGAGAGTTACTGGGCGTATATCAAAATCATCTAGCCTATGGATTGACATTATATTTTCATTGGCCCTTTGCCTTGGTAGTGGTTGGAAGGTATCCGCGAGATACTCCGCAAACAGATCAGCCTTCTCTTTAGGACCTCATGCCCAGGTTCCATCCTCCTTTTTAAGTGAAGGCACTTGCATTTTGGGTCTTTTGAGTCTCTTCGTCGCTTTCCCCAGTGAATAATCAGAATTTTTTTCATCGGTTAGGCTAACTAGATATCTGTTGATTGATGCATTTTTAACTTCTTTAAGAAGAAATTTGAGACTGTTACCTAAATTGTTAAGAATTGTTTTGTTCTCCGGTGTTCTAGTTATTTGGCAGGTTTTATGTGCCCATCGTTTTTCTCTTACCAACGCTCTAACTTCCATTGAGTAGGATATGTTAAGCTTCTTCTTATTTTGTATAATGGGGATACTTGCCAAAGCAGCATAGTGAATTGTTTCTTTGAGTTGTTCTAATTCATGTTCCAACTGGTGAGAATTTCTTATCGATACCTGAAGATTGATTTTTTCCTCCATTACTTCACGAAAGAGATCCCAGTTTGTTTTTGAATTTGTTAATCTGGGTGCACTCTCCCTTTGAATTACCATTTCACCGAATGGAGTGATATAAGTTATAACCCCGTATTTTAGCAAACGAAGAATTAACTAGACGGCTTTCAGATATTAAGAAAATGGTTGGCGTGAAGAATTTCCTAAAACTGTTCGAAGTTCGTTCACCCGAATAGTTACATATAAATACCAACAAGCTGCAAAAAAGGATGGACGAGATCGACCAGTTGCATATGATGATCTTGATAGAATTTGATGAGTAAGATCTTAGAATTAACTACTTCATCAAGGATTGCTACGGTACTTTAGTGGATAAGGTGATGACACAATAGAGGAACTTTAAACGGATGAAAAGCAAAATACGGCGCCGCAAGAGGTGTGCAGTATCAAACTACCGAAAGTGGATATACAAACATTCAACGGAGATTATGAAACCTGGAGCTCGTTCAACGTTTTATTCACGAAGCTCGGACGCATACAAGCAAGAAAATCTTCAATACAGTTAAAATGCATTATTTACGGTTACACGTCCAGAAAGGCGCGGCTCAACTCATCAGCCATCTCTCAAACGTAGAAGAAAATTTTGAGAAAGCATGAGATTTGCTACAGACCAGGTCAATCCCCTGCACCTTGCGAACAAATATTTCAACTCGCTTTTATCTGCACCAACGCTGCAAACGGATTCTGCAGGAGGAATCCGGAACATGTATGTCAATGCAAAAGAAAGGCTGCATATAATATCGAACGCTTAAAATTATGTTCCACATTTGAATCATTCGGATATTTCAATCAACTTTACCCAGCCCAAGGGAGCTACCAGCAATAACATAATATTTCAACTTGTTGGAAAGGAAATTTCAGTCTTTAGAAGCAATGGGCAGCGCCAAATCAACATAATAGAAAACACAAGGCAATTTATCGGCTGTACAACCTTCAAAGCGAGTCAACGTTGCTACTGTTAATCCTGTTTGTTGGGTTAAGGCATGGTTCAAACGTCACCCGCTCGGTCAATGTGGCTAATTAAAAAAAAATTATGATATTGTGGAGAGCTAGCTTGGTGAACACCTCAAACCCCTGTGTAAGATGCCTCAAGCAACACAGTGGCTCATGCATATGCAAGGAGAACGTAAGCATTGTTGCCTACTGCAATAATGAAGGCGATTTCGGGTAATGGTCGGTCAGTCACCTTAAGGGTTCTGATAGACGTGAGATCCCACGCCGCATTAATCACCTCCAAGGTAGCCGCCTTCAAGCTTAATCTCAAAAAAGAACGGTCAATGTGAACTTTTCGGGTATCGGAGGAAACCAAGCCGGTACTTGCAGTCACTTGAAGAGTCTAAAATTGCACCAAGGTTCGATTGTGAATTCCGTTTAAACGTTGATGCGCTGATTTTCGAGAAGTTCACTCAAAGGCTTCCCAAAATCAGCATCAACACAAATAACTGGAAACATTTGGAAAATCTACAACACGCCGCCCCACTTTACAGGCAATCACATTCAACTGATATAGTGTCAGGCGCCGATTATTATTCGTTCATCGGCGCCAATGGTGTTATAATGGACGAGCAACATCAACCAATAGCTCAAAACACTGAGCTCGGATCGATTATCATCGGGAGCCCCGGGACTATCGAGAATAAGAAAATAATAACCAAGATGATAGAAGAACAACTCAAGTTATTTATCGAAAACGACTCCATTCCAGAGAAAAGCAATCATAGTGTAGAGAAAATAAGAATAGAAGAACACCCCCAGACAAATTTAGAACATGGCCTGATGGTAAATATACAGTAAAGATCCCCTTTAAAATTTCTAACTTTTGCGAATCTAAAAAACCAGCTGTAGCCAGACTAATACAACTGGAAAGAAAATTTGTGATGGATCCACCCTTTAAACAAATGTATCACCAGTTCATCCAGAAATACGTCAACCTCAATCGTATGGAATTAGTGCAACCGGAACAAGTACAACTGGCAGTTTATCAAAGTTATTATATCCCACATCACGAAGCGCTAAAACACGATAGCAACACAACTAAACTCCGTGTGGTATTCATTCAGTGTATCATTGAACGATTTAATGATGACTGGCCCTAAGATTCCTACTTCAATGGATTCCTACTTCAAGTCCTCGCAGATATCCTACTTCAATGGCAAAAGCACAAATTTCTCGTAACCGCCGACATTGAAAAAATGTACAGACAAGTATGGATATATAAAGATGATCGGGATTTTAAAAGAATTGTGTAGACAGATGACCTTAGAAAGCCTTTCACGATTTACAGGTTCAACACTGTAACCTATGGTATTACGCCTGCCAGTTTTCTAGCAGTAAGAGCTCTGTTACAACTAGCTCAAGAAAAACACAACAACTACCCAACAGCTTCAAGAATTTTATCATCGGATTTCTACGTAGATGACATGCTAACGGGAGGAAGCTGTTGCAGCCGTAAATAGATTAAAAATAACTACCGAACAAGGCGGTATCGTTTCGTATATATATGTGACCAAATATCCTTAATCCTAACTACCAGAAAGCCTAAGTTTTGAAAATTTTGTACGACTTTTACTATTGAATTAACTTTTAACTCGTTAATATGTAGTTATTTTATTTATTCGATAATACAAGGTTTTACACACACATAGACATTTTGTTTTGTTGTTGTTGGTTTTTGGAATAACTTTGTATTTAGGAAAATATTCACAACCGTAGAAAATGTCGATTTTTTCTGAATTTAAAAATATTTCGATTTCTGGAATATGTTGCATAATGCCGTTCGCATTCCAGATTGCTATTTTAAAAGTTGTGTTCTTACTTAACATTTTTTGTTGGATTGCGTTGAGCGCAATACTAAACATATTTCCATTTTTTTCTCGTCGGTTTCCTTGATAGCCATAGCGAAGACGCAATCCAAGCCAAATATTAGATTAGTAAAGTTTTAAATTTCAGTAATCAACTGAATAAAATTCACCGACCAAATGGCACAGTGGTTAAAGCTTTGGCGTTTGGATCGGGAGGTACCGGGTTCGAAACCCGATAGGGGCAGGTTGCAAAAGGAAATTTTCATCAACAGATTGTAATCTGTGATTAAAAGGAACACAACTACGACCCCCTATCGGCGTGCAAAACTCATGGGCCGACCCATCTTCCATGCCAGTATAGGCTGGCATGGAGCTATGCAATGCGCAGATGATAACTTAAATCGGCCCTATAGCCGTACGTCTTCGATTTGGCAGAGATGCGTAAAGTAAGACGGGAAAATCAACCGCGAAAGAGCAGGGAGTGCTTCGGCCCCAAAAAAGATTGCATGGATTAAAAAAAAAAAAAAAAAAAAAAAAAAAACTGAATAAAATATGTAGTTATACTGTTGTAGTTATACTGTTGTTTTAAATATTTAAAAACGCCTAAATGTTTTCTTTTTACACATACATTCACAAAATGTGTTATTTTCGTAGTTTTAACATTCATTTAGTAAACCCTTCATACCGGTTCTGTATGCTGGATTTATGATTCTAATTATTTCATGACTTTAATAAAAATCATGCATTCTGATTTATTTCTGTATTCCAACGTTCAATAATATCGATCAATACATTATTCTATTAATTCGTGTGTATGTATATTCCAATCCCTTGGGTGGTTCGCCACACCACAATTGTTATGTAGTCTAATCAAATTAATGTGATATTACCACGTTATATGTTGAGGGTTGCCTGAAAAATTTCCGACCTATAACAAAGATACAAGTCATTTTTCTTCAAATTTATTTTTATTTCTCTACACAGTCTCCTTGTAAGTCTATACAGTTCTCTCAGCGACGCTCCCATCTCTTCCACCCAAGCTGGTACGGCCACGTACCCAAAATGCCTAATATTTCGGTGAGTACTTTTCAACGCAGGCACAAATACACTCCTCCGCTTGAGGCCGGAAACTTATCAGACAACCCTCGTAAATGCTATATACTCGTATATGGAGGAATTTTCTTTACATGCGGTTCACAACAGTTATTTCTAATTCCGTAACATAACGTCGTATATCCCAGTAGGATTACACATCAAATGAAATCATCTTAATTTAACACAAGCTCAATTTATCAAAAAATAAATAAAAATTTTGTGGGCTGCCTCGTGGTGGTGTAGGTACTTACTCTACTTAGAAAACCAAAACGATTTTTTTTGCGTTATTCGCTAGATTTCTTTCAATTCGTATTATTAATGATATGTAAGCAGTCAAAGAAATACTTTATGTAAATTGGAAATAGATACGATCAATTAGCAATGCAAACAATTTAATCTTCTTGAGTTGCGGATTTTGTGGTTACTTTTACCTGTACGTAGTATATCAACAATAATGTGTATTGAAAATTTTGATTGACGTTTACATCGCTATCTCGACTGTAGATAAAAATTACACATTATTGCAATCCGATGTGCAAAATCAATATGTTTACTCGAACAGTTTATTAAAATGTATTAATTTACGCAATAGAATGATTTTATCTCGTATTAAATCGTCACTCGGACAAATATTCATAATTGTTGTCATTCAGCAAGTCCCCGTAGTGGTATATTAAAATTATAGACATTAGACATACCGAAGGCATCCAAAAGAATTATGTAGGACAAACTTAATGATGCTACAGGTTCGTTTGGTCCATCACCATATAAATGGGGTTTTGTAAGTTAAACTTGGTTTGAAATGTCTTCCGCATATCTTGGATTTTTGTTACAAATCTCGCAGAATGAAATTATTATAACTCTTGAATCCTAAATATTATCAAATAATTCCTTATTAAAGAACCAAGTATAAAACCGCATTAATTTTATCTTTTGCGCAAAGTGACATAGCCGACATAAATGCAGCATTCTCACAGCTCAGCCAGCCAAAATTTAGATTTCATATTAAAGTGCATAAACGCAGCAATTGACAACTCACTAAAAACTTATGAACCACAGTCAAGAAAATGAGACTAATCTTCTTACGTGAAATGTATGAAATGAATATGTCAACATTTTTACTCTCAGCACCGAAAATACTTGCTATAACGATAGTCATAAACTGTCATGACAGCCGAAATTTTCGGTGCTGAGAGTAGAAATAATACTTATCGATGATGCCGGTACGCATATACGCAATACATCCATACGACTCTCCTAGTTTATAAAACCATGAAAATTACAAAATTATTTTACTCGCCTTTGCCCGTAAGGCCACAGTAAGGCCTTTTATTCTGCAAGTTACAAACTTTACCACATGACTACATTACATTTTCATTAAATATGTCTTTTCACAATTACTAGGTATAACAAGTGTTTTTTTGCCTTTCTGTTTCATAAACTTATAATTTGTATTGACTCCATAAAACCTTTTTAACACACAATCATATCAATTACAATATTCTATTTGAGTTCTACTGGTCCAAAATCTGCCTTGGCAGTCCACTAATGACGTTCCTCCAATTTTGTCGATTCGTCGGATAGGAAATTTAAATACGCTGCTCCTGAATCACTTCTTTTGGATGTATTTTGATCTTTTGAATTCTGCTTTCATTCATATTCATTCATCCACACGGTAGCCTTATGTGCGCCACCGCAAGCTACTTGGAAAACATCACACTACACTCAACGCATCCAACGCAAATTTTTTGAAATTTTTTTGTAAGAAACTTTAGGATTCGTTCTACAAAAAAGACATCCAAATGTTAGAGAGGCGTTCGACTGATTAGGACTCTACTAAATTGCCTTCCGACAGATCCAATTCCTTTATTTCGTAAATGTTCAGGCTAATTTTCGCCTAACTTTGCATTTTTCATTAGGCCAATTCAATTTCGCAATATACAGGGCCAAATAATTTTTTTTTTGAACTAGCGGTTTTTTTGAGTATGAGTTATGTCACTTCTGATTTGACAGAAAGTTAGTTTTATCCATTCGCTGAATGAAAATGGTTGTGTATTCGGTTCGCTGAGTGGGTTTGCGATCGACTTGAAGAAGATGCCGATTTTGGCAAAAAAATCATCTTTTCGAATGAGGCGCATTTCCATCTTGGCGGCTATGTAAACATGCAGAATTGGCTCATTTGGGGCTCGGATAACCCGCATTGATCGTAGAGAAGCCGATGCATCCTCAACGAGTGACTGTTTGGTGCGGATTTTGGTCCGATGACATCATTGGGCCATTTTTATTTGAAAATGAGCAAGAAGCCGCCGTTACTGTCAATGGTGAGCACTACCGCGCCATGATAAACGATTTTTTGTTCCCGGCACTTGAATAGGAGGACATAGACAATATTTGGTTTCAACAAGACAGCGCTCCGTGCCACACAGCACACGTTTCAATTGATCTTTTGCGCACTGTCTTCGAAGATCGAATTATCAGCCGAAATGCTGCTTTGATTTGGCCGCCTCGGAGCTGTGATTTAACGCCGTTGGACTATTATCTTTGGGGTGCCGTCAAAGGTAGGTGTTACGCCGTTAACCAGCAACGATTGACGCTTTCAAGAACAATATTCGCATTGCCTTTGAAGATATAATGCCGCATACCATCTAAAATGTGCTCTAAAATTGGACCGACCGTATGGGGTACGTCAATTTCAGCCGAAGCAGTAATATGAATGAAATAGTATTCCATAATTAATCGAAAGGATTGTTCTTTACAATGAAAAAACAAAATTTGAAAAAATATTGAGAACTTTTTGTTTTATTGCATTTAATAAAAAAAAATTATTTTGCCCACCCTATACTGATCGGCTGATTTGGACTGTCTGTACGCTTTTTTAATACTAAAGGGTGTTTTTTTAAGAGGTTGCCGATTTTTTTTTTGAATAAAACACATATAAAATTATGAAATGACCAAAATTTTTTTTTATTTGGTAGATAATTTTTTGGCATTTAACATTTAAACACAATTTCTGGCATATGGCTACCACGACTATTTTTCACAAATGTCATTCTGGAGGTCCAATTTTCCAGCACTTTTTCAAGCATTTGAGGGCGTATGTCAGCAATGACACGTTGAATATTGGTTTCCAAAGCGTCAATCGATTGAGGTTTATCCACATAAACCAATGACTTCACGTATCCCCACAAAAAGTAATCGAGTGGCGTCAAATCGCACGAACGCGGAGGCCAATTCACCGGACCATTTCTCGAAATAATGTTGTCGTTGAAAGTTTCTTTCAATAAGTCGATTGTTTCACGTGCTGTATGGCAAGTGGCACCATCTTGTTGAAACCACATTTCATTCATATCCATATCTTCAAGATTTGACAACAAAAACTCATTTAACATGGTTCTGTATCGATTTCCATTCACGGTAACGCGTCGTCCTTCCTCATTTTTAAAGAAATATGGACCGATGATCCCACCAGCCCATAGACCGCACCAAACAGTACATTTATCAGGATGCATTGGTAATTCTAGAACGGCGTGTGGATTATCTTTGCTCCAAATGCGACAATTTTGTTTGTTGACGTATCCATTTAACCAAAAATGCGCCTCATCACTGAAGAGAATTTTACGGTAAAAAAATGGATCTTCGTTCAATTGATTTAACGACCAATCACTGAATTCACGGCGCAAACGATGGTCGTGTGGCTTTAATTCTTGCACCAATTGAATTTTGTATGGCACCAAACCCAAATCTTTACGTAAAATTTTCCATAAAGTCGATGGACAAAGTCCAATTTGCTGAGCACGACGACGAATCGATAAATTGTCGTTTTCTTCGACACTGGCCTCAACGACAGCAATATTTTCTTCTGTACGAACTCTTCTCATTCTTGTCGGTGGCTTGGCATCCAAAAGAGTGAATGTAGACCGAAATTTGGTAATTACGTTCTTTATGGTGGTCTCTGACGGACGATTATGTGCACCATAAAATTCACGAAGTGCTCTATAAACATTTTTAATTGAACACTGATTTTGAAAATAAATTTCCACGATTTGAAAACGTTGTTCTGGAGTTAACCTATTCATAATGATTTGCCAAACAATACTGAGTAGAAATGCCACTTTGAGCTGTCAAAACAACTGTCATAAAATAAAACGACATCTATCGGAAAAACAAACCTCCTAAAAAAACACCCGTTATATCGCCAATCGAAATTTGTTTCGAACGTTTACGAAGATTATAGCGTTTGAACTACTCTTCATACGCTCTTGACAAATTTTCCGTTACAACTTTACGAAAATTCGCCAATTTCACCGTATGCTCCTCTATGTCTCCACGTTTCTTCCACAATTGACACAACAAGGTTTATCCTTCGAAGACTCGCGCACTAATTGCATAAGCGATGTTAGTATCCAAATTCATATGGTCCTCGTTAATGTAGCTGCATATGGTTAAGGATGATTTTGCTATTCACTCGTTCTGCACGATTGGATCATGAGTGGTAGTTTGCATTGAAGCAATGACGCTTGGCTCACCCAAGGCCACTCTCAAACACCTCACACTTTGGTTTATTAATTTGGCATCTTTTCAAACCCTGACGTATTTAAACATATCTCGAGCCATTCTTGACCAGATGTGCTCAACTGCCCTAAATAGTCCGGCAATATTTATACAATATTCCATGTTCAATCCGAAAAACGGGCGACTTTAGAGGCTCAATGACATCTTCCCTAACTTTCTGTTATGCTTCATCGTCCTGTATCGCAGTATCCACTTCGATTGACTGAACCGCACAGGCAACGAAGTACGTTTAATTTACATTTTCTGTGTAGGAGGTCGAAATCATGCTCATGGAGACGCATAGATTAGCAGGCCAACCTTGATGCAGGGTCCTTCATATTCCTCAATCATATCACTGAAGCATAGTTCGTTACCACTGCCAATCTGACACCATCGATATAATGAATAAACTTCTTGATGGCTAACATTACTGCCAAACATTCACGCTTTTTGTTGAATATTTTCTTTATGAATTCACTCAGCATGGCACCAATCTCAGTATCCGTCGCTTCAGTTTCACGGAAACTTCTTATTGGCAGTCTTTGCTAGTAGACTGGTGACTGACTAATAGATTGCCGTTATTGTAGAGAACTCGGAGATAAATCTCCACCTCTTCCAGCCACTCCGAACGTTTTTAACTGTTTTGTGCTCATCAAGGATGTATCCGAGGTACTTGGTTTCTCTGAGAAAAACTTTTGATTTCTGTATAAGCTTATCGAAAGATTCGCCTCTCACGGACGTTTGGCTACCTCTCAATAGTTTCATATGCTATTCAAATGTCTGCGACATCACGATAATGTCATAAAGATAAACAAATAAACTCGGTTCCAAGTCAACACCAAGAACCTTGTCCATCAAACGACAGATAGTTTGACTAGCATTGCTGCAAACTGAACGGCATCCAATTCATGTTGATTTCCCAAGTCTAATTCTGCTGTACAATATCGACACAATGAATATGAAGGCCATCGGCGACCTTATTCATTAACGGTCAGATGCCAGAATCCTTTCAGAAGTCGATACCGCAGTACAGATTTTGGATATAGATGGGATACGAAAAATCTAATCACCTTACATACCTAATTATCATCGACAACAAATGGTATATTCACTTCTTAGTTGGAATAAGTTGAAGCCCTAAGCTTTTCAGCAACACATAGATATCGGAGTCGCCCGGAATCGTGCAACTGGCCGTTGAATCCAGTCCCAACTAGTTACAGTGAAACCTAGCCTCTCAACCTCTATATGTAAACAATTATCGCCTTCGTTGTCAATTACGCTTTCTATAATCTGTGAACTACCTAAAGAATTTCCTTCCTCAGCAAGCTCGTTACCAACTGTTCTCAAAACACGTCTACCCGTATTCTTCCTATGACTGGATTTCCGAACTCTGTTATTCGATTTGGGTGAATTTCACACTTCCGAACTCATCCTACGCAAAACCCACCACTCTACGTTATCACACACTGAGCCAGACAATCCTCAGTTTGCACCTCTTTGCCACTCTTCTCACCAGGAACACCAACAATACATTCGTGATTTGGAATAGTTAAAGTGACGATAACCAAGCTTCTTTCAGTTGCAACATGATATGATTCGGTTACTTGTGTGTAACCGTAAAACGCTGTATTTGTAAAACGCCATCTTCGTTAATTTGTTGAATTTGAGAAAACAGTTTAGTATCAATTTTGTGCCACCTTCTTCACTTCCTGGCATTGATAAATTCTTCCTTTTGTTAAAATAGGCCGTTTCCAAAAGTATCTCGTTTTTTCCACACGCCCTTTCATGTTGATCGTCAGGCCAATTGAAATTGCCTCGTTCGATTCCTGAACTCTAGCCAAAAACTCCTCTCGCATCACGTACTCAAATCGTGATTTCATACGCTTTACGAGGCCGTTCCAATCCCCATATCTGTACCAATTTATTTCATGCCTCTGAAACGGTACTCGACCGATTCGTATTCGAAGTCGACGGTTCATACTCTTCTTGTGGAATGATCTTGTTGATAATCTGGACCGAAAATTGGGTTAGAGAGATTCAAAATTGTGTTGTTGTTTTGGGAATTGGACAAGGGCATTAGAAATCATCAATTTTAGTTAGATTTTAGATTTTAGATTTTAGATCTCAGATTTTAGATTTCAGATTTTAGATTTTAGATTTTTGATTTTAGATTTTAGAATTTAGATTTTAGATTTTAAATTTTAGATTTTAGATTTTAGATTTTAGATTTTAGATTTTAGATTTTAGATTTTAGATTTTAGATTTTAGATTTTAGATTTTAGATTTTAGATTTTAGATTTTAAATTTTAGATTTTAGATTTTAGATAGATTTTAGATTTTAGATTTTAGATTTTAGATTTTAGATTTTAGAATTTAGATTTTAGATTTTAGATTTTAGATTTTAGATTTTAGATTTTAGATTTTAGATTTTAGATTTTAGATTTTAGATTTTAGATTTTAGATTTTAGATTTTAGATTTTAGATTTTAGATTTTAGATTTTAGATTTTAGATTTTAGATTTTAGATTTTAGATTTTAGATTTTAGAATTTAGATTTTAGAATTTAGATTTTAGATTTTAGATTTTAGATTTTAGATTTTAGATTTTAGATTTTAGATTTTAGATTTTAGATTTTAGATTTTAGACTTTAGATTTTAGATTTTAGATTTTAGATTTTAGATTTTAGATTTTAGATTTTAGATTTTAGATTTTAGATTTTAGATTTTAGATTTTAGATTTTAGATTTTAGATTTTAGATTTTAGATTTTAGATTTTAGATTTTAGATTTTAGATTTTAGATTTTAGATTTTAGATTTTAGATTTTAGATTTTAGATTTTAGATTTTAGATTTTAGATTTTAGATTTTAGATTTTAGATTTTAGATTTTAGATTTTAGATTTTAGATTTTAGATTTTAGATTTTAGATTTTAGATTTTAGATTTTAGATTTTAGATTTTAGATTTAAGATTTCAGATTTTGGATTTTAAATTTCAGATTTAGAGTTAATAGTTTAGATTTTAGAGTTTAAATTTTAGATTTTAGATCTTAGAATTTAGATTTTAGATTTTTTTAGATCTTAGATTTTAAATTTTAGATTTAAAATTTGAGATTTTGAGTTTTAGATTTTAGATTTTAGATTTTAGATTATAGATTTAAGATTTCAGATTTCAGATTTTGGATGTGATTCCGCTGTTCTATGATCTACAGAAATTTAACTCTGATATAAAAGTTGTTCAGTTTCTCATTTCAACTCAATTCACAACGTAATCTGTTAATAAAAAAAACTCTGTTCTTATCATACTGGTTCTTGTAAATCCCGTTTAAATATTTCTCATTATTCTATTTTGTCTATGGTATTTTAACTGCCTCTTACAATTCAACGGAGATTGTGAGTGTGAGTTAATACCAATAGAGAGATAACGAACCCTATAATCCTTTCAAAAATAAATCAAATTCACTTTCGAAATCTTACTTACGGTACCATGGACTATAATCTCTCAAATATTATTCATTTTATGTTAAAGATCAAACACTTTTTCTGTATCTTCTGTACCCACTAAAAACGTAAGTCTATTCAGCGCTTTCAAACCATGTAACGGGAATAATTTTTATGTATTTGTATAACTAAAAATCAATTCGTTCTTAAATTATTCTTAATCGGTATTTTGGAGAGAAAAAAAACCAACTCAATACAATGAGACGCGGCTGATGATATGCAAATAGAATGTCAATTTATGTATCTGGTTGTTGTTGAAAATTTAGTCACAAACTAAAAGATTTATAAAAGAACTAAAACTAACAAAACTAGAATTTCTAAATACTTTACTTTCTTATGAAAAAGAATTTTTCTTAATTCTAAGTCTATTGTTATGGGTGGCGTGTGTGGTGAAAGTAAATTAAGAATTTTTAAGGTTATTGATCATCGTGTGAAATTGATCGCCCATATTACCATATGCGCACGGGGCGATATCATAAATTTTGTGGCTTAGATATAATTACCAGACGATGACTTCTTCAATCCGTTGCTGCGTGTTTAACACATTTTCGAGTGATTCATCAAAATCTCGACGGATTTATTATATGCAAATATGTAAAGTAGGTTTATTTGAAATCGCACCGACACCACATTTTACATTAATTTATAAGACAGTCAATCGATAAATTTATAACGGGATTTCGTATTTTGAGATAATTTTTTTTTTGTATTGTAGATTACAGAAGAAAGTAGATTTTTGTTTCAATTTAGTGTTACTCTGAGAAACAAGCCTAAATTAAAAATTTGATCTTTATTAATTTTGAAATTTTTTATTTTATTTTCAGGTAAGTGCTGACTGCTCCTTGATTGTTATAAGATTGACTCATTTTGTAAGTACACCTTTAAGTAATCATTGAAAGACGTATGTTTAGGATTTAATTAACGATTTACTGGGTTACTGGGTTCAACTCCGATTTGGAACATATTTACTCAAAGACAGTTATATAGCCACAGAGAGATGTTACGGCGAGTGGGATTAATCGATTGGTCTAAGCTTCCGCTGAAGGAGTTGATTATATTCATTTAAGTACCCAACATCTATATTGTTGCTGAAAACTGCCTTAAACTCTACGCTGATGGCAGTATATTACTTTGTTTAAGTTTTCGTTCTTCTAACTTGTAACCATCACACTTAGGTGACCCTTAGTCACCTGTTGTTATTCATTGTTAGTTTCATGGGATTGAATTCAATGACTAATTCTATTAATGGTTTCATTCAATTTAACCGAAGCGTTTGTTTTGTGTAATCTATTTCGCGATTCTCTCGTTACATGCCTCAGTTTCCGGATAATTTCCATGTATTATTACTTACTGTTTCTCAGTATTTTTGGCTTGAAATCAGTCGATAATATTTGACTGATTCCCGGGGGCCTAGTTGCTGCTGTTCTGCGAATTGGCTACGGTCTTGAAAATGGATCGGCCGCAACAACCTGTGTTGTTCCTTTGTGCAGTTCCAATTTACTGCTCAATGCCCTGTATCATATTAACGTGACTGTTTCTGTTTTCAGCACACAGGTTGGATCTAGTGTTAGGATTCTCTCTCTTTCGCTTATCATGGTTATTGGATTGTTCCGCTGTCAATTTTATAAATTACATTCTAAAGAACCTTTGATTTGTATACAAAGGTCCATGCGTTGCGTCGGTGTATTGGAATTCATAATGAGTTGATGTTCATTTTGTGGATCTCACAACTAGTTGCAACGTTACTCTGCTGGAAAAGTTGTATCTCACAGCTGCTCGTATTTGAGCGATACACATTCACGTGGCTGACGTAAATCACAAATGTACTGACAATGACGTGTATTTTTTATCGTCTCTAAAATACTTAATGCTTTTTCAATAAATTTTTAAGTATTTCGTTTGAGTAAAATTTAAGTTGTAAAACAAAGCCCAACAATAAGAATTGATATTTGAATTCAGTATGTTGGGCAGGTAAACCATGGCACGATCATTGAAGCCATTTTATTTATGAGCTCTACAAAGAAGTTCGGGCAACACATGAGAGATGAGAATGGATGAGCCGATGTAAATTTCCCGCCATTCAGGTTAATAGTTCGAATTTGCTGCGAGTCGTGAGTTTTACAACACAGTGCCAGTTCCACGCAAAGGAATCAGCAATAAATAAATTTGGACTTAACTTTGACTGTGCACTTTATTATAAATGAGCTTTCGTGCTCAAGATGACGTGTCAAGTTATTAAAAAATTGAAAAAGTTACCCTTGTTGATGAACAGTTGGGACTGGTGTATCGTGGTATACGTTATATCGAGTTCTCTGTACTAATGGTATTTTGGTCTCGAATTTGACCATTGACTCAACTTTTATGGTTTTGACGGTGGTTGGTTAGAGATGGCGGTTATAGCTCCATTCTGTATGACATAATTGCTAAGGAATGATTTGCTTGATCAATTCCTGAAGTTGGTGGGGAGTTGTGATCAACGGATTGATGATGTCTTGGTGTACTTCTGTGGTGGTGCTGACTGTGGCGCTTTGAAAGTTTCGTCATTTCAAGACAAAAACAAGATCTGTTTTCTCCTCAAGCGATATGCCAGCCCACATCATGCATGAACCGCCGCCGTACGAGACTGTTTCAGTAAAACAGCACTGCGAAAATCGATCTCCTGGACGACGGTGCATCCGGCGAGTTTTGGGCCTCTAGTGGCCCGTCCTGCAGTGAGGTTGGCTTCCTTAAAGCGTCTTCTTACTGTCCATTGACTAACAGCTCCATCTCGAACTTGTCTCAGTTCATGCTGCACATCGACGCCCGTGAGATGGCGATTTCACAGTGAAGTTAGGACGATAAATCGATCGTCCCGCTCAGATGTACCGATACCGCCTGGTATGTGGTCTTCGATTGAAAGTATCAGTTTCCTGAAAATTTCCGGGTACTATTGAGAGAACAAATTGGCTCATGTTTAGCTGATGAGCCGTCAATAGAGCAACAACTTTATTGGGCTAGTATCGATGATTTTGAAGATACAACGAATGAAACTGGCAATCGGTCAACGCGGTGGTATTATACAGGAGATTGCGGTACACCAATTGTTTTCGCCGTAACATCGCAATTTGCTACGATCGATTTAATTTGAAAAGTACTGTAAAGATTTTAATGTTAAAGGTGTCCTTGTAAAGAAACATAAAATACTAAGCTGTCAAAAAAGTTGTTTCACGAACATTTTTTTTGTACGCGCGGAGGTTTGGGTCGATTTAGTTGCTCGCGAGTGTAGATTGCTTCTAGTGACTGAAAATATTTCTTCAAAAATAGCCTAAATATATTTAAATTTTGTTCCTTTTGTGGGTTTTCTCATGATCTTTAAGTTTGTTATTTAAATTACGGATAGCTTTATTTGTGGTTTCATGCATCGTTCTGATTCCTGAAGCACTCTGTGATGTTATGTTGGGCTGATTAATCAGCTGGTTGAAGTACGTTGTTAAAATTCGTTCATTATTGTATCGCTTCGTTATTATATCGTACGCTACCCGATAGTTATCTGACGTTGATTCTAGTTGATTTATTATTCTACCGGCTGAACCTATTAATTTTTTTTTGAATAGTTAATCTTTTTATGGTCCATAAGCGATTGATTGTTATCCATACCCTTTCCATTTCGTATGATCTCTGTAGAAATTTTGAGTTTCTATTTTTGGTAGGCGCAATGTCCGTGGTGATCTTTGTGATCATGTTCGAGTTTGATGCTATCGTAATATCCCTCAGATACATATTTTAACATTTCTTGATCTTCTTCTGTGACCTCCACATTTATTTTCTCATCCCGATCCATGATATTGGTCCATCATTCGTTAGATTCGTTTCAACAACAACTGAGAGCTATCATTTTATACATTTTGTAATTTTATCATCTGGTCTTAGTTTTCGAAGTGTCCTTTGTCCCCGTTGTTTCTGTTGTGTCACTGTTATCCATATTCGTAAATGGGAATTTGGAATTAGGGGTCATGCTCTGATGTTGTTGGATCATCGATTAGGGTGTCAAAATGCCCGCTATCTTATTTCGTTTTTTGAAATACGATACGGATGGTTTCCTTCTAACGGTGAAATATTAGTTCTGATTATTTCAGTCTCTACATATTAGTTCCTTTAAAGTTTCTATTTTCGACTTTATCGTAGTTCCTGTTTAGCTGAACTATTTTGTCACCTGTGATCTCCTGAAGCTCGTTGGTTACTGGCTTTGATTGAACTATTATCCGCTTACCAATGGTTGGGGCTATGATAATAACCTGTGAGACTTTTTTATGTACACAGTAGTTCAAAATTTTTAAAGGAACACCAATCCAATTCAAACCAATTTTAACTATAATTTGTTATGATTTTGTGGGCTGGTGGTTATTAACTGAAAACACAGTTCACTTTTTTTAATTAATTATTTTTATTTTTTTATTGCGATGGTGTAATAGCGTCTATCCACTATCAATGTGTAACTCGTTCTTCTTCGTAGCAAAAAGTTGTTATTATTTTTGCCAAGAACAAATGCCGATAGATGGCAATGTTCGTACATTAACCCTTTGCTGTAATAAATTTTGATTTGTTAATTTTACATGGTTTTGTGGTGTCGCCACATCACTCCGCCTCTAGAGAAAACGTGCGGGAATGGTCACCTTTCTGCCCAATCTGCCAAATCTCGACGTCGGTGGTCGTGTGATGGTTGGCTCGGTTGTTACCGGAACGGCTGATTGCAACTTATCTTCCGTGTACGTTATTGCTGCGGGTGATTGATCATGCTCCTTTTATATTTGTAAATGTAGCCTTCAACCTGTCGATGGATCGTGGGCTGTACTCGTTGGACGTATTTGATTCATATGACGATGAAACTCCTTTATGAATTCGGTTTCGTTAACTTTTTCTTTGCTGGGAGTGAAGAACTCTCCTGGTATCTTTAGCGTTGTTCCATATACGAGCTCGGCAGGTGAAGCACGAATATCTTCCCTGAATGTAACTCGCATTCCCAATAAAATCGTTGGCCAATGTTTCACCCAATCGTAAGTCTGTTGACATTTAATTGCGGATTTAAGTGTTCTATGCCATCTCTCTATTAACCCATTTGCCTGTGGATGATAAGATGTCGTTTTTAGATGCTTAACTCCCATTGTTTGGTTTAATTCTTTGAAAATTTAAGATTCAAATTGTCTACCGAGGTCACTTGATATTCTCGCGGGTACACCAAAATTCTGTATCCATCCAGATATCAAATTGGTGGCTATGGTTTCAGCTGAAATGTCAGGAAAAAAAAGGTTGAAAACGTTTGGTCGGTATGACCTACGATGATAGACTTTCATTCAGTATCGACATTTTGCGATTTGGCGATACAATCGAAATCTATTTCGTTTTTTGCTGTTGCATTAATCCTTGATAAAAAATCTGCGACGTTGTTATCTGATCATTACTGGATCAGCCGTATGTCTGTAGATATCGGACTTGTCGTGGAGGTGATTTGTCGCTTTTTTTGAAAATGCAAATGTCCATGGCTTGTGATCCGTATAGATTCAAAATTGTTGACCTTCCAAGCATGTGTCGAAAATGAACTACTGCTCGATATATTGCTTCTAGCTCTCGATCGTATCTGCTGTAGCGTTGTTTCGTTGCTGAGAGAACTTTGAAGAAGAACATGACAATTTTTGTTTATTTGGTGAATTGCAACTCCTATGGCCACATCTGAAGCGTCCACGAATAGCTGAATTTCAGCATCTTTTGCTGGATGTACTAAGAAGGTAGCATTTGCTAAATCGTCTTTACAACGTTGGAATGCTGTACTGCACTCGTCAGATCATTCGATTGGTATTTTGTCATTTTTGACGTTGCCTTTGATTATTTTTTGGAGGACCATTTGATTGTCTACCGCATGTGGGATAAATCTCCGATAGAGATTAATCATTGCCAGAAATCGTTTAATCTGAGCTGTTTTTGGTTGTTCGTACTGTCGTATAACTTCAACCTTTTCCGGCAATGGTTCGATTCCCGTTGCTGTGTTGAGGTGTCCTAAAAATTTCAATTCTGTTTTGAAGAAATTACATTTCGCAATGTTGATGCTTAGCTGGTATCCCCGAAGGCGTTGAAATACAATCTGTAGGTGTTGTTGGTGTTCGTCCACAGATGTTGACGCGATTGCGATGTCGCCAATGTATGGAAACACGAAATTTAATCCATACAACCCAAAGGGTGTTATTAATGCCGTCTTGGGTATGTCGGCTGGTTCGACCGGGACTAGATGGAATGCCCTTTGCAAATCAATTGTCGAAATTGGCAAAACCATGCCCTACAAGATACTTGCACAGTCTTGGATGAATGGTATTGGATACCTGTCGGGCAGCGTAATCGCATTGAGTTGACGGTAGTTGCCTCAATGGCACCATTCACCGTTGGGCTTCTGGACCATATGCAGTGGCAAGGCCCAGTTACTGCTTGACGGCCTGCATATGCCTTATTTCATCAAGAACTCGAACTCTGCCTTCGCCTTATCAAGCTTATGTCGTGGGAGTCTTCTCGGTCGGGAAAATACTGGTGGGCCTTTTGTGACGATGTGATGGGATATATTTCCCTTCACTGGCTTTCGATTGTCGTGAGGTAGTGTTATGTCTTGTCTGCGAAGACGAAAATTTAATGATAACCTTTTTTCCCCGTATGCATTAATTTGGGAGCCGTTTGCAGCATACTCCAGTTTACTTTTCCGCTAGGACACATAACGGACACATCTGCGCCGGTATCGATTAAAAATTTTATGTTTGTCGAGCGATCGGAGATTTTTTCAATCACTTCTGCCTCCCCAAGTGACTTCGTGGCTGAGTTGCCGAATCTATTATGATATCAATAATTCTCGTATGTTGATGTATTAGTGAAATATAGTTTACTATTTTCCCGTCGTACTCTTGATGAGGATCGCGATCGACTCTGGAATTCGATTTTACTGATCCGTTTAGTTAAGTATTGAATCTGATTTTCAAGCGACGTAACGTATGCCGTCGAATTTGAGCCGCCTGCACACGATGAGTATTGCTTAGCTGATATCACGACACTCGATGTATCACGTTACTTTTATTGTCTTCGCCTGTCATTGTATTTTTTATTTCGCAAAAATACACAAGAACACGACAAAAAAAATGTGCTTAACCTTAAAAATGGATTTGATCGAAAAATTGATTGAAGTTGCACTAACACTTTTAACAATAAACCACACTAATTTTTACATCTTTATTCGCGTCGTAGGTCACCAGTTGTGGGCTGGTGGTTATTAAATGAAAACACAGCTCGTTCTTCTTCGTAGCCAAAAGTTGTTGTTATTATTTTTGCTAAGAACAAATGTGGATAGATGGCAATTTTCGTACCTTAACACTTCGCTATACAAATTTTGATTTATTAAGTTTACATGGTTTTGTGGTGTCGCCACAATTTCATCAATAAAAGACTCTGAAGTAAGAAAATACATGCTTTTCATGTTTTTCCAAATCAAAATTTGAAACCAGAATATGTTTTCGTTTTAAATTGATATCTCGAAATCAGGATTTTTTTAGGATCCGGGATTTTGAGAGTAGCCCACCTTGTATCATTATTATTTAAAACAAGTCTAGCGACACGTCACTTTCATGGCTGATGGAAATGTTTTGTTCACTCTACCGATACGTTACAGAAAAGTAGACCAAAATTTGATCTTAGTTTTAACTCGTAAGCATTAATTATATTTAAAGCAAATGAATCTTTTTTTGTCTTGGCAATAGAACCATAATAAAACCAAAACATAACGATAACGCAAAAATCGGAAAACAACGCACCGCTCTGCGTCATAATGCATCACTATTTTAGAAACCAAAACGCAATCGAATTAAATTCATTCATAAAAAATAACCAAGAAAAAAAATCTCTCACGTGTGCTTTGCCTACACAAAATTCTCTCGTTATCAATCAACATTTCCCCACCATTGAACGCTTCTCACACGAATCGCGTTCAACTTTCATTCAACAAACAAAATACCTAAAAGATTTGTTGATGATCGCGCGTTTTGTTTTTATTTTGATATTCTTGTTTACGATTTTACGAAGTGTAATGAAATAGAGAAAGAGAAAGAGAGAAATGAAGAAACGAAGAAATGAGAGTGAGATAATTTTGGTTGAAAAATTGTTTTTGTTTATATTTTTGTCGTACCGTGCGTGGATCAGTCGATGTATGGACGCGATTGAATGCGCATGTTATTTTGGATTAATTTACGTTGCGGCAATTCGTGAGTTTTATTTTGTTTTGTTTATATAGTGAAGTGAATATTTTTTATGTGTTTACGACGTGTGTAGTGATTTAAAATAAATAAATAAATAAAAATTGTTTTAAAACAAGTGTTTTAAGAAATGTATAAATATTTTTATAGATTTAAGTGAACCTCTTCAAAAGTTTTTATTTTGTAATGTTAAAATGTTGTTTAGTGTTAGTGTACATATATGAAAGTGTGTGTGTTACGTGTTAAAAAGACAACATAATCTTTAAAGTTTAAGAAATTACATATATTATTGGATTAAAATAGTGGCTTAAGTGCGGTTTATACTTAATGGAATAATTATTACATTTTACACAAACAACTATTTTATATATTTTGATTGCATTATTCAACTTTAAAAATTTTTTTTTTTGGAATTCTACCGAACTAAACGATTTTTGTAAAGGTAATAATTTTTTTTTTGTATAATCGGTTTATAAAAATATTTCAGTATTTAGTAAGCGCGCAGGTGGTTTAGTAGGGTCCACCGACATCAGCATACCAATCAAATCGGGCATGCGGTTAATTTATTCTAAACTTTGGTTAAGACGATACAATGCGATTGCGGTATCTTAAACTTAATTAAAAATTCGGTAACATGAGACATGCGACAAAAAATGTAAATTCGTGTAATCTTTTGTCAAGTGTAAGGCCAAGGGCCGTGTTCTTCCCTTTTTCTAGGTCGACGACCCACTTTATGCTTATATAAATTAATTGGTTTTTTAAGTAGATAAAGAAGAAGTTGAACGAAAATAAAATAAAATTCATTCGCCTACAGCTAAACAATTTTCTTATTATATCGGAACATCATTTTCGTGATTGGAGGTGTGTGTTTGTGTGTATGTATATGCAAACATTTTTTACTTCTATAACATTTTGGTTCACACACTAAGAATTTTTACTATTATATAAAAGATTTGATCTACATTTTTTTTTTGTTAATTAAATAATTCACAAAAATTTGCAAACAATAAGACATTTTTTTAATTTACAATAGTACGAAGTAATTAATTCCCAACGTAAATTTTTTTACTAGCCGCGTTTACGCGTTCATAAACTTTTTTAAGGTCAAACCTCTAATCAATGAACCCGAAACGTAATATTTATTTTACTTGCATTTTAATCAGAAAATTAACTAATTTACATAATGCCATGTATTCCAAAAACTAAATTAAGTTTTGTTTTTAAATTTATTTATTTCCGGTTTGGGTAACAGAACACAAAAAACGGAATAAATTAGTTTGAGACGTTCGAGTTCTGCATGAACTTATGTGTATAGAATTAGGAAGTGCTCAAATTATTTAGTGAACTGCAATCAATTTTAAGTTTCTACCTGGGTTCGGCCTTATTGCTTATATATTCTACTTAGTTTTAATCTTTACATTTATCTGAGAAGCTTCTGCAGAACTAATTATATTGAATTTAGACAAGTGAAAGCTTTAAATTTAATTCTTAATTTTTTTCACAATTCAAACTTTTAAAGTTTAAAATGATAACCATTAACACATCTGTCAATAAAGTGGGGTTATAAGGCTCTTCGGATTTGAATACAGATTTGAAACCACGACAATTTCAATTAAAACTTAAAAGCTAAATGTAAAACTTTATGAATAAAATGAATTAGTTTAGCTGAGGAATGAGACTCAAATTTCATGTTTATCCAAAAACGTAAATTATTTTGGCTGGAGCTTTCATTAAAATTTACCTGTACAGTATATCTTTAAAAATGGCAAGCTTTCTAAGTATAGTATAGTACAATGGAATTTATTGGTTCCATAACTATTTTAAATGCGAAGGTTTTAAGGATTAACCGGACTCGTAAAGCTTTACATAAATGATAGTCCTATCAGACTGTCTATTAATATGTGATTCAAGAATGTTTAAATATGTTAAACCTATTCAATAGTTTATCAGTAAAGCTTTTACCTCATTATGGAAGCTTTTTAAGTTCTAAATATAAAATTTTACTAAATTTCTATAGAGCAATTGAATACTTATGTTAGTTAAATAATTTGAAGCTTTGTGTTCTTAAGAGAGTCATGCAACGAGCACTTCAATTCTAAGATTATAAAACATAAATATCAATACTACAATTCAACTTGTCTCAAACTGCAATATGAAAGCTTTCATTTTAAATTGTCATACTTTATAAACAAGAAACGTGGTTTAGTAGTGATTATACGAGAAGTAGCTTATACCTGAACATTATGCTTTCTGAGTGTACATTTCGAAATATTTGCGCACTGTGTTTCTCGCTAAGCTTTTTTAATTAGTTCAACATTTTTAAATTTATTAAAATTTATTTTAAGCTAAGTACGATAAAGTACATTCAAATAGTCTTAATATTTATGAAATAATTAAATTTTTTCATTGATTAATTCTAGAGCTTTACAATACTTTACAATAGTAATTGAAGCTTTCAATAAATAGTACAAGATAGAGGGCTAATTTATTGGAATGAAAATAACTACTGGTTCTGATTGAGAGTCATTTTAAATTATAAATTACTTATTATCTTTGAAAGCTCTGCTAACTTCTTGAAAAGCTACGAAAATTGTTAAAAATATTATTTGAAAAATGTTATTGAATAATACCTTCACATCAACTTATTCTAATACTCACTATACTTTTTGTAAAAGCTTAACTAATGAGATGCTTATCAGGCAGCTTTATTAGGCTCATATTCGCTTATTAATGCTTTGTTTTTTTGGAAAGTTATTTGAATTTTTATAAACGAACCTTATTTTTGTAGATATTCATATGCTTTAACGAGCTGTAAGCGAAAGCTCTAACTATTTTCAAAAAGATAAAAGATAACTGTATAGAGAGTACACTTGATTTTAGATTTACCTTAATACCTTATGTTTGATTTAAATCCCTCAGAGCTTTTAAATTGTTAAATAAAAATAAGAGCTTTCATGAAAAAAATTCATTTTTATTTAAACACAAGAAAAATGTTCGCTTGGTTCAACAAGTTTTCGTTAAGCTTTTATCATTAGTCCCAATATTTTAAAATGTTTTAGATGTAATTTAAGCTGTATCAGAAATTTTTCAAAAATTAAATGCTCCAAAAGCACTAGATTTGACAATTCAAATAATAATAGTAGAAGAAAGCTCACATTTGAAGATTTATGGTGGGTTTACTGTGATATCAGCTTTTAAAAGTTTTAAGAAGCTTCTGTTAAGGTTTTATTCTTAACAGTCCAATTCAAGCTGAAACTTTGCTATAATTAAATACGACGGTACTTGATTACATAATATTTCCAAAATTGACAGTTTTCTAAGTAGAATTAATATATCAAGCTTTCCATGCAAGCACCAGTTATTTTTGATTTCAATATTAATACCTACATAAACCACTCTTCGAAAGCTCTATAATACTTTAAGCATTTAACCACCGATATTTTAGTAACTAAATAAGTTTTTTGTACTAGGAGCTTTCTGTCGAATGAAGTTTGATGAAATTTATAAATTACGATTGAGACGTGTCACTAATATTTGAAGATCGTGATCAGTCGAAGGTATGGCATTAGTGCTTTGCAAGTGGTGTAAGAATAAATATTTTTTGTTCAAGCTTTCAAAGTAACTTTTTCAAAATGTTTCAATTATTTAAAAATTTCACAAATAAAAAAATTGTTGAAAGTTTTTGAAAGCTCCATTACTGAAATAGTCAGGACTGTGGTGTCTTTACTTAAATATGAGTAATTACAAAAGTTTCAAGTTATAGTTAAATTTTCATTAAAATTGTTTAAAAATTTAATGGAATATTAAGCTTGACATTTTTATAAAGGCATTTAAAATAAATTTAATTTCTATTATTTATTTCGCTGGCGCGATATAGGGTTTGAGCGCCTCATTATTTGAAGTTAGTTATTGAGTCCTAAACAGGTCCTAAAGCTGCCGGAAGGTTCATCCTGCTGCTGGATATGACCTATTGGCGTGCCAAGATCGATGGGGGAATACTCTCGTTTCCGTTCATTTTACCATTTTCCAATAGTCCAAAATGGAGTGTTTATATAAGTAGAATAATATTACGAAGCTTTCCAAGCAAATATCAACAGTTACATTGTCGTTATAAAAAAGTTATCTTATTTCAAAAATCATATAATCTGTATAGTCTCACCACACAAATCGTATTAAGTAAACATTTTTTTGGTCTGGGAGCTTTTGACGTAAGCTAACAATTTAATATGAAAGGTAAGAAGATGAAAGGAAGAAGAAGATGAAAGGTAGAATTAGGGTTGAAAGTCATCCCTTTTAGTACTTAAAACGTAATTTAAGAGAGATTTTCTAGGAGCTTTTAAGAACAATTTTTTTAATGCAAAACTCTTCGATTATTTAATTAAAAATAATTATTTGTTTTCAAAGTCAAAGAGTTGGTTTGTAAACTTATTAGAATTTTTGCAAACTACTACTAAAAAATTAAGAACTCCCCCAAAACCCCCTTTAAATTTTTATGGAGACTATTAAAATTAAATTATATTATGATTATTTTTCTCTTTCTAAAGGCTCAAATATGGATGAACTTATTGAACGCTTTCATGAGGCTCATATTTAGTTGATAACTTTTTGGTTGAATGGAAAATTATTTTAACCTATAAAATTTTATTTAAGGTTTATTTTAACACATGCAGAAAATTATTGCACCTTATATCCACTTAAGCTTTTGACGTATATTTAAAATAATGCCTATATATTATTAAGTCTATTTTCGTTAGTACATCAAAAAGCTCTTATAATCGTAGCGGTATAATAGTATCGTAAATGCACAACTATTTATACTAGCACACTTTATTTTGAGTTTCCTTCAAAGCTTTCAAATTGTGTATTCCAAAACAATTTTGGAATACATTTTCGCAAGCAGCCTCGTGTGCTTGTAACATTTAAGGAATTTGTTAAAGCCAAAATAAAGCTTATGCCTACAAATTTTTATGTTGTAGATTTCAACATTAATATTAAGTCTATGCTGTAATGATAGATTCATCTCCTATAAGTTCTATGAATAAGCTAAGCATCTAAGGCATTAAAAATGTAACTTAATATTAAAAGATTTCGTCTTTAATTTACAAATTAGGAAAAAATTTGCCAATCATTTTTTGTAATTTTTTTAAATATTACATAAAACTTTACAAATAGAAAGCTTAACACCATTTTGACGTAATTGGATAAAATTTTAAAGTAGTTCTATGATGTACAATGATATTATACATAATAATTTTATTTAAACGTTATCACATTTATTATCAAAACAATTTTTTGAAAAGGAGCTTTTTCGTAAATTAACAATTTAAGATCGGAAGAAAAATAAACGTGGTTTAAATATTCTCAATGATTATCAAAAAAATTTATTTTTTAATTTGTTAATTTTTATGAGCTTTTTTAGTGCTTTACAAGTAATTTTAGAAGGTTTTACCGAAGCTTTTACGTTAAATTTTAATGATTGGGAGCTCTTCGAGTATTTAAATAACTTTTTTCTTAGTTTTGAATGAGAACGACTTGCTTAAAGTTTAAAATGTTTGTAATCCTTAAAAGCTCTTGAACCGAAAAAACTAAACTACTGTAAAAACTTCTTCAGAGTGGAGCAAAGCTCCATATACGTTTTTGTAAATAGAATTAATAATAAAATAGTTTAAGATTCACTGTTCTTTTTGTAAAAGCTCACCTGTTAGAGAGCTTATTTGATGCTTTTATTGGGCACATATTGATTTGTTAACTTTTTCTATTTTCTTTTTAACTTCTTTGATCTTTCCAAGTAGGTAAAAATAAATCTTTCAAGCATAACTATGTCGATTATGTTTTGCCGATTAAGCTCTTACAAGCCTGGAATAGTATCGTGACTGCACAACTATATTTAGGAAATTGGACATCTTTTTTTAAAAGCTCAACTGTTAGAGAGCTTATTTGATGCTTTTATTGGGCTCATATTGATTTGTTAACTTTTTCTATTTTCTTTTTAACTTGTTTGCTCTTTCCAAGTAGGTAAAAAATAAATCTTTCAAGCATAACTATGTCGATTATGTTTTGTCGATTAAGCTCTTACAACTGGAAGCCTGGAATAGTATCGTGGACTGCACAACAAGGTATTTACTATGGAAAAAATATAGATATCTCTTAAAAGTCTATTTGGAGCATAAATATTCTCAAAAAGTACTATGTTGTAAAACTTCAACATAAACAAACCAATAGAATTAAACAACCAACAATAATAGATCTAAATTATAATAGCTTTTTGACTAAGATAAGCACTCAGCTCTTTGAAACTGTTGTTTACTACTGAGAGCTTTTGACTGCAATTCATAATTTAAGTGTGAAACTTGTTTTGTCTAAATTGTAGTTGGTTCTGCTTTCCTAACTTCATATTAAATCTTCGAAGTTATAAACTTTTAAACATAAATGAGTAGATTTTGCAGTATCTTGTTAGTAATTTCCAAAATCTTGGCATTGTTTTGGAATTACCAAAATGTAAATCTATTAAAGTTTTAATTTAATATTAACTTTAATCAAAGGTGAATTTTTTTCAAAGTTTGATTTAAGACTAGCTTAAGTTATATATTATAAGTTGAATAGCTATGCGTTGAATAAGTAAATTGAATAGCTAGCTCGTGTTGAGTACACGTGTATATTTCTTTTAGTAAATTTGGCTCCCAGAAATATCGCAATAAAAGCTTTTTACTTCAGATCTTTAAAATCTTTTAAAAGTTTATAATCAAAAGCTGAAAATACTTTATTTATATTATCACTAGGGTAAAGCTTAGACAAAGCTTCCCTAACTCTATATGAGAGCTTTTCCATATTTTTTAGAATTTTAGTTCACATCATTCAAAAAATTAATTACATTGAGTTTTGACTTAAGGTATAAAATGGGAATTCTACGTAAGCTTAAGTGGTGCCTGACTATGTGACGTAAAGCTTAACTTAGTTAAGGATTAGTTTAAGTCAATCATAGTTATATTTTAAAGTGGTCTTTGTTTAAATACAATTTTTTGAGAGTAATCGTGTTTTTGTAACTGAACCGGTAGTTTATAGAAATGATAATCTAATTTATCTATATCTCTTTCAGTTTATTCATAAGAACATTTTCTCAAGCTAAGTTTATATAATCCACCTTAGTCTCTCAACTATTCTAACAAGAAACTACTGTACAGTTCTTTTCTTAAACGTCTACGACGTCGATCAATCATTTTGTTTGTTTTTCGAAATTAATATTTTTCTTGTAATTTTTTGAAAACCATCATCAATACGAAAAATTCATTTTCATCGTTTAATTACCTTTCTTGTATTTAAAAAAAAGTAAACATAATTACAACAAAAAATTTATATTTTATTGTTTCTTCATTCAATTAACTATGAAAACATAAAAAAGCATAATTAATTTTATGCAAAATAAGCCAGCATAAAATAAAACTCAAAATATAAAAAATTCTTCGTCTTCTTGTAAAGTGTGTACGTACTGTTGTAGTACGTCTGCAGCGATTGGCAATTAAGTGAATTTTAAAAGCGTTAAATTGATTTAATTTCCTTTTTTCCATACCAAGGTGAAAGAAAAATATTTTTATATTTTGTTAAAATTTTAGCGAAAATTAATTGAGCGCGCACGTGTGCTCGCGGGGGCCGCATATCAAGATTACCTAGATATTAGAAATTTTATTTTGTTCATCTACTTAAGTATAGTCATATAGTAATTATAACTAACTTCATGTTGTATTATGCGAATGCATAACTAAATTTTGATTGATATACAAATACTTAATTTGATTTATAATGTTAGATGCGGTGGGAATTTCTCTTTTTATTTTTGTGGTAAAATACAAATCTTTCGCAGATGCAAATCGCAATGGAGTTTAATTTGTTCAGTAGTAATTCTTTTTAATTCGACATTTTTTTGTTTTTTAAATTGGCACACTTCAAAAACCTTGTCAAACTTTGACAAAGTCCTACAACTTAACTGTAATTCCCTGTTACGTCACAATTAGTTTTAGAATGTTGGTCTAGGTGAATTTTCAATTATAGGCGGCAAATTATAAATTGATGGGCAAGAACTCTATAGTAGATTATGCTATAAAATTTGTTTAACGTTCTGTTTAAGTTTAAAGCATTAAATTAATATTTGAGCATTTTTACAACTAGTTTATATTTTAGTTCGAGCAGTTTTAAATTACGAATAAATTTACTAGGAATGCATATTTTTATGAGATCTTAACAATTCAAAAGTTTCGAGTTGCGTAAAAACATGAGCAAAAGCTTTGAAAGATTAATCTTTACATTTTTAGCTTAGATTATAGGGTTAGGGCTTTTTAGAAGTAAAACGCTTTAAAGAAACCCGAATCTAAAACGAAAGTTTCAGAACGCGGCGGAAAAGCATATATTTAAATCCAATTTTTTGTTTTATGCAGAAAACAAATTAAATGCGCCGTGGAAACTGGGCGTTGTAAGTATTTATTTTTAAAGTTTTTGATAAAAGTCGATTAACAGCTTTTAGCATTGGGAAACTATTCACACCTAAATTTTAAAAGCTAAGAAAATTGCAAGTCTAGGTTTCAACCTTTACAATGTTTTACTGCATTTTTAATCCTTTTGCTGTATCTAGAAATATTCGTCACAATTTCGCTAAAAGTTTATTTTTGGCTTGTAATGTAAAATTAAACTTTCAGAGAATATTTCGTAAGATGTTTACTATTCGATTCGGCTCGTTGGAAATCTGAAGAAATTTCCCTAATTATTGCTTTTCTTATCACGATAAAAATTTATTTTTGCAGAACCGAACTAAAAGCTCAAAAAGCGGCTGCCTTGATTAAAATTTTGATGCAGAATGGTTTAAGCTTTAATTCAGGTTAGACAGCTTGCAGTCTTAGTTTAAATTTAGACTTTATTATCTCCACTAATAATATATCTGATTGATCAGATGAAATGAAGTAAAAGCTTTCGGCTTCACAAGAACTTTTGTTTCATTATTTAAAGAATTCTTTGCGTTTAAGCTTTGGTTTAGATTGAAAATAACTAGTTAAACTTGGAATTGGCGTACAACTTAGTGAGTTCGAATTTTAGGGCATTACTTATTCATGAACTTTTGTAAACTGTCGCTGTATTTATTTTGAAGTTTTGCGACAGTTTTTAGCCAGCCTCTAAATAGTAACTTTAAATACTTCTATTCGACCAGATAGGCAGTTCAAAGCTCCACGAAAACGTCAAAGGAAACTCCATAGCGAAAGGAGTTGGAATCTTCTAATGTATATCTAAAGACTCAACCAGCAACCACATAAGAGCTTAAGTTGCACATCGTTTCGGTTTTATTCTACGACCACCAAAATTTTATAGGCTTTTCGTCAAAAATAATTTTTTTTAAAAAATGCCCACGACTTGTCCGATATACTGGAAATTCGGTGAGCCCTAATTATCTGTCCATTATAAGTGAGGAGCTAATTTGGTAGCGATTTGGCGAGATAAAAGAAAATTAATTGGAGTGTGTGTGTGTGTGTGTGTGTGTGTGTGTGTGTGTGTGTGTGTGTGTGTGTGTGTGTGTGTGTGTGTGTTTGAAAAAAGCAAATTAGATGTGCTTCACACTCCGATTGAAATTGATTAATACGATGGCCTATAAAATGTCTTCGTGGTCGTCTTTATGTCCCTCATAAACTCAAAGGGCGTATTATTATCGCAAATATTTTGGAACCCTTTATCGTTCAAAATGTATTTTATTTCTTGTATCTGTAGCTGTTTAAAAATTTTGAAAGTGTTGGTCGTATGGTAAACTCAAATCGGTTTTGAAAATTAGTTACTATATCAGCATGGTAGCTTGGTAGGGGTATGTCACCTTTCCAATAGGATTAACGAACCCATTCCATCCCACCCATATCCCACATTGGCGTTTTCGGCCAAATTAAAAAAAGGTTGTTTGAGGCCAAATAAACCGGAGTTCTTTTTCAACATATATCTGATTTTATTCTGCTAACTTTCCCGCCTTTCCCATCGCAAATTATTAATGAGTTTTTTAAGTACTGGCACTAATCGATTTTACATCAAGGCCACATGATAAATTCCATTACCAAGATCCAAGGTACACAGGTATTTGCTTAGCATTTTGCTAAGCCGATTTGATCATCTACGAGTACTAAGGGCAACGGACACTAGGTGTTCATTACAACCATTTTCAATTTGTTGAACAACACTGTGGAACATACTCAGTCAGATTTACTCGGTGTTATAGTTTTTTTTTCTACAGCCATTCATTTACCTGTTTCCTCACAATGGTGGCGTCTCACTTTCTGCGATGATTTTTATTTCTCCATTTATCATAATTAGGTGATATTCTCTAATATCAAATTCACAAGGAAACTGCTAGCTTGTACGATATGAAACGCTGCAAAATAATCATCGCCATCCAGGACGTTAACTGTTAGAAATTGTTTCAGTGTTTACAAGGTCTTTGAGGCACCATTCAAAAATGACTTGATGATTGTTTCAGAATTCGATTCGTCGATGCTTGTATAGTTTTCTGAATCTAAAAGGTTAAACCACTGCCTGTCAGTATTTGACTAATCTGTGCAGCTCGATGTCTCCAATTTTAAAATACTTCATTTCAATCGCATCGTTTATCTATATTACAAAGTACGCTTTAGGTGTGCCGGTGTCACCTCAATCTACTCAAACTGATAATTCTGTTATCGGTTCTGGCTCGACTCAAAAGATATTCAATATTATTCAAAAGCACCTCCACTGGTGCAAAATTTAAGGTTGACCAATTTGTCAAGCGGTCTGATTGGTGGAACTGACCAATAATCATTTCAAAATTCATTGGTTGGCTAATTAGTAAACTGTTTATAGTGGTTTTTAATACGTTACAGTGGCTCAAATTCAAAATAATGAAATAATAGGCTAACCGGTATACTAGCGCTGAATTTTACTATTCCAAAATGTTTAAGAGAGACTGGTGATTGAAGCGATTGTGTAATGTGATTGATTAATTTCCAGAACTTGAGGTTTTTTGGAACTGACAAGTAAGTTGAAAGTTTTATAATAAATTATTAAACCAAATACAACGCAAATATGCAGGTCTCTCGTTTCGTTGAATTTATTGCTGGATTAATTCAATTGCGGATGCAGAACGATCCTCAAGCAGTTGAAACGTTCTCTTTGAAATCATTTATGTATAAAATGTTCAGAAAACAATGCCTGGTGTTAGCCACTTATCGTAACGGCCACTATTTATCATACACATTTCATGTCAATCGATCCTGCTGCTGTTAATGGCTCGGACTCAAATTTGTTAGACCAAATATTTTGACCAGCCAGACGACCGAAGCGTAGGAAAGTAGTACAAATCAATTATATATGAAAAACAACATTTTGGAGATGAGACTCCAAGATGAGGTTTCCATGATAATTTAGAGTCCAAAATAATACCCAGAAACTTGGCGCAATCTGATTTGGTAATGTACTTCCAAAGGGAGTGGGAACACATTGGCCATCCCGAATACGATGTTTAGCGAAAACTACCAGGGCAGTTCTGGATGAATTACGTAGTATGCAAAATGATGTATGAGGAATGTTATCACTACTTAAATTGAAACAGGCGTTAGTAATTGTAGTAATTGACATGGTCCTTAGGCGAGATAATAGGAAGAATTTCTCTCTAATAAATCTATCGACAATTCGTTCTGAAGCGTTTAGGAACATTGAGGGCCAATCTGACTTATTAGCTTTATATATGAAATGGCTCTGGTCCCTCACCAAGGCACGGTATCACTTATAATAGAAAGATCATGCTGTAATTCCATAGTAAGTATATTCCTCGTCATTCCAGAACTTGATTTTTTCCATTTCCGAGCTGATAACATTTTTCCTTTCCCGATATTTATTTAAAAATAATAGCTTTCAAATTTGAATATTAAAAGATCTTGAAATTTTCAAGATCCATTCATGATAACACAAAGACAATAATGAAAACTGGCCAAATGCTAATGCCAAATCTTGCTAATATTGCTAAATATTGCTAAATGTCGCTTGCTATTAATTTGCATATATTTAGGAGCAAATATTTTAATTCCTTTAAAATATTAAATACATTTTATTTTATTATTAATTTAATTAGAATTTGACCTTAATTTATTTATTAACAAACCTAATTGTGTTAAAAGAATAAACAATTCCGTAAAAATACTATCTGTCTCCAAGTATTTTTATGTTAGCTAATTAGTAATACTGTAACTGTAAAAAATTTCAAGTTAATCTTTTTGCCTTTACTACCCCTACGGACTAAATAACTGAAACTAGCGATTATTTATTAAGATTCATCTTCGGTACAATGAAGAATACTAAAGGCAGTTCCGCCAAAATACCATCGGTCTCACGCTATTTTCATGTTAGCCAAGGAAACCAATAGCCAAAATTAAATAAGCAAATCACCTCGAAGAAGTTAAAATACCAGTAACGAAGCTGACAATACAAAACAAAAACAAGGAAATACCTGCAACAAACATTTCCTTAACTTGACTTAACATTTGTGACGATTTAATAAGCGAGATATACACTAAGTTCGCGTAGTAAAGTAAAAGTTTACGTTATACGAAGAAAAAATAAAATAGATTTAGCCAATCAGCATTACGATTTTCTGTTAGTCCATTGAGTCAAGAACACGTGTGCTGAGTGTTAGAAAAACCCCTTGGATTTTGCTACACTTACGGCATATACAGCTAAAATCAAGAAGTAACTAAACGTTTGTGCTCTACGAAAAATATTGAAAAATATTTTGTCAATCAGCCCACGATCTAATTGTGAGTTTTTGTTAGTCCATTGAGTCAACAACGGGCGTGCCTGAGTTCTAGGAAAATCACTTGGATTTTGCTACCCTTATGGCATGAACAACTAAAATCGAGAAGTAACTGAAAGTTTTTGATCTACGAAAAAAATATTGAAAAAGATTTTGTCAATCAGCCCACGATCTAATTGTGAGTTTTTGTTAGTCCATTGAGTCAACAACGTGCGTGCTGAGTTTTAGAAAAAACACTTGGATTTTGCTATCCTTACGGCATGAACAACTAAAATCGAGAAGTAACTGAAAGTTTTTGATCTACGAAAAAAATATTGAAAAAGATTCTGCCAATCAGCCCACGAGCTGATTGTGATTTTCTATTAGTCCATTGAGTCAACAACGGGCGTGCTGAGTTTTAGAAAACCACTTGGATTTTGCTATCCTTACGGCATGAACAACTAAAATCGAGAAGTAACTGAAAGTTTTTGATCTACGAAAAAAATATTGAAAAAGATTTTGTCAATCAGCCCACGATCTAATTGTGAGTTTTTGTTAGTCCATTGAGTCAACAACGTGCGTGCTGAGTTGTAGAAAAAGCACTTGGATTTTCCTATCCTTATGGCATGAACAACTAAAATCGAGAAGTAACTGAAAGTTTTTGATCTACGAAAAAAATATTGAAAAAGATTTTGATTTTTTAGCTGTATATGCCGTAAGTGTAGCAAAATCCAAGGGATTATTCTAAAACTCAGCACACATATCCCCTACTCAATGGGCTAACAGAAAATCGTAACGAGATTCTGAGCATTCAGCAAAACCTTTTTAAGATTTTTTCATAGGACTTATTTTTTTAGTTACTGCGCGATCTTGGTGTACAATTCTCTTGTTAAATCGTCACAAATGTTAAATCAATTTACTGAAATGTTTGTTGTAGATATTTGTTTGTTTTCATGTTTTTGTTGTGAATTGTTAACTTCGTTACCGGTATATTAACTTTTTTGAGGTTATTTGCTTATTAAATTTGGGCTATTGGACTCCTTTCTTAAAATAGGCGTATTTCTTGACGCTTGATTTGATCTGGTTCAGTTCAAATTTCATGAAACAACGCTATGATCCTTACTAGATTTCATTACAAAATTAGTGATCCAAAATAATATTTGGATCAAATTTTCCATATAAAATGTAGTACACTTAAAGACCAATTCAAACAAACTAACACATAAATTATCTTAAATTAATTTAATTTATTAACTATTAATTTAAATTAAAATTAAAGAATTGTAATGTATTAGACGTGTGAGAGAAAAATGTTTACAATTATAAATTGCCCCTCAATATATGCAATTGAGTAGCAAGTAGCATTAAATCATGTTAGTAAGATTTAGTGAAAAGTTCAAAGGCATCAATAAAAAATGTATTTCTTCCACGCATCGTAAACAAATCGAATTACTACTCTAACAGTAACTACTACTCTACTTTCCGAAACCAATAATTTTTTGTCTCAGTCGCCTCGTTACAAATCCTCGCACTCATTTTGAGAGCAAAATCATATAAATTACTACAATAAAACAATTCATAACAAAGTGAACTTTTTAACGAAAAGTGTAGCTACACAAATTAATGAAAAGTGTAGCTACACAAATTAACGAAAAGTGTAACTTGTATATTTGATGCAAATATCGGAATCAAATTTTATCATAATAATTCTAGTCTTAAGGTTGGGGTTATTAAACAAATTAATTCTTTAAATATTTGAAATGATATACATATCGCTCATGACATACAAGAGTGACACAACTCAAAAAAACAAATTTTCCAGGAGAGCAAAAATAAAAATCCGTCTTTAAGAAATTTTAGTTATTTTCAAGTCACAGGTTAAACAATCTATCGCTTGTGTCAAATTTAGTTTTCTGACTTAATTAAGAACCTTTCTGTGTTATTTTTTACAGTTGTGGTTGGTAAAAAGCGACAATAGTTCTACAACTTAGCTCCATCCCAAGTTATGTCACTTTTATCCGATAAGTTGTTATTATTTTAGAAGTTATAACAGTTTTAAGCTATACAATAATAGTTAAAGATAGTCAAGAACTAGTAAATTACAACTTATTCTTAAGTATAGAAGAGTATTTAGGCATTAAATACCGATGAGTAGAAGCTATTATACGTTTTTGGAATATGGTTAGATTTTAACAGGTCATTAACATCTGATATTTTACGGTCCGAAATTGTGAGTTTTATATTCTTCCTGCTCGTACTCAGTTTTAACGATAAATCCCCAGGTTTATCCTTTTCTACTTTTATTGTTTTCATTTCTTCCATCTTAATTTGTTCTCTGTCTTCCGTTAACTGGAAATTGATGCCGTAGTGTTGACAATCCTTAAAATCAACGAATTCATCGTAAGAAAGTTCTGTTAAGTTATACGGTTTGCCAATTTTCTTCCATCCGCGAATGATTGGTATATACTGGTGTGGGACATTAATCTAGCTACTGCATGCATATACATAGCGATGGTAAATTTATTATTTTCCTGACCAGCACAATTGTTGGACTAGAAAATGATGTCTGGATTTTGTTTTAGAGCAGATGTTACCGACAGCTGCTCCAAATATTTATAAATAAAATCTATGCTCCTCTATTCCTTTCGCCTTCATGCCAGAAAAAAACTAGAAACATTATCACTATTAAGTTCGGAAATGGAGAAATTGAAGCTGTTTATTTTAGATTTATAATAAAAGACGGAAATGTCACCTCTTGGAGCAGGTAAGACAGGTTGGAGGTCATAACAAGCAACAATGTAATTTCCGTTCGCCTTTTGTTTGTCTTTATCTTTCTCTATACAGATAATTGCTTTTCTAATTCTCATACTATCCTTTAAGTGTCGCCTTTTCCTCATTGTCTGCATTTAGGAATCCCGCGCAAAGCGTATAGGTTGATAATGACGCACTTGGTTTATGATCTTCGTGGCAGGTAGCTTTGTAATCCCTAAATAAATCATAAATTATTTTGCCACCATCAATAAACTCTCTAGTGGTATGTTGACGGAGGTAATAGCTCTCAATCCGTGGAATGGAATTAATGTGCTTACGGATTCCATCCTTAATTTCTGGTGTAAGCTACTTGTTTTGGCCATGCTTGCCTCGAAGATCTTCAGCGATAAATTCCACTTAATTTTTTGTAATAACGGTTCGTATTGGCCGATCGTTTATATCAAGTGTGGTTTTAAAAAATTGTTTGTATAACTTTATCACTTCTCCGTCAATTTCAAAATTAAATGAACTGGTGAGAAGTCCTCAATATTTTTCAAAGATTTTTAACTCGTTGTTCCTCTGATATTTTATTTGGACCTTTAACTCTGTATTTTTGGCCACGAGGTGGGCGTATCTGTCGTTCTCGAATATTCTTCTTTGAGTGTGGTGAACGGTATGGCTTTCCGCTATTTCGTAGGATTGCAGCTTTATTTCTTATCCATCCATCTGGGTTTGCGTATCTGGATTTAGTTACTTTGTTTCCCTTGGTTAAAATATCGGAGTCAAGCACAGTGGACGAGTTTTTTTGTATATCAGGACTGATTCACTGGACTATGATGAGCTTGTTGAAGAGGCTCGAAAATTAGGATCGTTTAATGTATTGCACTTGAGCGTTGTGCGGTTTCATTGCCGTTACTATGTTTAGGCTTAACTCGGTGTAATCTAATTTTCAGGGCCATTTCTGCTCCTGCCTTATCCGTTTTCTACTTGTCACTCATTTGTTTCCTCCTCGTCTGTCACTTTTTTGGAATAGGATTTTCGTGCCTTAATCTTTGAAAATAAAATAATTCGTCAGATCTCAATAATACATTGCTAAATTTTAATTTTAGGTGATTTATTTTTAGAAAACAGTCCTAAACAGGTTAAAGAAATTACTCAAAACTAAAACAAATTTTAGTTTAAAATGAATTTGACATTTTTTTTACTTAGAACTTGAAACGCTTGGTATCACTAAACGTTTATAGGGAAAACACCATTACAAGTTATAATTTTTTTTGTCACCTTTCAAGAAGAACGATACTTTTTTGCTTAGAACTAACACAATTTGTAAATAACGCTTAATGAGGAAGCTCCAAATGAAACTACTAACAGTTTTTATTTTGTATTGTAACTATTCAAGAAGAATGACACTTTTTTACTTTGAACTAGCAAAATTTATAATAGTATCTTACCTTATTAGTGAAGACAGTCACAACTAAAAATGAAACCGTGGTTTTAGTTTTCAATTTGATTTTCACTACTCGACAAAAATGACACTTTTTAAGTTTTGACTTTAAATTACAAAATATTGTTTTTTTTATTATAAAAAAACTGTCACAATTAAAAAAGTGTCGTTTTACTATTTAATAAAATACGAAACATCCCGAATGAACTATCTATATTGTGCCCTCTCACGCTAAATAAATGAAATACAAATTTTTGATTGAGTATTAACTCCAAAACCCCATTTTTTGAGTTGTGTCACTCTTGCATGTCATGAGCGATATGCGACACCAAGTGTAGGTGTCATCTAATAGTGGATAACTAGAGCTGTTCAAAACAGTTAACGAAATTGAAATTGATATCTCTGTCTTTAGACTAGAATAATTATAATAAAATTTGATCCCGATATTTGCTACACTTTTTAGAAGTGACACTTTTCGTTAATTTGTGTAGCTACACTTTTCGTTAAAAAGTTCACTTCGGTGTGTTTCATTGAAAATATTTTGAAGAATTTTTGAAATTTACGTCAAACACATAGTACTCAAAATTGCCGCTATGGCGCTGGAAGCAGATTTAAACTATTAGGAATGTAAAAATCTTGTTATCGGAGGTTCAGTTTACAAATTATCGTTTTGTGGCTGGTGGCAATTGGAAAATAGTTTCTAATATTTTGTCTACACGCTTTCAATCCATTTATGTTTTAAGGTTAGGTTAAAAAAATCAATTACATGAAATTTTTGGTATACAAAGTGCAACGTTTATAAAACGCCTATCTTAAAGTAGTACACCAATTAATTTCACTACCCAACATTTAATTTTTAAGCAAAAAATTACCTTTACGTTGTGCGTGACTCCACCAATTACGTAAAAATATGTACCTTCGACTGTCGTGCCACTATATAGAGTACATAAATAAGAAAAAAAGGTTTGCTGTATCATTTTACAAATTAATTAGATACTTACAAGTACTCTAAATATATACAATTGATTAAATTAAATCGATTTATAAGTAAATTATAAGAAAACCATGCTCTCAACCTCGCCTAGACAGTCTAGAGTAGTTAGACAAAACTATATATAACGAGAGCACGAATTGGTTTAAGTGACATAATATATAATTGTGTCACTACATAATGTAAATAATAATTTAATTGAATTATAATTGAAACAAGGCTGCGGTTAAACGTGGTAATATATAATTAAGGTGTGCATAACCAACCATATTTACAAAAGTTATAATTGAGAGAAAGTTGAGATGATATATACGTGTAGTGTTTTCGATCTGGAAAAATATGCAGATTAATCATAATAATATATGTTGAGTAGTGCGTATACACATATCGTATATCAGGAAATGAAGGAATTTGTATCCGATTTAATAAAACATAAAATTAATAATAAGCAGGTTCGGTAGCGATTCGCGTACACGCAATATTCGATAGGAAGTGAATTGCTTATATGTGACAATATTGATATATGCTTTGAACAAACCTAACTGGATATTTAGCTAAATACATTCCAACCGATAGATACACACATTCGATATAATGTTACATGTAATGCTGATTATAAATTTTCTTTTTAAAGACAATCTAAGATGAACAAAACGAACTATGCGACATAATATAGCCTTAGAAACTATTAATAGACATTACGGGAAAATTATGATATGCATCTTTATATTCTATTGTTGTTGCCTGGTTTGTGTCGTTGCTGCGTTATGTAAGAAAAATGAAAGACATATACACATATAGTAATACAACCCGTTAGATTATAAATCGGCATGATTGTGTCGTTTTCTTAATTTTTATTTCCTTATGCATTCAAGAACTTTTCAACCGTCGTCCGTACAAATATTGTTTTTCCAGCACGGCCATACGATTAACAAACGTTTTAAACTTCATTAACCATCCATTCATATCACATCGCCATAGGACACGTCTCAACAATTGAAAATGAAAATCATCATCATCATTCATACTCGTATCAAGAATTATACGAATGTACGAAACCAAAACCATGTAACTATAAAAAAGAATAAAATTAGTTTGAATTCTTTCACGCGGATCGATTAATATCGATTTCTTATGTGTATACCTTGGATCGTATATCGTGCACAAGCATTGCGAGATCTTCATACATATAAAAATTGAACTCTGTAATCGAAATTAATTAATGTTGAAATCATATAAATTTTACGTTTATGTACTTTGTAAGATCGTATTTGTTTCTTGTACGAGTAGTTTCTCTACATGTCAGGTGCAATGAACGCTTAAACGAAAATAAAAAACAATTCTCTAAGATTTTATATTCAAATGAAGATTTATACGCATTCTCGTTTGCCTAACAATGTTCGTATATTTACTTTGGTTTATTGACATTCCTATTTTTGAATATGGTTTAAAATTTGTGTACGAGTCCATGCTTTGAACCGGTACGATTGTATTCTGAAGTTTATCAAATTAATTTTTTTCCAGTTTGCGGAAATCTACCTAGATTTTCTCAACTCACCAACATTATAAGCTGGCCCTCATCTTCTAAAAAAAGGAAAAATAAATAGTTCAGAACTATGAGTTATTAATGAGATCTGGAAATTCAGAAGCAAAATTGTTTGAGTTCTCTTCCAGATTGGCAGATAAATATATCTCGTTGAGCCAACATCGCTGCTTTTTCACGGAAGTATCGACTAATAAATTCACGATATGACAGCAGTTTGATTTGTGTGTTGTTAAAACGATCGATCTAATCATACCTAGACATGTTGCACTTAACAATCGCCCAAATCGGACGTGTTTTTTAAATTGGCATACACAAGAATTGGTTTTGGTATGTTTTTCAAATTTGTAACTGTTCAAAGTGCATAAAAAATATCGAACAAAACTTTGAACTCTATTAAGTGTGTGTGTTCGGTCGTAAAATAAATGTTTAAAAATTAAAATAAATGCAACAGTGAAATCTCGGTAGAAAATAATGTGTTAGTTCTTAGTTGGTTTTGTCCTGAATGCATAATTAACATGAAGGAATTGCATTCTAAATCGCTCATCTTGAACGATACCTTGAACAAAGCAACTCATATATTGGGCGAGGCTTCTAATGTAACTGAGAACCATAGAGTAACACGACCGTAATCCAACACTCAACATGAAAGTGACACAACACAATCAACTGCCTTTTCGATGTCTTTTATACATTTTGATATCCTAATACCGTCTGTATCGAAGACCAGTGACGCGCATTTAAAGCATATACCATCAGTAATTACATCAACAGCATCACTTAACTCTTAACTCACCCATGAACGGCCATGTTAGTCAGTTTCATAAGATGAAATCAAAGTTGAAGACCCCGACGATGGCTCTTTGTCGCTAGAATTACGAATTTTGTGACGAAAAAAGGTTTCGAAAACTTTATAAAAATAAAAATGAAACTGGAGAACGCCATATGTATCAAAAGCTCACGCAACCTAGAAGACGGTCATCAAACCAAAATCAATTTTCAACTGCATTGCATTCCACGTTGTGGAATGGACTACTGTGGCACTATTCCGGCTTTCCATGTGGCACTATTCTGGTAATCCCCGGGAATAGGGAACTGGGGAAAGAATTCATATGTAATTTCTGTTGAAATATTTTTTTCCGGCCTACTGAGGAGAAAAGTTTGATGTAAATATTTTAAAATTGGGAATAATTTTTCCATATCTAAATAGGCAGGAAAAATTATTCCCCATTTAATTTTGTTTTAAAAAAAATAACACTAACTTTTTACCTCAGCATGCCAGAAAAATTTTTTTAAATAAAAATTTCATATAAAATCATTCCCCAGTTCCCTATTTCCGGGGAATTACCAGAATACTGCCACTGATAATAGGGAATTGGGAAAAATATGTTCATAGTATTTTTGTTTAAATTGTATTTTTCTGGCCTACTGAGGGAATCAGTTTAGTGTAATTATTTTTGAAACAAAGTTAAATGGGAAAATATTTTTCCTTATAAAAATGTTGTGGAACAAAAGTTTCCCAATTAACTTTGTAAAAATTTTTCGAAAATTTTTGCACTAAACTTATTCCTTCAGTAGGCCAGAAAAATATGATTTGGACAAAATACTATGCAAATATTTTTCCTATTTCCCAGGGAATAGTGCCACTGGTGAAAGAATTCGAATGGAAACGACGCCGAAAATTTTCGACTTGGGAGTCCAAACAACAACCGTCCTTAACCTCAGTACCAATTCCAAATTTTCCTCTCCAGCCAAAAATCACATTTAATTGAGGTCTTACATTTCATTATCATAACGTAAATAGAAGGCCGCACAGATTTATAATTATGTGGAAACGACTAATTTTTATGTGCTTACGTCATCTGTGAGACTAACTTTAATGATAATATTTTGATCTCTTAATTTTTTAATTGCAATTACATAGTAAATCGAGGTGATAAATATAATTATACCAGTACCAAAGTATCTGGAGTAGCTGTTCTTATTGCAGTTAAGTCATCGATTCCTAGTCAGATTGTTTCTATGTTTCTTCACAAATGTAACATGGCAACCCGAAAATTATGCGTAACACAATTTAACACAATCACAAAAGTGCGACAAACAATTGTTAGAAATGAATTCAGAGAAAAATAATTGTAATACAAACAATTGTACACGGAAACAATTCTACACTGAACAATTCATCGACAAATCAAATATTCGATAGAAAGAAACAATTCATCGAAAAAAATTGAAATGCATATTAAAAAATATTGATAAATTTTCTATTAGTTGTTGAATTTTGTGAAACGGGCAGCAAAGTAGGTTGGTCATTGCTTAAAAAATAAAATTGTATAGATATTAAGAGTAATTTGATGTGGATTATTGTGATGAGGTAATATATTTAAATAAAACTGAATTGCTATAATAATTCGAACATTTCGGGAAATTAGGGTGACGAATTCGAGTTAAGTTTAAAAATATGAACCTAAAACTACGGCACACCAAATGTCACAAAAAATTGTAAACCTGTGTTAAATTTCTATAAATTTAACTTTTCTGTCACGCGTTGGTTAGATCGCCCAATTTTTAAAAAATCTCTGTAAATTACAGGTAATTTACATAAATATGGTATTTTAGAATCCGTTGCAGGATTAGTGTTTGAATAGTGACACAACTAACCCATAAGCACAATAATTCTGTAAAATGAGTCGGGAAACTCTGACGGGTTGGGTCAAGGGCGTGTTAAACTGGCTGCATGCGCAGCAAGTGCGAAGCTTGCAGTGGTAACAAGGAGACAATTCCAATTAAATCAAGAGCACGCGTTTGCTTTTCAACTCAGCCAAATTTGGATGATTCCAGGGCATTATTTAACCAAGCAATCTTTATCTTCCGACCAATAATTAGACAACCGTAACACAGGGGAAACGAAAATGTACTATTTATTTTTCCCTCTGAATATAAATAACCAATCGCTAGTCTCTTCCAAATACAAACGGCGTTACATATGTGACTTTGGGCCAATAACTTTTGGAGTACATTGTAAGGATAGAGCCGTAAATGATACAGGGGGCCTAACTGAAGTAGTTGGAAACCAACGAACCAGGCGGTAGTGTGGCCAATTAGCCTGCGGTAGCGGGTAGTATGCAGAGTTGTGAGTTTTTGGCTGAAACAGGCTACAATCTCTCAGGTAAACCCGAAAATTTTAGATCCAGCATTCTTCTGAAAAGTAATATAAATTTTTTTTATTTCTACCTTGTACTCGATATACTGACGGCAACATAATGGCGATTTGTCTAGATATATGCAATGTTACTACAACATCTGGCTGATATAAGCGTATATGACCTGACAAAGCTTCGGAGCAGGCCAATACCAATACGGCTGGCAGTGGAACTTGGGACCTACCAGAAAATATGTAGAAAAGCCAACAGTAAAACTAAAATTAGTAGAAAGGCTTTGGTTTGGAATTCCTAGAAGGAGAATCTTAAAATTATTAAAAAAGAAACAAAGGAAGGTTAAAGGAAGTTTCTTGATTAAATTGAAGTGTTCTGCGGCATACACAATCAAGACTTAGAGAGTTTTATGTGATAAAATGGGCAATACTAGGTATTTCCGAGAACTCCCGCCTTAGGAAGATTATTCCTACTAATCAAACCACTTCCAGTTATTAAATTCGACTGTGTGATTTATGAACATTTTCAAGTGCGAAATCCTTAAAGTTTCGTATCGCAAGTCACTTCCAAGAAAACATTGAAGTTTTGATATAGAAGAGTATGTATAGGGTTATCCAATTCGAGGTTGATAAAATAGAAATCTGTATACCGACATCTGTCAAAGATCAACGTCAACGTCAAGTACGCTGTCATTTATTTAGTTGACATTCTGCCATTTAAGAATATGGAGCATTTAACAATCGACCAACGCGTTAAAATTGGGTGTTGGAAAAACAGGCCGTCGATGCTGATTTTTCGAACAAAATTTTCTTCAGTGATGAAGCTCATTTTTCGCTTGGTGGATACGTTGATCCTGTGATTTAACGCCTTTGGATTTCTTTTTGTGGGGCTACGCGAAAGATCGTGTTTACGCAAACAATCCTCAAACTCTTGACGAATTGAAAACTAATATTCGTAAGGTAATGGCCGAGATACCGCCCGAAATGTGCCGAAAAGTCATTGAAAATTACCGCAAAAGAATCAAGGCCTGTAAGAAGTCCCGTGGAGAACATTTGAATGATATCTTGTTTAACTAAAAATGGCAAGGATCAATCTGTAAAATGAAATAAAAATTACAATACATTCCGAATATTTTGTGTATTTTTTTTAAGTTTACTTTATCAAGCTTGAATTGGATAACCCTATATTTGAAAATACGTACATAGACTTTTACATGTACATAGACTTTTACATGTAGCAATTATCGCTGAAAATACGGATGGTGTGGGCACTAAACGGATGCAATTGATTAAAAATTCGCCGGACCAAACTGGATCTTTCCAGCATAAATGTAGAACAAATAGGAAGTTATTCTCCTTTTGCTGAAGGTTGCCTTCAACACTGAGTATTTACAGTTGATATTTATTCCCAGGAAATGGACAGATGTCAAGGTGGTATTTATCAAATGTTTTAAAAGTGCACATATTTACCCAAAGGTCCTAGGACCTATAACTCTATTGTCCTTTCTTGAAAATATTTAAAAAATTCTTCCCTTCAAATATTTAAAAAGTAATAAATCGATTATGATGGGATTTCGTATGTTGGATGGAAATAGGATTCTTAAATGAATTTTAGAAGAAGTTCTGGAATATGGGTACCTGGTTCAGAACTCGGTCATTTTTTGACTAATTGTGATGGGATTGGGTATGTTTGATGGAAGCGGGATTCGTTGGAGGGAACTGGGATTCTTTAGTTAAGAATCCTATTTCCATCCAACATACCCAATCCCAACATAATCGGCTAAAAATTGGCCTGAGTTCCATCCCAGGTAGCCATATTCCAGAACTTCTTCCAAAAATCATTTAAGAATCCTATTTCCATCGAACATACGAAATCCCATCATAATCGGTTAAGAATTGAAAGCACTGAATTTGTTTTGCAAAAATTTGATTTGAAATGCAAAAATTTACGAATTTGAAATATTAAAACTTGAATTTTTGTGAAATATTACTTTGAAAAAACTCGAATTCGCTTTGCAAAAAATTGAGGTTAATTTAAATAAAATTGACATATATTTAATTTCAGCCTAGACTCCACCCAATTCTACCTCTGCAGATTTTAATCTTCCTAATGTTTCCCGTCATTTTGACCTCGACCTAAATTGTAATATTCCATTTAACGTAACGTCTGGAACCGAAACTTACTTCATTGATTCCATTGTAAATTTAAACTTGAACCAGATTAACAGTACTCCTAACTCGTACGACAAATATCTACACCCCTTCCTTTCCAGTGACTCAACCATTTCCGAAACAGTGCAGTCGATAGTACCATTCATTTCGAATGACATCTGCCACAAAGCGATGGAAGTTTCACTGAACATAGAAGGATTATCTTGCTGTATGGTACGCGCAGATGCGAAAACTCGTTTCGACTTTATCAGGGCAAACGTTTTGCAGTTGAAGAATTTTCTAAATAACATCCCGTGGGCTGAGGACTTTCGAACGACTTGGCAAAGACCATTGAAACGTTTTATCAACTTATTTTTTGCTCGTTTGAAGATCACGTTCCTTTATCAAAAACTACGAATGACGCTAAATCATCCCCCTTGGTCCCATGTTGCATTGTTGTTATAAATTGGCAAAAAATGGGAGTTTTTTCAGATTCCGACTCTGATAAAATAGCACCGACTCCCGCCTAACTTCGCAGCCTTTTTTTTCTAGTAAATTTTGGGGCAAGATATCTTATTTTTATGTCCGGTCGGCCCGGATTAATAAAAAATATTTCTTTCAAAATCACGACTTTAGAACTAAAAGAAAAGAAAACCGGAATTTTGAAAACCGGGATTTTGAAAATCGGGATTTTGGAAACCAGGATTTCGTAGTACATCCACATTTTTCACGTCTTCCGCCTTATACTGATCGCTGTCACAAATATAAAACTATAACCCCGAATAATCGTAGAAAAGAACTAGGTTAGTTCAATGTTTTTCGGAAAGATGGCTTTTATGTTTCAGACTTATAGGCAGGGAGGTCTTATTTCGGTGCATAACAATTTTGATAGCTCGGCCATTGCTATCCTCAACACCGAGAACATTGATCCAATATGTGTTAAAATTAACAATGACGGGAGTAGTATCTGTTTTGGGTTATTACATTCGCCCCAACAGTCAAGTTGAGTCATACCTGCTTCTTGAGAATACTGTCGATTTTAATATCACGAATGATCAAGATGACCTCTTTAACGGGCTTGATGCAGATTAGTAACGTTAAGAATAATTTAGGCAGGCAACTCGATCTGGTGTTCTGTTCTGAAATCAATAACTGCGTTGTTTTTGAAGCCAACCGTCTTCTTTCTACCATTGATGTATACCGTCCGCCTACTTTAATTAGTTTTTGTTACGAACGTGGTAGTGTCAATGATTAAGAGACGGTGCCCCACTTTAATTTTCGCAAAGTCGATTTTGGGACACTTATTGAATTACTATGGCAACCGTTGATTTCCAAATCATTCTGAATAATACTAATACACTATTGAAATTCAAACTGAATACTTTTACTCTGCAATTTTTGAATATATTCAGCAATACGTACCTTATGTTCGCCTATAGAATAGTGCGCTTTCACCTTAATGGTACAATAAAGAGTTGCGCACTTTGATTTTTTTTTTAAACCAAATCCGGATTAGATTTTTCTAATTATTGGACGATACATAATGAATTTTCAATCTTGTCTAAATAACTACATTTTACTCATACAATCCAATATTACTCGTATTATTATTCGAAAAATAAAAATCTGACGAAGATCCATCTGCTCCGAAGTATCATCATACTTACGATGATCTCAAAATACAGCTAACCAAAATTTTAAAAGAATTTATCGGTTGCACTTGAGAAATGGTGTGGTATTCGTGCTAAGGGAAAACAGGCTAGGTTAAAAATCGAACTGCAGGAGTTTCATGAGCACATGTGGGCACATAAATCTGTTCAACGCATTCGACTAAATTTTAAAATAATTTGTCGCTTGAACTTGGGAAATTGAGGTGGTACTCATGTTAAGGACTACCCCTTAAGTCGGTTCAATTCGACGCAGCTCAACTCAGATAAATTTAAATAGGGTAAATTTAAGTAGTTTAACACACATACAATGGAGTTTCTGTGTTCTAGAATTTCAATCATTTTGGTGGGTTTATTAACTCTTTATAATTCTTAAAATTTTTAAGATAATGACTTTCTTAAATTTTGTGATAACATTTTTAAAAAAATTCACTTCAACTAAAGTGAAATGTCAAATTTTTTTTTACCTGATGGGGAATGCATTGTGCACCATCGGGAGGGACTTTTGGCCCTTTGGTGTGATTAGCCTTAGCGATACAGGCCGGTTGCTGGCATTTTCCGTTTCTTAATGCACCAGCTTTTTGCAATGTACGTCACCACAATGTCCCAGTTTGATTCTCTGGCGACCATAGTCTACGCAATAACTTTTTATGACATGTCGATTCGCCGTAAATGCACAATGGACTTTTCCTTGCCCATTTAGTATTGGTACTCGTAAAAGTACCCGTGAATAATGGGGTAAGAAAGTACTTGACTATTCCGCGTCCTCCAATTTTCTAATTGCAACCTCTCTTGCCTAGCTAACATAACTTCTCCCCTGGCTACACTCCTTGCTTCTGACACTCTAGGTAACTTTCTGGCGTCGTAGATATGTTTCCACACTTTAACGAATATATCGATATTGATTACTCCAGCTATTGCTGAGATTGCCTCTCTGATACGGCTCTATATAGTGCTAGAAATTTTCGACGCACTGCACCTCTGTAACGGTACCATTTGTGTTTTATTAGAATTAAGTTGGGTTCCGATCGATTCGTCGTTTTTAGGCTGATACTCGCATCTCTTTTACATTCGTCTACTCAACGCTAATGTCACTTTAGAGGTATATCCTCATCTGTTTCACCTTTAATTTCCAGTTTTAGCGTTTTTCTTGTTTCTTCGCATTTCTCTGTCTTTCCTTAGTAATAGCTTGTTCTAATAGATAGCTTTGTTCTCTCAGTTACGTTTTCACAGTAAGAGAGGCCGAGTTTAATATTGCGCGTTTTCGTTTTCGACGCCCTTTTCCCTATACACATTTTGTATTTCCTTCTGTATTCTGGTTGTCATGTATTGATGGTCGCTGTTTGTATAGTGCTCTAAGAGCCTTGAGTTTGTAACGTTTTGTTAGTGGATCAGGCTCTAAAGTGACCCGACTTCGGGTAATTGTCTTGAAAATATGGCAGCTGTTGGATCGTTTTGAAGTTGAACTCTCATATTTCTTGTTTATTTTATGCATTTATTTACTGTGCTCCAGAAAGTCAAATATTTCAATCAGGCATGCAATTCATCAGCTGGTGTTGAGCGAAGTATTACCAAATAAAACCCGATTATTTTGCAAGTCTTTCAAGCCTTTCAGTCTAATGCTTCCAATGACTTTCTGTGAGCCATTGTACACTCATCCCTAGAATGATTTTGCACGCCCGAGGAATCTTTCCCATTCCTCACGCTTTAGAAATGTTACAATTATTGGAATTGCATATTTAGTGACAGTTGTAAGAGCTGAATGCACTATTCTACCTGCTTCCATCAACGTTTCAGCAATACCTGAAAAAGCAAGTGCTAACGCAATATGGCCGTTTGAGTGGATTTTAGGCAGGATTAAGGAAATTAAGAACGTTTTTCCAGTTCCACCTGCAGCGTTCAAAAAGTACAATCCACCGGATTAGTAGGCCATTTGTTTCTGTGCAGAGTATCGACGGCCATATGTAGTCTTTATATTTCTCCCAAATTGTACTGGTTGTGACGTAAAATATGTAGATAAAATAATTGCGAACAGCATACGTATTTCAAATGGATTAGAAGTAGCGAATGAATCTTCGATTGACTTATCCTAATGATTGTCATTCTCCGGCAAATTAAGTGCCTCGCATGTACTCCAATACGTATTATGTACTATTGTACGTATTATGTTCCATCCACTGTTTCTAAGTGTCTAAATGATATTGGACCACGAACGGTAATCAGAAGCAAACGTAAATAAAAGCAATCTGCGTTGTTCGGATGTACAGTGTATATTCTTCCTAAATCATTTGATGAAAATATTCCAGGTTGTCCAACTACTGCTTTGCATCTCTTCCTTCTTTCAAAATTCTTTCGCGTTGCGTTCTAAGTGTAATAAGCCGGAATGTCTGCATTCATCAAAGTTCTTGCAAAATCATATGTTTGACATAATTGAAAAAGCGCTGTGAATGTTGTGTTCGGTGGTTTTGTTGCTCTGTCCTGTGTGTTTTGTTCTGTGGAATATACTCTTTGTCTGCTGGCTTTGTTGGCGTATTTACAAATCTATTTAATGGATTTGGCAGAATTGCAGTACTCAACGTTGATATGTATTTTAAAAGTTTTTGATGAAAGTGGCGAATATGGGACTACCCAACGATTATCAACTTCAATGATATTTCCTGTCACTTTCAAAGTAACCATCACAAATGTAATAGCGTTCTGCGCATATTCGTGCATATCTCGCGGACTACCAGTATATATATATATATATATGTTGGAGGCAATATGGTCATCTTTTCTATGTTGCTTATATCACCTTCAGTACTTATCGCATCTTTCAAATGTTTCTTCGAATCTCAGTTTTTTTCATTTATCCTAATGAATAGTAGTTGTTCGAACTCTATTTTCGCTTACATGTCGATGATGTACTGACGGAAGAGCTGTCGGCATTTCAGAATATGGTTATCGTCATTTCACGTACCATAATCCGATTGGAATAATAATTCATTGAACTCTCTTTTTTGTCTGTGTAATCACCTGTGACTGTGTTTACCATTTTGATGTTAAAATGGTAGCCATCTTGACCGTTTGGAAACATAATTGGATATTCCAATAGATCGTATAGCATCTATAAGTGTCAGCAATATTTTGTAGTAACTCATTTCTGCGCAGCAAAACGATATCGCGAGAATGAAATTTTTCGCCGACAATGACAATTGTCAGCTCATCAATTGTTGGCGCGTTATATCGTCTGGCATGCTCACTTGCTAGTACTTGATAAGCACGAATAACAATTCTATGGCTGTCTAATGACACGAGATCAATCATACTTTTGAACATCCGAATTAAATTATTGTTGTCTTCTAACAGTTTTTGCAACGACTCAACAACATGCCTTTTGACTCCAGTAGAGAATAATGTTTTGAATGTCGGCATAAAATGATCCGCTAAACGTTAGAGCTAAACGTTAATTTGTTTATTTAATATAAAGTCGACCATTAATTGGATATATTCAATGCGATTGGTAAATTTGACCATTATATTAGAACCGTTTTGTCGCTGCTCTTCAACTCGCACTATTCCTAAATCATCACAGACAACAGTAAAATATAAGACTAATTCCGATACGTCGCCCTCATATGATTTGAGGTAGATAATTTCTATGCAATACGGGATCCGTTGATGCCAGTTAATGTATATCGACATCCGAATGCTAACCGGCCAATTTCGATAAGATGAACTTGGCCAATTGAAGTTCAACGAGAAAATTTTCGTACCCAATGTTCGTCCAAATATCGTAATCGATCGAATTTGTTCGATCGATAATGGTGGCTTAATATCTTCGTGAGTAAATCTGCCTTGTGAACTGCTTCCGTTGTACTCAACGGAATTAGCAGAATCGAGATTGGAGACGAAAATTCATTTTGGTCAAAATGAGTGAGATTAAACCACAATGTTTTGATGAAAGTTGGCCTGGAGCCAACATATAGTAATCTAAAGAAATCAAAATTGTTGTTAGTTAAAAACTTTACCATTTTTTTATTGAAAGACTAACTGGTATTCATAAACCGCCATTCGAAACATTTCTTAAATCGGCACCGTTAAAAGTATCCGACAATTTAACAATGGCTTCATAATCAATTTGACCTTATTAGGCGATAGGTTGGGCATGCATTTTTAAAATTTTCGAAGCAGCATTTCGATTTTACGATATAAATGTACGGGACGTGATAATGCCGGATCTAGCGTATCTGGACGGTTTGTAGCCGTCAAATCATTTTGACCTAATCCAACGAATCGAAACCATCCATTTGATTAAGCAATTCCATTAGAGTATGTTGTATTTCACGATCGGCTGATGTACCTTCGAAAAAAAGGACGACCTAATAATGCATGATTGATGATCACGAGCGTAGTTAAACATTTCACTTATTAAACAAGCACTTCATATCAAGAGCTACCCTAGTTCCAGGCTTCAATTTTGTCTTGTCTAACTGACGTTGACACCCAACAACATATCGTGGCCCGTTTGTTGGCTTCACAATAACTAAAACTATAGATAACATAAATTATCGTTTCACTGAATCACTGGCATATTAGGGGTAATTACATTTATCCTCAGTCAATTGTTTGAGTACCTCCCCGATAATTTGTCCAACACTTTGCAACACTTTTAAATCATTTTCTGATTTATCGAGCTGTTCTCGCACTGAAAGTAAACATATAAAATACCAATTTGGTACATTTGCATACAGTCGGAATGATTCTGCTATTTTTCATTCTACTTGTATTCATATACATTCAAATAGAAATTGATCGGTATAGCTGAGCACAAATTGTACACGATCGGCGTCATTCAACATTATCAAAATTTCAATTAGAGTTGTCCGTTCGATAACATTCAAATGATTAATCGTATTATCCTTTTCTTCTGAATCCGAATCATCCACATCACACCGGTCCCAATGATCGATACATAGTTTTATACAAATATTTGACTGGACTGGTTTTTAGTAGGATTTTTTGGCCTAAAAAATCTGACATTTCGATTTTTTTTGATTTTTTTTTCGCCTACTGAATGAACTTGTCAAAAATTTCTCCTCACATGATTTATAGCAAAACAATTTTTCGTACACTATTCAAAATAGTTTAAAGGCATATTTTTTCATCGAAATAGTTTAAAGGCATCCAAAAATAATAATAATTTTTTTTTTGTAATTTTTGGGATATAAAATTATTGTCAAACATTAAAAATAATGATTTTTCATATTTTTTACATAATTTATAGGTTAGTTTTCCAAAATTTCCCCAACTTTTTATACTATAAAATAAAAATGTTAATTTTAGTTCTTGTCTTTGTCATATTTTCGGCAAAATTTTTGTAAATTTTTCTGTATTCTAGTGGAATAGTACCTTTAGTAATCCATTTAACAAACTTTTCAGTGGTTGTTTTGGCTGCTCAAGTTCAAGTAGCTTCACTTTGCCGCTCGCGCAGCACATCCCCGGGGCTTCTCCTTTAAATTTCATTGCATTGCAGTGTGGACCAATTTTATCCATTTTTCCGAATTGAACGAATTTACATGAGGCATTCTATTGAATATTCGATTCGTATGAAAATGCAATGCGATGATATGAAGCTCGATCATTCAGATATTGCATCTGCATACGTCTTCGCATACGTCCTTCTTCTTGGCGTTGGTGAGACGAATGTTCATGTCTCTCTCCTCGCTGATCTGTCAATTCTTCTGCTGGGCAAGGCATTACAAATGATTAATGAATGTGAGTCGTACAGATGGCGGAAACACAGACGACGAAAAACGAACGAAATAAATTGAATGCAACAATCTAAATAAAAGTAGCTCACAAACAGTCAATTACATTATTTTCAAAACAAATCAAATAATATAGACATAAATCAGCTGGTTAGGTTATTTATGTGTCGCTAGATAGTAGCATACACAGTTAAGAAATACTTCCAGAGACGTGGACATTTTTGTTTTTATCGCGCGTAACGCTTAGAATTTTCCGTTCCCATGGGAAGTTCGGACAAAAATATATAAAAACACTCTCAATTCTTCGATTATTTTTCGAGTTTTGCGGACACAAACATAAGCAAGCTGAATTTATATATATATGGATAGTACCAACAGCCAGTGGAATCCAGCTAATAATGTGCATTAACTAAAATGTCTGGAAACGGAAGCGCAAAATATGTAGATATTCGATCAATACTATTCGATCACGTACCAATTAGTAGATGACGTGTAAATGCCCATCTCTGCCTGTAACCCAATAAAATACCACGTTAGGTTTTCTGACTTCCTGATCTCTAGAGCATCTGGAAGGGGATGCCTATCCGTCCGCCAGCATTAATAAATTACTTTAGATGTAGAATTGCAAATTGCTATAATCTAAATTTAAATTCCGGTGCATTTCTAGAAATGGCCAATAGTAAGATCGATACTGTACTGTGCCTCAATCTCTGGCATGATTTGTTGTAGTCAAGTATACGAGTATATGAAGAATGAAATATATAAACTTTGGCCGATCGTATTGTTCATCTCTTGAGATTCCAACCGCCATAATTTATATAATTTTTTTAAATTTATCGTTAACGTTAAATCAACTCAAATTCCGATTGAAACATCACTCATGTACACCATATAAATTAACGACTTTATAACGAATCTCACAAAATTAATAAATTAATCAAAGCCAATATTTTAATATTCAAGTTTCACTCAGACTCAATCAATTTTACACGCACATAAAAATATTTTATTATTGCGATCGCGATAAATCTGATTGACCTGAAAATAAATAAATAAATTAAAAAAAAAAAAAAATTCGCACAGGTATTCAACAAATCCACAGAAAGCGCGCGGCCGCGGAATAAATATTAATTATACACAAGTTACAATTAATCATTACAACAATAAAAGATTAAATTCTTAAGATCGGTCGGTAAATTACAGAAAATTCATCATCACTGACACTATATACCATGTGAGTGAAGATAAATTTTTAAAAATCATTTTCATGTCTTAACAATTATATTGCACAATCAATCTTGCCTTGCGCCGCTGCCGCGCCGCTATACTGCAACGGCGAACACATATTTTCCGCACATATGCAAAAACCTTATTATCAATCAAGTGCATTAAATACACGATGCGATGGATATTTTTTTTATACATCGGTTTGATTGTTAACTTTCACAAATTTTTTTTTATTGATTTTATATATTTTATTTGGTTTGCGGTTTGAACACAGAATTTTTATGAATATTTAATTGTTATTATGTTACGAGACGCGCGGCGCGTTCAATTCATATATACGAGTATGCATATGCTTGTGTAGATATTTTCCCGCCTTTCACAAAAAATGTCGAGTAATTATAACGATTAATGGATTAAGAAGGTAAACCTAAATCGTGTATGCATAATTTTACGAGCATGATTTCCCGGCGTGAATGGCCAGCACACACACATACAGACGTATTAAATACACGAATAATTAATCACCGCAAGCATATTTGACCGCAATTTCGCCAAAATTGCACCAAATTAAATTAAAGAACTATTGTTTGGCCTAACCAAACTATTTATATATTTAGAACGTTATGTACATACATATACATCATAAGTGAAATTAGCAACATTTATATTATGAATTATTAAAACCGCACCTCTTATTTATAAACCACAAATATGACGTCCGGTTAGAATGTACGTACTCGTATGTTCACCTCAGCATAAATCGTATAATAATAGCGCATGCAAATATAGTAATTTCTATATACAAACAATCTAAAGGAAGTTAATATTTTATATGTATTTGTGTCTGTCAAATTCTAAAATTAATCTCGCACTACATATATAGAAGAAACTGAGCTTGGTGGATGTGGATAAAAATCTTGAATTTTGACTATTTTTAGTGTTGAGTTATTTTTGGTTCACCGGAATTCAAGCGAAGGTCTAGTGGATAGACTGACATTAAAATATTTTTGAATTTAAATAGTTTTTTATGTATTTCACTTACATAATTTGTAATTGCCTTTAGTGGAAAGATGTCTACAACGTCTCGTTCGATAAAGCTCTGAAGAAGGAAATAGGCTTTTCTGTTTAGTTCAGGCGAGTGTGGCTTGTATTGGTACAAACGCGACAAGCTTTCCAATCAAACAATTACATGGGCGAACTTTTAAACATATTGAGTTGATATAGATCATCCCAAGTCATATGCTTGTCGATAATTAAACCAAGATACTTAAAACTATCAACACCTTCGATAGTAAAGGGTTTTCCAATAAGAGATTTCATTTTGATATTAAAAAAACGAGTATTTTTTAAGAGAAATCAATGAATGTTTTTTCATTGTAAAGAGGAAGGTATGAAATTGACATTTGAAAACGATATCAGCCAAATGGCCGCCACGGCTACGCTTGCAGCACCATATCCTGTTCATGAAATTTTCCATGACCAATTCGCACATTTGCGACTGTATGTCCTCGATAACTTCACGAATTCCATTTTTAAGGTCTTGAATCGATTGTGGAGCATTGGCATCTTATATTTCACGTGGCCCCAAAGAATAAACACTAAAGGTGTTAAACACAAGATTTCGGTGTCCAATTGTGATCACCTCTTCGAGAAATAACACGGTCAGGAAATTTTTCTTGCAAAATTCCGATTGTTTCGTTGCTTGGGTGGCACGTAACGCCGTCTTGTTGAAAATAAACGTCGTTCACTATCTTCCAATTCCGGCCACAAAAATCATTAATCATAGCTCGGTAGCGCAATCCATTCACCGTAACTGTTGCACCAGCCTCATTTATGAATAAGTAAGGTACAATCACATCGCCAGCCCAAAAACCTCACCAAACAGTGACACGTTGAGGATGGGGAGGCTTTTCAACAATCATTCTTGGATTTTCTGAGCCCCAATTGCGACAAATCTGTTTATTAACGTAGCCTCCGAGCTGAAAATGGGCCTCATCACTGAAGATGATTTTTCGATGAAAATCCGGATCATTTTGATGTATTTGAAGGACCCAATCAGAGAAGACACGAAGTTTATGGTGATCGACCGGTTTGAGTTCTGGTGTTACCTGAACTTTAAAAGCCTTAACCTTGACATGAGTCTTTATGCAAAATACGGTGTAATGTCGTTTGTGGAATGTCTAATTCCAAAGATCGACGAGGAATCGAGAAACATGGGTTTTCGTCAACACTACGGGCTACAGCAGCAATATTCTCAGTTGTTCTTGAGCGTAGTTGTTCTTGAGCGACGCACACGGTTTCGATTCTTCACATCATTTGTCTCAACAGCTCAAATTTGTCCACCAGTTTCACTATTGCCGGCCGAGAAGGTGCTTCACGATGACCCAAAAGTGCTTTAGTTTTGCGAACTGTGACTGCAAAATTTTCACCATTTTTGTAGTGAATTTTAACAATTTCAATGCGTTGTTGAAGCATCGTACCATTTTTGTTAATTGCATAGTGTTTACTTGTCAAATGTCAAAAGGTGAAAGCTGCCCAAATAGCAGGCTTTTCAAAATGAAACCTCTTATTGGAAAACCCTATACAGTGTTCTACTTGGAGTAGTGGTAGATATGGAGAATGAAAAGTTATAAATTTCGTTTTACTGAAATTAGAATTTTATTTTAATTGTAGAAACTCGATAGTGTTTTTAAATGAATCCGTAAAAATGTATCTTTTTTATATTATTTTTGCAATCTGTTCCGGGGCCAAGGCTCTCCCAACTCTTTTGCGGTCCGCTTGTCCCGTCCTTACTTTTACGCCTCTGCCAGCCTAGGACGTACGGCTATAGGCCCGATTTTCGTTGAACCCCATCTGCACATTGCATAGCTCTATGCCAGCCTATAGTACTGGCATGGAACTTGGGCCAGCCCATAAGTTCTACACTCCAACAGGGAGTCATAGTTCTGTTCCTTTTCATCACAGATCGTAATCTGATGATAAAAATTCCTTAAGACATCCTGTACGGGATTCGAACCCGCTACCTCCCGAACCAAAGGCCAATGCTTTAACCACTCCGCCATTTGGTCGGTAAAATGTAATCTGGAGGAAAAATGAATGATATCGGGATGGTTCTTTTACCAGAATTTTTGCAAATTAATAACATTAAATTGGTTAGTTCAAGACCATATTGCTATAACTTGTCTAAAAGTACATTTCACCCCAAAATGGTTATTTATTTCAAAAGCGCCAATTTAATCAATTTTAATAGTTTATTACATCAAACCGGCTGCAGATTTTACGCCAAATGTTGCTCTAGAAGTCGTATAGAGGGTAGATCAACCTTATCCAGGTGGATAATAAATTATTTTTGTGTCAGATTATACGGAATTGGCGTCTGACGGTAAAGGCATAAACATTTTTTTTAAAATTCACTAAATTTGAAATATAATTTCTAATGACCTCTCTTGAATTTTTTCAAAACCAATTAGTAACTAACCGCTAAAATTTAGTTCGGTCGCAATTAAACAAGAACTAAAAAAACCAACTTTTTTGTCACCATAAACTAACTCGTACAATTTTGCGACACCGGTGTTCGATGGCGTCTGACATAATAAATGGTGGAACAGAAAAATACACTCTGTCAAGAAAGTAACGGGAATTGGTCATTTAAAAATCCCGCTTAAAAGGATTGTAAATTTTTTTGTCGCTAAGTTGGCACAACTGTCTTCTATCTTGGCGTGAAGTTTGAGCGCGATCTGTCATTTAGTTTATTTACAGTGCTCTATTTTGTCAGTTCAGCTGAAGTGTGTTTCCTGTTTTTTATAATGAACTGTCGGACTCAACAGACGTAGTCTTGCCCGAACGTTTTTTCGATATTCAAATTTTCGATAAGCTATATACTAAGTGACATTTGACATTGAGTTTGACATTTCAATCTTTTCGTTTCGTCATTGTGTGATTTGCTGTTGCCCAAAGCAAAATTAAACCATGAGAGCGATTTCTCGTTATCCTGCGCCATTCAATTCTCGTCGCATGGCCGGACGATATATGGTGCTTGTCATTAGCACATTCGGCGAAAGAGGCGGTTGCTAAAAGGTTGTTACTGTTGTTGTATGTGTGTAAATGTCTGATCGATCGATAGATTGTATCTGTCGCAGGATTTCTTTGTTTGTTGCTGAAATGACATTCATCTTCTCCTTCCTAAAATATGAATGGATATTGCAAAGAGTCGTAAGAACAATGACTGCGTGTTATCTCATAACAACTGCAACTTCATTAATGGTTGGTGTATTTATCGGCCTGCGTGCTCTTCAGATGGTACTTTGTCTGCTTTGATGTCGATCATTTAGTTGTAGTTTTGCAGTCTGTTTGGAATGGTATTGAACACCTGGACCAACTGGTTGTGACTTCGCAAAAACGGTTCCAAAGTCACCACAACTTATCGCTCCTCCATCTACTCGGTGTTTTACGCAAAAACAGTTGATTGAGGTGTGGCTCCAGCCAATAGTATTTTCAGTGGTGCTGGCGGCGAATTCAATGGTGGCAGTACAACTTTTTCAGACCCGCAGCAAAAACCCGGTCAATTCACCTTTGTATTTGAATGCATGGCAGTGTTGGCATTCTTTGTTCATAGTGCCGATGACAATTTGTGAATGTGACGAATAGTCGATGTCTGACTCATATTCGAAAACAAGGCGGAGAAGTGTAGCACGTGTGAATGCGCGATGTACTTACAGGCGCTGTCGTTCATGTGTTCTGTATATTAGCATGCATTAGCTCGACGGCGTCCGTTGGGTTGTTGCGTCTTGACTTTCATTTGCACGTGTCTTTGCAACCTGGTCTCTTAAATTTGCATTGCCCGTTAATTGGTGTTCTGCCATTTAACTGCCGGGTGTGGAGTATTTGTGAATTCCGTGTACGTCGACCAATATTTCCTCCTCGTCCACGTAGACGTGCCACTGTTCTTTAATAAACACACAACACATGCATATAAGTAGCTTTTTTGAATTTTATGTATGTATAATTTGTTGAACAAACGTTGATATTGTTTATTTTCGACAGTCCGTAAAGTTTATAGAATCATTGAATGCACTGTATATAATTTAAACACTTGGAAGATCATGTAAGATATTCACTTCCACACTGCACCTTACACATTTGCACAAAGTATGTGTTTAAGTACACGTCATTTATGATTTAAAGCGAATAGAAATTTAAATTTCAAAACAATGTCAAGCTACGACACAAGTAACTTGCGCATGTATTGATGCGTACGTCAAATACCACATAATTCGACATCAGCGCCACCTATGGTACACAAACATAATTATGAATTATTCTCAGAAGATCAATTATTCATGAAACTCTCAGAAGGCTTTAACGGTCAATTATCTATGAAATGATTTTTTCATTTCAAAATATTGGGGAGGGTTGAGCGATAAAATTTTGGGGTTATGTAAAAAAACTTAAAAAATAAATAAAAAATTTCTTCAAAAAAATCCTATAACCCGATCGCAGCTCCACCTACCGGCTCCAATTATGAATCTAAGCCACCCAGGGACCCACTCAAACAAACACAAACAACTTCATCAAAATCGATCCAGCCGTTTAAAAGGAGTTCAGTGACATACCCACTTACAGAAGATTATATTTATAAAGATTGAGGGTGATGGAGGTGGGGGGATGCAATTTTGGGGCTATCTATTCTGATATGCGAAAATTCTTCAAAAATAAAATTTCGTCAAAAAATTAAAAAAAATCCTAGAACCTGAGCGCAGCGTCATCTACCGAGCCCGATTGTGAATACAAACCATACAAGGACACACTCAAATAAACACAAAAATTTCATCAAAATCTGTCCAGCCGTTTAGAGGAAGTTCAGTGACATACACACGTACAGACGAATTATATATATAAAGATTGGGGTGATGGGGGTGGGTTGGGGTGAAATTTTGGGGCTATATATTCTGATATGCGAAAAATCTTACAAAAAATCCTAGAACCCGAAATCAGCGCTACTTACCGCGTCCTTACCGCGAATCTAGAACATTCAGAGGCCCACTCAAACAAAAACAAAAATTTTCATCAGAATCGGTCCAGCCAGAACAGAAGAATTATATATATAAAGATACAAATATCGAACAGAGAAAAGAGAAAGCGAAAAAGAGAAAAGGTCAGCCGGAGCCATATCAGGTGAATACGGTGCTTGTTCGATGATATTTGTTGAGTTTTTGGCCAGAAATTCGTTCACAGTGATAGCCATGTGAGATAGTGCGTGTCGTGGTGAAAGGTCCATGAGTTTTCTTGCCACAAACCTGACCATTTTCGACGAATGTGCTCTCCCCAATGCCGCATGACGCCCAGATAATATTCATTATTTACCGACTGACCTTTTGGCAAGAATTCCGAGTGCACAACACCGCGATAATCAAAGAAAACCGTCAGCATTACCTTGACTTTTGATTGATTTTGACGTGGTTTTTTCGGTTTCGGCTCAGTTGGAAAGCGCCATTCCAGAGCTATTGAGTTTTTGAAGGAAATTCAGGTCTTTCAGAACTAGTCGAGCGGCAACGTGTTTTATGCCCAAAACAATCGTGTACAATGGTACAAATTGATTCGTGAGACACATAAAGTTCACCGGCTATCCCTCTCAAACCTGAATAACGATTTTTTTGAGTTGAGGCCGACCAGAGCGAAAGATCCACCACATCTTGATCGCTTTTGAATGGATTGTATCACTCATATGCACGCGTTTCTGATAAATTCGATTCACCGTAAGCCTTCTATAACATTTTCAGCGATTCTGCACACGAAATTCTATTTGCAATACAAAATTTGAGACAAATTCTTTGTTCGATATTTTTACTCATTACAAAATAGGGAAACACATTTCAGATGAGCTGACAAAATTGAACACTGTAAACAAACTAAATGACAGATCGCGCTCAAACATCACGTCAAGCTTTTTACATGACTAACTTCCATTATTTTTTGACAGAATGTATATTTAAATTTATTTCAAATATAATTTCGTTAAAATTTATTAAAATAAATTAATTCTTTCTCAGTTCGTTTACAACTATTATGTTCCTTTACAACTTCAATAGTTGTAAAGGAATTGAGGAAGAATTATATTCGAAATTGATTTCCCAAAATAAAAATAAAAATTTTCTCTACAAAAACTAAACAGTCAATTTTGATCGCATATCTGAGTATTGATTTTGTTCGAAACCTGGGGCATGAGAGTTCAGAGTTTAAGTGTAGTTTCGCAAACCTACTAGATGCTCAAAATTATTGGAATTATTGTTTGATGTAAGAGAAGTATAATTTTTTATTTACCCCTAGTAGGTTTATGAAACAACAGCAGAACTCCCAACTCTCAAGTTCCGGATTTAGAACAAAATCCGTATACTGTGGTACCGCTCTGGTGTAATAAATTATTAAAGGTGATAAAAGTGACCTTTAAATTAAATATTTGAAGACAATTCCGTTTACTGATAGAAAAATAATTTTTATCACAACTAAATAAGGTTGATCTACTCTCCACAAGGGCGATGTATTAGCATATTCAATAATATATGGTGGCGGCCTTGTGGAATAAATTATTAAAAGTTTCAAATCGACCTTTAAATTACATATCTGAAGCCCATGTGATATGAAACCAATTCCGTCTAATCTATGACACAATAAAAAATGTATACCACACCTGGACAAGGTTGTCTTGCCCCCCCCCCACAAGGTTCATGGAATAATGTTTGACTTAATATCTGGTGGTGGTCTGGTCCTTTATACGGTTTATAGCCAATTTGCGTCTTAACTGACACAAAAATAATTTACTACCCACCTGGATAAGCTTGACCTGGCCTCCAGGTAAAATCAACATTTAAATTATATATTTGAAGCCTATAGCATAATAATTTACTTATTATATAAGATAAAGTCGCCTGCGAATGACTTTTTAATTGTCATAAATAGTAATGAAACAACTCACTTGTTTCAAAAGAATGTGTGTGTAATTATAATGCGTACATTGAGGCAGATTACATAAAACAAATTTCAAATGAAAGTTAATATAAGAAACGCCACATATTAATAGCACGCCACCGATTCAGCTACTTTGACTTACGCGGTAACAAACAATAACCATACTTGATAGCGTATAAGTGGGCCATCGATTGAGGATTCGCAAGGATTTTGATAAAGTGGCGATTTGTTATGTATCCCGCTCGCCGTTCAAATTGTATTCGCATTGTCCAGCAACAAACCATCGGACAATTCAAGGGACCTAAATCACAATTTGCTTTGTGGATCCGTTAACAAGGTTTTTAGGCATCAATCTAATCAGATGCTGGAAATTTTGAAATTCATGGTAAAACAACCCGGTTTACGACGCCCAGGAAAACGATCGTGTCCATATTCTGTGAGATTCGCTTGATAATCGTTTACATATCGTCGATTTCGCGAGTTCTTGTCCAATTTTAACAAACCTATACAAAATGATATTTTATGGTGAATTTTGTAAATATAAGGAAAGTATACCTTCCCTTATTGAGGGCCTTAGAATTTAAATTTTATTGTTTTAAAGTTAAAATAAGATTTATTATTGTATTGGAGTAGCTAAAAATCAGTATTTCGCTGAACTGTAAACAACATATTTTTTGTGCTCTAACCATGTGTATACCTTTCTGCCAACACAACACAATTTACGGGAAGCGCTGCTTTTATGTTTTAAGTTTAAGTACTGGTTCCGGCGTTTTAAAAGTGACGATTTTGACATTATTGATAAAGTAAAGTTGAAGACGTTGAGTTGAAGGCGTTATTGGACAAGATGCATGCCAAACTCAAGTGAAGCCAGAGGATATTCATTCCAAACTCAACAAGCATTCAAAACCGTCTCAAGGCCATGGGTATAGTGCAAAAACAAGGAAATTGGGTTACGTATGAACACAGGCCAAGAAACGTTGAACATCGTTTTTCACGTGCGAACTGCTGCAAAGACAAAATCGGAATCGTGTTTGTGCATCGATTTGTGACGGGGCATGGGGCACGTGGCATCAGTTTCAACCGTCAAACCGAATATTCATGGCAAGGAGCTAATTCTGTGCATCTGGTTAGATCAGTTCGGAGTGGTCTACAATGAGGTACTCTAGCCTGAAGAGAACGCTATCACCAACAATTGATGTAGTTAAGCCAAGTATTGCAGCTCAATCGCCCACAATATGCCAAAAGACATGACAAAGTGATCTTTCAACACGCCAACGTTCGGCCACATGTTACAAGAGTCGCCAAGGAAATTTTGGAGGTGCTTCAATGGATGTCCATACCCCACTCGCCGTATTCACTAGACATTGCTCCTTCCGATCACCATTTGTTTCAGTCGCTGACTCATGGCCTAGTCGCGCACCACTTCACTGCTTACGAAAAAGCCATAAATTGGGTCCATTCTTAAATCGCCTCGTATGCTGCCTGAAAGATGGGAAGAAGTCGTAGCTGACGATGGACATTGCTGTAAATAAAATACATTATGCGAATTTCTCAGAACAAAGCTTCGAAGTTATAAAAAACACCTCAAAACTTATTTGTACCCCCAATATTTAGGTATTTTCCTATTATTGAATAAAATTTAATCAAAAAAAATAATGTGGTTTGGTTACCAAAACTACATAGGCTTAACATTTTACACACATTGTACTCGTATGTCAGTATTTTTATTATTTTGACAAGTAATTGACAGTTGCTCAATTATCTCGCCTTCTACGTTTTTCAATTTGTCGCTTCTCGCCTTTTGTGCAAAGTCCGGGCCGTGGAGACGGATTTTGCACATAGCGATAGTTGATGTTTCGCTTCAGCTAGCATTGTACTCTTCCATGCAATTGCTGGTGTTCCTACTTTCCTTTTCCCTTGCGGGTTGCAGTCCAATGACATCCTCGTTTTACCACTTGTTGATTTCATCAGCGTATGGGCAATCCATCTCCACTTTCGCCTCTTTATTTCAGTTTCTATGGCTGACTGAATTGTTCTTCTATGCAGTTCAATGTTAGTTATGGTGTTAGGCCACAAGCATTTCAGTATTCGTCGAAGGCGCTTGTTTACGAACATGCCTCACACCCATACACTAGTATCGATTTCACACACTAGTTGAACATTCGTATCTTGGCCTTGCGTGCCAGGACATACTATTTTCAGACTTTATGTAACATGTTGAATGTGTGACAGGTTTTATTTATGCGTTTGTTTATGTCTTCCTCTGTCCTACCTGTTTTCGTTATTGTGCAACCAAGGTATACAAATTCATTTATATCTTCAATTTGTACATTGTTGATCAACGTTAGCTAGATCTGATATCTGTTGTACTTTCTGCTGCATATCTGAGTGTTTGTGTGTGAGCAGGCATATGTCATCTGCACAGTCCAGATCTTTGATTTTATACTTGTTAGTCCCCATCGAACGCCATTAGGAGACGTGACCATTATCCAATACGATCAAGAACAGCATTGGTGAGAGTACGCACTCTTGCCTTGCTCGTGGAGAGTCGTAGTATTTTCGCTTTGTTTGCCTTTATATTCAACTCGGTTTCCAGCATTCCGATACATTTCTTGTATGAGTTCAATCAATTTTTTTGGTAGAGTGGTGAATTCCATTCGATGGATTGTTCATTGATGATAAGTATTGAGTTGATGTGATCAGTGTAACTTCTTCTTGGGCTAAAGGCAACTAGATCGTTTCTTAATTTTGCATTGATCGTAGGTGAGATTCTGTCAAGGGTGATCATTGCGAGTATTTTTACTTTGTTAGTGTGCTTGCAGCTGTAGATCAATCTCCTTTGAATATTTCGGCGGTGTACTGTCTGTTCCAGCAGCCTTATTGTTCTTAAGCTTTTCAATGGCACTTTTAACTTCCCGCTCCGTTGGTGGATGGGTGTTGTTAGTTTCGTTATTGGTGTCAATTAGTGACCAGATATTTTTGGTGCTGTTGATAACATCTTCCTCGAAATATTATTTCATCTCTTTAACAGTGGCTTCATCCGTTGTTAATACTTAACCAGTATCATCCCTTATAGGTGGTATGTTTGTAATTTTTCCGGTGACTTTCCTTACACATTGGTGTCGTGCTCGCATATTTTGGATTACTGGTGCCTTTTCAGCAGCCTATGAGGATGCTTTCTGCATATTTTCTGCGTATCTGCGTTTCACCTCCGCCGTATTTTGTTGGTACATTTGTAGCTTATGTTGACGGCGTTCCTCAACCTTTTTCCATATATCATCACTAATGCAAGGTTTCCGATTGTATTCTTGGTAGCCGAGTACTTCCGAAGCAGTATTGATGTATTTTACTTCTGTTTGGATCCATTTTCGTTCTATACTGGTGGCTTTCTATGGAGATTGAGTTGGAGCGTTTCACTGAAGATGTTTCTTGTTTCGGTATCTCTCAATCTGGTTGTGTTAAATTTCCTCCTATTTGTCATCGCTGAGTGTTTCATAGCGGCTGGCTTGATTTGAAATTTTGCTATTACCATTTGGTGATCACTGTGTACGTCTGCACCCCTCATTGTTTTGACAGCGTGTAGTGATATGACGAATTTCTTGTTGACAATTGTGTTTATGTTACTAATTATAATTTATAGACTTGTTAAACCGATTAAATTTATTTTTATTTGCTTTTTAACAATTCAGACAAAAAAACGACAATGAAACTACCGATTATGAATAGTAGCTAACTTCATTAGTCTTTTCTTAAGGCAAAACGTTTAAAGTTTCAAGTTCTATTTTCAAACAAACTTGTAAAGAGATAAAAGGAAAATGTTTTGAGCTCTGTTAGCTAGCGAAATTGGTATTTTTCGTATTAGAATATAGATGTCTCCGTTTCACTGCATTTTTATCTGCAGGTACGATACAAGTAACCAAAATTTTTGACATTCCGTCAATTATTTTTATTTGTTAATTAACAAACTCAAACTATCAAAAACTAATAATTCAACATGAAGCTACTCGTATCTGCGTTAAAATTTTACGAAAGTCGACAAACTAATTTTTCCATGGAACAATTTATCGGGTTTATTGTGAAGACCAGCGAAAATTTCATTTCACGCCAGCTGCATACTAGCCTATAGTATAAAGCGATTTACAAAAAATAATAATTTAATTTTCGTAAAAATAACTAGATGTCACTGTATAATATCTACTATATATATGCCTAGACCCACATTTTTTCATGTGCGTAACTTACTTATATCTCTGCACTGTATTAACTCACCGTGCCCTATTCGTTTTACTTTTACTTCAAATCATATCCCAAGAACCTCAATATTTTATAATCTGTCGTTAGCTCAAAGTTTATAAAGATTATTATTGCCCAGGTAAAGCGCAGGTTTGAACTGCCTAACATCGTTTACTTCCATACGCTAAATTCATTTATAACGTGACACATACAAGCAAGTCATCCATTGCAAATTCTGGCTTCCATTACCATCTTGATATTAAATAGAGCATTCAACTAAAATTGAACATATGTTGCTTTTGTGGAAACGAACAACCGCTAATCCCTCCACCAAACCAAATATTGGAAGATCACGCGAGTTCAACAACCTTGGCCAAAATATTTGTATGTGGATATTATATAAGACGCAAATTTGTATGTAAAATTTAATCAATTTACAATAATATGTCAATCAACAAAAATATGTTTTTAAATCTAACGGACATTCTATATTTACATACAACTTAATTAATGATCACGAACATTCTTAAGATGGTAAACCGCGTATAATGCGCGCGCACATCAAATAATTAGCAAATATGCGTTATCCAAATTTTGTTCATACCGTTACCAAATTACTTTACTAATTGTTTTGTGTATAATAAATTAACCTACAAATTTAATTATTAAATATCGAAATTAAAAATTTAATTTAATTTATAACAATGGAGTATAAAAAAAACTAGCCCGCTTTCCAACAAGACCAAACAAAATGTGCGGCTTGCGTAAAACGTGAATGAATTTATTTTTTGGCAGTTTGACATAAATTAATTTTTAATGTTACTAATATATGTTGGGGGTTGGCACAGGTCAAATTTTCCATGAAACGATCACAAATCATAGATCGGTGTCATCACGTTGTCGCGTCGCATCGCGCACGCGATATTCTCTCTCTCTCTCTAGGCACACACACAATATGCCAAACGGTCAAATGCACAACAAAAAAATGTTAATAAATTGTAAACATGTCGACTCTGCCGTATACAAATATGTGCAAATTTATTTTGCATATGCATAAATAAAAATGCAAAATAGCAACAAATGTAATACGATTATTACCACATCAGATGTATGCGTCGTGTAAAAACATGCGGGATACTATCAAAAAAATATTTTAACGATCAAATTTATCGAAGAACCAAAAAACCGCGATTTGTGCGCTTAACATTTAATTTATGCGGGTGATAAAATTCAAAATGATTACGTAAATTATACTTGTAGTATGATATTTTTGAGAAAGTTGAATTGTAATTCAAGTTTTTAAGTTTTAATTTAAATTAAGTACAAGATTTTAAAATTAATTTCTTATAAATATAAGCGCGAGATGAAATTTATTGATTTCGAAATGATAATGTCACATGGATGGAACAGAATATATGTAGATAGATAGTGGTTTGATTACTTTCAAAATACTCGTACAACATAAAATGTTATCGCCAATACCCAATATAAGCTATCGCTATTGTTCTAGGCCAGTTTGTAAACATTTAACTTATTTCTATAGACACTGGTGATATTTTCGTTGAGTGTCAATCCAAATCGTAGCTTATCATGTTTTAAACTGTTCAAAGGTCAGAATATTATTTTCCAAAAGTATGTGCGTTTTGTGAACACAATTCATTCACTTCAATGAGATGAAATATCGAATAGAAGAAATCAATGTAAAATTTGTGTTCTGTGTAATCAAATATATGGAAGGACTAGCTGACCCGGCAAACTTCGTTTTGCCCAAAATAGATTTTTTGTTTGAATTAATTTCGAGCATTCACGATTCCACCCGAAATTAATATTTTTTGTCTAAAATTATCGATCGTTAACAGGTGACGCAATAATATTATTTCAATTATAGAGTGAATGAAACACTTTTCGAATTCAATAACCTACACAACCTACACACAAAATGTTATGTTTTCTGCTCCGGAGCATAAACGAAAAGTGAGAACGGTTGCCCAACTCGGGAACACGTCACATATAACTGGCCGTGTGAAAAGCATGTCATTTCCAAATTTATATCGCACACTTGTGACTTGTTTATGCTCATCACAAATGCCAGTTTCACTGCGTTTCTGAATGCGTTTGAACTGAAACGGCTCTTTCAAAATGCTAGCCACATTGTTCCTTAGCTTCATCACAATCAGTCCGGTTCCATTGCACAGTTTCGGGGCATGAAGATTTCGTAACATAATGGTGACAGAACCAACTTTAAGACGCAAATGATGAGGCGGCATGTCAGGTAAATCCAAAGAGTTTAGGAATTCCACAGAATAATTGACGACTTCATCTTCGTTTTCAACGCGATCGATCGATTTGTATGAACGCAATTCTCCCGGAATTTGATTCTGCATCGACCAATTCAAGCCATTGACATCGATATGTTTTGCTGCTAAAATTGCGCGCGCGCTCAACCAATCGTAGATACGATAATTTTGACCAATGTTCTGATATACGTTAGTGATGAGTTCATCTTTCGTTGAAGTGAATTGGCAAATTTCAGATGGAATCGATATTAAACCACTGGAAGTATCTGCCGGAATTTGTCAGCAATTTTTTGGAGGAAACTTCTGCGGTTCTATCGTATTGCAGGAACACTCACATATTCATACTCAATAGAATGGTTTTCACGTATTTCATTCATTCGTCGTAGTCAACATTTCCGGAAAAATTTTCGTCATTTCTTATACCTAGGTATAACCTTAAACTAAGAATTATTCAAATTTGTATTTGTTTACTTAGCCAATTTTACGCCAATTTTATATTTTTTTTATTTTTTTTTTTATATTTTTTTTGTATTTTTTTCTTAGCCTTAGTTACCGTCCCTAGTCACGGGGAGACATGTACATTCCGTTTTACCGGTCTACTATTGTACACTGTTCCGTTCTTTTAAGATGTTGATCAGCACAATATGGCTGAAACTTCGAGAGTAGGTCGTGCCTTAGTAATATAGGCAGTGGTAATTCATGTATGTTCATGTTACCAAGCCACTTATGTTTTAGTGACATAACCGTCACCTCGTTCCATTCGAAAAGTAGGTGCTTAGCATCTTCTACTTCCGATCCGCATAAACATTGACACTGGTTCGTTATCTTAAATCTCTGCAGGTATGCTTCAAACTTACCATGTCCAGAGAACTTGGCACATCGAGCTCGTCAGTGGTAATTTCATTTTTAGTCGTTGTTTTATATCAGGAATGAAGCCAAAGGTATGCCTTCCATTGGCTGATTCATCCCACCTTCGTTGCCAGAGGTCAATCGCCATCGCTTCTATATCATTTTTACTATTATAATAATCCTGCCTACTATCAGCAGCATGTACATATCCACCTATATTATTTTGGCCACGCTTTCTTAGGTGGTACAAGTTCGCTCGTTTTTTGATTAGAATATCAACCGAGAGTACGCCAGCCAGAACCACTACAGCATATTTAGATACCGTTCGGTAAGCTTTTGTTACTCCAAGCAGGATATTCCTCTGAGCAGTTTCTAGTGATCTGATATGGTGACAGTTTAACCTATCATACCAACTAGCCGCCGCATACGCGAAAAGCGCCTCCGCCACACCTTTGTATATTAACTTCAGTGTTTTGTGATTAAGTCCCCATCCTTCTCTTGACACTCTCGCCAAAGAGTGGAATAGCTTCTTAGCGTTTTCACAGACTTTAAGAACGTGGGATCCTACGCCCATTCGTTCATCAAGGTCAACACCTAGATATCTAACGCACTTGACCATTTTTATGTTTTTACCGTTTAGTGATATTGTTGGTGGTCGACTAGAGTCAAATTTGCCCTTTAGTTGCAGCATCACTGTTTTCTCTGCTGATAGTGACATCTTATTTACTTCACACCATTGGATCATTTTATTTATTGCGATTTGACCCTGGCGCTGAAGTTCGAGTCTCGAGTTGCCATGCACCAGAATGACTTTGTCATCCGCGAAAGCAATTTCCTCAAAGTCGTTCATCATGCTTGTGTTAAACACGATATTCCAGACTAGAGGTCCCAAAAATCGAGCCCTGAGGACATCCTTTTGTAATTTGCTTTGAAACAGAACCATACATGTCTCTGATTATTGCGTATCGATTACTGAAGTAGCTCCTAAAAACATTCATCGTGTTTCTAGGGAGATTGTAGACCGATAAACTTGCAATGACACTAGGCCACGTAAGATTATCAAATGCTCCGGCAATGTCAAAGAATATACCCATAACATATTTAGAACTTTGGGTTTTTACAGTGTTGGTTAGGCGGACTATCGCATCCTCAGTAGACATGCTACGTCGAAATACGAATTGCTTGTCCGAGAATAGTCCGCTTTGTTCAACTCGCGGTATAGTGCGAGTGGCAAGCAACCTTTCTAGGAGATTCCTCATAACTGGTAGTGGACATTATGGGTCTATAAGATTTCGAACATAGTGGTGATAGAGAACCAGGTTTCCTGATTATGATCATTCCACCATTTTTCCACACCTTGGGGAAGTAACCAAATTTTAAGCAGCTGTTTAATAATTTTACTATGCTAGACCCTATGATGGGCCATGCCAGCTGGATTATTTCAGCGTTCAAGTTATCCAGTCCAGGGGACTTGTTACGCTTGTAGCAAGTTAAGGCACTGGTGACCTCCTCCCATGTAAATGGGGGCTCTTCCGCATCGTTCCAACTACTGTCCGTAGCGTTCTCGCGCATTTCTGCTTGAGGCCCAGTTTCGTCTGGCGTTTCCTGATGGTGTTTAAGACTTCTGGGGATCTTGCTTTGCCAGCGGAAAATTTATATACAAGTCCCCATGGGTCTTTATTACCATGTTCCGTGACGTACCGTTGGAAACTATTTTGTTTTGCAATAAATACTTCATGGAAGTATTTATTTCTTGCTACTCTAAAGCGAGACAATTTTAACTCTTTTGCTATTTGGTTCCTTTCCGCCTGGTAGGCTCTTCTAAGCTTGTGCATAGAACATCTAAGTTTCCTTAGATTAGAGTTCCACCAACTGTTCTGTTTCTTCGCAACTCTCTTCTTAGGAATTGAGTTGTTGCAGACACTGACTAACTGTGCTGAGATCAGCTCCACACGAGCATCAATTTCATCTATCGAATCGATTTCCGGAAGTGCTTCTACACTGTCCCAAGAGCCAACCAAGTGTCTAGCAAACAGACCTCATTCGGCTATCTTAATGGCGAATCTCGGAGTTTTGCTACTTGCAAGCGGACTGCTCTGAGGCGAGTTTGATAAATTAAACGTAATGACTCTATGGTCACTAGATGTCCAACTTTCTCTGACACACCACCCAACTATCGTGCCCAGCAAGGCTCCATTGGCTATGGTTAAGTCGATATTAGAGTTCCCATTAGACGAGAACGTCGTTGGGTGCCCCTGTAAGGTCATTATGTAGAGGTCACTCCTAGACACGAAGTTCTCTACTTTTCTTCCGTTTTCATTGGTTAAACGGTCATGCCACATTTTACTTCTTGCATTGAAGTCTCCGAGGATCATTACCTTTTTCTGTTGACCCGATAGAGAGCCTAAGATCGTTTCGATTTTGCACAGATGGTACTCGACCGGTTCACTGTATTGGGCATATATTGAAAATAGGTAGAGTGAACCACTTTTTCACATATTGTCACAAATACGAGTATGATTCATTGAGACATGCGTTTAATTTATCCGCCGCTGTTGATTTCGGAATCACGGGCAGTGTTTGTCGGGAGTCGCCCGCCAACAGTATCATCAATTTACAATTCTTCAACACTTTTGTCATGGCTGATTGCTTTGAAATGTTTCAAACAGGATTTTCGTTGATTTGCAGGTTTAACGGATGCTTCAGTGCTAAATGTGCCATTATTCCACCTTCCAACAGTGTTGCAGCAATTCCGGTACATGCGTGAACTAACGCAATGCCACTTGAGCACGTATTGCTGCTAATATCAATGATATCAGAAACGTTTTCCTGTTCTGCCGAGCACATCAAGGAAAAATAGTCCACGGTTCCACCATCGACAGCCTTACGCACTCGTTTGATGTTCATACAACAGTGGAACATTTTTTTGTACTTGTTGTTGCAAGGTTGTGGTGTCGTAAGCACGCTCGCGTACCAACTCACGATTCAATACATCTCTAGGCGATTTGACGCTGGCATATGAATTTCAGTCAATAGTTTGCCACTCATAAGCAAACACAAATCTTCAATCAGCATAACGCTTCATTATAGATGTTGTCATTCACTTGCAATTCAAAATTCCCAGTCACGACTCGAAAGCGATGCAAAATGTCTTCTGTGATGTTATCTTTGTACACATCCCATAATTGACGTGGGTTTGAAGGCTGACATGTCGAAATGATCATAGTGAAAAGTGTACGAACTTGGTTGGCAGGCGAAGAAGTTATTGCATCGTCTAGCGTTTGATTGACAACGTTGACAAGCTTCTCGAAATTTTGCACACACCGTACCATTCACAGTCCGCAATGACTCAAATGAAGTTAAACCGCGCACATTAACCAAAAGCAACCGAAGGTAGAAGCAATCGCCGTTCTTTGGATGAATTGTACCATCAATTGACCTAGATATCCATCTACTTCGACGATGCATTCCATGTGTAATACCGAGACATATCCGAGTAAAGCAATGTTCTCGCAAACCGATATAATATCCACTCGGGATACAACGGATATAATATCCGCCCAAATATCCACTGGGGCGCTACATTACTAGCAACTAAAGAAGTACGGCGCATTTTATCATTTCCAATCTATGAACGACATCTAACAGTTGGGCAGCGTGTGTAGTTCACAACAGAAAATGCACGTACAAGAGTATTGTCACCGCCGCCAACGACGTGCACTGCAGTTTTCTCATTGTGCGAGAATAATATGTTTGCAAAGACGCTTCAGCGAAAATGTTTCAACGTCGCAAACAAGGTAAAGTAGTTGAAGGATATCCCAATATATATTCAGCCGACGCGTTAGGCCGTCTGGACGCACGTGGACCGACACTCTTCCAAGAATTGAGAGCTGCTTACGTTGCAATATGTGCCATTTGTGATGAAGCTTGTTGAAAATTAAATTTAGTTGAAAACGATGCACATTGGGACACTTAACTCTCTGATGCATCGAGTATTTCTCAACTACAGCAAATACGCACGTTATTTACAACGTGCGTCATATTGACAAGGGGCTTCCCATCACAATAATGTCGTGTTTAATGAGGCATTGATTTCGGTTCAGGACATATGCTTGGCCATCGCTAACAAAGCACTGGTTGAATTGGGAATGGCTGGGCCAAACCGATCTGCAAACGACATTTTCGATCGTGATTTGCAACGAGAAACACATTTCGATGTCGAAGAATTGAGAATTTGTGCAAACGAATCTTACGAAATTTGTTCCAGAACAACGCTTAGCGTATGGCAAAATTATTCATGCAATCACACTTCAAAGTGGCGAATTGTATTTACTAGATTGCCGAAGGCGCAGGCAACGTTTTTCTCATTTAACTTATTTTGGCAACCGTACACTTTGGCACCACATTCAGCAGGGTAACTTTCGAATTTCAAAATCAAACTTTGCATACCGATTAATCCCAATTTGTGTTAGTTAGTGCTCACGGGAAAATATTAGTGCTAGTCCAGGAGCCGAAAAAACGGGTAAAGAAAATTTAAAATTTCGCCTGAAAGACGGAATAAGTAAAACCCGATTTCTAGAAAAAAACAGAAATAATTTAAGCCTAATTTTAAAACTTTCTAAAGGCCGCTAAACTGATGAAATTTGTGCTTATCATGGAAATATGATTTTCATAAATTTTCATTCATAAATCGAGGAAAACCGAACTAGCCCCTGAAAGATACTATATTTACAAACAACACATAGAGGTATAGCGCTCAATAATATTTGTGTTGAACAACAAAATAAACAATAGAATTAAATGTTCTAAAATCCAATTCATAAGCGATTCAGATAGTATATTCCTGCCAGGTATGTTCATTGCCATCCAAAATATATAGTGGCTGAGTTTGTGCTAATCCAGAATTGGCCCAATTTCATTGAACAACAACGACCGTTGAGTGAACAATTTTCTAACTAAAAGTGTTATAGAAACCACTGAAGTTGGTACTTATGATTGGATATTCATATCAGATATGTTCATTGCCATCCGAAAAATGTAGTGGCTGAATTTTTGCTAATCCAGAATTGGCCCAATTCCATTGAACAACAACGACCGTTGAGTGAACAATTTTCTGACTAAAAGTGTTCTAGAAACGGTCGTTGTTGTTCTATGCAATTGGGCTAATTCTGGATTAGCGCAAATTCCACCTCTATATTTTTCAGATGGCAATGAACTTGCCTGATAGGAATATACAATCAAAAGTGCCAATTTCATTAGTTTCTAGAAAACTTTTTGACAGAAAATTGTTCATTCAACGGTGGTTGTTGTTCAATGGAATTGGGCCAATTCTGGATTAGCACAAATGCATCCATTATATTTTTCGGATGGCAATGAACACACATGACAGGAATATACTATCTGAATCGCTTATGACTTGAACTTAAAAACATTTTATGTCTATTGTTTAATTTATTGTTCAACACAAATATTATTGAACGATATACCTTGTATTTTTTGTTTTTAATATATAGTATCTTTCAGGGGCTAGTTTGGTTTTCCTCGATTTATGAATGAAAATTTATGAAAATCATATTTCCATGATAAGCACAAATTTCACCAGTTTAGCGGCCTTTAGAAAGTTTTAAAATTAGGCTTAAATTATTTCTGCTTTTTCTAGAAATCGGGTTTTATTTATTCCGTCTTTCAGGCGAAATTTGAAATTTTCTGTACCCGTTTTTTCGGCTCCTGGACCAGAAGATCGATCTAAGAATGAAAATTTATGAAAATCATATTTCTATGATAAGCACAAATTTCATCACTTTAGCGGCCTTTAGAAAGTTTTAAAATTAGGCTTAAACTATTTCTGTTTTTTTCTAGAAATCGGGTTTTATTTATTCCGTCTTTCAGGCGAAATTTGAAATTTTCTTTTCCCGTTTTTTCGGCTCCTGGACTAGCACTAATTTTTTCCCGGGACCACTAATTAGCAGAAATTGGGATTAATCGGTATGCAAAGTATCATTTTGAAATTCGAAAGTTCCCCTGTTGCAGTTACCCACACCAACATACAATATCAACAAAATATTCTGGATTGGGTAAAGTACACTAAAAAAATTGAGAGGAATTGTGCAGCTCTTCTGTGGCGCATTCATTTTATTATCTGGCGATTTTCGTCAATGTATCACATTGCCAACAAATGTAAAATTTCAGTAACCATCGACGAATTGATTTACAAAGCTTTCCTAACTATCGCACCGAATTACAAAAGTCATCAGTAGCTCAGTGCACGTGCTCTATTAGCAACCAAAAACAACGTGTAAATGCCATCATTTTCACCGTTCAAAACGATATACCCGGCGAAACGACAACGTTTTAGTCCATCGAGAATTTTTGAATTCATTTGATTTGCCAGGCATACCACCACACGTAGTAACATTGAAAATTAGCGTGCCTATCATTTTTATCTAACACTTGTGGATTTACAACGAGTTTGCAACGGTACCAGGCTTTTAATGAAAATTCAAAGGAGAAGAGACGCATTTGAGACGCATTCGACCAGCTTAAGATGGGCAATTTTCTGTGCTATCGGACCTCGGACATGTGATAGTTTTATATTAGGTGTTGAATTGAAGCAAAAACACTGTCGTCGAACCCGGCACCAGTTCCAGGTCCTTGTCAGTTCTTTCGGAAAAATTTTAGGACTTTCCATGATGAATATCATCCCAGTCTTTTATAGTACAATAAAATATAAATTTACATCTCTAAGAGATCATTGATATACAGAAAATTCACATGCTAATAATCTTCATTGCCATCATCAAACAATTAGCCAAACGTTATATAAATATAAAAATGTGAAAGAATAACGATTTATGGTCCAAAATCAAAATTGCAATTTTATGATTTCCGTTTTGTTTGCTGAAAGCGACAAGCTGTATTCTTGTATGTTTATGCTAAATAGCGCTACAAAATTTCTAATTAGCCTAAATTCAACTTATATAGATACAAATGTCATAATCGCATCGATTATATTACGGTTATATTACTTAATTTTTAAAATTTCGTATTGTGTTAAAAATTCGCATAAAGTTTAACAACGGTGAGAAATTTACATGTTCGCGCAACATATTCAGCCGGAAACAGATTGATTTCATATGCATACACTCGTACACCAGCAAATTAAACCCGAAAGGCGCAAATCGAATTTGCTTATCAGATTGTTATACATGAAATTGTATATCCTTAGCAAATTGTTTGTTATTATGCTTATGTATATCGCAACATATAAATCATAAATACAAGATCATTTTACATCCATATCCCGTTCACATAAATATTTTTTATTTATGCTCGACGTGTATGCATAATATATGTACGAAGTATGTAATCTGATCAATTATTTGTGTAAGCAATGCATACTCGTATGGTATGCATATTCAGAAGTTCAAATAAATTGAGTTGTTTCAATTTTTGTAGCATATACTATGCGCATAATCATAATTTGAGATCAATTTATGTTGATTAGAAAAATTGATTTCTATTGTTTTCTATTTTATTGTGATTGATGATAGATTTCGATCAAATTTAATTGGAGATTATTTTTTTCAATTCTTTGATGATCTGGTTTTGGGTTCTTTATTATCTTGAAGATGTGATACTATACCTGTCTCAGTCAAAAAAAACTTACTATCTGAAAAGAGTGTTTCACTTTTGGTAAGAATGTTGAGTTAAGATTGTAAAAAAACGCATTTTTATTACTTGGCTCACCATATAAAAGGTACCGGTTAGTAAAATTATTAACTAATTATTAATTAAAATTAGCGGAAATTTGACATCGGAAAATAAGAGATTACGCTACTCGCCGCCAGTGGCAGCACCATCACAAAAGAGTTTTTATTCGGCCAAAAACTGAAAATAAATAAATAAAAAATTTTACATTTTCAAAATGATTGGTTATGAAATGGCCATGTTTAGTCCAGCATGGACATACGAGTATCCTAAAATTTTATTTTACTACTATCCAAATTTCATTGTCATTCTTTAAGAAGTGGCTGAAAGACGGAATATTGTTAAATTTCAAGATTTCATTTACCGAATTCCTTTACTTCGGAGATCAATCAATTTGTCATTTTAAGGATTACCATTAATCTTTTATCCCGCTGGGATGTTTTATTTAGTGAAAAAAGAGATACAAAATGAATAAAAAACAAATCCGCTGGTAAGCAAATATAGTCTCTTTTGTGATGGTGCTACCACTTGCGGCGGGTAGCGTAATCTTCTTTTTTCCGCTGTCAAATTTACACTATCTTATACAGCATGGTAATTTTACTATAGTTTTAGAGTCCTTATAATCAAATCGCTTTTTAAAGTAAAGTTAACTTTTTCGTTTCAAAACGTTTAACCTTCACTCTGTGTATAGCGTATATTATATTGTCTGTGTATAGGGGTCAATCTGACCCCACAAATATCTTAATGTAATTTTAAAGGAAATGTAAATAAAAATTGTTTACTTTCTTATTAATTACATTATTTATATTTTTATAACAAAACAGTTTATTAAAATAAATAAAAACTTTCAAAATACAAGCCATATGTATTTAAAAAAAATTCGCAGTATAAGTAGTAACTATAAGTTTTAATTAGATGCATTATCTGAAACCACTTCCTCTTCATCTGAAATAGTTTCCGCAGTTTTGATGCATTCTATGCAAATAATTTTTGTGTGGTTTGAACAAGATGGCTGATCACAAACATAGCATCTTGTTTTGATTTTCACATCAGGTGATCGGGGCCACAAATAACATTTTGGTCGTTTGCTAACCGTCGTAGCCATCACTTTTTCGCCAGTTGATTCTTCTCTAACTGGTATTACTTTATACCCTATGAAGCTTATTGCTGTCATTACACTTTTTTAAGCTTGCGAGGGTTAGAGGTTCGCTCCAAAACATTGGCCTGTACCAGTTGCATAGCCAATTCTTTTATAAACGATTTTCGTTCTGACGATTTCTTTGTTTCATATAGTTGTGGGTTCGCGCTTTTATGCAAAACATAGGCTGCAACAACAGCGAGGTCTATAAGATTAAAAAATAGCACCATCGGCTACCGGTGAGTTTTTCTTTTACATGGATAGGTTCTCACCAATATATCGAGAGTGTCTACACCTCCCTTCGTTGCGTTATAATCCAAAATTATATTTGGTTTATTAGACTCTCGGTCTACTTCGTTACTGTTGTGTAAAGTTGACAATAGCAAAACGTTTTTATTTAGTTTAGGAACAAAACTCACAAGTGTTAGGTTGTTATCAAAACAAAATTTTGAAGATTGCAGTTCTCGTTTTTTAATTCCGCCTTACTAGTAAACTCTTTGGGAAGATCAGGTTTATTGTGTCTAATTGTTCCAATTAGTGTAGTTTTTTTTTGCAACAGTTGCTCCGCTAAAGAACAACTAGTAAAAAAGTTGTCCATTGTAACTGTTCTACCTTTGTTGACGTACGGCGCGGACATCCGATGGACTAAATTCATTGCGTAATCAACTAAGCGCCTCGCCGGGTTGCCTACCAACATACACTTCTGCGTTCAATGGGTAAGAATTCTTTGCGTTGCATATCCAGAATATTTTAATGCCATACTTCCCCGGTTTCGATGGAATGTGCTGTCGAAAAGAACATCTGCCTCGAGTAAGAACCAATTCTTCATCAATGGTTAAATTTGATGATGGTTTATAAGGCTCTCGAATGTTTGCTAAGAACATATTCCATACATCTCGGAATGCTGCAAATTTAACAGTTTTTACCACCGAATTGGTTATCATACCAAACACTCTGTTGTTTTATTGTTTTGCCATTCATTATATAAAACTACCGCGCTTTTCTGTTTGTCTCAGCGACGATAATGTTCACTAATGTTTCTGGGATGATTTTTTGGAAAGCTAGTAACGGAGTGGTTAGATTTCTTGCTGCTGCAACCGTCACGCTTTCTCTTTCTTGAAATAGTAAATTGTCGCGAGTTCTGGGGATATCAGAGGATTTACGCTCCACTTTCGGGTGATTTTTTTATTTTGGGAATAATACCATATACTAGTATCTGCTCTTTCATCTTCAACAGTGCCAGTTTCAACAGATTCTTGTTCATTTATTCGCTCGCTCGCGACATGTTCAAAATTTTCATCCTCATCATAATCACAAACGTTTATTGGCTCAGCTTGTTCATTATCGTCACAATCGGAAAATTCCATATCAATATTGTCGTTTGCTGTTTCTTCTTCATCTGACACTTCGGGTGTAGAAACACTGTCAAAAAGGTCACGGAGCTCTTGGCTGCTCTGTCTTTTTCGTGCCATACCTATATTTACAAGTTATTTTTACTACTAAACACCTTGAATTACAAACAAAAACTAAACCACAAATATCGCTCAACGCCTGTGCGAAGTATAACTAACGGGAAAATAATACAAAAATAAAATCAGGAATGTATTACGGAATTTATGTTACGGAAAAAGTTCGAAATCGGTTGAACTATGAATAAAGTTGGAATAACCACTTCATTGCTTCAAAATCTAAGAAATGTAAGTCGTATTTGTATTTAGCCGTATGTATTTGGGTACATTTTTCATTACATTGTGTGAATAAAATATTAGTTGCGGATATCATATACGGGATGGGCCATATAAATAGCAAAAAACCTATTTTTCAAGTTTAAAATCGACTGGGGTCAATTTGACCCCAATACACAGAGAGCAGGAGAGAGAAACAGAGAGAAACATATATTTCTCTTCCGTTTAATAAATTCTTTGATTTTTCATAAAACTTTCAACTACTGACTAATAATTTTCATTGATTTGATTAAAAAGTTCAAACAATTTCTGCCGGTTTCAACCAACAGACAAAACTTCCTTTTTGTGATAGCGATACCTCTAGCGGTGAATAGCAAAACCACATTTTTCTGCTGGAAATGTTCTGCTATCTTATGCAGCATCAAATATGGTCAACATTTATTTATTTAGTTATTTCGTCTACAATAATTTTAACAACCGCACCATTTTTTCCATTTTCTTGTACGTCTAGACTTGTAGTCATACATGTTCATTTATACTTTTAATGTTAAATATACTACGGTAGTATAGTTGGTACATGTTTTGTAAGTAACTTCTTACTCCATTAATGCTTTCCATATCTGGTTGTAAAAATTAAAAAAGACGAAAAAAAACAAATCCGCTCGGCAAGAACGCCAAAGCCAACTTTATGATGAAACCTGTGTTCTGTGCGGGAATCCAATTGGAGCGCCTGTTAACTCTTCCCCATTCATATTCCAGATCTCCTCATTTGGCTCAAATTAAAAGAATGGTGTTCCAGAAAACTTCCTTCCAGCATTTGGAACTTATCCTTTTTCTGATCTGGTCCTATTTGGTATTGTATGTTGCATATCTGTTTTCTCGTGAAATGCCTCTTCTGAGGTTGGGTAGATCATGTTTTCATTTTTGATTGTGTCTATTGCTAATTTTTTCAGAATTTGATAGTATACGAGATTGTTTTTGTTTTTGAGAGAGATTTGGACACATATCCGTCTCCCTCTTAAAAGTGAAGTCAGGGGTTTTGCAAGCTTTGAGTAGTCTTATATAACTCGCCAATAAAAACCTTCTATTTCTAGAAATGATATTTGTTTCTTAACTGTTTTAGGTATGCGGAATTCAGCTACGGCTTGCACCTTTTTTGGGTTTGTTTTTATTCCATCCTTAGATGTTATAAATCCCAAAAGTTTCACTTGATCTTTGAAAATTTCGCACTTGTCTTACTAAATTTTCATGTTAGCGTGCTCCAATGTTTCAAATATTATTTCCAGATTCTCCAACTATTCTTCGTCGCTTGTTCGCTTTTTCCCCAGATAATAATGTCGTTAATATAAGCATAGCAAAGTTTACCTTGTGATGACGTATAATATCATCAAAAGTTTGTTAGAATATTGACGGTGCAGTCTTGAGCCCAAATGGAAGTCTGGTGAATTCACATTTTCTGTGGTTCACAGAGAATGCTGTTTTTCTGTATCGGATTCTTTCAAAGTTATGCTTTGGTCTAGGTTGGCTAAGATTTCACTAATTTGCGGTATGGGGTATCTGATTCGAATGTGGTCTTTTATTTGTCAAAGGTCGGTTCTGATAATTGACCTGACCTGAGTGGTCGGATTGAACTATCGACAGTGGCTGTGGGAATGTTTTCCTGGTAATTGTGTGTGGGAGTTGGTGGTGCTGATTCTGAGGAAATTGGAAGTGACTTGTTGCTTTGTTGAACGTTAGATTTTCTTCTAACGAGTAACTTGAGGTGCTCGAATGTTGTGACTCCCATGACTGTGTTGTATGCGATATTACGCATTGACACAGATACTAGATAGGCTAGCAAGCGTGCAATTTGCTTACCGAAATCCTGGCTACTCGATCAGAATACCATCAACATTTGTTGGTCATTTTTTGAAGCCGTAAATTTTAATGTGCAATCGCGAAAATAATCGAAAAATTTATGAAAAATATATTTTGAAATTCAAATTTCCTTGGTAAAATTGATCGAGTAGCCTGGATTTCGGCTAGTAAATTATCTGCTTGCTAACCAATCGAGTATCTACCCCATTGTCTAATTTAAGGCATAAATGCAATGCTTAGAGAGAGGTCCCCTTTAGACCCTCTCATAAAAATGTCGAGAACTTTGACTCTATATGACTGAGTCATCACGTCCATTGCTCCTTGGCTCATTTCCATGGAAGAAGTTTATTCAGAGTTAGCGTGAGATGTTGGTATACTTGCTGATAGAATTCTGTCTTTGTACTAGTGTCGTCATCTGGTACTTGAGAGTACCGAAATCTCGCTTATCTGCGTAACGCAGTGTTAAGCACCTTGATATTCTATCCCAACTTTGGGATATGTTATACGACTCAAGAGTAGTATTCCGAAATATTTCGGAGTACGTTTTAGACTTTTGTTCAGACTTAATATCCAAACTCCTCTGGTTATCCTGAAAACTCCCTTAGGCTTTTTTCCCAGGCGTTAATTCGGTCCATATCATTAAAGTCGTTTAAATATTTAGTGTTTATTACTTTGTGTTGTGTAACTGTTTGTGATAACATTGTCTAAAGTTGCGTCAGATTGCAGGTTTTCATATTGCTTAGATCTTCAGTTGACTGAAAGTTCTCATTCAATTGTAACGTGGCTGGCTTAACGACGCCGACTTTGTTCGTCATTTTACTTTCAATTTTGATATTTATTTTGTTTTGTCAGAAAATTACTGATTGGGTTACGAAAGAAGTTAAAAATTGTTTGCGAATGGCGTAATCGGATGCGATAATAATATAAGAACCTTATTACAATAAAAACGTGTAAACCTATCACTCAACGATATTTTAATTGTAGATCTTCTGTCAATTGTGCGTATACGCTTCCGAAAACATCAAATCCATTTGACCGACATTGCCAAATTGTATCGACAAATAAATATTTGCGAGAGGGATAAAAGTTGCAACAAATATGGTGGCGTGATTCGCTTAGTAATCAGATCGAGAGTTTTCAATTAAATACAGTGATATATAGGACCTGAAGCGCCCCGTTTCTGGCGATTAGAACGATAAATATCCAGTAGCATCGAAAATTCTAATCACCGATGTTTATGTAGATGTTTCGGTATCGGGGTTAAGATATTCGAGGACACTAACTACATTCATAGTCTCAATTGAATGGCCTTCAACAAAAAGGCTGATTTGAATTACGGGAGTGTTGCTCAAACTCTAAAATAGTTGTTCCAAATAACGAAACGTCCAAAGATATAATTTCAACGCTTGGTATCACAAGCAACTCTAGTCAATCCGCTCAATATGGCTAAAATTTCGCTTTTAATGGTCTTAAAATTTCATGTATTTTGGAATGCATAGGATTAAATCGTCGACTGCCAAGTATTCGACGTTTGTATCGTATCGTATATCTCAGATACAAGAACTTACATCAATCGATAGTTGGTCACATGTAGCTACAGAGTTTAATCCTGCAGACATAGTTACTCGTTACACAATGCCTTGTCTTTTAAAATCATCGAAAGTTTGGTGAAACGGCCCAAATTTTCTCACTTTAAACTACGATTAACAGCCAAAGCAATCGAGGTTAGTATCGCTACCGGCCGATGTAGAATATCGAAAGACTATAAGGTTAGATAATGTTACAATCCAAGCTAATTTTTTGATTCAGAAATATTACGACTATTCTAAATTGCTTTGTATCAGTGCAATTTGCCTTCGTTTTACAAAAAAAATAAAACTACCTAAATGTAGTCGTTTCACAGACCCAATCCATACCCAATCATATAAAGTAGATATCAAACGTTCGTTATCAAATCGAATACACAACAAAAATAGTTCAATCAAAAATATAAATCCGTTTTTATACCGCCGTTTGATGAACCCAATGATTCTGTCCTGCAGCAGTATATTCGTCGTTGATATCGCCATATAACACCGCAAATAATGCGATTCTATTTTCTTCCCTATTTTCGAAGACAAAACGTCGATTTTATCGTTTGCAGTGTGGGGTGGGCTGGGCAGTGGCTACGTTCTGTTAAAACCAAATGTTATGATGCCTTTGGACTATATTTCACATCTGGTTAGGTCTTATCAGCCTTCAGTGACCAACCTACAAAAATATTGAAAATACTTTGCCCTTACATACAAAGTATAGTCACAAAGCCTTAGCGAATTATTATGTTTCGTTACGCAATTGTATGCGATTTCTATATGAAATTTGGGTTATTCTGGGTAATTTAATTTAATTAAAGAATTCAAGTTTCATTAGTTCGCAAACAAAGTTCCAACGTCTTGGTAACCTCACCTAGATGTAAAAAGAATTTCTGGCTATCGCCCAGAATAACTTAAATTTCATAAAGAAATCGCATGCATGCGTCAAATACAATAAAATTCGAGGTTACGAAGGGGTTGACAATTGCGTAGTGAAACATAATAATTCGCTAAGGCATTGTGATCATACTTTGTATGTAAGTGCAAAGTATTTTCAATATTTTTGTAGTTTGGTCACTGCAGCAACGATGATATTGGCAAGAAATCAAAAGTGATAAATTGATGAAGTCAGAGTACTGAATCCAGCTTGAAAGTACTTTTTGCACATTTATCGACAATACCAAACTTTCAGCAACTTTACAAGTAAATTTCAAGGTAAATGGCATTATATTTAACGGTACTCACTTAAAAATTGCATTTTGTAGGACCCAAGTCACAATTTTAATTAATGCATTCTTGCACAGCAGAGGTAACAGGAAATTAAATCAATTCATACGCGTATGGTCGTTCGTACGCGAAAAGTTCTTGCAAATCTATCGTAATTTACATTCTACATTCAACAACCTCCTTTTAGAAGTAGTAGTTAACGATCCACAATCTTTTGTTTAACAATCAGTGGGATTTTATCTGTAGAGTGCCTCTGGTGCTGTTATGGAAAAGTTTCTAGAAAATTATTAAAACTGTCAATCATAATAGGGTTCGGTTTTACTTGAGGAATTAAACTACTTGTTTCGCTACTTAGCTACGTTTGCTGTTGCAGACCTGCATTACTCGTTTCGTAATTAAACCTTCTTATTGCGACATGTTATAGGTCTTATCATAATGTTCGCAATTATTATTTCTAATCCTGAAACTTTGGACTAGAAAGAGCGACCTCAAGTAATTTACAATTTATTATCTGGATTTTAGACCTATCATTTAAACCAATAAATGGCTAATGCTGTGCTATATCAAAGAGTTTCATTAGAAATCGATGCATTTCTCAAAAGGCCTTTACAAAATTTTACACTTGGCTCAAAATATTAAGCTTCGTAAGTAACTCTAATCATAAAACGGATTAAATATCTTAGATTTTCGATTACACTGTTGAACAGCTCTGATATGAAACCCAATGGATTGCATCGATCGACTAACGAGTGTTATTTCTTGAGTTTTTTCTAAAGTATAAAAATGGCTCGAAAGTATCGAAGTAACTACTTTTCATACGGCCAAAGTATCAAAAAAGTAGTTTAGTATCGACAATATCATCCCTGCACTGCAGTCGATGAGTCGACCGAATCGAAACAAAAGTTCCAACGTCTTGGTAACCTCACCTAGATGTAAAAACAATATTTGGATATCACCCGTAATAACCCAAATTTCAATTATAATTTTATATGTATGAATTCACCTTTAGTTTAGTTCTCTCAATACTCACTAGAATATACATATTGTATGTTGGATGCTGTATAAGATAGTGGAAATTTCTCAGCGGAAAATAAGAGTTTTCGCTACTCGCCGCAAGTGGCAGCACCATCACAAAAGAGAATTTATTTTGTATCTCTTTCTCCACTAAATAAAAACATCCCAGCGGAACAAAAGATTAAAAGTTATCTTTAAAATGACAAATTGATTGATCTCCGAAGTAAAGGAACTCGGTAAATTAAATCTTGAAATTTAACAATATTCCGTCTTTCCGCTATTCTAAAAGAATGACGATGAAATTTGGATAATAGTATTGATCAGGGGTCCAAAACTTAGGACAAAATTCTAGGATCTGTTCATGCTGGACTAAACTTGGCCATTTCATAACCAATCCTTTTGAAAATTTAAAAATGTTAATTATTTTCAGTTTTTGGCCAATATCTCAAAAACTTCCACTAGTAACCAATACTTTCGATTGTTTTTCTAATAGCTTAGGTCATACTGAGACTACAAGGAAAATTTGGGGAAAATTGATGGATTAGAATTTTCACTATAATTTTTTGATTTTCTGCAGCCATATAAGTTGTCTTCAGTTTTTATCCGCAGAAAATCAAAAAATTATAGTGAAAATGATAATCTGTAAATTTTCTCCAAATTTTCCTCGAAGTCTCAGTATCATCTAAGCTATTAGAAAAACAATCGAAAGTATTGGTTACTAGTGTAAGTTTTTGAGATATTGGCCAAAAACTGAAAATAAATTAATAAAAAAAAATTATTTAATATTGTTAAATTTCAAGATTTAATTTACCGAGTTCTTTTACTTCGGAGATCAATCAATTTGTCATTTTAAGGATAACTTTTAATGTTTTGTTCCGCTGGGATGTTTTATTTAGTGAAAAAAGAGATACAAACGGATTAAAAAATGTCCGCTGGTAATTATATAACAAAATAAATTCTCTTTTGAGATGGTGCTGCCACTTGCGGCGAGTAGCGAAATCTCTTATTTTCCGCTGAGAAATTTCCGCTATCTTATACAGCATGTATGTTGGCATTTTGCGAAATTTTGTTTATTGTAATTTTGTAGCTCAGCGCGCCATACGTGAAACATGGAAGATTCTTCTTAATTTTTTTTCGTAATATACCGGGTGTTTCTTTTAAACTGATACGATTAAATATCTAAAAAAATAGCCACTCTACGGAAAAAATGTCCATAATCAAAATTTAGTCATACCGCGGGGGAAATACATTAGTTCAAAAAAAATAGTCCCCCACCCCCCGCTTTGTAGGTGGGGCGGGGGTAACTTTTAATCTAAGATAGGAAGCCATATTTTTTATTGCAGATACGGATTCTACGACTAAAAGTACGTATGATTTGAATGAAATATTTTGTTCGGTTCATGATAGATGGCGTTGTAATCGACGAAATTCAATTTTTTCAATTTCTCCTTCTTAGAACACATGCATTCGATTCTGCAATACGTTTGAAATAAAAAACATCACGTTTTCATTGGAAATACGCGAAATTCGTCATCAAAACAATTTATTCAGTTTTGTAAATCACATTTAACGTTTGTGTTGTAACTTTTTGTCAATGAGCACGTGAACAAATACAACAAAACCCCAATTTTTTCCTTGCGTAATGTTCTCTGACGAATCGTCTTTTACAAACCATGGAACGGTTAATCGACACAACATGCATTATTGGAGTGTTACAAATCCGCACTGGGTTCGTCAAGTTGAACACCAGCGTCCTTGGACTGTCAACGTGTGGTGTGGAATAATTGGCAACAAACTCATAGGCCCCCACATTATTGAAGGCAACTTGAATGGTCAAATGTACCGAAACATTTTGGAAAACGAACTGCCAATATTACTTGAATATTTTAGCTTAGAAGTGAGACGGAACATGTGGTTTCAACATGATGGTTGTCCTGCACACCATTCGGTGGTGGCACGTGAAATACTTGATCGTGATTTCAATAGTCGCTGGATTGGTAGAGCTAGTCCAGTAAATTGGCCTGCCAGATCACCAGCTCTTACTTCGCCAGATTTCTTTTTGTGGGGCTATCTCAAAGACAAAGTTTACAAACAAGAACCAACAACACGTGAGAACATGATTGAGCGAATCAGAAATGTGTGTGCTGAAATTCAACCAGACACACTACTCAGTTGTGTACAATAATTTGAAATGCGTATTAATAAGTGCATTGAAGTCGCAGGCCATCATTTTGAACACTTACTTTAAGCTAAAATTATTTTATTCACCTGCCATTTACATTAATAAATTGTTTTGATGACGAATTTCGAGTATTTCCAATGAAAACGTGATGTTTTTTATTTCAAACGTATTGCAGAATCGAATGCGTGTGTTCTAAGAAGGAGAAATTGAACAATTGAATTTCTTCGATTACAACGCCATCTATCATGAACCGAACAAAATATTTCATTCAAATCATACGTACTTTTAGTCGTAGAATCCGTATCTGCAATAAAAAATATGGCTTCCTATCTTAGTTTAAAAGTTACCCCCGCCCCACCTACAAAGCGGGGGGTGGGGGACTATTTTTTTTGCACTAATGTATTTCGCCCGCGGTATGATTAAATTTTGATTATGGACATTTTTTTCGTAGAGTGGCTATTTTTCGAGATATTTGATCGTCTCAGTTTAAAAGAAACACCCGATATTTAACCATACACATCAAAATTATTGTCTTCATTTAATATACAGTCCGTTTAAAAGGGAAAATGCTTCATCAAATCAAATAAATTTCCCACGAAATTTATGAATTTATAATTATTGTAACACTCCAATTATGCCATCATGAACTCTCCAAAACCAATGAACTGGAGCGATATTTTGTTTGTGTACAAATTTATGATTTCCATATCGAGGAGGGTAATTTACCTCGATTTCATGGGAAAACCAATCCTTCATACGCGATACATATTTTTATTATTCTGCCATCCATCATTATGAGTTTCCGGCTGAAAGTGAGACTCACATCTTCACAAACGTTTTATTATATTTAAACATCCTGTCGTCAAAATTATTTGTAATTTTTTTGTACTGCCAATTTTAATGATGCTGCGTGTACACGTATACGTATTAATTCCAACAATTTAATTAATTAATTTTTTGTATTTTTTTTTTTGTATTTACAGGTAAGTCGTATAAATTGATACGTATAAGACTGTGCGATGAGAAATCAAAAAGCTCAAATTGCATAAATAGGCGGGAAGGTGGTGGGCGCACAGGTAAGAATGCAATATGTGCAAGCAATTGTCTCACTTACATAAAATAAAAAATTTCCACGCTTCATGACTTTTCCACCGCACATAATCCATATAGTGTTAAACTAATTCAGTCATAACATGAACTTGTCTATATATCATAACATATTTTATGTAAGTACAACATATATATGTGTGTATGGGAAGTCTAACAAGTTTATGCTATTTGTTATTATAACATAATCAAGTATCATGTTTAGCTTCATAATAATATTGTAGAAGAATTCCTCGAGTTTAACGGTGGACGTATAACGTATCTATCTGTATATAAAATACAAGAAGTCAAAGTAACATATATTATGCTGCTGTTCTCGTATACGTTGTGTATGTTGCATAATGCTAACATGTTATACATAAGTATTATGTACACACATATTGTTTATTTGAAGAAGAATACAAAAATTATGATGATATGTGCGACCAAATTGTTATTATTTTTGGTATACGTCTTACACACGTTTTTGTTCTCGAGGATGAGTTCAAAAACCTTTTTTAGAAGCACTTACAATACGAAGAAATTCAAAACTTTATTATTTGTGTGTCTGCTTTAAGTATCACACGAATAATCACATTATCAGGTACACAAATTTAGTTGCCCCATATTGGGCGCCAATTACAGCAACTTAAAGTACTTAGACAGCACCATGCACGTCAATCATATACAATGTTGCACAATAATGACTTTATTTTGTCTAAATTCAATAAATTATTGATTAATATCCATAAACGACTTTCATATTTCAAATATATCAGTTTAATATATACCTGTCTTAATATATAAAGGTATCGCGTACATATTTCAAACCTCTGAAATAATTATGCGTATATATATTTACATAAATCTATTATGATTGATTTCATAATATTTTCCAAGACATTCACTGTAGGTGATTTTGATATTTGGGGGCCTAATAAAAACCGATTTATTTATAAATTGTTATCTGATCCAAATGTACTTGCGTATGCTCCACTTATGACTAATGGATACACTCATATCGATCAAAATTGAAACTGATACATACTTAAGTTAAATTTGATGGGAATTAATGGTTTTTGTTGTGAGCGGGGTTCATCCATATATTTGACCATGTATGTATTAAAGAGCAATGAACTTGTTTTAACCTTTTATGTAATAATAGTTTAGACACGTTTTAATAACCTATTTTTATACATTGAGTGTACAAATTTTGATTGTAACGCGCACGGTGCTGAGTTCAAAAAACTTTCGGCACATTTTTTGCGCGCGATAGCATTTTGATAGCACACACCACAAAAACTGCGATAACAGTTAGTTAAATAGTAATAATAATGGTAATTATATACGAGTATGTAAAGCATACATTTTTTTTTATTGATTTAATTTAAGCGAGAAAAAATGCGCAGATTTGTTTTTTTTATACCTGCCATTTCGCTTCATCAATCAAATTACATCAAATGATCGAGCAAAAAACATAGCAATAATTTACATTTTAATTTGGCAAAATTTGCAAACCATTTTTATTTCTCTACGGTGTTTGTACTACACTATTAAGCTTGGTTCGGTGAATGGTGTGCTTGAAATTTATAAAAGTGTCGAAAAGTGTCGAAAGTGTAGACGTTATACTTTTCAAATTTTCTTTAAAATACGAAAGCTGTAGAAAGTGTCAAAAGTGTTGATAATTTACCGCTTATTTTGGTTGAAAATATAAATAACACGAAAAGTGTTAATTGTTTCATTTTTGTTTGCCTTGTAATTTAGTTAGAACACGAAAAGTGTCAAAAGTGTATAAATGTTGTTAAATGTTGTGTACTAACATTTTACTTTACACACTTGTTTTAGGTTTAGCGCTAACTTACGTTGTTTTAAAGTTATATCGAATGATTTACTATAAATTTGACGTAGCTGAGCACGATTCTATGCCCGAAAATAAAAAAAATCATCAGGCAACACTAATCAATAAAAACCCCATTTGTTCTTGTTTGAAGTTAGCCGAGCCCGAAATTTATTAAAAATCACGTTAAATACAAAAATGAAATTCGTTACTTTTAAACTTTGCGAAGTTTAGCCATGGAACCGTTATATACAGGGTAGGCCATAAGTTACTTTACATTGTATTTTTGATATATTTTTTTAATTTTTTATTGAAAATGTTTTTAAAAAAAAATCTATTAAATGCCTGCCATCAGGCTCTTCGCAAGCTGCCGCTCTTTGCTGTACCTGGTCCATACCTGAAACCAAAACTGGTTCATAAGTCGCAATAATTTCATTTATTATGTTGTCTTTTGGTTGTTGCAGTACTTGCGGTTTATTTGCGTATACACGATCTTTTAAATATCCCCACAAAAAGAAATCTATCTGGTGGTGTTAAGACGGTTGATCGTGATGCCTAATTAACATCTCCAAATCGTGAAACGATACGGTTACCAAAAACAGTTCGCAGCAAATTCATTGTTTCCCTTGCAGTATGGGACGTAGCTCCGTCTTGTTGAAACCACATTTCTTGAGTATTACAGAAAGAGAAAATATTAGTTTCACCCTAAAATAAATGACACAAGAATGTACCGTCAAAAGCGTGTAAGTTTTAAGTGAACTTTTTCGATTAATTTCACCCCCATTTATAAAAGCGTTTAATTCATCGGAAAATGACTCACATTAAATGATTTTTATTAATCGCAAAGTACTGTTTTCCAGCTCATTTACTGTCAAATTCTCTGATTTTGTATATGCTTATTTTTTAAAACGTTTGCAAACCGTAATATATAAGCCATTACACGAATCAGTTTTTCAAAAGAATCAAATCGAGTTATCAAATCACTAATAACGTTTGTTGTTGTTGTGAGTAAAACTATTTGTTCTTGCTTAAGTTCAGACACTGAAACATCAAAATTTTTTAACGTTGCAATTAAATTTGATTCACAATTATTTGAATGGAGCATTGCAGGACCATGTCACCACAAGCGATGGTTGCAGAGTTCGTTTGGCATAAAACCTCTTGATATAAGATCTACTGGATTATTTGCAGAATCTATGTGTTTCCACGTCAAAATAGATGTCAACTCTTGAATCTCGTTGACTCTGTTGGCTATACATCTTTTTAACTTATGTGGTGGAGTTTTTATCCAACACAGCGTTATAGTTGAATCGGACCACAAAATCACATCGTCAAATTGTAAATCAAAACTGTGAATGACAGATGATGTCAATCTAGATAGAAGCAAAGCGGCTGAAAGTTCCAATCTTGGTAAAGACAATGTTTTTATAGGTGCCACTCGTGATTTACTGCAGAGTAGGTTAACATGTATATTGTTATCAGAATCAATGGTTTTAATGTACAGACATGCACCATATGCCTTTTCCCAGACATCACCAAAGCCATGTAATTCTGTACGAATTATCTTATCACTTTCGAACGCCACGTACAATATATTGAACATCGAATTTAAACTCTTCTAACTATGGTTTATTTCATTCTCAGTAAACAAATTTGGAGTGTATTTTTTGGTTAGTGTGTGTTCTATGAAACAAAAGACTAGCTAATGTAATAAAATTAGCAAAAACTCAGTTGCCTTAGAGTTTTGGTTCAACGAAGTTGTATTATATTGCGTTATGCGGTAAGAGATTTTTAAATCATCAATATTTCTATTTAATAATTAAAATAAGACTATTTTAAAAATATCAATTACATTAGGGATCTTTAAATAACATAATTCTAAAGTAACCGATAAATATTTCGTATTTAAATAAAATATAAACTCGCGTTTAAATACATATACAATAAATATATTGTACAAAGGGTTTAAACAGTTGTGTACAATATATTGCACGTAATTTGTCCTATAACCAATTTTCATACATTTTGACCTTATAGGAATGGTGCGAAAACAATTACCCGAAGAAGAAATATTGGAATTGCTTTATGATTCCGATTTCGGCAATGATTCGGGCGATGCAATGAAAAAATATCGAAGATGATGATGTGAATGCAGACGTTCCAGCACCCATAGTTTGCTATGGCATAATAGAGATTGACATGCCCGTAAAAGAGGATGACCAAAACAATGATGAGGAAGATAGTGATGTACAGTTAGTCAATCGACCCATAGTTGTTGGTTACCTAATTTACACCTAAATGTAACGAATAGCACATTGCACTACATTCAAACCTACATGACCTATTGAAATTAAAAACTTTACACTTATTGATGAGCTGCTTGAAATTCCCAAGATTGCGGATGTATTGGTCGCCGATTCGAAATATAGAAGTATTTTGGAATGCCATGATTAATAAGCGCTTTTGTCAGTTGCGAGAGAACTTACTCATAGTTAATAATATGGACCGCCCTAACGATTGCAGCGATAAGTTTTATAAAACAAGGCCATTGTTCGAAGCAATTCGTTCGCATTGCTTAAATAACCAGTCGAAAAAAGTATTTCAATCGATAAGCAAATAATTCCTTTCAAGGGGCGGTTATCAAATAAGCAATGCATGAAAGGTGAGCCGAATCCGTGGAGCATTAAGGTTTTTGTTATGTCTGGCAAGAATGGAATACCATACGACTTTTTTTGTACCAGGGAAATACTACAGGTTTATTATCAATAAACCTCAATTGTTTTGGATTTGGGGCTAGAGCTGTATTGGGATTACTAGAAAGATTGGATCGAGGGAGGGGAAAACAATTTCAGCCAGACGTAACACCTTCCGAATAGCACATTGCACTACATTCAAACCTACATGACCTATTGAAATTAAAAACTTTACACTTATTGATGAGCTGCTTGAAATTCCCAAGATTGCGGATGTATTGGTCGCCGATTCGAAATATAGAAGTTTTTGGAATGCCATGATTAATAAGCGCTTTTGTCAGTTGCGAGAGAACTTACTCATAGTTAATAATATGGACCGCCCTAACGATTGCAGCGATAAGTTTTATAAAACAAGGCCATTGTTCGAAGCAATTCGTTCGCATTGCTTAACTATACCAGTCGAAAAAAGTATTTTAATCGATGAGCAAATAATTCCTTTCAAGGGGCGGTTATCAAATAAGCAATGCATGAAAGGTGAGCCGAATCCGTGGAGCATTAAGGTTTTTGTTATGTCTGGCAAGAATGGCATACCATACGACTATTTTTGTACCAGGGTAATACTACAGGTTTATTATCAATAAACCTCAATTGTTTTGGATTTGGGGCTAGAGCTGTATTGGGATTGGATCGAGCAGGGTATAAATTGTATTTTGACAATTGTTTTAGTACGTACCAATTATTTGAAATTTGAAAATATAAAGGAATTAACGCAGCTGGTACCATACGCGTTAATATATTTGTCAATCCACCAACTACGAAGAAGTATGAAGTTAAATGGAATGATAATAAGCCAATAAACCTTGGATCAAACTTTGTACGTGTTGGGAGTGACTGATACAATTCATAGGTGGGAAGTTGAGAGACCAGAAGTAGTGCGATTATACAATTCGAGTATGGGCGGTGTGGATTTGTTGGACCAGCTAATTAGCTACTATCTTATTTTCATACATTCTAAAAAATGACTTCACGAGTAACCTCACACTGCGTTGATATCGCGGTTTGTTCTAGTTGGCTAGAATACAAACGAGATTGTGATTTATACAATATACCGAAAAGGAACGTTATGGATCTACTGGAGTTTCGGATGGAAGTTGGAAATTGTTTGGCTTTTGTGGGCCATACAAGCAATATGAACAAGCGTGGACGCCGCAGTTCCACAAATGATAATAATGTATCGTCTCCTGAGAGTCATATTTATTTATTTATTTATTTATTTATTTATTTATTAATAGATTGACATAACAATTTTAGTAGAGGAAAAGCACATATGGAAGCATAATAAATGAACATCAACAAAAAAATACTTCCATTAGGCATAAAAACCTCAGATTTTTTCAAAAAACAAATCCACTCCATGCTAATACCCTCCATGTTGAGCTCAAGCTCATTTGTTACGGAGGATACTGCAAGAAGTGAATGCTTACAAACTACATACAAAAACAATATAAATAAATATAAAAATATTATTATACAAATGTATTGTCATTCAAGCGCGCCACGCTAAATAACCCGTTTTAAAAGATCTAAGCGACGCCGATTTCTTAATATCTAATGGAATAGAGTTCCAAAGAGAAATACCTCTAACAGAAAACGAAGTATTAAGAGACCTACACAAGTTTACAGGGGGAAGTAAACGTAAATTTGAAGAATAAGACCTACTGAACAATAACTTATTAAATAAATAGGGAGGTTGCTTTGTCCTGAGAAGCTTAAAAATAAAAAGACAAACGCGAAGTTCATAAAAATCAACTAAATTACAACCCAAAATCAAATTCAAAAAGGGCGAAATGTGATCATATTTCCTAATACTAAAAACGAAACGAGTACAAGCATTGAAACATCTTTGGAGAACATTCATACTCTCCTGAAGCATACCAAACAAAACAACATCCCCAAATAGAAAATGTGGAAGAAGGTGCGAGAGGAACATACGCTTTTTAAAATTACTATCAGAAAAACCAACAACTTTATACAAACAACTAAGCATTCCAAAAACCGTTTTGCTAACCTTAATCAAATGATCACCCCAAGTTAGAGTTTTATTGAAAATTAACCCTAAATTTCTAACTGTATTAGAGAATGGAATTAAAGAATCACCGAGAAAAATTCCAGGGAAAGAGGAAGTATCTATAGATTTTTTATAAATTATAATAGACTGAGATTTATTAGCATTAAGAGCGAGCCGGTTAGATAGTGACCAATTATAAATTCTTACCAAATCTTCATTAATAAGAGAAATATTAGAGTTAATGGAATCATTATTCTAGCGACTACTCCTATAAATTTGTACATCATCAGCAAAAATATGAAAAGATGAATGGCGAATCGAACATGCAACGTCATTAATGTACATTGAGAATAGTAAAGGACCAAGAACCGACCCCTGAGGAACGCCAGAAGAGACAGGTAAGAAGTCAGAAAGCGAATTGTCAAAAAAGACTGCCTGAAAGCGACCCGAAATATAGTCTAAAATTAATTTAGCAGCAGAGAGAGAAAAATTAAAGTTCGAAATAAGCTTATTAAACAAAATTTGGTGATTAATTGAATCGAACGCTTTCGAAAAATCCAACAAAGTAAGGCAAGTCATTTCTCTTATACTCATACTACGACGAATATCATCACAAACATTCAGTAAAGCAGTGGTAGTACTGTGAAATCTTCTAAAACCCGATTGAAAAATACTAAGCAAATTAAAGCTATCAATATGAGATTGAATTTGGTTTTTTACTACCAATTCAAACGCCTTGGACAGAGAACTTAAAATACTAATAGGGCGGAAATGGGAAAGCTCAGAAGGATTGCTAATTTTAGGAACAGGAATAATTTTACTCAACTTCCACTGAGCGGGATAAAACGAGGTCGTTAAAATAAAATTAAAAATATGTAACAAGTATCTTGATACATTAGGAAAAATACGCTTAACAAATTTTAAACTAACCATATCTAGACCAGTGGATTGCGATTTAACTTCCCAAATTGCAGAATGCAAATCATCAATTGATATATTTGCAAATGAAAAAGAATTTAGGGAATCTACGGATAATAAATCAATATTGGAAATATCATGGTTGGAACTAGAATTACTTAGGTAACGGTTAAAATCATTAGCTTTGAAACTTACCGAAGCACCCCCTTTGCAACTACCAAGGCCCAAATTGCGAACGTTACGCCAAAATATCTTAGAGGGAAGAGAAGGATCTAGCTTATCCTTGAAAAAATTTTGCTTAGCGATACGAATTAAACTTACCACTCTATTTCGAGATTGCTTATAAGCTAGATAAGAAATAGAATTAGGGCTCATTTTCCAAAGACGATATTTGGAAAAACGAACAGAAATAGCATTCGAAATCTCTTGCGTCATCCAAGGGGGGGATCTAGGTCTAAAGTAAACAGTAGTGAGAGGAACGCAATTATTAAATGCATAATTAATAGAGGAGTTAAAATAGTCAATTTGATCGGTAGAAGTACTAAGATAAAAAATATCATCCCAACGAATAGAGCCACAAATTGATGAAAGGTGAGATTCATCAATTTTCGAAAAATCCCTAAAGCTGAAACTTTTAGGTTTAGGACGAGAGTAATAATTAACAGAAAAAACAAGGAGATCGTGATGAGAACCAATACCAAGAGACAATTGATTGAAAAAACAGATGGAATTATCAGCAGAAGCGACAACATGATCAATGAGAGAATAAGAACCACCACTTGCGGTTGCATAAGAGTATGTGGGCGCTTCAGTGTTATAAACTGAAAGATTAATGCTATTTAAGATATTTAAATAGCTACGAGAAAATAAAGTCTCTTGAGAAATATCAAAGTTAAAATCACCCGAAATGAAAACCTCATCATACCGACAGGAAAAATAACTAAAAAGACACTCAATGTCTAAAAGCGATTTTTTAAATAGAGCATACGACCTCTTGTTCGTTTTAGGAGGATTATAAACTACACCGAAAAGGAATTTCCGCTTATTGACGAAGACATTTAGAAAAAGAAACTCAAAGTCAGAAACGAGCCTTTGAGAAATTGAGAGGGGTACCGATACTACATTACATTTAATATGCTCGTTAACATATAGGCATACTCCGCCATAATTAACTGGTGGATTAGCTCTATCACGTCTGAACAAATTATAACCACTAATGGCCAACGCGGAATCGGGAATATCGGACGATAGAAATGTCTCCGATAAGCAAATGACATCAATTGGGACCCCATTAAAAGTATGACGAAGTTCGTCAATATTTAAAATAAGACTCTGGACGTTTAAACTAACCACATTAAGTAAATTGGACCTAGTCCGAAGCATGGATTTAAGTAAAATAGAGGGCAAAGAAATACTTTCAGTGGACATCGCGAATCGTGGCGCACTTAAACAACAATACTTACATGAACAATTTTTAAATGAATAATTAAGTTCGCCTTCAAAACCAGGTTGACTTCAAATATCAATCTGAAACAAAACAAATAAAGCCAAATAATACCAGTAATATAAACGGTAATAGAGGAACGATACTTATCTAATCATAAACTCTTCCAACTATAGTCGGGCCCCAAAACCCCCAAAATATATATACAAAAAAAAAATATATACTTCATTTATACTTTATTTTCATACTTCATCAACCAAATCTAAATGTGAAAAGAGACCATTCAGGGATATCCAATATGACGAAATTGGCCATATGCCAGCTGGTAGAACGTTTTTAATGTGCAAGAAATGTAAGGTGCATCTTTGCATTAGCAAGGCAAGAAACTGCTTTGAAAAGTTTCATTTAAAAAATTGGAAGTACTTGTTTATGAAATATGTGAATCTTATATGAAGAGAATTAAAATGTAATTTATGAATTTATGATGATGACTATTTTAATTTTATTTAACAAACGAATTTAATGATTTGATTTTATCATATCGTTGTTGGGGTGTTAAACTGAGAAACGTTGAATAATTGAAATATAATTGATGTGATTTACCACAAACATCACATACAGCATTTCCAGAAGTGGTCTTGTTAGCAAAGACAGTTGATTCCCGTTTGGGGTACGTTTTATTAAAATTTAGTTTCGAAACTGCCTTTGAATTTAGATGCGAATTTATACTGGTTGATATTATAACTGATAAATTTTCAGCTTCTTGTAATACGCTACATTTCCCATTCAACACGTGTGATATTGTCCAGTTTGCGAGTTACTAAATTTAAAATAATTGATTGTGACAAATTGTCAAGTTCGAATCCACTGGCGCTTAAAGAAGAAATATGAGATAGTGCACCATTGAGAAGTCTACGTAGATCCGCTTCTTTGCGTTTGATTACCATACCTAAGTCTATTAGTGCTTCGACATGTTTGTCTATTATAACGCGGCGATCATCATAAATCTCCATCAATGTATTCCACGCCCTCTCATACACTGCTTCAGTCAACGTTATATGTCCGATTGATGCTTTTGCATCACCGCGAAGTTTGTTCATTAAATATGTAAATTTAAGGATCTCATCGATCGCATCCTTGTTATGAATCACGGCTGTATACGTGTCACGTAAAGTCCATTGTGTTAGGTCACTACCGTCAAAATAGGGAATTTTAATTTCGGGTAATTTCAAAGTTTGAGTTTGAATAATATTTGTAGAAGTATACCCTTTATTCTCAAAACTCTGACTACTTACGTTGGAAATATGGCTTTCATTTTGACCAACTGAATTGGAATCGGAAATTACATTAAGCTTTCCGATTAAAGAATGAAACCGATTTTCAAATTCGGCAAATGAATCCTCATACTCAGAAAACCTATCCCCAGAAACCAACAAACTGTTTACGAGAAAATTATAATCCTCAAACGTTTTTTCTAGGCTAGTAATTCGACTACGACATTCATGTTCATTTAATGTACATACTATCCTCTTTTTTCAGAAAATTCTCGATAATAGTTAATTTTGATTTCAACACACCAAATTTTTTGTTAAATTCCGTTAAAGCCGCATCGGCAGTCGTTGCTTTAACCACTAACGACATTTTCGAATTTCAAATGATCAAACACCAAATTATTTCACAAAACCAATGAATTGAAAGTTATCTTGAAGTTTACCAAAATATCTTTACAATGCGCAACACTTGAGATGTATGAACAAAAACAATTTTTTACTTACAGCTTTATTGATATCATTAAAAATATTAATATCCGATGACCACGGCCACGTTACGTTGATGGTCCAATTGAAAAATTTGCAAATACAAATACAATTTTGCACGTCTTCTATATATGTGAAATTTCCACAGATTGATAAGGATAACCGCTCTTCTTAGGTTCCCGCTACTTAAATCCAATTTAATGAGACGTTTTCCGCACTACTAATTTATATTGGAATTTGCAGGATAACACGTTTTATTGCTGATTCGTTGCGTACTCGTCGAGTACTCGTACTCGTTGAAATTGCAAACACTTTTTTCAATTTTACTGGACCAAAAATGTTGGGAAATAATTAATGTTTTCCGTTATAGCTTTAGACAAACTTTTTTTTATTTAAAACACAAAAAAGTACAAGGTTATCCAATTCAAGCTTGATAAAGTAAACTTAAAAAAAACACACAAAATATTCGGAATGTATTGTAATTTTTATTTCATTTTACAGATTGATCCTTGCCATTTTTAGTTAAACAAGATATCATTCAAATGTCCTCCACGGGACTTCTTACAGGCCTTGATTCTTTTGCGGTAATTTTCAATGACTTTTCGGCACATTTCGGGCGGTATCTCGGCCATTACCTTACGAATATTAGTTTTCAATTCGTCAAGAGTTTGAGGATTGTTTGCGTAAACACGATCTTTCGCGTAGCCCCACAAAAAGAAATCCAAAGGCGTTAAATCACAGGATATTGGAGGCCAATTGACATCAGCCAATCGCGAAATCAAACGTCCAGGAAATTTCTCTTGCAAAAGATCTCGATTTGCTCGTGTTACGTGACTGGTTGCTCCATCCTGCTGGAACCACATATCGTCAAGATCATAATCTTCGATTTTCGTAAAAAAATAATCGGTTAACATGCGGCCATAGCGCTCAGAATTGACGGTAACGGTTCGTCCATGGTTGTTCTCAAAAAAATACGGCCCAATCACACCACCAGACCACAATGCGCACCAAACAGTGACTTTTTCCGGGTGTAATGGCTTCTCTACAATCAATTGTGGATTTTCTGAGCCCCAAATTCTACAGTTTTGCTTATTAACGTATCCACCAAGCGAAAAATGAGCTTCATCACTGAAGAAAATTTTGTTCGAAAAATCAGCATCGACGGCCTGTTTTTCCAACACCCAATTTGCGTATGTTCTTCGTTGTCCATGGTCAGCCGGCTTTAGCTCTTGTGTCAAATGGACTTTATACGGATGAAGATGCAAATCCAGATGCAAAATGCGCCATAATGAGCCATAAGATAGGCCTAAATGTTGAGCTCGACGAGGAATTGACAAATTTGGATCTTCTTCCACACTTTCAGCTACAGAAGCGATATTTTCAGCATTGCGAATGTTTCGATGATGCACAGACCTTACAATATCAGTAACAGATCCAGTTTGTTCAAATTTATTCACTGTATTCAATATGGTTTGCTTTGTAGGACGATTATGACGACCGTAATCTGCTCGTAAAGCGCGAAATGTGGATACGGCAGAATCACTATTTTTATAATAAGATTTAATAATTTTAACGCGTTGGTCGATTGTTAATAAATGACAGCGTACTTGACGTTTATCTTTGACAGATGTCGGTATACAGATTTCTACTTTATCAACCTCGAATTGGATAACCCGTTATTTTAATATAATATAGTTTTTTATTCGTTAAAATAAAAAAATGTTAATTTATACAAAGCAAGGATGTACAAAATTGTCCTTCTCGCATCTCAAATTAGTGCGTGCATACGCTTGATAGTGATTAATTGACACAATCAAAATAAATTCATTATATAAAAAATACTAGAAAAAATTTCAACACCTACCTTTACCATAAAAAGTTGTTCCACCATTGTTATCCGATCGTTTAGCATATCGAGACTTACTAGAATTTACAAATCCTTCATAATCCCTAAAGCGTTGTAAGCTCGAGATAAATCTGGATCGCCCAAACCACCAATTATGTATTTAATTAGAATTTGCTCACTAAAATCAACATCTGCACCTATTCGATGAGTATCATAAATATACTCCGAATAACTCTCTGACGGTTTTTTGTGATGATTTGCCAATATTACATGAACATCCACAACATCACGAGTTGAACCGAAGTCTTGAACTACACCCACCCCTTCGAAAATCCTCCCAACTAGAAATATTTAGAACCACGGACTGATACCATAAGTGGGCTTCACCCCTGACTCTAGTGATATTGCTGAATTTGCTCAACCTGTTGTACCCAACGATTAGCCGAAATAGAATGTTGGTTATTTGGATCAAAAATAGGAAGTATGTTCGCAACCTCACGCAGCGAAAATTTAATATTTAATCGCAAATTCATGCCTGAATCAGAATAGTGTTGATTGTAAGAATAATAATCCGCTGACAATAGATATGGTTGGTTTTGACGTGTATTATTCGACGGTAACTTGTTTTGTGTAGGTTTTGGTTGTCCACTAACGTAAGTGAGGTTAGGGTTATCTAGATGAGTCTCCGGGTTATTTAGATGAACATTGTTTGTATTGAGTACACGCTGTAAACCGCAACTCATTGCATAAGCATTGTCGTTTCCATAACTGCCAGGTAATTGACCACTTTGAAAATTTCTCCCATATTCACGGCGTTTGAACGTAACTTATTATATTGGTCTAGGTAATCGTCATTTTCATATGCGGGACATAATAAGTGCTGATTCCTTCCATTATTTTGGTTGAAATGGACACTTCTATTTTCATTTGTTACCAATCTGTTACTTTATCCCACTTCTGATTTGTTAAATGTCAGGTTTGCACCAAATAAAGACGCTGATGAAAACCCATTTTTGTCCTTTTTTAATTTATATTTTATTTTATTAAACATAAAATGGCCCCCTCTCCTTTCCTTTTTTACTTTCAAATTAGAATGAAGCACTACCTAATTCAAAAACAACAATTTACAGTCTAGCAAATAAAAGTGTTACCAGACAACACAAAATACATTTCAGTTTTTTAAAGTAATATTATAGATGGCAGATGGTTAAGTTTCTTCATCTTACACATTAATTTCGTTATTTAATTTTTTTTTTACATTAATTACGTTATTTATATTGTTTACTGTATTTTACCATTATTTATTTAACAATTTTAAATGATTCGTTTTTAAGCCAAAATTACAAACAGCGGCTGATACTAAAAATAATTTTTGCGCCTAATAATTATTTGAGATTAGGAAAATGTCAGCCTTCTGGTACGCTTCATGATGTTTGTCATAATATTTGAAGTATAATATTCCCGTATGTACCAGTTACACTAATTTTTAAACCCATTTTTGGACTACGAACTATACACGAAACTCATAAGCAATAGTCAAAAATATAGTACAGTATTAGGCGCATTATTTATCAAATTTAAATTTAAATTTGGCACGAACTATTTCTTACAAAGCAAATAATGAGCCTGATTCAATACAAATCTTCTATTATTCTGTTCTGCTATACATTACGAGTATATGACTACTCAATTAAAATTTCGAAGTTGTTTTAGAAAATACAGGTGGAAATCGACTGTCCTACTAAGTCAACCGTTCGATAAGTCTATGCTAAATTCACACTCATTGGTTAAAAAATCCATACAAATATTCAAAGGTTAATTAAATTGCAGTAAAGTTACCAGCACACACACACACCAAAGAAATCGAAATCATCATGGAGAGCTCGCTTCATATAACGTCTTTGATCGTGGGAAACATAAAATATCATTTTCATAATACAATATTTTTTAAACAAATCAATCAAGAAGAGCTTGCTTGATTGTTGTATGGACCAAAAAATATCTCTTTATTTCTATTGTTAGTAATAATTTTTGCTTTGTACACACAGGCTCAGTATTATAGTAACAATTATTGTTTTGTATTATGATTATTATTATTTCAAAACAATTGGCGTAAAATTAACTAAAAATAATTTTTTTTAACAATGATCTTCGTTGAATTAATGTTTTCACTTCATCGACTCTATAAAGGGAATAAATTATTAAACCCGTTGCGAGGCGGGCAAAGTTCAATAAACGTATACGATGTGTGCCTCAATTTGTTTTTCCATCGAATTAATTTAGTTATACAAATTGCGCATGTGCAAACGTTCTAACCTCAAAATTTGTATCTTAGCATTACGATCTTTTCCTAATAAAAACGTATATACGTATTCTTCTAATGATTAAAAGGTTATAAGGTTCTATAATTCTATTGTATGTTGTATAATAAACCCGTACACCGCCATTACATAGACTCCATATAAATATATTTATATATATTCTTATGTGAAAATCTTAGAAATATATAAGAGAAAAATTGAAAATGAGGTTGGCTTATTATTTATATTTTACATGTATAAAATCTACAATTGCCTTCGATGGTATTATTGTTAATGACCTAAATATTAACTCGTATATATTGCTGTAGAAAGTTCTGATTTATTTGAGAAATGGTATAATATAGGAAGAGATCATTACAGCATCTTATTAAACTCGATCGTATATAAGAACACGTGTATCGTTAATATACCAATCAACTAGTACACGGACTTTGTAACCCGCGTGATCACTTCAAATACTTAAAACTGTTATTTTTATAATCTTTCGCTATCGATCGATCTCTCGATCGATCGAGTGAACAAAAGAAAATTTAAAATAACGATCGATTTATATTAGTATTAGTAATGTAGAGTATAGAGATCGAAAACGATCATATACAATACTCGTGTATACGGTACACGATCGATGATCAATAAGGCGAGATATATCAGCAGCGTGTGCGGTGCGGGTTTAAATATCAGTTGACTGTTTTTTTCTTTATTATTGATTAAAATGTTTTTATTTGCTTTTAAACAATAAATTAAAAGAAAATATTATTAACAGTAAATATAAATTTTGAATTCGAAAAAAATATCACAGGTTGATTTTAAATATAAAATGTATAAATTGATTTTAATTTATCGTCTATATATAAGATGTTAGTTTATAGAAAAAAATTTTGTGTGTACGATCGGCCGATCCCTATATATGACTATTTAATGTATTTAGATTGATGATATTGATGCACGCTATATATGCTGTGTCCATATATTAAATTTGTGATTAAGGTCGGACATATTATATGTGCATCTCGTAACCATGACATTGCTAATTTTATAAGCGCTTGCAAATTTAGATATTCTCACAATATATGACATGTTTAGCGTCGAACGCGATCGTCCTCGACCGTTTTTTTTACAACCAAATAAATTAAATCGCATTTTAATATGTGTTCAAGGCCACGTACAATTTTTTTTTAAAATTGCTTATTGATTATGAAATGATAATAAAAAAATATGTTAATTATTTATTAAGCGCATCTTTAATTGTTTCTTACATGGTTTTTGGTGTCAACATTCTTATATTGTAATCTGATGACTTTATAATTAACATGCAATGTTTCGTTTCAGCTACATGAATTAATATTGCATAAAAATATTAAAAAGTGAAACACTTTATGTGAAAGTGTCAAAATGAAATGTGTATAAATCATCTTTAATATGCATCTGTTTCAATTACTTTTTTGTTATTACATATTTTTTGATCATAAACGTATGTATTATTAAGAATTAGCACGTATTTTTATGAAATTGTCAAAAAGTGTAAACATTTTTAGTGGAAGTGTCAAAAAGTGTAAATTAGCACCAACAAAGTGCAGCTTTATCAAGTAATTACTTAATAATTAGTAATTTTTTAGATAACAGTGTCAAAAAGAATCTTTTAAAAGCAGCACGTGTAAGTTTTTTTTGTTTAAATCATTGTATTGCGGCGTTGATGTTCATCCCAAACTTTTAGTTCGAGCGGTTGTATTGATACCTCTTTTCCATCATCCTAAAATTTTATATATTTGTAAATGGATTACTGTCCTGTAAATTCAGAATACATACATACTTGAAACGGGTTAGCCGCTACTTACAGTCAAGGCCAACCCAGTTTCATAGAATTACCACCATCCACTTGGAGTGCAACGTGATGCGGCATTGATTCCCGCAGCGCTGTCATGGTGTTGGAATGCAAATATAATGGCCTGAAAACTGCAATAAATAAACATGCGAGAGCCGGAATTCAGACTTCTACCAGTAACTTGATTATTAGTAGATGCAAACAAATTCTACGCCATACCTTCATATTTACCAAAATAACACGAATATTCCGTTTTCTTTGGACACCGTAGGTTTTTACTTGAACAGACACACACCATTTTTCTTTTCATTTTAATCACGAGGTTTTTCTTTCATTTCTTTCAATTTAATTATTCAATAAAGATAAATTTACCAAACTAATTTTCTACTCGCCCAGTTAAGGTATGCCCCTCCGTCAGGGGACGACTGTAAAATCCCTACTAATTGGGCCAAACAAGAGAAATTTAGCATAATTTGGTAGTTGACCTCTTATTTGGTTTGGCACCTCTGGTTTATATTTGCGATATACGCCACACTCTCGAACGACTTGGTTTGCTACACTTCTATCTTGTACCATCCAATAACGCTAGCGGGAGTCGACCAACTACAATCAAAATACCAGCGTCATCTAGAAGTGGAGCCAAATTCTTTATTACGGATCTCGATGAACAGAACCAGTAGTCTAATCACGTGACTAAATAATGATTTGTAATTAATTAACAATTCGACGGCATTCGCTTGATCGCCTCTGATTACTTCATTCATTAATGTTAGTAACTCATCGTTGGTTAGGTTTGCCATCCCGGGCTTGATAACAGTTTCACTAGATCGAAGCCACAACGGACCATGTTACCACAATTCATTGTTTATTAATTTAGCGGGCCAAATGTTTCTCGAAGTTAGATTAGCAGGATTATCTGACGACTTCACGTGACCCAATATATTCCGTGGACCTAGCGTAAGAATTTCGGAAACCCGGTGCAACGAGCGATTAACCATTTTCCTGGGTGAGCGGTTAGGTATGCTAATACTACCGACGAGTCTGGCCAAGCTGTCATTTTCTCCACTTTAACAGTCGATGCAGGCGAAATTGCTTTAAGTAATTTGGGCCACAATAAAGAGCCACACAGCTGCAATCACGGAACAGTTAAAGTTAAAATAGGCGCCACTTTAGTTTTTGCTTCTATGTTCGTTATAACCTTCCTCTCTGAATCAATGCGCTTACACTACTTCATAAGCCACCTTCCTGGCATCACAAAACCCGTGCACTTCATAATTATCTTCGCCAATAAATCGTATCGAAATTGTTGAAACTCTGTGTATAACTTTTGACATTTGACATTTCGGGTGGTAATACGTCATCCCAGTGGGGATTTAACATCTATGTATGTACTTGGAGGCAGCCACCAAATGGGGTCAATCACTTGCTGTCTTAGGATACCATCGCATACTCAACAGTTTCATTGGCCATCACTTTTGTTCAATTCTTCAAACTTACACTCAGTTGGTAAACCATCCATCTCGAAATTGTAAGCTCATTTTCGTAAGTGAAATCCAGCAGAACTTAAAATATCACATATGTGTGGCTTCAATGTTTCCAATTTATCGATTGTCCTTCCGCTTGCCAAGAAATATCGACATTTAAGTAGTTTATTATTGCTATTGTTGCCTCAGGATTATTTTATAAATGCTGCAGTCATAACTCCTACAGACATTGGGTTGCTAGAAATTGAGCTGAGGTAATACCGTACATTACCGTGTTTTAACAATATCTGCTAAGTTGTTGGTTCGGACTTTCATGCCACATAAAAACATCTGGTAATTCTTGTTAGTGTTAGCTATTTGTATCTCGATATCCGCTACCATCACATACTTAAATCGCACCAGAACTTCCGATAGCCTTAACTGCACGACCAGACCCCACACAGTTTTTTTTAAAAGCAAGTATTAATTGTGCAGTGGATTTAATGTCCTTTGAAAGTCAATTAATAATCCCATTTTCATTCATGCACGCACTAGCCATTGTCACAGTTACAGTATACCACCTGCACATTGCAAGCTCCATGTCAACCTGTACACTGACCTGAACGGTGGGTCGGCGTCGGCACTGAATGTCTCCAACAGAGAGTCTTAGTTGTGTTTATTAACATCACCGATCGTAATCGATGACGAAATTTCGCTTTGCATTCAGCCTCTGGTGGGATCCGAACCCAGTACTTCCCGATCCAAGTGCCGAAGCTTTAACCATTGCACCACTTGTCCGGTAAATAGGTCCGGTAATTATAGGTCATTGAGCGGCAATCTGTAACTGGATCTGCTTGAGCCATCCATTGAACACTACACGAACTTTCGTTGTCGCTGGACATAAGATTGAGCTGCTCATATTCTGTCAAATTTACGTATTCTGTCTATGTATCTCATATCAACTTTCGTTCAGCAAACATTTTTTGTTAGCGATTCTTAATTAGTTTCGCAACTCACCTCAGTTTGGCGTAAATGGAAGTTCAACCACTAATCTTCACATTTCCGAAAACAACATTGCCAAACATGGTTTTGAGGGCAAACAAAGATTTGATTAAAACATCAGCACCAAGTAACAAATTAATAGTTAACTTTCGGTTGAAATTAGGATCATCAAGGTTTGGTGGTTTTATCTTTGCACTTTGCTCTGAAGTCAAAACAATTTGTGAACACTGCACTTGGAATCCGCACCTGCGTTGGTTCTTCAAGCATTTTTAGTGCCTCGCTCATCTCTAATGATATAAATTTGTTCTGTACATCTGTGGTGCAGCCGTGCCAACCAACCATTTTAAATTGCATTCCCAAATTAAAGTCTATCATCCCAAATACTAACCCAATCAAATTTTTCTAATAATACTAACACGTTGACTATACTAATAATTCTAATTCCTGTATATTTAGTGGCATGCGATGTACAGCCGATTTTATTAATGCGGAGATCGGTATAGCTTTAGTACAAATCGTAAAGGTGGCGGTGTGCTTATTGCAGTGCGAATGTCTTAGTGCTGTGAACTTTTATATTCCGACCCAAGCATAGAATTTATTGCGCTTAAACATACACAATACATTTCATTTAAGAATTAGCACAGTGTACTTTCCACTTAATCCGACTATGGCTTTTTGTCACCATTTTCTTGACAGTGTTGCTAATTTTTTACCATTTATGAAGGAGTACATTGACTTTTGGCGATTTCAACTTTCCAGAGTTAGTCTGGATGATGGACGACAATGTCTTCATAACAATAATCGATCTTACAAACCAGCCCTGCGATAAACTTGCCGGGTCTTCGAGTATTTATCACACTCCTCACTAGGTTTTCAGCGGATTTTCAGATAACATGAATTTCATTAAGAATTGCTCCGTATTAGATTATGCAAATGCCAACTTCAGTTCTATAGGCAATTTCCTATCTAAAGTTGATTGGTCAGTTGTTCTGTCAAACATAGATATCAATGCTGCAGTAGACACCTTCAATGAGTTGTTAAATATTTCTACACGAAAGTTTGTCTCACCCGTCATTGTCTATGGTACACTCAAGTGTTCAAGAAACTGGAGGCCCTGCGTAATAAACCTCACAGGAGATATAGGGTTACTGTTCTAGCTTTGGATTTTACTCAGTTTCAGTCTCGCCAAGGCAGTTCTTCTGTCTTAACCGATTCCTGTACAATAATTACATGGTCTGATGGTTTACCAGCGTCTCTGTTGAGGCTTTGCGCAGTTTTTATGCCAATTGTTTAACATGAGTCTCAGACAAGGCGTTTTCCCTGATGTTTGGAAAATATCAAATGTAATTCCAATCTATGAAAATGGATCCCGCAGTAATGTGACTAATTATCATGGCATTGCTATTCTGTCCTGCATTCCAAAACTCTTCGTGTCAATGGTCAACAACATTATCTTCTTCTATTCTAAGCAACGTATTAGCAGTCACTAATTTGACAATTTTTCAGAATAAGTTAATCAATGCCATTGCTGCAAAAATTCAGGTCGATGTGGTTTATACCGACTGAAAAAGCTTAGCGATCTTAATTGCGACATTATTCCTTTAGGTTGGCTAATGTCCTAAGATTGATATTGCGTGCTCAGAGTATTTCATTCCTTCGCCTGATGTGCCTCAAGGTAGCCACTTTGGCCCTTTGGGACTTGAACATGTTTTGCGATTGGTGTGTTACAAATTATATATTTTTGAATGTGGATAAATGCCAAGTAAGCACATATTGTAGATCCAAGTCTCAAATAGTCTTTGCTTACTCTTTAAACGACTGTATTTTGAATAGAGTTAATATGATTAACGATTTGTGAGTTACTTTTCGATCTGATTTAACGTTTAACTCACACATCGATGCGATTGTTAATAAAGTTGGGATTTATTAAGCGAAATTCTAAAGATTTTCACGTCTCAATCACTTTTAAGTCACTGTACACTTCTTTCGTTCGTTCTCAGCTTGAACACGCAAGTGTCATATGGTCCCCGTTCTATGACTATCACTCTAAGAGATTTGAGAGTATACAAAAGCAGTTTCTGTTATTTATTCTCAAAAAATTACCTTCTTTACAGCGCGCCGATTATAGTCACTCACCTTACCTTGACCGTTGTCGTTTCCTGGGTCTTCAGTCACTGGCTTATACTTTCACTCTTTAATAATTACGCACCTTATGCCCACGTCAGTTTCTTCGTACTAACTGCCGACAGTAACTACCGCTACCATGGTCCTACAACGCGCACCCACCGTGATTTTTACATCGTTGCTGAGTATTTTGATTTTCACATTTCTCGCAATGATTTAAAAGGGCAATCCTGTTCTGGAGTTTTCACTTGGTGCCACCATGGTTTGTTCCTGCCATCTTAATAAATAATTGAATGTGATTAAATTGTGATTTATAATTATTAATTGTTGTTAATGGTTTGATTTTAGTGTCATTTTGTGCATGTGAAGTTAGACCTAACTAGCCAAGAACTAACTTTAGGTTTGGTTTAGCACAAATTTCACACGCACAAAATGTGTAGATGTCTTGGAAAAAATAGCAAACAATAACATTTAGGCGAATTAACAATTAACATTTCAGGTAACACTTAGCAATTTTATTTATCATTTTCGTAAAAAACTGAATATCTCGAAAATTCATACGTTTATCACTTAGTTCCGTATGATTTTCTGAAAGGCTACGATTAGAACTTTCAAACTTCTAAACCATTTAAAAAGCTAATATGGGATTCACGGAGTCAAATCATCCAGAACTAAGTGATAAACATGTTAATTCTCGAGATATTCATTTTCTTAACAAAATCCTAAATTCTTAGAATAGCGCAGGCTATTAAAGTATTTATTTGACCACGTGAATCCCATTAGCTTTTGAAGTGCTTTAGAAGTTTGAAAGTCCTAATCGTAACCTTTCAGACAATCATACAGAACTAAGCGATAAACCTATTAATTCTCGAGATATTCAATTTCTTAAGAAGATCCTAAATTCTTAGTATAGCGCAGGTTATTAAAGTATTTATTTGACCACGTGAATCCCATTAGCCTTTTAATTGGTTTAGAAGTTTGAAAGTCCTAATCGTAAGCTTTCAGAAAATCATACAGAACTAAGTGGTAAACATATTAATTCTCGGGGTATTCAATTGCTTAAGAAAATCCTAAATTCTTAGTATGGCGCAGGTTATTAACGTATTTATTTGACCACGTGAATCTCATTCACTTTTTAAATGGTTTAGAAGTTTGATAGTCCTAATCGTAACCTTTCAGAAAATCATACAGAACTAAGGATAAACAAATTAATTCTGAGATATTCAGTTTTTTATGAAAGTGTTAAATAAAATTGCTAAATGTTACTTGAAATGTTAGTTGTTAATTCGCCTAAATGTCATTGTTTACCGTTTTTTCCAACACATCTACACATGTTTTATTTTTGCTGGTTTAGGTTTAATTTAGTTCTAACTGTAAACGCGTATACAAGCGTGTGAAATTTGTGCTAAACAAGACCTAAAGTTAGTTCTTTCCTAGTTAGGTTTATTTCAATATTTCGCCTAAATGTCACTTACGTATAATTTTTACCAATCCAAACACACTTTCGTTTGCTTTGTTGGTTTAGGTCTAGTTTAGGCTTAACTTCAAAAGTGTGTCATTTTTTGTTGTTGTAATTGTTATTTTATATATTTCTGTAAATAACCAATTGCATAGACATGCTGTATGGTAAATAAATAAATAAATAAAGTAAATAATTTTAATTTTTGAATTTACCCCTGAACTTATGCTACTAGTAATACATAGCTTGCTCTAATTTTATAAATATTTTCAATTGCTTTTGCAAATTAAATGTTAAAGTGAATGATCTGCATTGAATCTCATCCCGATTGCTAAAGTCAATAAACAATGAGAAGTGATTTACACTTTTTTAATAATAAGATTTGCGTGAGCGAAGCAGCGGGGTTAGGGTATGAACGGTCCAGCGGCTTGTAATAATAAAATTATCCAGGTATTAATGGCTCTTGATGACTTATAACCTACTCGTTCTATATGGGATTCTTCTATAAAGTTCAGTATTACTTAGACAGCTAATTATTTTAATTCTGACAATGTTAAGCGCAATGTCATCAAACTGCCAAGTCAAGTTTGAGAGCTCAAGCATATCAAATGAGATTAAATTTCTTCGTTCAATTAACCTGTTAAAGTGAATTTCACTAACATCAAAACAACAATGTTGCTATCTGCAGCATAATATTAATGTTGAATGAAACTCTATAAGTAATTAACGTTTATGTATACATACATATCCGTCAACTATAATTTAATATCACGACATGCTCATAATGACATATGCATACACAGACAGACCATAAAAAATTAATAAGTTGAATGAATATTTTTATGATAATTTGATTCATTCTTGTCAAACATGATTAATACTCGTAGATGACAAAAATCAAAAATACTATACACTTTGTACATGCACACATACATACATACATATAGGCAACAACATAATTTGAATAATAAAATTTACGAACAATAAAAAAAATATGATTTTAATAAAAATTTATTAATGATATAATAAAATAGTGATAGAAAATTTTATACAAATTAAGCAAATAGACGTATGCCAAAGTCTATTAAATTGTATATTGGGTACCGTATTTCGTATATGGGTAGGACTTATGAATATTTATGAAGGGTTTTTAAATATTAATAAAGTGTGACCAAGTTTATTAAGTATGTTATAGGTTGTAAATTAATGCTTTGACACTAATAATTGGAAATAATACGTTAAAAACTATTCGAAACTATAAATAAAGTGTCACAAAGTTATGAAATTTATGGTGGATGAAAACGGAAAAATATCTTTTGACACACTTTTCTACACTTTTTTTATAAGTGTGTACACTTTTTAACACTTTTTTCTCAATTATTGGTGGAAATATTAATTCTAAACCCTAGTCCGTAGTGTATGACAATAGTTTGGTTTACGAAGTGATATGAAGTAATAAAGCATGCTATTAGTCACAAAGTACTCATATACTAATAGTGCTGGATCAGTAGGAGTGAATCAGTGCATTTGGTGATCATGCAAGGTAAAGAAATTAGAATGTAATATAAAGATCTGTGAGGATCATTTGAATGTCATTAAAAGAACGTATGAAATTATTGCATACGTAATAGGTAGCAAATTTTAGTTTACTAAAAATTCGAGAAATATTTTAACACCTTTGTACTACTTTCCAAATAATATTTTGATAAGTAGGCAATACGATTATGTATTCATGATAAGAAGATCAATAAAGTAGCATAGATCATTATTGCATCTATCGGATCATCATTTTCGGCTGTAACAGAATGATTTTGAATTCCGAATACACAGGGGTAATTCTCAAAATAAGAAATAATTTCTCAATTTAATCTTGAGATTTCTTCATTCGAGTACTCAATTGTAAAATTATATTTTTGTCACAATTTAAATATTCTCGGAATAATAAATAAATTCGTAGGTGATTTCTCTATAATCTACAACAACTTTATTAAATTTCTCTAATCAAGAAATATATTTCTTGAATATAGATGAAAAATTCGACCTCTGAGCATACGATAATACACTATCGCCTGAATTTGTTTATAAACCAAATGACTCCCATCGTAACGTTCACCATGTTCTGGTGATGGAGAATATCTTCTTCGTCATGTTTCAATGTCTCTATCTGTTTATCCAATTCTGTTCTTTCTACTCATAGCAAGTATCTGAGCATGCAGCCGGTTTCGATTGCCCATTGCTATCACTGGAACTAATGATGTGTAACTGAGTGACTCTCACTAGAGAGTGATATCGCATTATAGAATGATTCTCACTTCTCTACTAGAATAATGATTACAGACACGAGTTGTAGAATAAATTGAATGAATGTAGGATTTTATGATGGACATGATATACGAGTAGCACGTCAATTAAGCCTTTAAGCGTATCTAGGAGGCTCTTTAGTAGAGTCATAACAAAAATGCTTATTAGCGCTGATCGTATTGTCTTCGTGCATTATATACTCTTGTAATATTTCGTGCCGCAAACGATGTGGATCGTGGCGAGGTTTGCATTATGTTTTACTAAATTGATGCTGTTATCGACCATAGTTGGTTGATTTTTGATAAGAGCAAAAAAATGATTCTCATTATTGTTATTTTTTCGTTGGGGGAGGACTTCGAGCATGTCCTCTAACACAAGGAGTCTATCGGAGTGAAGTTTATGCCAAAATAACAAAATACACACTGTGTCCTATAAGTACCTAGAATTAAAAAAACACTCAGAAATTATACTTTCAAAACAATATTTGAAAATTTTTAATTTCATTTAATTTAAATATTTAATTTTTGTGAAAAAATTTGAGTGAATTTTATAATAAGAAATTTTTACAACAAAACACACTACGAATCGCACAGAGGTGATCGTAGTGGTTCTGTAGTAGAACTTGACGTAAGAAAAATATGTCGTTTATCCACATGCTCGGGAATTTCTAAGATTTGTGTTAATCGAGTGAGAACATCATTGAGTGTAATCTGGAAATTCTTAAACATTTGAAATAATTTAACTTGGCCCCTACGGATCATCTCTGGTCCGTAGGGGCTGAGTTAAATAATTCAAAATGTTAAAGAATTTTCGGATTACACTCAATGATGTTCTCTCTCGAATTTCTAAATTCTCCGAGATTTCCGAGCATGTGGATAAACGACATATTTTTCTTACGTCAAGCTCTCCTTCAGAACCACTACGATCACCTCTTTGCGATTCGTAGTGTGTTTTGTTGTAAAAATTTATTATTATAAAATTCATTCAAAACTTTCCACAAAAATTAAATTTTTTTTATTTATTGTGTAGAAATGTTTAAATTAAATTAAATAATTTCAAATATTGTTTTGAAAGTACAATTTCTGAGTGTTTTTTAATTCTAGGTACTTAAAGGACACAGTGTATATTTTGTTATTTTGGCATAAACTTCACTCCGATAAGGAGTATCTCAAACTTCGATTCACTCGTTTGCGATTCTTACTCCTTTCGATTAATAGCTCATTGTCCGCTATTAAATAAGTGTACCGCCATCGAAGTTGTTGTGTAATGGCATTGCAATTTAAACTGGACAGCTCCATACAAGTTTTTTTTGCCTACTATATGTGGTTGTTGTCTCGGAGCTGGGTTTGTTCCGATAACGTAAGTTTCATTATCGGAGCAAATATCGGTACATAATCCTCGCCTGAAAACGAATTGTTTATAGGCAGCAAAGAAAAATTTCGTTGTACGACAGCTCGATATGAATCGTCAAGGTTACCTTACATACGAATAGAGCTATATATCCTTTGTAGGCCTTATATGCTCTTCTTTTGGTTGTTCTCAATCGGATGAGGCTGCCGATCCTGTTTTGACAAAAGCTTTCTCTGGTTGTTCTCTGGCAGCTGGAATCATTTTAAACAATTTTGAATAAAGTTACGTACTGCCCGCCCGCCTACGCAGTCTGTTTATTTTCGCCTAAGTGCCTTTAAGATTTGAGGCAGTAAGTTTCGTTATTAAAACTGGTTCTTGGATGATTTTGATTTTATCGTTTCAGCATCTTGGATTCTCTATTCGACAGTAATCCTGGATTGTTGGCTGTTAGCGTTTTGTAACGGTCCGTTTTAGTTGGTTGAAACTTGAATGTCGCTTCGGCTTGCGTCACCTCTAACAAAGAACGCAATAATTAAATCAGTATGAATAAAATCTGATCCCTTCCACCATAAATTATTGTTAGCGCGAGAGCTAAAGGGGTTGATCCACGTGAGGCTATGTATGCAGCTTTCTCATTTGAATTTACAAGATGCCATTTAGTTGTTGGTAGAATGCTTCTTATTGCAAATATTCTATCGGTCACAATCGTTTTGAATCGACGTTGCTCCAATCTAACCCAACATATCACAATGGTTGAATCAGATCAATATTGTTTGGAATTGTTGCATCGGAATCCAAACTAATTCATTATGAATAAAATCTGGACTCTTCCACCATAAATTTTTGTTAGCGAGAAAAAAAGAGGTTGTTGAACGCTTTGATTAGAGGCGTCACAGAAATATATATAATTCAGCTTTAGCACCGCAGGTGTAGTTTATCCAAATGAATTTTAATCATGTCTAACTGTGGCAGTTCAAATTTGCAGCTTAGCCGTCTTGCCTGTGTCTGTTATATTTGCCGCTTGTTGTTTGACTGCAAGCTTCTTTGAGCTTTAGGTGGATGTATTACTAAATGAACTGATGATACAAATGTCCGAATAATGCATCCTTTGTAAACTTCCTTTTGAGCTGTAATAATCTGGCTACATCCACTTTTCTTGATTCTTGTACAGTATTATGGCTCGTTTTAAGAGGAGTCCTCGCCGTGTATCTTCCACCTGGATTACTCCCCAAATTTTATTGAAAGCATTTCAATTTTTTATTCCTCGTCGGGAAGGAGATTGCTTTCTTTTGGAGTGTTGTCATTCTCAACAAATAATTGTAATTGTTCTTGAATTGCATTTGTTATCATCTTGGGTTTTGCAATTTGAACCAGTCGTATGTTCTTTGATATTTTAATTATTATTGTTTGTCGTGGTGGTGTTGAAATTTGATATTCAAATGGACTGCATGCAGATCGGACGGTTGTTGTATGTGTTGAAATTAATAAAACCTTTTATTTTTTCAAAATACCATTTTTTGTAAAAAATCGTTATCATTAAGTCGTTTAGCACATTTCGACTTGGTTGGCTTTGTTAATAAATAAATTATTCGCTATTCGGGCACTGAAACCCTCGTAGAGTAACTGCATAGTGCGTCATTTGGGTCGGCGGTATCATCATCATAGTTGTTGGTGACCGGTATCGCGACATGTTGGAAAACTTTCTTGTTCCCGAATTGGATCAATTAGGTCTACCAAACATGTGGTTCCAACAAGACGGTGCCCCATTATACATAGCTTGTTCTTCGGTGCAAATTTTGCGAGACATTTTTCCCGGCCGAATAATGTCAAGAAGTGGGGATATCGACTGACCCCTTCCCATTCCCTCTGATCCCCTAATTTGATCTCTCCCGATCTCTTGATTGTACTTGAAGAGAGAGGTATATACCGATAAACCGATAAATTAAAAATTATTAAAAAAACCATTGACCTGGAACATAAGCACCCCGAATTAAACAAGTTCTGGCACTCGAAAACCCGCCCTCAAACCAATTTTTATCAAAGAGTACAATTCAGCTAGAATTTCTAATTTTAAAACAGAAAAATTCGAAGGAATTCAAATCCTGTAGTGTACCAAAGTGAAGTTTTAACGGAATGTGTAGCTACACAAAGTAACGAAAAGTATAACCATCAAAAAAGTGTAGGATTGAAAGTGTTAATAAGATTTATATTTTTTTAAAACACGCAGGTCAAAAATATTTATATTAGGCGCAGGTGTTAAGGGTTTGATACTTAGAAATATTACCAAGTATGGACATTACGTCAGAAACCCCCAAAAAAGTAATCTAGTGGCGATAAATCGCATGATCTAGGTGGCCAGTTTATATCACCATTACGTGAAACTAATCGACCTGGACACTTAGACCGCAATAGTTGGATGTTTTCACGTGTTGTGTGACTCGTAGCTCCATCCTGTTGTTGTAAGGATCCAAGGATTTGCACCTTATGTAAAATTCGCCAATCAGTCGATGGATGAATGCCTAATTCTTGAGAACGTCGTGATATCGATGTTGAGGGTTCCTCGCGACACTTTCGGCCACAGCAGCAATGTTCTCACTAGAACGTCCACTTTTTGGTCTACCACACCTTTTTCGATCCTCGACAGAACCAGTCTCTTCAAATATGTTCACTAACCTTTGAATTGTGGACTCATTTGGACGATTATTTACACCAAAAAAATCACGAATTTTACGAGACGTATTTTTGAATAACTTTAATGCGTGCCTCTAGCGTGTAAGTATCTATCGTTAAAACTGTACATCTGTCTACTTCACAAATGTCAAAGATGACATAAAAAAAAGGTTGCGTTTAGAAATTATTTACTACTGACATCTAGGCGTGACTTTTGAAAGACCCTTTATAATAGAGGAGAAAGTAAACTAATTAATTGTCAAATAATTACAAAAATGCTTATCGATTTTCGAATCGGTCATTTTTAGCGTAGCTACACTTTTGACTAAAAAATTGATTTTAAATCCGATCATGTTAAAAGTATTACACTTTAATATAAAAATGTTCGACTAATTTCTAGTTTTGTTACACTTACTACACTTTATACATTTTTTTAGAAAATTAGTGATTCGTTGCATTCTATATAATTTCAATCGAAAAGGTTGCCCGTATTCCAGATGTCACTATAATGTAATAAAACTTCCATTCTACTAGACCTCTGATCGAATTTTCAACGCAGTTAATTCTTGGCAGTCGTACTCTTTCCATTCTTCCCTTATCAATTTTGAATTTAAATCACCGAGCCGTACATAATTTAGAAAAATTGAGCTACATCCCACCGGATCCCCTAAATATTACCCTCTAAAATTTTTCTGAAATTTGGACACATCGTAGTTTCTTCAAAAATTTAAAAAAAGCAATCGTGGCGCCACCTAAGGACCTCTTAATTTACAGTGATCGATTCCTTGTTCTAATTTTAAAACAGAAAAATTCAACGGAATTCAAAGGCTAAAGTTTACCAAAGTGAAGTTCTAACGAAATGTGTAGCTACACAAATTAATGAAAGGTGTAACCATCAAAAAAGTGTAGCATTGAATCGGTAAGCCCGCATATCGTAACATCGCTAAGGACGACAATAGCGTAACCATTTTTTCTTATTTATGCTACACTTTTTGAAATTTACACTTTTGTTTATTTGTGTAGCTACACTTTTAACTAAAATATTTATTTTAAATCCAAACATATTAAAAGTGTTACACTCCAATACAAAATTGTGCGACTAATTTCTAATTTTGTTACACTTACTACGCTTGCTACACTTTCTTGCTAAATTTGTGATTCGTTGGGTTTGCCGTATTCCAGATTTCATTTAATATAACAAAAATTCTAGTCTGCTAGACCTCTGATCGAATTTTTACCGCAGTTAATTCTTGGCACTCGTACTCCTTCCATTTTTCCCTTATCAATTTTGAATTTAAATCACCGAGCCGTACATAATTTAGAAAAATTAAGCTACATCCCACTGGAACCCTTAAATATTTACCCACTAAATTTTAGACACATCGTAATTGATTTCTCAAAACGAAAGTCTCCCTCAGCAATTTATGAAAATCGTTCTAGCCAAAAATTTAAAAACGGATTCGTTGCCCCACCTAAGGACCTCTTAATTTACCGTGATCGATTCCTTGTTCTAATATTAAAACAGAAAAATTCAACGGAATTTGAAGGCTGAAGTTTACCAAAGTGAAGTTCTAACGAAATGTGTAGCTACACAAATAAATGAAAAGTGTAACCATCAAAAAAGTTTAGGATTGAATCGGTAAGCCCGCATATCGTAACATCGCTAAGGACGACAATAGCGGAACCATTTTTTTCTTATTTATGCTACACTTTTTGAAATTTACTCTTTTGTTTATTTGTGTAACTACACTTTTAACTAAAATATTTATTTTAAATCCAAACATATTAAAAGTGTTACACTCCAATACAAAATTGTGCGACTAATTTCTAATTTTGTTACACTTACTACGCTTGCTACACTTTCTTGCTAAATTTGTGATTCGTTGGGTTGCCCGTATTCCAGATTTCATTTAATATAATAAAAATTCTAGTCTGCTAGACCGCTGATCGAATTTTTACCGCAGTTAATTCTTGGCAGTCGTACTCCTTCCATTCTTTCCTTATCAATTTTGAATTTAAATCACACACATTACACATCTACATCCCACCGGAACCCTTAAATATTTACCCACTAAAATTTAGACACATCTTAATTGATTTCTGGTTCTCAAAACGAAAGTCTCCCTCAGCAATTTATGAAAATCGTTCTAGCTAAAAATTTAAAAAAAGATTCGTTGCCCCACCTAAGGACCTCTTAAATTTCCGTGATCGATTCCTTGTTCTAATTTTAAAACAGAAAAATTCAACGGAATTTGAAGGCTGAAGTTTACCAAAGTGAAGTTCTAACGAAATGTGTAGCTACACATATTAATCGAAAGTGTAACCATCAAAAACGTGTAGGGTTGAATCGGTAAGCCCGCATATCGTAACATCGCTAAGGACGACAATAGCGTAACCATTTTTTCTTATTTCTGCTACACTTTTTGAAACTTAAACTTTTGTTTATTTGTGTAGCTACACTTTTAACTAAAATATTTATTTTATGACTTTTAACACTCCAATATAAAAGTGTGCGACTAATTTCTAGTTTTGGTACATTTACTACACTTTCTACACTTTTTTGCTAAATTTGTGATTCGACCACATTCCAGATGCCATTATAATGTAACAAAAATTCCTTGCTGCGGTCGTGCATTCCACATTGGATAAACACATTTTCATGCACATTGCGAATATTTATATCACACTGTTCGATTACCCAATAGCCTATTATTTTGCTTTTTGATTTAATCGATAAGTAAAGCAGCAGTTAAAACCAACTGTCGTCGTCATAGTCGTCTTCGCAGACAACACAACTTCATTTGAATTTTAATGCTAACTACGTGTGTGTATAACAGAATTAAATCCCACAATGCTACACATAGAGTAGCAAAAGCCTAGACAGTTATGTTTCACCGTCTTCTGATGGTTTGTTTTGTCTTGGGAAATTTACTATACATAAAGATATAAGACATGTACGGTAGATGTTAACCTTTTAATTGAAGTATAATTTTCATGATTAGAATTTCTATTGTTAGACATACAAAAAAATATTATATAACGGATTGTTCGACGTGTTGTTGTTGTTTGTCTATATATATACAGCATACCTAAAATTATGTTTAGGTAATAATTATAAATTACATGTTCATTATAAATTATGTTTTTTGCGCGCGCAAACTATACATGCACGTAATTAATGATGATGATCTGTCTAAAATATAAAGTGATTAGATTAAATTAAGCGAAAACATAACTGTACATAGATATTAGCTTATTAGCAATATGTCAGTAATTACGTGCAGACGTATACAGTTTGGTAACGAAAGAAATTTAAAATCCGTTTGATGGTAAATTATGGCCCCGACGCTGCAGTCAGACTATAAACGTAAATTGTATGGCATTTTAAATGACATGTCTGACATATAAATGCTTGGGAATTGTTTATGTGCTCATATATGGGATGTCCGAGGTGCGTAACAATTGAAATTTCCATTTCTGATTAGTCACGATTATTCATTTGTTTGTTTTATAAAATTGACAGACTAATGCATATGGTGAGGTAGCATACATATTTCGTAGTTTGTTGGTCAATTTTGCAACTGAAATAATTGGTCACGTTTAGTGACCCAGTAAATTTTCAGTTATTTACTACCAATTGTTTCGAAAAATATTCTTGGGATAGAACAAGTATTCGGTATATACTCTCTTCTGTTATCCGAACAGTTAATTTTCGAAGAATTGTTTTACGATGAACTTTTATTCGAAGAAATACTTTTCGATGAATTAATTTTCTAAGAATTATTATAGGCTAATTTTGGTGTTTTAGACACTAGTACTAGCAGAAACGCTAACTAAAAAATGAGGCAACGTCCACAACCAAAAAAAAACATAAAATAATTATTTTATTTGTGGTGCAGCTTGCGATATAATTTTTGTTACTGACAGATGGCGCTGATTTAATGTTTATAATTGTTTCTGCCTAAAACTGCCTGGTCAAATATAATAATTATTAAATTGAAACACAACTATTGCTTCAAAGCGAGACCGGTAAAAATTGCAATTAATTTTTAAAAATACTAATTTAATAAAAATACGAATGTAATTTTAACGTATATATGCAGACCGGTGTGAAGTTAGCCCTGTTTTTAAGGCAAAATGTAAAACATAAAATCACGTGTCATAAACAAATGTGCCAAACTTGCAATTATTACCGTTAGTTTTTACTCTTTACAATCTGTTATGGTTCCGAAGCACAAGCCAAATTTATTTCATTCCTTCGAAGATCCCGACAAATAGGGAATACTTACGAAAATATTTATTTTATATGTTTGCCTTAAAACAAATCTATTTTATCCAAGAACAGTTTTCTCAATGTCTTCTATTTCTTGTTTCGTGCCGTTTGATTTGATCTTCAAATGAACAATGTTTTGTGGTTTTTTTGTGGTTAATTATTGTTGAATCAACTACTTTTCAATCAAGTGTGCACTTTCTATATGTTACGGTATTCAAACATTTCAAGATCAAGGTAAATGGAATGTTCTTGTTTACTTTTTAGCTTCAATTTCCGTTGACGTAGTTAAAGCGGTTTTTGCCATTTTATTCCGGGACTCTGTGTAATTATTTTTGTATAAATTGACGGCTTTGGATAAAACTCATTGTCGGTCTGCTAGTTACAAACATTTCTAGACCACAGCAAGTAATTATCAATTGATAGTGATTTTAATTTCGAACTTTATTTCAAAAGTATGTTTTGATATTAAACTTCTTAGCAAATTTCACAACAGTCTTAGTCTGCAAAAAATTCCGTTCGTTAAAGAACCAAAAAATCAAAAGGTTCGTTTTTGGCCATGTTTGTGTGTTAATCATAAGCTTTTTCAGGTTCTGTTTCTCCACATTTTATATCAAGCTAACTTGAAGTTTTTATAAATTTCTAAACTTTGTAGAAAGTTCTAAAAGTATGTAACTTGTTGACATACGGTTATGGTAAATTTGGCGATGATTAATTCGATAATGGTCGGTTTGGCGACGAACAAGTTAGGGTTAATCGGCGAATTATGGTGGTTTATCTAATTTCTTAACCTCGACTTCGTTTACTGGTGATATAGAAACCATGAAAAGATTTAGCTTCCTCATGCTTAGCTTTATTCCAATGGTATGTTTTGATCACAGACTTGCTAATCAAGAGGATTGGGCTGTTAATATAATGATATTAATGTAGACTAGCAATTTTATAGTGCCGTAATATTTTGAAATTATAATTCTCCCTTGAAAAAGCGAAACTTCAAATTCCCATGCACAACAAAATCCCTACAGAAAAGGTTGACATAGCAAAAAAACTCAAAACGACAAACGGACTTGAGTGAAAGACTAGAATAATACCAGACCTACTGATAAATGTCCGACGAAGGAAAAGGTAATCAAGAGCAACAGGCCAAAAGAGACAAAAGGCCGGGATAGGCAAAATACCGACAAATCGAACATGCTAATAGGGGCAATAGACCGACAGAGATAAATGGTCAACTTGGATAAAATCTGGCATTGAAAAAAATAAAGAAGAAAGAAAAGAAAAAGATTGATGGACAAATAAAGTCGATAGAGAAAATTGACTGGCATGTAAAAGTTTCCGTAAACAAACCGACAACTAGATTAAAAAACATTATGGGCCGACATAAGCAAAATATCGACAACAATAAATGCCTAAATGAACCAATGGTCGACAAAACAAAAGAACATTAGGTAGAAAAGACGGACAAAATCTGAAAGATCGTCATTTGGCATAACGACAAGCGACCAAATTCTTCCAATTTTTGGCACTGCCTATTCTACTCCTTCTGGAGCTAATTTTCTGAACTGGATTAAAATTAAGATTTAAAGCAGCTCGTAGATATCTAGTAATTCTAGAATATGGCATGTAGTGTGCTGGGCTCATCCAATCTGAATCAAGCTAATTTTATAGAGAGGTTAGAATAGTTTACTCAAAATTGGAGCAAGAGAAATCTTCAGTGGACTTTGCTTATGTGCCGCCAATAAGCCATTTTCTAGCTCATTATTTGGTTCCAGTAGTATTAGAAGTGGAATTGAATTATTACCCAACTCTGGCACGTTGCATTTTGGTATCTAGAGGAAAGTTTGGTTAGACCCGACCGGCTATTTTCCACAAATTTCTATTATAAGCGAGCTTTTGGTAAACAAGTTCCGAGTGAAACGAGTTTTCCGAAATTTTCGAATAAAACAAATTCATAGTTACAGTAGAGATAATGAAAATTGGAGGTGGAATTGTTCCAAACTTCTTCATTTGTCATTTGTATGTGTCGTCCCTTTGTTCATACCAGTCTTTTTACTCTGTTAACCTTTGACCTGCCTACCTATTAAGCATGTTATTCTTTTGATTAGGTCTATGTTGATTAACCTTTCGCAAAACATCGAATCGTATCATTTGTTTCGAGTAATTTATCATCGAATTTTGACTGAAAATCATTTATTTTAATCCCGATTTTCAAATTCTGGCAAAAAATTATTAGACGGTTTTGTAAATTGAGATTAATTTTTTAAAACTAACTTAACCGATTCCTTTAAAAAAATCATGTTTATCGAAATTCGAGCATAAATTCGGAATCTCCCCATTTAGGCGGAAAATAAAGTTTCGATTTACCAAACATTAATTTGTTTTTGCCGAAGATTTGGGTCTTAGTTTGAGGTTAGTTGATCCCATAAATAGGGTTTTCCAATAGGAATGATATGATTTTTAAGTGACGTTTCGGCCATTTGTAATATGTCATGATCTGTCATTTTTTGTTTCATTGTATTCAGTAATGTTTACAATTTTATCATGGTGATATAAACGCAAGAACAACGTTTACAAATTATGCAGTTTTATTATCAAAATAATCGTGCGTTCTCCAATTGCAACTTTTCGTGCGTTTGTAACGTTCGACAGTTCGCGATCGTTCCAAAAATACATAGGTACGCATCCCTGTTTTATTCAGTTTATAGTAAGTCATAAAGATTGCTCAATTTTTTTACGCTTCGTTTTTATAAAAATTAACCCTGTTGATTCCGTTAAACCGGTGGTATTTTTTTTGTATAAATAGAGAAAAATTCTGGATGCGGGGAGGGTTTTTTTTTTGTAATTAAGGTATATGGTTCGAAGAATGATATTGGATCGTTCATTGTTTGTAAATTAAAAGTAAATTAAAATATTAAATAAAATACCCAGTTATAGGTATTAATTTCTAAAAGAAACGATTGGTAACAAGTGTATCTATCTTTCGGCCATCAAACAAATTCGAAAAAAAAAAATATATAAAATAAAATAAAGTAAAATAAAAAAAAATACCTTAGTTGCTTTGTATAATACCTAAAATTAATATTAGTATAGTGAGTGTAACACAAAAAAAATATAAAGACATAAACGTACAGTTACCCGAGTACATACTTTAAAAAGCGGTATAAATCGCAAAACACGAACTCTAAATGAAAAATTAACGAAATTGTGTGACCGTTTATAGTTATAAAACAAAAATAATTCTAAAATCTAAAAACTAAATTAAATATAAATACCAAATCTTAAAATCTCAGATCATAATATAAATAGTGAACATACACCGAATAACTACTTAAATATCTAGTGAAATAAAACAAGAACTGGTTAAGTGAGTGCCCGTGGTCATCTGGACCTATAGCATGTTTTCATGCGTAAACTGTGATTACAACATTAACGCCAGTTAAATTGCCTCATACTGTGAAAAAAAATTCGGAAGGCAAAATAAGTGCATATCCATTATAAAATAAACATGGTAGGCATATGTGTGTACGAACTATACAGTGCAAATCGTGCAAGTGACGAATAGTTTTTATTTGAAAATTATCGGGCTAAAATTCGAAAATTGTTCAATTAAGTGCCCTCGCCGAACTGGATAAACCCAAAACATTGCAATTATTAGATATTGGAACGTATTCAACGTCGAGAAGAGTCGACAACAGCCATTTTAAAGATAGGTGTATTTTGTTTGTAATTTTCGTACGATATTATTTACCAAATTTTTGTTGTATATTATTTCTTTAGTATATATATATTTACAAATTTTTTTTTCTTAAAACTTTTCCATATTTTTCTTATAATTTTCTATTAAATTTGATCAAATTGAAATATTGTCTTAACGATTATTGTAATTTTTATAAGCTTAGTTAGTTAGGAAATTGGCGGTAATTAGTGGTGTGCCGTTCGTCCGCGATAGCTCTATGTTAGCGGATTCGTACTTTTTTTGTTGTTGAGAACGAATTGGTACCTGCATGATTATTGCTAATATTAAGACGTCATTTAGAATAAGTTAGATCAGGTGAATGGTAGAATTGTTTTACTTTATTTTTTTTGTTGATTATTAGAGAATAATGATTTATATGTTTTGCTTCGGTATCGAATTATTTTTTTTGTAAATACATATGTGTAGCCTTAACGAAGGCCGAATTCGAAAGATTTTTTTTTTGGTCAATTATTTCTTCGAGGCTTTCTCCTTTATCATTCGTTCGAAACCAATGTCGCATTTCAGGATGAGTAATTAAGACTTTAAATCGAGGATGAAGTAAGTAAATTGATGTCAGTCTGATAGGGTAAGTTGATCAATGCCTTTTTCCGGTCCCCTTTCCTACCCTATCCTTCCCTTCTTAGTTTATACTCGCGGTCTAGCACGATTTACTCAAGCTTTGGGAAACCCCACCCCCTTTACCCTGAGCTCTAGCCGGCCCAAGACGACCGCCCCGAAGCCTCTGAGTAGATAAATTTCTGTGAACAGCCGTTAGCCATCTATCGGTTATGTTACACGTTTTTGCCATTTTATAGTCGTAATAATCGTCCAAGTGTGCTCGCTATTCGTCGAATTGTTGAAAATTTTGAGCATACATTTTCTTTACATAATGTTGAAGTGCCAATAAGACAAAGATTCGCTCGAAGTAATGCAAATATTGCTGCCATTCAGACAAGTGTTGCTGCAGACCGCAATTTGTCGATTCCAAGACGTTCTCAAGAATTGAGACTGTCTCAAACCACAACCTGGCAGATTTTGAGAAAGGATTTGGATTTGCATCCGTATAAAATTGTTCTCACTCAAGAACTGAAGCCCTTGGACCACCGTAACCGTCGAAAATTTGCTGATTTTGCCTTGGAACAACTTGAAAACGATAAAGATTTTTTTAAGAAAATCATCTTCTCCGATGAGGCTTACTTTCATCTGAGTGGTGCGGTAAATAAACAAAACTGTCGATTCTGGTGCGAAGAAAATCCACAAATTATTCATGAAAAACCATTACATTCACCTAAATTGATAGTTTGGTGTGGTTTTTGGTCTGGTGGAATCATCGGTCCGTATTTTTTCGAAATGAAGCTGGTAACACCGTTACTGCCAATGGAGATTGGTATAGATCGATGATAACCAACTTTTTATGGCCGAAATTGGACGAAGTTGATCTTGACAACATTTGGTTCCAACAAGACGGGGCTACGTGCCACACAGCAAGTGCAACAATTGAATTATTGCGAGAAAAGTTTGGAGATTCGATTATTTCAAGAAATTGTGATATTGAATGGCCTCCAAGAAGTTGTGATTTAACACCATTAGACTATTTCTTGTGGGGTTATTTGAAGTCATTGGTCTTTAGCAATAAACCAAACTCTCTTCAAGCTTTACGAGTCAATATTGAACGTGCTATTCATGACATACGACTTGATTTAGTGGAAAAAGCGCTCGAAAATTGGGTTCATCGAATTCGTTCCTGCAGAATAAGTCGTGGGGGCCATTTGAATGACGTTTTATTCAGAACTTAATTGTATCGATTGTACTTCACATTAAATAAAAAACATTTCAATTTCCTTAACAATTAGAACATATAGCAAAAAAAATTAAAAATGAGGAATTAGAAGACGACAAACTAGCAATGTATTGGTCACCCAATTTTAAAATATCATCACATCTTAGTCAGTTATACTCATTGAAAAAAATTGCGGGGAGTAATTGTTGTGGCAAACACCCGACATTATTTTGCTACAAATGTGTATAGATCTCGAATACACCACACTTAATTTCTAAAGCGAAAAATTGAACCGAATTTCTGCTGAGACTTCTGAAAACCAACAAGGTCACCCCTTGTTAAAAATTTTATCTTCATTGCAAAAATTGGAAAACGAACTTCATTGCAAAAATTGGTGCACCACACTTTGCATAGTTCTCCAGAAATTTTATTCCGAATAGCTAATCCGCCTTGTCTGCAGAGATGCCGAATTTTGGTGAAATAAAGTTTTTTTTTATCAAAACTCGTTATTTCCGGTAAAATGTAAAATATGATCTGAACTAATTTGGCTTGTAGTTTAATTTACAATCTTTTTTATTTTAATCGTTTTTCATAAATGCTATATACTTTGCAAAATATTAACAAAAACGAAAAGGCTCCTAGGGAAGCTGCCACTTCCGGTCGACCGATCTCGGCCAAACATCAGTGAGTCCTCCCAACCTATGGTAAAAGTTTAAGTATGAAGTTTCACCCTGACCAATCAATCCGTATGAATCTGGTCGAAATCGGACCACCGGAAGTGGCAGTTTCCATTGGAGGTTCCTCTTTTTTATAAATATTTTACACATTATAGCATTTACGAGAAAAACGATTATGCACTGAAACATTCTAAATGAAATTTGCAATAATATTGGCTCAAATAATTTTCCAAAATTCAACCGGAAATAACGATTTTTAACAACAAAAAACGATTTTTAACATAAATTTGATCGGGATGAAACTTTATACTTAAACCTTTTTTTTTATAAATCGGGAGAAGCTGGTGATTTGACCGTAACACGGTCAGTACGTTTATTAAACAGAGACGTTTATGGACTAAGAAGTTTATGAAAATTACGATTTTTGACAAAAACGTGTTTCAACAAATATTCGGCTCGCCTTCATACCTAAGCTTTTTCCACAAATTAAAAATTTACAATTTACAATAAACATTAAATTAAAACAATAAACCCGAAGTCGTGCATTATTAGCACTAGGTAGTTTTGTTTATGTGACTCAATAACCAAATTCATATACTAGACAGACCTGAATCACGATCTCTGGGAATGGCTGATAATGGCCATCCAAATTTGAGTAAAAATGACATCAGTACACCGAGAATATCAAAATTCGTAGCAATAAACCCGAAGTCGTGCGTTAGTAGCAGTAGGTGGTTTTAGTTAGGTGGCGAATATTAGCCATTTGCGAAATTTGTTATTCAGGTCAGTGTAACCTATCAGTAGTCAGGAGAATTTTTGGTTTTTATACTAAATTTTGATGGCCATTGACGACCATATCTGGAGATTGTGATTCAATTCTCGCTAATTCGTGAAGTATTTGATTAAGCGCCTACCTAAACCAATCTAGTTTTAATAATGCGCTGCGTCAGGTTTATTGCTACGAATTTTTATCGTCAAGTTTTACTGCTGCAAAAGGACATTCTTATTTGCTTCTACAAGTTGAAAATTTTGTAGTTGGTTCGATATATTTTTTAATGTCTGGAAAAATCTCCTGTGGAATATTTGTTAATTCATATGAAACTGAAACAATTCTTATTAGAAATTAGTGGGAAATTCATAAATGGTTTGAGTTCAGTATATTTGGTTTGCATCCCGACTGATTTAGTACAAAGTTTTGGTTCAAAATTTATGGTTGTGTTAGTATATTTTTTTCTACGTGATTTATTAATTAAAATTTTAATTTTTATTTTAATGATAAGTTACAATTTTTTTCTGCCATTTTAATTAAGACAATTTGATGTACGTCTAATAAATATACTGATAAAATTTGCTCGATTTCGTTAAACTTATCTTGATGTGCTTGTTTTTTAAATACCGTCAATTCAATCAATATATAGCTGTCTCTTGTTTCTATTTCACTTTTGTTTTATTTCAATGTTTTGGATTAAAATTATGTAGAAATTTTGTAAAATATTTAAAAGTGTTTTCTATGCTTCCTAAACTAATTAAAATATTGTAAAGTCAAACATAATATTTTACTTTTCATTGACAATTTCACAAATTAAAAATCATAACAGTGTACTCCACACAACTACATAGAGAGGCTTTAAAATTTCAATTGAAATTAGCAGAGGTTCAATTGAGTTTGTATACGTATATGATTTTAATCTATGGAACAATCTATGGAATACTTCACAGCCCCATGTGAAGTTCTTGTCTCTTTTTGTCTATTAAGCCCGAATTGCCTTAAACCGGGCTTCCTTCTTTTCCAATATGAATTCAAATTTTAGTTTCTCCTTCAGTTTACATCAAAATTCGAGATTCCCAATCTAAGTTTAATTACCAATTTGAACAAGTTTAGCTTCACAGCTGTTCGCCAATTTATTTTTAGACCGTTAAAATTATTTTATATAAAACTTCATAATTTTCTCATCCAGTTCACTAACTCCCTACTGTAAAGGTTAGAGAAACCGAAAGATTTTCTAATCCATATAATTATCCGGTAATCTGAACAAAATCTATAACATTACACAATTAATTAATCAAATTAAATAATAATCGAGTAAATCGCATTAAAGACCGATTAATTGAAAGTGATTTAAACCATCAAAATTTAATTTTTACAATTTTAATTAGAGATGCCGCGCTAATATCGCTGCTTCTTCATTAAAAGCAAAATTATTAATTTTTCGATATAAAGAAATAAAAATTTTAATTATGATAATCATACGCGAAGAAGTTGCATCTTAAATCACATACAAGAAAAGCGAAATTGAAATTATATAAATTTCGTGTCGAGTTCGAGAAAATAATAAAAATTAATTTGATCAGATTTCGTATTATGCATGATCGCAAAACAACAAAAACATTTTTGTAATCGTGCGCATGTGTTCGTCAGCTTATAAAATCACGTGACTCTAGAGACGACTTGACTTAATATATTCAGACGACAGAGATGAGTGGTTTATTAGTAATGGCAAGCCATAATGATTGATTATTGAACGAAATAATATTTTTTGTATTATTGTGACGGGTGTACAGAAATGAAAGTTAGTTTTTTGTGTTTGGCATATCAGGTTGCTTGATTATGCGAGGAAAGTTTAGACCAATTAGAGGAGTTATATAATTGATTATATCATGATGTTGCGATATATAAAATATTCATAATGGATCGTTAACTAACCTCTGCCAGCTTGGTTGCCCGCCTTCTAATTTGCCGAATACTTCACATTTGTTAAAATCGTTCTTATCTAAAACCAGAACTCCTACCACAAATTTGTATAAAAACAAACAATTTTGAGGACAAAGGTAGGCGATGGATGAACAGTAAAGTAAATACAAGAAAACTAGAGAAGTATAACTGCAATGAGAGCAATTTACGGCACGGAGATGCGCCATCTTTCATATTACAAAAAAAACACTTACCGATTGAACCAATAGGAATTCTCTAAACTAAATAATTTGAAATAGTAAGCTTTAAAACATTTTCGTTATAATTGTTTTTCCAATCGCACATTTGAAGTACTTGCAACCACTTCTGCCGACTTCTAGCTAATCTTGAGATTAACATTCGCTGTTAAGTACTTAAAAATACTTAAAATATGCGGTTGGAGAACCACTATAAGTTAATGTCCATTTGGAAACGTCATAATAATGTTACGTAGCGTGTGTCACCCCACCCTCTTTTAGCTGTGTTGATTTCGAAATATATAGGGGTGGTTTTTCGCGCAAATTATACAATTTCAAGTCGAAATTGGAAACATTTATGTGTATGGAAACTGAACTCTCCTATATTTAACGGAAATCTTTTTTGAATTTTAACATTTAAAGTGCTTAGGGCTTTATCCACCATCATTTAGGATTGACGAAATTAACTGTGATCGATCTATGGACTAAGTATTTCGTTTTTTCTCGTTGGAATTTGGAACTCTCGTACCAAAATTTTAAAACTCATTTTAATCCGGTAAACTATTGGTATTAGTAATATTCTAGAGTATTGTGTTTTTCAAACTGTGACTCCTACTTTAAGACACTTATGCCTTGTATTTTAATGTGGTGTCCATTTCTCTGTATCTCACACTTGTCCGAGGTGATGAAGGTCAAGTGCAAATTGCATGTAAAGGGTGTGTTTTAGAGGTTCACATTTTTAAGTTGGCAACACTGTTTTGTTTGACAACCGATTTGACAGCTGATATTTGCTTTGTCATTAGTTTGATTTGCCATTTGAACAGATGCCAGAGCAACGCTTGCAAATTGTTGAAATTTTTAAATCAAAATAATGGTTCTGTTCGCCAAACTCATCGTGCATTATTTTCATTTTATGGTGGTCATAATCGTCCATCAGAGCGGGTAATTCGGTTAACTATGGATCGTTTTCGCACCACGTATACTCTAAATGATAATACGCACTCAGTAAGACGTCTAACAGTGCGTACCGAACAAGCGATAGACGCTGTACAACGTAGCATTGTGGAAGACCCAAATCAATCAATTCTACGGCGTTATCAGCAACTGGAGATATGTCCATCCACTTTATGGAAGATTTTATCTAAGGATCTTGATTCACGTGCTTACAGAATTCAACTTGTGCTGGAATTAAAGCTTTACGACCATCGCACACGCGCCCAATTCAGCCAATCAGCTGAAGCACAAATTGATATTGATGTTGATTTTCCACGCTTTTGATTGAATAAACAGAACTTGTCGGATTTGGAGTGAAGATAATCCATAAGCCTTTGCCGAAACACCATTACATCCAGAGAAAATCACTGTTTCATGGGCGGAATGTTACAGTCAACGGTGAACAGTATATAGAGACGTGATTTCTAATTTTTTTATACTCCAATTGGCTGGCCTAAATCTTGCTGAGATCTGGTTCCAACAGGACGAAAGACAACATTTGATGAAAGACTAATTTCACGTAATGGTCCTGTTAATTGGCCACCGAGATCGTTTGATCTAACTTCATTAGATTATTTTCTTTGGGGATATGTTAAGTCACTTGTCGACACCGATAAACCAGAGACAATTGAACACTTGGAACAAAACATTCGGGGAGTTATTAGCGAGATACGACCGCAATTGCTGCGAAGAGTGATCGAAAATTGGACCAGATTACGCCATGTACACGCCAGCCGCGGCGGCAACATAGCCGAATTAATATTCAAGCATTAATGGCATAAAATTATCTATCCAATAAAGCTAGTTTCACTGATATTCAAAATTTGTTCTATTTTAATTTAAAATTGTGAACCTCTGAATAACACCCTTTTCATTTCTCATTGTAGAACCTACTTCCATCAAAATTTGATAGCAATTATTGGTAAACTTGCATTGCTGTTCATTTCTTGCAGAATTTCATTAAACATTTGTTTAGATTCCTAGTTCATTATACAATCCGTTGATCAAATCATAATCTTTTTAGATATAGCCGCTTACAGCTTTTATGTAGCACTTACTCTTATTTCAAGAACTTTTCCGAAACTCAGTGATAGTACCTGAATTTCCTGTTTCATGGCCGAGTTCTATTCATAATTTTCCTGATAACAAAAATTCAAAATTAAAATTCATTTTAAACCTCAATTTCAACAAATAATTCTCGCCTAATCTTTGAAATAAGCCACATTCATTCAGCATGGCCTAATGGCAGGAGCTCCAATCAAACTCGCCCAAAATTAAAAGCTTCATTCAATATTTATTTTAAAATCCCAATTCGGTCATGAAAACCAGATTGATCAAAACCTCTATAGAATTTCGGAGTTCCCTTAAAATTTCAATTAGTGGCTTTGCTATATAATCAGCCGTTTTTTAAACTTCACCCAAAATACATGTTAAACTGCCTAATTCCATTTGTTTTCTTCCATAAAGTCGCCCCAATTCTGCGTCACAATCCTGAATTTGTAGAAATACACCAATCTGAATTCAATGTGAACAGAAGGAATGAAATCCTAACGAACTTTCGTTTGAAACACGAAAACATTCGAAAATCTGTGTCAATTAGGACAGAAATCCCATTTTGGAAATCCCACGGATTCTTTATTTTTTCATACAGTATTTTACAATACATGTCCAACTTTAGTCTAAACGGTACATTCCTGTACGTCACCTGATAAGACTAGGCATTTCAGTGCATACTCCATATAAGCCAGATTTGACCAGATAAATCCTTGTTTCAATCATATTTTCTAACAAGTGAAAATGTGTAATGAAAATACTAACCAAGTCTCATGATTTTGCCTATTCTCCATCGTTCAAAATCGCTCGTAGAAAACCCTTATGTCAACATTAATTTCAGGATGACATTTGGAGTAAAAAACCATTTTGTCAACCCTAGTTTCAAAAGATCATTTTGATAAATTTTATATTGGTGGTTTCTGGAAATTACAACTTGAGATGACATCACTTAAACTGGATTTACTGAATATAATGACCAAGTTGCAGGGCTGTGCCTACTCCCAATCGATCAGAACCGCTGGTAAAATTCCTTTAACATTAATTTCAAAGGATTAGTTTGTAAAGGTTTAGTACATAGGCTGCCGTAAAAGATTTTAGATCACAATTTTAACCTGTAGTGAAGCACCTCAGTACCCAAAACTATCGCCCTTGCGCGATTTATTCCGATATAATCATGTGGCCCCTCACATGAAACGTCTATGAATAATAACAATTTTATTATACGTGTACTTTAATTCATGAAGTTATTAAGAAATAATTTCATAAATTTTCTGAATCTTCTTAATACTCAAAACTACCACTATGGCGCTGGCAGCAGGTATTTTATTTTATCCATTAAAAATCAAGTGGCATCCCGTTTGTAAAGTTTTGGACGCAAGCAACAATACTGATTATACAAGTATTTTGGATCACAAATCACCGTTTTGGCGCTGGTGGTAAATTATTAGTTTAGTATAGAGAATTTCCGTTAAAGCCTTTACTCGGCTTTAGTTAACAGATGCGTAGCGAAATATTATTATAGACGTTTTCAGGCCAACCAACAGTTAACAGCACATTTAGTAAAATCACAGCCAACGTTATGACTCTAAGAAATTTTCAAATCAATTTGGCAATGATTTCGTTAATAATGATACGAATAGATGGCGGGCCTGAAAGCCCCTAATATTTTTGTAGTCTGATGAGACGACCGAACCTTTTGAATTAAAAGTGTTCAAAATCTAGGAAGTAAAATAGGAACATTATTAGAATGATAACACTAACAATGCCTAAGCTTCGGGAGGAACCAATTAACTTCTCTTAAAAATATTTACAAACAGAAAATTTATTCCCAATTTAATTTTGTTTCCTGGAAACCTCAGACTTACTTTTACTTTCTTTTACGTAGGAAACTTGAAAAATTTTGACTTCGAGATAAAGTAGTTTTTTAATAATATCTATGTGTGTGTGTGTGTGATTTAATATTTTTTTTTTTATTAAGGCGGAAGAGAGGAACCTTCTATAGGCTTCACGTATGAATCCATATATCAAACACGTAGAGTATCGGTTTCTTACCGACTAACCACCACCCCTAATAAACCATGCCGTTTGGCCACGTGGAACTACCGTTAGATATTACTTCGCGAGGCGGGTTCTGCTTACGCTGCCTCTAATCGGCTAGAATTAACTCCTTATTGAATTCCTGCTTCTTTCGAGGCGTCTCAACTCCCCCATTATCCGTGACGGCGTTATACCCATCTTCGGACGCCAGCATAAATTCTAGTATATTTTCCGGTGTTAGTTGGGCCCCACGTGCACAGATACTGCTTCTCTCCTCAGTAAATCGAATACTACGTTCTCTACATTCTTCGTTACTCCGATTCATAAAAGGCAATCTGGTGACTCTTCGTGTTTGAATCTGGACAGGTATGATCTAAAGCAACCATGACCCGTCAGAAACTCGTAAGATGATCATCCACTCCACCGTGTCGCCTGTTTAGCCACGCCTCGACGTAGGGGCTCAGGCGATGGGTCCATCTACCTTTCGCCGATTCACTCCATCTTCTCTGCCATACAGTGATCGTCTCAGCCCGTGCTAATCGGTGGTTCTCTGCTTTTGTTACTTGACCACGGCGCAGGTACGTGGTTTGGCGCTCCTTGGCCAATATATCTATTGGGCATTCCCGCAAGAACACAGGCAGCGTCTTTTGACACCGTCCAAAATTCGCACAATACACTTAGAGCACGTAGCCTCTGAACTGTTGCTACTCTTTGCCTATAAGTATTCTTCTCCAACGAGTTGACCCAAATTGGTGTCCCATACATCATTATAGATGTAACGACGTTCGGAAGCAGAACTCTGCTGCTCATCCGCACCCGACATTATTCGTGCTAGTGCCGCATTAATTCGTCTTGCTCGCCCGCTGGAGGTAATGAGATGTGTCTTATATGACAATCTGGGATTGATCACTACTCCTAGGTACCTGATAGATGGTTGACTAACAATTTGTTGGGCTCCAATCTCTAAGGTTACGCTTTCCATTACTTTTCTGCTAGTAATAAGGACAGCTTCTGTTTTATGTTCTGCTAGTTGCAGCCGAGCAGATGTTAACTACTGTTGAAAAAGTAGTGACCGTCTGACCGTCTTATTACAGATCTCACTATGTCAGACAGCATTGCCGGACACGTGGGAACAGTGGCGTAATTGCTCCTGAGTTTTTCCATCATCAATCGGTAGGGTCTACCCTAGGGATCGCGGTCGACCCCCTCGCACAGTTCGCGAAAGCTCTTTGATGACAAAGTGACTCAATTTGATGACATGCTTGAGCTCCGATCGAACTTTACAATATCGTTGTCGAAGGGAAGAGTTTTCGCCGTGTCTAGCACGCTGGTATGGCCTTCTTGCGTTCAGACACCTTTTACGCAGTTCCGAAATTTCGTCGTTCCACCAGAGGACCGGTTTTCTACAATTATCCACCATCATTTTTGACATTTGCTGCATCACAGCCTCTTATAACATGTCTCATAAGCTGGACGGCTTGGTTATTTGCGGTACCGGGTAGGGTAACATCCTCCATTATGAGACGGGAAATGTTCTCATCGAACACTGCGGACTTCTATCCTATTTTCTTCCTGTGTCTAACTATAGTTCTTTGGGATCCCCTATTTGTCAGTTCATACACATTAGCTTGATGATCACTATGCGCATATAAATTGTTCGCCCTCCACGCTACTCCGCTATCGGCAAAATAATGGCTCATAAACGTTAGGTCAACTATCGAGGTTGCATTTCCTCTACAGGAAGTAGGTGTATTTCCTGTATTCATTAATACCACCGGTAATGATGCGAAGACTTCTAACAATGTGGTACCTCTGCTACTGGTTTATCTGCTTCTCCACTCTATAACCCATGCATTAAAATCCCTGCCTATGAGCAACGGGTTGTGGCTTTTTGCATCATTCGTTAATTATCGAGAAATGTTTTAAATTCTTCAATTGATACACTAGGAGATGCGCAGCAGCTATAAATATGAACGCCGTTCACTTTGGCTCTGGCAAACCCGGGTACAATACTCCGCCCTACTAATTTCCTCTAGAGTGTACCGCAAACCCATACAGCAGCTCGGTTCGATCTATCTGAGGCCCAACACCGTTTATCAAGGTTCCTATATGGCCCACACATAATTACAGCGTCCGCTTCCACATCCTGTACGGATTGCTGCAGCAGGTCCTGGGCAGCCTCACAGTGGTTAAGATTGACTTGGATGACTTTCATTTCTAACTCTCTATTTGCAGCGCTTTCTGGTAAACCGGAAATCTAACGCTACCAGTTACGTGTTTACTATAGCCTTTGGCTCTTTCGTCGCATAGCATGCATTTTGAACTTTTTTGGCCTATCTTAGCAAAGTGCCCAGATGTGGTGAATCTCCTGCAGAGCTTTGATCTATCGGTTTCACTTCTACAGTTCCATGACCGATGTTCATAACCGTGGCATTTAAAACATATAGTCAGCTCTATTTTTCCCGGATTCAGCAGGAAACCCAGTCGATTGTAACTTTACCCACTTCTAGCACATTCCCAACCATAGTGTTAGGGAGGCCAACAACCGCTGTCTGCTTTTCCCGATAGGCCTTTGTGGGTGATTTAACAATACAGACAACTTTCACACCTTCAAACTGTGCTTCCAGAGCCTCTCTTACCTCTTCAGGTGTGATAACCAGTAACGCCTCTTGGGTCATAGTTTTAACTGGCGCATTGCCCCAATTGCTTTCTCTAGTTGCTCTCGAAATGTTGCGATCTTCGGCTGGTCTCCTGTAGTTTGTAGCTCCATCAAAAGGTTTCCACTATAAGTTTGACATATGTTCGATACACTTTCACCCAGAGTATTTAGCGTCGGGTCCACCTTAACTTTCCGCAGTAAATCGGCAAATGACATTTTGTCACTCTTCTTTATTAGCAGCGCATCCGGGCGAGCACGTTCCCTTCGCGCGGACGTGTTCGTTTTTTGGTGTTATTTTCCCATTAACTTTCTGCCATTCTTGTTCTGGACCAACTGTCGCATCCTCCAATTGATTTGAACTCGTGGTGTTCATTTCTCCATTATCAGAAATAGGTGCCGTGGTATTTTGCTTCTTGTTTCCGTCCTCCTTGTTAATAATGGTCTCCGACATTTGAAGTGCTTGCAGGACCTTCTGAGGATAACCTTGCGGAGCAGCCTTAGAATTCCTTTTCTTACTTTGCCTTCTTTCATTACTTTTAGGTGGCGTGGACAATTTCGTTTTACTGGGCTCCACAAGTTGTTTCCTGCTCACAGTTCGTAGACGAACTAAATGTTCATTCCCGTCATTATTGATCGGTGAAGTTTGGCACTGCTTTTCCAAAACGTCCATCTTACTTATAGCTAAGCCATAAAGCGTGCTAATGGTGCTTATCATCTTCTTGATCTCGCTATGAATATTATTTCTCGGTTTTACGAAGTCCACCAGTTCCTCAATTTTTTTCCAAGCCTGGTTAGTCTTATTTCTTTGGTTTCCTCTTTGTAACTCTCCAAAGAAGGCGATGAAAAAGATCTCTCCAATGTACTGGTCATCGCTCCCTTCTTAAGGGATCTCTGCATTAAGGCACTTCTTCCAAACGGGTTAGCGAGTGTTCTATCCCCATGGATTTCTACCGTTGGGAGCCTTCTTGCCCACTCCCTTCAGCCGGTTTATGGGTTTCTTACTCACTGCACCGTAACTAAAATCTCCTCAACTGAACTCATCTTAGATTCTTTTTCGTGGTGCCGCCCCTTGCATTTTATACTTTCTGCGAAGTAGGTACACTGCTTAGGATACAGTCGCTGACCGAAAAGCCACTCAATGTGAGACAAACGCTCCAGTATTTAAGTCGCGCCAGGACATAACTCTTAAACGCATCATTTGCAAGTGACCTATGTGACCCCTCTGACTTATGGCTCGGCCTAGCTTCCTAGAACCGGGTTACCACCGACACGAGCGTGGACGTAGTCAAGCGGAGTGGGGATGGAGAGGCTACGTCTAGTAGTGCAAGTACCAGATATCATTGCATCATATTCCATTCGTCGGTTGTGTGTGTATGTGTGTGTGTGTGTGTGTGTGTGTGTGTGTGTGTGTGTGTGTGTGTGTGTGTGTGTGTGTATGTGTGTGTGTATGTTTGTGTGTGTGTGCACGAACGTGTGTATGTGGTGTTGGGCTCACTAAATGTCTGTTGGTTCTCTATAATCCAGGCGGGATGAAAGCTTTTAATTAAGCTTTTCACATAAATTGGGAGATCCCAATTATTTTTGCATGAAATCGGTCCGCCGGAAGTGGCAGCCTACATAGAAGGTTTTGCGTTTTTTGGAAACATTTTAAAATATCAGTTACGGGAAAAACGATTACGAACTAAAAGATTCCAAATTTAATGTACAACAATACTGGTCATTTTTCCATAATTTAAGCGGGAATTGATAAAAACTGTTTTCCGTCCCTGTACGGCTCATACGGATTGATTGAACAGGATAAAGCTTTATACTTAAGCTTTTTACATAAATTGGGGAATCCCAGTGATTTATGGCCAAAATCGTTATGAGCTTTTTCGGCTTTTGTAAATATTTTTTAAAGTGTATACGCATTGAGCAAGCATTTACGAAGAAACGATTAGAAACAAAAGATTGAAAATTAAATTTTAAACAAAATTAGTTCAGATCATAACTTGTTTTCTCAAAATTCGGCATTTCTACAATCAGGGCAGATTGAATATTCAGAATAACACTTCATACTTAAGTTTAAGCTTAAGCTTACTCAGTTTTACCAAAAGTTCAGTAAGTTTTATTTTTCGCTTTAGGAATCTCCATTTTTTACTTTAGTAAATGTTGTTGGCCAATTCCTCATCCACGGAATTACGAGTCGGTTTTGGTCCAATTTTCGATTTAAGCTTTAGATTAAATGACTGAAGTTTGGTCAAGAACAAGTGGACCCCAACATTTTTAATGGGGCATTTGATTAGGCCACAATTAGCCTAAAATTATTTGTATGTCAGTTGATCTTGTTTTGCGTTTTAATTCGACTTTTGGTCTGATTTTCGATTTGGGTTCTGCTAGCTCTAAAGTGATAAAGTCTTATGATTTTTCTAGAACGAGCATAATAAAAAAAATTTAATAATTTAATTAGCCTAGAATTAACCTTTAATTTTCCAATTGTTTTTAAATCATTTTTTGATGTGGATTCTGCTAACTTTGTCTAAAGCTCGCAGAACTCTCGTTTTAGTTGGAAGGGATGGAGCCTAAAAATTTGTAATAGAGCATTTAAATCGCCTATTATTAGCCTATAATTTTCCATAATATCTTGTAATGTTCTGCTGTATGATCTGCTAGCTTAAGAGACGTGGAAATGGGAGCGCGAAGAAGCACACAAATAAACGAAATGAAATGGAAACACCTACCGCTCGTCATGAAAGTATGATTCATCTAGCAGATCTGGGGTCTGACTAGGATTGAGTAGGACCTTAGTAATGAGGCGGCCAATACTTTCTATCGGATGGAACGCCCGCGAACTAAACAAATGAATCTGAATTTGTTGATTCTGGACAATGTGAAAATCTTCGCGCAATTCCGTATTCCCGTCTATTAACAAGCAAATCGAAATATCATTGATTCATATGAAAATGAGGCAACAAATTGCGAATTCACCAACCTATCATTTTCAAGTCATTATTTGTTTATTACCACGCTAATGGTTATAATAATCAATATAATTAAATCCAAATACAGTAATTACTTTATTATTTATAAAAAATGATAGAATAATGAGTTTGTCCATTTCGTTCGTTCATATGAAAAGCGAAATTTATGTAAGCCGTACCCTCTCTATGCTGCGATCGTAATTGTTGTAATCATTATCATTTCTAATGAAATTCTATGTCGGGTATGAATAATATTTAATTTCCACTTTCTATCGGCGTCGTGCACATAGACAATATTGCGCGAACGTTCATATCTAAATGCAAACTTGAAAATTATTTCTATTTTCTTGAGTATTACAACAATAAAGAAAGGTTTTGAGGCTAACAAAATTTTTTTAATTTAAATTAATTAATTAATTACGTTTTGAATTTGTGCCGTTTGTCTTTATTGGCACTAATCGGTCTACGTGCTCAAACATATTGATGGTCTTAATTATACGAATTTTATGACCTCAAATATTAATCTGTTAACGTGAATCGGGATTCTCTCAGGATTTAAATGCAATCAAATATTTTTGAAATAAAGTGTTAGATCACTTGGTTGGGGTTAATTTAAGTTGGTATTTAGGATACCGAGAGAAATCTTAGTTAAAACATCTCATATATCATCTTAAATCTTAGCCGGTCAAACCGGTCTTCCTTGAAGTGAAGGAAGCTAAATATATCTGCTCCTTCTTTGTTCCTGTTCCTGTGTTCCTGTTTTCCTCTTAATTAAAAGTTGCCCAACTAGGAATTGTCGAAATTTTATCATATCTGTTGTCCGCTGTTTTTGATCAGATGATTCGGAACAAAACCGTTTGGTGTTTAATTTGTCAAAAGAACAAATTTTAGTGCATTTTGGTCTACATTAATTTTCTCATGCATCAGGTTACTCTATACGCCAATAATTACCTCTCCGAGATAGACATTCTTCTACGAAATATAACACCCTAAGGCCTACTGCTCTGCGAAACCTAAATATGAACAGAAATATGCATCAGCCCCAATAAAGCATTGAATATATCCAGCCTATGCGTAGACAAACAGTGAAATATCTACATTTTTTAGTGAGATATTTTGCATCCAGCCCATATTATGTGAGAGGCCTTCTATTTTTAGTGAGGCCTACACATGCTGGATTCACCCATTGACTGTTTTCAAAGATGCTCTTATGAGTTGTTGAAGATCTAGTACTACTGAAATTACCATTTTTTTGAGTAAATTTGTTCCATGTTTAAGGAGCAGCAAGTTTACCTTTATGGTTCTTTTCAAGGTCAGACATATATCGAAATAAATATTTCTAAATTCTACAACTTTTGAATCGGGTTTACCTAGCATTCAATCCTGAACACTCATTCTGTTAAAAAGTTGACAATTCTTGTTTGCGGCTCACATATGTCTCGGCTATCGTTCCTTCTTCCCTTCCCGATAAGCAGTCGGAAAGGCCTCTAACCATTTGCAGCCAATATACACCAGCAAGTATCTTTCAATTTAGGTCAGGTTTTGGTATAGCCATACCACATGAATTACTGTTTTTATTTATTAAAACCATCATAAATTTACAACTAAGTGTACAGTAGATTCACACAATGATACCAGCTGTTTAGATTTCAACAGATCCAATTCATAGGTTCGTTTTGAAGCACTAGCTTACAAGTAGCGAGAGGTATTTCAACGTTTGGTATGCTTAGTGGAACGTGGAAAGTGTACCTTGACGAGTGATATCGAGATCCCACATCTGGAGAATGTTGAACTGATCTGCAATGATTAATAGATGGGATGCAATGCCAAGCTACTGTCGCCACAAGGAAATATGGTCTAAAGTTTTAATTAAAGTTTCTAACTTTCTGTAAAATCCGTGTAAAATTCATGACGTTTTCAAACAATTTGTGGCTTAAGTTGTCACTATTTGCTGAGCTTGAAAAATACTCCGTTACGACAGTTACGGTTCATCACGGAACATCTCACCCTAACCCGCTCTTAATCCGTGAAAAAGTTACCACCCATCAGCCCTCCTCGTAGCAAAATATTTATACACCTCACCACTTAACTACTAAGAATGGTATTAGGTCATTATGTACATTCTTGAATCTCGACATCTCGATTATATTGCCTAATTGACTGCCAACATTCATCACATTGAATGGTAAAGACAATATTGTGAGCGACTATGGTTTTGATGAAACACTTCTCACAAATCACATAGCGTCTCCTCTTTCGACATGAAGGAATTACTTGTACAGCAACAACGCAACGCCGAATTGCAGAAATTTATTTCAGCATGCACCCCGAAATCAAGCGTAAGTCTGCAGCTCAACTTACCAGACAAGCAGCAAATTTGGTGGGAGACTTCTACAGGTAAAAATCGACCCATCGCTTCTCTCACCATCCGACGAACTATCTTTGATAGTCTATACGGCTTATCACATCCCAGCATTGGTGCCACGCGAAAACTTATTGCTTTGAAATGCTACTGGGCGAAATCTTGTATCCCACATCAAAAGTGTAAAGTTCACCGCCATGCGAATTCAGAATTGGTAAACTACTAAAAGGTGGCAGGTTTGAACACATCCACAAGGACCACTACCCAAATCGAATGGCGACGATAGTCGACCGCTTTGCCATAAATAAAATTAAGTACAATGAGTATATATGTAGATACGGTGTCGAACACAGTTCGACTCAAAGTTATTCACTAAGCTCACAACGCTTCTAAGTTCCCATCGCATTCGGACAATTCCGTATAGCCCAAAAGCAAATGGTCTTGTCGAACGGTTCCATAGGCAACTAAGAGACGCATTAACAGCGTGGTATATTACACCCAATTGGAATTCAGAACTTCCAACAATCCTTTTGGGTATTAGAACCACAGTTAAGGAAGGCCTCAACTGCACTTCAGCAGAGCTAGTTTATGATCAAAACACGAAGCTTATCGGTGAATTCTTCCTCAAGCACAGATACTTTGCATTTTGCGAAGCAGCTTCGTACTACCAAGGGAGTCTTAGTTCCTAGGTACACAAGACATCCAACCGAACGTGCAACGTACATTCCCAAAAATCTGGAAAATTGATCACACATATTCGTGTCCTCTGTGTACACCCTATTCTGGACGATCATACCCAGTGATCCGTAAATTGCGCCAATTCTTTGTTGTGATGTTGACGAAAATTAAGAACAATTGGCATCATCAAGTCAGCGTTAGAATTCGGTATTCGTAAAACCGTTACTTACAATATGAAATACTACTTTTTTCGATCCAGCGAGTGATGTGGCGACCAAAGTCTAAAATATACTTTGGCATTCCTCGTAGCAAAAAGATGTATACACCGCAACGCTTATTTACGACGTATTGCTCGTTCTAAGTAAAAAGAAAGGTTAAGTGCCGCGAAAAATCGTTCACGCGCCTAATTTTGAATTAAGCTTATAACTAAAAATTATATTTAACAATAAATATTAGGTGTGCAAGTAGAAAATCTGCTTTTATTGGTCAAATTCAACTTTATTGAATGTATAATTTGTACAAAAATTACTATCTAGGTCTTTGCCATTTATCGGGCAGATGATGAATGCCCTCGCGAAACGGGTTCGAAGCAAAATACTCGTCGAGTCATTTTTGCACGTCTTCAACTTTCGTGAACCGCTGGTCTTTCAATCGATCTGAATAAGTGTTATCTTCCGCCCTACTTGGCTCGTAAATGGTCTTTTTTTCCTCCATAGCATCACTTAATTTGGTCAATTGGCCTGGTAACGTTCAGCTGTAGTAAATGGCTCCTTTCCAATCCCACCAGACATACAGTAACACTTTCTTGGCATGAATATTCATTTTTGCAACTGATGTTGATGGCTGGTCTGGATTATCGTTACAAAATTCACTTTTGATCACCCGTAATGATTTGGTGCAAAAAATTATTTCTTAGGTACCGAGCAAGCAATTGCATGCAGATGTCAAGTGTTGGATTTTTGTTTCCTACGGTCAGTTTATGAGGAATCCGTTTTCCTTCCATCTGTATTTTTCCCTTTGCATGCAGTCGAAGTGATATTGCTTGGTGAGTAATACCTAACTGTTCTGCAATCTCTTTTTGAGCTTGACACGGATTTTCATCCAGTAAAACTGTAAGTTCTTCGTCTTTAAATTGTTTTATTGCACCTGGACGTGGATCGTCCTCAAGACTAAAATTACCATCACGAAATCTTGGAAACCACTTTTTTACTATTGAATGACTCACACCACGTTCACTCAAAACAGAATAGAATGCAAAACAGAATAGAATGCAACTAACTTCAGAGTAGTTGAGTTTCTCCTTGCACACCTAATATATCAAGAATATTTTGCAAACAGACTATCGCCCAATCGGGTGAGAAAATAATAATATAATTAAGGGTTGTAATGCTTCAATAGAGGAAAATGATAGAAATAAGCTGAGATGAGATTTACAGAATTTTGAAAATAAGATCGAATGTTTAGAATTTCCGCAGAGGCGGAATAATGAACACCGTTTTAGATGGAAAAATTGCAACAATTGTACCGGTTTAGTTCTGTTTTTTCAAAAGCCTTAGAAATTCGTTCGATTACTATAAAGCTGATGAATGATTTTGAAATTTTATGGCTTGCTATGTGTATATTTTTGTGAAACAATGGAACAAAGTCGGCATTAAACAATGGAATAAAATTGGCATCTGAAAAACTGTTTAAAATGAAAACTTGTTGTCAAACAGCATCCTGCTTTCAATGAAGAGCTGCAGTTTGTCGGTGTACATCCGTTAATCATACGAATCGATAAGGATTTTATAGGACCTTTTCCAATTTTTAGAGATCTCATTGAGATTGAAATATTTAACATATCTGAAAGAGTCTTGCTTTTTGAAAAATTGAAACGACCTACTGGAAATACCTCACTTGCAAACAAATAACACCAACACATTTTTTTTTACTGTACATGATCTTCTCTAGTATAAATTAAAAGAAAATCAGACAAAAAGAAATTAATCAACGAAAAACGGTAGATCACCGAAAACGTCAACTCACCGAAAACGATAATTGATCGAAACGTAACTCACCAGACAAAAACCTGTCGTTTTCGTCACTAAAAACAGTTGATCGAAACGACAGTTCACCGAAAACGACACCTCACCAAAATATTAACTGTCCGCTCACCGAAATCGACAAATCACGGAGTAATCAGCATTAATCATTTTGATAAATATGCTTGAAGGGGCCTTCGAGTGTCAGATTTTTATCTGATTTCACAATTTTATTCGGATCTAAATGAAGTTAGCGATGAGTCACCCGATTTCGATAAAATTATGTTTGGATGATAAAAATCTGATGATATTATTTATAAGTCTTAGTTGCGGTAGTTCTGGCAAATGTCATTTTGATTGAAAGCATGCATTAGTTACGGAAAATGGTCATTCTCAACCAGCTGAACATAGTTTTTTTATTATAGAAACTGGGTGCTTTTATAAGAGTTCCGAATGTGGTTCTGGAAAATCACGAACTTGAATAGCCATATCAACGGATTGGAATACAATTTGGTTACACGAATAAGACGAATTATGCAACCGGGTTTTCCATTCCTTAACCCAATTTTTCAGATTTGGGCTTATTAATCTATCGTAGTTTGAAATAGAAACTTCTTAAGCGAATTTGAGAAATTGCTTAATTCCATCCCATGGCTAATTTATCCAACGGTTAAGAAATGGCTAAGCTCTCTTCAAACTGGAAAGTTTTTAAAACTACACCCGGAGATCATCCTATTTCATTTTCATTCTTAATTGCTTATTGTAAACAAATTGTAATTTTTCCAGAGCCCATGCTTTTTATGTTTCTGCCACATGCGCTGCATCACTACAGTCAAACCTCATAATTTGTCACATGTAATAATTTGTCACACTATCGAATTGTCTGCCCGAAAAGAAGACTCGTAAACCAGTATTAGAAAAAAAATCGCTTAATAAACCAAAGCTCTACATACCGACCACATGGCACAGTGGTTAAAGCTTTGGCGTTTGGATCGGGATATACCGCGTTCGAATCCCGATAATGAGCCGAACCATCTTCTATGCCCAGTGCTATAGGCTGGCATCGAGCTATGCAATGCGCAGAAGGTAACGTAAAATCGGACCTATAGCCGTGTACGTCTTCGATTTGGCATAACTGCGTAAGGTAGAACGGGAAAAACAAACCGCGAAAGAGTTGGGAGTGCTTCGGTCCCAGAACAGATTGCACGGATTAATAGAAAAAAAATAGTCTACATTAAGCAGAACGCGGTTTATTAAGTCAGAAAATATTTTCAATGGCTTATAAAAACATTTAATGCTATTTCTAAGCATAACTCAGAGCAATAAAGCCAAATTTCTAAAGTTTATGAAAGAGCTCGCCAATAACGAAAAGGAGAAGTAGAGGAGAAAGCATCTCTCCTGTGATAACCTTTCGACATTGTGACGAAATCTCACTTAAGTGTGAATTTGATCCATGTAACGATAGTTTTAGCAATGCCCAAATGTAGAACTGTAAGCATAGTGTATCTTGAATCTGTCACATTCTGTCACAGTAACATCCTGAAAAGTATCCGCAATAAATACGTGATCGTTTTAGTCATGTCGAGCAGTTTTAAGTAATTTTCGATGTTGTAGGGCGGGGAAGTGTGGCATCTTTAATAAATCTATAAACGGTCCTTTCTTAAACTTTAGAATAGGTCTAAATTTCTTTATAGTTTGATCCTCTCGGTTTAGGTATGAAAAAAAATCTGCCCTTATTAGATTTAGGCACAATCCAAAAGTAGTAACAGCATGGAATAGTTAGAGTAAATGATTCAATCGGAACCATAGGCTTTATAGTTTACTCAATTAAATTTTAGTGCAGGTCACAATGGGTAATGCCCAAGAAGCTTTTAAAATATTGCTCAACAATGGCTACCGACCTTGTCAAATATTAAGAAACTAACTGATTTACTTCAACATGAACCTGACTGTATTTTAATTTTACAAAAATTGTTTCAAATAAAATCCGTAATCTTCAAATGAGCTCTGCAATCGAAAATCGCGTTTTACTTATTTTACTGGCACTACATTCCATTGAAGGATTTGGAGCTTCATTATCGAGGTTGCGTAATCAAATTATTTTCAGATTGATGGATGAGGCATGCTGGCATTATTTTTATGGTATTTACATGCGGGTTCCACATTTGTACCAACTGAAGCAACGGGTGTTTGACGTTTATGATAAAGTTGTAGTCGAATTATCTATCTCTGTCATGCGCCCCCAGGGCAAAATCCCCTTATAAGGCGAATTAACAAGGCCTTTTCAAACGGTAGCACAAAATATATCAAATTAATGGTTCTCAAGAAGTAATTTTGTGTCATATTTCTGTTACACGTTTTAGTTAAAAGTTTAAGAAAGAGCCGTTCAAGTGACAATTAGAGTCCACATTTTCGGAAAAGTAGTTTGGGAAGTCCCGAGTTTGTGCTTAGGTTATCTTTTTCTCGGCTCAGAATTTTTTTTTTCGATTCTAAAATGATTTTAGGAAAAGTTCTTTAATATAACCAGTAGAGTACTAGATCATTTGTTATCTTAAATGATTTTTGCAAGAAGGTTTTGAATAATGCCAATTGGGACGGGACTAGGCCCTTTCTTAACCAATTTTGATGAACATTGGTAGGTATGTATGTATGATGAAAATAGGATTCTAAAATGATTTTTGGAAGAAGTTCTGGAATGCAGCTAACTGCGACAAATCGGGTCATTCATTTACCATTGAAAATTGTATTTTCTAAAGGAAATAAAATCCAGTTGACCATATTCCAGAACTTCTTTCAAAAATTGTTGTAGAATACCATTTCCACCCTTCATACTAAATGTAATAATGAACGGTTGGGAAAGGCTCATTTCGACTTTAGGCACGCTCTGTTAAAGTTTTATCAAACCTGTTCAACAAAATATAGTACAAAATCCCTAAAATCTAGGAACTACTCCTTTGCCTATTTTCAGTGAATAGTCGTTTTCGGTGAGTTGTTGTTTACGGTGAATCGTGGTTTTTGGTGAACTCTCGTTTTCGGTTAATTGAAGTGTTCGGTGAATTGTTGATTTTTTTGAATATTTTTCCATAAAATGTCGTAGAACCTTTTCAAACTTCTGATAGTCTTGGAGATTGAGGTGTAACACTCAGGTAAAAAGATACATTTCTAAGTGAGTATGATTCATCGAAAAACATTTATCTGAAAACAACATTTTTGCGAAAATAACAATTCTCCGAAAATACCTGTTCTCTGAACCCGACAATTTACGGAAATCGACCATTTGTCGAAAAACAATTAACCCAAATGACATTTTCCCTAAAAAAGACACCGAAAATTCAACGGAAACGACAGGTTCAAGAAAATTGCAAATCATCGAAAAGCAATTAATTGACTAGAAAATTGACAAATTGGGGTTTACAATTAATTTCTTTTCGAACATTAGTCGTTTTTGACAACAAAGTTCAATGAGAACGGTTCATCCAAATCCAACTGTTTGAAACGAAAACACTGAAAACCACAACACACCGAAATCGACAGTTCTCTGAAAATTGAACGAAGTTTATCAAACACGTCAATTGACGCTAAAATAAATCAAATGGAGGGTGTAGCCAAGGATTTCACATACTGCTGCTGTTGTGTTCCTCTTTGGTTCTTTATTGTTTTGTGACTTCGGTTTGTATGGGATTTGAATAAAGTTACCAATGAGTCAACTGGTTTGGCCATAAACATTTCTTAATCTGTTGTGATTGAACATAGATTTGTATGAAAACGGGTTGAAAATTCTTATGTAAGAGTTCCGGATGTAGTTCTGAAAAATTGCGAATTCGAATTAAACAAGCTATTCTCTGTCGACCTCAATAGAATTTTGACATTGCAAGTTTTAGTCAGTACATTGTCAAAGTTATTCCAAATCCTTTTTAGAACGTCAACTCCATCAACCCGACTGAGAAGTTAAGAAATTAAGGATTGTCGCTCGTAGTAGAGAAACAGGTTAATTAGAGTCGAATTGTTAAATACCCAGATGCATTGTTCCGTTCAAATTGGCTTCTTTGACCGAACCATATTTTCGGTGCAACGCTAACATCCTTATTATAGTGTTCGCGAAATATTTCTCATGATGCAAATTGCACTCTCCAGACTTGTTTACTTTCAGTAGAAGAGGTCTACACGACATTTTATCACCAGCGATAAATTAAACACAAATTAAATTAACTTGTTATCTTGTGATCGGATATCGACCACCATAGAAAGAAATTTTAATTAGCACCATAAGCGGTTCACATTTCTTTAAATCAAATCTTAATAATTTACAAGAAACACAAAATTATTATATCGTTATTAAAAAATAGTATAATATTTTATTTTAAGACAAAATGTAATTAAATTAAGAACAGGTATTTCCTTGCATATATGGAGACCTAAGAAACTATTTTTAATTTTTACCAATAAACATAAATCACTTTTACTTACTTACTTGTACATGCGAGGTATTTTTTTTTTACATATTTTATGTGTTTAGCTTGTTTACAAAATATCAAAATATGCGCGGGGTGGGTACCTGATCGAGGTGGTCGTATACGATTGTACGCACCTATTTGATTAAGATCACTTTCTCTTTCATCTATAAAGACGGAACGCTGAAAAAATTAAGATTTTAAAAATAAATTCCAAATCCCGCCAAACATGCTTTGTGTGCAATGAAAGTGTATTGCGGAGGATTTAATTTATAAAATAGTTGGTGGCAATAAATTAGCTTGTTATCTTGTATAACCGCATGCCAATGTGGTGGTATACTGTGGTGTCCGCATCCGAGATTTTGGTATTCGCGTATTTATACGCATCCAATTAATTATCGGCCTGTTAATGTCACACTTATGGTATCAGTTAGGTATATCGCTGCGTGTGTGTTCGAAACGAGATTTATCAAACGGATCGTTTACAAATTAATTAATTTTGTCGTTTATAGATTTTAGAAAGTTCGAGTTTATGACTTTGGTGCGTGCACGTCGTCGCAGCGTATAGAAATGTAAAACTGTTATCTTCAATCGTTTGGAATTTGTATAGATACAAAACGTTTTTTTTCGATCTAAATGGGAGTCTCTTAATTAAGTACAAATACGGTCTAAAACATATTACTAATTAGTGTAACATAATAGCATCAAACCCTAATTGGGACGAAAGGTCTAGTTTTGGTTCAAGTGAAAATAACAAAAATTTTCTTTTTATCTTTTCAGGTAAGCCCAATCAAAATTGTAATGAAGTTTATGGTGAGAAGACAAGAAGGTAGGCTAGATTTCAAATCAAAGTTCATTTTTACAAAACTATACATAATACACACCGGTCAATTTGAAACCAGTTATATATAAATTCAATAAGCAAACAAAAAAACATCTTCCACTCGTCTTTATTTACCTTAAGAAACTCAACTTTTGTATATTTTGTTTGCATAAAAAATTGTCAAATAGATGAAGAGGACTTTCCATCTAGTGTCAACAAGGCAACAACAAAATTGTACGCAATGGTTTACAAATGTTTGGATAAATATTTAACTTCACAGTCATCCGGTTAAGATTTAGAATTATTCGTTAAAGAATTTTTTTTTCTCTGCCCAGGTGATAATTAGCTTTGTATACATACAAATATTTTTTAAGCATACTCGTAAAAATACATAAAAATTGATTTACTGTTTCAAAAAGACTTTACAGTAAACTACTTGACTTAACTTTACACACAAGAAAGGCACTTTAGCGTTTTTTTGTTTTATCATAAATCAAGAGTTAAAATTAAACTTCAAGACTCGCCATCCATCTCGTCCTATCTAACGATAATTTAAAAGCGATATAGTTTAGTATAGTAAAAGATTATATAGCTCGGTTACACACACACAACACACACACACACATGGTACAACGTTTACAATTTACTTTCAATTATAAAAATAATTTTTCTTTGTGGATGGTAATAAAAAATGTACTTGTACCAAAAACAAAAACACGTTAAAGTAGTTTTCTATATAATATTTTTTAAGACGCCCACAAGAAATGGGAAACAACAACAACAATGCCATAACGTATATTTAATACGATAAGCGAAATAAAATCGCGAGTTAAATTAAATGGCAAATTTCACATAAATCAACCGAATGAAACTTGTTATAGTTTTGTTTTGTATATTTGAAGTCAGTGACCATTTATTACTGGGATTAAATTTAAATGGTACTTGCGGTTGACCGTATGTGTATATGCCTATAATAAATCTTCTGTGCAAAATTGGATCAATTCGTTTAAGACGTGGAAAATGTCAAAGATGCTAAATGTAAAAGAAGTTGGCCCGAAATCTCCATCCTAAATCGCATAAAATTAATTCCATCCAGAAAATTTTACTGCTAAATTACAGCAAAAAAAAAATCAGCCCGAGAAAATTATAAAATTATACAACTGTTTGCAGTAACAAAGCTACACTTGATTACAGCATTAAAAAATTAAAGATAACGGGTGGCCCATCTAGCGTTTGAAATTTCTACTACGGGTTATTTCGAGTGTGGCAACACTTACATCATTCGTGAAACTGGATTGTTATTGGATAAACCAACAAGTGCACGTACATTTACAGCGCATACAGCCGAGAACATTGCAACTGTTGCTCAGAATGTGTCTGAAAAGAATTGACTATCTCACGCAATTCTAAGATGAGAATTTTGCATAAAGGCCTTCATAGGCGTACAAAGTTAAATTAGTGCAGGAGGTGAGGCCAAATGACCGTCCGCAACGTTTTCGGTTCACTAATTGGGCTGTGGAAGGTTTGGAAGCAAAGGAGCATTTTTTCCGAAAAACCAGTTTTTCAGTCTAAAGGCTGGGGCTCAGAAAATCCACACGTAACTGTTTGGTATAGATTTTGGACCGGCGGCATCATTGGTCAATTCATTTCGAAAATGAGCAAAGATCTGCCTTACAGTGAATGGGGTGCATTACCGAGCCATCAATAAACGAGTTTTTGTAACCTAGAATTTAAGAGGAGGGGACACGCGACATTTGGTTTAAACAGGATGGTGCACCTTGACACACGGCAAACGCAATAATTGATCTTTTACACACTTCCTTTTGGGATCAAATAATCAGTCTTAACGGAGATGTCAATTGGCCACCACGGCCATCCGATGGACTTTTTTTTTGAGAAGCCGGTAAGGATAAGTGTTACGCTAATCATCCAGAAACTATCCAAGACTTGAAAGATCAAATCGAAGCTGCCATTGATTAGATAGGAGCCCATTCAATCGAAAGTGTTCTAAAAAATTGGGTTGAAAGAATAGGGTACTGTAAGCGGTATACACCGCTTTGAAAAATATTCATTCGTCTTTGAACTAGAGCCAAATTAAATTTCACACGTTAAATGGGCTACCCTTTACTTTAATGATCATCCCGAAAACAATTTTCTATACACACTTTAGTTGAAAATATGTTCATTACCAAATTTTCTTGTGCCGAACTTAGAGATGACCTCCTCCCTCGGCATATTAATTTAGGGGTGTCGCATAGAACTTATATTCAGGCGCCCGTTCGAAAATCATGTGCCAAGGATTGGGGTCATCTCTGAGTTCGCCACAGGGAAGTTTGGGAATGAACATATTTTCAATAGAAAATTATTTTCGGAGTGATCAATGAAGAATCTTTAATTTTTTTCATGCTGTTTTATATATTAGGTGTGCAAGTAGAAACTCGCCTTTTTTTGGCCAAATTAAACTTTATTGAAAATATAATTGTTACAAAGTTTAATTATCGAAATATTCGCCATTTCTATCCATGGTCTTTTGCCATTTATCAGGTAGATGACGAATGCCTTCGTGATAGAAACTTGGTGTAGTTTCGAAGCAAAATAGTCATCGAGTCATTTTTGCACATTTTTAACTTTCGTGAGCCGCCGGTCTTTCAAATATGATGGCATTGATCTGAGTAAGTGGTAATCAGAGGGAGCTAAATCTAGAGAATACGCCGCATGCTGTAAACTTCCCAGCCTAAGAAGAAGATGCGTTCCTGGATTGATTTTGCTGCATTCGAATCAACCACCGATTACAGCAATATCACCTTCCGCCTTCCTAGGCCCGAAATGATCTTTTTTCCTCCAGAGCTTCACTTAATTTGATCAATTGAGCCTGATTTAAAATTTTCGGAATGTAAATATTTGTATGTGATTTAGCAAAGACACGCACTTTATGGAAAAAAAACCTTTTCGGAATGGAAATTTCGGGCCAACTTCTTATACATAGATTCGAAGACTTTTCAAACTAATTGTTACCTGATTCTATTTGAATAAAAAAGACCTTAAAGCACCGAGCATCGCTCGGTCAAAGATGTTTGAATTGGAAGTTTTGGAAAGTTAGTTGAAATACGAGAGCGGAGTGAGAAGTCTGGTAAAAAGGAAATAAGGAATAATATTTTCGGCAAAAAAAAATTATTTTTCAGCGTAGTCGCCTTTTAGCTCGATACACTTAGTCCAACGATTTTCCAATTTTTTGATCCCTTCCGAATAACTCGATTTCTCCAACCCTTCAAAATAGGCGTTTATTGCATCGATGATCTACTCATTAGAGCCGAATCATAAACAGCAAATAGTCGCAAGGGGCTAAATCTGGAGAATATGGCGGAGGTGGAAGCAATTCGAAACATAATTCATGGATTTTGGCCATGGCAACTATACTCGTGAACATCCGTGCATTGTCTTGATCGAAAAGATCTTTTTTTTCGCCAAATGCGGTCGTTTTTCTTTCAAAACGTCGTTGAAACGGTTCAATAAGTTGCAGTAATATTCGCCGTTGACTGTTCTCCCCTTTTGAATGTAATTTAAGTGGATTATGCTGCATGCATCCCAAAAACTGTGGCAATGACCTTGTTGGCCGATAAAACCACCTTCGCCTTTTTCGGCGCAGATTCGCCAGAAAAAATCTACTGTTTAGACTGTTCTTTGGTCTCTGGTGTATATTGATGAATTCATGTTTCATCCACAGTTATGAAACGACATTGCCAAACCTGCCTCTGAAGTTCTCACACGTGTGGGTTTTTGGTCGATTGTAAGCAAACGCGGCATCCAACGCGCGAATAGCCTTTTCATATTCAAATGTTCGTGTAATATATTGCGCACACGTTCAACTGAGATGCCTACTATCTCAGCTATCTCGCGCACTTTCACTCTGCGGTCTTGCAATACCGTATCATCGATTTTATCAACCATTTTTGGTGTGGTGCTGGTGACTTCATTTGAGCGTCCTGAACGTTCCGCATCAGTTGTGCTTGTACGACCACAACGAAATCAGTCAACCACTTGTGAATCATTTTAATCGATGGTGAAGAGTCCCCATAATATTTAACAAGCTTTGTTTTAGTTTTGCGTAATGTTTTTTCCACGCAAAAAATAATGTTTAATTAATACACGAAATTCACTTGTTTCCATGTTTGCAAAAAAACAATGGGTTGTCTCTTTTCAATGGCTGTCAAAACTGAACTAAATGATAGATATGTCCGAAAATTTGGTCTAGTGACAGATGGTATCATTACACATGACATCTGGAATTTGCAATTGTGGCGCCCTCTGTTGCAATTTTACCAGACTTCTCACTACTCCGTCGTACATCGTTTTCTATGCATCAAACTATGCAATCGTTTTTGCTTTTTGAACTAGTAGCTTGCCGGAGCTAAACCTCTCGATGGCTTCATGTAGATGAATCATTAAATAAATTTTCTTACCAGCAGTTAATAAAATAATCGAGCAGCACTAGGATAAGCAACGGCTTACTCCTGTAAAATTTTAAGAAGTACAAACCGAGTTCCATAATATGCGTTTGAGAAAGGTTTCCGTTCCATCCAAACTACTTATTTTTCAAAATCTCATCGATTCATTTTGGAATCCTATCCTATGTTTAACATACAAAGAGAGTTGTATGCCAATCGGACAGGTCCTAAATTTATATGATTCCCATTTACATCATTAATCTGATTTCCGTCCCCTTTGATTCAGGTGCCATACTTCTATTGCGGAACAAGACGCAACATAGCGACTAAACCGGAGCATATCTATACTAGTTTCCCTAAATCATAATCCATTGCAGTGGTTTCCCGAAAATCAAAATATCCTTTCCGAAATAATTGAAACCCGTTCGAGCAGTTTTTTCTTATTACGGACCCGAATTCCATTTGTGAACCCCCTAAATAATTTCTCCCGAATTTAGAACTCATCACAAGCGATTCTTAGCACACAAAACCCCATATCAGCCATTTTTATAAAAATCATTTCGATTCCTGGCATTAGAAAACCCTTATCACCACATTTTTTTTTCTAAATCGTTAGAGCCGAAGAAAATTAAAAAATGGTCCCGGCTCCCACATAAGGAGCCCTTAGTGGAATCAATCAAATCAATATTGTTTTTCGTAGCAACCAATATTTTCATAAAGGCGCGGGAAAACGCCAGATATCTAATTAACGAAAACTATATACAAGACCCAACAAGAAGCAACATAATGTAACACAGTACAAAGTCGTGCAACATAATGCCCCATCACGCAACATTATACACATGACGCAATATATTGCAATGTCTATCCCACAACATAAAGCAACATGGTGCAAAAGCACGCAACATGGTGCGATTTAAGACAACCTTGGGTGGGATGTTGTGCCACCACTTTTTTCGATTTTCGACTTAGTTTATGTCTCAATCTTCAGGAATTAATTATGTGTTTTATATCGCGATGACAACCTCTTGGTATAATTGTGAGCTTTCCCTCTTTTCTACATTTCGATAAACGTATCACGAAAAAATTATTTGGCGCAAAATAGAGTCGACTAATCTAGTAGTCTTAGAAATCGTAAAAAAGAAATAGAGTGATGTTTTACTCGAGCAAGCTGAGAACACATTAGAAAATGCGTAATTTTGGAAGTGAAATAGACCGTCATTTTACTCGTGAGACAAAAAAATGAGACATAAACTAAATCGATAGTCGAAAATAGTAGCCCTGATGCAATAACCCACAACATGGTGCAACATCCGAAAACATAGAGAAATCTAACGCAACAGTGAGCAACAACACGCAACATGGTGCAACATCACGCAACATGAAGCCACATGATGCAACATCCCTCAACACGGTGCACTATCACATGCTTTTAAAATATTTTTATTGTTTAACAAAGTTCCAAATTGCCAAGCCTGTTTTTAAGATATAAGCATGATTACACATTAGAGGGGTCATAACCAATCAACGGAGGTTCGTGACTTCCAGAACTCGTCACAAACAGTTTTTAGTACTCGAAAACTACTTCTGGCTCTCAAAAACTCCATTTCCAATTTTTATAAAAATCACTCGAGCAAAAAAAAAATTAAAAAAGGATCCGTGGTCAACCGGACGATCCTCTGAACGAATTTTCCTAATAGCTGGACCAATCGCAATGGATTCCTGGCAATTGAAACCCCGTTTTCACCATTTGTCATTTTCCTGAGGCCAAGACCCACCGCAATCGTTTTCTGGCATGCAAAAACCCCCTTTTAGCAATTTATATATATATATATATATATATATATATATATACCTATATATATATATATATATATATATATAGGTCTAACAGTACATTTCTCCCTCTCGCTACTTCTTTATTGACCACTCCGCTTATTATCGAATTTTGGCACGAATATCCAAAATGCTTGATTTTGGTTCTTTAATCGAAACCAGCACATTCATGACTATTTTTGCAGATAACTGCTTTAGCCACATCATAATCATTTGCTACTGAGGTTTACCATCAACTGAGAACGATGTGTAATTTCATGTGCTGAATACTGACTATAATAAGCGTTATTAATTTGTCAAAAACACTTACTTTATAATTTTTCCAGGCTTTTCTATAAATATTTCTTCATTCTTAATTAAGGTTAAGATCGCTCCAGTTTAACTTCGAAAGACATTCGCATTACTAGCCATCTTAAATTACAGAAAACATCGTATGTTATACATTAAGATTGCCCAAATAATACAACATAGTAATTCCACTTTAAAATTTCTTAAGGTCATGTAAATAACTTCAAATCTCCCTTCTAATGACATACCGCGCAGTCAGTCATTAATCATTTCGAAAACATATTTATCTCGAAAAACAAATTTTGTAACTCAATGATCGGTACATGTACGTAACCTAAAGCTATACGAGTAAATACAATTTCTAATTACTCAAGTCTCTGTACATTGTGGACATCGAAGAACCCTTCAACTTATTTAATCGTGCGTCGCCATCGTCCATTATGTACACTAATCCAAACAAAAAAAATCTCTCAATAATATCGATCGCTCGATCGTGATACAAATAATTTATGATAATTATATGCGAACCCTTCTACTACTAACCCACTCAACGACGATTTATTTATTTCTTTAAGACCTGAAATCATAACAAATTACCAATTCTTCTTATTCTGGTGTACATGTATATAAGATGTGTGTGCGCGCTGATAACCTGTTGTATTGGCCTACATAATCCGATTTTTGTTTTATTTTCTTATATTTTTCTTGAGATCCAATATATGATCTTATATAAACGAGTGTACCATACATAAATATTGTTATTTTGCTTCTCATTCTTCATCTTCAAAATATAACGGTTATTTATTTATTTTTTGTTGATTTAATTGCAATGCAGATTACACCAACAAATTTAAACGCGGGACAGTCCGAAATGTAAAATAATCATATGAAACGATCGAGAAGGTGTCTTAAAATTCGACCAACACATAAATGGTAACAGAAATTTTTTATGTTTCGATTGTTTGCTTCTATCCAATCGTGGTTCTCCAGGTTAATGTTACAAGTGTCCTATATACTCGGTTCCAATAATTGCTACTTCATCTGTTTTGTTTTACATTGTAATTTATATCCAGATTAATCTGTACATTAAGATTGAGTTACGTCTAGAAATTACACGGTGCATGGAGGCATTTAGCTATTAACCTAATAGACGAGACTACAAATGAAACTTATATTAATCGCGTGCATGTCTTTCAATTATTGCTGCTTAGTAATTTTAACAAATTTTATATGCCTAATGTAAAGGTTAAGTGCTTGATTTTAGTATTTAGCGCGTTAAATTAAAGAGCGAGAGTTAGAACAGGAGATTAATATCTTTCACTATTTCTTTCAATGGTTTAAGTTTGCAAATTTATTTTTGATAGTAAATATGGTAATGGCGGTTAATAGAAAATTGTATATGAATTGACATTGAACTGAATAGGAGTTGAATATGAATTAGATGTGAATTGAATATGAATTGAATATGAACTGAAAATGAATTTAATATGAATTGAGTATGAATTGAATATGAATTGAATATAAATTGAATATGAATTGAATATGAATTGAAAATGAATTGAATATGAATTGAAAATGTATTGAATTTGAATTGAATATGAATTGAATATGAATTAAATGAGTTGAGTATGATTGAAAATTAGTTGAATATAAATTGAATCTTAATTGAATATGAATTGAATAGAATTGAATATGAATTGAATATGAATTGAATTTGAATTGAATATGAATTGAATATGAATTAAAAGTAATTGAAAATTAATTGAAAATGAATTGAATATGAATTTATTATGAAACGAATATGAATTGAATATGAATTGAATAGAATTGATTATGAATTGGAAATGTATTGAATATGAATTGAATAAGAATTGAAAATTAATTGAATATGAATTGAATACGAATTTAATATGAATTGAAAACGATTTGAATATGAATTAAATGAGTTGAGTATGACTGAAACGAATTGAAAATTAATTGAATATGAATTGAATATGAATTGAATATGAATTGAATAGAAGTGAATATGAATTAAATATGAATTGAATATGAATTGAATATGAATCGAATATGAATTGAATATGAATAGAATACGAATTGAATATGAATTGAATATGAATTGAATATGAATTGAATATGAATTGAATATGAATTGAATATGAATTGAATATGAATTGAATATGAATTGAATATGAATTGAATATGAATTGAATATGAATTGAATATGAATTGAATATGAATTGAATATGAATTGAATATGAATTGAATATGAATTGAATATGAATTGAATATGAATTGAAGATGAATTGAATATGAATTGAATATGAATTGAATATGAATTGCATATAAATTGAATATGAATTGAATATGAATTGCATAAAAATTGAATATGAATAGAATATGAATTGAATATGAATTGAATATGAATTGAATATGAATTGAATATGAATTGAATTTGAATTGAATATGAATTGAATATGAGTTGAATATGAATTGAATATGAATTGAATATGATTTGAATATTGTTATAAAATGTGGAATTTTGATTGAAATAATTTGTCGATGAATGATTTAATTGACAGATATATTTCGATGATTGATTTATGATTTGTTTGTGTGATTGCGTCTTTTAAGTTTGTGTTACATATGAGAGAAATGTTAAAGTTTAAAAGTGCACCTCAATGGGGTGGATTGAAGTGAGTTAAGTTCTAGTCAAGCATAACTTGCATGAGTGCGGATACTGCAACAGAGTCGCTTCTCCCCACACCCTCTCGCTTTGCCGTTCGTGATTAAGAGGTTACGAATTACTAGAATGGTGCCAAGTGGTTAGTGGTAGGAATACTTACCATTGTTATTTGGTTGATGGTTCTCCTTGTATTTTTTGAAGGAAATTTCTATGATTGGTTGTAATTTGTTAACTTTATTTATGATACTAAACTGGATGTTTGTATTGATACTGATTTTAACTGACTTGATTTAAAACTGAACTATGCTACTACCGTCGAGATTCGCCGAGTGACTCGATGAAACCTCTAAGGGTTCACGATTCAGTTAAACCAATTAACTATTACTGGAATACTAATGCTGGAATAATACTACTTAACTGTCTTGTTTTAACAACCTTCGAATCTTATATACTAAATATTTATTAGAGTTCTGCCAACAATTCATTTTTTGAAACTCTAAATTGTCGAACGTTTGTTTAGGACGCGACTGTTGTTTAGGACGCGAGATGTTATAAAATAAAATTTGCTTTACTATGCATCTTTTGGATGTATGTTAAGTGATACGTGCGATATCATTTGCATTGTCGTAGCGAGTTTGTTTTTAATTGATTGGATTTTTATTTGATTTATGATGATGGAATTGATCCGCGGTATTTGACATGGGTGAGGTTGATAATATCACAACAATATGTATTTAATATGAATTGAATATGAATTGAATATGAATTGAATATGAATTGAATATGAATTGAATATGAATTGAATATGAATTGAATATGAATTGAATATGAATTGAATATGAATTGAATATGAATTGAATATGAATTGAATATGAATTGAATATGAATTGAATATGAATTGAATATGAATTGAATATGAATTGAATATGAATTGAATATGAATTGAATATGAATTGAATATGAATTGAATATGAATTGAATATGAATTGAATATGAATTGAATATGAATTGAATATGAATTGAATATGAATTGAATATGAATTGAATATGAATTGAATATGAATTGAATATGAATTGAATATGAATTGAATATGAATTGAATATGAATTGAATATGAATTGAATATGAATTGAATATGAATTGAATATGAATTGAATATGAATTGAATATGAATTGAATATGAATTGAATATGAATTGAATATGAATTGAATATGAATTGAATATGAATTGAATATGAATTGAATATGAATTGAATATGAATTGAATATGAATTGAATATGAATTGAATATGAATTGAATATGAATTGAATATGAATTGAATATGAATTGAATATGAATTGAATATGAATTGAATATGAATTGAATATGAATTGAATATGAATTGAATATGAATTGAATATGAATTGAATATGAATTGAATATGAATTTGATATGAATTGAATATGATTTTTTTTCTTTTATATTTATTTTTTACAACTGATTTACAAATCATCTAGTACTCGTAATTTATCTTTCATAATTTAAATTCTTGTTTAGAAGGTTGTAGCCCTTTGGCTAGTCCCCTTTACAATTTTATTATATTTTTAGTCGATCCTGATTGGATTTTTTCTTCGCAGCCGTCTTACTGAGTTTGAATCATCCAACATACGACGTATCTCAGCATTTTGGTGTAGACCGTTGCATGTATTTTCTTATTTCTTCACTGATGAAATCCATCTTCAGATCTTTAAGGAGGTTGTCATTTCTTATGTACCACGGTGCATTAACTATTCCACGTAGGGCTTTGCTTTAGAATGGCTGGATGATATTGACATTTGTTTTCTTTGTACAGCCCCAGTGCTGAATACCGCAAGCCCACACAGGTTTTAGGATTTGCGGGTGTAGTAGCAATATTATGTAGAGTTAACTCAGAATTTCTTCCTAAGAGCCAATCCATCTTTCTGTATTTGATGTTTAACTCTTCTATTTTCTTTTTCACATGCTCTTTCCATTTCAGTTTCGCGTCTAGAGTCATGCCTAGATATATTGCCGTGTCTGCATAGGGAATTTGCTGAGAGTTCAGTTCTATTGGTATCCAGTTGACCTTTTTATTGGAAAAGTTTACGTGAACAGATTTTATTTCATTATGTTATTTTTTGCTGTTTCTTCGTGCAGGTACTGACAATATTAGTAGTTCTTTGCAATTTGCTTGTGGATTCTTTTATGCTATTAGTATCTGCTAAGATGGCCGGGTGATACGGCAAACGTCGCTAGGTTACTCTCCTCTCGTATTCGTCATCTAATTTAACTCGAAAGTGTCGCTTAGATATGTAAGATTTTAGAATTTCATAAAACTGCCTCTTTGAAATTTATATTCATTGAAGGTAAGCCTCTATGTAATTTATATTCCAAACCTTTATGCCACACTCTGAATATGAATTGGATATGATTTGCATATAAATTGAATATGAATTAATTAGGAATTGAATATGAATTGAATATGAATTGAAAATGAATTGAATATGAATTGAATATGAATTAAAATTAATTGAATATGAATTGAATATGAATTGAATATGAATTGAATATGAATTGAATATGAATTGAATATGAATTGAATATGAATTGAATATGTATTGAATATGAATTGAATATGAATTGAATATGAATTGAATATGAATTGGACATTTTCAATTCACATTCAATTCACATTCAATTCATATTCAATTCATATTCAATTCACATTCAATTCATATTCAATTCATATCCAATCCATATTCAATTCATATTCAATTCATTTTCAATTCATTTTCAATTCATATTCAATTCATATTCAATTCATATTCAATTCATATTCAATTCATATTCAATTCATATTCAATTCATATGCAATTCATATTCAATTCTTATTCAATTTATAATCAATTCATGTTCAATTCATATTCAATTCATTTTCACTCCACATTTAATTCATATCCAATTCATATTCATTTCATATTCAATTCATATTCAATTCATATCCTATTCGTTTTCAATTTATATTCACTCCACATTTATTATATAGGGTTTTCCAATAAGAGTGATATGATCCAAACTTTTCTCGCAATAATTTAATTCTTGCACTTGTTGTGTGGCACAAGCTCCGTCTTGTTGGAATCAAATGTTGTCAAGATCAACTTCTTCCAATTTCGGCCATAAAAAGTTGGTTATCATCGATCTGTACCGATCTCCATTGACAGTAACGGTGTTACCAGCTTCATTTCGACAAAAAAATACGGACCGATGATTCCACCAGACCAAAAACCACACCAAACTGTCAATTTAGGTGAATGTAATGGTTTTTCATGAATAATTTGTGGATTTTCATCGCACCAGAATCGACAGGTTAGTTTATTTACCGCACCACTCAGATGAAAGTGAGCCTCATCGGAAAAGATGATTTTCTTAAAAAAATCGTTATCGTTTGTAATTGCAATTTGTAAACGTTGTTCTTGCGTATATCTCTCCATGATGAAATTGTAAACATTACTAAATACAATGAAATAAAAAATGACAGATCATGACATATTACAAATGGCCGAAACGTCACTTAAAAATCATATCATTCCTATTGGAAAACCCTATACAGCCAATTCATATTCGTTTAATTCTTTTATTCGAATTATTATGAAGAGAACAAAAAATATTTCTAGGAAAAACGACGAGAAAATGTGAAATTGAAAAGATAATGAATTTTTTTAGGTATTGAATTTTTGGATTGAGAGCAGGATGGAATTAAAAATATATAACTTTGATGTTGACACAACGAATCATGACTTTACCTTAAAAAATTATTTCTTGGGTATTTTCAAAAATCGTAGTTTTCGTAACTATAATTTTCTTGGGAAAACAAACGCAATATCTCTCATTTCAGAATGTTGCAAAATTAGGCTGTTCTGTGGAAAAATAACCAAACACCTTTGCAGCATAAAGCGTATTCAAATTCAGACATGCATTCCAAATCTATAAATATGCATGGGAAATTTTAATAGAGTGGTAAACCAACCCGCACCATAAAAATTATGTTGGCACAACATAAAACGAATTTGACTATTTGGAATTAATTGTTAAAGTAACAAAACTACATATCAACCATTTACATTAGAACAATAAAACCAATCAAATTTCCAAATTTTTAGTAAACAATTAAAATTTCAACCACAACGATACATAGACCATCTCAAAAACAATCACCTTCGTCTCGTTCTATTTGCTTTCGTTTAAAATTGTTGCTAAAGTATTAATTGTTGTAGTTTAGTACATACAATACAACGTAGAGAGCATACGCACGATTTTTAAAACCGCGGCGGCTCTGTGAATGATATTATTAACATCGCATAAATACAAAGCATTTCCAAATAATAATACCACCAAAGGTGTAAAATATTATTCATAAAAACCGTTATGCCATAAACATCTAATACTTATCACAAATGTCTTAAGATAAAACAAAAAACTATAAAGAGAAAATTGTCCACACCTTATTTCTATAAAATTAAACCCAATATGCTCGTGTTGAGTGATGATGATGATCGTACGCCATCAATATTTCTAAATCAAGCAATTTACAAAAATTTATGTTGCAGGAAATTAAGGTCTTTAAAACATTGTGTCTAATTACACCTACTTCTTCATCTAACAATGTTACGCTAAATTGTATAAAAATAATTTCCATGAACTTCACTATGCCATGGTCAAACGATTGTAATCGTTTTGTAATTGGACTATGCGCGCCGTAAAACTTTCACTGTGGGATTTTTTTTTTACTTTTCTAAGTTCAATGTCTTAATGAAAGGCACTATGGAAAATGTAGCGAGATGTTTGGTACATAACTTAATTATTGTCAGTGTATAGCGCGCACGATATAACAAATTTTCCACATTAAATACCTGGCGGGGTCAATCGTTCACTTGCTGCGCACTAACATACAATGTATGATATATAAATACTTTCAAAGTGAAAGATACAAATTAAAATTGCGAATCTGTCGGTTTATGTTTACGCTTAAATAGGTACATAACATCTGCACGTCTCGTAAAGACGAACATGATAATTATTTAATCGAATTTGGTATGCGCATGATGTCTATCAAAATTTCTTATGTATGATGATTTCGATTTAATTATAAGTGTTAATTTACAATGTGTAAATGGCAAAATGCCTTAAGCGATTTTTATTTGGTTAGAGGTGAATAAACTTCTAACACCTTAGAATGAACGTGACCCAGCGTGAAGTGAAATATCCTTCCAGTAAGTTCTTCACTCAAAAAAATAAATTGATGGTTTGGTTAAAATTCTAACAGAGTTCGAATAACCTCGATAAACTAATTTTTACATAATAAATAACATTTTTGAGTGAAATTTCAAGAACTGAATGTAAACTGATCTGTTAGTGAAATTCGTAGAAGAACTACTTTAGTAAATTTTGAAATTGAGCCAAATTTTAATTGAAAATATCGATAAATCATTATTTAAGTTCTGTTTAGTAAAATTTCAAATTTAACAAGTAAGTAAAATTTTAATCATTAGTCTTGTTGATCCAATTATTTGGTAACAATTTTGCTGGAACGTAATAAAACTCGGCAACTAGTGTTAATTGGTGAATTGAGGGAAATTCGACTAGTAGTAATAATTGAAAAAACATCACAGCGGGATAATTCTATTTCATTCAAGTTTGGCAGTTTTCGATAATTAACTATTCCAATCTACCTCGCCCTACTCGAATGCTATTTTAGGGACGCAGATTAAACCTGCATGGATTAAAACACTTTAATCCGATTTTCACTCAATAAATGTTAGTTTTGAGTAGAATTCTAACATACAATTCACATAATGAGTGTTATTCTAACTTTAATACACATTTTGGGAAAATAAAGAATAATCCAAATAGTTTTGAGTGATTTTTAATTGAGTGTTTTTTTTAATTGAGTGATTTTTTAATTTGTGTGAAATTTGCAGAACGAAATAAGGTCAATGATGAATTTGTTTGATCTAGTGGTATTAGTAAAATTTCTATGTTCAGCCCATTTTAAATTTCATTCAAATTTTAATAGTAATTTACGCTTAAGTTAGAATAAATACTATTACTGCTGCCAGGAAAATTCAATTGAGCTAACTTTTTCATTTTTCGATTTTTAATGAGGTTTTTTATTTGGTTTACTTAAACGAAATTAAAATTTTAAAAGCACCAATTATAATAAATATATAATATTTAATGCTTTTGCAATCTGATCACTCTCACTGTAAATTGCGTGGTTTATAATAATGACTGATGCCTTTTTGTATTCATATCAAAACGGCTTTAAATTTGTAAACTCGTAAGATAAACTGCAAAATTTCAAATTAAATCAGAAGAATTTATTTTCTCAGCTTCCACTACTTGCAAATATTTAAATCGAGTGAAATTTAATATAAACGTAATTTCCAATTTGTGTCCCAAACTCTTGTTAATCAAATTATTTCATAATTACATTCAGATGTTCTGAAATTTATATCAAATTTTAAATAAGTTTTCTTCAATTAGCAGTTATTATATTTTATTTTTAGAATCTTAAATTAACGCTATCTTGGTGTAAAATCATTCCCAATCACTTTAACTCAAATCTAGAAATTAATATCCAAAACACAATCCGAATATCGAGTGTTATTCTAACTACTGTGCACTAATTTGCTTATAATAAATTATGAATTAGACAATATTAAGTGGTTTTTAATTTCAATACAATTTTGATTGGAGTGAAATTTGAAAATACTGGATTGTACTCGGGGAGAGAAAATCATAATTTCGATTTAATTACGTCTCTCAATTTACAATTTGTAAATGGGAAAACGCCTTAAGCGGTTTTTATTAGAATAAGGGTTAACGAACTTCTTGGCTTGATTAGTTTTTGACAAAACTCAGATTAACACTTTGTACCTTATTTAAAGTTAAATTTTGAGGATCTGATTTATGAATCTAGCTTATTGTAAAATCAATCCACTCTTGTTTTTACTCAAATTATATAAATAAATATTTATTTTTATTTGAGTGACATTCTAACATACAATTCCAATGTTGAGTCTTGTTCTTGTTGCGGATTAAACATTTCTGATGAACTGGGGATTGTGGGCCAGTTCTAGTTTTCTAATAAAGCCCCTATCTCACATATAAGCCTATGAGCTAGATAATACTGAGTGATTTTTAATTTTGACAAAGTTCTAATTTGAGTCAAATTTTAAGAACGGAACAGACTATAAAGTTCTAATTAACGACGGTTTAGGGTTAGGAAAATTTAATTGAATGGATTCGAGTTTGACTAACAAGTCTTACGCTAGTGAAATTTCTAAACAAATTTGTAAATACTTTAAGTAAGTTTTGAAATTGAGTCAAATGTTTAACAATACTCATAATAGAACAAGTTTTTGTTTTAAGTGAAGTTCTTGTAAAACGACTCTACCGAAGTCGATTTAAGAATGAGAGTACATTACCGATTTGTAATTGCCAAGTTAACGATATTAGGATGGGCGTTTAAAGTTTTTTCATACCAAACTACGCAAACAAAAGAATTTCACTAACATCAAACTCGAAACTATTCGTCCATCAAACTCGAAACTATTCTATTAAATTTTCCTAATCACAATTCACCGTTTAATTAGAACATTTCAACCTACATGGTTCTTCAAATTTCACTCAAAATAAAGAAAAACACTCAATTGATTTTATTTTTAAATTTGAGTGAAAAATATTTAGGAAATATTTTATTCTATGTCTCGTTTATGGAACCTTAAATTAAATCAGACATAAAATAACATATTTGCTAAATATGTTTTTACCCAATTTAGAAATAAAATTAGCCATTATTGTGTATTTTCTTTATTTTGAGAAAAGTTTTAATTTGAGTGGAATTTGAAAAACCAAGCAGATTGAAAAGTTACATTAATCGGTGGATTGTGATTGGGGAAATTTAATTGAATGGTTTCGAGTTTCATAAACCAAGTGTTATGTTAGTGAAATTCCTCAATTAATTTTTGCACTGAACGAGTTTTGAAATTGAGTCAAATTTTTAACAATAATTATAATAGAGCAAGTTTTTGTTTTAAGTGAAGTTCTTGTAAACTGACTCTGCCGGAATCGATTTAAGAATGAGAGTACATTATCGATTTGTAATTGCCGAGTTAAAGATATTTGGATGGGCGTTTAAAGTTTCTTCATATCAAACTACGCAAACAAAAGAATTTCACTAACATCAAACTCAAAACTATTCAATTCAATTTTCCTAATCACAATCCACCGTTTAATTAGAACATTTCAATCTACATGGTTTTCAATCTACATATGTCTGGTTTATAGAACCTTAAATTAAATCTAACATAAAATAAAATATTTGCTAAAATTTTTACTCAAATTTAGAAATAAAATTAGACAATATTGTTTATTTTCTTTATTTTGAGTGAAATTTTAATTTGAGTGGAATTTGAAAAACCAAGCAGATTGAAAAATACTACTAAACGGTTGTGATTAGGGAAATTTAATTGAATGGTTTCGAGTTTGATAGACCAAGTGTTGTGTTAGTGAAATTCCTCAATTAATTTCTGCATTGAACGACTTTTGAAATTGAGTAAAATTTTTAACAATAATTATAATAGAGCAAATTTTTGTTTTAAGTGAAGTTCTTGTAAACTGACCCTACCGGAATCGATTTAAGAATGAGAGTACATTACCGATTTGTAATTGCCAAGTTAAAGATATTTGGATGGGCGTTTAAAGTTTCTTCATATCAAACTACGTAAACAAAAAAATTTCACTCACATCAAACTCGAAACTATTCAATTAAATTTTCCTAATCACAATCCACCGTTTAATTAGAACATTTCAACCTACATGGTTCTTTAAATTTCACTCAAAATAAAGAAAAACACTCAATATTTTCTGAATTTATTTTTAAATTTGAGTGAAAAATATTTAGGAAATATTTTATTCTATGTCTCGTTTATGGAACCTTAAATTAAATCAGACATAAAATAAAATATTTGCTAAATATGCTTTTACCCAATTTAGAAATAAAATTAGCTATTATTGTGTATTTTCTTTATTTTGAGTAAAATTTTAATTTGAGTGGAATTTGAAAAACCAAGCAGATTGAGTGTTACATTAAACGGTGGATTGTGATTAGGGAAATTTAATTGAATGGATTCGAGTTTGATAGACCAAGTGTTATGTTAGTGAAAATCCTCAATTAATTTCTGCATTGAACGAGTTTTGAAATTGAGTCAGAATTTTAAAACTAATACATTAATGATTCAGTTAGTTCAAGTTTATTTTAAATGACGTTCCCACTAGAAATTCTCGGAAGAAATTCTGCACATCTTGATTATGGAATGTATTTGTATTTTGAGTGAAATTTTAATTTAATTGATTAATGGCATATTAGGATTAGCAAAATTTCATTGAAAAGATTCGAATTTTGTTGAGCACGTGTTATAATAGTGAAATTCTTAACGAAATTACTACATTGAGCGAGTTCTGAAACAGAATCAAAAGTTTTATAACAATGTCTAATGAGTTTAAGCTTTCTTCCGTTACCACTCATGACTTTCCGTAGGAATACGGAATTTGGGGAAATATTTTCATATCATTTTTATTTAAGTTGCTTTTTCTGGGCTATAAATGGAATTAGATTGATATAAATATGTTCGAGAAAAACGTAAAAGTTAAAATTTTTGGAAAAAAACGTTTTAACCTTTTGCCGAAAATTGTTTTATATGTTTATTTCGATATAATTGTCAAATGACCATTCGTAAATAATGAATTGGTTTAAAGAGGTTTTTATTTGACTAGGGGTTAACAAACTTCTTCATATGGCTTGGTTTAAATAATCCTCCGGATTGCAATAAGTACCATTTGCAATAAGTACCAAATTTTTGTTTTGAATTTTAACATACAATTCGATTTCAAATAATGAGCGAGATATTATTGAGTGATTTTTTATTTTAGCCGAGATTCTGGTTTGAGTCAAATTTTGAGAAGCGAACAGTTTAAACATTTACGATTAAGAATAGATTATGATTAGAAAAATTTAGTTAAAAGTGTCCGTCCATTACCGATTTCTAAATGCCAAAACACTTAATGGATTTTTATTTGAATAGAGGGTTAACAAACTTTCCAAATGATTTGTATTTAAAAAGTTCCTAAAGTCCGAGCTAGAAAAACTTGAGTGATATTTTGATTTGAGTGAAATTTAAATTTTAAAGAGTGTATCAAATATTTAATGTTATTTACTGTTTAAATGTTCCATACTTTGATATAGAAATAAACAAATATTTTTATTTTTATATTTTCAACGAAATAACCTTTAAATAATAAGCAATTAGTTTGCAAATTTTGAGTGATTTTTTGCCTTGAGTGAAATTTTTATTTGAGTGAAATTTAAATTTTGAAGAGTACATCGAATATTTAAGGTTATATACTGAACTATTCAACACCCATGTTGCTTTAATTGTGACGTTTATTACACATATTGAGTGTTTTTAATACACGGCTGATGAAACATAAAAACGGTTTATTTAAATAATCCTCCAGATTGCAATAAGTACCATTTGAGGGTTAGATTTTTGATTTGAGTTTAATTCTAACATACAATTCGATTTAAAATAATGAGCTAGATAGTATTAAGTGATTTTTTAGTTTAGCCGAGATCCTGATTCGAGTCAAATTTTAAAAAGCGAACAGTTTAAACATTTCCGATTAAGAATAGATTATGATTAGAAAACTTTAGGTAAAAGTGTCCGTCCATTATCGATTTCTCAATGCCAAAACGCCTAAATGGATTTTTATTGTAATATACGGTTAACAAACTTTCCAAATGATTTGTATTTAAAAAAGTTCCGAAAAAGTCCGAGCTAGAAAAACTTGAGTGATTTTTTGATTTGAGTGAAATTTAAATTTTAAAGAGTGTATCGAATATTTAATGTTATTTACTGTTTAAATGTTCACTCAACACTAGTCAATAGTTTTTCACTTATATATAGAAATAAACAAATATTTTTATTTTTATATTTTCAACGAAATAGCCTTTTAGCTTGAAAATTTTGAGTGAAATTTTTATTTGAGTGAAATTTAAATTTTAAAGAATACATCGAATATAACACCAAATTTTGAAATTAGTGAAATTTTTATTTAAACATAATCTCCAATTCTAGTCATAAGAACTTTTTCTCGTTATATTATTTTAAGTCCTCTGTTGTGCTGGTTTCGTACAAATGTTAATTTGGTAACTGGAATTATATTCCGATGAATTTTATTTAAGACGTAAGTAAAATTAATTTTTTTAATTTTTATTTTAGTGAACTTTGAGTTCTGGTATTCTTAAATTTTGATGGAGAAGTGTTAATTTTCGAGTTTAAACATGATGAAACCGATCAGTCACAATTTCTTACCGTTGAAATGTTAGACCTGCTTTGTTTTAGTTTACCAGAAATGGATAGAACAAAACACTTTATACTAATTGACCGGAACAAATCGAGACCATAACAACAAAATCCATGTTTTCTAAAACAATTTATTAAAATTAAAAAACCGTCAACATTCCATCAAGCTCATCTTGTATATAATACCGACGATCATGTATACATAAAAAAAAACAGGCAGACAGATAGTCATAAACCATAAATAACTATCCGTCTGTTATTTTAAACGAATTTCGACAAGAAATAACAAAAAAAAATCCGCGACTTAAAAGTGAAAATCTTGCTCAGCGATGGCAGCGCACAACCAAACGAACAAAAAATAGTAAAATTGTAATTATTTTGCTTTCAGATAAATGATGATTTGCGGATGATCAAAAAGAGCAAACTACATTTAAAAATAATGGTAATAAAACTATTGATGGTAAAATGATGACTCGCTACATTGACTTAAGGCGCAATGAGCAATAAATAACATCAAAATAACTATCAAACAAAAAACCAAGACAATAGTTGAGTAAAGTAGTAAAAAAATAATAGAAAGTTAGATGGATTTTTGTAAAGTACTATTGGCATATTCAAAACAATCTACTTTTATGAGTTTTGTTTTTAAAGATTTATGGTTGATTGGCCATTTGGTTCATGCAATCAATAATAATATAAAGCATATGTGTAGGGCTTGCATAGACCGTTGTATGATTTGGTTTCAGGCGTTTAAATATAAATAGACATCGTACCCCAAGGTTGTATAGCACTAATTACCAAAGGAGATTTTGAAATTTCTTAAAAATGTATGGCATAAAATAAAGTTAGTTAGTTGGCAAGAACTAAATAGTATTGGGATGTAGTGGTCAAAGTTATTCTTCTATTCAGTCGTGTGAGCGTGTAGTTCCCTGGTTCTGATTTCTTACACAAATATCAAAATATACTGCCACCTGGTGTCTTTTTGGACCCCCCACAATCATTCTGGCTAAATATCATGTAAAGTTAACCTTCACCCGATCATCAAATTAATCAACTTGTAAATTACAAAACAACAAATAAATTTACACGCTTAATAATACCTTAATCACCTATACCAAAAGCACATATACTTAACGGATCGTGCAAACACACCACCTTGCACACACCTTATGTACACACAAAAAAAACCAATTAATCGCGGATTAACATTTTTTAATCTTCTACATTTCTTTTGAGCTCTTTATGTAGTTAGATAACAAAGATTTGATCGGAAATGCTTTTCACGGATTATTTAATACGTAAGAATATTATGTACGTAAATTAAGGTAGGGTGCGGGATGCCGTATATAAATTTGTAACAAACATTGTCTAAGAATACTGAATCTACCGTTACCTTTCTTCTATATATGTCGTCAAGATTATTGTGTGATGCATCTTACATTCTCATTGATTGATTTTTTATGGTTAAGACTCTTTTTTTTTGCTTGTGTTACAGTTGACATTCCACCTTGTCTAGTTGTGATGTAAACAAGTTCCGGAAGCCTATATATACACACTTCGGTTTAGGTGATTGCCCTAAATTACATAAATCTTGTGCGCACGCGCTTTTTTATCAATGAAATTGTTTTAAAAAAGATCTTGTTATGTTTCTTTGCGTGCATCTTTCTTTGAAATACACTCTCAAGCATCTAGACGATTGGATAAGAAGACATTTGGTATTTTTGGTCTTAAGTATTTAGATGGATGTAATATATTCCTGTTATATGAGAAAACCACACGCATGCAACATAAGTTATACACAGAAATACAGAATCTTTAAATAGAAATAATGGTTTTAGAAAAATTTAATATTTTGAATCGGATTTTTGAGACAAATCGAAAATAGAAACGTGGATTGCACTGTGCAGATGTCATGGAATTCGTAATACCGTGATATGATATCCCACTGTAAATTGTGTCGGCATTTGTAACCAAAAGACCCTCCATTTATTGATCATTAATATTAATTCCTTTTAATCTCAATATATAAACTAACTTATAACTCTTATAGGTATTGCTTTTTGCATGTCAGCGCAATTCGAAATAGATAAAAAAAAAATTAATTGAAATTCCGATTTCTCGTCGTTAACCAACCATAAAAGGTATATAATTTATGGTACCTACATCTTTATGCTTCTGTTTATGTACGTACCTATATGTACTTAGACTGTGTGGTTTAGAAAAAAAAATTCTGATAACAATATAAATAGATATACCCATTGTCTTACAGAATATACGAGCTAGTAATAAATCATTAATTTTGTATTTAAATTGATTTAGCAATCACATTTTAAATTGGAATTCCATGAAATTTCTAAATACTTTGCTTTATTCTAATGGGAATAATTCGTCATGCACGTTTGTATGTATTTTCGTAATTCTTCGATTGGGTATGCGTGAACAGAATTTTAAAATGCGATTTACTTTGCTTAGCAGATTTTGTGTGGGTCACAAACAACTAAAATTGATGCGACTTGACGATGACAATTGTTCAGTTAATCGCAATTTTCTTATTATAAAAATTAAATTTTCTCGTTCCGTGTTTTCTTTCCCAGCCCTATCGACAGTTCCCGCAATCGGTATTTTGATGGCTGACTATTCTTTTACTACTGACACCCTCAGTATAAAAATTCTATACCTATAACTAAAAATGTATTCACAAACTGTAGACTTTTCGCCGCTGCCGTATTTTAAAATATTCTATCAAATTCGATGACGGCACTCAAATATTGACATAACCTCGCGTTATAAATAAATATGTTTGTATATCATCAATATATTGAATTTTATGTAAATTAATTAAAAAGTAAATAAAAATAAGAATCTATGATATAGTTGTCAAACAAGATATTAGTACAGTTGGCGACATTCGTGTGTATACCATAAAAACAATATATTTTCTGTGTATATGGCAGACAAACTACTGTTTCGACTGTACGTGTATGAATTTTATCAACATTTAGGCGTTTATAAGAAAAGCAAAAAAAATCTTAAACAAATAAATTTTATCCAAAAGCTCGAAAACTACAATTGGCATCACCTTCAACTTTTGTTTGTATCGAGATGCAATTAGTAACAACATAAATGTGCGAAAACCGTTTCAAAAAGTGACAGATATTCATTCTCGAAATTTTGATGTGTTGTAAACCGGTGTGAAGTTGTCTACATTTATCAAAAGTGTAGCTACGCAAATTAACAAAAAACAAAAAGTGTAGAATTATTTTAAAAAAAAATATGGCAGGGTTGAATTTATTATTCATCTCATTAAATCTAATCTAACCTAATCCGCGGCATAGCACTGTGACCTTGTTTAGTGTAAATGGAAATAATAATATAGAAAGTGTAAACCGGGTCTTGTGGATGTTTATGGGCCATTAACACTTAATTCTAGAGATGAGTGTAACCAAAAATCTGAGTGTACTGGCAGTTCTGGGACACTTTATTCACTTTTCAAAGTCATCTCCAGAATTAAGTGTTAATAACCCTGAAACTTCCACAAGACCTGGTTTACACTTCTTACATTATTATTTCCATTTTCACTAAACAAAAAAACTCCCCGACGGTCGCAGTGATATGCCGCGGATTAGATTAGATTAGATTTAGTGGGATAAATAACAAATTCAACCCTGCCATAATTTTTTTAAGTAATTCTACAGTTTTTGGTAAATTGTGTGTCTACATTTTTTTTGATAATTTGTGTAGCTACACTTTTGATAAATGTGTATGCGATAATGTTTAGTGATTTTATTATTCCGTTCATACATTTAAGGGGCTGAGCAAAACCTTATTAAAGTTAGCCGAAAGTTTTCAGCCGTGTCAAAGTTTCAAATAATGTCGATAATGTAGATTGTGGTTTATTTGATTTGGTTAAGTTTTTTTTTATCCCTGCTATCTGTTCTGGGGCCAAAGCTCTCCCAACTCTTTCGCGGTTTTGTTATTTATGTCCTTACTTTTTCGCCAGTGTAGGCCAATTCGAGGACATACGGTTATAGGTCCGACTTTATCACCATCTGCACATTGAATAGCACCATGCCAGCCTATACTGGCATGGAAGATCGGTCGGCCCATAAGTTTTGCACTCCGACAGAGGGTCATAGTTGTGTTCCATTTCATCACAAATCGTAATTTGTTGATGAAAATTCCCTTTGCATCCTACCCCTACCGGGATTCGAACCCGGTACCTCCCGATCCAAACGCCAAAGCTTTAACCATTGTGCTATTTGGTCGGTTTGGTTAAGTTGATCAATGTATGAGCTGAAACTTTACCAGCCGGTATTTTTCAACCAAACAATGTTTTTAACGGAAAATTGAGTTGAGACGATTTAGAAATTTAAAATTGCTGCATACATAAATCAAAACAAATATAATTATTAAAATCAGAATTTAAAAAAAATATATTCATCAAAGACCAGTAGTACTCTCGGTTAACCTAAATCCGCATTAATACCACTATGGTTATTTGACAGGCCATAATGCCTGTTAGTTCTAGTCCAAATGTGGAGGAATTCTGATGAGGATACGGGGTGTAATTTGAAAAGATTACGATAGTTCAATTTCTTCCAAATTCATTGAATGGCGTGGCGCTCTTATTTAATCCGGGTCGATACCACCACTACGGCTTTTTGCAAGAAATTTACCTATCCAAATTTTGTAAAATTACACCCCCCGTATCCTGGGAGTGAGTCATCAGAATTTCGTAAAAATCGGGCTATTGTTAGCAGGCATTAGGATCTATCAAATGGCCATAATGGCACCAATGCGGATTTAGGTTCAATTAGGGACATTCAATGAATTTGCAAGAAATTGAACTATCGAAATCTTGTCAAATTCATCCCCGTATCCCCATCAGAATTTCTTCAAAATTATACTGTTGTTAGCAGGCATTAGGATCTATCAAATGGCCATAGTGGCATCAATGCGGATTTAGGTTCAATTAGGGACATTCAATGAATTAGCAAGAAATTGAACTATCGAGATCTTGCCAAATTCACCCCCGTATCGCCATCAGAATTTCTTCAAAATTTGTCTATTGTTGGCATTCATTAGGGCCCACCAAATGGCCATAGCGGCATCAATGCGGATTTAGGTTAAATTAATGGCATTCAATGAATTTGCAAGAAATTGAACTATCGAAGTCTTGAAAAATTACACCTCCGCATCTCCATCAAAATTGGGCTATTGTTACTGGTCATTAGGGCCTATCAAACGACCATAGTGGCATCAATGAGGATTTGGGTTAAACTAGGACACCAGGCGATTCAATGAATTTGCCAGAAATTGAACTATCGAATCTTTTCAAACTACACCCCCGTATCCCATCAGAATTTCTTAGGGCCTACTAAATGGACATAGCGGCATCAATGCGGATTTGGGTTAAATTAAAGCACCGGGCTATTCAATGAATTTGCCAGAAATTGAACTATCGAATTTTATCAAATCACACCTCTGTATCCCCATCAGAATTTGTTCAAAATTTAGTTATTTTTGGCAGGCAGAAGGACCGATCAAATGACCACAGTGGTATAAATGCGGGTTTAGGTTAAACTAGAGTTCCAGGCCATTCAACGACCATACCCCCGGCCATACCCCCATCAGAATTTCTTCAAAATTTGGCTAAAGTGAACATAACAAATCATAAATTTAAAGATTTATTTTTAATATGAAGTTACAGAAATCAATAAATTTCAATACAAGTGGAAAATAATTCTGCAGAAATATCGGTTGATAACTTTCGGCAGAAAAATATTGATCAACATTGTCGAAATTGTTTATTTTTAAAAGTATGTGGGCAAGCCTAATTTTCTAGTGGGCAAAATTGAACATCAGGTGGACAAATCTAATACATTACCCATTTTGTAAATTGACAGTTAGTAATGATTCCCGAACATTCATATAATTAATTTAACTCAAAAGCTTAAGTGGAAATTGTATTATGCCGTGCATAAGTTTATCGGAGTGGGCTATGTTTATCATAAGGTTGTACACCAAATCTAAATAATACGTTTATGGGCGACTTAAAAGAAATAACTAACGCGAATGTGAAATTAGTACCCCTTTAGGAGATTTTAAGAAGTGTTATTAAGTTATAACATAATTTTATCCAGTTTTGCTCACCAATTAAAAATGTTTACCACCCCATCGATTAACATTTTTGTCCACACCCACAAATCTCTAAAATAGATTTAAAAATTAATGCATAGACATGAGTTATGTGAGTTAATATTTAAATGTTGAGCAATACGTGAATGTTCGTAAATCACTACTATGTTTCAGAGTTGTCTGCCTGATGATGTATTTTGCCCAACCAATAAATAGTTTTACCCACTCTCCTAACCCGCATCATACAGGTTAGCTCAAAAATGTAAGTGGAAATTTTAGTGCCCCACACATTGATTTATGGGGTGGACAAAATTCAGTAACACGCAGAGACTTCCAGAACCTAATTCTTAATTCATAAATGGTGATTTTCGAACATCCATGTAATTTAACTCAAAAGTTTACGAAGAAATTTTAATTTTCCTTGTATTGGTGTATTGGGGGGAGGGAGAGTGGGAACACAACTAATTATTTGGTGCACAAAATTTATCAACAGGTGGACAATTCTAAAACACGACTCAATTATTTAAATTGACAATTACTGGGAAATACTACAAACTGGGAAATACTATTACCAGAAGGGATTTATCACAATTTTTAAATTTCACTCAAATGATAACTTTCACTCAAATTTAAATATTTCATCTGAATTTAAGGATAATTACTTCAAAATTATGAAAGAATGATGGGAACCAGTATAGGGGCAGCCGCTTAGCAATAATTTCTAAATTTCACTCGTCAATTGATTAAATTGACATTTGCGGAAGTTTCACAAACACTTTAAGCAAAATTATCGGGGTATTATCGTAAAACTAATTTATTTAAATTTGTGATTATGTGTACATTTCCGAAATTATACTCGGAGCCTTTTTAGTTTTAAAGGTTCACTCAAATGAATTTGCAGGTACATATTTAAGCACATATCTTTCAAAACCAGATTATTATTTGGCAAAATTGAAGCAAAATTATGACATAACCTATTCTAGAAATTGTGGCAGGTACGTGGTATCATGAAAATTTATAAAGTTTCACTCAAACAAATTTCCATGAAAATTTTAATACTATATCACCGCTCCATATTTTAAGAACAGAAACACTAATTCGAGGATTATTAAAAAATAAGACTAAAGCTCGGATTACTGTCATAATTTTATTTTCAATTTCATTTGAATAGTTGCTTTAGAATAACAAAATTAAATTATAAGTGTAGGCAAACAATATTAGGCAAAACACGAGCAACATTTTAAAAAAAATTGGCTCAAACGTTTTCACAAAAAATGCCAATACTTTATTATTTATTTGTTCAATAAAACTAAAACTGCGTATAGGAAATTGAAAAATCACCTCAACCTTCATTCACCGCCTTTATGAAAAGACAAAAAATAATCCACAGAATGGGTTTCACTCAAATGCTTGGGTTACAAGGCTTATTATTTTAAATGATAAGATTGCTAGGAATGATGAAGTGTCATGTTTTGTTTTAATTTCACTCAAATAATTTGGACCAGATGTTTACATAAACCTCTTTAAAAATTTAAATGTTGGGGCTGTCATGAAAATATATATTGCACTCAAACTCTGTAGTGAGAATTTTAGAAACTTATCGCTCTTAAAAAATGTGAGCAAAATGATAATAATATTATTGCACTTCATTTTTTTTGTTAAAAAGTTAAACAGCTAATGACACAACGCATCTATTTATATTTACTTTTAGGAGTACTGTCACCCACATTTACAAATTTCACTCAAGCACTGTTACTGAAATTTTAATAGTTTACTAATTAAATTAGATAAACTGATGATAAAACTAAATTGGTTAATAATATATATTTAACTTCACATTTTGGTTCGTTCCACGCTTGGTTTTATAAAGGTATTTTAGTAATTTAAGTTAACACGCGGTTTGAATACTATTTTTAAAGTTCACTCAAATAGTTTAAATCACGTCAAAATTCCATAAACGCAGTGAATTTAATATATCCGTGGACATTATTAGCAAAATTATGACACAACTCATTTATTTAACTCAATCCTTAAAAAGGTGCGCAAATCACAAAATTTTTAAAATTTCACTCAAATGCTTCCACAGATGCTTTAATATTTTACTAATGGGTTTAGTGAGTTGACTAAAATCATTTCAAAGAAATTAGATCAAAATTGTGTACTAGTATTTTAAATTAGTTTGTTATTTGAGTGCTATTTTTAAAATTCACTCAATTAGTTGAAATCAGTTCCTCATTTCTTCCTGGCAATGAATCTAAAATATTGGTCAATATTATTTATCAAAAATATAACACAACTGTAAGTTTAAGGAAACGAGAGGGCTGCTTTAAATAAAAAAGTAAAATTCCGCAAGATATCACTAAATCGCTGTCTTCGAATTTTTATGAGCTGGTAATCATTTTTGTTAATTTTCATTTCAAGTGCTACATCAACCTTGATCAATTTTTCTTGAATGGGTTTTAGTGAAATTTGATTATTAGAATAATTACTTTAGAATAATAAAACAAAATGTTGACTGGCGAATATTGACAAAATATGGGCAACGGTATAACTCATTTTATGTGATAAATTAGTATTTTTTAGACTTGTCTTGCTATCACCAAAAATTTTAAAATTTCAATCGAATGTTATCACATTATTTCAATAACAGCTAACTTAACAATGTTGGTGGTATAAGAGAATTTTAAAGCAATTAAAGTCAAATTATGACTTTGAAACTCTCTGGGACCAACGTATTCACGCTTAATTTACAAATCGAGTTGCAGTATACTAAGGCAGATCCCTTGTTTATATTTTCATGTACCGTTGTTTTCATGAATAATCTAAAAATTTTAAGTCAGTGCTTGTCAGAATATGAAACAGAATATAGCGTAATTCAATTTATAAAAAAATTGGTTTTGAGTGCTTTCTTAAAATTATTATATAAAATTTCACTCACTCACTTCGCTCTCTAAATTTTTTATTTTATTTATTTATTTTTATTTTTATTTATTTATTTACCAACAGTATTAATTTACATCTGGTATTTTTTTAAAATTAGGTTTATTTATATAAATCAAATTTGAATAAAAAAAAGTTTTAGAATTCTTTTAAATTCATCTCTGGACAAATTAAAATCGAACACGGTAGATACATTATTAAATACACGGCTAGAATTACAAACCGGGTCCGACATACCAAAATTAGACCCATGGAAGTGCAGATTAATCACTAAGCCTCGGTGTCTGAGTGATCTCACTGGGGCACGTATTGAAAACAAGGAAAGTAGTTGTGAACAATCAATTCGGCCCATTATAACGTCGCGCACAAACATTGCGGAAGAAATTTGTCTTCGAACGAACAATGGTTCAATATTCAATATCAAACAACGGCCTTGATACGGTGGAAGCACATACTTAGGAGCGTTTACCTCTCGAGGAAGTCGCCTTAAGGCAAACAGCATAAATCGCTTCTGGATTGATTCTATACGGTTAGAGGAATTGATATAGTACGGATTCCAGATAATTGACGCATACTCCAAGTGCGATCGAACAAATGAAGCAAAGAGGACTTTTAGAGTATATGGATCATGAAAGTCTTTGGAGAAACGGATTAAAAACCCTAACATTGAATTAGCCTTATTAATACATCTGTCAATATGGTCCTTAAACGATAAATCTCGTGAAAACAAAACCCCTAAATCTAGAAAAGAATGAACTCGCTCTATCATAACGCCATTTAAGAATAAACTATTATCATGTCCATTACGTCCATAACGTCTTCTAGAAAAGTTCATAACTTTACATTTCGAAACGTTCAGGCAAAGCTTATTCAAGCTACACCAGTCGCAGAACACGTTTAATTCATGTTGTAGATTTAGCAGATCGCGATCATTTCTAATCTTACAAAAGATTTTTACATCATCAGCGTAAATCAGAGACTTACAATGTTTGAAGCACCGCTTCACATCATCTATGAATGCAATAAATAATAGAGGTCCAATGTGGCTACCTTGTGGGACGCCAGACAAAACATTGATGTCTCTAGATAAAATATTATTTAAAAAAACTTTTTGAGTTCTGTTCGTCAAATATGAAAAAATCCACTTTAAAGGAAGGGCATCACACTTGTTGAGCTGTCCCAGTTTCTTTACCAATAAAACATGGTCAATTTTATCAAAAGCTTTGCTAAAATCAGTAAACACTACCTCAACACCATCACCACCTTCTAATGCTAGCGTCAAAAAAGTTGTAAACAAAGCAAGATTTGTCACAGTTGACCGTCCGGGGTAAAACCCATGCTGGTTTACTGAGATGGAATTTTTAATTAAGAAAAAGATGCGGTCCTTGACCATCGATTCAAATAATTTAGGAATAGCCGATAAGATAGAAATACCGCGGTAATTTTCGATATCCGTTCTCCGTCCACTCTTGAAAATTGGTTTAATAAAACTGGATTTCCAAATTGAAGGGAAAACCCCACTTTTCAAACTCAAATTGAAGATGTTCGTCAGCGGCTGAACTAAGACCGAAGCACACTTTTTCAACACAAGCGGGTGAATTTTGTCCGGGCCACAACTCATATTCACATTTACATTCAAAAGAGCGTGCAGAACGTCATCGGTAGTAAATTGAAATTGAATGTTTGGATTATTATTAAAAACAAGATCGTCATTCCCTCTCGAAGACGGGACATACACATTTTCAAAAAATGCTGCAAACATGTCAGTGATAATTTGTGGATCACTAGCCGTCAAAGAATTGAAAGACATTTGCGAGGGTATACCTCTACAATTCCGTTTCGAATCAACATAACTCCAGAAACATTTAGGGTTGTTTCTAATATTCGATTCGATCTCGACAATATATAAATTATACAAGAAACGATTTAAAATTTTAAATTGAGATCTGAGAGCGCTAAATATTTCATAATTTACGGCGGATGGGTTTAATTTATATTTTTTATTTTTTATGAGCTTTAGATTTCCGATTTTTTAATCCTGAGAGGCGACTATTAAATTTTAACTTTAACTCAGCGCTTTAATAAAAAACTAAAGTAAAGGAGGACAAAATGTGATCATAACAAACCCAAATTATTCCCATTATTTAACTTAATTGTTGGGGATGTCTCCCATTTTTATGTTTCACTCAAATTCATTTTCTGAGCTGAGTTAGTAAAAACTGCTAAAACATGGACAACACGTTTATTAATCTTCGCAGATTTAATCTTTCCTGCTGGAAACGCTTGAAAACTGCACTCAAATACGTCAAGGTGGAATAAATATATTTTCGTCTACGAATATGAAACCAAACATGATTTAATATAAGTGGATTTAAGAACGTTAACCTACGTTTGAAGTATTTACTATCTTTAATATTTTTATAATTTTACTCAATTATTATAAAAATTAAACTTTGGAATAATTGCTGCCATACATTTTTAAAATTTCACTCAAATATTTTCATTCAAGTTCTAATATTTTTTAAGTTTTTTAAAGAGGTAATAAAAATTATTTCATGGAAACTAGATTAATAGGTGATTTATGTTTAAATTTGTGATTGAAAAAAACGCGAAGAGGTATGGAAACGAAGCCGTCGCTTACACCAAACTTCACTCAAACGATTTGAGGAAGATTTTAGTTTTTAGCATATTGCTTTCAAAACATGTTTGAAACATTGAAGTTAACAAACTTCACTCAAATGTATTATTGTGTTTATATTCTAAACATCATTTTTAAAGGACAGCAACATTTATTTATCGATGAGCCAAAATAAAATAATTTACGACGTTTAGGCAATTTTAGGAAATTTACATTTGCTGCGCTATTATGAACATTTTTAATAATTTCCTTAAATAATTTTACGGAAGATTTACTATCTGATACATTTTATTTGGGGCAATGAAGCAAATTATGAGTAGGCAATTTTGGACAATTTTTAAAAATAAATTGGAGGAGTGGTATTACAAGTTTTTACAAATTTCATTTGTCATCAAATTACAAAATACATTATAAATTTAGGCGAACAGAGCTTATTAAATAAGACTCATAATTAAATTTACATTTTAGGATGTTATTATTGAAATATCACTCAAATTTTAATTTAATTTTATATTTCACTCAAATGCACTACAGTGATGTAAACTAAGTTATAAATATACAAATTGGTATTTCAGTTAGAACTATTTATAAGTTTATGTTTTAAATTTCACTCAAATCACAGAAAATAATTTAAAGAGGTTTGTAACTCTTCTTTAAAATTAAATTTGCATTAAATAATTTCACAAATTTATCTCAATTGCTTTCTCAATAAATCTAATATTTTGCAAATTTGCAAATATTTTTCAAGGAAAGGGTTCCTTACATTGTGAGGCGAAAGACGATACAATTTTAATATCTAGCTGAATGCTTTCAAAATAATTTATTGACTGACAAATTGCGGGTAAACGTTATTTCTCTAAAATTTTCACTCAAGTAAATTATTTTTCTGATAATCCATCCACACATGTTTTTGAAAAAACCATCGCTTCCGAGAGGCGGGGAAAACGCTTTTAAGAAACGCTCAATATTTAAATTTGATTTGAGGAATGCTTATAAAATTTACTAAACTTAACATTTTTGAAACGCACTCAAATATTAACATTATAAATCACTTTATTTCCAAAAAATTGGGAACTGGCTATCAAGATTTTTTTGAATTTCACTCAAATGCTTTAGAATAGTAAAACAACATTATGACTGCACAAAATATGAGAAACGTTATATATCAATTAATTTATCTTAACATTTGAACGTGATAGTCTGCTGCTCTCCAAATTTTAAAACTTCACTCAAATTACTTCAGATAAATTAGATTATGTAATAATTACTTTAGAATCGTGAAACTGAATTATCGATAGAAAAAATGATGATAAAATTAACTAAAGCAATTAATCTGCTGAGATGTTTCGACTTTCTGAAAATCACTAGGGACAAATCTCTAGGATCATCTGCCATAAAAAGCGAATTTTTCAATACTCAGACACAGTTTTTGTTTAAATTTACTATATTTTAACAAATGGTTTTAAAATTTCACTCAGTTGCTTTTACAATAGTTTTAAAATTTGTTTCATCGAGTTCACAATTTAAAGTATTATAATTTTGCATGCCTTCATAACAAAATATAAAATTTCACTCGAAAATATCGATTTATAATTTTATAATTTTACCTCTTAAGGTGAACTTTAAATTTTTTTAAAAACAGCCACAAAGAAATTGGATCTAATATAAACTATTTAACTAAGATCTACAACAAATCTTTAAAAAATTTCACTCAAATACATTCAAGACAATTTTGTTATACCGTACACATGATTTTTACAGTTGGAAGAATGCCTGAAATTTGGACTAACTGGTACCGTATTAACCATTTAGAATTTTACTCAAATGCTTATAAAATTTTATTTTAGGCTGTTTATGAAAATTTTAAAATTTTGCTACCTTCATCGACATTTAAATACTTTTCAAATTGACTGTACCAACTCATTTGATTAAATTTTAAATTGAAGAGAGAAAGAGAGAGAAAGAGAGAGAGAGAGAGAGAAGGGGTAAAGGAACGTCCTGTCATGATCAATAATTTTACATCAACGCTAGGAGAGCTATCATAAATATTTTTTAGATTTCACACAAATTTATGAAAATGTCACTCAATTTTTTTTGTTTGAATAATGTCTTTGCAATAACAATATTAAATTATGGCTGGGCAATACTTTTGCTTTAGGGGTGAAATTTCACTCAAATGATGTCATTTAAAATTTATTATTTCTATGGTAAAATTAAATAAAGGGAGAGAAAATAACTTCACTCAAATACATTCAAGAAAATTTTGTTATACCGTACACATGATTTTTAGAGTTGGACGAATGCCTAAAAACTAACTGATAACGTATTAACCATTTAGGATTTTTAGGATTTTTTAAATCTTTAAAAAATTTCACTCAAATACATTCAAGAAAATTTTGTTATACCGTACACATGATTTTTACAGTTGGACGAATGCCTAAAATTTGGACTAACTGGTAACGTATTAACCATTTAGAATTTTACTCAAATGCTTACAAAATTTTATTTTAGGCTATTTATGAACGTTTACGAGAATTTTAAAATTTTGCTACCTTCATTGACATTTAAATACTTTTCAAATTGACTGTACCAGCTCATTTGTTTAAATTTTAAATTGAAGAGAGAGAGAGAGAGAGAGAGAAAGAGAGAGAGAGACAGAGAGAAAGAAAGAGGAGTAAAGGAACTTCGTGTCATGATCAATAATTTTACACCAACGCTAGGAGAGCTATCATAAATATTTTTTTAATTTCACTCAAATTTTTGAAAATGTCACTCAATTTTTTTTATTTGAATAATGTCTTTGTAATAACAATAATAAATTATGGCTAGGCAATACTTTTGTTTTAGGAGTGAAATTTCACTCAAATGCTGTCATTTAAATTTTATTATTTCTATGGTAAAATTAAATAAAGGGAGAGAAGATAAGAGTAAAATAGAATATATGCCAATGTAAAAGTTGTATATCAAAAATCTGAGTGCATTATTTATCGTGAACCTCTTATTCATGTCGAATAAAACAATTATTTCCAAGATAGCAGGTGTTCTCTGTGGACCATAAACAAAAATACGAAACGACCAACAAACATTATTTTAACTTGCATTCATAAAATAATAAAGAATAATTGCAAGCAGCAGAGCCAGTAGTTGGAATTTTCATTTATAATTATTTTTTTTTGTGAAAATGAAAAGAAAAATTTTCAACATTCTTTTTTACTTTTAAAATAAAACAAAAACGATCTGTTGCTGGTTCTTTTAATTTAATTATGGCATATACACATACATATATGAAAGTTAAATATAATTACCATCAGTGTTCTTGAATTCCTGTCGTTGAGTAAAAGTTTTATTTTTTGTGTTATGTAGAAGATTGTGTGTGCTACGTGCGGTTCAAAATGACAGGTGGTGGTTGGTTGTCAAAATGTCACGATATATACTAAATTTAATAAATTTAATTGATATTACATGAATGATTGATTTAAATTGAATTTTGGTTTTATTTTCAGGTAAGAACGTTCCCTAAGGATATGTTACACATTCCCAGTATATGTAAGTACATAATATCCATTAAGAGAAAGTACAGTGCGCGAATTTTATGTATTAAGGTGCGATTTACTTCTTCACATGATTCCGAACAATAATTGTAGGTGGTTTGTTATGATATGCTTCTATTTATAGTAAGTAGACATGTTTGTAAATAAATAGTTTTCACTATAAACTAATTTACAAACTAGTATACCGCACCATATAAATAAAGAAATAATATTCGTTTGCATAAAATAAAATCGTTAAAATATGTATTGGGAACATTTCAGTTGAGCAGTTTTTTATTTATTTATTCACTTATAGTTTTGGCACACTACTTATGCTAATTTTGTGGTAAAGCGCGCGATTTTATTTTAAGTGCACACCATTAACGTGTTAGCACGTACGTAGAGCATAATTTAATAATGTGATGTCTACATTAAAAATTATTAGAAAGTAATGTCACAATTAACAGGTGATTAATAAATTGTAGTAAACATTTTGGTAGGTAGACGTAATCGACTTAGTGGGCTGAAAATTAAGGAAAGATCATGGTAAATTGTTTTGGTTAATTACTTCTGCTAAATTACCCGTATAAAACCTGTATTAAAGATAGATATGTAGCCGATCGAGATGAAACTCAGTTTATATATTGAAAATTTGCTTCCAATTCGAATTTCGACTGGAAAATTTGGAAACCGGTCAACTATAACTAATCGATGAAACTTGATTTGTATGATGCAATTGGGATTCTAATTTGAGTTAGAAACGTGGCTCAAGCCTGTTAAAAGGGAAGTTCGAAATTTTTATATCGATGGGGAAGCACCGCACGAGCAACAAATAATTAAAATTCATGGGAATACGGGAACTAGCGAAAAGTTTTTTTCATATATGAATAGTGAAATACTGCCCTTTAATTTGCTTGACCAGATTCTAAAATTTCACCAATTTGAGTTAGAATACCAATAATCGGTTAAGGCATTTCCAATTCTGTCTTACACATATCACCGTCACTGGGCAAGATATGGCAGAGTTGTACTGTTACGAATTTCGTTCGACGCAGTTTCGAAACAGATTTGCATTTATCGATGTATGCGTATCGCAATTGTAAATAACCTGGTTGTAGTTATAAGGTGCGCAACTAAATTTGAATTCGACCGAAACTATTCATCCAACCAATTTTGCACTTCAAAACTGGCCAAGTGTAGCCCTTCCAAGCCATGTGTCATCGACCGGAGCAAATGATAATCCGAGGGAGCCAGGAGCCGTATTCTTGAAATCTATGGAAATTTCCCCAATCGGAATACAATTTGCTTTGAAATTCTCTATATTATTCGAATTTTTCGCCGGCTACTTTAATTATTTTTTAAAATTTCTTTTCGTTTTTTAAACGAGAAACATAATTTTTCCACCCTACCAAAGTAAAAATTCCGACTTGGTAAATCGATTCGAAATTATTCCCTTAGTAGGGAGACAAATATTAGTAAACCTGAAAACAAATTTGAAAAAATGATTAAAGTAGCCGGCGAAAAATTCGAATATTTCAAAGCAAATTGTATTCCAATTGGGGAAATTACCAACCATTTCAAGAACATGGCCTCAGCGGTTTGATGGTGTCCTGGACGATCGGAGTGCGATGGCATGGAATGTTGTCGTGCTACAATATCATTCGTCCGTGTCTCGTGTCCAATTCTGGCCGTTTTTCGAGCAATGCATGGTTCAGATTGATGAATTGTTGTCGGTTGACATTTCGCCGTATTTCAGCAGCTCGTAGTACACGATTCCTTTTTGGTCCCACCAAACGCAGAGCGTTGTCTTCGTTCCGAAGCGATTTAACCGTGCCGTTGATGTTGATGCTTCGCCAGGCGAAAGCCACTACTTTTTGCATTTGGGATTCTTAAAAAAGATCCACTTCTTATCTCCCGTAATAATCCGATGCAGAAAGCTCTTTCTTTCATGCCTTCGATTTTCCATCTGTCTCCCATTCAGCGTCCACAATCGCTACTTCTAAAGGGTTTAAACCAATCTTCACAGGTCGTTTTTGATAGTGCATGTTCGCCGTAGGCCTCCTCAAGCAAATGACAGGCTTCAGCTGCATTTTTTTCAAGTTGAAGCAGAAAAGCAAATCTTCCCGCAAATGTTGTTTGTTTGGCACACTACTTGACATTTTCGTTGTTAGAAAAAATATTTTTGCGTTGCGATATGTGCTGGTATTACAACTGGTTATCGTTAACAACCGTTCACGCTATGAACAAAACGCAAGTTCTGACATAAATGACAACTAGATGTATCGCTAGCACCATCTATGTGCAAAATCCGGAAATTTAGTTGCGCACCTGATATTCGCGAACATTTCAACTCAAAGTATGAGGGTTGTCTTAAATATTTCGGGATTAGAGGATCTAATCCCCTGATTTGCGGAAATGAAAAGAAGTCATTGGGTACCAAATCAGGACGTTACGGCGAATAACCCATTAAGTCGATGTTTTGACCGCTCCAATATTTACTGTTTGTGCCTGTGTGTGAGAGCTCGCATTGTCGTAGGAGAATGATCCGTCATCGGCGGTTGGTTTTCATTATTAGGCCGGAATTGACCGGCGGTCTTCGTTGCACTAATGGTACGGTTACGAGATGTACAGTTTTCCTAAAAAACAGGCCACCATTGGCATCGAAGTGCTTCGTGTATGAACAACATTTGTTGGCTTTGGCTCATATCGGAACACGCATACCGGCGACTGCTGTTTGGTTTCGTGCACAAGTGCATAGATCAAAGATTCGTCACCTGTCACGATGGTATAGACATGTTTTGAAGCACCGCTGCTCGAGGCCTTCCCAAAATTTTTCGTTAAGCGAACTGCGGCTACGATTGAACTCTATAAACCATCAATAAACACTTTTAAAGTCACTATGACAAAAAAAATAGCGGCGGTACAAAAAAACGTCAAACTTTACAATAGAGTCGTCAGTTATTAGATGGCATCGTATTTTAACTTTTCTTTGTTGTGATGATTAAAGTTGGTTAATTTCAATACAGACTGGTGACAAACGCCACTATTAATAACTTTCGTTATTGCAGTATTCCATTCCATAAAGAATGCCGTTCTAGTTCATCTCTTTAGGTTTCTTGTATCCGATACACATCACTGACTCGCGCTGTATTTTCTTCGCAGAATAGATCCGTACCAGATACTTTCGTTTAAATTCACAATATCTCTCTTGTCCGTGGAATCTTCTACTGGGCCATTCCAAAGATGTTTCTTCTTTTTGGTAAGTCAATTCATAAATGATTTTTTCCTGCCGTACACTCTCTTTTCCAAGCCTTTTAGTGAGCGTTTGTCTTTGGGCTTGGATGATTCTTAAAAGCTGGGGTAGTTGTCTGTATTCCCGATGTCCGTTCTCCCCGCCAGTTTTTATGTTTTCTTAGTTTGGAGTTAGGCTGCCTCGTAAAACGATCATTTCTTTGCTGCCTACAATCACGGATGAATTAACCTAACTTGACTCATCTGAACCAATTCCTTAGAATTGTTATGCCTCTGCTCTGCACATGATCGCTTCAATTCTCTTCGTTTTTGAAAGATGTTTGCCAGCCTTTTCATTGTCCATTCTACCAGCTCCTCTATTACTGCAACGTAGTCCGAGTTGAGTACTCGTACCGGTAATGGATCAGTATTTGCCTCTGGACCGTTGTGCTGTACTCTCTGTCTGACTGCCTTGAAGTCATCCAGGACGACAATGCAACGAAGTCCCTTATCATCGGTTGACTTCCTTAATCGGTATACGAGAAATGACTCTTTAAGATAGCATTAACTTCTATAAGTTTATTTTCCAACTCTTGTCGGAATTTCCTTTTGCTGTTGTTGTATTTGATCGAGTTTCTCGTTTAGTGTTAGAAATCGATAGGCTTGAATTAATCAAGTAAGCAGACCACACGTTCAGAGAGTGGCTAATCGCTTTCTTAAACTTTCAATCATATTTCATTAGAACTGTATCCTATTCTAGGTTATATCAGCTCAAAAGTGAATAATATCCCAATAGTTTTTCCCCGGAAAGATATAATGAATTTTTTAAAAAGGATTTTCACAAAATTGGATTGCAGTAAATCATTCTTATGGATAAAATCCCCTTGAAACCTTGTTTTGAAATCTTCGCGTACGCCGGTCTTTTTGTCCGTGCCGGACTTTTTGTCCTTTTTATTGGAAGGTGTATTTTAAGAATTAAGTCTAAATATATTCATTCTTACCATTTACTCCTAACAATGATACAAACGCATTTCAAGCTAGGTTTTGGGCGCAACTTTTTTAATCGTTTCCATCCCGAATTCTTTTTTTGTTATTTTTGTTTGATTACAAACTTCGTAAGGCTTTTACAATCAACGAATAGATCACTTTGGCTCATTCCCGTTTCCCGTAGAATTTCTTTGCAACTCTCATAGCGTAGTAGCAGTATGGCCTCGATTTCCTAACATACCTAAAAACGAAATGTACATAGCTTCTTTGTTTGAGTCACCAACATTGGTTGGAGCATCCGTTTCGCTACGGTTCGAGCATAGTCGCGTAGGAGGAAATGCTCGAAAATTAATTGATTATTAGAAACTCTGGCATTACACCGATATTTCATTGGATCGCTCTTTGTGGTATGATAGCGTTGGCCCTTACTTCTGCATACGAGTCCACGATTGTGGACTTAATAGTCTATCAGTATAACGAAGTTATTCGAAAACTGAAAGAATTTTTGCCAGTTGCTTATAATCGATAAACCTTGATATCGGGATCATCCTGATTTCAGCTGCCAATTTTAGCCAAGTGTACCAGTTCTGTGCACTAAGTACTCAAGACGCATTTAAAAAAAAAATATAAAACCGAATATGCTTATGTACATTTGAAAATTTTAGTCGGCGAATAAAATTTCTTGATTTGAGAATACTACGTATAAAGTGATACTAAAAGTTTTAAATCAAGAAATATTTTTTTTAAGACAAAATGTTTAATTTTACACTTTTTCTTATTAATAACGTTAGTCTTGTTCGAAATTGTTGCGTAGTCCAGGTTCGAGGTCGATTTCTATGACGTTTATCGGTTGGTTTTTTGGAACATTTTGTTAATCTTTCGTGGCAGTGGAAAAGCTTTTACCACTTTAACAGATATTGACGGCATCAAATGTTGGATAAAACTTCAATGACATATTTTGCTCTTCAGAAGTCAAAAGTTTAAGATGAAGATACAAGTTTAAGATGAAGATACAATTTAAAGTGCCGCTCTGTGGAGGTCTGGTTGTTCCTATTCTAATTATTAATACTATTAATCAAAATTGACGATGATGATTTTAGAGTGTCCCGGTTACCGCGAAAATCATTTAGAGGGTTCTCGGGTGGAACCCGCATTATGTTTTCAAATTTCTTTCTCACAAAATTTGTTAATAAAACTTTATGAAGGAGTGGACCCAGATCTTGTTTTAAAACTTTTTTCGTTTCGAGATATGTTATAAATATTGACGGGAGGTGGGATGGTATTCGAATGCTAGGAAACGAATGAGATGAGTCGTAATGAGGAAGACCGAGGTATGTTTATGGGAACGGTTGCGATGAGTCCTGCTTTGTGCAAAATTCGATTGGTTTTCTCTAGGAGTCGTAGGACCGATTGCATTAGTTTAATAAAAAACTTCGGCTCAAATGAATTTAATTGGCGAGGATGTTTTCCAGTGCCAGTTATCGACTACAATAGCTCTAAAATTTGAGAAAATTTATATTGTTGCCTTCTGGTTTGATCAGGGGTTTTTAAAAAACTTTTTTGGGTCACAAGATTTTTCAAAGTTTTTTCAGCTCACTAATTTAAAAAAATGGGTTTTTCTCGAGTACTAGGAGGCGTTCGTAAGTTCAGCTGTTCGAATCTGTATTCGCATGCATATCTTAAAAAATCTGCTCGATAAATCATTATCTTCCCCTGAATCTGGCTATTGCTTGTGCAATGCTGGCTGGTATCAAGTTGTGTTGATTCTGAATGTGACATTAACTTGGCTAGGTAGAGTTATATAGCTTCATTCGACCCACATTGTTGAATGTCCATATTTCTTCTATCGACTCAGGAAAATTTCGTTATAGTTATTGACCCATATATCTTCATTTAGGGGCATCAGTAGGCATATTCTACCACCATCTCTTATGAAATCTCTGATGAGTGAGCTACCATTCGTGTGTTCGCGTTCACTTGCCTTGGGAACTGAATCTGCATTCAGTTGTGATGTCGTGGTTCTTGCATGTTGCGGTATAATGGTGAACTTGATGAGTTCGTAGCGGATTATATTCGTCAAGAACATTTATATCTGCGAAATGCTTTTATCTGTATCAATAGATGAATGATTTTCAATCTACACCATCACATGAAGGTATGGGATTCCTCTATTCTGGACCTCTATTCAACATCAGTAGTTTTTCACTCGGCCTCTAAACACGTCAATGTTATTCATCCAATGAAGATCGTGGCAGTTGAGGGTCACGATGTCGGTTGATAGTTCCAGGCATCTGATTTGTGTGATCAGTTCGTTGAGTGAATTTTTCCGATATGCACTGTTTCTTCTCAAGCTCTGTATATAAAGGGTTTTGCGATTTGGGCGGGTCGATGTTGGCAGCCTGTAGCGGCCATGTTGTTTTGGTGGCGTCTGTCTAATACGGTGTTTTTTTTCTATCACTGATGCCCAATCACCATGGCAAGTTACACGATTGAGCAACACGTCCAAATGATAAAACTTTATTATCAAAATGGGTGTTCATTAGTACAAATGTTGTGCGCGTTGCACCCATTTTACGGCAGACGCGGTGGTTCGTCAAAGTTGACTATCCAACGTTTGGTGGCCAAATTCGGGACAACCGGCTCAGTAAACAATCAGCCAACACTCGTACGTTATAGGAATGCCAGATCGGCCGAGAACATTACCGCGGTCCGTGAAAGTGTGCAGGAGAACCTAAGGTAGTCAATTCCTCGCTGTACATAAGAATTCGGTCTTTCACAGACTTAAACTTGGCGAATTTTGAGGTGGGGCTTGGGCTTACACTCGTACAAGATCCAACTGACCCAGGAGCTCATAGTTAATGACAATAGACCATCGTCCTATGCCCTTATAGCCAACATAACCAATACCATCGCTCAATTTCAGCCGGATCCATGCGGCAGTGTCATTGAAAGTTGAACCACTCGGATCCGTGCCACCGTGGAAAGCCGCGGCGGACATTTTAACGATGTTATAACCCATAAATAATGGTATACATGGACCTTTAAATTAACAAAAATTTCGCTAATACCTCACACACAGCTTGTTTATTCCATTTCAACATCCCCCAAATTGAGAAACCCTTTAGAGGTGCACGTCCTCAACCATTATATCCTGGCCCTCTATTTTCTTCCCACACCCTGCGATTGTTATCTTTAGCTTATAATACTCACACATCGCCAATGCATGGAACAAATGTTCGTTGCTCTTGAACTTTGTGCCTCGTGAACGATTTCGTCTCTAGTTTTGCGGCAATCTCGTTCAGATGGTCCGCCACGTCAACCTCATGATCTATATATGGTTGTGCGCCATCAACGTGTTAACAGATATGCTGTTGACCTGTGATACGATGGTTGGCCGTGTCTTTATTTGCGCTAGTGGCAGCTATTCTCAATGAACGATATCCTATTTTGGGACTACGTCTGCGTAATCGAGGATGTATTGTGATTTCGTTGATCGCGTACAGTTATTTGTTACCTCCAATCTGGTTAGGTGATCCAAATTCTTCCGAGACAACTCTAATCGTCTGATAGAATGGCAGCTCTGATGATGTTAGCTAGCACCATTGCACAACACTGATTACCAGCGTAACCCGAACCTCTTCAATCGATTATGATTTCGCGAATGAGATTCTTGAGTTGATCTTGGTAGCATTTGCGATAAGTTATCACTGACTTCGTCCTGAGCGAACCTCACCGCTTGGTCTTTCAATCCATACTGCCCGTACCATTGTACTTGACTTGTACTTGGCTCTCACTGGCTCGCTTTTCTTTATATTTCTCTTGCCTTCTCCAGTCGTCTCTTTGGCTGCATGGTCTTTTCTTTTATCTCTCCTTTGATCGTTTTCTTAGCAAGGGTCGTAATGGCCAATCTAGCCTATTATTGATATTCTCTAACACACAATTAGGTTTGGAAATCTTACGGTACGAGTAGTTTGGCAGTCTTAAGATTATCTGTGATAGTCCTTTGGCTTGTATGTTTTTGGGTTAAAATCTCTTTGAATAATTTTATTATCATTCCCATATCGAGAAGCCTCGTGTGTATTATAATGGGATTATTCATCCTATAACGCGATTTGTAAAAAATAAACTATATTTTCTCAACCACTGGCTTACGAACGACGTAATTGTATAATTGATCTTAACATTAAGATTAATTACTTTAAAATGAATCCGTTTAAATATTTTATGTAGCGCATATCGATTAAAGGAATGGCGAAAATTTATGTAGGCTAGGTGAATGATGCAAAAATCGAAAGTAAATCAAAACGTGTTGGTGAATTTTTACTTTTTGATTTTATTTGTACCACAATGGCTGGTGGTGGGTAGGTGGTACTCTCAACACTATTAATTGAATATTTTATGTATTTCTTGTATACACCTAAAATATATGCTGTACTTAACCATTTCTCTTCTCCAATCTTAAATACACGATAAGATCACATCTCAACACCAATAAACCAAACCAAACGAAAAAATTTACGCTTAATGTAATAAATCAAAACTTATAAACGAAAAAGTGAAAATATATGATCGAGGCACGAGGAAGAGTGTCCCAAACAGCATTTACCAGATAAAAGCACAAAGCATTTCGAATTGCATTGCAACATTGTCGTCTTAAATAGTTTGTGATCGATCATTATCTCTCGTCTTGGTATAAATCTTAAATGTGCGCCATCAAACATTCTTATCTTTTGAGTTATTTATTGGGCATAAGCGCAGCACACACAAAACAACAAAATAAGAAACTGTTGTGGTATGCGCTTGAAAAATTTATATTCGCTTGCGGTTTTATATTTAATTTCTTATATTAAAATTTGCAAACAAAAAATTATAATTTATTTTTGTGCTTATCGTGATTCGATTGTATTGAAGCATTGTACATGAAAACAATTTAATTAATTTTTGTAGGCTGTGTATAATGCAAGTGGCTGGTGATAATTTTCCATATACCTGAGTGTTTGGTGGCATGACGATTATTTTATTGCGTTTTAATAAACCGTATAATTTTTCAGATTATTAAGTTTATTTAGAAGAGACTAATCGACCAATCAACTTTAATATAGGTTTAGATTAACATGCTCAAATTTTGTTGTACATCTTCTCGGTCCAACCGACTTAAGAAACATTAATTTGGCTCGATCGGTACTTGTGTAATATAAATTGAAAATTTGATTATATAAAAAATATTTTAGATTCTCATTTTAAGAAAAAATCTAATTAAATTCTCATTTTAAGAAAAAAAATTCTTAAACTGATAAAATATTGAAACAACTAAAAAATTATTTTGAATAATTAAAATAAATTTTACTTTATGAGAAAACTAGATATATCATTCAAGAAATTTTATTCTTGATTTGAGAATATTTGATAAAGGTTTTAATAATTACACAAGAATACAAGGAAAATGATTAAGATAACTAGAAATACGATTAAGTGTACAATGAACTATTCGTAACATTTAAGTAAATTAATTCTTAAAATTAGAAATGAGACCTTAACGTTTAAATTACTTAACTTAATTTTCTAAGCAATCCATTCAATATTTATGTATCGTTTTGAGAAACTGAAATTATTTTCCTTAGCTTTAGAAATATCTGTTTCAAGAAGTGAACATTTTGAAATAGATATTTCTTAAGCTAAGGGAAATAATTTCAGTTTCCTTAAAATGTACACAAATGTTGAGTGAATTGCTTAGAAAACAATATTATTAACAATATTAAATTTATCTTCAAAAAAGTTAAGGAACTTTAACAAATCGCTTTCTAATGGTGGTTGGTATTTCTAATGTTAAGAATTACTTCTCTCTCTTAAATGTTACGAATAGTTCATAATTTTTCTTGGTTTCTTGTGTATGTACCTATTAAACCTTTAGGAAATATTCTCAAATCAAGAATAAAATTTCTTAAATGATACATCTAGTTTTCTTATAAGGTAAAATTTATTTTAATTATTAAAAATAATTTTTAATTGTTTCAATATTTTATCAGTTTAAGAATTTTTTTCTTAAAATGAGAATTTGGAATGGGAAATTGTTTTAATATCAAATAAATCATGTGCATGCAGCTCAATAAACGCCGATTGTTTACAGATTCTCCACGCTGCCCATACATCGAGTATGTAGGCTTCCGTGAGGATCAATATTTGTGCTTGCGCTTAGTGGCCCGGTGTTGCGTTCGTAGAACATTTTCTTGCAACAATCACAGTCTAGATGGTTTTATGAATGCTATTTTACATGGATATTCGATTGCAGTTAACGGAGTAAGAATTTTCGGCTAAGAATTTTCTGGATATGCCATTAAGGATTACCTACAACCAATGACATGTTTACGCGACCCGTCAGGCTTAGATTTTTAATCATTACAAAACTCTCCAAAACACAATATAGTGTAAGTAGGTATACGATAGCCATTAATAGATAATCGTGGTAATCTGGATATGCCAACATGTTATATGAACTAATAGAGGTTATATAGAATCAACAACATGTTTGCGGGTCCCACTAGGTATCGATTTTAACACCATTTCAAAACTGCCCTGAATTGCTCATGTAATATGTTGGCATATCAAGATATTCTTAATCATCTTTATGATTATCTGTTAATGGCCAACGTATGTCAATTTACACTAACTTTTGAAGGGTAGTTTTGTAATGGCCAAAAATCTATGCCTGACGGATCGCGCACACATGACGTTGGTCATATGTCATCATTAATGATTCATGTAATATGTTGGCATATATCTAGATATTCTTAGCGATGGCTATGATTGCCTTTCGGCTTATATTATTTTATTGTATGACCTTCAAAATGTTTGCGCGAGCTGTTGATTGTTGATTATGGTTATTTCTTCTCTTACACTTCACATTAGTTTTTAATTGCTAAAAAATCTTGTTTTAAACGAGAAACACGGTTTTATTGCCAGAAGAAAATATTTTCTTAATAATTCGCATCAATATTACCTACTAAACGTAATCAACTATGAATGCCTGTTGATGACCGGCCCTTGATAATTTCTAACAATAATAAATTTTAATAATGTCGTTAGTTTCAATTTCATGTTTTTGGTCATTTATTTTTTCATTATAGATAACAACTTTCAGTATTGCCAGCCCAAAAACAGTTGATTTTTAAAATTAAAAAAATTATTTTGAGCTACTCTGTGGCACAGTTAAATTCGTATTCCTTTTTATTAATAACAGCTCTAGCGAGCTTGTAGTAAGTGAGAGCACGTGTGATATGCTTACTCCTATTTTGTGATTAATTTAATCAGTCAAAGCTTCAACGAAACCGGTGGTACACGTCAAGTACTTGTGAAGCGAAAATCAAATGAATACATCCAGATAATGTCAAATAGAGTTTTCTTGGAAATCTCTCAGTTTATAGTCGAAACTTCGAACGACTATATCCATAAATCAAAAGCAAAAATTTAGAGCCGAAAATTCATGTTGGCTTCATGGAGGTCAATCGCGTAGTGAGCTTCCCCATTGTCTTTTTAAGCAATGGTTAGAAGTGTCTAGGCTCCGCAGCAATTGAAGGAAAACTTAAAAATACATAAAAGTATTTTGTAAAATTTCGAACTAAATGTTATAAATGTCATGACACTTTTTAATGTCACGATAGTGATATTTTTTCTGGCTAGAACTCTCCCGATAGTGATAGTTTAGTGTTGCTATCTGTTTTTCGGGCTGAATATCGGGCTAGATTCATATAAATCAATTTAGGTCTGTCTAGGCTACCATGCAATAGGAGGATATCTTCAAAATACATAATAGTAATTTTAAAATTGCGGGCTGAATCTTATAAATGTCATGACAGGGTAACATGACACCGTTACAGTCGTGATAGTGACATTTCGTCGGGATTCCGACAGTTAAGATTTTTATTATTCACCAGTTTTAGTTTAGAATACATTTTTCGGGATTTCGTGTAAACAAATTTTTTAGGGATTTTAATTGTCGGTAATAGTCTGACTATCGTATCAAGGCCAACTCATACTTTCGGTGTGGATTCATCTCGATCAATAAAACTAACCAGTACTATGTACAAGTTCTTCCCAGCTCATGCCAATATGGTACAGTATTTTGGTTACCAAGCAACAGTCTGCTACTAGACATCGCTTTTTTGCGATCCATCGTCAATTACACCTTCCGAAAATCATATTGGTGTTTTGCCAAGTACTCAGCCCTAATAATTACCTCTTGTAACCGTGCACAGACAATTACGCTCAGGATCTTGACTGCGGTATTTTTAATAATCTAATTAGACCATAAAAGGAAGATTCAGGTATTGCTTCGTCTCCGTTAGATATTTATATCTGCTTCTGACCCTTTCATTTGATAAGGTAGATTTTTCAATTAAACCCATTCATTCAGAAACCCTTCATTGGTACTTGTGAAACATCCACCTTGTCCTTATTGATTGTATAGCACAATAACTAAAAATATTAATTCGCGGGTTATCGAAGAAGTATGGTTATTCAAAATTAGTTTATTATAGATGGGGTGAGTCTACCCCTTCCTACTCTGTTTGTAGCCATGCTTCAGTTGCTATCTAGTGTCTTAATATTATTGCGGCAGATCAGTTTTAAAATGTCTAGCACCATTCTCCATTATGGAAACGAAAATATTTCGATCGCACGCTTTAGACATGCAACCAACGGGCCTACCTATCTATATCACATTGCTCCTCCGAGGGCTCTAGCAATTCGGACGTACGAAAGGTAAGAAAGTGGTGCCTCTACTATTTATCTTGTTGTGCTTAGCATATTGCAGTAACGTGTTTGTTATAACCAACGACTTCACGTCACAGAATTATGTGAATTAAAGTATTTGCCGTGGTATGTCCCCACCTGCTTTCTCTGCAAATTCTTAATCGCATATGCAACATTTCCGATCCTACGGTCAATTATTGCAGGAATAAATTTATGAGCTAATTTAGCTGAAAATTTATTCGAAGCATCGCTCTGAGGAAAGGTTCTAATGAATACAGCTTGCCCAGGTTGTAACTGAGTACGTAAATTATAACGCTGAGCATTTTTCTGGTAAGACACTTTCAAATAATGCAGGGCTTTATCTCGAACCAAGTTCAATCGATCAGGTTTCGATTCCATGCGAAAATAATTATCATCTGCTTCTTCGATCAAGCGGCGAAGTTTATAGTCTGATCCATGTAGTGGCATGTGCTGCCCAAATACCAGAAAATGGGGTGAGAAAGTAGTAGATGAATGAATTACATTCCTCAACGTAGAAGCAATTTTTAGTAAATGGACGTCCCATTCAGCATGACTATCGTTTAGATATGATCTAACAGCAGACAATACAGTACGATTTACCCGCTCGGACGAGTTACTTTGTGATGAATAATTAGGAGTACGAACATGAGTAACTCCATAATTTTGCAATAATTCCTGGAATTGTTTAGATATAAATTGTTTCCCATTATCGGTCATCGCCGATTCAGGAACGGAAAACATATTAAATACCTCGTTTTCGACATACTGACACAATGACGAGGCCGAAACTTCCTGTAAAGCTTTGAGTAGCACGAATTTCGAATAATTATCCAATATAATTAAGATATATGCGTTGCCTCTTTTGGACCTGGGATAGGGACCAAAAAAATCTAGGTATATTTTCTGAAAAGGACGCCTTGATACCAATTGACTGCCCATGTCAGGTTTTGTGCAGTAGTTCTCCGTTCACTCATTTGTGCCATACGTGTCCAATAAAACTGCCTTTGAAGACGTTCTAACGTTTTCGACATGCCCATACGGACAGAGGATGGTGGATGATGCGCCGGTTGAATAAGGGACTCAGTTAAACCCTCAGGTATAACAAGTTTCCAAGTAGGCGGGAGCGATAAAAAGTTTGCCTCCTTGAACTCGAAGATTATGATTAGGTTGTGGTAATGCTTTAACAACTTCTAGTCGGGTTGTATATTCCACATCCAAGAAGGCGGGATTGGCAAGATCAATATGTAGAGGGCTCAATTCGGATTCAGAATTCATAGATCGATTTCTACTTGCAGAAGTTAGATGATGATCTATAATCACATTATGCCCGGTTGAGTTACTCCTAAAGGCGAGTTTCATATTTTCACAAAATGCTCGTGACAAGGCGTCAGGCACTATATCAAGTGATCCCTTACGATACGTCATCTGGAAATCAAACGATTGAAGCTTGAGGCTCCAGCGTGCTAATTTGCCCGACAGATCCTTCTGCGACATTAACAATTGCAGGCTGGCATGGTCAGTGTAAATAGTGAATGGGTGACCTTCTATATATGACCTGAATTTATTGACGCTCAGCACGGCGGCGTAGCATTCCAACTCGGTAACTGAATAATTTCGTTGGGCGGCATTCAGTTTTTGCGAAACAAATACTATTGGACGCTCAGCTCCATCAATATTGAGCTGGAACAATACACTACCAACACCGACAGTGCTGGCTTGATTGTGAGTCCTGCGTACTTTAAACGAAAAGCAACTTCTTCAAGTTGGTGCGGAATCTCTTTGTGCATCAAGCAGCACATCGTCTGAGGCGCGTTAGATAAGCCGAATGGCATGACCGTGAACTGGTACAAAGGTCTCCCAAGAACGGAAAACGCCGTTTTATCTCTGGATTGTTGAGTCAACGGGATCTGCCAAAAGACATCTTTAAGATCAATACCCGAGATAAACCTGGTTTGATCCAATCGTCCTAACAATCCATCGATTAGTGGGAGTGGGTACGCGTCGTTAACGGTGGCCTTGTTTAATTCACGGGCATTCAGGCAGAGTCTATTCTTGTCGCTTGCTTTAGACACCAAAGTGACCGGAGAGCACCAACTGCTCTGACTTTCCTCTATTACGGCTAAGGACAATATTCGGTTCAACTCTTTATACAAGCGCGCTTGAACTGCGCGCTAGAAATTAGGGAGGTTTTTCCTAGACCTAGTTTTGTGAAACAAAGGAAATTTCTCCGTCACGAGATTCAATTTTAGTTGCTGTTCTGATCAAAGAATGTGGTAGGAATTTGCGGCAGAATCAGGAAAAGTGATGGAACATAGAAAACATACTGTCGTTGCAACACGAAATAAGTTCCAGAAGTCGATACCTAGATACAAGGGATGCTCGAGACTAAGAACAATGTGTAACCGCATTGTGTGCTGTATATTTTGAAATTTTACTGAAGCTCTAATATATCCAAAGACCTGTTCCGCCTGTCCGTTGGCTGCATTAATATAAGCGGGAGCGTTATGAAATTCGACATTCGAGTCGGATAGTAATTTCTCTAAGCCGACACCTAAAACGATTACCGTAGACCCACTATCAAGCAGCCCATTGTATTCGATTCCATTAATTAAAACTTGCGCGTAGGGTCGAGGATCCAGAGGGTTATTAGTGATTATTGAATTAACAAGTTCCACCTTTCTCTGCGTTTTTTCCAATATAGTCTGGTTCGTTTACGATGTTAGGCTTTATACTGTCGTTTGTGTTCTGTAACGTTCAACCGTTACTACGTCAACTGAGATTACTTTTCCTGTTACACTGCTCAGAGTAAAAGTCTCATTATAGTAAAATCTGATCTACGTTTTAATCACCAAAAGCACCTCTCGATCAAACTTGAAACAGCAGCATTTCTAGTTGATCTCGAATTATTGAGGTTCGAGGACGACTAGAAATGCTTCGTACTTCCAGCAAACTGTTCCTATTTATCAAAATCGGATTCATTTTCACTTTCAGCTTAATCGGCGAATGAAATTTTCTAACTTTTCATGCACAAAAGCGCGTCAGGGTGAACCCACTTTCGGAGTAAAAGAGACTTTTGCAATTATATTCACTATGTGCATTGGATTTACTGTGTCGATTTTTTATTAGCTAGTGGCACTGTAATATTAATGTAATACACTTTTGTTAGCAGTCTAGGTATACTACGGTACGGAGAGCGGCTTCGCGAACCGAGTTTGCCATACACGAAGAAGCATCCGATTATCCTTACCAAATATAACCAGCTTACCAATTTACGTTTATAAATGTGTTGCTTTCGTCTTCGGTCAACGATTAGCCAACAACTGATGGACAGCCTTCTAGCGCATCGTGTTACTCCTTCAAGATCGTTCCTGCCTAGTGGCATGTATTAAACAGGCCCATTATCCATCAAACGACCGCGCCAAGGGCCAAAATCTAAAGCCTATACAGTGATGGTGCAACCAACTTAGTTGGAACTAATCGTCAATTGGTATTCCTACATCAGCAAAGCACAAGAGATGTAAATCCAGAGATCGCTGCATTATTGACTCGCTTTGGTATCACCTGAACGTCATTCTTCCTGCTTCGCCGCAATTCGGTTGCTTGTGGAAAGCAAGAGTAAAATCATTAAAATACTTTAGGGCGGCCATTAATGTTGAAGACCACACCAAACGTATCCACGACAGTCGGAGGTGACACCTATTGGTGGGCACCCAATAACCAAACGGCAACCCTAGATAAAACACCAACTTTATTTCTATGACCAAATAATTTGTTTTCGATACTTGAACGAAATTGGAGAAAGAGGTACTGCTCATATTTATTCTAGTAGGTTGTGATAGCAAAATGAAAGAAATATTTCACAAACGAAACAGTCGCCACAATGTGATGTTATAACATGTCACTCCTGGTATTCATTCGCAATCCGCTCGAACACCACAAGTTAGTCGAAAAAGACTGCATTATCGACATAAAGGGTTATCCAATTCGAGGTTGATAAAGTAGAAATCTGTATACCGACATCTGTCAAAGATAAACGTCAAGTACGCTGTCATTTATTTAGTTGACATTCTGCCATTTAAGAATATGGAGCATTTAACATACGCAAATTGGGTGTTGGAAAAACAGGCCGTCGATGCTGATTTTTCGAACAAAATTTTCTTCAGTGATGAAGCTCATTTTTCGCTTGGTGGATACGTTTCTTTTATGGATTCTTGGTGGATACGTTTCTTACGATTTCTTTTTGTGGGGCTACGCGAAAGATCGTGTTTACGCAAACAATCCTCAAACTCTTGACGAATTGAAAACTAATATTCGTAAGGTAATGGCCGAGATACCGCCCGAAATGTGCCGAAAAGTCATTGAAAATTACCGCAAAAGTTTATACAAATTATTTTATATAGGTATTTTCGCAGCCATCGTATCATTCAGTATTCATTCGCAATCCGCTCGAACACCACAAATTATTCTAACCCCAATCTGCATTATCGACATATTTTATATCAGGTGGTGCATTATAAAATGCACCGAAGTTAGTTCAAATTTTTTGAAATAACAATCAGTAATGACTAAGCGAATCAAATTGAAAAAAGTCTGACAAATGTTTTCCGTATTTATCGTGTTATAGGGTATTAAGGTTATGGAGCGCGGTTTCTGATACTAGGGAGGAACGTTTGTAAAATACTCAGGTTATATCTTATAAGAAGCAAGGTTAAACTTCTTGATAACCGGAAATATTCCTTAAGGCTTGTGAATTGAGCCAAATTTGAAATTGTATGTGTGCCTGACGGTTAGAATTGGTTAAGGGGCAAACAATTTTAGGGATCTCCTTAACCTCTCAAATTAGGCTTGAACTAGGCTCAAACAAACACATTTCAAGTGGTGGAGGAATTCATATCGTCTATCGGTATTAAAGAGGCCTTTAATTCAGAAGAGGATTCTAAGTTGATTTTTTCATAAACATGTTCATGATATCAATTTATTTCATAAATTTATGCTACAATCGGGTAGAACGCATAAACACTAAAATTTATGCCTTACAGCCTATTTTTTGACACATGGTTTTTTATTATGACTCTACTTGAAATTCATTTCCTCCTAAGATGATAAATTTGAAGAGTGCTGAACAGGAATTTTCAGATTTAGCTCAACTCGTAACTGAGCATTTTACAGGGGAGTCATCATTAGTGTAAGCATAACCCAATATGCCTAAATTTAGCAGCAACTTCCCAATCTCGCCCACGTAGTAAATATAGATTGTTATACTAATATTTCGCAAGATTGGAGATCCCCAGTGCGGCAAGCAGTTCCATTATTACAGGAATTTTTATTTTATTTAAATTATTTAAAAATTATTTTACCCAAAGTTTAATGTTGTCAAATAAATTATTAACATTCTTTCTTACCCCAAAATTTGCACATTCATCTAGCATTCAACATTAAGATTTTGATTACCATTATCCGGTCCAAAAACAAACTTTATAAAGACATTATTTAAATAAATTGACGATAAATAAAATTAAGCGATTTAAACACGATATACTAATGATGATTATGATGATGATGATGAGAACATAGCCATTTACCTACACTTGAATTACGCAAATTTTGTTTACATGGAAAAGAAAGTTATAGAGTTACACAGTCAAAAAAAATAGTTTCACACGAAAACTATAATACGATAATCTCAATATATAATTCAATTATATAATTATTATAGTGTGCGTTAATTAATCGGTGTACTACACCGAACAATAGATCCATCATGTAAGCCTATATGGTTACTCGTATATTGAGACGACACGCGCTCACCCACCCACTATATACCAACCATTGTACATTTATTGATGTAATCTCGCGTATTTGGTTTCAATTCACTGAACCTAATAAAATTATCCAACTAAAAACTATTTGTTTATAACTAGATATAATAAATTATGCTAGTTTCCGTATATCATTAAACTAATCGAATTAGATAAGATGAGACCGTGATCGCGATCTACTTGGTAATATATCAAGAATCTGCAATTGTCATTGTCGTCGAGCCAGTCGCGCGTGCAATGCATGAATCAATCGATTGATTCTACCTAACATACGTTTTTTTGTAGAAAATAAGTGGAAAACAATAAAATGCTTGCTATGAATTTCAAACATCTTCGCTACGTACTTAAGAACAATGAAATTTCAACACTTTCCAAATTCAATTTCAAATTGCATAAATTACACGAAGATATGCATCTTTAACATAAATACCTGTTACTAATATAATGTTGTAAAATAGTAATAGTTTTACAATCAATCAATTTCTTTTTATTATTTGTAATTTTAATTGTGTTACGTGAAACGACTGTCAAGGTGTCGACATAACTAGATTATATGTAGTGTGATACAGATCTTTACCACAATTCAGCAAAATTTGAATGTCAATCACTTTATTATAGCATTTTGTTGTAATGGCAATAGTTTTACGTTTAATTATATATGCAGACCAGATTGTGCTGTGTGGGTTTAATACCTCAGTTCACTTAGTTTGCCGATTTGATTTAGAAATTGATAAAAGAAATTCGAATTTGCATAAGAATGTGAATATCGGACCAGTTATTTTCGTATAGCTGGTGTGTGGATGATAATGTAAGAAATTTTGAGATAAATTTGAACCTTTTAAAATGTAGCAATAAAAAATTAGTCGCTTAGATCACTTGTTACGATTAGGCAGGGTTGAAAAACTGGTCACTAATTGTTCCTCTGATAACGCATTGTTCTTGAAGTGGCTGCAATCATAGATCACCTAGATATGGCGTTATAATTTCTATTCGTATTAAGATTCAATTACTTCAGGATTTTATCCAGACTTTGACGGTGACACCTAACGAAAAACATAAGTTTACTACCTTAAAGTGACATCTAGTTTTAAGTAGAAAAAATATTAAGTACAGATGAACCTAGAACAGCAATAATTTCTTGATTAAAATATTTTAAGTAAAGAGACGGCACTTTTTAAATTCGGAAATTATTTTAATGCCAGTGAGAAAAAATTCATAAGGTTATGTTTTCTAGCCCTTCCTGCCATCTTGTTCAATTTCAAACACGATAATATTTAGGAGATAACAGATAACAAAAAATGTGTCCTTTATTATATTGAGCAAGGCGGAAACTGAAACTATCTAAACTACAACTGAAATACTCAAATGTATATCTGCAATGCACGACAAAAATATTAATTAGTTACAATGCTAGAACAAAGATGTCGTTTTTTTTGTTTTTATATAATTGAAAAGGTTGATCTATCCATATATAGCTAATGACAAAATTAAACTAACGAAATTATAAATTTAACCTCACTAGGGCTTTTGTTTTTCTTGTTGAGTATCGAAGTCGAATTGTATCCCGTGACGGTTCTTCGACTGCCAGCTCACCCTGTTCGTCTACTATATCAACCGGATTATAATCTATTCGACTTGCCCTGTTGCTCGGCAACCACTGACCTTCTATGACCAAAGTTATAATTATTCGGGACAGCTATCTTCATAAGTTGATTAGAATGCCGTCTCCACCAAAGAACTTTAGTTTCTGTAAAGAATAATGCTTTTCCCAACTACCGGAACCCAAGTCTTTTTAAGAGGCACGCGATAATCCCTTGCCATTACCCCCTCCTCTACTTTGAAAAATTTTGGCTTGGTATGGGTATCATAATTCTCCTCTCCATTAGGAAATACATGAACTAACACTGTTTCCACACCGCACGATGAAGTACTTATCTGTTTTTAATCTGACCAAGTGACCTTTGACAATTCGAATTCCATACAAATGTGTTATTCTTCTGGAGTAACTTATATAGTGGATTTAAAATGTCGGCTAAGTTTGGAACAAACTTACCATAATAATTTAACAATCCTATGAAAGCTCTTTTTTGGGTATTACATTGTGGATTTGGAATCTTGTCCTCATCTTTATGAAGTCTCTTAGAATATTTTTATTTTCTTAACTTGAAACCAGAATCGCTAAGGCGCTTTAAAACGGTTTTTAAATTTAGTAAATGTTCCTCATCTGAAAAACCGAAGTGGCAGGTTTGGTTTCAAAAGGTAAACGATTCACTACAAAATCTCCTTTGGTAGTACTCCACGATAATAAATGTTTCGTCTCCTCATTCAATTCGATCTGGTTGTATGCAGAATTAAAACCAAGCTTGCTAAATTTCTGACCGCCTTCTAACACCGCAAACGAATCAATACGTGGAATTGAGTAATTTACATCCTTCAAGCATCTATTTACTGTTTTTCAGACACTTGGATATCACCATTCTTCTTAAGAACGGGCACTAAATGAGTTCCCCATTCGCTGGTGTTGACTGGAGTTATAATTCCCTCTATAAAGTCCTAATTTATCCAAAAACACTTCACTGTGCTTGATAATTATATTGATTATTTGTTTTTCCGGACTGCCGTTTAAAATTTATAGTTTTAGCCTTTGTAAACGTTATGTTTAATTTTTTTAGCAAATCATGGCCAAGTAAAGGTCTTCCACCATTACGTGCCACCACCATAATATTTTCACGTAACAAATTTTCAAATTTAATCTTTCCAACAAAATAACCGATTGTACTTATGGCTACTCCATCATAACTTTTCAATTGTTTCCTTGGTTTCACTAAATTTTCTGAACCAAAATGTTTATTAAAAAATTCCTCAGAAATTGCCGTCACTGACGCACCAGAATCCATCTACATCTCCACCGGAATATTATTTATTAACACATCCAAAAAGAAAGGATCATTGTCATTGTCTTCATTCGGCGTGTTCAGTCCGACTAAAATGATAAAAATATCATGAAATTTTTTTGACCCTAACTTCACTCCGTATAATGTTATGTCGAAACCGAGTGAACACAGAATTTGAAATAAAATTTTAGTTTAGTTTTGTACGTCAAAATGCACTTGTCAAAATCCTTCCTGATACTCGTAAATATGGGCATAGTTTTCTAGTGTTTCTTGCTGTTCGTTTAAATATTAATTTACGTTGAATTTATAACAATTTATAGTGTAAAGATCACATAAATGTTAGCAAAATCGTTACCTCTCATCACAATAAAATTGTTTAAACAAAATATGTACTCGGATATATACAAAAACTTTGACAGTTAGATTGGAATAATTTCTTGGCGCATAAATGAGTGCGTTTTATGGCAAAACGTAATAAAAAATAGCATGATATTTTTTATCATTTTTGACCGACTGAACACTAGTTTTGACATTAAAAAATTCTAAAAAATCTGGTCTGTGATTTTTTCTCCATCATTCTGCCGCGCACCACTATATTTTTTTACCGCATCACAAACCGCCTTAGTATGATCTTTTTTACCACATCTCTCACAATTTTGTTTCTTAAATTAACTATTGCTCTACTTTAAATTGGCATTAAATTTACAGTTGGTTGCCAATTTTTTGCCAAATTTCCTCGCATTATAAAATTTAGCACGTTCTCTAAATACTGATACCTTTTTAGTATAAAAATTTTGCAAATGTTTGCATAAATCCTTAAAAATCATCTCGCTTGGTTTCTTTGAAAAACATAAATCTTAAATTTTTGTAGACCTCTTCCGATATAACTGGGAGACGTTGTCTAACTCGAAAGCAATAAAATGGTGTAACAATCTCTCTTCGAATATTACGTAATCATCATTTAGTCCAACTATCACTGGAGTGCTCACCATGCCCTTATCATTACAAACATAAAACCTAAGGAAGAGATACACATTTTTATTTAACTTAAGCTGAGATTTTCTAACTTGGCCATTTTCTCACATTTGAACATACGGCTGGTGCTGGCCATTTGTCAGCAACCACTTAATTATGCACCATCTCAAAAGATCAATCGCTATTTCCGGCCCAGGAAGTGTTTGGAAGTTATCGATGACTGTCTTAAAAATTTATTTAGAGTCATATCGAAGCTGGAAAATTGTGCCAATCCTAACATAAGGCTGGCACTGGGGTGCTCACCATAGTTTCCCCTTATCATTACCAAATCAAAACCTAAGGAATCTTTTCCGGCCTAGAATCCGGCCCGAGTAATATTTTTAAACTTTTTGATTTTTTTTAATTTTTTTAAACAAATTTTTTTAAATTTTTTTTTTTGCGAAATAATTAAACGAGTGGAATAATGTGTTTATTAAGTGTTAATGTGTTTCGCCAAGTACCTACGGCGCATAATGTTAGAAGTATTAAAATGTCACCTTTCACACACACGTAAGAATTGGCAGATACGATCCATGGTTACTGAGATATATGAATGTAAAGCCATCTACCGGGAAAAAGGCCACGAACTTTTATTACAAATAATTTTGGATATCTAATTGTCTTAATGTGATCACATTGTTAGTAGGTTATATATATATATATATATATATATATATATATATATATATATATATTTGTATATATATATATATATATATATATATATATATATATATACATATATATATATATATATATATATATATATATATATATATATATATATATATATATATATATATATATATATATATATATATATATATATATATATATATATATATGTATTGGTTAAAACATAAACTTAACATAAACAGTTGATTTTACATTCTAGCTATTAGCTTTTGAGGGAAGTGTTTAAGTGGTGTGATATTTTGTCAGTCGATATATATTGTATATTCTGATATACCACAGGAATAGTGGAAAACTAATGTAAGTCGACATACAATAGTCTTGAATGCGGGGTGCGATATGTACAATACACGACAAAAGTATTAATTAGTTACAATGCTAGAACAAAGATGTCGTTCAATACATTACAATTAACAGTTGTTTTTACATCATCTCTGTTTAGAGCCAAGAGCCAACTAGTCATCATACCACAGACATCATCCACTGCTTCAATGCGGGCGTTCGAGAACCATTTACGAATCCCAATCTCATCGTGTAAACCAAATATGATCACGATCTGTTGAGAAATGGCCGAGTTCGATCCAAATTGCTCACATTTCAGACCATATCATGTACGAACTGCATTTTATAGCAAATGATTGTGAAATTGCATAACTCTAATATTCTTAACAGAATTTTTATCCGAGCGCATAAATCAAGTGTGTCATATTCTGTTTTGAATTATCTAAGCCCCATAAGCATGACTGTATTGACAAGTTTGTCCAAAATTCGAGTTAGAATTCTAAGCTCATTCTTCAAATTAAGTTTAAAAATAAAATTTTCGAACCCCTTCCAAACTTCATGTTAGGATTTGAGATATATTCTACCTAGAATACAATAATAAACAAATTTAACCAGAACGAATTAAAAACTATTTGGCATCCATTCGGAATGCTGAATGGGAGGGAGGAAGGGAATGGGCATTCTAGAAACTAAAATTTTAATATTCAACGTGCTCCCTTTCTCGAACTTGCAATTTTACTGATTAAATATTCTTTGTAGTCACTACTAAATCAGCTAGTAAAAGACTTAGTTCATCTTAAAGTTATTATTTTCCAGAACCCATATCAAATTACTCGTTTAACAGAACTACACCCAGAACTAATATTCAAATGCAATTTTGACCATATAAACCAAATTTTATCCCAATCGCTTGAAAATGGATTAATTATTGCGTTCAATTGGGATGGCCCATTTTCTAAAGCTAAGTGTATCCAATCACTTGAAATAGCTTAGTCTCGTTCAAATTGGACATTTTTCCACATCCAAAATTATTATTGGAATACCATTCCCAACATATAAATCGAATTTCTTCCCATTTAGTGGAGAAATATTTTGGTTCAATTTCATCCTGGATGATTGTCTTGAAAATAGGGAACTCACGTGTTTTGTCACACAATGTTTTCTCCTAAAAGCTTAAGAAACGGCTGAGTTACATTCCAATGGGTTACTTCCAATGGGTTAAGAAATGGCTTAGTTCCATTATAATTGTAATTGTCCATAAAGCATATCAGGAGCTTTTATTGATTGAAACTAACCTCATTTTCATTGCAAAACCTAGATTCATCTCAACCGATTCAGAAACGGCTTAGTTCGGCTTTTCCAATAGATTATTTTGCAGACGACTATTCGAATTGCCTATTTTGCAGAACCATATCTGGAATTTGTCTTCTATGGAAATTATCTCGTCATGGACATTAAACAGTACCAGAGGGTGCCCTAACAGGATTTTTCCGTAATAAGGAATGAGTGCAACCACCTTCTGGTTCTTGAAAATTCCATTTTCCAATTATTATAAATAAAATCGTTGGAGACGCGATACACTATTAAAACAGGGAACGGGAATCACCGAAGACATCAAACCATATCTCATTCCATCTCTGGTACATTAAAACTACAGTTATAAAGTAACCTACACTCTACCGATCCCGCTAAAAATTTCTCCTCGAAACCAGGTCTCTCGCGGTCCTTCGTGGTTCGTAACTCTTCGACATTGTCATGGAGATGCATGACAACGGTGATCATGGTTTTGGTGTATGTGTAGCATTATTTTTCTGTAGGCTGCAGTTTTGTGCAAAATTGTATTTAACCTTGAACCGTTAAAATACATCAATGTCTAGGTTATGTTGAATTACATTTCATCAATTACTCTTGATTTTGATTTTATTATTCCTGTTCTCGTGTTTGAGCTGCCCACCGATGTTAATAGTTCCAAAACATTCCTTTTTGTTAGAATACTACTAGAATGAGTTTTTAAACACAAAGTTAAACCCTAGCACAACCTAGTTAACTAGGTTCTATTGTTAGACCTTAAGGCTGGCTAATTTAAAAAACTATTAGCAAAAAAAATTAACTCTTTTGAAAAGGTTTAGAAATTCTTTATTCATCCAGAAGCAGGCACCGCTCACATGAAGACCTTGTCCATTCCGATTCGAGCTGAGATGGATTCGAGCTTGTCGATAATTTAAGGATTTATGTATAATATTTTTTTTTTTAATTTTTGTTATCCTATGCATCCACTGTAACCTTAATAAATAAACTAAAATAAAAATTCTTAATTCCTAACCAATTATGCAGCATCATTTCTAAATTCCAGAACTTCATCAAAAATGCATGTTAGATCCTAAAACTTCAACTAAAATAATTACATTTACGAATTGCAATCTAATCGTATAAACAGAATTTGATCTGATATGTTTCAGTTGAACAACCGAACCCCAACCGAAAATTGTCGTTAGGAAATGGCTACCAAAAACAGAATCCCAGAACTTCAGAGTGTGTGTGTTAAATCCCAGAACAGTTTCATTTCCATTGCAAGTGAGTTTGATCAGGTTATTTAAATCGGCTAAAAATACCTGAGATCCATTCAAATGCCCATTCTACAATGCAAACATTATAAATGAACTTTGCGGGTTAGTGACGTTTAAACTGGGTTTAAAATATAAAATCTCATTTGCAGCACACAATCGCCTCGGTTCATCGAATTGCAGAACCATATCTTTAACTGATCTTGTAATGCAATCCTCGTCAAGGGACCTGCGTTCCACCGTTGGCCGCTCCAAAAGAATTTTTCCGAAATCTGGTTTCATCACAATTGCCTTTTGTTACTCACACTATCGCCCTCTTCCCAATTTTTTATCCGACGGAGGCAAAATAATTATTCTAACCGAAAAACCAATTTTATAGAGAACGGACTTCATCGAACAAATCCAAACTTATCACTTAGTTTTATCAAAAGTTGTGTCAATCATCTTAGTTTGTTTATTTTTTTTATAAAGTAACTTGTTCCCGAATCGTAACTCTTTACCATCGACTGTTTTTTACACTGACCAATACCCACACGTCACAGGAGACGTGTCCCTCCTTCCGTCAATTCCGGTATACATATCGATCATCCTATCAGTTATTGTGCAGTATTCGATTCTTGTACTCTTTCGTTCTGTCCCACCATGCTCGGAATATATACTCAAAATTAAGAGCCTTTCTTGAATTTCAAATCTTTCAAGGCTTTCAATTTGACCTAAATGGTTAAATATCGACAAAGTTCATTACGATAGTCATTCATTTGTAAAACGATCGTATTTTCAACGATAGCCTGCGGGGCAAATATGGCGAATACGGTGGATGCGGAAGCAATTCAATGTGGAATTCGTGCAATTTTGCCATTGTTGCGATTGACTTGTAACATGGTACATTGTCTTGGTAAAAGAGCAATTTTGTTCATGGACAAATGCTCGTGCAAAATATGGCCAACACATTCCATTCTGCTGAAAATGTCAGCTATCTCACGCAACTCCACTTTACGGTCTTTCAAAACAATTTTGTGGATGTTTTTACAGCCTCATTTGGGCGTCCAGAGCGTAGTGCGTCATCGGTGATTGTACGGCCACGTTTAAATTCAGCATACCAGTCAATGATGGTTGATTTTCCTGACGCAGCATCCGGATAACACTTATCAAGCCACTGTTTTGTTTGACCGGGAGCTTTTCCCATCAAAAAACAGTAACGAAATTGTTTTTTCCATTTTTTGAAATTAACAAAAATCGCGTCCCTAAAACAACTGTAACTTGTAAACTTATGGTCGGAATATTGGTAGAATTTAAAAACCAAAAGGGTTTTAAATTTATAGCACCATCTCTATGTCAGATCGGGAACTTAATTTAAATTAGTCCCTCACATAACAAATAGTTTTTATAGTTTACAAACCAAAAATTAATACGCGTGCAAAATTTGTATCAATAAAATTTTAAAACTCAAATGAAAACGACGTCACTTGGAAATAAATTAATAATTTTGAGTTAATAGCAAAAGTAATAATAATGTAACTTTGTAATTACACTTGTATTACGAATTGTTTTTGTAATTTTGGTTAGATTAGCTGTGCGCGCAATTACAGTGATTGTTAGGTACTTCTCTCGTGCTCTGACGCGGTTTTCTTTTCGTGTTTTAGTGAAATTTGTTGCAATTAGATTTGCTCAATTAATTAATTAATTTACGATCGGGGAAGTAATTTTGGTTTCAATTATAGTTTATGACCTTGTTTATTGTCTGTTGTAATTGGAAAATAAGTTATGATCCACCTTTAGCGGGAATTTATTTTATACACTTCGCGAGGGCGTCGCCTTTGACATTTGAGGTGATGATGCACTTTAGGTTTTGATTTATGTGAGTTGTGTAATCTGTTGATTGTTGACACTAGGTACGAATAGGAAACGATCGATCCAAGGACTGAGTGATAAAACAAACGTAAATGTCGAATAGCTGGATGCGACGAAGGGGTTGGGAAAGAGAATAAAATATGCAAAGTCGAAAAGAAAACGGGGAGTGACTCGGAATGGGTAAAACAGGGGTACAACTAATGCTTTAGAAGTTTAGACAACTAACATTTGAACTTGATAGTTGGAAAATGATTATTGCGTCTGTTACACATTAATCGACAATCATCTTGCGTTTTTCTGAAATAATCATTCGTCTTAAAGCCTACTCGAATTCTTTGATAACTCTTTTTCGCCCGGATTTTTGTAATTGTAAACATGCCTTTCGCTACCTATACGTATGTAGGCGTAGTTGTGTGATTGTTAAGAGAACAGACCTATCCTTAATACCGGTGCTGCATTTTTTCCTAAGTGTGCAAATTAGTGTGAAAACCCCAAAGGCTCGTTATAATGATTTTTTGCATTGATTGATCTGACAAATTTTTCCGGCCTCTTCCGCCCGAAATAATAGCTACTATAATCGAACGACCAGGAGACAGACCACAGAAAGCTTACAAAAAGTCGCGGATTTCGCCAAAACCATAAGTTTGTCTTCGAAAAAAGAAAATGCCGAAATTAAAATTTAACAAAAGTCTAAGAATATTTATCTGCTCTCTATTGTCATGTAGCGTCAAAACAAAAATAACATTGAACTGCCGTTTTACTCACTTATCATTTTGCTATTAAATTCAGAATGGACAATTGGTCCGGTATTGCAAGTCGTAATTAGAAGTGCCAATTTCGTTACTTTAATGCGGAAATTCGTTCTTCAACCGGCTTTGTTGCTCAATATGATTGGGCTAACTCTGGACTAGTAAAACATCAACCACTATGATTTTACGGCGGCAACGTACATAATATGATAAAAAGTGACAAGTTCATTGGTTTCCACAATACTTCATGTTACAAAATTCATTCATTCAACTTTCTCTGTTCTTCAATGGAATTGGGCCAATTGTAGATTAGCACAAATTCAATTGATGTATCCTCGTGGCAGTGATCATTCCTAATGGAAATGTGAACAGAAGTGTCAAGTTCGTTTGTAATGTGACATACCGTCAGTAATTATAAATCAGTACTTCCAACTTCGCTGGATGCTAGAAGAGTATATTTGTTTTTCCACATATTATGAATGAAAACTTCAAAATGCATTTCTATGGTAAGAACAAATTTCTTCGGTTCAACAAACTTACTTCAAATAAAGTTGGCGTTCAATGATTTGTGATTCTCGGTAGAACTCGGGTTTTCTTTGTATCGTCTTTTAGGCGAAAATTTTCTCGTGCTCACTAATATATTCTCGTGAGCACAAATTGGACTTAAAAGGTATGAACAGTTTCATTTTAACATTCGACATTTCCTCTGCTTCAATTACCCAAACCAACAACTTCCTATGAATAGAATATTCTTCTAGAATATTCTTTGTTTTCTGAAGTAAAGTAGAATCTATAACCAGATTTTACCAACAGTTGTAAAAGGAAGATACAAATATTTTGGATTACGCCAAAGCTTCTCTAAACAAAGGTGAGCAACTTCCATTCGGTCAATTGTTGCTCTGTCGTAAGCATACGTCAAAATCAGCCACCAAACGTTTCATGGCTGGTTATGACGGAAAATAAACAGCCAAGTATATTTTATCACCAACTGAATTTCAATTTTTTTTTTTTTTTTTTTTTTTTTTTTTTCAAAAATTGTGTTACTTTTCAGTTTGGAGATTCTGAAATATATCAATAAGAGGTTTGAACAATTCCAATAGTTAGTTCTATAAAGACTCAACTTAATGGAATGAACAAAATTGGATTCAAAAATGAGCATTCGTTGCCTGAAATTTTTTGAACAACACTCGTAGTTTTCAATTGTTATCGAAATAATAACATCATAGTTCACTCGTTCACCTCGTTTCTGCTAAATATATTGGTTACGGGAGGAAACCAGTAAAAAAGATCAAGAACTAAATGAAAAAGTAAGCAAACCGACGATATGTGTACTGTGACTTATCTACCTGCGAGTATGCGTGGTGGTATCAATGGCGTATAAAGCTGTAACATGCTTCCTAGTTCCACTAAGCCATTTCTTAACAGATCATGATGAAACTAGTTATTATGGATGGAAATAGGATTCTAAAATGATTTTTGGAAGAAATTCTGAAATGTGGCCGGCTTTGACAAAACTAGATCACTTCTTACCCAATAATGATGAAATGTGGAGTGGTGGATGAAGAGATTCAAAAATGATTGTTCCAGAGAATTTTACATAAACAATTATAATTTTTATTGATTGATGCCAAAATTATCACCACGACTCGTGTAGCAGCACCGGCGTAGTAAAACGTTTCATTACATTTGGCGTAGAACGGGTCGAATATCCAACAGTTCAGTAATTGTGTCGAGCTTTTAGAATGTAGGCCAACGGGGGATTGGGGAGATAATATTTCTTGGAAGTTTCGGACGCATTTTGGCTGTAATAAGTTTGGTAACATATCACAGTAAAAGCGTTATCAGCTTCATTTTCAAAGATTCGCAGCCTTTATTGGCCCAAAAGCCGCACCGCAAATAGCGGCTCTCTTATAATATGATCGTCGTATCTCAAAACTCAACTCAAAATGCTTACATAGTAGAGCCCCTGAAATGTTTATTAAGCTTGCGCCAGGTAGCTCACTATTTAAATGTAATCAATTAATCAATGTAGAATGCCTAAATCATCTTTTAAGTATCTTAACCATTAATATGTGGAATATCGGGTAAACATACCACTGAACGTTTTATTACGCGGCATGTTCAGAAAATTAAATGAAATTGTTGCAATAAAATTACACGTTGAGTAGAAGACATTCTTTTATTTTAAGGAGGTCGGCTCTATGTTTCGAACCATCTTCCGGAATATTATCAAATTGAGGAAGTTAAAATAAATAATCAACACATATATTGTCATTAAGAAAAAGTCAATGCTCTGCTACCATTGCCGCAATTGAGTGGAATAGTTTAAAATTTAAAGTGATTGTGTGTGTGTTTGTGTGTCTTCTCTACAGCCCAGAAGGCTTGACTGGTCTTGATGAAACTTCATGCTTAAGCTTTTTCAATAATTTGGAAGAAACCAGTTATTTTTGGCTGTAATCGGTTCATCGGAAGTGAAGTTCATTGAAGCTTTTCCTATATATTTGAAATTAAATTTACAACAATGCCGGCCCTGTCAGTTTTCCAAAGTTTAAGCGGAAATTACGATTTTTAACAAAAAAGAAACTGTTTTCCGACCAAAATTCGGCCGACTGCCCTTCCCAAATAGATTGATTGATAGAGATGAAACTTCATACTTAAGCGTTTTCCATCAAGTTGGTGAGATCCCAATGATGTTTAGCCGGCATCGGTTCACTCGAAATGGAAGCTTCCATACGAGCTTTTTCGTTTTTTGCAAATATTTTGAAAAGTATCATTACCAAAAAAAACAAAACTGAACAGATTAAAACAAAATGATTGCAAATTAAATTTCAAACCAAATTAGTTCAGATTATTTTCTAAATTTTACCGAAAATGTTGAGTTTTGATAAGAAAAAACTTTATTTTACCTAAATTCCACTTATATTCAGTCCCGGTGAATTGACTATTGGGAAAACTTCATACCTAATCTTTTGTCTTTAATTGGAGGGTCCTTGCGAAATTTGATGGAAATCTGTGTACCGAAAGTGGCAGCTTCAACGGGAGCTTTTTTAATTTGTGCAATACTGTTGAAAAATTTTAAATTTACAGTTGTTTGTATGAACTAATTTTGTTTGAAATTTCAAAATAGTGCAAAATAAGAAAAGCTCCTATGGAAGCTTTCACTTCGGGTACACCGATGCCGTCCAAAAATCACTGGGATCTCACCAATTTGTGGAAAAAGCTTAATTATACAAACGCCTACAAAGAATTCAAAGTTTTAATTAAATTTAAAAGTTAGATTTTCATTAGACAAAGTTGAAGAAGTTGACCTTGTTGCCTTCCTGAAATTTAAGTAGGGATAAAGTTTCTTGATTATACGAGACAATCTTATCAGTGATGTCTTCGAAATCTACTTATACATTCGTCGCAAAAGAAAATCGGGGGGATTAAAATCACCTTGCCGAAGTGTCCACTTCCAGTTATAAAGAGTGTGGTAACTTTTAGTCCGTTTATTTATGATGGTGTGCAAAACGTCAATTGTGTCGTTGGCTGTGTGAGAAGTGGCACCTGCTAAAAACAAATACCACCAAAGTCTTCGTCTTCAATCGTAGGGAATAAAAAGTAAGTTAACATGGCACGATAACGGTCACCATTGACTGTTAGGGCGGCTCTTTACTCATTTTCAAAGAAACTTGGCCCCACCGACCAAATGGCACAGTGGTTAAAGCTTTGGCGTTTGGATCGGGAGGTACTGGGTTCGAATCCCGATAGGAGCAGGATGCAAAGGGAATTTTCATCAACAAATTACGATTTGTGATGAAATGGAACACATCTATGACCCCCTGTCGGAGTGCAAAACTCATGGGCCGATCCATCTTCAATGCCAGTATAGGCTGGCATGGAGATATGCAATGTGCAGATGGGTCCTCGAATTGGCCGACACTGGCGAAAAAGTAAGGACGTAAATAAGCAAACCGCAAAATAGTTGGGAGAGCCTTGGCCCTAAAACAGATAGCAGAGATAAAAAAAAATAAAAAAAAATAAAACTTGGCTCTATGATGCAACATCACGTGTGGACTTTCTGTGTCCCAAATACGTCGATTTTTTGGTAAAAGTACTCATCTTCTTTCAACCGCGAATTAGCCCACTCAGCGAACTCGTTTCGACTCATATCGTTTACCGGAAATATAATACTGAATTTCTGTCATTTGACAGATGACATTAGAGCTGTGAGTGACGATACAACCGCTAGTTCAAGTTCGAACCAAAAGATGTTGAACTCTATATTAACGTTTGGTTAGTCTGGTTACTTGACCTAGACAGTTTCTTCTGTTATTTAGGGGTCCAATCAGAGGTGATTGTAACAGATTTAACAATTGAAATTAGTATTTGGTGGGATACAAATTCCTTCATATTAACCCATTTTCGAGACCTTCGAAACCTCATTTAGGTCATAAAGTTCACACCGTCAGCAAGCTCATCGTATGCATGTAACGTTCAATTACAACTCGCGTACTACATATAATTAAAAAATGATCTTAATAAATTTATAATTAAATTTTAAACGTGTGAATTGTTTAATTTTTTACACATTTAACATTTCTTTTCTTGCTAACTTCATTGTGTATATTTGCTGGCGTACAACTTCAAGTTGTTTTGTATTTAGCATTTATAATTAAATTAAATTGTGCGAAGTAACGATGTGTACATAAATTATGAATTACTGCGTGTATGTGAGAGTGTGTGTGTGTGTGTGCAAGTGAAAATTATTATGAACGGAAAAACTTTTTACTTTTATTACTTAAACGTGGTAAATTAAAACTTTTCGATTCTTCACATGAAAAACGTTTTATCTACGCACATTAGAAAATTACACGATCATTTATTTGTAGGTCGAAGACAATGAGTGTTTTTCTTGGTACGGCGCGGTGAGAAATTATGTGCGTTTAATGAAACCGTTCTATGTATAGAGAACTGATAAAATTTTTTATTCAATTTATTAGAGCGCGGTCGATTCGATTTATCGCACGTTCACGGATCGTTGAGTGTGTGTGATGTCAATTTTTTTTTGTAAAGGTAGGTCGACTCAAAATACCAATCGAAACCTGTTTATTTTGTAAATCGTAACGATCGTGCGATTAAACATTTTAAAATATAGTAATCCAACTTATATAGTGATTTAAATAATGAATGAATTAAGCGAAAGCTTTTGTACGCACAACAAAGCTTTTGTTTGTGCGTTCGTTGTTTACAAAGAAACCGACAGTGATTTTATTTAAATTTTAATAAGCTGGTATTGTGTTTGGGAATATTGAGTGTTCGGATTATGTAATTGAAAGGTTTTTGAAGGTATTCTCGTTTATGGAATTTATTCAAAAAAGTTTATTACATCAGTGATGTATGAATGATGCTCTTTGGTTGAAGTAATTTGGTGTATTATGCTACAGTGTTTGGCGAGCCTGGTGGCCTATCTGAGAGAATTTTTTTTATTCTTGCTTCAGATCATTGACATTACTGGTTCTTGTTTTACTTCTCGAAAAAGTTTTTTATCATTTCATTAATTGACTTAATATGAAGATGAACTGTATATTGCGGTATAGTCCCTGGTCTAACGCAAACTTTTTGATTCCCGGTTTCATTGTTGGATGATTATTTCGATTGGGCAATGATAACCTCTTTTGTGAAACCATGAATTATAAATTGCTAGAGTTCGATTCCATCAAACTAGTTCACCCACAGCTGAAGAAAAATTTAGTAAGCAGTATGCAATGTATTTAATGGATCGCCAATTATGGTTTTATTAACAAATTTAAGAAACGTTTCCATACGAGTTAGTTCAGGTGGTTATCCTAAAGGGGCGACATAGACACAGTGCTACAAGTTTTACTTACCTCCTCATTGAAATCAATAAAAGACTTAAATGAAGTGTGAAATTGCCTTGATGTCCACCCGACAGAGGTTTGTCAGGTCATTTATTCGGGGAGCTTCCACAAATCTGTATCTTCTCTTCATCTTCACGCAGTTGCGACAGTAATCATCGACAAAATTCCTTTAATATATAACCACCCTTCCACGATATAACCACGCTGATATTACGCCTTTGCAGTGGCATCGGCTGTCTGGATCTTGCTAGGTCTAGTCTTGGCTAGATGTGGCTAATTATTGTACATCTATCATTTATTAGATGAGATAGAGCTCATTTGTCCTTATCCAATGTTAAACTGTTCTGCAATAATAATAGATGAGAGACAGTTTTGAGCTTCTATCTAAGGTTTAGATGAGTGTCCTGTATCCTTGAAGGTTCACTATTCATGTGGAAGATGAGCCTTATTGTTGAGTTCGTGGGCATTTGTCTATCTATAGTATTTTCAAAGATGCGTGAGTTGAAAAGGAATCTCCAATGAGTAAGCGATCCATTGTCAGTACAAAATTTATAGGCGGCCACCAAACAATAATCACATATAATAAAATGGGTCTAACGATGGTTTCTTTACTCTGTCTAATATTTTAGGTTTCCAGCTTAGTTTCGCTGTCTTAAAAGTTTAAAGTAAGACCCAGATATTGCGTTTATCTATTAAGACTCCTCATAAAAGAGCTAACTCAGATCATTAATGACAAATTTTCAAAGTAGGGAGGGATAGCACCGCACCTTGTTCCTTACTTACAAATTTGTTAATGGAAGATCCATCCAGATTTTGATGTTGTTAAATACCCCCTCAACATACAGAAAGGTTATCATCGAGATTTCCTTATCCTCAAGCAATTTCTCAATAGGGCAAATAAGACAGATTTCTTCTTATAACACTCGTGTTAATTCGTGACATCTTTTTCGGCTCGATCGACCATCTGATGTAGCTTATAATTGTTTTTCCAAACATGTTTGTAAAAAATGCTAATTCGGTTCATTTCCTAGGAATGTGACAAAGTTTCAGACGGGTTTTTATTATAGCTTCAGGCTATGACAACGTCAAGTGCTATCAAGTCCGACAGACGTAAATGGCTTAAATTATAACTTGACTTACGATGCCTGGATCCTAGTGGAAGAGATGCTGGAAAAATGAGTTTCCATTACCAACTCCAAAGATTCCGTGTTAATTGCGATCCAGGGGCCATACGGTTATGAGGTCGGTATACATTGATTCGGACACTATTTATTTTTTATTTAAAGGAGTTCTCAGACTTGAGCAACTCTTGTTTATTTTAAATTCTGAAGATGTTCCTGCGTTTTTGGTGGGTAATTTAGAACTCTTTCAACCACTGAGGTCGCCGAGGTTTACTCAAAGGGCGACTAAAACGATAGCACCTATGATGTAGGTTTTACAGTTTTATTCTAAGCATCAGACAGCTTATCCACTAAGCTATACAGCTAAAGAATTCCCTTGAATAATTCTAAAGATTGAGCTTTCTCGTTAGTATTCGTACTTTCTCAGATTTTGTGATGTGAATTCGCATTGCTTCTATGGATTGACAGAACATTTATTCTTATGAGCCTCCCGTTAATGAGGTTGCTACAATTCCAGGTGAGAAATCTTCCTCGTCATGTAGAAGGTAAGCTAATATAAGCCAAATATTATTAAGACGGAAAATTTCAATGCTAGCCTTGGTAACGCCAGCGTTCCTGTAATTTGGTTATCACAAAAATATTTAAATTATTTTTCGCAAGAATTCATGGACGAATTTTACCTATTTTCTTTGCATGTAAAAGTAAATATATAATTAGGAGTCCTAAGCCCAAGTACTCGGCCTTCACTCTTTTGAGCAGAATAGAAGCCGAGCCTGTCTTGATTTGTAGGATGGATTTATAGGAAGATAGCGACCTTTGGATGGTACACGTTTTCAATTTCACTTAGTTCCAAAATCATTAAGGTCTTCGTTCGTGATTCTTAGGTATGTTGCAGCTAGAGTATTTTCGACCTTACTTCAATTCTCGTGCACCAAGCTTCCATCTTCCTGCGATTAATCAGTTATAGTCATTACTACGGGAGATTCCACTTCAGATTTCTTTTTCTTGGATAAAGAGCTACCAGATATATCAACCTTCATAGGTTTTGTTATATTTTAGCTCATTTAAGGGTTTTGTTATCTTTAGTGGTTTTTTCCCGCTTTCGGAGTTTTATTGAGTTACTTTAGCATTTCCAGTCCCTCCTCCTCGTTTGGTAGTTGAACGCATAGGGCCGGCTTAAGTCATTTCGTCATTCGTTTATCCGAAATATTCCAGTGTCACTTTTTTGCATCACTGAAGTTTGTTTTGCGGCAACTTGATACATATGACAAGAGTAACGAGAAGAGTGTATTGCAAGTGTTCATTTAAATTAAAGTAGATATATCTAAGGCCAATCAAATATTTAGTATCGTCTTATTGCTGTACTCAAATTGGCCATTTCCAGCATTAACCAGATATATCGATCTGGTGAATATCGAAATAACAATGATCAAATTAACCGAGGTTCATCGCGATCGGTCGAGACATGGCTTAGTTCTTTTCAGATTGGGCTAGAATAGTTATTCTGTTAGAATTCCATCATATAAACCGAGTTCCGCCGAAATAAACAACGTTTCGTCTCAATTGGTGTAAAATCGAATTCCATTTCAATCGTTTTGAGCAATGGTTAAATTTTCCCAAAATCACATTCCTCATCTTAAAATTCCATTTGCATCACGCATGGAGCGCGTTTTTTTATCATGCAATTCGAGTTTCATCCCAATCGGCTTAGGTTCGTTTGTCTATTTTCCAAAGTTCATGCTTAGGTCCATTTACATTAGTTAATTTTTAAAAACTCATTTGGTCCTTATGTTTGAATCGCAGTTTCGATTAAGGGTTGACTAAGTTCCTCCGAAATTGGAAATTTTCCGGAAATCAGTACTCATCGTAATCGCTCCCCGGCACTCAAATAATAAATCTGTGCAAAACGAAATTGGAATATTAAGTAAAGCCAACTCTCTTATTAGATATGTCTAGGTTAGATTTACATTGCAAGAAAATCATCCCGTTTTCATCAAATGTCATTAGATAATCGTTAGGTCAGGACTGGTCAACACATTTTGACGTTTGGCCACCAATAGGTAATTTTTTATTACGAAAAATCGAAATTAAAATTTTATTATTCCATTAAAATCAGGTTCGTCGTTTATTTTTGAATTTCATTTTACAAAATTAACAACAAATCCAATTGAAATATACCATTTGGATAAAAATAAACCTGTTTTCAAACAATTGTACAGGGTGGGCCATCTGTTGGTCCTTTTTTCATTCGTAAATAAAACATAGGAAGGAATGGTGGTTCTATATGCCATTTATTGCTTCGTCTACAAGCCTCCACCCGAACATCAAAATTGTCGATGACTTTTTACAATAAAAGCGGAACAATGACCACAATTTCAGCTCGAATGTTTTTTTAAGTTGTTGAATTGTTTGTGGATGATTAGCATACACCTTAGCTTTCAAACAACTTAACAAAAAATAATCAAGTGGTGTTAAATCCGGGCTTCTTGGTGACCAAGGAATTTCACAATTTCTTGAAATTATGCGACCAGTAAATTTTTGTTGACAATAAATGGATTGTTGCACGAATTGTGTGGCATGTCGCTCCGTCTTGTTGAAACCAAAAGTCGTTGACACGCAATTTATTCAATTTGGGCCACAAAAAACGAGTTAATATCTTGCGATAACGTTCCCCATTCACTGTTTTCCCCATTCACATTTTTATGTTCGTTTTCAAAGAAAAACGGCCCAATGATGCCACCAGCCCATAAACCACACCAAACAGTGACCCTTGGCGGATGAATTTCTGCTCCTCAATTTTGACAATTTTGTATTGGCGTACCCATTAAGACGAAAATAAGCTTCATCGCGAAAGATGATTTTTGATGAAAAACCTTCATTTCGTTCAAGCATTCAGTTAACAAAACGACGACGATTTAAAAGGTCTGGTGGCTTCAATTTTTGAGTTAGTTAAATTTGGTATGAATTCAAATGAAAATCAACTTGCAAAATGCGACGTAATGTGGTTCGTGAAATGTTTAGTTCTTATGAACGATGTCTGGTTGATGTGCTTGGGTCATTACGAACATTTTCACTTACAGCTGCCACTGCATCAGGACTACAAACTGGATGTACATGTTGATACGGTCTACGACGTAGGACGTCCATGTCGACCAAAACTCTCACGTAATTTACGAAATGTTGTTGTTTTTGAACGATTATTTTCATAATACATTTGGACAATCAAATTGCGTTGTGGTGTTGTTAGCAACTCCATGATGAAAAATGATATATTTTTGACTTTCCATACGCTACAGAATTTTTTAGAACAGATAACATTAAGTACTAAAATTCATCGATTGGAAAAAGGACCAACAGATGGCCCACCCTGTATCTAAAGTGGAAGACATAAAGTTAAAATCAATTCAATTTGGTCTTCCATTCGTAACGATTTGTTGCGAAACCAACCAAATTGTTTGCGTTTGGTATTCTTAAAAAGATCCACATCTCATCCCCCGTAACAATTCGACGCAGGAAGCTTTCTCTCATGCCGTGAAAGCAAAATATCGCAAGGTGCTCTTCGATTTTCTATCTGTCTCACAATCAACTCATGCGGCACCCATTTTCCCTCCTTTTCAATTTTTCCCATAACATGTAAACGTTTGGAAATACTTTGGCGAGTGGTGTTTAATGCCTCTGCAAGTTGATCTTGAGTTTTCGAATCATCTTCATTCAATAACGCTTGCAGCTCGGCGTCTTCTAATGTTTTTGGTCTTCTGTAGCGCTTCGTGTACTCGATGTCGAAACCGTCACTTCTGAAGCTTTTAAACCAATCGTCACAGGTAGTTTTCGATACATGTTCGCGATAGGCCTCCTCAAGAAAATGACGTGCTCCAGCATTATTTTTCAAGTCGAAGCAGAAAAGCAAAACTGTTTGGTTGCCACAAAACTCGACATTTTCGTTCTTAGAAAAAATATTTTTCCGTTGCGATATGTGCTGGTGGTTCCATGCTATGAACAAAATACAACTTCTGACATAAATGACAACTAGATGTGTCGCTAGCACCATGTATTTGTGAAACCCGGAAATTTAGTTGCGCAGCTGATAAATCTTACTAAATATTTTCTTTTCATATTGCTATTGATTTGCATATGTTCAGGGGCAAATATTTTAATTCTTTTAAAATACCAAATATATTTTAAATTATTTTGTAATAATGATTTCCAAATTTAATAAATAATTATTTAATTAAGTTCAGGTTAGCAAATTAGTAAACCTGTGAATGTAAAATATTTCAAGACAATCCCTTGGTTTTTACTAGTCCTACGACCTAAATAATTGACTGAAAATACCGATTATTTATTAAGCCACTATCAGTGCAGACCCACCTTAATACACGCACCCTTGATCGGGAACTTTTAGTTTCCGGCAAATCAAACATATTCACCTCATAATCCCGCCCATAATTAACAATAAAACCTACAGTGAAGACTGTAGAACCAATAAGCAATCAAGAATACCTTCTTCACAAATAGTTATTTACTCACTTTGCGGACTTAACTGGAACAGGAGTTCTGATTGTCGATGATGGATGGACTTTGACAGTTCAGCTCCTATTTCCAACACCGATAACATTAAGCTGCCTTGTGTGATAATTAACACTAACAGGAGAAATATTTTAAATCTCTGGCCCTACATTCGCCCCACTAGTCTAATTGGCACCTATCAGTTGATAACGGGGGCTGTTGATTTATTTGTGTTTAACATTATAGACTGGATTGCCTTTTTGTCGCATGGAAGATAGCCGTTATGTCATTGGCGACTTGAATTTGTCTTATGGTCGCGCTCGGAACGCACACAATGTAAAGGAAACTTTAGTCACGGATAATAAGCGGAGTTCAGAATTATTTCAGATATCTTATCCTATCTCAATCTTCTATTATTATGCCTTGTCTCATGCCTTGTCATTGACCATCGAACCTTCATTATACTTTTTACTATAGAAAAATTTTAAAATTAAAAATAATCTATGACTGCTCCCGCATAAATATATTGGCTTATAGAAGACATTTGTAAAATTGATGTGATTTCATAGACCGTTAAGCGTAAACAGCTCTACGATACTTTGTCATTAACTATTAATCCTTACTACACATGATTAGTGTTCCCAGCGTGAACAGCAAGCCCATGAGAGCACGCAAGCTGCAATCGATGTATTGAAAAGTGACAACAATCACAAAATTCTTCAGGAAGTAAAGGCTAACACGGTGCATTATGGTACAAGGAGCCGGAGTCGTACACAGTTCAGACGGAATAGGACATCATCACGTCCAAAACTGCGGTCATGTCCTGGGTGTTTCAGCTACCATGAGCGAGAGAAGTGCAAGATTTTAACCATAAATTGCCGTAATTCTGGGGAAACAGGATACATTGCTTTTGTTTGCAGAAGAAAAAGTCACGTAGTCGTCATAGAAGCCCAACATTAGATGAAGACCCCAACGTTAATGTATTAGAGAACCACGAATTGTCAAGGTCGAACGATATCGGATTTTCAATCGAGCAAGCGACAGTTGAATTAATGGTGAATGGACAAATATTCGAATGTAAGAAAGTTTCAAGTGTGGGTTTATGGCCTTCATTTACGAGTAACTGTGTGAGCACGTCGGTAAGAACATTTTTACTACGTTTAGAGTAATGGCCGAATTTTCAAATTCGTTGATACGGGAGCTACCATATCATTAGTTGGAAACGCGGGATACTTTGAACTTGACAAACGAAAGTTAATTTCAGTTACTACAACCTTGAAGGCGTATGGTGATGTTAGAGTGCCAATATGTTGGAAGTTAAACGTAAACGTCAAATGTGATAACAAGTGCGCGAATTTACCATTGCTTGTCACAGCTACAGGTGTAGCAAACATTTTTGGAATGTATTGGTTCAATGTTTCTGGATTTCGAATTACGAATAATACGTTACGTGTTCCAAGTATAGCATCATTTTTGAGAGCACGCTAGGACACTGTACGAATTGGAAAGCGCATTTATCACTAAAGGAAAATAGTCGACCTCGAGCGTTCAAATCTCGGCCAATACCGTTTTAACAACAATCTGAAGTAAAAGAAGAAATTACTTGTCTCGTGTCAATTGGTGTACTGAAATCAGTTACATTTAGTGAGTGGGCAACGCCCATTGTTGTAGTTAGCAAACTTCAGAATAAAATCAGGCTGTGTGGTGACTTTAGAGTCACAGTAAATCCTCATCTCAATATTGAGCGATATCCGCCTATCTCAATTAGAACTCGATGACGTGTCGAAGAAGCGTCCAGTACTAACAACACAGTTTGGTGTCGCCAGCGCTCCTGTTACATATCAACGTTTTATTGAGCAATAAATTGCAGGTGTGAATCATGTAACAACATATCAAGATGACATTATAGTTACGGGCAGGACCAAAGAGGAACACATGGCTAACTTGGAAGTAGTTTTAAAGCGATTGGCCAATGCCAACCTTCGATACAATCGAGCGAAGTGTAATTTTTTCAGCGTGAAGATATATTACAACAGGTTTAATAACAACTTGTAGATGCTACGATGTTGGTACATTATCACCCAGGTTACCCGTTGGTTCTGCCAACAGATGCATCTAGTCATGGAATAGGAGCAATATTATCGCATGTTTTTCCAGATGGTTTCGAGCGTCCATAGCATTATCGTCAAAGACACTTGATGAACATCAACGCAGGTATATATTATCTTTGGATGCCGTAAATTTCATCAATACCTGTATGGACATAAGTTTGTGCTGGTAACAGATCATAAGCCTATGGTTTCACTATTCCACCCAGAAAAAGTCTTATACCAGTCAGTAATGACGGCGAATAGACCTCAGAGCTGGGCAATTTTTCTAATTGGTTACACAAATCCAATGCAATATAAGCCCATAGAGAAACATGGAAATCCCGATGCTCTTTTGCGTTTCGCAATGAGACCAAACAAGCAATTCGATTAAGAGACGGAAAGTGCTTTCGAAGTTGATGACATGTAGGAAGAGAAAGTGTCACACTTCCCGATTGACAGCCAGAAAAACAGTGAAGCAACGAAAACAGACAAACATTTGTCTCAAGTTTTGGAGTTTATAAAGAACGGATGGCCAGAGAATGTGGACCACGATTTGCAGCTGTTCGCGGTGAGAAAATATGCATTTACATGTTTTCAGAATAATTTGTTATTGCAGACTGAAAACACGAGAGTGGTTATTCCAAGAAGTCTGCGTGCTGATGTATTAAAGTTACTTCTCCATATTATTAATATTGAGACATTGAGTTTGTAGTCCAGTGTTGTGAGTCGTGTCAAGAAAAGCTTTCCAACTCACCAAAAAATGCCGAAACTGGCCTAGTGCAACAATGCCATGGGAACCTATCCACTTTGATTTTGCTGGACCTTTTCGTAATTGTACGTGGTTATTTTGTGTGGATAGCTATTCAAAGTATCGTTAAGGTAGAAGACATAACTACGGCAGCGACAATGGCCCTGCCTTTACATCACAGCAGTTTGCTAAGTTTTGCGAGTCTAATGGTATCGAACACCTGACTACTGGTATCGAACACCTGACGGTGGAGTCGAAAGGTTCGTTAGCACTTTTAAGACCGCTCTAATCAAAGTATTTAATGATGGCTAATCAATATGTTATGTACTGATGACGTTTTTGAGTACGTCTCCATCTCTTGGAGCATTTTGCAAATCATCAAGCGAACTTTTACACGGTAGGCAACCCAAAACACAACTCATTCTTATGGTTCCGAGTTCGAGCAATCATAAATTGAAAAAAAAAACACAAAGTGTCCTGTTTATTTATATTAAGAATTATTCAAGAGGTTCGAAATGGTTGACAGGTACAGTTGGGAAAGAAAATTATACAGGGTCGAAAATTATAGGTCGAAAATTATACAGGGTCAACACAGAAAGAGGATCGATGAAGAGACATCAATATTCTAATCCGAAGTTTGAACTCTAACAGCGAAATAGAGGTTCCGAAACAATCGAGCACAACCGAGATCAATCTTGGGTCCTACATGTCAGAGACTGAAAACTGTTTCGTACCTCAACGATCTTCTCCTATCCGGAAACATACAGTTAGGGGGGAGGGGGGGTATGTAATGATTGTACACACTTATACATGTACAATATCAACTGACTTGGCAACACAATAATTTTGTACTCACGCACACTCACAAGTGACTTCTTGTCAAAGACAAGACTTTGAGGATTGCTGCAATACTAATAATTATATGATTCCAACGATCGGAAACAACTAGCGAACAATCCTCAATGACAGTTGACCAAATGATTCCGATCGCTGGGATTGCGATAATATTAGGATTATGCAGAAAATATTTCCCATAGTGTGTTCCCGCATATTATTCTACATAACATTTGGCATTTAATTGTTGATACAGATACAGTTATTTGTAAAAAGATATATTTTGTCCAACCAAATGGTTTATTCCAATTGGATTTGGTTTTGCAAAATAAAATTCCTCAATAAGCAACGAACCTGATTTTATTCAAACAATTTAATTTGGCTTTTGTTTTTCGCTATAAAGAATGACTCATTGGTGACCAAACGCCAAAATGTGTTGACCAGTCCTTGTTGGAAATTGTTTGGTCCTTTGATCAAACCTTTGGACGGGGTGCTAAAAAAGTGGAGCATAGCTCCTATTATCAGCTAATACTAATTATTCTTCAACATCTCCCCACTTAAATAATTAATAGGATTAATTTAAGATTTTTATTCTTAAATCAATCAAAGTTTGAAAATGATTCAATTAAAATTCTCAATGTCTATCACAGAACGTCTAATTACGTTGCACGCAAACCGCACTTTTATGTTGCATATCCGGTGTAATTTTTATATGTAAATTGTTTATGTTCTTGCAAAAACATAAAACGGAGAGTACTTTTAATTGTGATATACGAGAAAGACACATGTCAAGTACACATGTTCACATGTTTATATACGTAATTAACGAGTACATGGCACCAGGTATGTTTGACGTATCTTATTGCAGCATTTTGTATAGACTTTATGGATCATATTTTTTAATTGATGTGGTTAAATAATAAATGTCAGAAATACATATTTACGATTTCTAGTTTTTTAGATTAAGATTTATTTATTAATTTTTAAATTATAATTAATTGCTGGTTTTCTTTTGTTGGTATTTTTACAGATGCGGAAACTAAAAGATACACCAACATTAGCAACAGATACGCATCCAACAACAACAACAACAACCACAAATGGCAGTAGTAACACAAATAATAGTTGTAGTCAAAAAACGAATAATAAAATAGAAATTATAGAAACGACATGTGGTCATGATGATTTTGTTAAAATGGTAAGTACCCAAATTATTGCTATATCTTTCAATTATTCTATGTTTGTCAGCACTACTTCGTCTCTGTTATCAGTACAGTCAGATGATCGTACACATCTACTAAACCAAAATAATAGGTATACCATCCGGACCGCATTCATCACATCAAACGTTTCTAAAGCGTAGTGTATATTTTCCGCCCGCTGCAATTTGTGGGATTTTTATGAAAATATTATTGGTGCTTATACACTGATTGAAAAAAATGGGCGAACATATTTGATATAACTTGTCGATGACAAGATTTTTGCTCCTTAAATGTCATATGTTCCGAGTAAATGTTATAGTCACACGCTTTGTTTAAAAGTAGGTCCAAGAGTGTTTTGAAGCGTTCCATTCCTTATTTTATATTGAATACAAGAGATATGTTTACTAGCCTCAGAGTAATCTTTGAATTTCTCTTTGTAAGCTTTGTCTTTTTTTGCTTTTCAGGTTTATTAGTTTTTAATCGCACAATGTAGAGTAACTGCCATGGAGGAGTCTGCTTCTTTTAGAGTCGTCTCGCTCTTCAGAACTATTTTGATAGCTTTGTGATTGATATCGTTAATGACGAATGGTGATAATCAATCGTACATATTAAACAAATCAGGTGAATTAGTACAAATCAGGTATCAAACCTTTGCCTCAAGTTAGAAATGACCGGTATGAAGACACATTAGTGGATGGAATTTCGCCAAATTTATCATCATATAGGTCGGTTCAATTCATTTATGGCAAATTAAAATCACGCTTGCTGGGCTGATTTGTCTATAAATAATCTTTTATTAACCTTCTCTGGTTCCATACTCTTGTTTTATTGATGAAAAATATGATGACTAAGCATACGATGACGGTTATTATGCTTAAATCGATGAAAGCTGCTTCTTTATGCTCGATGAATAGTTGTTGGAGTTTTTAAATATTGTCTAGATACAAATTATGTAAGTTAACTATCGGCTATACCTAGGTGTCTATAGTCGGGCCGATTCTGTCCCACTTAATTAACCTATCCAATCCTTCAGTTTTGTTATATGTAAAAAGACGTGTACGGTGGGCCCGGCGTCACTCGGGAGCTCCTGTGTAAGAACTTGGTCGTACATTCAGAATCAATCAATCAGAATCAATATTAGTTAGGAAGCTGGAAAATATTAATTTAGAATAAAATTTCAGGAAATCTACAGATGCTTGTGAAATAATAATAGTTGCTGATTTAGAGATGCAATTGTTGCAGACCAATACCATCGTTATCCATTAAACCTAATAAGCCTTTTTCCTTCCTCTAGTCGATTAGAAGTAGATTAGAATTGTGTTGTGCCGTACGATCACTCGGCGTCTGAAACCGGGTCGTTCTGTCCCCCCAAAGAAATATAACCTTTTATATCATTCCTATTGTTATGTGTAAACAGGCTGTAGGAATAGGCCCTGCGTAATCCGGGATACTTGTCCAGTACTTGGTCCTACAGTCCAATCAAGCAATCAATTCAGTCATATTCTAATTTCCTATTTGTACAGTTGATATGTGTTGATTTCGATTCATTTAGTGTTATTTTCCATTTTTTTGTCCAGTTATTCACTATATTAATAGCATTTTGTACAACTTCATCAACAAAAGTTCCTATTCTAGCTTCTACTAAGTTTGGTAGACCATTTTGTATACAGGAGGTATAATACTGGACTCAGAACACTGCCTTGTGGAACCCCTGCTAATATTTTCTTTAGTTTTGAGTATTCTTCTTCCTGTCTCACCCGGAAGTAACGGTCGTTGATGCAAGACTTTAGCAATTCAAAATATTGTTTTGACAAATGTCATTGCAGTTTAAATTCCAGACCTCGGTGCCAAACCTTATCAAACGCTTGGGCTACGTCTAAGAATATTACTGAACATTCTTTCTTTTTTTCAGCGCCTCCCCAATTGTATCCGTGATCCTATGTACCTGTTCTATCGTTGAGTGCGTCTTTCTCGGAACTCAAATTGATGGGCTGGTATAATATTTCGGCTCTCTATAATTGGCTTTAGTCTCTTGAGAAACAGTCTTTCGAAAAACTTTGTTGTTAGCAAAGAAATAGGCCTATACGATGTTTTGTCGTTCAGAGGTTTATCAAGAGGGCTTTGATTATTTGCAATCCAAGGGATCTTCTATCTTTGAGGTTTTTTACTGCTTGTTTGATTTCTTTCAGAGTAATTGGTAGTACAGATACCTCGTCTATTTTGCTTATAGGTGCTAAATATGCATTATCCGCTTGTCCAGTAGATGGTTTGACGGTATTTTCTAGGTGTTCGACAAACAGATCAGCTGTTTGATTTCGCTGCGAGCCCAGGTCCCATCAACCATTTGTATGGCTGGCACTTGCATTTTAGACCTTTTTAAACCTTTAGTGGTCTTCTAATTACCACTCACCCCCTAATTTGAAGAAAGATAACTCCGGTGAAAAAGGAACAGGAAACGTTAACGTTGATTGGTAATCAATTGGTGAATCTCTAGGACAAATGTAATCCTGAGCTAACCTGGCCAAACTGGATATCGTTACTTTAAAAAATCCACCTGGCAACCACAACCGAATTTAGCCTCGTAAATCGCTTTATTTTCGACACCAACAGGTAGACAATTCGGAAATACGGTTAGGCGCACAACACTGCTATTTAGCGACGAGCGACCCATTTTTTGGTTGAATGGATATGCGAAGAAGCAAAATTGTCGGATTTGTGGCGATACCAATCCACACGAGATACAGCAGAACCAAATGCAAGCCAAAATCATCATTTGATGCGGATTTTGGGACATCTTCCAAAACGAAACTAGCATTGCCATAACCGTCAACGGCGAGCACTACAGATCGATGATAAGTTACTTCTTGTGGCTTAAACTAGATGATATGGATACCGATGACATGTGGTTTCAACTAGAAGGCGCTACGTGTTACACAGTGCATGTATCGATAGACATTCTGCACGAGAGATTTGGGGGCCTGGTGCGATTGAGGCTATCTTAAATCGCAGATCAGTGTGAATAAATCGCAAGCAATTTATGCTTCAAAGTTAACTTAACAAACGCCTCCCAAATACGCGCCACCATATTGTTTCAAATAAAAAAGAAATTGAGAGGATATCTCACACACAGCTTGTTTTATTTACATTTAAAAGTCGACCGTCCTTATTGAAACACCATTTAGTTTAATCGTGTAAACGATTTTAAAAAATGAGGGTCAAATTTTTAAATGTGAAGAAAGAACGAACTCCGTCTTGAAATGGTTTCAATTACAAAGAAACAAAAGAATTTTGATAATTGCTGCTAACAGCAATAATAATTTTCGACATTGTTTACATCGTTTACATTTAATTTTCTACATACATTGTCTACACGAGTAGAATATTAACTATCTACGCAGTGTAGACAATACGCAACAACACTGATCGTTTGTAATCAACCTTGATGTTAAATTGCAACCAACAGAACTATTTTACTGTTCGGTATAGCAAATGCAACGATTTTCGAATTTGAAGATTTGTGAAAAGACCGGTGTGAATTTTCTACCGTTAATAAAAAGTGTAGCTACACAAATTATCAAAAAAGTGTAGCGTACACAAAAAACAATTTTAAAAGTATATGAAAACAATTGTCTCTTTCAGCCTCAGCTTGAACTAATGTAATACCTTTAATCTATATTCCGAGCTTTCCACTGGTGAGGGCTAATACCGGAATATTGAAATAAAGGCATAGAATGGAGTTTAATTAGAACAGAACGTTCATTTATTTTCTTGCTGTTTATATACAAATTTGATATTTGCTTCTTGTTGGGTTTTACATTATATTTGAACATATCAAATATATTATTTTATAAATTCAAAAGTGCAGAATTGTACAAAATTAATTATTCTATTTATAACTAAATTAAAATTATGCAAAACTGCATATAATGTTGTAATTAAATGACTCTATTCATATTGAACGTTTATTTTATTGATGTTGTTGTTATAACATTCTCCCCGGCCAAATTGTGAAGATTAACGTGCTTTACACCAGCGCCTCTAGAGGAGTGACTCTGGCTGGTTTATTTTTGTTTGCATCAATTTTCCATTCAATTCAAGATGATGCCTATGAGTGCGAGTGCCAGGAGTCCATACGTGAGTGCATAGTGGTGCACGTGGTGGTGAGATAAGGTGGTTTCATTCCTTGTATTTTTGACAAGCCTTGAAAGTGATAGGAGTAATCTTGTGGTTGCTTGGCCATTTCTGTTGAGAGATTAAATGTTGGTACTATTGAGGAGTATACCTTGTGATAATACGACTGCTTCGCTGGTATGGTTATGGTTCTTCCCTTCAGTGTACAACCAGAACCTAAGCTTATTATCCCGTTTCTTGATATCTTTGTGGAAAATGGCTCTTGTTGACAAACGATACTGATCGTACGTTCAGTTGGTACTGAATAAAGCCATCTGTAATCTCTTAGTTGGATCCACGTATCGGGCATGTTGGTCGTCTTTCTTTCAACCACCTCGCATTTGTTATTGACTTTTTCTTGTGGTAATAGGAGCAGTTCACATAAAACGTCATCTTCTTGATTCTGATGCATGGATATATTTCCTTATATACTAATGGCAGCTTCACTTCAAATATCAAATATTTTCCTTGCAGCCTTGTCTTGGCTGTCATGAGCTGGTATAGCGCTAATATATCATCAGTGTCATCGATATTGGGACGCATGAGCTCAGGTGGTACATTTCTGGTCATGAAATCTATTTCCTTTTTAAGTTGTTGTGTCGTCAAAAGCCTCGTGGTAATTACTCTATTGTGTGTATCCAATATCGCTTCTATCAGTGTATCTTGAATTTCCTTGAATGCAATCATGCGTAACATTGTATGTACTGATAGCGCTAGAAAATCGTTTTTTTTTCGTTGTTCTCCAAAGACTCCTCCAACTGATTCTTAAATACCAGCCAATGCTTGTTAATGTCTTCTTCTCTAGTTTTGAAAACGTTTATAGTCGCGTCTATGATTGACGTTTGATTCCTTAATAGCTCCGTGAAATGGTTGTTGTTCAGCTTGAGATTTTCTATTTCCTGCTCATAAAGCGCCGCGGCTTTGTCATCTAGCACTCCGCATAGCTCGTTGGTTATGTTTCCTCCTAAGTTAAAAAGTCCTCGTTTGCTTCTTCCAAAACTCACTTTTTGGTGGTGAAGCAATTCATCATTGTGCTCCATTTCTTGTAAGGATTGTTCGAACGCTGGTTCTATTAGTCACATGTATTTGCTCTTGATCTTTTAGTGATACTGGAGTTTGTGAAGTTGATAGGATATGAACAATATCTAGCTAGCCTATCTATGGAGCGCTTATAGGCAGTTAGTTCTGCATAATAGTTGGTTAGATTATAATACACTATTATGTTCCAGTCGTTGTTTGTAAGTTTGAGCTCTCCAATTGATTCAAAATTGATACCTGGTTGATTTTCGAACGTTGTGATATTGTATGGTAGTGAGCTCGAATTGCAAAAACTGAACGTAATTAGTAGTATGAGCAGTGGTGCATAGATCATCTTTGTGAGCGTGGCAACTCGAGGCCTGCAGACCTTGAGTTTTTCTACTTTGTTGTCGTCTGTTGTTACAACTTCATTTGATTCGCTTGTTGCATCTTGATTATCCTTAATTGGAAGGGGACTTATCTTTGTAATAGGTCTCTTGAAGGTAATATTTTTTGGACCTTTTATTGATACTACTCTGGTTAGACCATCTGACCCTGGATGTGTATCTGTTATCCTTCCCATTGCCCATCTTGTAGGTGGTAGTTGTTCATCCTTAATTAGAACTAGCTGACCAATCCTGTAGTTTGCCTTGGGCGCTTTCCATTTGTATCTTTGCTGTAGATTATTTATTCCTTTGACCATACTTTCCAAAATCCTTGAGTCATCCTTGAAAGCAGGGTCCACCTCTGTTTTGCACTTATGTTGGTTTTGTCTGACTCAGGGGGTGAAATCAGTGGTCTCCGGATCAAAAAATGCCCAGGTGTCAAAGCATCAAAATCATCTACATCGCTTGACAGTGAAAGAATCGGTCTGGAGTTTAAACATGCTTCAATTTGTGCTAGCACGGTGCTGAATTCCTCGTAGGTTAGTGTTGCTTCACCGATAACTTTCTTTAAGTGGCCTTTCGTTGATTTGACTCCAGATTCCCAAATGCGCCCGAAGTGGGGACTACCGGGCGGGATGAAATGCCAGTTTGTTCCATGGTTAGCTGCTTCCTGAGCTGCGTTGTTGTTTGCTTCTTGTATAGCCACCTCTAGCTCCTTTTTCAGCGCGTTCCGAGCTCCAACGAAGTTGGTACCGTTGTCACTGTATATGTTTAAAGGTGTTCCCCTTCTTGAGGTAAATCGTCTAAAAGCTGCCAGGACCGCTACTGTTGTTAGATCACTCACCAGTTCCAAGTGGATTGCTTTAGTAGAAAAACATATGAATAACGCGATATATCCCTTGTAGGACTTATTTCCTCGTCCTTTGGATACTCGGATTGCAAATGGACCCGCGTAATCAATGCCCGTATTGGAGAAAGGGGCAGATGGAGTAACCCTGGCTTCTGGTAACATACCCATTAACTGTTCTGATGCTGCTCTTCTGTATCGAAAACATTTTACACAGTTGTGAATTGTTGTGCGCACTAGACGTTTACCACTCAAAACCCAATATTTTAAACTGGTAAACTGGTATATTTAAAATACAATTAATACACACCCAATTAACAGCCATCTCGAGCCTCCACAATACAGCCACTACTATTATCGAATAGTAGACATTCAACTCTATTCAAATTAGTATAGCCCGTACATATAAAATGGGTTGGCTCCTCTGACAAAATTTGATATGTTCGCAAAAAAGGAGATGAGAGCTGTCCATACACACCCAATTAACAGATCATCCTAGAGTTTCCGCAATATAGCCACTATTATCGAATAGTAGACATTTGAGCCTATTCAAATTGGTATAGCCCGTACATATAAAAATAGTTGGACTCCTCTGACAAAATATGATATGTTGGCAAAAATATGATATGAGAGCTGATCACACGCACACCAAGTTAACAGTCCATCCTGGAGTTTCCGCAATATACTACCTAGCCTACCTAGCCACTACTAGTATCGAATAGTAGACATTCGAGTATATTCAAACTAGTATAGCCCATACATATAAAATGGGTTGGACTCCTCTGACAAAATTTGATATGTTGACAAAAATATGATATGAGAGCTGTTCATATACACCCAATTATCAGTCATCCTAGAGTTTCCGCAATTAAGCCACTAATATTATCGAATAATAGACATTTGACCCTATTCAAATTAGTATAGCCCGTACATATAAAAAGGGTTGGACTCCTCTGACAAAATTTGATATGTTGACAGAAGTATGATATGAGAGCTGGTCATACACACCCAATTAACAGTCCATCCTGGAGTTTCCGCAATGTAGCCACTACTATTATCGAATAGTAGACATTCGAGCCTATTCAAATTAGTATCGCTCGTTCATATAAAATGGGTTGGACTGCTCTGACAAGATTTGATATGTTGACAAAAAAATGATATGAGAGCGGTTCATACACACCCAATTAACAGCCCATCTAGAGTTTCTGCAATATAGCCACTACTATTATCGAATAGTAGACATTCGAGCCTATTCAAACTAGTATAGCCCGTACATATAAAATGGGTTGGACTCCTCTGACAAAATTTGATATGTTGACAAAAATATGATATCAGAGCTGATCATATACACCCAATTATCAGTCATCCTAGAGTTTCGGCATTTAAGCCACTAATATTATCGAATAATAGACATTTGACCCTATTCAAATTAGTATAGCCCGTACGTATAAAAAGGGTTGGACTCCTCTGACAAAATTTGATATGTTGGCAAAAATATGATATGAGAGCTGATCACACACACACCCAATTAACAGCCCATCCTAGAGTTCCCGCAATTTAGCCACTACTATTATCGATTAGTAGACATTTGAGCCTATTGAAATTAATATAGCTCGTACATATAAAAAGGGTTGTACTCCTCTGACAAAATTTGATATGTTGACAGAAGTATGATATGAGAGCTGGTCATACACACCCAATTAACAGTCCATCCTGGAGTTTCCGCAATTTAGCCACTACTATTATCGAATAGTAGACATTCGAGCCTATTCAAATTAGTATCGCTCGTTCATATAAAATGGGTTGGACTGTTCTGACAAAATTTGATATGTTGACAAAAAAATGATATGAGAGCTGATCATACACACACAATTAACAGGCCATCCTAGAGTTTCCGCAATTTAGCCACTTCTATTATCGAATAGTAGACATTCGAGCCTATTCAAATTAGTATAGCCCGTACATATAAAAAGGGTTGTACTCCTCTGACAAAATTTGTTATGTTGATAAAAATATGATATCAGCACTGATCATACACACCCAATTAACAGCCTATCCTAGAGTTTCCACAATTTAGTCTTTGCTATTATCGGATAGTAGACATTTGAGCTTATTCAAACTAGTATAACCCGTACATATAAAAAGGGTTGAACTCCTCTGACAAAATTTGATATGTTGACAAGCAAATGATATGAATGCGGTTCATACACACCCAATTATCAGTCCATCCTAGAGTATCCACAATATAGCCACTACTATTATCGAATAGCTGATCATACACGCACGCAATTAACAGTCATCCTAGAGTCTCCGCAATATAGCCACTACTATTATCGAATAGTAGACATTCGAGCCTATTCAAATAAGTATAGCCCGTACATATAAAACGGGTTGGACTCCTCTGACAAAATTTGATATGTCGGCAAAAATATGATATCAGGGCTGATCATACACACAGTACAGGACTGGCTATATTGCGGAAACTCTATTGTATTTTAAATATAAATTATTTTCATACACTTTTAAAAATGTTTTTTGTGTACGCTACACTTTTTTGATAATTTGTGTAGCTACACTTTTTATTAACGTTAGAAACTTCACACCGGTAAAAAAAGTCTAGAAATCAAATTATCACTGCTACTGCACCCCGTATAGTAAACCATACTAAGTAGGCCGACATTGTCTTTCCCATACAGAATCACAAAATCATGTAACCAAAACGAATGGCACATTAATATTTATTTATCGCAATAATAATAATTACGAAACATTATTGTTAAACCCCATCGTGTGAGGTAAATAAATGGCCACAAAAAAAAAACTTTACCATTAAAAATCCAATAATAATAATTCGCCTGGCATGAGAATTATTATCATTATCATTATTATGATGTCTCTGTAATCAAAACCATAAATTTTAATGTTTTGCGCTGCAGAATTTTATCTGCCCGATAAATAATTAGTCCTTCGGGTGTACCATGCAATATAAAACCACTCCGCAAAATGTGACATAATTGGTGAAAGTTCATAATACGAGTATTATTACTTTGATACCGATCTGCAATAAAAGTTGTAATGACATCGCGTATACCGATATTGATAAGGTACTCGCGTATATGCAAGGTATAAAGTGTCGCGTTGTCTCTTTACCGCTATACTTAAAAAACACTTAAATTAAATTAACGATGCAATCATTTTTGTGGTTGCATCTTAATTATTTGCAGGTCGTATCATATTACAAACAATTAAATTGTGCAGTTATACATTTTATTGACGTGAATATATAAAATGTTAACAGCGTTCAATAAAAAAATGTTTGTAAAATTCTTGACAAGTCCATTAAATCACCGCACTAAACGACCACAACATATATATCTACATACTTTCGTCAAGGCTGTACCTTCTAATTCACCACCCACGCACTTTGCTAAATTATTATATTCCCATAAATATTCATCGATATATATGTATACGCCAAAAAATCGCATGTTTCTAGACAATCAACATACTCATAAAAACGATTAATTTTAATATTTTATGTGATTTTAAGACGGCAGATGACGTAATCATTTAAGAGTTACGAGTAGACCTACGTATGTTCAAAATATATAAGAAATGCAATTCGCTACATTTCCATTTCTTATGGATACAACACCTCAAGAGATTGTAGTGTGTCATTAATTATCGGTTTGACTGATAACGCAGATCGCGTAACCAATCCGTTACTTCTGTCAAGCAGGCCACTTGATTGTACCTGGTTATGTAAACGTTCGATATACAGCCATTTATAAGCATGGTTACCTAACAATTTTGTATTTTTCGGGTGTCATTGACTTACTGACGTTTTTTTTCTTCAATTTATCGCATTCATTTGGGACAATAGATGTCAAGTATAATGTTGTTGTTGTTGTTTTTTTGATTTTGACATGGATCTTATTTTTTGTTGCCAATTTGTTTGAATGAAGTTTTGCATAAGATTTGAGAAAAAAATATGTTGATTTGTTTATGATCTAAAAAGAAAGTAAAACGGATCTTATTTTGGGTGGGGTGGTCTAATGCGATGCCGGTTAAGTGTTGCATGCCATGGCCATCAGTAATATAAAATTTTAAAATCAGCTGATTTCAAAATTCTTATAAGTTACTTATACTTTGTATCTCTTTGTATCTCTTTGTATAATTTTCTTCTGTTCTATTTAGCGATCTGGAGATGAATGTGACAGGTCTATGCTTACCGAGTTCACCTTGCGATAGTACTGCTCCAATCGTGGTGTCCGATGCATCCGTTGTTAATATGAATGGCTTCTCAAAGTTAGGGAAGATGAGTATTTCCGTTGATGACAATAATTCTTTAAGTTGTCGGAATGCGTGGATTTCTTTCTCCGAAAGGTTGATTTTGACCTATTTTGACGCATTTGCCTTGATTTGAGCATTTTATCCCCTGGTGAGGCTTGTAAGCGGTTTGGCTAGCTTGGCGAAGCCTTTTATAAAGCGTCTGTAATATGACGTCAACCCAAGAAATGATTTTAGATCTTTCAAGTTCTCTGGAATTTTAATATTTTGGATTGCACACACCTTCCGATGGTCGGGTTTAATACCCTGGTCGATTATGACGTAACCAAGAAGTTCGGTTTCACTCTTGAGGAATTCTGTTTTATTAAGGTTCACGCGCAAATTCGCCTTTTCCAGTTTGGAGAATATCTTCTCTACATTGCTTAGGTGTTCCTCTTCCATGTTTCCTCCAAATATGATATATCATCAATATAGACATAACATATTTTTCCAATGAACTCTTTTAGCACGTTGTCTATCATTCTCTGGAAGATCGCTGGTGCGTTTTTTAATCCAAAAGGAAGCCTTAGTAATTCGTACTTCCCGTTCATTGTTGAGAATGATGTTTTTTTTATATCTGAGTCCTTCATCCGAATCTGATGAAAGCCGGAGGTGAGGTCGATCGTTGTGAAGAATTTAGAGTTTCCTAGGCTTGCCAGTGTATGTGAAATGTCTGGAATTGGGTAGGCATCTGATACTGTTACGGCATTGAGTCTTTTAAAATCAATGACCATCCGGTATTTACGTATACCGGAAGCGTCCAATTGTTTCTCCACTACCCAGATTGGAGCGTTGTAGGGGCTCTTGGAAGGTCTTATAATACCGTCATTTAGCAGCTGTTCGATTTGGGTTTCCACTTCACCTCTCATGTTTACCGGATATGGGTAAGATTTGGAATAGATGGGTTCCTCTGTTGTTATTTTAATCTCTGCTCTTATATCCGTTTCGATGATTTCATGCTTGGTAACCGGCCCGAACAGTTTTCTGAATTATGACAGCATTACTTGTAAGTTCTGTTTTGTCTTTTGCGAGAGATGATTGTCTCGGATTTCCAGATTATTGACTTGTGCTGACTGCTTTTCCTTTAGTGGTATCTTTATGTTTGGTCCTAGAATTAACGTGTTATTTAGTTCGGATCTGATGAAATTTTTATTTGCCCCGGTGTCGATGAGGAATTTGAGTAATTTTTTGTCTCCAGTTCTGTATTCTAAGTATGGTACGCTAGAGAGGCGTCCATCATAAAATTTAGTTCGGTGTTTTCAATTTATTGTTCTTCCTCTTCACCGGCTATGTCCAAGTCTGAAACTTCGTCGGAAATTATCTGATTATATAGTTCTTCATCTACTTCTGGTTCTGAGTGGTAGATCCTTTGGTTCTTTCTTGGTATATTTTGATCGGAGTGATCGCGTTTGTATGCGGCTTGATAATTTTGCTGATTGTTTGGGTTATTTGTCCGTAACTCTTGTGGATACGTAGGTCGGTTCATATAATTGACTTGCCTTGTCTGGGTGGACGGATCGTTTGACATAGGTGTTGGTGGTTTTGGTCCCGCTGGTCGTGGAGGCGGCAATCTATTATTCTGGTGCTGAATGTTGTAGGTCATGTTTCTTTGTGGCACCGGTTTCCTTTGTAGATTCGCTGGATATGAAGCTAATTTATTAATCGGGGCTACAACCGACTTATTTAAGCTCTTTTTATGGATTACTATGTTACGATAATTCAAGTTTTGGAACTCTAGACATGATGTATATGCCTCAGGAAGATTTTGTGGGCGTTGGATCATCAGCATTCTGCTTAACTCGCCATTGAGTCCCCTTACGAATACGTCCAGAGCACGATTTCGGTATGTTTCTATCAATACCTCGATTGTATCCAATGAATAGTCCTCCCTTTTAATTTTATTGACAATCAATGAAAATTGATGATTGATATTAGCATAAAACTCATCAATGCTTGCATTTCCTTGTGTGATTCCGCTCAATTGGTGCTCTAAGGTCCTAAGATGGATAGTGGAGGGATAGACACTTTTTTATAGATGTCCAGTCATCGCTGAATATGTTATACGATATCAATGCTGCATCGGCTCTTCCTCTAATCTTCTGCCGGATGCTTTGGAGTATTGATCGATATAACGCTTTATTTTTTACTATCTCGTAATCCTTTAAAATATTCTCCACGTTGTGAATCCAAGATATGTATTGTGTTGGATTGCCATCAAAACTCTGGAGTTCCTTTACGCAATCGGAAAGTCTGCTGATGTGTGCTGACGTCTATCGCTTTTTCGGTACGCACTGTTTGACGACTTACTGGATTCGTATTATCATTTAGAGTATACGTGGTGCGAAAACGATCCATAGGATCCGAATTACCCGCTCTGATGGGCACTCTAATTTTGACGACCGTAAAATGGACGTACAATGCACGATGAGTTTGGAGAACGACACTAACGAGAAATTTTAATGTGACCAAAGACTTCAATGTGATTCCGCACTCAGATGTTATATAAGCAGCAGACCTGCAATTCTTGGTATAACTACATATCTTAAACTAGCTTTCAACTTCGATCGAATAAGCGCAATATAAAAGTCGAAATTGAGATCACGACACAAACGAAACGAATTAAAACTTGTTGTTAAATATATGAATCCAAATATGGTTTTAATCTAATATTTTTCTGTTCCATTTGAAAGGTAAGCTAATGTTATGTATGTAGCATACAAAACCATATGGGAGAGAGACCAAATCAATATAAATTATCTATATTCCATTCAATTTTTTTTTATTGATCAAACCAAATATCGCCGCCGCTGCCACTAAACTCGCCCCGCCGCTTTATGCTTAATTATGATCTAATCACATTTTTCGATCGTATTGTTTGTATTAAACACCTTTCCACTTTATATACAAAACGCGGATTATTAATTATAATTATCGAAAAATAATAATAATACAGTTTTGATCGGAACGCCGCGTATATCGTATCGCATTAATAATTCTTTTTATTAAGTGTTAATGATGATGGATGGTAATAATTTTTGAATAGAAGCAAATTTCACACGCCTCTGCTATAAACAAATATGAATATAAATGGTATGGTATGGCCAAATATGAGCGTGCGAGACAATACGCGACCTCGGTGAAAGTGATTATGAATATTTTCGATAGATGGTGGATTCCCTTAAAGACGTCAACAAAAAAAAAATGTTGTTATATTTTATTTGAATGGATTAGAAACACAATTTCAATAAACATTTTTTGTTTATTTTAACGTTATTGCCTTAAGACCTTAAGCGAACAGCTTTCATATTTCTGTTGAAATTTGATTAATCAACAGTAAATATTTAATTATTTTAATTAAGTAATTAACGTACATTCTATGCGCGCGACCAAGGCACACACTGGCGCATAAGGGAAATTGGTAATTTTCTTCGATACATCTGCGTGTACCTATAACATGTAAACACTTGCTGTTGTCGTCAGTTTAATTGCGACTAAAGAAAATTTATTACTTCCGTGCCCATGAGACGCGCACCGATGATATAACAAAATACATACTTAAAATCGAAAGTTATGTAGATATAAGAATGGGTTAGGTCGAACACAAGTATCAATGTTAACTGTTCGCGGTTATAACGGAAGTATCATCCGGTAATAAAAATATTACATAAGAGCATGTAAAATCGTTAAGCTGAATGCTAAATGGTATGGGCAAGAGATAGATTCAATAAAGGTTTCATGGTTGAATCAAGTTAATTTTGGTAGTTAATAGTTTTGGTCCGAGTTATAAAGGTTGTGGTCATTATGGTGAGCATGCTGACTATTTATCTTTAAACATAGTTATGTTTGTAGATATTGTAGGACGCTTTCAAATTGGGATCTCGTCCAAACTTGGTGCATCTTGGTATTCATTGTTTTGAAATAAGAGCAACTAATGCTTTTATTAAACGTTTATATTCTTCTAACATTGAAGGTACATTCAAAGGCTTTTAATATCTACAGGGTGTCCACCCGGAAGGTTTACTAACCTTTTATGTCAGCCTCTGTATTGGCCTTACACATGTGGGTTCTTTTGATTCCATTTTTCATCACTTTTTTCCATTTAATCCTGTATCATGTTAATTTCTTCTCTTAGGTTCCTTTTAAGTTGTTCAATATTGCATAAACCTTACTTTTAAGATAACTCCATAAAAGTCGGGAGCAGTTAAATCGGGTTACTGTGGAGGCCAATCCACATTACCAGATTTCTTCATTAGCTGTATGACATGTGGCACCGTTCTGTTGGAACCACATGTTCACCAAACCATTGGCGTGCAGTTCTGGTCTAAAAAAAATCCTTATTGTACCACGATCGCCAGTGACTGTCACAGCTAAACCGTTCAGATTTTCGTAAAAATATAGTCCAATGACCCCTCCAGCCTAAATTGCACACCGCACCATCACTTTCAAGCGATGTAATAGTGATTGATTTCAGTGAATTATTTGTAGATTATCTACTGCCCAGAATCGACATCCCTTAAGCTAGCAGAGCCCATACAGCAGAAATAGTATGATTAATTATAGGCTCTTAATAGGCTAATTAAATGTCCTATTTAAATATTTTTATCTGCTCATCCTAGAAAACGCATAAGGCTTTAACACTTCGCATAGCTTAAATCGAAAATCGAACCAAAAACGAAATTAGAACGCAAAACAAGATCAATTGAATACAAATAATTTTAGGCTCATTATGGCCTAATCAAATGCCCCATTAAAAAATTTTGGACTCCACTCGTTCTTGACCAAACTTCTGGTCATCTAATCTAAAGCTAGCAAAACCTAAATCGAAAATAGAACCAAAAACGAAATTAGGACGACAAACTTGATCTACTGACTAACAAATAATTTTAGGCTCATTATGGCCTAATCAAATGCCCCATTAAACTATATTCGGCTCCACTCGGTCTTGACCGAAGTTCAGGTCATCTAATCTAAAGCTAGCAGAAGCCAAATCGAACATCGAACCAAAAACGAAATTAGAACACAAACAAGAAAAATTGTTTGGGCTCCTCTAGAGCCTAAAATTATTTGTTTATCAGTAGATCAAGTTTTGCATTCTAATTTCGTGTTTGGTCCGATTTTCGATTTGGGTTCTGCTCGCTTTAGATTAGATGACCTGAAGTTTGGTCGAGAACGAGCGGTGCCCGAATTTTTTAAATGTATTTGATTAAGCCTTAATGAGCCTAAAATTATTTGTATTCATTTGATCTTGTTTTGCGTTCTAATTTCGTTTTTGGTCCGATTTTCGATTTGGGTTCTCCTAGCTTTAGATTATATGACCTGAAGTTTGGTCAATAATGAGTGGAGCCCAATATAGTTTAATGAGGCATTTGATTAGGCCACAATGAGCCTAAAATTATTTGTAAGTCAGTAGATCAAGTTTTTCGTTCTAATTTCGTTTTTGGTCCGATTTTCGATTTGGGTTCTGCTAGCTTTAGATTAGATGACCTGAAGTATGGTCAAGAACGAGTGGAGCCCAAATTGTTTTAATGGGGAATTTGATTAGGCCATAATGAGCCTAAAATTATTTGTATTCAATTGATCTTGTTTTGCGTTCTAATTTCGTGTTTGGTCCGATTTTCGATTTGGGTTCTGCTAGCTTTAGATTAGATGACCTGAAGTTTGGTCAAGAACGAGTGGAGCCCAATTTTTTTAATGTATTTGATTAAACCTTAAAGAGCCGAAAATTATTTGTATTCATTTGATCTTGTTTTGCGTTCTAATTTCGTTTTTGGTCCGATTTTCGATTTGGGTTCTGCTAGCTTTAGATTATACGACCTGAAGTTTGGTCAATAATGAGTGGAGCCCAATATAGTTGAATGGGGCATTTGATTAGGCCACAATGAGCCTAAAATTATTTGTATTCATTTGATCTTGTTTTTCGTTCTAATTTCGTTTTTGGTCCGATTTTCGATTTGGGTTCTGCTAGCTTTAGATTATATGACCTGAAGTTTGGTCAAGAATGAGTGGAGCCCAATATTGTTTACTGGGGCATTTGATTAGGCCACAATGAGCCTAAAATTATTTGTTAGTCAGTAGATCAAGTTTGTCGTTCTAATTTCGTTTTTGGTTCTATTTTCGATTTGGGTTCTGCTAGCTTTAGATTAGATGACCTGAACTTCGGTCAAGAACGAGTGGAGCCCAAATTTTTTTAATGGGGAATTTGATTAGGCCATAATGAGCCTAAAATTATTTGTATTCAATTGATCTTGTTTTGTGTTCTAATTTCGTTTTTGGTCCGATTCTCGATTTGGGTTCTGCTAGCTTTAGATTAGATGACCAGAAGTTTGGTCAAGAACGAGTGGAGCCCAATTTTTTTTAATGTATTTGATTAAACCTTAATGAGCCTAAAATTATTTGTATTCATTTGATCTTGTTTTGCGTTCTAATTTCGTTTTTGGTCCGATTTTCGATTTGGGTTCTGCTAGTTTTAGATTAGATGACCAGAAGTTTGGTCAAGAACGAGTGGAGCCCAATTTTTTTTAATGTATTTGATTAAACCTTAATGAGCCTAAAATTATTTGTATTCATTTGATCTTGTTTCGCGTTCTAATTTCGTTTTTGGTCCGATTTTCGATTTGGGTTCTGCTAGCTTTAGATTAGATGACCTGAAGTTTGGTCAAGAATGAGTGGAGCCCAATATAGTTTAATGGGGCATTTGATTATTCCACAATGAGCCTAAAATTATTTGTTAGTCAGTAGATAAAGTTTTTCGTTCTAATTTCGTTTTTGGTCCGATTTTCGATTTGGGTTCTGCTAGCTTTAGATTAGATGACCTGAAGTTTGGTCAAGAATGAGTGGAGCCCAAATTTTTTTAATGGGGAATTTGATTAGGCCATAATGAGCCTAAAATTATTTGTATTCAATTGATCTTGTTTTGCGTTCTAATTTCGTTTTTGGTCCAATCTTCGATTTGGGCTCTACTAGCTTTAGATTAGATGGCCTGAAGTATGGTCAAGAACGAGTGGAGCCCAAAATTTTGTAATGAGGCATTTGATTAGGCCACAATGAGCCTAAAATTATTTGTTTGTCAGTAGATCAAGTTTTTCGTTCTAATTTCGTGTTTGGTCCGATTTTCGATTTGGGTTCTGCTAGCTTTAGATTAGATGGCCTGAAGTTTGGTCAAGGATGAGTGAAGACCAAAATAGTTTAATGGGGCATTTGATTATTCCACAATGAGCCTAAAATTATTTGTTAGTCAGTAGATCAAGTTTTTCGTTCTAATTTCGTTTTTGGTCCGATTTTCGATTTGGGTTCTGCTAGCTTTAGATTAGATGACCTGAAGTTTGGTCAAGAATGAGTGGAGCCCAAATTTTTTTAATGGGGAATTTGATTAGGCCATAATGAGCCTAAAATTATTTGTATTCAATTGATCTTGTTTTGCGTTCTAATTTCGTTTTTGGTCCAATCTTCGATTTGGGTTCTGCTAGCTTTAGATTAGATGGCCTGAAGTATGGTCAAGAACGAGTGGAGCCCAAAATTTTGTAATGAGGCATTTGATTAGGCCACAATGAGCCTAAAATTATTTGTTTGTCAGTAGATCAAGTTTTTCGTTCTAATTTCGTGTTTGATCCGATTTTCGATTTGGGTTCTGCTAGCTTTAGATTATATGGCCTGAAGTTTGGTCAAGGATGAGTGAAGACCAAAATAGTTTAATGGGGCATTTGATTATTCCACAATGAGCCTAAAATTATTTGTTAGTCAGTAGATCAAGTTTTTCGTTCTAATTTCGTTTTTGGTCCGATTTTCGATTTGGGTTCTGCTAACTTTAGATTAGATGACCTGAAGTTTGGTCAAGAATGAGTGGAGCCCAAGTTTTTTTAATCGGGAATTTGATTAGGCCATAATGAGCCTAAAATTATTTGTATTCAATTGATCTTGTTTTTCGTTCTAATTTCGTTTTTGGTCCGACTTTCGATTTGGGTTCTGCTAGCTTTAGATTAGATGGCCTGAAGTATGGTCAAAAACGAGTGGAGCCCAAAATTTTGTAATGAGGCATTTGATTAGGCCACAATGAGTCAAAAATTATTTGTTTGTCAGTAGATCAAGTTTTTCGTTCTAATTTCGGTTTTGGTCCGATTTTAGATTTACGTTTTGCTAGCTTTGAAGTGATAAAGCCTTATGCCTTTTCTAGAATGAGCAGAATAATAAAATTTACATAGGGTATTTAATTAGCCTAAAATTAACCTTTAATTTTCCAATTGTTTTTAAAATATTTTTTGATATGGGTTCTGCTAACTTTTTCTAAAGCTAGCAGGATCCATCGTTTTAGTTGGAAGGGGTGGAGTTCAAAATTATTTAGAGAATTTACTTAGCCGATTATTAGCTTATAATTAGTCATACTCTCTTGTAATGTTCTGCTGTATGGGTTCTGCTAGCTTAAGGGACATCAGAATCGGGTGTTTTGTTTATTTACATGTCCACTTAAGTGAAAATGGGCTGCGTCACTCATTATTTTTTTTTCAAAAAAATCCGGATTGTCAATATCAAGCAACAGCATCTTATTTGCATATGTGCGGCGCCGCGAATGATGTCGTTGGATTATCTCGTACACTTTCACGTACAGCAGCAACATTTTCTGTTATTCTGACCGTACGTACTAAACACACTTTGGATTATTTGCCACAGTCCCTCTTTTCTCAGGCACCGAATTCGTTCCGAAACTTTTACGTAATTTGCTTAATGTTAATGTAATTGTTGATTGACTTGTGTAAAAGGTTTTCACTATTAAAACGCATTGTTCAATCGAATATGTTTCCATGATTAATTTGCGACGTGTGTACTTCATGACTGTCAAGTATGAACCGCTCATATTAGTATTCGCCTAAATGTCGGCAAATTAAATGTAATCCTTTCGGATGGACACCCTGTACTTATGCATGTGCATGAAGTAGTTCCTAACTCTATCCTAAGAAAAAAATAGCAATGGTTTTGGAAAAATTTCATATGCCTGTACCAGCATGAAATAATTCCTAGGAAAAATACTAAACAAAAATTCTGTGTATTAGTAAATACTTGACCACCAAAATAGCAAACATTTAGGCGAACTAAAATTAAAATGATATCAAGAAAACAAATAAAATAAGATAATTTGAACACAACACAAATGTAGTTTCGATTTCCACAGAATACTCGTTAAGATTTTGAGAAGTGATCATCGATGTCTCTAGCTTAGATCAAAGAGCAAAAATGATAAAAATCTGAAAATCGTTTCAGAATTCAAGATCGTCGCCTTAAGGCATCTGTCGCTAACAAGAGTGGACGGTCACACTGATAGTGGACAAGCTCATACGCTTTCACAAAGAAATTCTTTATTTGACAAAAATAATTTTCTTGCTCTTTTGACCAAACAAACGGAACATTTTTCTTTCGCAATTCATTAAAATGAGCTGCAGTCTATGAAACATTGTTAAAAAAGAGGATTTCCTTCAATGGCTCGAACTCTTTCGGATGATCCGGAGTCGGATTCCAGATTCATCAAAAACATGCCCTAAATAACTGGGACAAACTCTACATTCGCTTTGCTCTGCTCAAAGAATAGTATTGCTTGCCCGCCTATTCCAAACGGTAATCTTTGGTACTGGAATAGCCCAATTGGAGTCGAAACTACCATCAGATTTTTCGGTCACAGTTAAGTTCCAATCGCAAATATGCTTCACTTAGGTCAATCTTCCAAAATCGTTTCTCTCCTTGCAGGCACTGAAATAACTTCCCAACTCTCGAAATTGGATACTGTTCGACACAGAGTTGAGGGTTTACTGTGACCTTAAAATCTCAGCCGATTCGCAGTGACTTTTTGTCAGCTTTACGGACGATAACGATGGGTGCGGTCCTTTGAATGAATTGGATTACTTGAAGAACGCTAAGTGAAACTAATCTGTCAATTTCTCTAATTTTGTCCATTTGTTCAAACTGTAACGGACGTGCCCTTCATTATTTCGGTTTAGCATAATGCTTCAAGGTTAAGTGGGCTTTGAATTGATTAGGATGACCCAAACCAGGTTTCAAAATGTTCGAGCATTTTTTGCACAGATCATCGGTTTTTGTTTCCCAATCACACGAAGTATAATACTCTTTATATGCGAAACACGCTGAATTTGAAGACCAAATACATTGAACCACTCTCACAAGTAGTGGCAATTCCACCAGAACGTTCAAAAATTTACCTCGCACTGGCATCCGAATAATACCATAGGCGCTAAATCTTGGGTTCACGATCGTGGCTTTCTGTTCACAACTTCATACAACACTAATGGTTCCTGTACAGACTCGACCAGATTGTCACTCGAACGAAGATTTCCTGTTGGTTCGAACTTTCATCTCCGATTGGTTTGTTGAACAATTTTTCGAAATTTTGAGCAATTCGTCACGGGAATTTTCTAAACTTTCGATGGCAGCCACCGAATTAACATAATTATTGGATTGACTTCGGCCAACACCCTTTTGAAATCGACTTGACTGATCATTATTTCTAGATGCACATACTTTAAAACATATCCAACATTCGGCATTCAAAATAAGACATTTGTCATTTAATGACATTAAAGTATTTTTGTCTGACACAATTATGTCTACCTCGAGTGTTCAACTCATTCTCGTTCGAATGAATTTCTCTTTCGTTCTTCAAAATACTCCCCGCAGATTTGAGAACTTTCGTGAGCTTGGGCAATTGAAATGACGTCATCCAAGCTGAGTACTTACCTTTTTGTAAGATCGCTGTTTGTCCAGATTTCGGGAAAATTCATTCAGAGGGTCAAACGGCGCGAAATTTATTAAAATTGGTGATGGAGGGGTTTCGAGAACCAGAAATCGATTGCGATGGGTGCAAATTTCTGGAAAATTCGTACAGAGGGTGGTTTGCTGGGGCCCGGGGCCCGAGTCTTTTTTATATATTTTTTTCATCCCGAACTATTTTTATAAAAATTGCTAGAGGAGCGTTTTAGTGTACCAGAAACCGATTGTCATTCAATTAGTGAGTCATGCGAGAAAAAAATTCATTTGGCGGGTCATTTGGTGAGGTTCGCGTTCTTTTTGTTTTATTTTGTTCTCATCTCAAACGACTTTTAAAAAATTGCTCAGGTTTTTTTTTGAATTCCAGAGGGAGGAGACGGGCCAGGATTTTTATTTGCCAGGAATCGAATGCGATTGGTGCAGCTTTCAGGAAAATTGATCCCGAAACTTTTGTAAAAGTTGGTGAGGAAGGATTGTCTAGTTCCAGCAATCGATTACGATGGGTGCTACAATAAATTCTCGAGAATCTCCTGGTCCCTTTCTTTATTTTTTTTGCATCTGACACGATTCTATAAAAAGCAGCGGATCCTGCGGTATTACCGGGTTGCATTATTGTTTTCCGTTTTGCACGATTGATAAAAATTGGGGAAGGGGATATTTCAAAAGCTGGGAATCGATTCCGATTGCGTCTAATTTCGGGAAAAGTAGTTACTTTCCTTCGGTAGGGCCGGGGTCCTCTCTTTAAATTTTTTAGACTCGCTCGATTGTTATACTAAATTGGTGAGGGAGGGTTTACGAGGGCCGGTAGTCAATATTTGCTGTTTTTGGGAAAATATATTCAGAGGGTCGTTCAAAGGAAATCGGGTCACTTTCATTTCTTTTGGCACGATTTTGTAAAAATTGCTGGAAGAGCGTTTTTGGGGGGGTCGGAGAGCCTGGGGTCTTCTTTAAGAAATCTATTTGGCTTCAACGATTTTGTTCAAATTTAGTGAGACATGGTTTTGGAATGCACGTAAATGATTACGATTTTCTGATTTCTAAATATTTCATTTAGGATTCCCCAGATAGACCGTCACGTGGCATTGTGCCATGTTGCGTGATGTTGCATGATGTTACGTTATGTTGGATTGTGGAATATTATACTAAGTAGTGGGATGTTGCACCATGTTGCTTGACGTTGCATCTTATTAAGGGAGGTTGTATGATGTACCACTATGTTGCGTCATGTAATTTTGGACCTCCTTTTGACGTTTTATTTTGCTTAAACGATTTTGATAAAATTTGGTAGGACGTGGTTTTCGATTGCAAGGAAACTATTATAGGAAACTACTATATTGCATAGTGGCGCACGTTGTTGCATGAAATTGCACCATGTTGCTTAATGTTGCACGATGATATGGGATATTGCACCGTTTATGTGTACCAGGCTCCGTGATGTTTTACCATTTTGCGCTACTTTGGACTATATTGCGTCATGTGGTGCTAAATTCGAGAAAATTAATTTAGGTATTTCGGTGGGGCATGGGGCCCTTTTTCAAATTTGTTTCAGTTCGAACGATTTAGATAGAGAAAGAAAGAAGAAGAGAGAAATACGGAAACCGGTGTACCCAGGAGTAGTCTCCCACAGGAAAAGATCTACTAAAACTGATTCAGATCATTTTTCAAAACTTTAAGCGCAAAGGACAAATTTTGATAAAATCCTTTGATAAAAACTTTTAAATCCAAAAAGATTTTTAATTGGCAACAACATTGATGGTTACTTATTGATTTTTAAGATTAACTAAACGGAAGATGCTTAAGGTTTTTTCTTCATAGCTAAGAGAACAAATAAAACGACGCGATAACAATGCGATATGAGAATCAAATTTCACAAGAAAGTCGGGTGTTGGCCACAATATATACACCCTTCCCATATATACACCTTCCCTTTTTAATAAACTGCTGGTAGGAAAACTACATATACTTGAAGCCATCGAGAGGTTCAGATCCAGCAAACTAGTTTGAAAGGAACAACGACTCCATTGTACAACATAGAAAATAAGGACCAGTGAAAATGTCTCACGGTATTACAATTAAAAATGGCACAAAAAACTTCTACATTCAACCATCTTTGCCCGAGCAAAGCTCTGAGCTCCGGGGACTAGTAACAATAATAATTATTTATAATTACCTGGCTAATGAACGCATGACAATCAATGTTCGAGAACATTGTTGTAAATGAGAGAGGAGCTTGAATGATGGTGTGTTCTGATTCACAAGCCCGATAAAATCGCATACACTTCTCCTAAAGAAATTTTCGTAACATGCAAGTTATGTTTCATCAGATATTTTCCACTTTTCGTTTAGGGCATAACTTTCATATAAACCTTTTTCCACTACATAGATTGCTCAACCAATCGATTAGAATTTTGACAGCCGAAACTCCATACTCTAACATTGTTTTTGATAAATTCCCGCGCTCAATCCGAATACTTTCAATTTTACCAATAATTTAAATATGTGCACGTCGCGTATGGTCCGCGTTGAAAATTATGATTATCTCAAATAAATTTATTATTACTTTCAATCAATTTGAATAAAAATATTTTTTTGTGTAATAAAAGTGAAATTGACCAAAATATTTTTTATTTGTTCTCAATTCCAGCCACATGAAACGTCTGAACGAATTATGGAAGCTCACAATGAACTAAATATATATAGTAGTAGTAATAAGGTAAGTGTGTGTGATTTATGTATGTTACAGTGTGATTGTATACTAATTTGTTGTAAGCACCAGGCACTGTAATCCTATAAACCTAACAAAAAATATTTTGTCTCCAATATATAGAATCACAGTAACGATGATCATTTGGAACATGATCATAATGTAACATCAACCACAGACACTGATTCAGCATTATCCTCAGCACCATCATCACTTAGTCCGCAACCAATCTCGTGTCCTAATTCACCAGATATTTGGAAAACGGTATGCGATTTTATATTTACCATAATTTAACTTTTACTAGCGCGTAGCCCGAAAAAAGGTCAAGGATTTCTATCATCGACACAAAATTATTTACTTTCATCATGTATATGATCGCGTATGTAGATATATGATCGATGATCATGTTTCTTTGTAATATGATTTGGATTTGAAATTATACGCATACCTTAGAATTCACTTTCAAATTACGAGCAACAACAACAATCGAAAATATTTTTGTCGGTTAATCAACATTAATTAGAATAATACAATTCACTAAGTCGACGCGCAAACTCATTCAAAATTCAAAACGGAAAAGGGCGTCGGATTTCATAAGACATGGTTGCTGTTGATTCATTATTAGATACACAAACGCCGTATACATGAATCAGCATTAAATTTAAGAAGTGCAAATTCGATGTTTGCACGTGTTATATATCTAGTCTATCCTCTAACGTATCTAGCAACTCTATTCTGTTGTATAAATGGGAAAATATCACGGTTCAAGGTGGAAAAAATTTGGTTTAGGGGGATCTGAAATCTTTATTATTAATGGATGACATTTCGTACAAGCTGAATCTCAATTTCTATGAATGATGGTGATCGCTAAAAAATCTACATAGAGAATGGTATGGTATAGCTTCAAGGATAATGCATTCAATTTACCGGACATGGAAGTTTTTAAAGTTTGGAAATATCACCATGGACCGGTATAAGTTTAGATAGCATGTTGTCTTGCAATTTTTGATGTGCATAAATTTATCGGTGTGTCTAGGTCAACGCGTTTATTAAACCGGTATACTTTTCATTATTTAATTATTTAAGACGGAATATGAGATTTATGAAAAATTAATATTCTTGGATTTTGATTTGTGGGTCAGCTTGGGATAGATCATACACAAATAATCCTTTTGCTGGAAATTATTTATAAATTAAGAAGATTACATATTGACTTTATTCAGAATTATCATTTACAATGTTTTAGGGTTATTAAGTTTGCCATACAAATTTCGATGTCGTAGAATCAGTTCTGGTTTTACCAGAAATAAATCAGTTTTGGCAGTATAACACCGATATTATCCACACTACAACCTGCGCCCATTCTCCGACACAGTCGGAATACGTCCATATTGGTTTTATGGACAAATTTTCAACAAAAGATGGAATTTGGCATCATCAAGAGGCAATTTATATTACAAATGTTTGACTCGTCCGTAGTCGTCCCGCTAAAAGGACAAGTATAATTTGTCAAATATGAGTTTGCCGATTAAATTGTCATATATTATCTGCTACAAAAAAAGGTTTCAGGAGCTTAGGTATATTGTAGGTTGTATAGGGTTTTCCAATAGGAATGGTATGATTTTTAAGTGACGTTTCGGCCATTTGTAATATGTCATGATCTGTCATTTTTTGTTTCATTGTATTCAGTAATGTTTACAATTTCATCATGGTGAGATATACGCAAGAACAACGTTTACAAATTATTCAATTTTATTATCAAAATAATTCTCCAATTGCAACTTTTCGCGCGCTTTTGCCATTTTATAGTCGTAATAATCGTCCAAGTGTGCTCGCTATTCGTCGAATTGTTGAAAATTTTTGGGGTACATTTTCTTTACATAATGCTGAAGTGCCAATAAGACAAAGATTCGCTCGAAGTAATGAAAATATTGCTGCCGTTCAGGCAATTGTTGCTAAAGTCCGCAATTTGTCGATTCCAAGACGTTCTCAAGAACTGGGACTGTCTCAAACCACAACCTGGCGGATTTTGAGAAAGGATTTGGGTTTGAATAAAATTGTTCTCACTCAAGAACTGAAGCCATTGGACCACCGTAAATGTCGTGAATTTGCTGATTTTGCCTTGGAACAATTTGAAAACGATAACGATTTTTTTAAGAAAATCATCTTCTCCGATGAGGCTCACTTTCATCTGAGTGGTGCGGCACATAAACAAAACTGTCGATTCTGGTGCGAAGAAAATCCACAAATTATTCATGAAAAACCATTACATTCACCTAAATTGACAGTTTGGTGTGGTTTTTGGACTGGTGGAATCATCGGTCCGTATTTTTTTCGAAATGAAGCTGGTAACACCGTTACTGTCAATGGAGATTGGTATAGATCAATGATAACCAACTTTTTATGGCTGAAATTGGAAGAAGTTGATCTTGACAACATTTGGTTCCAACAAGACGGGGCTACATGCCACACAGCAAGTGCAACACTTTTTTTTTGCACTCTTGAACGATTTTCATGATCTGTGTTCTTGATGATCATGATTTTCGGTTGTAGTAATCGTCCAACCAGACAGGTTGTACATGCTATAGTGGTTAAACTCGAGTCAAAATATACACTGCTGGGTCGAAGTATCGACAATTTCGCAGCCGGAACAAACTTACCAGATCAAATTAACTCAAAAACTAGAGCCTGTTGATTATTTGAAGCGCCTAAAGTTCTCCGATTGGGTTCTGCTAACGTTTGAAGAAAATCCTGAATTTCATCGAAAAATCTTGTTCAGCGATGAAGCTCATTTTTGGCTTAATCGTTTTGTCAATAAGCAAAATATGCGTTATTGGACAAACCCACATGTGTTTTAAGTGACTCCATTACAACCACAAAAAGGGATCGTGTGCTGTGGATTTCATGCCGGAGGTGTGATTGGACCATATTTTAGGCGATGAATATGATCGCCATGTTACGGTCAACGGAGTTCTCTATCGTGCCATGTTGGAAGACAAGATGGTGCCATATGCCACATATCTGGCCAAACAATTGATCTATTGAAGGAGAAGTTCGGTAACCATGTAATCTCGAGAAATGATCCGCTCGAATGGCCCGCTCATGTGATTTAACGCCGTTGAATTTCTTTTTGTGGGGTTACGTTAAATCGTTGGTTTATGCTAATAAGCCAACAATATAAGAGGAGCTCACGGGCAATATCGATCGCGTAATTGCCAACGTTCCGGCCGAATTATTGAAAAACTCGAAAGAATTATCTCAACAATTTGTATCTTTCCATTGATTGCATTCGTTTCGTAAAATCGTAACCAGTTGATTGTCTGTCTGATTGATTGAACTGCAGGACTAAGTACTAGACAAGTGTCCCGAACAACGCTGGGCCTATTCCTACAGCCTATTTTTGGAATTTTGGTTTATTCTTTTAAGGGTGGAACGACCTGGTTGTAGACACCAAGCGATCATATGGGCCAAAACAACACAATTATAATTTACTAGAAGAAAGGATACAGGTTTAATGGTTACTAATGGTATTGGTCTTCATCAATTGCTTCTTAATTTTCTTTTTTCTCGAACTACTGAAATTGAATTAAATTAAGGAAATACGTATGTTAGCTCTTAAAATAGCTCTCTCTCTCTCTATATATATATATATCGGTAAAGTACTTATTGGCTCACAAGAGTAATTTCATATACAGTGGAATGCAGTCTTAGATAATCATGCACACACTCTCTCAGACTTCCGACCAAAAGATCGCTCCCACTGAAACTCGTTTCTGTATCCCAACAATCGCAAAAGGCCAAGAGAACTAAAAGAGTTACTCCTTTTTTTTTTAAATCTGCGCCTTCCTACATGAAAATTAGAAAAATGTACTTCTAAGCCAACAATCACCTGTACATTCGAGGGACATTAGTGTACGATCACTACGTAAAGTGCAACGCCACTTGAAATCACCTGATGTGTATTTCCAAATTCCACCAGTAGATACTGTTGTGCCACTTCCATCATCTAATGGATACACATATATCTTAACATACATAGATAGTTTCACGCGTGCCCAAAAGTCTACTGCATTAAAGACATCTCCGCAGTAACGATCGCAAAAATACTTGTCGAAAGCTACATTTCCGAATTCGACATACTGGTCAAGATAACGATCGATCAACGCACACGATTCGAAACCAAGCTAATGCAACTCTAAAGCTCAATCGTAGCATGATTGAGCGCTTCCATCGCCAACTTAAAACAGTTGTCAAAGCTTGTGCAAATACCGTCAATTGGAGCTTGGATTTCCTGCGGAATTCTTTGTGGAACATCCACTGACTCCCTAAGTTACCATTGAAATAGTGATAAATCTGCGCTCAACGATGAATAAAATGTTTGAAGTCATAAAATGTTTATTCCTCAAATATCTATGATAAAAACACGAGCGGACAAGCCGTTACTTGAGTTTGGTAAAATAAACTCTTGCCTAGAGGAAGGAACCTAAAATGTCGTCACAGATCTCTTCTGATTTCTATACAACATGGTGACATCTATCGATAAAAAAAATTTAAGACCATCCGTATCCGGAGATTGGCGCAATAGGCCCATATACGTATGACCGATTCAGATTATGCACGAATTATTGATTTTAACTATTGGTCCCCGGGAACCGCGAGTGTCATGACCGATGTCGTCTGTTTTCTAAAGGAATCATGTCCGCTATCCAAAAAAAAATTCACATAACGATCAGTATGTTGAGCTTTGGACAATACCATTCTGAAAACTAAAGTTTCGCAATCGATCTCATTTCTTATCGATTGGACATCCGGTCAACATTTTATTTCGGATAGCGGTCACGATGCCTTGTTTTAATTCAGAAGAGATCGGTTGATCGACACTCGTGGTTGACACATATGGGCCTGTTTTTGTAAATAGAAATCATTATGTTGGATCCAAATCAGAAGAGATCGATGACGATATTTTAGGTTCCTGGGAACCATTAATTTAAATCCGAAAATGATTCGGCCATTTACACATATGCGCCAATCCTAACATACAGATTGGTTTGGGCTTTTATTCGTAGATAGTGCATATTATGCCCAATCGATATCAAATGAGATCCGTTATGACACTTTAGGTTCCAGTGAACCATTCATTTAAATCTTAGCTCAAATCTCAACATCTGAACTACCTTTTGAATTTTATTTTGGACAGTGGACATGATGCCGTTTTAAAATCAGAAGCTACCGGTTACAACACTTTTGGTCCCTTGAAGAATAAACACTTACAAATAATTAGAATTGCCTGTTTTAAGTTTTTTGGGATGGAATACTGGGATAAATTCACACATTTTGTGAAAAAACTAATACCATCAGACCCAAGCAGAACTAAACAAACCGACATATTCTGACCCAAGTCACTGGAAACTTGTGTCTACGTTTTCATACGAATAGATAAAAAATGCACTGGCCTGACACCACCTTATGAAAGCCTCTACAAAATAATACTCCGTCTTCTTAAGTGTTTTGTATTGCAAATCAGAGATAAGCAACAATCATGGGGGATGATGTAGCAGCTAATTATATCTCTATAAGAATAAACAGAATGCGCAGCCAATTTCAAATATTTGAAATTGACCGTACACATAATTATTCCAACCGAGTAACTTACCGTAGAAAAGACGGTATTTTGATGTTGAATAAGGTTCACAGGTATTATAATTGGGATCATCTAGCAGCAAATATGGGAACCCCCAAATTGTGTGCACAAACAAGAACAAAAATTTAAAAACTCTTTTTTTTTCAATTTGGAAATGCTGCTTTGGACAATTACACCAATTATTCCCGCAATTTACACCACCACACACATCACACCACCGGAATATTCCCGAAATATTCCCACAAAAAGTTTCTCCAAATACGAAATCACAACAAAAATATTTTTAAATCACACCTCTATTTCCACTTAACTCCACTTATTATTTTCCCACTACTCAGTTTCGCTTTTATTCTATCGCGTAGCGAATCTTCCAAACTACTCACATCCGTATTAATATACCACGTATAATATTCGAAATCTTCGAAAGGTTTCGGTTTTGTTTCACACTCTCTTATAATTTGCAAAGCCTCAAAACTGTTATAAAACTATCTCTAATGCTACTACTTAAACCTAGATGTCACTAATCTCAGAAAAAATTGCATAATTGTTTGATGAACAATTTTCGTTGAATAAGTATTTCGCCCAGACATAGGCGATAGTAGGTTAGATCGTTTGATGCAATCCAATTCAACGTTACCTTCATTCATTTCGCTCAACTCCAACCTTCCAGCTATCCTCCATGGTCCACTCCATACAATCATCCTTGTAAACAGTCAATGCACTAACGCGCTCTCTAACCAGCATATCTGAAGTGATAAAAAATCACCGCCTTCGTACATCCCTCTCGAATTTTTTCGACTTAGAGTTCAGCCCGCTCCACTTAGTATCGCTGATGCTCCTCCCAATTTCTGGTCGTTTGTGAATATACCTTCTATAGGCCATATCTTCCATGCCGATCGTTTTTCACATGGCTTTTGCTCGACAATTATCTGCGCTAGTTCCTAAAACAACCTTGTCATAAGTGTTCCACATATGTTCCGTATTATTCATTTCAGCAATGTTAATTATTCGCAACTTCTGCACAAATCTCTCTCCCGTCCACTGGCGATTACAATAATACACACACTGCCCCGCTCGCTAACATTCCTTATATTACCTGTCTTAACATTGACAATTGTTGGATCATCTGCAATCTAAACTGTATAATGCTCATCCAGACATATTTCAATATTCTATTCAGCGAAACTTCATCCGATTCCATATTGATTTGGTCAACACTCGTTCAAGTTATGTCTCTCTATCATATCCAAACGTAGCAGCAGTTACGTCTCTATAACTTGAACGAGTGTTGGACAGATCGATATAGGATTATTGGAGCGGTCATTTTTGGATCGGATGTAGTTTCGCTACATAGCATATTGAAATATATATGGATGAGCCTTAACTAGTTTAGATTGCAGATGATCCATCCTTATTGGCGTTTTAGGTTACCTAAGAAATCCTTGCCCCAAAACCGTTAAAACCATCCCCATTATATGATAGCAGTCAACCCCATTGACTATTCTAGTCCGTTTCTCTCTTCTTGAACTGTGGCAATATCCCAGTTGAATCATTCATAATTTTCGAGCTAGCTGAGTTTATTCTCCTTATCTGATGTTTCCTCGCCACCACTCGATTCCACAAAGTCCAATGGGACTCACTCCATGATATTTGCCATTGGATTCTACCTAATTACCAATAATCATTTTCAACATCTGCCCCCCACCGTTATGTGAATGCTCTTTTCGTGTGCCACATATCATATCTACCATTTGATCCAGTTTCTTGTTTCATTTCTCACGTCAAATTTTTACTTTGTTGATGAAATTTGTAATCCATTTGTTGTGCCAAATTTTGTATTGTTTGTTGCGTCTCTTTACTTTATTGATCGTCGTTTTGATTTTGATCATCAAATTTTAGATTTGTTGATCGAATTATTGATCCATTTGATGAAACTTTTAAGTCGTAACTGCTAATAGTTGCGATATATCGAAAGTTCTTTAAAGCACGGGAACTGCCTGCACCATCTAACGTTTATCATCTAGTTGTTCCTTTATTACCTCTTCGAGGTATTATTTGCAATATTAGTTCATTTTTGCAACCACCCATCGGTAAATCACTAGTTAATCTCATCTTCTAATATTCACAATCCCACCGCTATTTCCACTTAACTCCACTTATTATTTTCCCGCTTCTCACTTTCGCTAGTATACCACGTAGAATATTCGAGATCTTCGAAAATTTTCAATGCTCTTATAATCTGCAATGCCTCAAAACTGTTATAAAACTATCTCTAATGTTGCTACTTAAACCTAGATGTCACTAATCTCAGAAACAACGTCATAATTGTTTAAACATTAAATGAGCAATTTTCGTTGAATAAGTATCTCGCCCAGACATAGGCGATAGTAAGTTAGATCGTGTAACGCAATCCAATTCAACTTTACCTTCATTCATTTCGCTCAACTCCATCCAATTTTCCAGCTACTCTCCATGGTCCACTCCATACAGTCATCCTTGTAAACAGTCAATGCACTAACGCGCTCTCTAACCAGCATATCTGAAGTGATAAAAATCACCGCCTTCATATATCCCTCTCGCATTTTTTCGACTTGGAATTCAGCCCGCTCCACTTAGTATCGCTGTTGCTCCTCCCAATTTCTGGTCGTTTGTGAATAACTTCTATAGGCCATATCTTCCATGCCGATCGTTTTCCACATGGCTTTTGCTCGAGAATTATCTGCGCCAGTTCTTAAAACAACCTTGTCATAAATGTTCCACATATGTTCCGTATTCTCCTATATTTAAAAGCAATGTTGATTCTTCGTGAAAAATGCGGAGGATCCCTTTCCGATGTTTGCAACTGCTGCACAAACATCTCTTCCATCCACGGCCATTGCAATAATACACACACTGCCCTCGCTCGCTAACCTTCCTTGAATTACCGGTCCTAACATTCACAATTAATTGGATCGTCTGCAGTCTGCACTGGCTAAGACTCATCCAGATATATTTCAATATTCTATTCAGTGAAACTTCATCCGATGCAAAGATGACCGCTCCAATAATCCCATATCAATCTGGCCAACACTCGTTCAAATTATGTCTCTCTATCCTGTCCAAACGTAGCGGCAATTGTGGCAGCTGTATGGTCTAAGAATATTGAAATATGGAATATATCTGGATGAGCCTTAGTCAGTTCAGATTGCAGATGACCCACCAATTGTGTATGTTAAGACAGCAACGGTAATCGAAAGCGGTGATTGGCGATAGGTAATTCGTATCACGTTCATCAAGTTTTCTGCATAACCCTGGGTTATTATCGTTTTAGGTTACCTAAGATATCCTTGCATCAGAATCGTCGAAACCATCCCCATCAGATGGACTATGGACCATTCACTATGAACACCTACTCTCCTGGTTCTTACTGACAAACAAATGGCTCGGCTGAGCATCCAAAATCGCGAATAGTTCGTTTCTCCCTTCTTGAACTGTGGCAATATCATAGTTGAATTGTTCATAATTTTCGAGCTAGCTGAACTTATTCTCCTTATCTGATGTTCCCTCGCCACCACTCGATTCCACAAAGTCCAATGGAACTCACTCCATGATATGCACCATTGGATTTCACCTTATTACCAACAATCATTTTCAACATCTGCTCCCCATCGTTATGTGAATGCTCGATCTTTTGTTCCGTATCGTCTACATCATCATTTCGTTTGCCACATATCATGTCTACCATTTGATCCAGTTTCATCTCGATGTTTTCGTTGCCTATTTCGATTTCTTTAATTTTTTCTTTCATTTCTCGCGTCAAATTTTTACTTTGTTGATCAAATTTGTAATCCATTTGTTGCGCCAAATTTTGTATTGTTTGTTGCGTTTCTTTACTTTGTTGATCGTCGTTTTGATTTTGTTCATCAAATTTTTGATTTGTTTGATCCATTTGATCAAACATTTAAGTCATAACTGCCAACAATTGCGCTAAATCGAAAGTTCCGAAAAGCCCAAGAACTGATTGCACCATCTCACGTTTATCATCTAGTTTTTCTTTATATCCTCTTCGAGGTATTAGTTGCAATATTAATTCATTTTTGTAACCACTCGTTAAACACATCTTGAATTTGACGGTTACAACAACAATTCTCGTAATCCTCACCGCTTCCGGAATATTGCCGAATATACCAAAAATATTCCAACACGAATTTCCATTAACCGCTAAAACACCGCGACAAATAACTTTCATAATTATTTGTTAATTCGCCATTTACGCTACTCACTATCGGACTTATTTCGTCGCGTATCGAATCTTCCAAATGAGTGGGACATATTTATATATCGGGCTGAATATTCACGAACTTTCGGGTTTGTTCCACACTTATTCTGCTATAATCTGCAATACCCCAAAATTGTTATAAAACTATCTGTAATGCAACTACTTAACCCTTGATGGCACTATCTCACAAAAACATGTCATTCATTTTCTAAACTTGAAATGAGCAATTTTCGTTGAATAAATGTCTCACCCATGCTGAATTAATTGGCTGTCAAACCAATAGGCGAGATCGTAACAATATTAAATTCTCTGCCACAATGGATTGTTAAATCTCTATGAATTCCGACCAACGCCATAATAATAATGAAATTCCTCAAATCACATTAGCTCTAAAATTACAATTACAACGCATGATCACCATGATGAATGTTCTGCTATATATAGCTATAATTACATTTAGTCAAGATCACGTTTATCATGCAAACTAAAAAAAAAGATCAATGTTGATTTCTTTATTTATGAAGATCATGACCAAAATCTGAAGGCGATGAACGTGATCAAAGTATGTACACAATAAGTGTTTTTATGTAAAGTGAAAAGTGTGCGATCGCGATCAATTTCTCGAAAGCTCAATTCTATCACTTTCGCTATTGATCATTGACACTATATACTAACAGGTTTCGTATACGACTACAAGGGTTTAAATCCCAAGGTGCACTAAATAAATTTTATGATGTCTCAATTTTGATTTGGGTCATAAAATTAATCGCGTATAAGATTTATTGCTTTTATGCACCCAACAGATGACTCAATTTTATTTAAATAGAAAGATCCCAACTAATTTTAGAACTCTTGGTATTCACTTGAGAACTGCACAGACAACAATATAATATTATGTCCTTGAATTTATTCCCGCGAAATTCATACCGACTTACATTTACGCGCTTACGTTGTTATTGTTAGTGTGCGGTCATTAAAACTAAAATGGTAATTCGGCAAGAGTTACATCATGACACACCGATATCCCAGAAACGGTTGTAAACAGACAAATTATATAAAATGTTAGATGATTTGTTGACGACTTGGGCGGCAAGCTAAAGAATTTGAGCGGGAAATGCTTGCATAAAATCATTTGCGATCTAATCCACGTCACAAATCAAATCTCAATTCACTGTCATCATATGCACGATTTGCAATTTTATTATTTATTTATTAATGTTTTTTGGTAAAAAATTCCCGCCAACATTTTTATATATTTTTGGCGTGGGTGATTTATGATTTATTTTATTAATTTATTTTGTCGTTTTTTATATTTTTGTCTAGTTTGCGAAGGACAGTCGAACAAATGGTCACAGTAAATATGATCACATGCAAAAAGAGTTGGATGCGGTGCGGGAGGAGAATGAGTATTTAAAGATTGAACTAGAGTCAGCGCAGGAGCAGATACGAGATTTGGAAAAATCTTTATTTGAGGTAAGTTTAGATATCAATATTGCTAAAATTTCACCCCCTTTAGACCATTCCAAAATGTTGGTTCTTTTTGATTTTCTATCTTTGGAAGAGACGACGAAATCTAATAATCATTGCTAATAATCATTTCCAATCATATGCCTAAGAGAGGCTTTTCGATAATTCTTACATTCGGCCTTATGAAAGTTTTGGGTCAATCGGCACTTGCACACTAAATATATGTTTTTTCCAAGTAATTGATCTCCATGTTTAGATATCACCGCTCCTCGTTTAATTTGCACAGCCCAAATAAGTGAAAATGATTTCGTGGTGCTTAACTCAATCGTATGCGCTGATCAATTTAAATTTCTTTATCATATCTGTGAGATTGACCGTTTGCTTATTTATAAGGCCACCAAGGGTTAATCTCTAGGTTATTCAGTAAAAATTTAATGTGTACCCATGGCAATAGGTTATTTCCACTTGATATGGACATAGAGTAGTTTCCACATTTTAGTACATTCGCCCATTCGGCCGTATATGCCGCTTGGTGGCTTTATTTCTAGGTATTTCAGTACAGAATTTAACGTGGACCCATGGCAACTACACAAAAAATCGCCTTTCGGTTAAGTAAACAAATTAAAAAAAAGTTATTTCCACCTGATATGAACATAGGATAGTTTCCACATTTTAGTACATTCGCCCATTCGGCCGTATATGCCGCTTGGTGGCTTTTTCTCTAGGTATTTCAGTACATAATTTAATGTGGACCCATGGCAACTACACAAAAAATCGCCTTTCGGTTAAATAAACAAATAAAAAAAGGTTTTTTCCACCTGATTTGGACATACGATAGTTTCCACATTTTAGTACATTCGCCCATTCGGCCGTATATGCCGCTTGGTGGCTTTATTTCTAGGTATTTCAGTACAGAATTTAACGTGGACCCATGGCAACTACACAAAATTCGCCTTTCGGTTAAGTAAACAAATAAAAAAAGGTTATTTCTACCTGATATGGACATAGGATAATTTCCACATTTTAGTACATTCGCCCATTCGGCCGTATATGCCGCTTGGTGGCTTTATTTCTAGGTATTTCAGTACAGAATTTAACGTGGACCCATGGCAACTACACAAAAATCGCCTTTCGGTTAAATAAAAAAAGGTTATTTCAACCTGATATGGACATAGAGTAGTTTCCACATCTTAGTACATTCGCCCATTCGGCCGTATATGCCGCTTGGTGGCTTTATTTCTAGGTATTTCAGTACAGAATTTAACGTGGACCCATGGCAACTACACAAAATCGCCTTTCGGTTAAGTAAAAAAATTAAAAAAAAGTTATTTCCACCTGATATGGACATAGGATAGTTTCCACATCTTAGTACATTCGCCTATTCGGCCGTATATGCCGCTTGGTGGCTTTATTTCTAGGTATTTCAGTACAGAATTTAACGTGGACCCATGGCAACTACACAAAAATCGCCTTTCGGTTAAATAAAAAAAGGTTATTTCAACCTGATATGGACATAGAGTAGTTTCCACATCTTAGTACATTCGCCCATTCGGCCGTATATGCCGCTTGGTGGCTTTATTTCTAGGTATTTCAGTACAGAAATGAACGTGGACCCATGGCAACTACACAAAAAATCGCCTTTCGGTTAAATAAACAAATAAAAAAAAAGTTATTTCCACCTGATATGGACATAGAGTAGTTTCCACATCTTAGTACATTCGCCCATTCGGCCGTATATGCCGCTTGGTGGCTTTATTTCTAGGTATTTCAGTACAGAATTTAACGTGGACCTATGGCAACTACACAAAAAATCGCCTTTCGGTTAAATAAAAAAAGGTTATTTCCACCTGATATGAACATAGGATAGTTTCCACATTTTAGTACATTCGCCCATTCGGCCGTATATGCCGCTTGGTGGCTTTATTTCTAGGTATTTCAGTACAGAATTTAACGTGGACCCATGGCAACTACACAAAAATCGCCTTTCGGTTAAATAAAAAAAGGTTATTTCAACCTGATATGGACATAGAGTAGTTTCCACATCTTAGTACATTCGCCCATTCGGCCGTATATGCCGCTTGGTGGCTTTATTTCTAGGTATTTCAGTACAGAATTTAACGTGGACCCATGGCAACTACACAAAATCGCCTTTCGGTTAAGTAAAAAAATTAAAAAAAAGTTATTTCCACCTGATATGGACATAGGATAGTTTCCACATCTTAGTACATTCGCCTATTCGGCCGTATATGCCGCTTGGTGGCTTTATTTCTAGGTATTTCAGTACAGAATTTAACGTGGACCCATCGCAACTACACAAAAATCGCCTTTCGGTTAAATAAAAAAAGGTTATTTCAACCTGATATGGACATAGAGTAGTTTCCACATCTTAGTACATTCGCCCATTCGGCCGTATATGCCACTTGGTGGCTTTATTTCTAGGTATTTCAGTACAGAAATGAACGTGGACCCATGGCAACTACACAAAATCGCCTTTCGGTTAAGTAAAAAAATAAAAAAAAAGTTATTTCCACCTGATATGGACATACGATAGTTTCCACATTTTAGTACATTCGCCCATTCGGCCGTATATGCCGCTTGGTGGCTTTTTCTCTAGGTATTTCAGTACATAATTTAATGTGGACCCATGGCAACTACACAAAAAATCGCCTTTCGGTTAAATAAACAAATCAAAAAAGGTTTTTTCCACCTGATATGGACATAGAGTAGTTTCCACATCTTAGTACATTCGCCCATTCGGCCGTATATGCCGCTTGGTGGCTTTATTGCTAGGTATTTCAGTACATAATTTAATGTGGACCCATGGCAACTACACAAAAAATCGCCTTTCGGTTAAGTAAAAAAATTAAAAAAAAGTTATTTCCACCTGATATGGACATAGGATAGTTTCCACATCTTAGTACATTCGCCTATTCGGCCGTATATGCCGCTTGGTGGCTTTATTTCTAGGTATTTCAGTACAGAATTTAACGTGGAGCCATGGCAACTACACAAAAATCGCCTTTCGGTTAAATAAAAAAAGGTTATTTCAACCTGATATGGACATAGAGTAGTTTCCACATCTTAGTACATTCGCCCATTCGGCCGTATATGCCGCTTGGTGGCTTTATTTCTAGGTATTTCAGTACAGAATTTAACGTGGACCCATGGCAACTACACAAAATCGCCTTTCGGTTAAGTAAAAAAATTAAAAAAAAGTTATTTCAACCTGATATGGACATAGAGTAGTTTCCACATCTTAGTACATTCGCCCATTCGGCCGTATATGCCGCTTGGTGGCTTTATTTCTAGGTATTTCAGTACAGAAATGAACGTGGACCCATGGCAACTACACAAAAAATCGCCTTTCGGTTAAATAAACAAATAAAAAAAAAGTTATTTCCACCTGATATGGACATAGAGTAGTTTCCACATCTTAGTACATTCGCCCATTCGGCCGTATATGCCGCTTGGTGGCTTTATTTCTAGGTATTTCAGTACATAATTTAATGTGGACCCATGGCAACTACACAAAAAATCGCCTTTCGGTTAAGTAAAAAAATTAAAAAAAAGTTATTTCCACCTGATATGGACATAGGATAGTTTCCACATCTTAGTACATTCGCCTATTCGGCCGTATATGCCGCTTGGTGGCTTTATTTCTAGGTATTTCAGTACAGAATTTAACGTGGACCCATGGCAACTACACAAAAATCGCCTTTCGGTTAAATAAAAAAAGGTTATTTCAACCTGATATGGACATAGAGTAGTTTCCACATCTTAGTACATTCGCCCATTCGGCCGTATATGCCGCTTGGTGGCTTTATTTCTAGGTATTTCAGTACAGAATTTAACGTGGACCCATGGCAACTACACAAAAATCGCCTTTCGGTTAAATAAAAAAAGGTTATTTCAACCTGATATGGACATAGAGTAGTTTCCACATCTTAGTACATTCGCCCATTCGGCCGTATATGCCGCTTGGTGGCTTTATTTCTAGGTATTTCAGTACAGAAATGAACGTGGACCCATGGCAACTACACAAAAAATCGCCTTTCGGTTAAATAAACAAATAAAAAAAAAGTTATTTCCACCTGATATGGACATAGAGTAGTTTCCACATCTTAGTACATTCGCCCATTCGGCCGTATATGCCGCTTGGTGGCTTTATTTCTAGGTATTTCAGTACAGAATTTAACGTGGACCTATGGCAACTACACAAAAAATCGCCTTTCGGTTAAATAAAAAAAGGTTATTTCCACCTGATATGAACATAGGATAGTTTCCACATTTTAGTACATTCGCCCATTCGGCCGTATATGCCGCTTGGTGGCTTTTTCTCTAGGTATTTCAGTACATAATTTAATGTGGACCCATGGCAACTACACAAAAAATCGCCTTTCGGTTAAGTAAAAAAATTAAAAAAAAATTATTTCCACCTGATATGGACATAGGATAGTTTCCACATCTTAGTACATTCGCCTATTCGGCCGTATATGCCGCTTGGTGGCTTTATTTCTAGGTATTTCAGTACAGAATTTAACGTGGACCCATGGCAACTACACAAAAATCGCCTTTCGGTTAAATAAAAAAAGGTTATTTCAACCTGATATGGACATAGAGTAGTTTCCACATCTTAGTACATTCGCCTATTCGGCCGTATATGCCGCTTGGTGGCTTTATTTCTAGGTATTTCAGTACAGAATTTAACGTGGACCCATGGCAACTACACAAAATCGCCTTTCGGTTAAGTAAAAAAATAAAAAAAAAGTTATTTCCACCTGATATGGACATACGATAGTTTCCACATTTTAGTACATTCGCCCATTCGGCCGTATATGCCGCTTGGTGGCTTTTTCTCTAGGTATTTCAGTACATAATTTAATGTGGACCCATGGCAACTACACAAAAAATCGCCTTTCGGTTAAATAAACAAATCAAAAAAGGTTTTTTCCACCTGATATGGACATACGATAGTTTCCACATTTTAGTACATTCGCCCATTCGGCCGTATATGCCGCTTGGTGGCTTTATTTCTAGGTATTTCAGTACAGAATTTAACGTGGACCCATGGCAACTACACAAAAATCGCCTTTCGGTTAAATAAAAAAAGGTTATTTCAACCTGATATGGACATAGAGTAGTTTCCACATCTTAGTACATTCGCCCATTCGGCCGTATATGCCGCTTGGTGGCTTTATTTCTAGGTATTTCAGTACAGAATTTAACGTGGACCCATGGCAACTACACAAAATCGCCTTTCGGTTAAGTAAAAAAATTAAAAAAAAGTTATTTCCACCTGATATGGACATAGGATAGTTTCCACATCTTAGTACATTCGCCTATTCGGCCGTATATGCCGCTTGGTGGCTTTATTTCTAGGTATTTCAGTACAGAATTTAACGTGGACCCATGGCAACTACACAAAAATCGCCTTTCGGTTAAATAAAAAAAGCTTATTTCAACCTGATATGGACATAGAGTAGTTTCCACATCTTAGTACATTCGCCCATTCAGCCGTATATGCCGCTTGGTGGCTTTATTTCTAGGTATTTCAGTACAGAATTTAACGTGGACCCATGGCAACTACACAAAATCGCCTTTCGGTTAAGTAAAAAAATAAAAAAAAAGTTATTTCCACCTGATATGGACATAGGATAGTTTCCACATTTTAGTACATTCGCCTATTCGGCCGTATATGCCGCTTGGTGGCTTTATTTCTAGGTATTTCAGTACAGAATTTAACGTGGACCTATGGCAACTACACAAAAAATCGCCTTTCGGTTAAATAAACAAATAAAAAAAGGTTATTCCCACCTGATATGGCCATAGAGTAGTTTCCACATTTTAGTACATTCGCCTATTCGGCCGTATATGCCGCTTGGTGGCTTTTTCTCTAGGTATTTCAATACAGAATTGATCATGCATAAATGGGTTTTCGGGATGGTGCTGCATTTTGTGATCTATTTACACTTTTTCGGGATGGCTACACTTTTGCAAGAAAGCCACCAAAAAAATCGTACTCGACCTACTTCGGCGACTTGACTAAGTCGCTAAGTTACTCGACTAAGTCGACTCATCCTTGCGTACACACACCCGTTTATCGCGCTGACCATTCCAGAGTATCCGAGAACAATCGCAATACCGAAAAACTGTTATAAAATTATTTCCGGTGCTAGTATTTAAACATAGATGTCACTAATCTACAAGCGACCAATCCACGTTGAATTATGCTCAATAGGCGATATTTTTTCAACAAAGGGAAATTCAAAGAACCATTTTCTAAAGGTCGTGTTACACTATGCAAAATTGCTCATTTGTGGTTTAGAAAATTAACAAATTTTTTTGTGAAAATGCTGACATCTATATTTAAGTAGTGGCATTAGAAGTAGCTTTATGACAGTTTGGCAGTGATTATACCAGTTTTAGCCTGGAACGCGGTACGTGTAAATACTATAGAGTTATTCAAAAGTTTCGGTACGCGATGGATTAAAAGCGCTTAAATGAAATTATTTGTGTGACTTATTGTAAATCGTGGTCATCGCGAAATTAATTCAATTTCACAATTGAGGAAAATATTTGTTTGGTGTTTAGTGTTGGTAGTTAAGACTCAACTTTTGTTTGAATTTCTTTCGACTCGAATATTTGACCAAAACTCGAATATAAAGTCTTCGCAGTGTACGACTAAAATTTCCTCATTCTTAATTTCAAATGTCCCTTTGACGGTCGTCATCATAACAATGAAAGGAAATCAAAAATAACGTTAGTTATTACATACTGTGGTTTACCTGTCTATGGTTTCTTTTCATTGGAAAGTAGTAATGTTACTCGAATATGTATCTTGAGAAGTAGGTTACAGCAAAGCTAAAATGCCATCTGTTCTCGTAAAGCGCTTTGCTATTACAACTCAGTATCAAAAATGGCAGTCGTACAGTCTCACCTTGCTTATAATAAGGATATTAATTCGGCCACGAAATCAAAATCCCTTTTGTTGTAAAATGCAGTCTTCAACATTTCTAAATGTCTTCAGTCTGGTTTATAATTCTGTGCAACGATTCAAAGGATGGTTTAAAACGTCGGTTGCTTACATTCCTAAAAAACTAAATTCTTACGATTAAAGCATAAGTGGAGACCGCGATGCTAAATCTCTTACAGCAACGCTAATCCTACAAAATGTTCACAAAACTTAAATAACCTGACCATTTATAAAAGATTCCAGCTATACACAGATCATCCGATTCCTTGTTTAATTTGGCAACGATCCAGACCACACGATAGTAATTCCCTTTGGCGTTTGTTGCTGTAACCGTCAAATTTATGACTGACTGTATTCACAATCCAGTGATATGAACCAGATTTAACAAGTCAAATTCGTATCAGTACATATTTTAGTTTTTCAAATTTTTCAACAACCTAATTCCCCTCTCTCTCTCTCTCTCTCTCTCTCTCTCTCTCTCTCTCTCTCTCTCTCTTTCTCTCTCCCTCTCGCTTTCTCTCTCTTTCTCTCTCTTTCTTTCTTTCTTTCTCTATTCTCTCCCTCTCTCTTCTCTCTCTCTCTCTTCTCCCTCTCTTCGCTCTTTCCTTCTGTCCCACGCTCACCTCGCTTGTATCATTCTCTCTCACTCTGTTCTCGTATGTATATAAAATAAAATAGTAAACCAAGCAAATTCGGTTAGTCTTTATAGAAATATTCTATATATGTGACCCTATACTGTATGTTTGGGACCGTATACTGTATTTCATAATTGTTGGACTTATCTATTTTAGGTTATAGCACTGTTTATTATAATAATGAAAAATAGTTTTGTTGAAATGCAAATGACAAATGAGAATTTGGCTATGCAAGTCCCTCCAAGAGTAAAGTAAAGACATTAGGTACATACGGGGATCCTCAAAGAGACAAATTTAGCTTTAAGATGCCAGCCATCCTAACTGCACAAAAGGTTTACACCAAGCAAAATGTTCTATCAAACATCGCAAGGATATTTGATCCACTAGGCTGGATAGCTTCCTTAAAAAGCTATGGGAAGTGTGACCGCTGGATAAAATTTCAACAACAGTTTTTGTTGCTTGTAAGTAAAATTAAAATGCATAGGTAGGTTAATTCTTATTGAATTATATGGATTATGTGATACTTCGGATGCGGCACACGCTACTACCATATACAGCAGGGTGATTTTAACATCCGGAGATGTTAAAATTACGTTACTAGCATCAAAAACAAGAGTAGCTCCATTAAACAAAATACACCACGACTAGAGCTATGCGGAGCAGTTTTGTTGTGAAGATTAATGAACAGGGTAAGGCAGTCATAAGAGTCACTAACATCAATATACGCTTATACGGATTCAACCATTACTCTTGCATGAATGTCCTTCAAACAAATCGTGTAGCTGGAATACACAACAACATCACTGCAGTCTATTAGTTCCACGTCAAATATGAAGATAACCCCGCTGACGCGGCTTCGCGAAGCTTTACGGCTTTATCCAGCACAACGACCTGTGATGGTTTCAAAGGATGAATCTGCCATCATCAAAACATCAAATTTTCAGCACTCAGGAAGTAGTAAAGAAAATCATAGTCACCACGCAACCAGCACACGTATGTGACATTTGGGATAAATATTCATCATACACGAAATTGAGATGAATCGATACTTATGTAAAAAGGTTTATCAACAATGTCAAATGCAAGGATTACTTAAAAGGAACATCCGGCCTACTGTCGATCGATGAACTAAGGAGAAGTCGAAACTTAATAATCAACAACTTTCAGAAGGCTGAATTTCACGACGAAATATGAATGTTAGAAAGAGGCTTCAATTTAAGCAACGAAAGATCTTTGCGGCAATTACATCCACTTAGACCATCTCGTCCTTTTACACACTCGGGAATTGATTAATTATGCCGGTCCAGTCAAACTAAAATCTTCAGTAGGCCGCAGTAAAAAAATTTACAAGACTTATATCGCGGTATTTATCTTTATGACAACAAATGCCTTCATAGCTGCCTTGAAACGATTTATTTCCCGTCGAGGACTGTGCAGCCACATCGACAGCGATTGCGGTACAACATTTAAAGGCGCAGATGAACAATTGAAGACTGCCATAAAGAAGTTCATTTTAATGCCCCGGCAAGTCCCCACTTCGGTGGATTATGGGACTCAGCCGTAAAATCAGCTAAATACCACCTAAGAGTTTTAGGTGAAACCGTACTGATGAGATACGAAAAAATCCCATTAGTGTTAAGCCAACGACTCAGCCTTCAGACATCGAAGACACATTCATCTTAACCCCCGGACATATTATTATCGGAGAACCATTAATCGCTGCACCTGATCAAGATATGGAAAGGGAATTAACTCAGAAGCTGGTACACGATTTCTGGAGAATATGATCACGTGAATATTTAACGTTAACGTAGATTATAATGGAGCGAAGGAAGACCAAATATAGAAATTGGAAACATCGTTATAATCAAAGAACCGAATCTACCGCCATCTCAGTGGGCTCTAGGCTAAATTGAGGAATTACATCCGGGTGCAGACGGCAATGTCCGTGTGGTTACGGTTCGTTGCAAGGGAAGTAACTTCCTAAAAAAACCAATTCAAAAAATATGCATTTTGTCACTAGGCGACAATCTCAAGGATGACACACCTATCAGCAGTGAACACCAACTAAATACACAACCAGAAAAGCTAAATACCAATCTTAGAAGATCACCAAGGTTCGTTAAGATACCTCTGAGCATGTTGACAATCTACCTAATGTGCATAGGAATGTTGACTACGTTCCCGACACCTCAAACCAGTCAAATAGAATCGGTTCCTTAAAACACCAGTCCCAAAATATTAATGAACCCCGGTTGAAATATTCCCATTCGAAAATACACCCGGTATTAACTTTGAAAACATCGCAGTTACAACTTTAGCCCAGGAGGAATGGAAGTTTGTTGTTCATTTTAAGTTGGAAAATTATTGGATAGAGCACAACACTTAACAGAATTATGATCACACCAAAAGGAAATTATGATTGATGCCCACCTCTGTCAACATACGGGGGCATATCTGCTAGGCCAAATGCGGCACATCGATGATACAAATAACATCTTGAAAACTAATAAAAAATTATCCGGTTCAAGAATAAGACGTGCACTTGTCAGTTTTGTTGGCACATTAGCTCACGATCTCTTTGGCGCACTAGATGAAGAATGAGGAGGAAACATCTATAGCTGAATCAACGTTAAAGGACATTTCAAGCATACTACTGTGGGCAAAAAGCAGTAAGACTTTTTAATTTAAATTTCGTGTGGAAAACCATTCGTCAAAATATATTTTTTTCTATGTTGGTATGACTGTCAGTGACATCTGTGCCAAATGTCACATCAAAATAATCATTAGTGTTTAGTATACGCCTGTCTTTCTGAAGTGCAAAAAGTGCATTCGGCGATTTTCACAATGAGTGAAATTATTCAACAAAGAAGGTCCATTAAATTTTGTTTGCGGAATCAATTTTGTGGTGCCGACGCGTTCAGAATGTTGCAAAAGGCCTTCGGTGATAATTGTATGTCGCGAGCAAGTGTTTTTGATTAGTACAAATTGTTCAAAGAGGGTCGAGAACGTGTTGACGACGAACCACGTCTAGGACGGCCATCAACATCAACTGATGATCAACACGTTAGTAAAATCAAGGAATTGGTGCTCGAGAATCGACGATTAACAGTCAGAGACCTTACTGGCATCGTTGAAATATCGGAAGGATCAGTGAAAAACATTTTGAAAGATCATTTGGGCCTAAGAAAAGTGAAAGCACGATTGGTTGACGTCTGTGAAACAATGCTTTCCGATTACCAGTATGTCATGAAACGTATTATAACTTGCGATGAGTCTTGGATCTATGCTTACGACCCGGAAACAGACGATCAATCGGCCGAATATCGTGCCAAAGGTGAGCCGAAGCCGAAAATACCACGTCAAAGCAAGTCAAAAATCAAGGTGATGTTGACAGTTTTCTTCGATTATCGAGGTGTGGTGCACTCCGAATTCCTTCCGACCGACCAAACTGTCAACAAGGAATACTATTAGAGTGTTATGCGTCATTTGCGCGAAGCTATTCGTAAAAAGGGGCCGGAATTATGGGTCGACAACTCTTGGTTTTTGCACCACGATAATGCACCTTCTCATACTGCATTGGTTTTACGTGATTTTTTCACCAAAAATTCCACCCATATCGTTCCGCAACCACCGTATTCGCCTGATTTAGCTCCGTGTGACTTCTGGCTGTTCAGCAAACTCAAACGACCACTCCGGGGAAACCGTTTTGAGTCAATTGAAGACATTAAACGTGAATCGCTACGCGCATTGGAGGCTATTCCGGAAATTGACGTTAACAACTGTTTCGAGGATTGGACAAAACGTTGGCACAAGTGTATTGAGGCCGGGAGGTGGGGGGGATTACTTTGAGGGGGTCGAAATAGAATTCGAGAAATAAATAAAGAATTTTAAAATTATGAACAAAGTCTTACTGTTTTTTGCCCACAGTATTAAATTCACAAATGGCAACCATCTCAAACGGAATGCACAACTTAATAAACGCAGCAAACCTGTTACTTACGGAGCTAGACACACTTAACGCGCTCGCGTTAAGTATTGCCTTGGATCTAAATAATTATCAAAATATTCAAAGGGAACTACTAAATATGGTTGTTGACACACATCAAGGAAAGATAAATCCGCGCATTCTAACCAGGGAGCAACTTGAGCACCAATTGAACCTGATACATCTAAATAGTCCAAGATCATTAGTCATTCCTGGAGGTAAGATGGATAATGAAATCGCTAACATGTTTAAGTTTATGACCGCGAAGTCACGAGTAACAAGATCAAATTTACTAATCGAATTAAGGATTCCATTTGTCAATGAGCAAAGGTATCAAGTGTATAAGGTTTTTCCATTACCATTTCCATTTTTTCATGGAAAAAGTAAATACCATGGATGGCATTTGCGGAACAACTACGACTATGCTCCAAATCAAGAAAACTGAAATTTTAAAACTACAATCACGGTGTCTTATCAAACATCAAAGATTTATTCGAGCCGAATTCCACACGTCAGCTAGTACGCTAAATAATTCTGTCTTACCAGCAATAAACATCACTGAGCACTTAGAAGTTCAACATTCCAATCCATTGAGAATATCTCCCAAGATTTTGGATTAAAAAGAGATGATACTCTAGAGTGGGATGACCTACAGGTAGCCATCAACCAACTAAGGGCAAGGGAGATATTGCCATCTACTCAAGTCACTCAACATAACGTACATCAATACATTGTATCTTATGGAAGTATTGTAGCCATAGTTATCCATAAGTGAAATACAACAAAACCAACGAACATGTGTAACATTGTAGCCTCAACGTGTTTAGTTGATAGAAAATAACAGATCTTCCTTCCTTGGCACCAAACACACAATTCGATCTTATAACCCCCACCCAAAGCAACTAATTACTCGGCAGCACATCTAAGGCCGGATAAACAGTATTGCACGGGAGCTTACATTAACTTTGTAAAATCCTGTTCATAACCCTTTCGGGACTATCAAAATTTTATTTGAAAATTTTAGAAATAGGAACTTATATATTGGAAACTTGGTTGACGAGTATAAAAATATATGGGAGTTATTCAGTTAAAGTGAACCCACTTCACAGGTTGACCTTTGCAAAGCAAACATTAAACGGAACAGTTGAGAAAGCAATGCAATGCAATCGACAGGAAAAGTATTTTCATTGTTCAACCGATTATCGTAAAACAGATCTAACTAAAACTAAATTTATTTTCGATAACACTAAGATGACTCAACTCTGTGCATAAACGTACTAATTGAAAGCAAGATTTTTCCTTGTAGAAACCCTCCTTCGTGTTAATGGGTCAGTGCTGTTTAACGCATTTCCTCAAAAGTTTTATTATTTCTTCACTGACGATTGTCATCTGTTAGTCCCCACGCTAATGGTCAGCACACATTCTTCTTCTTTGTTAATTTTTATTTAGACTTTCGCCATTATTTGAGCCTAGCGTCCAAACTAAAAATGTGGTGAGAGTTCGTTTTGACTATCCTGTTAAAGCGCAGATATTTTTTTCTAACGTTTAAGTACTGACAGACCTGGACATTCTTTAAATTTGTCTGTGGTATTCTATTCTATGTTTTGTGAGGTTCTCAAGGCTACCTCGTAGCACTTCCGCTGATATTTTATTTAGGCTTGAATATTCCTTTTCAAATTTTACTCAAAGTTGTTTGTAGGCCTATTTTTACCTTATGATTAAACGAGACCAGGTCATAGAGTCCAATGAGTCTGACCAGGTCATAGAGTTCAATATGAAAATAACAAGGCATAATGATGCAATCACTCTGGTACTGGACAACCACTCGGCAAAATGGTTTGCTAAAGTTGAGGGCACTTTAGCCCTTCGACAACGGTTTGTGAATTGACCGGAAGAGGGCTAATAGCACCCACCACACGTTGTACGATTAATGCGTTTAACCTCTATTTCAAGAAATGTACTAAGAACTACTTTTATTACCAGACTAAGCGAACATGGCCTCTACCTGCCGAAAGTTAAAGTGCTTCATTTGTGAACCTAACATGAGGTTAACAAAGTACGTCTCTTACCAAGTAAGAGTTTTGGTCGCTATTCCGACTGAGACAGGGGCTTGATTTACTCAGCCCCAGCATTTACTCTAGTCTGCTCAGTCTTTGTAAATTAAATGTTTCGTGTATCTTAAACTCGTATTGCTCCATTTCTACTACCAAAGTCTATAGAACTGCAAACATACATCAACAAACTGCACCCAAAAAAAAATCCAAAAAAATTTATTTTACTGTTGCAACGAACTTTTTAAACCACCCTCGTTTACACAATCTCATATTTCCATATTCATAATCAAATAATATTTTTCCGTTTTTTTTTTCATTTCGTTTCAGCTCAAAGAAAATTATAGTGAAAATATAGAAAATGAATTAATAAAAAATTTAGATAAAATCAAAGATTTAGAAGAGAAAGAAGAAACGCTACTCAAAGAATCGCATGAATTGCGTGAACAAAATGAACTACTGGAATTTCGAATAATCGAATTAGAAGAAAGTCATGATAAGGTAAGAAACTTTGATAAACTTTTAAAAATGTGTACCATCTAGCGGTGAATAGTGAAAAGTGTAAAGCATTATAGTTTACGGTTTTTATAAATTGTGTCTCGACTAAACCATTCCGGTTATGTCTCAACTGTGCTTTGTGTTACCCGGAAGTTTTAATATCGTGCAATGTACAAGTCGCGCGCGATTAAGTAATTTAATTGAAATTATAAATAATTATTCCACCTTGAAATGTATTTTATGCGTATAGACAAGGAAATTTGACACAGTTGGACAAATTTTGTTAAGTTAATTGTTAATTCATGTAATGGTTGTTGGTAAGTTGTTGCTGTACAGAGTTTTGTTCGTTGCATAATCGCGTAGTAATTCGCGTGCGCGCGTTTTGTAAAATTAAAGTGACCTTTCCGTTTCTCGATTCATTTGGGTGGGTATGTGGCCGGTGATATTTATTTATTTATGAGCGTGCGCGCGCTCGCGCTTATTAGTGCTGTAATGATTTATGAATTTCTTACGTTTTTCTTATAACCAAGATTTTGTGCTCCAGTTGTTGGTGAGAGCACACCTGTATTTTTAATTTTTGTTTTATGATATGAATATGAGATTATAGACAATATGTTGTGTTTAATATGGGTATACATGCTTTCGCGTTTTTTCTTCAATATGGGAAAATTATTAATTGGTACTTTTGTTGTTTGTTGTTGTCGGTGTACCAATAAAAAATGTTTGCGCTTTCGATTAACCCTCGATGAGGCCGTGGTTCTCGGTTGCTGTTACCGATTATTGGATTGGATTTCTAAAGTTGTTACAATAATTACCATATTAGCTCTGGTTTGAACTAGAATGCAATCATAACTGCCATTGATCATAATAAAGTATTCCGGGTTACTGTCTTATCTCCTTACTGCAAGGGCGTTTGGAAACGGATCAAGAAAAAAGCTTTCTGTTAATACAGGGTTTTTCAATAAGAGCACTTTAACTTTTTTTTTGAATAAAACACAAACTGTTCGACTTTTGAACTAACTTTTTTTTATTAACGAACATATACATTTAAGTATGAAACTCGATTTCTTTTGCATGACCACCGCGTGCACGTTTTACGAAGTCCAATCTTTGAACCCAATTTTCGACCACTCTTTCGCATAAATCGGCCGAAATTCCAGCAATTTCACGATCTATATTGGCTCTGAGCTCTTGCAACGTCGCCGGCTTATTGGCATAGACCAATGACTTCACATAACCCCAAAGAAAATAATATAGAGGTGTCAAATCACACGAGCGCGGTGGCCACTGGACGGGCCCATTTCGCGAAATAACACGCTCATCGAACTTAGTCTTCAATAACGCGATTGTATCGTGTGCTGTGTGGCATGTGGCCCCGTCCTGTTGAAACCACATGTCGTCCAAGTCCATTCCATTCAATTGCGGCCAAAAAAAATCGTTTATTTACAGTTTATTTACAGTAACGTGGCGATCGTTATCGTCGATGAAAAAATATGGCCCAATGACGCCGGCGGCATGTAATCCGCACTAAACAGTGACTTTTTCGGGATGCAACGGTGCTTCATGAATCACGTGTGGGTTGCTTCCTGCCCAGTAACGCATATTTTGCTTGTTGACAAATCCATTTAGCCAAAAGTGAGCCTCATCGCTGAAGATGATTTTTCGGTGAAAATCTGCATCATTTTCGATTTGCTCTTGAGCCCAATTCACGAATCGGCGTCGCTTCAAATGGTCAAACGGCTTTAGTTGTTGTGTCAGCTTGATCTTATACGGATGTAGGCCAAGATATTTACGTAAAATTCGCCACAATGATGTCACAGAAAGGCCCAATTGTTGCGAACGTCGTGTGAGCGACACATTCGCGTCTTCTTGAACTGAAGCCCTGGCGGCTGCGATGTTTTCAACACTTCGAGCACTTCTTACTCTCGAGGGCACCAGAACATTATGTAGCGAAAACGTAGACTCAAATTTTGCCACTATACGGTCGATTGTCGAACGGGCTGGCTTGTTAAATGGACCGTAAAATGGCCGTAATGCTCTTAAAGTAGCAGCAACAGGACGATTATTTTGATAAAAAATTTGCACGATTTGCAATCGCTGTTCACGTGTGTAGCGTTTCATGATGAAATGTATACTAATGAAGTTTCCAAATGACAAAAGATTAATAAAAAATATGGCGTCGTTCGCCGTCCCTATCGGAAAAAAGTTGAAGCGCACCTGTTGAAACACTCTATATTTTATCTGGGAAAGTTTAACTCTTCATAATTTTAATAAACCTTTCTAAGATATCGCTATGAAAAAATCTTAATCGCCCAGCACCGATTTTCGCCTTTTTAGCGAAAAATTTGATGGGAATCTTGATTGGGGTGGTTTTTAAATATCTTTTTAATGGCGGAAAAATATGGTGACTGATAAAAGTTATATTATTCAACAGCCCTCCTCTATCTAACAATCCTAACTCTTTTCTTAAGACAATAAACTGCTTGCAATTCAAACTGTTCGTCATGATATCAGCTATCTGTAGACTAGGGAATACATTTTACAACAAGTTTTCCATCTCTAATTACTTCTCGAATAAAGTTATGTTTAACATCAATGTGCTTCATACGCTTATGATCTCTCGGCTCTTCAGCAATTTTTATGCATGACTGGTTGTCTTTATAAATGGTGATCGTTAATAAAAGACGTAACCACACTGCCTCACACGCCACCTGATTTAATGCCACATATTCTGCCTCTGTCGACGATAAACTAACCGTTATTTGCTTCCTCGAAGTCCATGACACCGTTGAATCAAACACTTTGAAAACGAATCCGCTCCTCGACTTTCGATCATGACTATTACCTGCCCAATCCGCATCCGCAAAACCTTGAAGCACTTTAACGTTTGGTGTTCTTGCATACACTAGTTCAACATCGAGTGTCCGACTGAAATGTTCAACAGACGCTGCCAAATCTGGCCTTGTAGTCATTGCAACGTAGTTAAGGCACCCGATTAACTCTGGCTCTCTTTTTAGATTGAGATTCATTTTCATAGGTGTTGGACTTTGCTTGCATTCGTCCATGCTAAACTTCCTTAGCACATTGAGCAAATACTGCTTTTGACTCAACTTCATAATTCCATTTTTCTTATCACGTTCTACATTGAATCCCAGAAAATATTTCTTTTCATTCATGTTCGTCATTTCAAACTCGTTTGATAATTTTTCCTTCACCAAGTTAATTTCATTTGCACTGTTACAAACTAGAATAAGGTCATCCACGTACAATCTACATACCAGTCCTCCATCCGAACAACCCTCCGGTTGATTCATAAATATTTCCTCTTTCAAATTTCCATTCAAGAAAGCCGTTCCTACATCCATTTGATGAAGCAACAATTCTTCCTGATTCGCAACTGCAAGCAAAACACGTAACGTACTCAACTTAGCAACTGAGGCATAAGTTTCATTGTAATCGAAACCAATTTTCTGTGAAAACCCCTTTGCCACAAGTCTATCCATTTGCATTGTATTGCGCGTCGATTACTTGGTAATTCTGTCAATGTCCAGGTATTACCTCCTTCAGTGATGTTATAGTTGTTCATAAATTGCATTTTGCTATTGGGGCCAATCGCTACGTGCTTGTGCCTCCTCCAATGTTTTCGGGTCATTTGCTACTTATTCAGCGTTTAAAGCAAAGTTTAGTTTTGAAGACATATCGTAGCTTTGAACCCATTCAGGTTGTCTCCGACAATTTTTCATTGTCATCATTTTCCGATTCATACCCCTTTCTCGGAATCTTCATACTCGGGTTCCCGATTGTCAACTATACGCTGTATATCTTCCCTAAATATAACGTCCCTAGCCGTAATAATTTTTCCTTGAATTGGATTCCACAGTCTATATCCGTTGATTGCGTATCCCATCATTATATTGCGAGCTGATTTCCATCCAATTTTCTCCTACACTATATTCCAAAATTATTGAATGGGATCCTAAAAAGGCCGAGGTTCTACTCTAACTCCCTAATCATTTTCAAAAGGATAAACTTTGTGCTTCTTGAACCATCTGTAAAATTAACGAAAGTTATTGATTATCAGAATTCAGATTATCAGAACCTGGAAAACGTCTTCTCGTGAAATTTGAGGAGCGCCCTTAGGATGATTTTCAATATTTTTGATTCAACGATTAACAACCTGATCTAGCTAGTCGAGCCGTTTGTCTTTTCCAATGACATCGACGATTTTATAATCTGCTGTTCGTGTTCAAGTTAGTTGGTATGCCAGCAAGTAACATGAGGTGGTAGAAAACGTTGCTACTCACTGCTCTCTCGTGTCAGACTGCGTATAGCATGTCTCTTCGCGTCAATGTTCATCAGGTCCTGGTATGCATTAACTTTGCACAGAGTTGATGTACGAGTACATGAATAAGTAGTCAGCAGTTCACACCGATAAGTTTTCGCTCGTAATCGTTTTCAAAATGTCGACTATCATGTACCTTTTATAGTGCCGAGGGTATAAGTATCCCATAAAATCGACACTTAGTTGGCTCCGTTCACTTTTTGTAATTACTGTGCTTATCACGTCGGGATGAGTATCATATGTTACCCGATTCATCATCTATGCAGCAAGTCGCTTAACTATGAACCCTAGAAACCCTAAACCTGGAATCTAGCTTGCTGCAGGCAGCCACACTACTTCCTTGAAATTGAATGTCCATGAACGTCTTACCGAAAACGCGAGGGAAGTTTAGTTGTCCGTCCCGTTCGCGTTGTGACCAAATTCGGCTCAAACTGAAAGTGATCCGTGCGCTTGCTATCCGATGGAAATTGCTTTTGACTCTTGTTAGGTTCTAAAATCGTAGGTTTAATCGCAATATTGCGTGTCGGCAAGTTTTCGTTTGTCTCGCGATCGAGCACCTACAAATGGTATCCGTGAACCTGTAATCTTTGAAAAATTTGTTCCAGATGGATCATGTGTTCCTTCATATCTCGTGAAGCGATCAGAAAATCATCGATATATGCACAGCAACAATCAAGGTACCGAAAAATAGAATGGACAAATCGTTGTGCAGCGTTTCTCAAACCAAATCCCATTCGAGTGAACTCAAACAACCCGAAAGGCGTTATGATAGCAGTCTTCGGTATATCCGACGGTTCCACTGGTATCTGATGGTACGCTCGAACTAGGTCCAATATAGAAAATATCGTACGGCCACGTAGTTGATGTGCAAAATCCTGAAGGTGTGGTATTGGCTATCGGTCAGGCTGTGTGACAGCATTGAGTGCCCGGTAATCGCCACAGGGTCTCCAGTCTCCACTTTTCTGCTGAACTAAATGTAGTGGACCAAGCCCCATCCGGACTATCGGATGGTCTACAGATTCCTGAAGCATGTAGTCGAATTCTATGTTTGCTGTAGCTAACTTATCCGAAGCGAGTCTACGAACTTTTGCTGCCACCAGTGGACCTTTGGTTTGGATAAAATGAGTAACTGCTTGTTTAATTCGTCTTATAACTGCACTATTAACAGTGATTTCACTAAAAAAATTTAATAGACGTCCGATTTCCGTATCGATAGCCTATATTAATTGTCCGTCCAGTCGTATGAAGAGTCGTAACCGGATTTCGATTATACGATTCCGTTTGATATCGAATATTAACCCAAGTTGTTTTAAAAAATCGGCTCCAATGATTGGCTTGGAAACATCTCAAGTGCAGCTAAAACTCTGAGACCTAAGTCACGTTTTAAAATTTGAGTGCCATATGTGCTAACTTGTGACGAATTTGCAGCGAACAGCATGAAATTATTTTGACGCTTTTGTTTGTCCTCGAGCGATAGTGAAATGACAGATACTTCGGCTCCCATGTAGATACTTCGGCTTTGCGGTGAGGAAGCTAGTTTTCCGACTTTTGTGCGTAAGCACAAGGCTGTACGCATTTCTAGGCTTTCTCGTTGAACATAAAACGATACCAGCATAAAGTGTGCCCTTTCATTCCCGATGATCGAGACCTGGAGCATTGTCGCGAACTATTTGCTCTGTCATTCCTATAATGTGTCTTCCACCCTTTAATTTCAAATATAAGTTCTTGAATTCTGATCTCGAGATCAGACTGAATTTTTGAATTACTTACGGGCGACACCACGGGTCTATTTTCGCTTGATACTGACATCACGTTTGAGTTTGAATATGCTTCCAAACTTTTGTCAGCCATAATTGCGAAATTCGTTAAACTTTCTGTACTAGATGCCAAAATAATTTGAATTTGTTGAATTCTTCCGCTAGTTGTTTATCCGCTAAATTTCTCATTTCTCGCAACGATTGAGTTGGTTTTTTGTCGCCTAAATCACGATCTTTTAAAAGCTTTTGCAGCTTAGCACCTGCTGACTCTGCTAATCGAGAAATTAATGCTTGCTTTAAGTCGTCATATTTATTGTCAGCTGCGGTCTGTAAAACTACATCACTAAGTGTGTTTAACTCTCTTTGATCGAGACTGGCAACAAAAATGTTTAATTTGGTTTGTTGTTGCGTAATGTTAGCGTTCATGAATTGTGCCTCCATTTGGACAAACCAAAGTTCTGGCATTTCGTACCAAAAAGGAGGTGTCTTAACAGAAACACGTTCAACGAAACTTCCGTGTAACGTATCAGGCTTCACTTTGCGAGGAGATTTTTCGCCTCCATTTTTACCACTTTTATCATTAGTCTCGTTGTCTCAACCCATGATTAAACGACTTAAATCGGTTGGTAGATGAGTTTGATGACGACTGCTGTGCTTTTTTCTATGTTGTTCTGATGAACTTTTCTTAATATTCTTAGTGATGTTGACAATCCTGATGACGTGAGACGACAATTTCGTACAACCACGCGGTGGTATATGCAGAGTTTTTGTATTTTTGCAGAAAATTGGCGTTATATTTACTGTCGATTGAAGATGATCTGGGTATTTATATTTCATAGTGTTGAAAATTTGAGATGAGGCTCGATTATTTGTAGCACGCTACGTTAAATTATGATAACTAATACAATTTTAATTGTCGGGGTTACCATTTGTAGGTGCTTATCACGTCACATCTTCCATCGTTTTTTCTCGATATTAAAATCAACCGATCTTATTTCGACCTTCGTTCTCTTTTTAACATCGCTACATGTTGCCCTTTTCATCATCTATGCAGCAAGTCGCTTAACCATGAACCCTAGAAACCCTAAACCTGGAATCTAGCTTGCTGGAGGCAGCCACAGGTGTATGTTCGATCTTGGATTAATTGGTCATTTTATTGGTCGTCTTACTTAAGATCCTCGCCTTACTTTATTTCGTCTTCTTTTGGTTGGTCGTCTTACTTGAGTTGATCGTTTTACTAATTTTTACTCGGCTTTTACATCTTTATTTTCCTCTTCAAAGGAAATCTGCGTGTTATCGTCACCATCGTCATCGCTACACAGGTTTATGTGGTCCGCGCTCGAAATAGTAATTAACGACCCACGAGATTTCTTATTTGTTCTGCTTTGTAAGGCCTCAACAATTTCGGAGAAATCTTAAGTCCCGAGCCAAATTGCGTTTTCTCTATCGCTATGATGTATCCAGTACCGTACAAAGTGGCTGTGATACATCTAAGAATAATACGGAGCAGACCGTTTTCTCTTATGCTATATACCTGATCAAAGTTGAGTGCTCATTTCGGAAGCCAAACTGAAGATGGGTCAATATGATGTTACTCGTGAGGATGTTTCTCTGGTTTGGGAATCATAATCACTTCAGCCATTTAGCTTTTCTTGGGAGTCTCTTTAGAATTTCTCTGCCAAAGCTGCAGTGTTGGTCCTTTTAACTATTTAGTTGCTTTCCAAAGTGAATAGTAAGAATTTCTATCGTTTGTTACTCAAGCAGGAGCTAGTTGTCTCATTTTATTTTTCTGATTTTCTCTTGACAATTCTTGAACGATGTTGTTTAATTTTTTTCTTTTGTACTTCAAGAGATCCCTTAATTCGTTTGGATAGTTATTTCCTGTTAGCCTTCTTTTTTTACCTATTTCTGGTGTACTTTCCCATGCCGATTGTTGTATATCTGTGGCAAGTTTTTCTACTTCCATGTCCAGTTGATTGTTTAGCAATGGTAATGCCAGGTTTATTTTTCCTCAAAGTTTGGTTTGAAGCTTTCCCAATCGGGATATTTGTTTACTAGTTCTGGATTATTCTCTTTTTGGATGGTATATTGACTTATCGTTAGGATTATTGGAGAATGATCTGAACTCAAGTCCTGACTCTCTTCGACTTTCATAAAATTGCTAGAAATATTTTTGATTACAAAGAAATCGATTAGATCAGGTATTTTTCCTCGGTCAGGGGGCCAGTACGTTGGCTTTATTGTTGAAAGAGATTAACAGTTGTTTTCTATAATAGCATTCAGTAATTATTTTCGTTTGGTTGGGGTTAACCTTGATCCCCACTGATATTATTTGTATTGGAGTAGCCACCTATTATGCACTTTTTGCCTAAGTGCTTGAAGAACTCAGAGTATTGGTTTTCCAATGAATTAAATGTCTTGGTGGACTATAAACCTGCCACTACAATAGGATTATGTTTATTTAAAACTCATTTTCTTCTTCTTATGATAACTGCAGTTCCTCCTCTGGCAGAGTTTTGTGGGTAGATGGTATAACACACACACCTATATTCCCTCTTTCAAGGATTGCTTATATTTCTTGTTGGTGTCTTAGCAGCCGTTTAGCATTCCATGATAATATTTTAGTGTACTGAACATTTCTATGTTTGCTTAGATTTGGGTTTAACTCCTAAAGCTCTATCTTTCAACTTTTACAGTTTTAGGTTAGATGGTGCCGTTATTATTAGTTTAGATTTTCTTAGTGGTTCTATTTTCCTTCTGCAGCCTAAAAAATTAAATATTCCATGAATTTTATTTATGCCTTCTTCACAGCTGAATTCACATATTTAGCGGTATCTTGTGTCTTCAGCCAATTTTGTTAATTTCTTGGTTTATTTCATTCATAATCAGCCACCCTTATTCTTTCGGTATTACATATGGTGAAGATTTCGAGCCGTGACTCTAAGAGGTGTCCTTCTTTATTCTCATACGTTTGAAATGCAACAGATCCTTACGTTTTCTTCCTTTAGCACGAATCCATTCATTCCCTTTTGCCAAATCTTCCTCATCAGTGTGAAACTCGCACTGTACTTTGGTATTCCTTTCCTGCAAAGGAGTTTCGGGCGGCTCCATAAGCGTTAGATCATTTTTTAATTCCTTAATTTGTCGTTGTAAATTGAGAATTATGACAATTTATTGATTGTTCTCGTTGATGGTCTTCTGTCATTCATTCTGTTATTTTCATTTCTGTTTCAGTTTTATTCCTAATCTGTTGAGGTCTAATAGTGAGTGACTTCTGGTTCTCTCAGAAGACCTGTTTTTTCCGGTTGTGTTGGAATAGATTTTGAGTTTGATTTGTTTTTTGGTGCAATGGAAGGCCCACCCAATCCGCAGGGCCAACCTAAATCGAGGATGGATTGTCCAGTGTGCTTACTGGAGTCCCACCTAGAGTATTTCTTCCTTCAGTTTACTTCTTATTCCGCGAGAGGTTTTTTATTTCTTTCTTGTGCTCCTATTCTACTGATGAGCATTCCACCGATCCGCCACCCAGGGACGCGCCCAATGAGAGTCACAAGTTCCCCTCATTTTCTCCTTTCCACGTCAAACGAACAAAAAAAAGTCCGACGCATTGACCTAATTTTTTTTCGCTGATGAACTTAGCACTACAAAATGAAAGTAAAACTGAAATTTTTCATTTCTGATTTCACTTTCAAAAAATCGTTCGAAGTCTTTAAATGAAACCGATCTGAGTACAAGCTTTTAGCGTAATGAAATTAAATTTTCGGCTCAATCAACAGGTAACGCTTAGTACTCAGTTCGATTTAACGTAAAATCTGCAATGTCTGTGAGGCTAGCACGTAAAGTACGTAAGCACGATATTTGCGATGGTAAAACTTTTGGTTTGAATCTTGAATATTGCATTTTTAGAACAAAATTGCACGAAAAGATGTAAAATATGATATGAATTTATAAAAGTTAGCAGGAAAAAAATTTCAATAATTGATTGCTCAAAAAAAATTAAGATGAAAATTTATCAACTTAAAATATACAAAACAAAAATTAGCACGAAAAGATCAACGGCAGAAAAAAAGTAAAATCAAACATTTGATGAAACTTAATATAAAAGCCTCTTCCAAACATTTGGTGCACATGAATTTAATTTTTGTATTGAAGATGAAATCTTAATGAACTTCATAGACAGATTTCAGAGCAATCATATGGAACAGAAGGTAGGACTAATGGTTCGAGCTGGCCTCTTCCAAGCATTGGTCGGACATGAATTTAATTTTGTATTGTAGAAGGTTCCTTATTGAACTTCATAGACAGATTTCAGAGCAATCATATGGATCAGAAGGTAGGACTAATGGTTCGAGCTGGCCTCTTCCAAGCATTTGTCGGATATGAATTTAATTTTGTATTGTAGAAGATTCCTTATTGAACTTCATAGACAGATTTCAAAGCAATCACATGGATCAGAAGGTAGGACTAATGGTTCGAGCTGGCCTCTTCCAAGCATTTGTCGGACATGAATTTAATTTTGTATTGTAGAAGGTTCCTTATTGAACTTCATAGACAGATTTCAGAGCAATCATATGGATCAGAAGGTAGGACTAATGGTTCGAGCTGGCCTCTTCCAAGCATTTGTCGGATATGAATTTAATTTTGTATTGTAGAAGGTTCCTTATTGAACTTCATAGACAGATTTCAGAGCAATCATATGGATCAGAAGGTAGGACTAATGGTTCGAGCTGGCCTCTTCCAAGCATTTGTCGGATATGAATTTAATTTTGTATTGTAGAAGATTCCTTATTGAACTTCATAGACAGATTTCAAAGCAATCACATGGATCAGAAGGTAGGACTAATGGTTCGAGCTGGCCTCTTCCAAGCATTTGTCGGACATGAATTTAATTTTGTATTGTAGAAGATTCCTTAATGAACTTCATAGACAGATTTCAGAGCAATCGTATGGATCAGAAGGTAGGACTAATGGTTCGAGCTGGCCTCTTCCAAGCATTTGTCGGACATGAATTTAATTTTGTATTGTAGAAGATCCCTTAATGAACTTCATAGACAGATTTCAAAGCAATCACATGGATCAGAAGGTAGGACTAATGGTTCGAGCTGGCCTCTTCCAAGCATTTGTCGGACATGAATTTAATTTTGTATTGTAGAAGATTCCTTAAGGAACTACAAAGACAAATTTCAGAGCAATCGTATGGATCAGAAGGTAGGACTAATGGTTCGAGCTGGCCTCTTCCAAGCATTTGTCGGACATGAATTTAATTTTGTATTATAGGAGATTCTTTAATGAACTTCATAGACAAATTTCAGACCAATCGTATGAGTCAGACGGTAGGACTAATGGTTCGAGCTGGCCTCTTCCAAGCATTTGTCGGACATGAATTTAATTTTGTATTGTAGAAGATTCCTTAATGAACTTCATAGACAGATTTCAGAGAAATCGTATGGATCAGAAGGTAGGACTAATGGTTCGAGCTGGCCTCTTCCAAGCATTTGTCGGACATGAATTTAATTTTGTATTGTAGAAGGTTCCTTATTGAACTTCATAGACAGATTTCAGAGCAATCGTATGGATCAGAAGGTAGGACTAATGGTTCGAGCTGGCCTCTTCCAAGCATTTGTCGGACATGAATTTAATTTTGTATTGTAGAAGGTTCCTTATTGAACTTCATAGACAGATTTCAGAGCAATCATATGGAACAGAAGGTAGGACTAATGGTTCGAGCTGGCCTCTTCCAAACATTTGGCGGGCATGAATTTAATTTTGTATTGTAGAAGATTCCTTAATGAACTTCTAAGAAACATTTCAAAGCAATCGTATGGGTCAGACGGTAGGACTAATGGTTCGAGCTGGCCTCTTCCAAGCATTTGTCGGACATGAATTTAATTTTGTATTGTAGAAGGTTCCTTATTGAACTTCATAGACAGATTTCAGAGCAATCGTATGGATCAGAAGGTAGGACTAATGGTTCGAGCTGGCCTCTTCCAAGCATTTGTCGGACATGAATTTAATTTTGTATTGTAGAAGGTTCCTTATTGAACTTCATATACAGATTTCAGAGCAATCATATGGAACAGAAGGTAGGACTAATGGTTCGAGCTGGCCTCTTCCAAGCATTGGTCGGACATGAATTTAATTTTGTATTGTAGAAGGTTCCTTATTGAACTTCATAGACAGATTTCAGAGCAATCATATGGATCAGAAGGTAGGACTAATGGTTCGAGCTGGCCTCTTCCAAGCATTTGTCGGACATGAATTTAATTTTGTATTGTAGAAGGTTCCTTATTGAACTTCATAGACAGATTTCAGAGCAATCATATGGAACAGAAGGTAGGACTAATGGTTCGAGCTGGCCTCTTCCAAGCATTGGTCGGACATGAATTTAATTTTGTATTGTAGAAGGTTCCTTATTGAACTTCATAGACAGATTTCAGAGCAATCATATGGATCAGAAGGTAGGACTAATGGTTCGAGCTGGCCTCTTCCAAGCATTTGTCGGACATGAATTTAATTTTGTATTGTAGAAGGTTCCTTATTGAACTTCATAGACAGATTTCAGAGCAATCATATGGATCAGAAGGTAGGACTAATGGTTCGAGCTGGCCTCTTCCAAGCATTGGTCGGACATGAATTTAATTTTGTATTGTAGAAGATTCCTTAATGAACTTCATAGACAGATTTCAGAGAAATCGTATGGATCAGAAGGTAGGACTAATGGTTCGAGCTGGCCTCTTCCAAGCATTTGTCGGACATGAATTTAATTTTGTATTGTAGAAGATTCCTTAATGAACTTCATAGACAGATTTCAGAGCAATCGTATGGATCAGAAGGTAGGACTAATGGTTCGAGCTGGCCTCTTCCAAGCATTTGTCGGACATGAATTTAATTTTGTATTGTAGAAGATTCCTTAATGAACTTCATAGACAGATTTCAGAGAAATCGTATGGATCAGAAGGTAGGACTAATGGTTCGAGCTGGCCTCTTCCAAGCATTTGTCGGACATGAATTTAATTTTGTATTGTAGAAGATTCTTTAATGAACTTCATAGACAGATTTCAGAGAAATCGTATGGATCAGAAGGTAGGACTAATGGTTCGAGCTGGCCTCTTCTAAGCATTTGTCGGACATGAATTTAATTTTGTATTGTAGAAGATTCCTTAATGAACTTCATAGACAGATTTCAGAGCAATCGTATGGATCAGAAGGTAGGACTAATGGTTCGAGCTGGCCTCTTCCAAGCATTTGTCGGACATGAATTTAATTTTGTATTGTAGAAGGTTCCTTATTGAACTTCATAGACAGATTTCAGAGAAATCGTATGGATCAGAAGGTAGGACTAATGGTTCGAGCTGGCCTCTTCCAAGCATTTGTCGGACATGAATTTAATTTTGTATTGTAGAAGATTCCTTAATGAACTTCATAGACAGATTTCAGAGAAATCGTATGGATCAGAAGGTAGGACTAATGGTTCGAGCTGGCCTCTTCTAAGCATTTGTCGGACATGAATTTAATTTTGTATTGTAGAAGATTCCTTAATGAACTTCATAGACAGATTTCAGAGCAATCGTATGGATCAGAAGGTAGGACTAATGGTTCGAGCTGGCCTCTTCCAAGCATTTGTCGGACATGAATTTAATTTTGTATTGTAGAAGGTTCCTTATTGAACTTCATAGACAGATTTCAAAGCAATCATATGGATCAGAAGGTAGGACTAATGGTTCGAGCTGGCCTCTTCCAAGCATTTGTCGGACATGAATTTAATTTTGTATTGTAGAAGGTTCCTTAATGAACTTCATAGACAGATTTCAGACAGATTTTCTTGCGATTGTTCGAAATTTTTAGTTAATAATCTAATACGATAAAATTGAAAATAATAGTTTTAAATTAATGTTTAATTCTCTTTCGTGCTAACTGTATCTAATACTCAAACCACTTTTAGAACACAAATCAATTTTATTTGATAGTTTGTGTTTTTTTGTGTGTTTAGTATTTGATATAAAAATATTGGTTAAGATCTGTGATAAAAAATATTGCCATACGTACTCTTTAATAAAAAAAAATCGTGCTAACTTTACGTGCTAGTTTCACGTCGGTAAATCTTCATACGACTTTACCCACATGAAATCAGTTTGTTACGAATAAAACCAAGTTTGTTCAATTTATAAGAGATGGCGCGCACAAATTTTCCATTTATTTTCACACAATAATAATGCCTTAGTTCATTTATTTCATATACAATTTTGACATTTGCGTGTTCTTTCAATACTTCAAAATTTTTTAATTTTTCAAATCCTAAAGTGAATTTTATGATTGAAGTGAACCAAAAAAATTTTTGGCAGGGTTGAAATTTCCTACCACTTTCAATTGAGTTCTAAGGTTAGTTGGTGATATTTAATCATGTACTTGGTGCAAACAAGTTTCACCTGTAAAATGAATATGAATCACTGCATAGATGCTTATTAAGTTATTTCGAATCGTTCAGAAAATTTGTATAACCGTTGGTTGGAGTGACATTCTGTAAACCATCTGTCTCATGATATCGTTGTCTAATTTTAGAAAAAAATATTGTGGATTTCATATTTAAAATTGAAATTGAACGACCGACAATCATTAAGGTTAACTCATGTTAGGAATGGCCAGAATACAAAATTCACTTGGCCAGCAATGGTTGGTCGTTTTATCTCAATTGTAAATATAAAATCTTTGTTACTTTTCTTAATAAAGAACAAAATCAATTCAAATTTTCAAAGCAAAAATGCGGCAGAATGGTGTTTGAACCTGAACAGTAAGTGTGTGTGTTTAAAAGAAAATCCGGATTCCAGAATTTAACGGCCACTTCTGACTACTAATTCATTTATAAGTACTTATAGAACCGGGTCGAAGATAGTTCGATCAGATGTAGAAGTGAAGCGGAGCACTTAGACTGGTTTGAGTCTATCAATAGAGACAGCTCGTTGCTTATCTTTGATTTTCAATACAAAGTGCTTACGAAGTCGTCGTATCACTTTGTATGGGCCTTCATAAGGTGGTGTGAGGCCTGTGCGAAGTTTATCTATTTGTACGAAAACGTAGTCACAATGAGTTTGTTCATCGTGGAGCGCAATTGATCAATCACTATGTCAGTGGTTACTTGGGGGTGTAAGTGGATGTTCCATAAATAATTCCCTAGGTGATTTAATCGTTTGACCGTACACCAGTTTTTCTGGTGATGGTTTTAGGTCGTCTTTGACTGTTGCTCGGTTTCCCAACTATATGATTGGGATCTCTGAACTCCAGTGGACGGTATTTGCACGAACCATACCGTTTGCTTGTGGGTAATAGGCAGTTGGTCGAATTCGTGATGAGCCTAAAAGTTGCAATTTGAAAATTCCCATGAAGTGATTTGGTGTGCCGTTGCACTTTACATTTTTGGCAGGATAAATAAGATTTCGCCCATTGGGTTACATATTTGTTCAGGCCGAAAGTATTTTGAAGTGACGAGTTTGTGAGTTGTTCGTACACTTTGATGTGAAATATTATGCAGAGTGTCGAAGATTGTTCGACCTAATGACTCTATGGAATGTACGGGCGATTGGTGCCTGTAGTTATTTTACAATAAATTGTCAAATCAGCCAATGGAAATTTATCTAATTTCCACTTAGAAGAGGGCCGATTTGTAGAACTAGAGAGTAAGTCTTGTAGTTCTAGATCGCGGCCATAAGTCCGAGAAAGGGCGACCATATTGTATCTGTTTGTCGTAAACTGAGAGACATAATTGGTTGCGTTCCGCTTTAGAGGTAATTGCTCTTGCAAGCGGTTTGTGGTCGGTGAAAATAGTAAATTCCCGACCTTCGACAAAATAGCGAAAGTGTTTAATTGCTTGGAAAATTGCAAGCAATTCACGATCAAATGCGGAATATTTTATTATATTAACTATTCGGCATCTGATAATTTCTAAAATCCAAGAGGTGCTGATTGCTGTAACACTGCGCCAATAGCTGTGTTAGATGCATTAGTAGTGATGCTATATTTTGTTGAATTTATCGGATGCGCTAAAAGAGCAATATTTTCTAAGCTGTTCTTGAGCTGAAGGAATGCATTTTGGCATTCTTCAGGCCAAGAAAAATTTTGCGGCGTTTTGGATTTCTTGAGAAGTGTTACCAGTCGTGAATGAATAGGAGCAAGTATCCTTGCTTAATTAATTCGTGCTTCGGGCGACCGAATGCCATTAGAAGAAATTTTGTGACTGAGGAAGTCAAGGTTGCTTGTCCCAAACACATTTTGCTGTGTTAATATTGACGCCATAGTTTGATAATTTTTTGAAGAGTTGTTCCAAATGGAGTAAGTGTTGCTTCTGGTATCTAGATGCTACGAAAATGTCGTCAATATAAACAAAAACTAAATCGAGATCTCTCACAATTTCGTCGATGAAACGCTCCAATGTTTGTGCAGCATTTCTCAGTCCAAATGTCATTCGGGTGAATTCGAATAAGCCAAATGGTGTGGTAGTTGCGGTTTTATGTATGTCGTCAGGAGCAATTGGTATTAAATATGGTACGCTCTGGCGAAATCGGTTTTTGAAAAAATTGAGCATCCATGTAATTGCATGGAAAGTTTTGGATGTGGGGAATAGGGTAACGGTCAGAAGTTGTGATAGCGTTAATCCTTCTATAGTCCCCACATGATCTCCAGTCGTTGTCCTTTTTCTTCACCACGTGTAATGGTCGGCAGATTCCCTGTTCCATCCATGTGTTCGAATTCTAGAAATGCTGCTTAGTGCCGAATTGGATGAAGTCTACGTAGTCTGGCAAATGGTAAATGGCCTGTAGTCACGATGTTGTGTACTACATTGTCTTACCCGAGAGTTGTAAAGGGGTTTCCAATAAGAGGTTTCAATTTGATATTAAAAAAACGAGTATTTTTTAAGGGAAATCAATGAATGTTTATTTCATTGAAAGAGGAAAGTATGCCATTAACATGTGAAAACGATATCAGCCAAATGCCGCCACGGCCACGCTTGCAGCACAATATCCTTTTCATGAAATTATCCATGACCAATTCGCACATTTGCGGCCTTATGTTCTCGATAACTTCACGAATTCCATCTTTAAGGTCTTGAATCGATTGTCTAGCATTGACACACACCTTATCTTTCACGTGGCACCAAAGAAAAAAGTCTAAAGGTGTTAAATCACAAGATCTCGGTGGCCAATTGTGATCACCTCTTCGAGAAATAACAAGGTCAGGAAACTTTTCTTGCAAAATTTCGATTGTTTCGTTGCTTGTGTGGCCCGTAGCGCCGTCTTGCTGAAAATAAACGTCGTCCACATCAATATCTTCCAATTTCGGCCATAAAAAATCATTAATCATAGCTCGGATCATTGTGATGCATTTGAAGGACCCAATCAGCGAAGATACGACGTTTATGGTGATCGACCGGCTTGAGTTCTTGTGATAACTGAACTATGAAAGCCTTAAGATCTAAATCTTTATGAAAAATACGGGGTAATGTCGTTTGTGGAATGTCTAATTTCAAAGATTGACAGACCTGGGTTTTCGTCAACACTACGAGCTACAGCAACAATATTCTCAGTTGTTCTTGAGCAACGCACACAGTTTCGATTCTTCACATCACTAACTTGTCTCAACAGCTCAAATTTTTCCACCAGTATTACTATTGCTGGCCGAGAAAGTGCTTCACGACGACCCAAAGCGCTTTAGTTTTGCGAACTGTGACTGCTAAATTTTCACCATTTTTGTAGTGAATTTTAACAGTATTAATGCGCTCTTGAAGCATGTATCGTACCATTTTTAGTAATGGCGTAGTTTTTACTTGTTAAATGTCAGATGACAGCTTCAAAATTGACAGCTGTCCAAATAGCAGGCTATTCAAAATGAAATCTCTTATTGGAAATCCCTATAGTTCGGTGGAGCTGTTAAAGAAGGAAATTTCTTTAACATTGCTCCATATCCATTGTTGACTAACAAACCGAATTTCGTTAGGAAATCGGCACCGATGATGGTGCGGTTGACATTGGCAGGAATGAATGCTTGTTTGAAAGTATTTGTGGTATACGGTATTACGCTTAAATCAGCGCCGGTGTCAATCAGAAACGTGATGTTATTTTCCGAATCCTGTAAGCGGCCGTGTTGCACTTGTCTTAAGTCTTCCGCTGCGACCTTAAGACTTAATGTATAGTCGATTGCATTTTGATGCTGCTTGGTCAAATTGTTCGTGCTACCAACACCAGTTAGTTATATTGTGCGGGTTTTCTTGTAGTCGAAGGAACAGACCGCTACATACTTTACCTAAATTTTTAAGATTCGGTCACCTTCTGCGGTCGGTCTAGATTATGTGTTGATCATTTATACGTATACGTACTAAGTAGATCAATCTTTCTTGGTATTTAAAATATTTTTTGAGTGACATAAAGTCGATATAATCCCTTGTTATATATGGCAATGGATGTCTCAGAATCGACTTATATAAATTTGCATACGAAACACCTTTTAAATGGTCGGAACTAATTTTAAATATTTGTGTATATCACAAATATGCGGCATTTACGACGGTGGTGTATCGATAACCACAACACATTTTGACGATTTCACCGACATGGTGGTCGAATATTTTGCCTGCCAATCGTGTCGCGTCACCGATTAAAATATTTCGTTGGTATGGTATATAGCAACAGTGTCGACCGAGCACTAAATTTATTACTCGGTGGTGATTATTATCTTATATATGTTCTTATAGAACACAATGGTGTGTTGAAACATAATAATACAAATCCAATCAGCAACACACAAAACACACATAACAATTAAATTAGTCACTAAAATAAAACATTTGGTGAGATCGAGTGCACGGACAATAAAAATCGTTACATTTATCCGCGTTTCGTATATATTGTTATTGTTGTTGCTATTTATGCAATAAAGTCTATAAACTATTATTTTATTACAAAGTATAAATAAAACCATAAACTCTATTGTTATAGTTCAATTATACGATCAAATACACATATTGTGTGCGATATCAACATTTACTTAAGTCGTTGAATTTTACCATTTTGTTGCTTGTACATTATCTATATGTGTAACCGACAACACACAATAAAACTGTGTTACATTAATCAACCTGATCGTTATAAGCTGACATGTGAGTTTGAATATACTCGTATGTATAAAATACGTTATGTGAGCACGTGAATCATAATACGTATTTATCATGCCGCACTAGGCGAGTCTGGGAATATAATTATGGTTTATAATTGGCCTAGTTTTTCGATTAAAACACGTTTCAATTGACAGAAGGCAAATACTTAGTTACTTGATTATCATCATTGCAAACCGCAGAACTTCGGTTTGAAAATTGACAAACCCGAAAAAATCACTGGCGATTGAGAAACATTTCAAATTTCTAATACGAAAACTCGTATTGGAGCGCCACAACGGTAGTTTTGAGTACTAACGTACTTCATCTTATTTTGTGACATTCTTCAAGACATTTTCAATGATATGACATCCGTATATATTCTATATTAAATCAATAACTAGCTACCAGCGCCTAAACGGCGGATTTATCAACTAAAGCGCTAATTACAAAATTATTGATTTTCCAATACCTTTCAACTGATATGCTACGAGATTATGTGAGAATGAGAATAATTGTAACTAATTCCAGCGCTACAACGGTAGTTTAGAGTACTATGGTGCATAAGAAAAATTTACGGCATTTTTCACGACCTTTTGAACGATATAAGACAAGTGCGTGTCCTATAATAAACGAAAAATTAGCAACCAGCGCCTAAACGGTAGATTTATGAACTAAAGTTGTATCGAAATTGCTGTCTGATCCTTTCAAACGATATACTACACGAGCATATGGGACAAATGTAAAACAATATGGGTTGTATTGCGTGATTTTTCTGAATGATTTTCTATGGCAAGTACCTGGCGCCTTTGAGGTAGAGATACCAAATGCTTTTCAATTCACCGAATTAAAAGTTGTCGAGAAAAATTCGAATCGCATAAGCCGTTCTTGAGTCATCATCGGTACAGACATACATCCATCCAGACGGACGGATAATTTTTTTTTGTATTTTTGGGATCAGAGAATTTCAAAACGTCGATTTCAATAACTTGGACTTGCAGACCGAAGTTAATTTCCGAAGAACGAAGACATTTTATCATTTTTCAATCTTTCTCGATAGTAAAATTTTACTGAATCATAACATGGCAATGAATTTAAGGTAACCACTTTCCTTACGGACGGTTAAAAATTCCGTACAATTTTATGTAAATGATTTGCCGATTCGACAGAAACACTTTAAGCGCACTTTCACGTTTTAATAAAATCAAAGCACAGACAAATACAACAGAAGCGTATAAGCTACGTAACTACAGTGTTCATTAAATTTAAAAATTATTATTTTTTGTTTTACGAGTAGTTTGCTTGGCAAATGAAACGAAGCAACGCATAACAATGGGCGGGCGATTTTTAAATTTTGGTTTTAAAACCGCTATAAACTTTTTTTATTGAGTAGGTTGGAGTCTCCGATTTAAGAATTAAAAACAAGTTCGTTCATGTGGCTCCTTCTGTTGGTCTTACAGTAATCCATCCTGTGAGTTATGTTTTAAAGTTGGAATTGTCTCTGGGTTATGCGCATAACATGCTTTACGAAACCCACGCAGGCCAATTGACATCTTCTAAACGCCTAATTATTCGGTTTGTAAATTTGGCGAGCATAAAATCAATTATTGGTCGGTTTGTATGGCATGTGGCGCCATCATGTGGATGGCGTTTCCAGCAGCGTTTTCGAAGAAAAATGGGCCAATTATGCAACCACGACGAAGTCCACACCAAACAATCTAACTTGGTGGATGCATTGGCTTCTCTACGATTACGTGTGGCTGTTCCGAACCCCAAAATCGGCATTTCGGCTTGTTTACATAGCCCCCGAAATGGAAATGCGTTTCGTCTGAAAATATGATTTTCCGATCAAAATCGAAGTAATTATGAAGCTGGTCTATGGTCCACGCTGAAAACTGATATCGAAGCGGATGGTTATTTGCTTTTAACAACTAAGTCACCTGGACCTCGTAGGCGAATAATCCGTGGTTTTTTGTGCAGTTTCCCCTTCCGGTTGGTGCGACTAATGGTCAGTTTCTGCGATCGCCGTCGAGTTTAGGTCGGTAGATTCTGTTCTACGCTATGGACCACAGCCGCGATATTGACGGGTTCGCGCACTGTCCGAGCTCGGAGACCACTTCTGTCATCCAATAGCAAGCCTTTCTCACGAACTTTCTTCTTTTCACTACAGCGGTTCCGCTTGGCGCTCGAAACGCTCCTCAAGCGAAAACATGATTGTTTCATGACGCGGAATATCAAACTAACGAGCTGTCAAAATTTCAATCAAATCGTTGAAAAAAGTGTTTCCGTAGCGTATGATTTAAAAACAAACCAATAGATGGTCACCCTTTAAAACAAAAATCAAACTATTTCAAATCCATAGGGGCCTTAGGCTCGTGGGCTATATGCTTCTGTACTATTTTTCTGTGATCAAAGTAAAATTACAATAAAATTCACCTAAGTTTCCTAAAGCAAACAGGAAAGTAAAACTTGGAAGTTCGGATCGCGCTGAACTTCTTATTGTCTAAAACGATGCCATTAAAAATTACTTGGCAGTAGCACTGTAGACTTTTAAATGAATTCCTATACAAGAGTTTTAACCAAATTACGGTTGAACAAAGCAATTAATTTTTATTGAAACTAATTGACTTTTGAACTATCTCTGGCGTGTTATTTGCGTTCACAGGATTAACAAAACAGCAGTGGTTTTACTCGATAGTTGGTTAGGTCTTGTTTAATATATCCTTTGATAGGTGTCACCTCTGGACAAAAAACGATTGTTTAGATACTTTAGTTCGTGGTGTCATTGGTGACATCCCGATGTTTCGACGCGAACTCGATTGTCAGTTCCTTTTATGAGAACCCATTGATTAATAGCAAAGTTTTTGTAGGTTCTCAACCACTTTGGGCGAAAAATAGCTCTCGAGTTGGCTCACAAGACCCCATTCGTAACTCATATAACCAACTCAGCGGAGCAAGGCCACCATTTACCCCTGAAATTTGGGTAAAATCATGACCACTAAAACCTGCCATCAAATCGTGGACATAGAAGTCTCTGGATGTGAATTCGCCTGCTATTGAGAACCCCTTCAGTTCGCCTCTTGCCAATTGATAGATGGCACTAACTGCAAAGTTCGGAGTACCAGCCGTACCGATAATCACAAACTGATACGTCTAATTAATTTCGTCACACGATTCGTCGACAGTTCCTGTTTTTGGTGCTATCAGAATCAGTCGCTACATTTGCGAAAATACTGTGTTGAAGCTCGAGAATGTCTGGTTTAGTGACACGTTGGTTGTTGTTTTATGCAAGACACCGAGCACTCCAAGAAGTTTTCATTGCATTACACTCTGGTGAGGCAGATAACATGAATATCGTCAAGCATTTTTTCCGTATGTCCAGATTCCAGGAAATCTTGCATGAACTTGAAATAATCTACTCATTTATCTCATTACACGTCCTCGTGATATTTTAAGTAGTGATGAGTAGTTGGCGGAATGACCTTCACAGTTTACTTCATCTCGTGTTAGTTTTCGAAATGTACAAAATGGCCTGTAAGTAGCCACGAAACACCATAATTGTCTGCTTGACTTGCACTCCACTTTGTCAAAGTGGACGTATTCGAGTTTGTTGTTTTGGTATCGTCCCTTGGAAGTATTCTGTAACTTCAGCTTCGAGTAGAATATCAATCTTGTAGGGTGTTGAATGGGTGATAGGTTGGACGGGCAGCCTGCTTGTGATCTTCTCAACGAAGAGAGCCGTGAATAATGAAGAAAGTATTGAATTAGCTCTCGATCCAAGTACATATTCAACATTTGAACGCAACAAATGCGCCTCTTTAACACATACTCTACTGATGGTGGCTGAGGTTAATCCGAGTTGTTGATGTTGGTGAAGATTAGGCACTCAAGTTCGAAATGCGCAGTACAGCGCAGTGTCTCAAATGTTAAAGCCCGCGAACTGGATCCAGCATTTGAAGCAATACATTGTTTCGCGTACGAGATTTGACTATTCTACGGTTGTAAAAGGCGACACGAGCTTATGATGTATTACAGTTATGATGTGATCAAGTGCGCGATGTATACGATGACAAAGTAACTCTCTGTGCGATTGTAAATAGGAATAGTGCTGTACGCAGAATTATCGGTAACGTGATTGCGTGTCCTTTATCTGCGTCTGGACTAAGGCAGACCCCGAGGCAGTTACTCGTAATTTCCTTACTTTGTTTGATCGTTTCTTGTGTTTGTTTGATTACATAAATTATTTTTATTGAGACTTGACGTCTGTTTGGGCTATATCTGTGGTGTGTTATTGCGCGTTCGCAGCTTCGGGCCAAAAAAACGGGGCTTTGCTTGTAAGTCTCAAATGTTTTGCAAGAGCATTATAAATGTATGTGCTTAAAGCTTCTGATAGGAAGATTAGTTCTGGAATATTATGCAAATAGTCGTCAACACAGTTTTGACCTAATAAACCGTTAATGGTTTTTTGTTAGTGATGTATGAAAGGAAGCGCATTCATGCAGGATTTGGTTAAGTTTAGTTCGAAGGTATAGGTGGTAACAATGTGTACTCGGTAACGATTTTTATTTTGTGTATACTCGTATAAGGCCCACCCACCCTCGAAAACATTATAAAGTTGAGAAGGATCCCTCTTGAAGAAAGACACCCGCACTCCAATGACGATAGTCGTTTCACCGAAAGAAGTCTAAATCCACCTGCTTTTCAACATGCTGATAGTCCACCTTAGAATGGAGAGGACTTCGAATATCAACTCTTGTAGTTCCCTTTGATACCCTTTGCTCATTCCCTTGTCTGATAAGTAAATTATTAGTTTGTTCAGGGGTGGTAGTTCAACGGATCTGATAAAAAGAGTTTAAAGAACAAAACTTCTAGATTTCTTACGAATACGAATAAAAGGTACATCTTATATCCTGTGAGGCTGGACTCTTGAAAACTTCCAGTAAGGGTTAAAATGTGCATTTGTACGGGTAAATTTATTTTGAAATAAAGAATGTTTGTATATTCATGTCGGAGCTCAAAGAGCTCCCTCGCCTGCGTCCCTCCCTTCCTCGTTTAGTTTCTAAGCTGACTAAATGGCATATGTGTTAACTTTCTCCGATTATTCCTAATGCTTTTTTTAACACTTCAAGCTTTTATACCGTTGATCTCTAGGTAGCAGTTGCATCGCGCCTAACGTGGCCAAGTCTAAAGTGTTAAGAAGAATTAATCACGGTGGCTCACCTTGAGATGTTTTGATATCGAATTTGGTGTACGTATGACCAGGAAATAAGCCAATTTTGAGAAACGCTGAAAATACTTAGACCGAAAGGGCAAAGTATAAATTCTTCTTCATTACACGATCATGTTTCCGATTTTAAATGTTACCGAAGCCTAGAAATTGATATAAACCTTGAATTGACAATGAAATAAAAATATTGAAATCGTCATAACCTCAACATTTTGTCATTAGTAAAGAATGCATGATTAAAGTGCAGCTGGCCACCAATTTAATTGCTGTTTATTATGAAGTGGCTACCTTCTGTTCCGCGCACAGTCGAATGCGACAGCCAAACCATATTTATAGAACATAAAATTCAAATGAAATCATCGATTACCATATTTAAATTAAAATAATTGATTATTGTATGTCGCGCTATCGTGAATATTATTACAAATTCTGTTTCTTGATATTTTTTAACGCGAGTCAAAATAGGGTTGAAATAGTAATTTATTCTAATAAAGTAGTAATCGTTAACAAAAAATATTTCTGTTGTTGTGAAATTAATGTTTATAATCGTATTGTGTAGAAGACCGTGGTTTACATGTATGTTGTGGGTGTGGGACACACACATACCTCACAGAAGTTATGCTATGAATGGCGAGTTTTTATAACTGCGGCAAACAGTTTTATTTAAATTATAATCGTACAGTAGCATTTAAGCGATTTTGCAATTATTTAATCTGCATTACACATTTAAGTGCAGGAGCACATAAATACGTAAACTAATAATCATATGCAAATTTTTCAAATTACATATTTAAACGATCACGTCGACTTTCATTCAAAACAAATTTCGTTTGGGGCAATAACCAAACGTCAAAATTTAGGTATAATACAGGAAACCTCGTATAGCGTACACTCGTACGTGGCAGCAAAATAAAAACCAACTTTTATTTGCTGAACATGTGATTATTGTAATTGATTTTATCGGTTTGGATTATCCTAAATTTGAGCAAATCTCCGCAATTCGAATAACGACTAATTGTCTCTATTTATAACGCAATAGTGTTGGACTTAAATATTCCTATCAATATTTACTGAACCTTCATGTTTTTAATTACTTTCAAACGAAATTACTTTAAATTAAAAAAATTCGTGTACACTACACTTTTTGTGAACTTGTTGTTATCTACACTTTTTGAGTTGCATTAGAAATTTCACACCGGCAACCGACCGAAGAGAACTTTTTAACAAAAAGTGTAGCTACACAAATTTACGAAAAGTGTATCGTTTTAAAAAGTGTAGCTTAAGAAAGCGTAAATAATATAATACTTTGAACAAATCCATGCTAATATAAATTAGCGAATATTATATCATTTACATTTTATCAATGCTTCATTTTTTAACAATACACTACTCGCGGTTTGTGTAGCTACACTTCTCGTTAAAAAATTAACTTTAGCTAGTTGTAAAGACCCCGCCCTACTTTGATTTTTATTACTTCTAAACTCAATTTAAACTATAAAAAAGCTGTGTACACTACACCTTTTTGTCAATTAGTTGCTATCTAAACTTTTTGAATGTCGGAAACTTTACACCGATAACCGAAGTTACCTCTTTAGAAAAAGTGTAGCTACACAAATTAATTAAAATTGCAACTATTTAAAAAGTATAGCTACACTTTTATAACTTGCTACACTTTTATAACTGTAACACTATTCGCGATTTGTTTAGCTACGATGCTCGTTAAAAGTGCACTTTGGTAAATTGTAGAGATCGCAACCTATCTTGATTTTTATTACCTCTACACTCAACTTAAACTTTAAAAAACCTGTGTACACTACACTTTTTGTCAATTAGTTGCTAACTAACCTTTTTGAATGTCAGAAATTGTATACCCATAGCCGAAATCTCGTTTTTAACAATAAGTGTAGCTACACAAATTAATGAAAATTGCAACTATTTAAAAAGTGTAGCATTTTTTATCAATGCTACACTTTTATAACTGTAACACTACTCGCGATTTGTGTAGCTACGGTTCACGCTAACAAATGTACGTTGGCGAAATGTAGAGACTCCACCCTATCTTGATTTTATTACCTCTACACTCAACTTAAACTTTAAAAAACCTGTGTACACTACACTTTTTGTCAATTAGTTGCTATCTACATCTTTTCAAAGTCAGAAACTTTACACCGATAAACGGAGTTAACTTTTTAACGAAAAGTGTAGCTACACAAATTGACGAAAAGTGTAACTATTTAAAAAGTGTAGCATTGGAAAAGCGTAAATAATATAATACTTCGAACAACTCCATGCTAAATAAATTAGTTGAATGGTTTTGGTGATATCTAAACTCAATAAGAACATTTTTTAAGGAATAATATATTATTTAAATTTTATCAATGCTACACTTTTTTAACAGTAACACTAATCGCGATTTGTGTAGCTACGGTTCTCGTTAATAAGTTCACTTTGGTAAATTGTAGAGATCATACACCGACCTCTCTCACCCTACTTTAATGTTTATTACTTTTAAATCCAATTTAAACATAAAAAATCTGTGTACACTACACTTTTTCATTAATTTGTTAGATAGCAACAAATTAATGAAAAAGTGTAGTGTACACAGATTTTTTATGTTTAAATTGGATTTAAAAGTAATGTAAACTTCATAATTCTTGTCACTTCACACTGATAACGTAAGTGAACTTTTTAATGAAAAGTGTAGCTACACAATTTGACGAAAAGTGTAACTATTTAAAAAGTGTAGCATTGTAAAAGCGTAAATTATATACTTACTTATACCTCGAGCAAATTTTATCGAAGCTACACTTTTTTCACAGTAACACTACTCGCCATTTGTTTAGCTATGGTTATCGTTAAAAAATTCACGTTGGCGAAATGTAGAGACCACGCCCTACTTTGATTTGTATTACCTCTACACTCAATTTAAACTTTAAAAAACCTGTGTACACTACACTTTTTGTCAATCAGTTGCTATCCACACTTTTTGAATGTCAGAAGCTTTACACCGATAACCGAAGTTAACTTTGTAACGAAAAGTGTAGCTACACAAATTAATGAAAATTACAACTATTTAAAAAGTGTAGCATTGGAAAAGCGTAAATAATATAATATTTTGCACAACTCCATGCTAGATAAATCATTCTTTGAATATTATATTATTAACATTTTATCAATGCTACACTTTTTAAAAGTAACACTACTCGTGATTTGTGTAGCTACTCCTTTTATTAAAAAGTTCAATTTGGGAAAAGCCAAATAAAGTGTACACTATTATTATTTTTTGTTAATTTGTTGATATCTACACTTTTTAAGTTATGCCAGAAACTTCACTCCGGCAACCGAAGGGAACTTTTCAACGAAAAGTGTAGCTTCACACATTTACGAAAAGTGTAACTATTTAAACAAATTAATACTAAATAAATTAATCGATTGGTTTTGGTAATATTCAAACTCTGTGAGAACATTTTTAAGGAATGTCATATTATTTACATTTTATCAATGCAGAAATTGTGTAGCTACGCGTTTTCGTTAAAAAGTTCACTTTGGTACTAGCAAATTGTAGAAATCCTTACCTACTATTTGTAGGTACACTACACTATTTGTCAAATTATTGTTATCTACACTTTGTAATTCGTATCAGATAGTTTACGTGGGTAACCGAAGTGAACTTTTTAACAAAAAGTATAGCTACACAAATTTATGAAAAGTGTAACGACGGGTGCGTTCGTCTTAAAATGGTGTAGCATTGATAAACTGTAAATAATTCTCCTATAATGTTTTAAACAAACCCAAGCTGATGTAGATTTGTATGGTAGTAGTTTTAGTAATATTTAAACTCAATGAGAATTTTTTTAAGGAATAGTTTGTCATTTTGTGTAGCTACACATGTTCTCGTTAAAAAGTTCATTTTGATTTTTATTATTTTTAAATTCCAGTGGAACAAAACAAATATTTCTGTGTATTCTACACTTTTTGTAAATTTGTTGCTATCTACACTTTTAAAATGTTGTTAGAAATTTTACACCGGTAGCCGATGTGGATTTTTTAACAAAAAGTGTAACTACACAAATTAACTGAAATTGTAACTACACATTTTACGGTAACACTTTTCGATAATTTGTGTAGCTTTTTTCTAACAAGCTTTGGTTCTTGTACCGGTGTGAAATTCCCTGACACAACTTAGATAGTGTAGCTACACAAATTGACACAAAAGTGTAGTGTATGCTGATTTTATTTTTGTTTTAAATTGAATTTAAGAGGAATAGAAATAAAAGTAGGACCAATTTTCCAATAAATGTTGGTAGTAAAATCCAGTTCCAACACAATTACATTCACAAAATTATATAAAAAAATATTAGTTGTAAAAATTTCGAAGTTGTCTTTACTTACACATTGTTGTTTAATTTTTTACGGTTAAAGCTATTAAAGTTTATGTTTTAAATTGTTTAACACGGATAAAACCCTGTTGTACGAGGTCCGATATTAACGAAATGTTTCTTGACCTTCCCCATTGTGTATTAAATTTTGTAACTCAAGTTTAAAATTAAAATTTCTGTGTACACTACACTTTTTTAGGTTTTTAATGTTAAAAGAAGTTTACTTATAACAACTATCAATGTAGATGTTTGGCCTTATTATCTGATCAGAGCTAGTCTTTCTGGTAATGGAAACATTATCTCTATTTCTTGACGCTTGATCTGATCCGGTTCAGTTCATGTATCGTCTACAACGCAAAGGCGCTTACTAAATTTCAAATTGAAATTGGTAATCTAAAACGAAATGTAGATCAGGTTTTATACATCTTTTTCGGTCATGAAACACGACAATTATTTAATTTTTCGATATTTCTCCGAATTATTGTAGCAGTTTGTAGTCACAACTGTGATATTTGGACAACAGAAAATGTGGCGAGTTTTCATGGTATCATAAATTCCCGCCTCGCGCAGGTTCTATCGAGATAGCACGAGAGTTCGAGGCTTCGTGCCAAACCGTTGTGCGGTTTGTAATAAAGAAAACTCATGTCCCTGAGATTTACTGAGGTTTTGTTACATGTAGGCCAAAGAACGCTTGTTCTGATCGGGATCCAGCTGACAAAAAACTTCGACTCCTTCGAGAGCCAGACAAATACCAACTACGTGAAGACTGACATCGTCCTCTGAAGGTAGTTGTCGCACAAGGAATTTCAAGTAAGCCCCATTCGTTATAAGTGAAGTTGAAAACGGCCATGAGTGAATAGAACTGGGAGTCAATCTTTTTTCAAAGATAAAGCGAACTTAGTTAACTTCGGATTAGGTTGATAAATAAAATAATTCGCCTTCCGGCGATTAGAAAAAATTCACACATTGATCAACAAAAGTTCAAATCAAAAAATTCAATATTTGTTTAATTTTCTGGAATGCAGATTCAAAGTATATTTCAACACCTAACCAGGGAAGCCTTTTTTATACTTATATCGTACCAAAAAGTGAGTTTTGGGGTCCACATCTGGAGTACACGTTTTTTGTGAATTTGTCAGCATGAAAATTAGTAGTAAAAACCGAAGTAAAACGTGAAAATCAACAAAAAAGACATTTTTATTAATAAGAAATATTCCTTCCTCTCGCCCGAATGACAGCTTCCATTAAGTGTTTCAAAGTGTTCACCAAATTTTGAGGTATCGCCTCCCATTCCTCTGCGATCGTCTGTTGCAGGTCCTGGAGACTCGCTGGAGCAATATCTTTGGCTCGAATTCTTTTTTTCAGCTCATACCATAAATATTCAATGGGCTTGAGATCCGGACTTCGAGTTGACTACTCCGTAACAGGCACATCCACCTCTTGAAGGTACTGGACCACTATACCAGCCGTATGTGATCTTTCATTATCCGTCATGTACAGGAAGTTTTCCTGTGCATGCCGTTTGTACCGTTAAGAAGTCAATCCTCTTGATCGATGGCCAGTATTCGCTCGGAGGTGAACACAAGATCTGTTTTTTCCTTCAGTGACATGCCTCCCAGAACACGCACGATCCATTGCCGTACGAGACACGTATACATACATAGACATGTTGTCGCCGTCTGTAGCCGCAAGTTTCTTGATATCGCTACCACACTCGACGAACGGAGAATCAGCTCAAATTTAGCTGTCGAGCCACTTAACTTTGGTTATGTCCCGCATCAATTAGTGCAACCACTTGAGCGGCTATCTCTGGTGTGGTATTCATTTCCTTGTTCTAGATGAAGATGTAATTGATAGAAAATCGTTCAAGCCACAAGTCCCACAAACGGTGCTACCTAGAACGAGCATTTTCGGGTTGTTGTATTCTACTGTTGTTATTGGTCTGGTTTTCAATAGAAAATACACGCACGTGGTATCATGGGATAGGTGATGCAATGATCTTTAAATTTACATAATTTGATTCAAACAAACATTTCGATTCGAAAGAAAATTATAAAAATAAAAGAAAAAAATGCAACTGTGCAATTTTTCTGCTCTCAAGTGTATAACATTTCCGTCAATGCCATGAACGTAAACCTACGTAAACTTGACTCTATAGTTAAAACTGAAATGTTTATTAAAATATTTACAGTTTGGAAGTGGTCACAGAGTTCCATAAAGAATTGAGCACAGCTTTACTATATGTATCGTTGCATGATCGAAGAACAGGTGGAGGACAGTAGGTTCCCAACCAAAACCTACAGTGTGAACGAAAAAGACTAACAACTCAAACACCGAGTAATTGAAATCTTAACATAACTATAGAGCCCTCGATGGGTAAACCACTGAGAATGAATTATCGAGAATACATTCTGGTAGCAATTTATCATTAATTATGTTTGGTACTACATTTTTGGTATAGACGAACTCAAAAGATTATCCTGCGTTCCCAAAATAAAAGACTATAACACCGGAGAACATGCCACCAGTAATAGACCTTACTGTTTAGCAAATTTTATGACAATGGATGCTTCCAGGTCACCCAACAGTTATTATAAATTTTTTGAAAGGTATGATATTTTCCAATTGCCTTAGTGATGAATTCACAAAGCATGATGTCAACAGTTGGCGGACGCGAAAACGCCCAATGTCTCTTCTAGTGAATGTTTTTTCCCAAAAAGAGAAGGGCCAGACAGTTCACCGATGATTCTTCATGTAATGAATACAAGTAGGCTGGCCTTGTATGGGTTAACGAGAAAAGAACGAAGTCTTAATTCTCGAAAGCCGTAATATTTGAGTATAGAATACCTTTGGATGATGATAATACGAGTATTTAAAGCCCGGACATTATTATCAACATCTAATTTTTATTGCCTGCCGAAACGTACGATAAATTTGGTCGAAATGTATCGACTTACTGTTCTCAGCTTAATATAAGTGCTGTATAAGTAGGTCTTTAGTAAGTTAGGCCTGCCGTATAAAATGTCCCAATAACCACCCAACACCCAACAAGACTCCGTATCTTGGAGTATTTTCTATTATTTCCATTATAGAAAACATACGTGAACCTTTGGAAAGGTCTTGCGGAACGTAACAATGTACATGTGGTTAAAAGGTTTTTCCTTGGATCAAACAACAGTTCGAGTTTTATTTTACAAATTCACTATATTTGTCGCTAGCGACAAATTTGCCGTTTTGGCACTGGTATTGCTATTGCCCTTCGCACTTCATCCCAGCCTTAATTCCAAAAGTCACTCGTCTGAATAGTGGTGAATATAAAAAATTAAATGGTTTGATTTTCTTGAAATTAGCAAACCCCCTTAGCTATTCCGATACTGAAAACCCCGAAATCGAAACTCCGCAAGTAAAATTAAAAATGTCTACATCTTAAACAGAGACAGTTAGACATACTACGAAATAATATAATTAAAGTCAATCAAACCGTACAACTAAAATATTCAATTGGCACGGTAAGGTCACACATAAAACATTCCTTAAACTACCTTAACGACCTTCGGTAAATTTCACTTTTCACGATATAAAACATTTAAGGTCTAGTGCACCGATCAGAAACAATTAAATTTAACAATTTACGATCAATTTTGTAATTTCATTCAAAAATGTCTCGTATTTAATTCCGCGTATATTAATAAACGTGAGATACCCCGTTAATTGCAGTAACAAATCAATCTGTGTACAAATTGTATACAATGAAACCAATTAACTAACTAAATTCCATGTGAAAAATATTTTATACACCGATAGAAAATTATCTATCGCAAGATTTATCTCTTAATTAATTAAACGAAATCGTTTTTTAATGTCACATAGTGACCACACACACACGGCGCGCGCACACAAATAATACTCTCCCACACATTTCGATCGATCGAATAATGTGTGCGTAATCTGGTCCACCGATCTCACTTAGATATTTTCAAGGACATCAGGCATGCATGTTGTCAATATTATAAAATGATCGATTAAGACAATCATGATTATCTTTCCCTCCATAATTAGGCGGAGGAGTTTATAATAAACACGATCTATATATAGATGACGTAATTGGAATTCGATCTCGAAATAAATTTGAATATCATCCCATATTCGGTATAAATCACGTTATATAATCTAATTATATAACAACTTGGGTATACGTGGGATCTGGATCTAGATATACGAGTAAGATGTTTACCATCCAATTACAATACATAATAAACTCGTATTCGCACACAAAATCATTATGAATGGATTTTGTAAAATTTATACACTGAATCAATAATCAAAATTTACAAATGTTGACTGTCATTTCCTTATTTACCATAAACCGTATAACACACCAAAATTTAAATATTCCGCCGCCACCAAATGAATCACCATCCTAAAATATATTTTGGGTCGAATATATATTGGTAAATTTACAGGAATACCTCGAATAACGTTGTGTTTTACATCAATTTTGTGCACATAACATGGCGGTTAAACTATCACTAGTGGATTACAGTATTACAGTAACGTTAGTCCATGAACTTAATTTTCTGATCGTAACTGCTTTTTAAGACTAAAACGAGACAAAAATATAGATCGACTATTTAGGAGTAGGGCGTATCCGAATATAGTTTGCTGAGCAAATTGTTGTTGTGTTGCCATAGATTTTTCACAAAAAATATCAACTCGAGTATTTTTTATAGCAACCAAAAGAAAAAAATCCCTACTTCTTTTTAATTTTATTTTATACAAATTTTTATAGTGTCAAGTGCGTGAGAAGAGATTAAAAACATTTGTATCTGTCATTATTTTGTGGTCAGTTTTTGCAAAAGAAATTAAAAAATGTCCTGCGGTAAATAATAAATAAAATTGCAATGACTAATTGGTTAGGTTTTTGAAGTTCATTTTTTACCGATTGTACACGTTTCTGTTGCTGGTCATATTGCATGTTGCCTATGTAGGTGCAACGTGCTATTGATGTCATTATAGCGGACGCAATATGATGCCCTTGTTTTTATACGGCGCGTGTTAACGGTGAGGTGTGTTAATTCTTCCCCTCTTAAGTTCAAATGTCCGCATTTGATATTAGGGTTAGAAAAACGGGGCTTCGTAGAATTTCCTTTTATGGCGTGGTGAAGTTGGTGCTTGCGGTTTTTCTTCTGTGTGGGGTTTTGGGTTACCTTCGTTGTTGTCCCGCCTACATTGGAATTTTGGGATTCAATTTCGATTTCCTTCTCGTTACTTATAGTAGTAATAATTTGTGTAGTTCTTTTCTGTTTCTGCTTTACAAAAATGATAACTATGATGATGATGATACCGGTCGAGATGAGCCCGTAGCTGGTAAATTACTGGATGAAAGTTAGGTGATGAAGGAGTTCGATTTTATCGGTGTTGTTGACGTGTATTTCCCTCATCATTTGTAGTGATAGAATTTCTTTAAACTCATCCTTTTCTGGTGTCGGTTGTACCATGGCTGAAAGTACCTTAATTGTTGATTTCTCTTTTGAGATAAATATTATATTCCCGATGGATATGATGGCGTTGTTGAACTTTATCAGATAGGTACCATTCATTTTTTGTGTTTCGTTGTTGACGTTAAGGTCTCTTGCGAACTGATTGAGCAGGGCTAGGCCGTGTGTTATTTCTTCGATCGTCGGTATATGTTGACTGTTGGTTTGATGACATATTATGACGTATTATGATTTTTTACAATTTTTTCGTATTCTATTTCGGTAACCCTGTTATTTTGTTTGACTGGTTTTAATAGTAATCTTTCGTAAAGTTCCATGGTCGTTAAGGCTTTTATTTTAAGTCCGTCTTCCATCATAGATATTATTGAATTAAGTTTTAAAGATTTCTCGTTATCTATAACTACAACTTCGGGTAGGCGGAAGAAGAGAAGTATATCCCGAAGTGGTTGTCTGATGTCTTCTATAGCCCTAGATTTGATGGGTTTGCAGAAGGCTAATTTGCTAAATTTATCTATAGCGGTTATAACCAAATTGTTTTCGGTTGAGTAAATGTCTATATGGACGGTATGTCCTGTATAATAAGGAATGGATGTCGGATTCATCACCTGATTATTCGGGTGCCTATCGGATTTACTCTCTTTGCCTAAGAATTTTATCTTCCTGCTCATTCCAGAAAAATAATATCTTTCGATTATTTGTTCTCTATTCTCTTCCGCGTTACGATGAGCTCGACGATGGATATCTAGGATTTTTTCGTCCTGTTCATCTTCGTCCGTAATGTCTTGTACTATTTTCTGAGTGTAGTGAACTTGGTAATTTCTGAAGTGTAATGGATATACCTCTTGTATTCTACCCATTATTGGTTCTGTAGTTTTTAGTCCGTTTACCGTATTTGGATTTAAGTATGTTTTAAATATCTGAGAAGAATGCTCCTCACCTATGTTTAATAGGAGTTGATTCCGAAATATATTGACTGGCGTTTCTACGGTGGGTATCAGGTCGTGAGCAGAGTTGTCATCGCTATGTTGCGTTGCGAACATTGTATTTGTCTCAGAAACGTTAGCTATTCTGGATAATGCATCCGCTACTACGTTTGATCTACCCGGCATATACGTCACCTCATAGTTGTATTCTTCAAGTATAGCTTTCCACCGTGTCATCTTGGCGTTATTGTTTTTATTGCTGAGTGCATAAGTCAGCGGTTGATGATCGGTAAATATCTTTACCTTCCTAGCTCCGTAAAGGAAATTTCTTAAAGATGTTAAAGACCAGATGATTGCCAGCATCTCTTTTTCATTTGCTGCGTAATACTCCTCGGTCCTATCTAAAGTTCTTGAAAGGAACGTGATTGGCTTTCGTTCCACAGACAATACTGCACCAAGTGCGAAGCTGGAAGCATCTACGGTTGATTACAGCATTCTGAAATTAAAAAAATCGTTATAGAGCCTTAATTAGATGTTTCCAGCCAAATACGTACTTATTCATGTCGCACGGCTTTAACGGGACCGTCCAGCCTTTTATATTTCATGAAATAAAATTTCTCATTTACAGCGAGTGCGTCTTCATTGACTTATTCGATTCCAGCGTATTTAGAAAAGCTTGTTTCAAACTATTCATATCGCTTAAATTAGATCGGCAAAAACGGGATCCAAAAAAGGTACCGTATCTAGCCTACCATTTATCGTTCCTTCACATTTTGTTTCGTTTGAACTTTGTAGACGTCGCTTTTTTGCTTTAGCCTTGGCCTTTGCTTTTGGAACCTGCACATCATTACTACCCTCAGTAACTGAATCATCCTTTTCGGTTCCCTCTTCATTCTCGTTTCCTTCGCCGTCTTTTTACCGCCGACATTCATACGAGATAAACCACCAGATATTCAAATCACTTCGTTGTGCACGATATCGACCCGGTAACCATAAATTTTACTCGATGTTTCCAATGAGGCACTAACTACTTGGAAATGTTTGACATATCTATGTTGAACTGTAACCAAATTGGCCAATGTAATTTGTTTGAAATGCATTGTGTTGATTTTCTACGAATTTATAAAAAAACAGATTAATTTGAAAGATTGGCGAAGCGATCTTCAATCATCACCACTTACATTGTCCAAGAACTGTTACAAACAAATTTTCAACTCTTCATTATCTTCCAGTGCCGAAACATTTACACTACTCGTACCTACTTCGTCGTCTTTCATCTTCATCGTTATTCTACAAAAGAAACGCAAAATAAATTACGACATTTAATGAAATTCACGATCAAATCTAGCTCGTTTACTGTGGGCAACGGGGTTTTATTATGAATGACGTTCGAGAGGGCGCTTTCGTTGGAGTAACCATTATAAGTAGTTATTAAATTTTAAAACTTATTCACTAGATTTATTATTGTGTACAACTAAATATTTGAGGTTAATTTACGAGCTTGTCAAAAATTTCTCCTCCATATTTTATAGCAGAACACTTTTTAGATATTTTCGTAAATTAGCCAAAATAATTAAACAAAATATTTTGCTTTCATCGCAAAAATGATATTAAATTTTTTTACTAATTTTTGAGGCATAAAATAATTGCCAATTATTAAAAATAAAGATTTTTAGTTATTTATTTAAAAATTTAAGGTTAGTTTTTGTTGATTTAAAAAATTTCCCCAATTGTTTGTACCATAAAATAAAAATGTTGTGTCCCAGTCGCTCTAATGTAAATTTTAGTACTTGTCTTTGTCAGATGTTCAGCAAATTTTTCCTTTTTTCTCCGTGGAATAGCACCATCACGCATCAAGTAAAATTTGTTAGGGATGTATCAACATTTAGGCGATTTATTAGGTAATTTTATAATGAAGATATAAAACGATCAGATCGTAAATTTAGAAGGTTCACCAGTACGTCAGCTTCAGTTCCACAGATCCATCTGCTCGTTTCTATTCGGAAACCTCGCTGTCTATTTGAAATTTCCCTCGGCTGTTTTCGGCTTTTCCGATTTAATTTTTTTGTTAAAAAATATGATATTCAATATTAAGCATAAATTTCTTTAACGTTTTGTGAAACAAAGGGCAATTTCATCTGGCGCTCAGTAACGGCATCTTATAATGATTCAATCATTCTTAAAGGCGGGAATTAAAGTGACCAACAACCATAACTAACTCACAGTCGGAATGTTGGTTGCGAAAATTTTTACATTTTCAGGCAAAATATCGAAACAATACCGAATGTTTCTAGATTTGTGTGTTTGAGGGATTTGTAAATTTACGTACCATTTCTCAGGCACTCCAGTATCCATTTAGCAATTCGTTAAATTTTGATTTTAGTTTATATTGTTTATAACTGTAATTTCAATTATGTGGATTCTACCACGTCGATAAAATCGTATGGGCTTGTTATGGGTCCTATCGAGAGGTTCAATTTTTTATGACTTTATCCCATAACTCTGGCTGAATTTGCGGGATAGCTTTCGTTATGTTGATTTGGAGTGCATCAATTGTTTGCGGTTTATTTGCATATTCCAAGATAACCCCAAAGGAAGAAGTCTAAAGACGTTAAATTGCATTTGTCTCAGTGGTCAGTGCTCGTCGCCGCCGCGCGAAATAACCATGCCGTCAAATTCAGTTTAGGTCACAAGTAGTTGCTTGTCAGCGATTAGTAGCGCTCACCGTTGAAGGCAATAGCAATGCTAGTCTCGTTTTGGAAAAAGTATGAAGCAGACCTTGCATGTTGGTGGCGTATGGATGTTGGCTGATTATTTATCGAACCAATTTTGTTAAAATTCACTTTTTATGTTGGTTTTGGTATTTTAAATTTTTTTTTTGTAGAGAAAGTAAGACAAATAATTTTCACAATGGTCTATTGTCCCTCAGAACTGTATAAACATATCAAACATTTACGAAACAAATAAAAAAAATATAATAGCACCTAACTACAAGAAAGCGAGATAGATTATCATCATCACTCTTTTAAATTTGTGGCCGACCCGCGATAAAACACATTGTAAAGCACCATTTTGGAAACAAGTATCCAGTGACGCCGAACGGTTCTTATCCATCTGATACCCTCCAAATCAAGCTTACGCAACTTTGTTTAATCAAGGTTTTTGCTTGCTCTGAGTGCTTCAAATGAGATTTCAGATGGCTGCCCATACTTTAGTTCAAACTTAGTTATGACAGCTCATCTGCGGCCTTTTACTCATGCCAAAATAAACTACTTTCGTAGGCCCCAACCAGTGCTTGGAATTGCACTTCAAAATCCCCAAATAGGGTCCGCAATCAAATGTCAGAGGCCTTACTATTCCTCTTGAGCTTCCGGCCACTGGTTCTGTCGAAACGGATTTGTTATTTTGGCCTTGGAGTAGGCATGGTATAGGTTTCAGAGCAGGCCCCACTTGCTTTATTTTATTTTCAAATTTCTGCTATGTTTGTACTTCAAATTCCTTGAACTGGCCTTCCACTTCTATCTCGAGGGACACGCAAATTACTGTTTTGCTTATGTATATAGACAGAGTAGACCAACTTGGTTTAGGAACTTTATAGATTTTATAGTTTGGTTGCCAGGTTTTGCGTAATTCCCCCGGACTGTAATGATGTTTACAGCATTTTCCATTGGATAACCCTTTTGCTTGAGATCCTCGATAACTTCCTCTATTGCACAGGTTGGGTGAAGACCTCTAGCCATAACGTTAAAGCCTTTACTAGGTAAACCAATAATGCCCCTCGGAATTAAGCTTTTTAGCCAAAGCTCTATAGGTTTCAGAGTCTGAAATATTAATGTTCTAGTCACCATTCTTTAGAGATACGAGTTTGTACTCGGCTACCATAACCAATTTCATAATCGATTGTATAGTGGAGAAATTTGATATCCAAACGACATTTATTGATGGAGGTGATTTCTCTTTTGGTTTAGCTGGTTGTTGTTCGATAGCTAGTTATTTCTTGATGATCAAGTAATTTCTAGAAACCTCTTTTGAAAAAATTTGATGGTAAAGGTTCTGCCACATTAGGTGTCGTCTCAAGTGCTGTCCGTGTTTCAACTGCGTTTTTGAATTCAAAAAAGCAGTTCTTCATTCTCTTTCTTTAAAATTGTGAATACTGCTTTCAATTTAGTTGTAAATTCATTTACTTCTCTTAATTCTTCACGTAGTTCCGCATTTTCTTTCTCGCACTGAAATATATTCCCAGTTGAAGATCTTAGTGATTTTTATAATGTGGATCATGGTCCAAAAAGGTTAAACAATGATTGGCCGGAATCCGTTGAACCTGCCTCCGAAGAATGTGGATTTAGGTCTGTACCACCCAGGGTATTACATTCCGTATTTGTTGTACTCATTGCTTGTTTTAGCCAAGTTATGCCACTGGCACTTTACCCGCCCCTCGCGACGTGGACGCGGCCACCTAGGTGTCACCTAGGCATACCTAGATAGCCGAAGTCCTCTGGTTAGCCTAGGCTGTGGAGCTACATTTATTTTATTGTAATTAAATAAATAAATAAACCGATCCTGCCACGAAGCAATTTATTTGACAGCTGATCGAACGAATATACCTCACTCTATATCTAATTTCCGTATGCACACAATCGATTCGACTAACAGAAGCACAATCTGATCTTTAACCTATCAACGACATGCTTTCTGTGAAATAAAACAAACAGTTACTTCTTCGTGACCTGTTCTGGCACTTCAGACTTGGGATTTATGAATGAAAGAAATTTTTAACGAACAATACCATCGTTGATACGCTACTACGATTACGACAAATTTAAATTTATTTTCGACCCCAATCGAATTATTCGTTCGATTGCATGTTATTTACCCAAAACGAAAAATTAAACCAACCACACAATTCAAGCTTATGCCAATTTTATTAGTTTGCAAAATCATGTTCACTTTTAGAATTGTTACTAATAAAACATTTAAAAATTATTGTTGCGATTTGTTTTGCTAAACTTTAAATTTGTCATAGTAAATTATAAATGAGCATACACTGCGGTTCACTTGATTAGGCACACTTGCCATTTTACTTTTAAATGTAAATTTCATTGTAATTTCTCGCGGCACCAGGAAAATATTTTTATTGACAAAAGAGAGAAATGCATAATCGATAATTATTCCGGGAAAGCTAATTAACTTGCTCCTTTCAATTTTTTAGGACAAGTTCAATTTAAATGTTATTTTTCGGTTCAGTTTACTAGGCACAACTTAGAAAAATAATGGAAACACAGTCATTTATATTTTTACTTTAATATTTGTTTATTAAGAAATTCTTTAATCTTTCTAGTTAGTAGTTCTAGCTCTAATATCTACTACCCCCTACCCCTCGAGAGAATAATATAAAAATTTTAAGTAGTCGAACAAAATGTCTGCCCAGGCAGGTTCAATTCCTGCAATTAGCTCTTCGTTGGAGTCGTATTGGTTGCCCCCTTCATAAACTTTGCGAGTGAGCCAACCCCAAACGTTTCCGATGATATTTAAATCAGGGGAATAAGGTGGCCATGGTAATAACTCAACGTTTTTACTCGCAGAGACCCAATGCTCCAGAATTTCTGGAAACACTAATTACAGCATATCCTTATATGAATTTCCAGTCATTTTATTGGAAATAAAATTCAATTTAATAGCAATATGAAATTGCACCTCATCTGGTCCATCTAAGAAAAAAAAAATGTTCTTCCGAACAAAGAACTTTTTCCAATTATTATTCATTGTTTGCGGAAGCACATCCCAAGTCATTTGTTGCTTGGCGAACTCCAATATACGTTGCTTGCGAACAGGATTTAGTGGTGGGTGTTTTTTTTTATTTTTTTTATTTTAAAAATTTATTGGACGCTAGCCCATAAATTGTTCATGTATCTTGCGGCGTCAGAACTGCCGCCGACCTTCGTTGGTAGTTGCTTCCATAAGATACACTGTCTTTTAAATAATATTGCACATCATGTTCATGTACGCTCGATTTTCCGAGCTATAGCGTGGTTAGAAAACTCCTCCAAGTGGTAGGCATCGATGTTTGCCCTTTCTACCGTATTTAAAATATTTACTCTACCGATTTTAATTCTTGATCAGCTACTGAATACGTATTTTGAACATCTTGAAATTGTTTTAGCAAGTTACACCGAAATTTACTGAGAAATACTTAAATTTTACAGTACGTCTATTCAAGTGAACCGATAAAATGCGTTTAATATAAACTATACGAGGGCTGCCGTAAAAGTTTTTAGAAAAAGTAATAAGAAATTAAAATTTTTCGTCAAAAATTGCTTTATTGTTTTTCAAGATATTCACCTTTAAGATCTATACACTTTTGCATATGCTCAAACCATTTATCGAAACACTTTTGCCGTCCGAAGATGATAGCTCCACAACATGGTTTTTTCGCTTCTTCAGGCGATAAAAATCGTTGTCTACGCATATTATCTATGATTGTTGGGAACAGAAAGAAGTCGTTGGGTGCCAAGTCGGGGCTGCAAAGCGAATGATCCATCAATTCGATCGTTTGAGTGCTGAAATACTCGCTTGTTTGATGTAATGTGTGTGAGCTTGCATTATCGCGATCCAAAATTATTCGCCGTTTTGGGTTGATTTCTTTCAATTTGTTGAAAACCTTGGACAAACAAATGGTCGTATACCAAGATGAATGATCGATTAGCCGCATGATCGATTTTCGTGAAGAAACACGCTACCTTTTGCTTCTCAACGCTCCGAGCTCGCACAACGAATTGGAAGACCCAAACATTCGATTGCCCTTTTCTTACCGGCTCATACACATATATCCATGGCTCGTCACCTGTCACGATCTTGTATACGTTTTTGGAACTATAAACACCACTGTTGTTGAGTTAGCCCTTTTCGAAAATCGTAAAAAATCATCACACGAAAATGTTCACGCGATAATTCCATTTTCCACTGAATTCCATTTTTCAAGTAAACAAAAAACAATGTTGCGATGCGAAGTGACAGTTGACATCTGAAAAACATAACCTCCAAAAATGTTAGACTGACATAGAAAATTGCATTGGAAAACACCAATATTACCATTTTCTAAACACTTTTACGGCAGCCTTCGTATTAAAAAAACATAAATAAAAGTGCAGTTATTAGTTATAAGACTTTTGTCTCGTACATTTATCAAAACCCGACTGAATCTTTTCGTTTCTCAATTCTTTTTCTCGTGTATTCGCTTGATTCGTGAATGTAAATGGCGAAATAGCTTTGTTCAACAAAACGAGCTACCCCTCGTAATTAAGCGGCGCGGTTTATAAATATTTTTGCTACGAGGAGTGCCACGAAATGAAAAGGATTTTTGAGCCGCTACATCACTCCCCTCCTGGATCGAAAAACGTAGTGTTTTAAATTATATGTAAGCGTTTTTCGAACACTACGTTTTTCGCCTGGGTTTACCACAAATATTCCGTATGCTGGCTTAAACCTGTCGATGCCAATAATTGGCATTATTGTTGATTTTCCTTCTGTTCCTTCCACGTACGAATACGTGTGAACAGGGTTTCAGATTTTTGCGAATGTACGTTGCCTGTTCGATTGGATGTCTTGTGTCCGTAGGAACTAATGCTCTCATGGTAGTACGAAGCTGCTCACGAAATCCGAAGTAGCTGTGCTTGGGATCGAATTTTGATCGTTGATGAAGAATTCGCCGGGAACCTTGATATTTTAACCATATACTAGCTCTGCTGGTGTGCAGTCTAGGTCGTCCTTGACGGAGGTTCGAATACCCAATAGGATCGTTGGAAGTTTTGAACTTCAATGGGATGAATTAAATCGAGCTGTTAACGCGGCTTTTAGTTGCCTGTGGAACTGTTCGGTAAGACCATTCGTTTTCGGGTTGTAAGCAGTTGTCCGAATGCGATGGGAACCTAGGAGTTTCGTGAGCTCGGTCAACAAATTGTGTTCCTTGGTCTGTCGTGATGAAAAGTGGGACACCATATCTACAGATGTACTCATTGTAGAAGACCTTGCTTACGGTTTTTGCGGTCATTTCTCGGATTGGATAAGCTTCTAGCCAACGGGTAAATCGGTCGGCTGTCGTTAAAATGTAGATGTGTTTGAACCTGCCACTTGGTAGCTCGAATTTACCAAGCCCAATTGCTTGTATCAATATTCATTCTTAGCCAGAAATATTTTGAAACTATAAGTTTTCGCGTAGCACGGATGCCTGGATGTGATAAGCCATGTAGACTATCGAAGATTGTCCGTCGCATGTTGAGGGGAACGAAGGGTCGAGTTTCACTTGTAGAAGTTTCACACCAAATTTGCTGCTTGTCTGGTAAGTCGAACCGTTGCAGGTTTACGCTTGATTTCAGGTTGCGTATTGAAATCAATTTCAGCTATTCGTCATCGCGTTGTTGTTGTACCAGTAATTCCTTCGTGTCGAAGGAGAAGACGCTGAGTTCTGTGAGAAGTGTTTCACCAGAACGAGACAAACAGTTGCTCACTACATTGTGTTTACCTTTGATGTGATGGATGTCGGTAGTGAACTGGTCAACGTAATCGAGATGTCGTTATTGCCGGAGACTACGTTCTGATTTTAACGCAATACCATTGTAAGTGGTTTATAGAGAAAGCTTCTTTGAAAAGAACGCTAATGGTGGCAACATCCTATATTGCGTTGCTGTAAGACAGCTCCAACTCACATTGCTGCGCGTCGTTCAACGGATGTGCCAAAAGAGTGACAGCGGCAAGAGATCGCTTGACCATTTCGAAAGCTTCTGTGCAATCTTCGGGCCAAGAGAATTTTCTTCTGTTCCTGCCTTTCTTGAGTAAGGTAGCCAAATGTCCTTTGAATAGGCGATAATAGTTCAGCTAACCGGGGTATAAAGCGGTGGTAATACTTCACCATACCGACGAACTGCTGTATTTGGCGGATTGATGTTGGCTCTGAAAAATTTGAAATGACATCAGCTCTGTCTTTCGACGGGAGGATACCAAAAATACATTTCGAAGCTTTGATATTAATTCCATATGCGGAGAGACGTTATAATACTGAGTCGAGATGTTCCCTGTGTTCCATCTCGGAACGGCACCCTTCGTTAAGGAATCGCTGAATTATCTGGGCTGAGTTACAAAGGCTATATGGCATTCGGGTGAACTCAAAAAGCCCAAACGGAGTAGTTATCGCTGTTTTGTGAATATTCTCGAGAGCCTTGAGAATTTGATGATATGCCCTAACCAAATCTAGTTTCGAGAAAATAGTGGCGCCGGCGAGTTTCAATGAGAAACTGTGTTTGTGTGGGATAGGACATCTATCTGGGACAGTTTAACTGCCGATAATCTCCACAAGCGCGCCAGTCCTTGTCTTTCTTTTGCACGATATGTAATGGTGAGGAGACGGGTGATGATGAGGGGCTTCAAACACCGATGTCTGTCATAAACTGAAATTCAGTTTTTGCAGCTTTAAGTTTCGTTGCGTCGAGTCTTCGCGTTGTAGCACAAGGTAACCTACTTTGTGTGAGGACGTAGTGGACTAAGTTACGCTTCACTGGGATATTGTAATTCGGAGCCTCAGTGAGCGAGGGATATTTTTTCAAAAGAGCGCCATAATCGTTGTTAACGCAGAAATGTTTTGGAGATGGCGTATCAATTTGGGCGATGATTGCGTTCACAGTGAGGGTAGTAAATGAATCGGAGAGTCGTCTATTCTTCAAATCGACCACAAGACCATACTTGGTCGCGACGATGACAGGATGTGTGAACGAACGCCTGAGAACGAGATTTACCTTCAAAAGTTTTGTACAGTAAGTGGAAGTTGGGGATCCTTTTGCCGCGGTAGATACTTCAGCCCCCGTATCGATCAGAATTTGCAAGTTATTTTCGTGATGTTGGATGAAAGGACGGCGAGACGAACCAATCCCACTGTTTGCCGTAGAGACAGCAGGATTTAGTGGTTTTCTGAAGACTTGAAATGTTTGTAAGTACGAGTAGCTTCCACATGAACTACCGGTCAGAACTACACGGTTTATTACAGTTACATGCGCCTGAGCCAAAACGATGATGGTAAAGGGTGGTTAAATTTTAAGGGCCCATGTTGATTTTGAATAAAACACAAATTATTTAGGAAATTATTGTCAATTATTTTTATTATGATAATATGGTATGGTTCAATTATGTTGATAGTTCTATACAAAATATCGGCCAAATGGCCGCCGCGACCTCGGCGGCACACCTCCACCCGATGGTCCAAATTTTCGATGACGCTTAGGCATAATTGAGGTTCTATGCCGTTAAGTGCCGAATTATCTCATCCTTTAGTTCTTGAATCGTTGCTGGCTTATCGAAGTACACCTTTCCTTTCAAATAACCCCAAAGAAAGAAGCCCAACGGTGTCAAATCACATGATCTTGGCGGCCAATTGACATCGCCACCACGTGAGATAACACGGCCATTGAATTTGTCGCGCAAAAGAGCTATTGTTTCGTTAGCTGTGTGGCAAGTGGCACCGTCCTGTTGAAACCACATATCGTTCACATCCATATCTTCCAACTCGGGCTATAAAAAGTTCGTTATCATCTCACTATAGCGAACACCATTCACAGTAACTGCCTGACCGGCCTCATTTTGGAAAAAATACTGCCCGATGATGCCGCCAGCCCATAAACCGCACCAAACAGTCACTCTTTGTGAGTGCATTGGTTTTTCGACAATCACTCTTGGATTATGATTCGCCCAAATGCGGCAATTCTGCTTATTGACGAATCCACTGAGGTGAAAATGTGCCCCATCACTGAAGATGATTTTCTTCGAAAATTGATCATCCACTGTTGCCATTTCTTGCCACCATTCTGACCATTGGCGACATTTGGACTCAAATTGAGTTAGTCTGAAATTGAGAAATGTCAAATTAAATGCAGAAAAAAACTTGAAGTTTAGGTGTGGTTCACATTCAACGTCGGCCCTTAAAATTTAACCACCCTTTAGTAGCAGAGTCCGGATCGAGATGACGATCTCGACCTTGACCTGTATCGATAATTGAAATTCTGTCTATTGTTTGGCGATCTTCCACGTGCACCAATGTTCATATTGGTCAATGTTCGCTGTAGATCGGCCAATTGTTGTTGCGTCTTGTCCAGAGCAGTTTTTGCATTGAAGCAAGGGCTGATTCATCGTCAGCAGTTGCCTTGCTTGTGGACGGCTGGTTGACAGCAGCAATTGGTTTTGGAGCTCTGGATTGAGCGTAAATCCAGATATTGTCGGCGGCCGGTAGGATTTTTTGAGGAGATTTTTGAGTAAATCGTTATTTATTAATTTCGAATCACCTGATTTTTGTTCAAGCAGGCGATAAAAGTGGAATGGTTCGCATACACTCTCGGCGACCTTCATCTTACAAATTCTTTTATTGCACCTGGACGGGGATCATTCTCAAGACTACAGTTGCCATCACGAAATCTTGCAAACCAATTGTTTACTGTTGAATGACTAACAGAAAATCGCATTAATCAATTCCATAGCTGGAGCAGCATTTTTTCATACGAAAACAGAATAGAATGCACTGACGTAAATGTTGTTTATCGACATTCATCTCTTAAAATTGATACACACGGATCGACAGCCTACATATATCCAACAGGGCGATCGATTTTTCTTGTATAGTTTAATGCAACCAACTTCAGAGCCCAGTTTCTACTTGCCCATCTAATACGAGCAGTAAAATTTACAGGTAAAAGTAAAATTACAAGTGTGTCTAATCAAGTGAACCGCAGTGTATATATTCGTACCCACATACAAAGTCTTTTCTACATAATGTCTTCTAATCACAACTCCAAAGTGGAATACGTTTGTCCAATGAACGCGCGCACAAAAAAACTAATCCGCGAAATTAATTGATTTTTAAAACGCGAATCCCAGGTATATCTATCCCCCATCTCGTTTTTAGTGACCATAAATAAACAAATATTTATAATTTATCTACAAAATATTAATAATTTGGTTTTTTGTTGTTGTTACTATTTGTGTATCTTACTTATCTAAGATTTATAATCAATTAACCGCAAGTATAAAAAAAATCGCTCATAATTTGCATATCATGTCGGTCGGTAAAATAAGCAACACACACAGACAGTTGGTTTCACTTGTGTTGTTGTTTGGTATAAATAAAATTGACCTTTTGCCAAAACCTTCTAATGTTACATACACGTAACATAAAAGTTTATGTTTTGCGGGGCGCTGTGTGCGCTTTATAGGTCAAACCAAATAACATTTGTTTGTAAAGTCGGCGCGCGGCCTTAGAATGGCACAGTCTTACCGAAACGATATACTCGTATTCTTTCCAATAGTTTTTTCTTATGAAATCCGAAATGGTATAGAGCACGTTTTCGTTTTGATTTATTATTAATTGAATTTAATGAAAATAAAAATTTGTAATCGTAATAGTAACAACAACAACAATTATAAATATAGGAACAACAAATAGAGACTTTAAATTGCGCTTTTATTAAAGAGAAAGACACGGTGGTGATTGTGTTTCGATTAACTTTATGGCTTATACCATTCTATGTATCTCGCTCGCGTATGCTGTTCTTATATGCGCGGAGCTACAAATATATGAATGAATATGAAGGTTAATATTTGTATTCATTGCTTGCTTAAGACATGTCGCTTAAAGTTGTTTTTGGTTATTGAATGAAATGGAAATGTGTGCGGCCACTTCAATCCGATTATGATCAAATATTTATGACAGCGTTTTGTCGACCTACAATCAAATTTTTTTTTGTTTTGTTACAGTTTTAATTATTTTCTGTTGGATTATTTTGGGGAGGTTTCACTTTCAAAAATTGTAGTAAATTAAATTTGATTTTATGATATTTTAAGCTGTTTCTGGTTCTTTATAGATACATAGTCGAATAGCTGATGATTTTGGTTTTATATTCTGTCAAGAAAGTAACGGGAATTGGTCAGTTAAAAAGCCCGCTAAAAGGGATTGTAAACATTTGTTTGTCCCTAAGTTGGCACAATTGTCCTCCATCTTGAGGTGAAGTTTGAGCGCGAAAATAAAAATATCGAACAGAGAAACGAGAAAGAGAAAAAAGTCAGCCGGAGTCATATCAGGTCGGTACGGTGGTTGTTCGATGATGTATTTGTTGAGTTTTTGGCCAGAAATTTGTTCTTAATGATAGCCTTGTGAGATTGTGCGTTGTCGTGGTACAAAATCCATTAGTTTTCTTTCAACAAACCTGGTCTTATTCGGCGAATTCGCTCTCTCAAACGCCGTATAACGCTCAGATAATATTCTTTATTGCACAACACCGCGGTATTCAAAGAAAACAGTGAACATTACCTTGACTTTTGATCACTTTGATCGACTTGTTGGCTGTCAAACTCGTAAGCCCATTTTAACTTCAGTTGAGGCCGACCAGAGCGAGGCGAATCTTCCACCACATCTCGACAGCTTTAGAATGCACTATACCACTCATATTCACGTGTTTTTGATAAAATCGATTCACCGTAAGCCTTCTGTAATATTTTCAGCGATTCAGCGATTGAGACTAATTCTTTGTTCGATATTTTTATTCATTACGACCTAGAAATGACAGATCGCGCTCAAATTTTACGTTAAGATATAGTACAGGTGTGCCAACTTAACAACAAAAAATGTTACAATCCTTAAAATGACCAACTCTCGTTACTTTTTGACAGAATGTATAGTTACTTGATCGTAAGACCAACTTTGTAGTAACGACTTTGTAGGTTTTAGACTCCGAAACCTATATCTGATTTAAACGTATACAAAGTCATTGTTGGATCAGAAAGAGGTTATTCCTCCTACGAAGTTCGACAGTTCCGACAATTGCATTCCAACTACTCTTCCACAATTGTGATTCTTCATGTATCTACTTTACACTCTTGTGGAGTTAGTCCAGAATTTCATCCCTGGGAAATAAAATAAATCGTCGGGAAACACTAAAACTGCAATGATGACCTAGCCCAGAATTTAATATCGATATTTTATTCTGGCCTGGAATTGAAAGTTTAAATATTAAAATCAAAATTAATCAAAGTGAGCCAGCTTGTTGATCCTCGGTAATAACTAAAAATTGTCTACTTAACATAACTTGTTCTGGATGTGTCACAAATGTAAAACAATTTCTGTTTTTGAAGCTCTAGTTTAAGAGGATCAAAGAGATGCTAACCCGGTCTGTCCAGTTATATCGGAGGCAGTAACGAAGTACTAGCTCTAGTTTTAATTTGAAACCGATTCGCATGTGATGAACGGAGATATGATAGTTTGGGCCAGTGTGGTACCGAGTTTGTATAATTTCCAATGGGATGCGGCCTGGTATATCGTTTTGTATCGGGGAACAGTAGTGGAATATATTCTGTTCGTCACGGGGTTGCATTAACTAATGTTAGCAAACTTCGCTCCAATTATGGAGAAATTCTAATGGGGATGCTGGGATGTAATTTGGTTAAATTTCACTAATTCAATATATTTCAAATGCATTTTTCATTTGATAGACCATAAAGTCAGCCAACTACGGCCCAATGGTCGAGGAATTTTGAAGTTGTATAACTTTAACGGTTTTCTTGGGGAATTTCCTCCATTTCACCAGCTTAAACTCCTCAAAACTGGCGAAATTTAGTTTTCCGGATAGTGTTTTCTCTCCTCATCTATCTACCTCATTTCCTCACCGTCTCTCGCCTGTTGTGTGCGGCTGCTTGCTTATAATCTCTCATGTAATGACCGGATTGACGGGGAACTCAATCGTTTCCTTTCATTAGAAGAGGAAAGCGTGCCGTGGTTTCACGGCTAAAAGCTTGCGCGTTTTACTGAATCAGTTGCTAAACTTGCGATCTGACTGCCTCATATTCAAAAGCCAGCGCCAATACTGCATTCATGATTTTCCCTATTAGTATTGGTTTCCAAATAAAGTATCAGATTGACATCCTTAACAACACTGATAAACACGTCCACTGTTAGTGCATTCATCACATCTGCAGGTGCATTGCTTTAAGCTTCACATGCCAATTCTACTCTTTAAAATTCTTCTTGAGCTTCCGACCATTGGTTCTGTTGAAAACGTTTCATTAAGCTGGCCAGATCCACTAGTTTGCAAGGTATATGTTTCAAAGTGGTCTTTTTCAGCCCGAGTTTTTCGTTCTGCTGTTTACGCAGGTTGACAAACTCACCACTTTGTTCAACTCGGAGTTCTGTCAATTGAGCATTTTGCTCTTTAGGTAGTTCAGTAAATTGATCACGTTGCTCTGCTCGTAGATCTGCCGATTCCACACTATGTTGCTCGCCTTGAAGTAACAGCGCATTCACCATATCTCTTCAGACCAATGATGGTTCCTGTTGTTCAGGAGTAGGCGAATGTACTGAAACGGTTATTTCTGTTGGGTCCTTCGCTCCGGTTTCCTCACATTTTCTTGCTTCTCGCAAGACTAGACTTTCTTTCGTTGGGAGTAATCGACGTCGTTTCTGATGGTTCTGGTGTCGATGAAGTTGTTGCCATCTACGCAGTCCTGTTTCAATATCCTCTTCCAAAGCACCCTGCAGCCTCGATAGGAGCTCGATTTTATTGGTTTTCAACCGCAAATCTGAGACTCTATAACTTATCCCGACATTGCTGGTATTTATAAAATCCCACTTCTAACGCTAAATGTTACTAACATCGGGCGTTCGATATGGAATCGTAGTGGATTTTGCAAATAAAACCGTCACATAAAATCGAGAGAGTGAAGATCTGATCAGTTGCTGATCTGTTTGGACGTAACTCACACTGATAGTCGTCCAAGATGCTTTATCGATAATTTTTCCGCCATTGTTGCACAAAACTTTGTAACTAGTGTTTAGCAAAGTTTTCCACAGTAGTTTTTGCAGTTTAATGGATCTCCCGTTTTGCGTAGAGCGCAAGTCAGAGCCGCCTTTCCTTTTTGTAGAATTTCCTCATTTGACCATACAGTTGGTACAAGTTCGATTCGGTAGAAAATTTGATGACCGCTGTTTTTAAATATTTTGCATGAAGTTCCATCTTGCCTTGTTTCTTTTCATTTTTGACATGGTGAATACGATGGTGAATACGGTGGAGTCATTTCAGTATTGATGTCGAACTGGTGGAAGAGTGATAATTGGTCGCCAGCAGATGGTGGTGCTGGTCGAGAGAGACAAAACTTGAAGGAAGCCGCATTTGAAGGAACTGATTGTGGCATTACTACGAGGTTAGAAATCTTTAGCTATCACTTTTCTGTTACCATATCTATCTCAAAGACTGGAATTATTTCAATTTGAAGCACACGTTGATTGTGCCATTCTCGCCTTTTCCGTCTACAGAGCCGCTAACAGCTTTCAAGCAACTTCGTCCAACCAATCATTTTTAGGCAGTGGCTGGTTTTTAAAAATTCCCGATCGAATATTGTCATAATTGGTTCGATGTAATTCCGCCTCTGGTTTTGATATCTTAGATAATGGAGAATATTTTCTGTATATGAGAAAGTGATCAACTTGATTAAATGTGTTCCCGTCGTTTGATTTCCATGTACCTGAATGAATGCGTTTTCGTGGGAAGTATGTGCTGGGGATTACCGAATTACACTGCGAATATAATCCAGTGGCGCGCGTTCCGTTGTTTGAAATATGAAGTAAGGATCAACTAGGCCGATGGTGTGACGATTTATTTTGCTAGCTCTACCAATTTGAGCATTAAGGTCACCCAAAATTAATTATGCTGACGTATTTTGCGCAGCATACTCAAGATGGTATCCACAGTGGGAACGTTTACGAACAAAATGTTGAAATGACACCCGTGAAACCGAAATAAACAGATCCGATTATTAACAACAGGTATGAAATCAGTCATGAAGTGACGTTATTGATTGTTTATTAGAAAGCCAACTCCAAATTCGTGTTTGCTAATATTGCTGCTTTCACAAAGTGTGTATCCAAAGTGATTATAATCAATTTCCGACTAGTCATGTTTCTTTTAGGGCTAAGAAATCGGGCCTATATTGCGGTGCCTGTCCGAAGCACAGATTAAGGTTCTCCGTGCGATTCAGCCTGAATATATTCCATGTTCCGAGTTAGAGTTTTAATGCGTAGTCCTCAATTCGTGTCCAAGGTAGTTGTTGGTGTAAATTCCAAGTCAATTCTAGGCATTTACTGAATTTTCGCAACAATTTTTTCACTGGTTGGCGAGTTAGCCCAACGCAAACTCCTAAAGAACCGAGTTCTCTCAGATTTAGTCCACCAGTTTTGTGGAGTAGTTACCAGTACAAGCTGACCACAGAACTGCTGCTTCATATACCTTACACTCTATGCACCGGCAAAATTGCATTGGTTTCTTTACCTTTTTCTCCCTTGCTACCATCTGTATCCAAAATGAACAACCATGCTTTCTCCTTTGATTCCTCAAATTTTTTTGTTGGTCGATGTAATCTTTCACATTTATCTGTCACGTTGCGCAATTAGAATTCGATTAGCACAATTGTCTTGGTGCTTGGGAAATCGTTATCTCTCTAGTTCCGGCATCCTAATATACGAAGATTTTGTTCTAAGTCGTCACGTCACTGTGGCCTAGGTTGTCCCTTTCGACGTATTTCGACTGGTTGTTGATGGGACGCTCATTCGTATCATTTCTTTTGATGGGGATCTTTCAACGTGGCCCAACCATCTAACTCAGTTTACTTAGTACCGGTCTTCAAGAGTAGTGTTTTGTAAAGTGCGAGCGCACACGGCTGCGACAGATATTTTGATCGCAACAGAGTTGACTATGCGTAGAAAACTCGAGTTCCGGGTGCTATGCGAGCTTCAATATCTGATTTTATACTTGACCCAAAATATTTAAAATATTTCAAAGTTGTGGTCGTTTGTTCTGCGATTTGCCGTAGGAATGCTCCGTGCTGTTGATAACAATTTTGTTTTGCTGATATTGATTTTCAATCCGAGTTGTTTCGCGCTACTGTCAAGCGGTATTAAACTGTATTTGATATCATTTGGGCTCGGCCAAGAAGCCATATATTATCTGCACCTCCTGATAAACAACAAATTCTCGAGCGCATCGCATCTCCCTGTCACAGATGTTACTTCGAAGTGGTCAGATACTTCCCTTCCACTACAATTCTACACATCAACCTCAACGTGAAACACTAATCAGTAGTAGATCGGTTGAGGTGAAAACCACGTTGAGTAACCGATGATATTTTCGTCGAGGGGAATGATTCTGGTAAGTACAATATTAGCAAGCATTTTATAGGCGATGCTTAACAGAGCTATGTCACGGTAATTTTCACACTTTAGACGGTCACCTTACTTATGTAGCGGGGAAATGAGTGCAGTTTTCCATTCCTCGGGTAGCTTCTTCTGGTCCCAGATCATCACGGGAATCGAGACCCGGTACTTTTTCATTTTTTAACCTACTAATAGCTGCGTCTACTTCCTCTACTATGATATACGGGACAAACACTTCCTCGCCTGGTGGAGCAACAGCTCGAATAGGGGTCACTTCGTCAGTCATTTTCTCATAAATTCACGCTTCTGAATTGGCATTCCTGGCGCAGTGATATTCTGTGTATTCTGGTGTTCCGAGCCAACCATTTCTCACGCAGCTTTCAGTTATTTTCGGCGATTTGACAGCACTGATTGTCGAACCATTCATTACGTGATCTTGGTGGTCTTCTTCCATTTGTATTTTCCGCTGCTGCTATTATAGCTAACTAGATAGCTTGCCACTGTTCCCGGATGTTTTATTCTAGGTCGTGGTTTTCATTGTGCCGGTCTAAATTTTCACTGACCGCTGACTGGTAAGTGGTGGTATATTACTGTCAATATCAACGCCTGTATATGATCTAACGTCAGTTACTGGTGCTCTTGGAGATCATGACGTGTTCAATTTTCAGTTTCTCCATCATTCGATCGTCAAGTAACTTTGTGGATTGTAGCAAGTTTGGCGATGCATTTGCCGTTATTGTTGCTGAGTTGATACAAACTGTGCTGATCAATATGTGATGTGTGTTCTTCGCCACCAGTGACCTACGATGATGTTGTCCAGCTCAACAAAAATAAATCTTTCACATCATCTTATTTGTATTCAGTTGGCTCATATGCCTTGACAATCGTGATAATACATTTTTTAGTCATCCACTTCGATATCAATTCGCTGTGTGGGCCTGCGACAAACTCGAAATTGATGAGGATTTTGCTCAAAAAATCATCTTTTCGGACGAGGCGCATTTTCATCTCGGTGGATTCGTAAACAAACAAAATTGTCGCATTTGGGGATCGGAAAATCTACAAGAATAAGTGGAGAAGCCAATGCATCCATTGTGTATTACTGTTTGGTGCGGCTTGTGGCATGGCGGCTTTATTGGGTCGTTTTTCTTCGAAGATGAGGCCGGCACGACCGTTACGGTCAACGGAATCAACTACCGCCACATGTTAACATCTTGTTTGTGGCCGTATCTTGAAGATATTGGTTTGAACGACCTTTGGTCCCAGCAAGATGGTGCGCCATGCCACATATCGAGCGTTACAACAGCGAAACTGCATCAAAAATTCGATGGCCGCATTATCAGTCGAAATGGTGACGTGAATTGGCCGGAAAGGAGCTGTGATTTGACGCCTTTGGATTTTTATTTTATTTTATTTGGAAATATATTAAGCCGTTTTTGTTTTATTAAATTTTTAAATCTGAACTTCTTCTTGGGACACCCTTTAATATGCCGCTGTAATTGTCTGTGAACGAGAAAGCAGACTCCAACTTCTCCTCTATTCTGACGGCCGCTGTAGAAGAGAGTGCAGCCCTTGCTGTTAGTATGGAACCCACTCCTATACCATCTACGCTTTTGTACTGCAAACATGTCTAGTGTGTAAATTCCGCTTGGTGCAAAAGGTTCTGGAGGCCTACAGGTCTTAGAAGGCTTAACGTTGTCCGTGTACATTTTCGAGTAGATTGTTTTGATGAATCCGATAAATTATTTCGAGGCATTTGTATAGAGTTCATAACCTGATGGTTTATGATAGTAGGTAATTGGCTCGCCTCTCAACTTATCATGTTTGGGGTCACGTATTGGTGGTGCATCTTAAAGTCGTACCTTGAATACGTTTATATAGCAAGCCACTTGCTACAAGACAGTAGACCCCGCTTTACTATGAACAGAATTTCCTTTGCCCTTCCCAACTACACCGCCTGATTCATTTAGCGTTTTCCAGAGATGATGAATTTAGGACTTTACTCGCCCCGAATCATTATCACTCTCTGTGCCTGGTTCTAGTAATCTCTGATGTAATGTCCAAATTTTTGACATTTGAAACATCGTGATACGACCTCATCCGTTCTTTGGTTCTAAAGCATTGACGTGATCTTCTTATCTCCATTTCGAGGTGATGATTTTCTTTCTAAATACATTAATGAATGCGCCGACTGGTGAGACATTTCAGATATCTGACGCGATCGTTGTTTATTTTGCATACCATGTCTTAGTGGCTATCGCCATACCCATTTTCGCTGTATCTTACACCATCTAACTGATTGAATCTTAATTTTAGCTTTTTCAGAACTCTTCTTTGCTCTCTTCAGTCAAACCCATTTCTGTGACTACCCATGGGTACAGGTTATGGGAGGCCTACTGCCTTTCCTCGGGGAGCCAAAATAATTGCAACAAGTTGTTCTTTGGCACTCTTTCTATTATGATGTATCGCCAATTGAGCTAGCACGTTAGAATTCCCGGCGTCCATATAGATGGGAACGCACATGCATGTATTGTCTTTTAGTTTAACCATATTTAGGTTAAAATATTGTTTCAAGCTAATAAAAATTTCCGGGTAACAAGTCAATCTCTCAACTACTCACCGTCAGACAGAAAGTGCTATTCTACTATTTAATTTCTATTTATAAAAATAACATATTTAAATCAGAGTACAGTAAATATCCAATGGCAAAATTAAATTAAAACCCAATAGCACACCGCACAAAGAGATCATCTCAAATAGTTTCAGAGCTCCATAACAAAAATCACCTCAAGCCGTTTCGTATTAAATAAAAACATTTTTAATTGCAAAAAAAAAATCGCGAACTAATCTCGCCACTCATATCTGTATACGGCGACTTTTTTTTTGCACAGTACACTGCACACATACCTTACCCATTTAATTGTAAACAATTGGAGAGATCGTTGATAAGTTGTGGGAGTAAATATATACAAGTAGCGCAACAACAAAATATCACGAAAAGCTTTAAGTTCATTGGGGCACATACGAGAGAAGTTTTAAGATTTGCTATTGATTGATTAATGCGCTTGCCATCGTCACGTAGACGGTATGAAAAAATGTATATTTTGCAAACGGAAATTGGCACAGCTTAATTAGCCAACTTGGGTTTACATACCTTTAAAAACAACGTAAAAAATGTTTCTAAAAATTCTCGCGGCTATCAGCTATGTATATCAACTAAATATGTATGTAATCCCAACCCACATCAAATGTATGTAGGTACATATAGGCAATTTATGCTTGCGTGAGAAAAATTTTGTGAATTTTTTTGTCAAATCGAAATCGTATGCTGCAACGTAGTTTTTAACTATCTGGGTCTCTCAGTACACAATAAACTATCAACCTAAATAGAAACGAAGCCAAAACAACTCATATACGATTCGATAGACAAAGGTACAATACGTACTTTGTATTGAAACATAAAGTTTCCGATCAAGATCAATGGTGATCAAGATCGTATATAAGGCATCAAAATAACAATACATGTAATGTGGTATGAAGAAAAATCATAATTTTATGGTATACGTTTCTAACTCTTAAAACATTTTCAACATCCAACAACAACAACAGCAGTGTACGTAGTAATTATGAATGTAAATCATAGTTATATGATTATATTATGTACGGTGTATGTACATTGTACATGCACTCATATTTACCTCGGTTTCATTTTTTTGTTCCCATAGTATACAAAACTAAAACTTTAATTCGTTTTATACAAAAAAGAAAACTCCTATATACTCGGTAAGAAAACAAGGAAGAAGAAGAAGAAAAATTAACGACAACAAAACTATTAAAATGTTAAAAAACACAATCGACTCTCGTTGTAAATAAACAATAATATTAGTTTATTTTTAAAAATATTAAAATTTGTTAGTGTATTCCAATCTTCACTGTTAAGATTCATCGATCATTAAGTTAAGTCAAAAAAGCTTAAGCCACAATGTGGAACACGTGCGGCTAGCATTGTAATTGTATTTTTCACCAACAAAATATTAAAATTTTGAGTTCTTTAATTCTGTGGTCCATTAAGGGTCTTCCTCAACACGACTGCCCTCATTTAATTCGTTGAGATATGCTTCATCTTTATCTCCTACCAAATTGCACTTTTGTTGCCGCAATACATGACAGTTGCGGGATCTGGACCAGTAAAAAGCTTCCTGAATTACAGATGGCGCCACCATATCTTCATCACTGCCTCGACCAAATTAGCCCGCCTCAACGAAACCTGTATTATAATTTGTTACAACAAATCCCGATTTTATTACAGTTACCGTTTTCGAGGAACGAGTGGTTGGGTTAGCTTACAATTAAACCTGCACCGCCAAAATTGTAACTTTTGATGTAGCTATGATATCGGGATGATTCTTGGACTAGAATTTATTACAAATTAATTACATTGAATAAGTAAGTTCAAGGCCGCCCCTATAACTTGCCTAAGGGTAAATTCCACTCCAAAACGATTATATATTTCAAAAACGTCAATTTAACCAACTTAAATAAAAAAAATTACACCAGACCGCTACCAGATTTTGGGAAAAATGTTGCAAGAAGTTTTGTCGAGAGTAGGTCAGCCTTATCTAGGTGTGTAATAAATTATTTTTGTGTCAGGATACGCGGAATTGACTCCACAAACAGTGGAAGGCTTCAAATAGGTAATTTAAAGGTCGATTTTATTACCTTTAATAATTTATTACACCAGACCGCCACCAGATATTGAGTCAAATGTTACTTCTTGGACATTGTGGTGGGTAGGTCAACCTTATCCAGTTGTGTAATTGCGTTTGTTTATTTATCAGGATGATATATATTTTCCTCTTCCGTTTGTTTGGGGTAAGGTTGGAATGTCTGTTCAAGGTGACTTGCAAACAAATCTGCGTTTTGTTTAGCATTTCGAGCCCAATTTTCTTTATTTTTAATTGGAAGAACCTGAAGTTTCGGTCTTTTAAGATTCTTAGTTTCTTTCCATAATGAATAATCAGTATCTTTTGCCCGGTTAGAGTGCTGAGGTATTTATTAACTGACTGCTTTTCTTTTATTTTTAAGAAGTTCTCTTACTTCCTCTGGATAGCTAGCATTGCGTTTCATTTCCTTACTATTATTAGGACTGCTTTCCCACGCAGCACTTTGGATATTATGGATGAGCTTATCTAGTTCGTCTTTTATTTGGACTGGTCCCTGTATTGGGTTCTGCAGACTAATTCTTTCTGTTAAATGTGTTTGGAATATATCCCATTTAGTTCTGGAGAGGTGCTCTCTTTCATAATCATTGTTTGGCTAAGTATCATAATAACTGGTGAATGATCAGACGATAGTCTTTCACTGTTCTCGACATGGATATAATTATCTGAAATCCCGCTTATAATAAAGAAGCCTATAAGATCTGGAGTCTTACTGATATCCGTAGGCCATTAGATTGGTCTACCGCCTGAAACTCGCATTTTAGTTGTTTGCCTGCTGCGAACAGTTATTTCCCTTTAGCAGTCGTTAACAGTGATCTCCAATAGATATTTCTTGCATTATAGACACTTTAATACACTTCCTAGTGTTTTGAGAAGATTATCCACTTGTTTGAGATTGTATCTTGGAGGGCAGTATATTGCTGAGATACTACAAGTTTTAATATTGTTTATTTGTATTTTGATTGTTGTGACTTGCATGGAGAGCTTCTCGACTTTAAGTTCTTCGTTATGTTGTATATGATCTTTTATGTGGGTAGCTGATCCACCTCTGGCTTTGTTCTCTGGATGTAACGCGTGGTAGCAATTATATCCTTTTATTTTACAGAATAAAGTTTTGGTCTTTTGTTGCGGTTCTCTAGATTTCTTAGATGTCCTGTAAAACGAGTTCCACTTTTAACTGTTTCTGCTCTGTTTGCTGAACTATTTGTGCATAAGTAACGTTTTCATTTACTCGCTCTCTTTGTATGTTGTTTAGGAGTTGACGATTTAGGTTCCGTGGTTTTTTTTGTAGATTGTGCATATCTTGATGTATCTGGTTTGCATGGTTTATCTCTCATTTTCTGTAGTTGTACTGCTACTTCACATCCTCTGTAGTTTGTTGGATGCTGGCCTTTACAGTTGATACACTTCGGTGTTGTATTTCGGGAAACTGTGCAGACGTTTCCAGCGTGTTTCCTTGCACATTTAACTCATCTTGCTTCACGATGGCAGTACTTTTGTATATGATTATAATCTTTGCAGTGTTTACATTGAGGTATAACTCTAAGGTTGAAAATAGCCTTAATATTATAAATATTTTCGATTTTTCTTGATTGTCAAAGGTTAGCATGAAAAGTGGGAGTCCTCTTCTCTTGATTTGAACATTTCCTTCTCTATTTTCTCGCCTCTCTTTTCTGATGATGTTGACTGCATCGATTATTTTCAGGCCTTTGTTTTGCAGGTCCTCCATAATTTCATCTTTTGAACAAGTTGGATGGAGACCTCTTAGGATAGGTATACCACTGGTGACCAAAAGAAGTTAATTTGCTAGCTAGAGCTTTATACCTTATTAGCTAAATATTATTAATGTGCGATATTATTTTGTAGTCATTTCGTACTACTTCTTTCATCACTTTCTGAATACTACCGTGATTTGTTATTCCTAGAATATTGATCGGGGTGGAACCTGTTTCTTCTTTTCTGGCTCATGCACTTTTGGTGCAGTAATTGCATTGGCAGTTTTAATGTGGGTTTGAAATGGCTCAACTTCTGGCGATGATTCAGCTTTCCTTTTTCTTTTCTTATTTGCTCTCTTTGATTTCTGTAGTCTCCAATTGGCTTGCCTTTCAAGCTCATCTTCATCCGTGTGATATTCGTCTAGATCTGTGAGTACTTGAAATTGGTTGTTCAATAATGCTGAGTTTCCTGCGTTGTTATTTTTGTTTACTGTTTCCTTTAGTATAAGGTTTTCTTTCTTTAGCACGACAACTTCATTCTTCAGCTGGGCGATTAATTTCTCCATTTGTTCAAATTTATTTATTAACTCCGCGTTATTTATTGTAACTGTTTGTGCACTGAGCGTGGCTTCAGAATTTGGCTCGAAATGTTTAAGCTTGATAGATCTGGCGGTGGATTTGATGGTGGTGTTCTATGAAGTGCCGTACTTCTTCTACCAAACGGCCATTCATTTATCGCTTGTTCCGTGCTTCCAGTAGTACTAGGAACAGGATCAGCCTGGTTGCCTACCGACGATTTCCTTTGCAATGTCGCGTTGCTCCCTCCAAAATCCGTGGAGCAGCCCGATAAATCGGAGTGGGATTTAGAATCTGAATTCGGACCCACCTGGAGTATGTTATTGGTTATACCCGATATTTCATATTTTTTGTTGACTACCTGCTATACTGTTTTTCTACTACGTAGGGATTGGATACCACAACCGTTCGATCTACAGTACATTTCCCAGGATGCGCCACGAGATGGTTGTCAACTAGCACCCCGGAACTGTGGTCTGATGCATATTCTAGCGTTTCGCAAAATGTTGGCATAAACCTGGTTAATGTATTCCATTCAATTGTCGGTTCGCAAACAATTTATAGTCTTCCCGGTTTGGTTCCCCACCAATTCATGAATTCCTCGAATTTTCCTGTCGATTTGGATTTTGATTTTAACAAAAAAAAACAATTTGTTAGCAAAATCGTCAATACATGGCAGAAAATAGCCCTAGTCAAATATGTCCCCCAAAAAATCCCAAATTTGTTGCACAATCAATAGGTTTTTGCAACAAATATCCATTAAAAATCTGTTCAACAAATTTCGAAAAATTGACATGTGCGTAGGTTTGTTTTCTGGAATGCTCATGATATAGTCTCTTCCAGCGACAAACAAATCAAAAGTTTCCTGGGGTCGGCGATATAAATAACTGGTTTTTTTACAAGGGTTAGGAGCAACAAATTTCCATTAAAAAATCTGTTCAACAAAGTTCAAAAGATTAACATGTGCGTAGGTTTTCTAACATGCTCGTAATCCGTTCTCTTAACGGGACTTTTTGGAATGCTTCTGATGTAGTCTCTTACCGAGGCAGAAGAATCAAAAGCTTCCTGGGGTCGGCGATATAAATAAAGGGTTTTTTTTATAAAAGGGTTATTGCAAACAATTTCAATTAATAAATCGGTTCAAAAAATTTTAAAAGATTGACATGCGAGTAGGTTTTCTGGAATACTCGTGATATAATTTCTTACCGCGACAAACGAATGGAAAGACCCCTTGGGACGGCGATATAAATAACGTGTAGGGGTGGTTGCAACAAATTTCCATTAAAAAGTCTATTCAAGAAATTTCAAAACATTGGCATGTGGGTAGATTTTCTGGAATTCTCATGACAAGTTCTCTTAACAAGAGATACGAGTCGAACGATTCCTGGGGCGATATAAATAACGGGTCTTTTACAGAGAGGTGGTTGCAACAAATATCAATTAAAAATCTATTCAACAAATTTTAAAAGATTTACATGTGCGTAGGTTTTGAAATTTCTGTGCAGCATTTGCTGCATGCAACAAAGTTGGGATTTTTTTTTGGAAAATATTTCACACGCATAGAAAATAACAATTTCCTCCTACCGAGTCTATTTCCATAGCATTACACCAATCTGAATGCACAATTTCTAGAACTTATTTGCTACACGTGTCTGCTTTCCTCTTATGCACGTTAAACAATTACTGTCACAATGGGAATTAAGTGCCCGAGTCTTCGGTGCCATAAATCCATTTTGAGAATTCTTCTAATTAGGTACATGGGTTTAGCCTGTATATGTTTCCCACTAAACTTGCGGTTGCAGCTAGTTCGCCAAATGTATTGAAAATTTACAATCTCGTCTCGAATTCGTCTCTGAATTGTGCTTTTTTACTATCACATCAACCTCAGTACATCCAACTGAAGTTATTTTCATTTTTGGGTTATTGACAACCACAACATCATTAACACTGCGTCAGTGAGCTCTGTGTGCCAATCGTTTTTCATGGTCGTATGCGTTGAAACTCCAGAATCCACGTATCAAACGGTGTGGGTGATAGCATTTGCTGAAAGTGTTGTGTATAACAAACTATATGTACATTCGGCCGTCCTTGGTTAACACTTTGGTTGGGAAATTCCTTAAATTTGCAGACGAAGTACATTTTCATCTTGGAGGCTATGTAATCAAGCAGAACTGCCGGATTGGTCGGAAGCCAATGCATCCACCAAGAGTGACTGCGTTTGGAGTGGATTTTCGAGTGGTGGCCGTCAATGGCGACCGTTACAGAGCCATACTGGCCAACTTTTTGGTCCGCCAAAGCGACCGACAATGGGTCTCTTGTACCAAATTTGACTACCGAATAATCAGCCGTTTTGGAGATGTCAATTGGCCTGTGTCAATAGAGAGGTTCGATTTGACGTCTTTGAACTATTTTCTATGGGGTTTTGTTAAGGATAGATGCTATGCGGATAACCCAGAGACAACGTGAGAACGAGACGTTATTCACGAAATAGGCGCCGAAATCATCGAAAAAGTTCTTAAAAACTGGACTCACATGATGGTTTACTGTAAGGCCAGCAGAGAAAGCCACATGAACGAAATATGTTTTTCATTCCTAAATCGGAGACTCTAACCTACACAATCAAAAAAAGTTTCCACTAAATACAGATGTACACTCATTTTATAGCGTTTTTATAAACAAACATTTTAATGACCCGCCCTTTAATATTGGAACAACCATAAGCGATTCCAGTGCTGGCCGTAAAATGAACATTTTTTGTTTTTATCTTTTGTTATTATTAAATGTGTTGATGGATGTTATTAGATTTGGTTCAAAAATTATTTTTCGTGTATCTCTCGGTAAATTAGCGTACTCTGTAAAATCACCATCTCGCGTGATTAGCATTTCGCTAACAAAGCGTACTCCGGTAGCTCCCTTAACTTTATTCCCAGATATTTAGCATCTTCCTATTATCGATATTAGTCGATGTAGTCCACTTCGAGTAATTAGCTAAAGAATCCGGAAAATAGGAGCATCTCTAAAAATAATGTCTGCATTCAGTGCTGCATTAAAGAAGTTATAAATTTCAGTTCAAGTCAGAATCGAATTCATCAAGATGTACATAATTTAACGAAACCGTATAAAATGTTTACATATCAGCTTCATTGCGGTAATCATAACGCTGTACGCAGAATTTTTTAAATCTGTTTGTATTAAACAGACACAACTGCCCGTTTTCCTCTCTCCTGCGACGGGATATCGCGCTTCTGAACTACCCTACCTAATTTTACGTATAATCCAACTTGTTTGTCGTCTGTTGTCTAAATATAGCTCGTTTTCCGTTAATTTTAAATTTTTGGCAATTTTTGGAATTTAAATTTAATTTTCCTTTTCTATATTTAATCAGCAGCTTGATATCCTTGTTTATGATTCAACTGAATTATCTTCAAAAAAAATAATGGAGATAATGAGACTAATAAATCAGTAATTTGCTAAAAGTGCCAAAACGGTGGATTTGTGAACTAAAAGCTGATTGCAAAATTGTGGCTTTTTCCATACTTTCGAAACGATCTAGACTAAGGTGGTCAGAAAAATTTACGGCAATCTTCAAAACCTCCCCAACGATATACGACTAGTAAAACGGAAAATTAGGTACCAGCGCCAAGCGGTGGAATAATGAAACAAGTTGGATCGTAATTATTCTCTGATACAAGACCTATCAAACGATATACTGCACGAAAATTTCGCAAATATGTAAAGCAATAACATGGGTGGTTTTTTCGGTGTTTCCTGAGGCAGGTCCTGCTCACCCTTGTGGAAGAGATCCCAAAACCTTCTCAATTCTTCGAATTACAAATAAAGGAAGAATGAGAAAAATTCGAATCACATAAGCCGTTTTTGAGATATCATCGGTACAGACAATCAGACGGACTCGTCGGAAACATTCATCATTTCAATAACTTGGTTATACAGGCTGAAGTTAAAAGTAGTAAAGGATTCACAGAACAGAGCTAATACATAAGGTGTATCGAAACTCAGTGACAGAACTTTTGCTACATAATCAAATAACGAATAACGACAGAATTGCCAGAGATTTCATAAGAACATTTAATTGCATTGAACTCTTTGTACAAAATGATTGTAAACGAGATGTTACTGATTTTGATTGCAATATTTTTGACTGGTATACGTGGAGTCTGTGATCACTATATTATAGTACAAGTATTGCTGATAGCGACATACGAAACGACGCCACGCCTTTCACGGCCGGCTCTACGATGAATTTAAACGATTCAAGTTATCAGAGGGCAATTAGGAACAGTGACCGTGGCCCCGAAAATAGGAATGAACAGTCACCGATTATTTTTAGCCATTGCACTATGACAAAGGAGACAAAGCTTTATAATTTCAAAGTAAAACTAGTTGATCAGCTATCCGATCAGTGATCATCACTATTAAATAATGAAAAAAGCGGGGTCGCCTATTTTATCGGACCTATATCGTTTCTTGGGATTTTATTTCAAGTGCTGCTTCCGAAAGGTATATACCGGGTGTTTTTTTTAAATTGAGACGATCAAATATCTCGAAAAATAGCCACTCTACGGAAAAAATGTCCATAATCAAAATTTAATCATACCGCAGGAGAAATACATTAGTGCAAAAAAATAGTCCCCCACCCCCCGCTTTGTAGGTGGGGCGGGGGTAACTTTTAAACTAAGATAGGAAGCCATATTTTTTTATTGCAGATACGGATTCTACGACTAAAAGTACGTATGATTTGAATGAAATATTTTGTTCGGTTCATGATAGATGGCGTTGTAATCGACGAAATTCGATTTTTTCAATTTCTTCTTCTTAGAACACACGCATTCGATTCTGCAATACGTTTGAAATAAAAAAACATCACGTTTTCATTGGAAATACTCGAAATTCGTCATCAAAACAATTTATTCAGTTTTGTAAATCACATTTAATGTTTGTGTTATTTCTTATCTTCATGTTTCTCGTAATTGCAAAATAAACGATAAAATACTTTAGAATGGAGCGTTTAACTGTGCCAGAGAAAATTGAAATGGTTCTGGTTTATGGAGAAGCTGGCAGAAATCTTGAAAATGCTGTTGCTATTTACGCTCAACGTTTTCCGGATAGGATTCGTTCACGTGCTTCATTTGGCCGTACTATCAAACAATTTATTACTGATGGAAATGTTCAACCGAAAAAGAGGACCCGTATAGCAACAGTCACTGGAGAAAATAATGAAATTGCTGTATTGGCAGCAGTGGCTCATAATCCTCATGTTAGTACACGAGAAATAGTTCGCGATTCCGGATTGTCCCTCACCAGTGTTTGGAGAATTTTAAAACGGCACAAGTATCATCCACATCATGTGTCTTTACACCAAGATCTTCATGGCGCTGATTTCCAAAATCGGGTAACTTTTTGTCAATGGGCACGTGAACAAATACAATAAAACCCTAATTTTTTTCGTTGCGTAATGTTCTCTGACGAATCGTCTTTTACAAACCATGGAACGGTTAATATACACAACATGCATTATTGGAGTGTTACAAATCCGCACTGGCTTCGTCAAGTTGAACATCAGCGTCCTTGGACTGTCAACATGTGGTGTGGAATAATTGGCAACAAACTCATAGGCCCCCACATCATTGAAGGCAACTTGAATGGTCAAATGTACCGAAACATTTTGGAAAATGAACTGCCAATATTACTTGAAAATTTGAGCTTAGAAGTGAGACGGAACATGTGGTTTCAACATGATGGTTGTCTTGCACTGCAATACTTGATCGTGATTTCAATGGTCGCTGGATTGGTAGAGCTGGTCCGGTAAATTGGCCTGCCAGATCACCAGATCTTACTTCGCCAGATTTCTTTTTGTGGGGCTATCTCAAAGACAAAGTTTACAAACAAGAACCAACAACACGTGAGAACATGATTGAGCGAATCAGAAATGCGTGTGCTGAAATTCAACCAGATACACTTTTCAGTTGTGTACAATCATTTGAAATGCGTATTATTAAGTGCATTGAAGTAACAGGCCATCATTTTGAACACTTATTTTAAGCTAAAATTATTTTATTCACCTGCCATTTACATTAATAAATTGTTTTGATGACGAATTTCGAGTATTTCCAATGAAAACGTGATGTTTTTTATTTCAAACGTATTGCAGAATCGAATGCATGTGTTCTAAGAAGGGGAAATTGAAAAAATCGAATTTCGTCGATTACAACGCCATCTATCATGAACCGAACAAAATATTTCATTCAAATCATACGTACTTTTAGTCGTAGAATCCGTATCTGCAATAAAAAATATGGCTTCCTATCGTAGTTTAAAAGTTACCCCGCCCCACCTTCAAAGCGGGGGGTGGGGGACTATTTTTTTTGCACTAATGTATTTCCCCTGCGGTATGATTAAATTTTGATTATAGACATTTTTTCCGTAGAGTGGCTATTTTTCCGAGATATTTGATCGTCTCAGTTTAAAAGAAACACCCGGTATATCAGAAGTCTGTATATCGAATTTAAATTGCACACTAGATCTGCATATAGGATCAATTACTTTTTTCTTTTTCCGCTGGCGCTACTTTCCTACAAGAAGTATTATTTTTTCAATATCCATAGTTTAAGCCAAGATACAATTCCTGACGTTTTTTAATCAAATATTTATTTTTATTTATTTGCAGGTAAGCCAAATGACGATCATAAATCACTTAAGTTAAGTATTCATAAAATATTAAACCGCGATCATACGGATTCGACACATATCAATTTCGCTTCAAGGTGAATGATCATATTAATTGATTCGTTCTATTTCTAGAGCAACACCTATATATGTATTTCAAATTTAATTTGATTAACACACCATTTTTAGGTTATGAATTAATTAAAAAATAAAATCTGTCTCAATTTGTGATAATTGATTAATTGAACGGATGACATAATTTATGTCAGATCTGTTCGTATATATAGACGCGCGATTGCAAAGATGATAATTTTACCGAATATTTTTATTTCCGTTCGACTAATCTAATCGTATTAAAATTAGTTAATCAGCTTAAATTTATTGTGGGAACTTGAGCGACTACATGTCCATCAATTCTATTTGACCGATTTAATACCATGTACCAAATATCGCATATTTAGCATATCGAGAAAGTAGATTTAGAGTCCATAAATATATTGACCTGTCGCCTTCGGTGCGCGAATCTACAAATCTACATTCCATATCGACGATTAGAAATGCGTTACCGGAATTCAATCGAAATATGGTGAATTATTTTAGTTTCATTGACATCCAAGAACATTTATACAACTCTAAACAACATCAATCCATTTCTAACAAGTAAAAATCAATTTTTGGTAGTTTTGTTCCAAGGCGAATCGATTTTCTTTTATTTGTAAGACCAAAAGTCTAATGACCAATAATGGGTGTAATACACATAAATAATTAACGTGAGAGATTGAAAGTTGAAGGTGATATGTCTGTGTAGGTAATTAATGTGGTAGATATACATCGAAAATAAAACAGAATTAACACAATTGAGTTTAATATTCAGGGATGTACCCCGGATATTGTTGCGGACAAATTTTTGAATGAGGTTTGACCTTCTGTCGGAGTAGAGAACTCTTTCATGTCAGTATTTATTATTTACTCGATTGCAAACACTGCACTCTATCGTAAACCGCTACTACTATAGAGCTTCGATATATGATTTTGTTACACTAGGGGGTGGAAGCGCCTCGTCGTTTTAATATTTATATCGTTTAACGTCATACAAAGGTTAAGTTTGAAAACCCAAATTTTTTTTAAGCTTGGCAATACTAAACTTGGAGACCTCGGACTGATCAAGACTATTCGTAACGGCTCCGAAATTGAACACACAATGTGGCACAATTTTAATAAACTTTAACGCTTTGAATCGAAATTTGTATCCCAGAATATATATCTTATTTCATAAGCGTCTAATTCTCTGCAAATGTAAATTTTGACCAGAGTTCTTTTAAATTTGACGTAATCCAGTGACACCAGATCCATGACGTTTTTGTTTGTAACTTTGATAAACGACTAATCGTTATGCAGAACGTCAATAACGCTAAAATGTCAATAGTTACCAAAGGCGATCGGTCTTCGATATAAAACCATCACCACCATTTCACAATATTTGATTCTTTTCGATGGCCTCATGTAGGTTCATTATTAAATTTAATCAAAATCGACAAATTCAAAAAGATGCCTGTCACTCGAAACACCTGCCCCTATGAATTTTTCATCAAAAATGTACATTTAATCGGTAGTCTGGAGTTTCGGTCACTTTGACAAAAAATCTGTTAAAAACCACCGACCATTTTTCTGGCAATTTATGGATTCTATCGAAAAAAATTGTTTGTCTTTTGATGCCATCCATTCGTCGAGCCATTTTTTGATTTCTTCGTGGTTTCGGAAGTACTGGTCTTGAAAATCACTTTGCATTGGTCGGTACAAATAGTAATCTGATGGGACACAATCTGGTGAATAGGGAGCATGCGGTAGAATTTCCCATTTAAGTACTTCCAGCGTATTTTTTACTTGTTTTGCGGCATGTGGTCGAGCATTGTCGTGCAGCATAACCACTTGTTGGCTGGAATCAGACGGTTTTCGTTCAAGTCAAATCTATCAATTATTGTTGGTAACGTTCACCAGCCTCGTTCGGTTTTAGCAGCTCGTACTACACCACTTCTTTCTGGTCCCACCAAATCCACAACATTACCTTACTTCCATGAATGTTTCGTGTTGCTGTTGATGTAGATGGTTCGCCTGGATGAACCCATGATTTTTTGCATTTAGGGTTATTGTAATAAATTCATTTTTCATCGCCAGTCGCAATTTTAGACAAAAAATTCCTTCTTCGGTGTCTTGTACGCAAAGAATTGCAAACCATTAAACGATTGTCATTGTTGGCTTCAGTCAGTTCATGTGGTACCCATTTTCCTTCTTTTTGAATTATTTTCATGGCATGTAAAAGTTTGCTTATGACTGTATGAGTGACATTTAACTGTTCTGCAAGTTAATTTACTGTTTGAACTGAGTTTTCCTTCAATAATGCTCCCAATTCTTCATCTTCGATTTTTTTTGGTTGACCAGAACGTTCTTTGTCACTGATATCAAAATCATCACTTTTAAATAGTCTAAACCAGTTTTCGCAGTCTGTTGAGTTGCTGAAAACTTTTGGCAAATGTAATGGCAAATGTTGTTTTGTTGGTCCGAAATTCGATATTTTGGTTACGCTTTCGCGAATAATGACAAACTAAATTTTAATGTGGAATGTCAACACTTTAAAACGCCGGAGGTGTCATTGTAAAAGAATGTTTAGTACTAAAGTTACGCCATCTCTTAGAAAATCCATACAACTAAGTTATACATCCAATAAAACGCGAATAGCAAATTTAAAATATGAAAATGGGCCTGGTTCTAGATGAATGACCTCCATTGTGAGATACAACGAGTAAATTCAGAAACGACGCGTTTTTTAAATGTAATGATGGCCATCCTACCAGAACCGTTCGAAGCGGTGGGCGATTTGCTTACGAATAGGCCAACAGAAACCCCATACTCGACAGTTAAACGAATTTAATTGGAACGTTTAGAATAGCGGTTAGAATAATGGCGACTATAGACCTTCAGAAGCGTTGCGACATATACAACGTATTGCGGCCGGTGACAATTTTACGGAACGTATAATCCGCTCGTTGTGGATCCGAAAGTAGACCAAACCGATCAAAATTGCGATGTTGGCGAACGATGAAACTGCACCCATCGATCAGCTGGCAAAAACGCCTAACAAAATATACAAGGTATTGACGCCACAGCAGCAGGTTAACGCATCAGCTTACACTAAGTCGTATCGAAGCCCACTCACCCAAACCCCTAAACATACATTATATTACGGGTATGAGCCAATCTTTGACAAGTAATGCTAATACGATATTGAGAAACGCGGAGTACGTTTCAAGGAGACTTCGGAAAATATGTCTCGACAAATAAAAATCAACAACTCGGACGTTTCCAATCACAATAACGTTCGCATTCAAGATCAATCCCCTTCCCGGGGTACCAATATGAATGGTTGATATCACGAAAGATACAAATCACCAAAATGCCGTAAGCGATGTAATTATAGCTCCCCGGGCTACAGTACTCACAATTCTGTTCGACATCTTTCATTTCAATGTTTTTTAATTTAAAATCAAGCGACCCATAGTTGGCTCGACAAAAAATACCTACTAAACAAAATTGCTCCAGGTAGATCCTGGACTTAAATGCGCGTTCACACACACTTCCGTTTTATTAGATGTGAATACTCCGTTCATTGACGCCGATTTTCTAAGAAAATCTAAGAAAGATCGCCGATCTGTCAATCAATGCTACGACGGTTCGGAGTAGTACGCCTACACCGATGCATTACACGATCAACATCGGCTACGGTTCTCTGCTAAAGAAGTATCCTTCCCTAAGAGCAGAGCCAAAGTACAAAAAGTACAAGTAACCAGTACAACATTCTGTGGTCCATCACACCATCGCGACAAGTCAATGTCCTTTATCTCGACTAGATCTGGTGCCCCATAGACCTGCATTCACAGAATTTGAGCACATGGTGGGATTAGAAATTTTCCGACCATTAACATCTTCCGTATCTTATCCATTTCATATGGTCAAGAAAAAGGAAAACGATTGTATACCTTTTGAGGGCTATCGGCGACTAAATACGGTTACGATATCGGATCGCTACCTCACATACAAAATTTCTCTATGTACTTGCGTGGTTGTACGATTTTGTCGTGCACAAAACGGCAGCGCCGCGCAAACTTTTCATCAGATGTGTATGAACGAAGACGTTCGCGATTCAGACTTTGTTTTCGTATATATTGCCGACATTCTTGTGGTATCGTAAACGCCAGACTTGTTGTGGGAGTTCCCCGTTCCAGCAATTTATCAGCATGGTAAATTATTACCATCGATTTATTCCGAACCTTGCTGAAACTCTTGGACCAATTCACTCCCACTTGGCGGCTCTGCTGAAGAATCCAAGAACTCCCAAGAACTTCTCATAATGAAGTTAGACCACTCGCTGAACGACGCAAAATACAGTGTGACGCCTGATGTATCGTGCACTGCCGTTGAGGCTGTTCTGCAACAATACAATAACAATTGTTGGGAAGAAGTGGGACTTTTCTCGAAGACGTTTTCAAATGCCGAATAAAAATACTCTGCATTTGACGGGAATTACTCGCAATTTATTTAGCGTATACATATTTTAGATTCTTTGTCGAAGTGTGAACGGTAAGTAGAACGTGGTCGAGAGTAGATTATCACGCACGACCGATATCAATTCAATAACAGTTGAGGCACGCTTGGATTTCGATACGTTTATAATCACACAAAATGCATACTTGGAACTTCAGAATTTAATTTCGGGTTCTAGAGCTTTTTAAATTTTCCGGTTACGAAATGTACTGCGAAGCATCAACGAACACAAACCGCCCATACATCACAGAACTACTTCGACGAAAAATTTACGATTCTTTACACAATATTTAATATCCTGATGTTCGTGCCACTCGTTTGATTAAGGCTCGCCACTTCTGGCCCAGTATAAACAAGAATGTCGGCGACTGGACAAAATCATGGTTATACTGCGAGTGATCTATTCAAAGGCACATGGAAACACCTTAAGGCAGATTGGAAATTCCGCCTGTTCGATTCAAACATATCCAGTTGGATATAGTTGGTCATCTTCCACCTTACAAGGGATATACTTATATTTTAACCTTTAACCAATTTATTAACACGATGGCCTGATGCTTATTACATGACCAATATCCACTCAACATGACGACTGATCATAGAACACAATTCGAGATATGTAGCGAACAGGTCAGATGCTTCCATCGACAGCTTAAAGTTGCTCTTAGGGCTCGGAAATGTACCATTCATGGGAGTTCCGAAATTCCAATCGTTTTACTTGGTATCCGAGCAACAGTGAAAAAGATCTGAAGTGCTAGGTGAATAGGTGAATTATTTATCAAAAATCCTTATTCACCTTAGCCTACCACCGATACACTTATCGAGCAACTTTGCACCACCATGCAAAATATTATCCCAACGAGAACACAACAATCAAAACTAAACGACATACGTGTTCCACAATCACTCGACATTTGTGATTCGGTTTTTGTACGGGTAGATAAGATTCGTACAGGTTTACAACACCGGATACAGTAATTTGTTGATAATGAAAACAATCCGTTGCCTCGATTAAAGACAAATACCAATCTATCTCAATTGATAGATTAGAACCAAAATGCGATATCGTATGAAACTGCGAAATCGCATTTTTTCATAATAGGACCCCACCAGCCTACGGAATTCTCTGATCCGCTGAGCGATTGCCTGTGCCACGATGACGAAAATTCGTTCGTATCAACGCGTAGGTCTATTTCTCGGTAATCGTATACGAAGTACATTCACACATCCCAGGTTTATATTAAGTCTGTTCGCGTCCCAGTTGTTACCAACCGATCGAACAAAAAGAAAAGGCGAAATGTCACAAGAAGAATAGAAGAAAAGGAAAAGTTTTTACACATCCGGATCTCTTTGGTTGACAAGTGCACAAGTCGCGGTACGTAAAATAAAAAAAAATCGCCTTTTTGCGAATAATTTAAATTTGGGGCTCTATTGACATGCAAATTCTATTGACATGCAAATAATTTTGGACTCATTATGGCCAAATCAAATGCCTCATTAATAAATTTTAGGCTCTACTCGTTTTTGATGAAACTTTATGACAATTAATTAAATCGAAAATCGGACCAAAACCAAAATTAGAACGCAATACAAGATTTATTGTCATACAAATAATTTTAGGCTCATTGTGGCCTAATCAAAAAATTTAGGCTCTACTCGTTCTTGACAAATCATTGGAACTTTCCAAATTAAAGGAGCCATGTGGATAAGTAAAGACTCAGTAATTCAACTTGTTCATGCGGAAACAAGGAGTTTTTGGATTTAAAAACTTGCAACTATAAATATTGTTTGCCTGTAAGCATCAATTCAATTTCAATTTAAATGTTAAGCCTTGCCTGGGTAATGAAGGTCGAAACAGTGCTCATTTGGAAGATGTACGCATTACGACAGCCGGCATTGCATACAGAATTTCTTTCGCAGCTGCACCCTAGCTTAGAATCCTACAAGTAACTAATTATGTAAGGGGTTTTCAATTTGGGCGGGTCGCTGTTGATATGGAATAAAATAAGCTGTGTGTGAGGTATTAACGAAATTATTTTTTTATTTGAAAGGTCCATGTATGTCATTATTTATGGAATATAACATCGTTCAAATGTCCGCCGCGGCTTCTCACGGTGGCACGGATCCGAGTGGTCCAATTTTCAATGACTCCGCCGCATATATCCGGCTGAATTTGACTTTAAGGATATCGGTCCATTGTGGCTTATTGGCATAGACCTGCGACTTAAGGAAACCCCTCAAGAAAAAGGCTAGTGGGGTCCAATCGCACGATCCTGGTGGCCAATTCACGTCACCTCTGCGAGAGTAAATCCTATCCTCAAATCGTTCATGCAGAATTTCCATCGTTGCGTCTGCTGTGTGGCACGTAGCTCCGTCCTGAAAATAAATCGGTTAGCAACTTTCTGTAGTGTTCGCCGTTGATGGTCATGGCCTCACCAACGTCATTTTCAAAAGGTACAGACCAATAACGCCGCCGGCCCAAAATTGGGGTCCTCTTCCAAACGCTCCGAAGCCCAGCCAGCGAACAAACGGGGTTGTCTATAGTCATCAGCTTTGAGCTCCTGGATCAGTTGGATCTTGTACGGGTGTAGGCCACAAAATTTGCCAAGTTGAAGTCCGTGAAAGGATAAGTTCTTGTGCACGGCGAGGAATTCAAGTTCTTCTGTACACTTTCACGGACCGCAACAATGTTTTCGGCCGACCTAGCGTTCCTTTGACGGTTGTCTCGAATTTGGCCAGCAATCGTTGGAGAGTCGCCTTTGAAGGACCACGCGTCTGCCGTAAAATGGGCGCAACACGCGCAACGTTTGTGCTAATGAACACTCATTTTGATAATAAAGTTTTATCATTTGAACATGCTACTCAATCGTGTAACTTGTCATGGTGATTTGGCATCAGTGACTGAAAAAAATACACCAGATTAGGTAGACAGACGCTGCTAATAGAATTTTTTTAATTTTAAGGAGCGCTGGATGTAGAAAAAATTCTTTCAAACTGTTGCTATTTTCCGGGTGCTTTGTGGCGACTGTGTAGTTAACCACAGGTTAACCAAAGTAATGGTGGAGCTGGTAGACAGGACGAATGATTAAGGTTGTTTACTACTGCAGTAAACATGAATTGGAACATAATACAACTCCGTAAATTCAACGGATAAACTTGGACAACCTACTTTAAAACCATTAGATGCTGTTTCTGGCGACTAAGAAGTTTAGCTGGATACAATTTTAATCACATCAGCGGTGTTTATTTGAATTTGCTGCAGGTGCACTTTCAATGGGTAGAAACAAATTTTAGTACACAGTGGTCTATAACTATTCAAACAAAAATGTTCGTTTGCTATTCTTTACTTGCCAATGGAACTCAGCTACTGTGTGCTGATGATCGATATCGAAAGTAAATGAATTCTGTAAGTGGATCCATGAATAATAGCGTACCAAAACAATTGAAAGATTAGATAAATTAGAAAATGCCGAAAAACAGGTCTAACCCGTAATTATATTTTACCGTAAAAAATTAGAAACTAAAATTTTAAGTTGGAATACCGGAGACAGGTAAAGCTGGCGGTTTTTATCTGCCAGTATTTCTGCTTTCTGCAGGTGGAAGTTGACACTTTGACAATATTTTAAAATTGATACTTCGTACCTACTTAGTTTAGTTCGATTCTCTTTTCGAAATTTTAAAATTTTCAAATGCAAATCACCAAAAACAAAAAGTGACATCATCAGTTACCCATTTCTCCAGTAATACATGCAATATATGGCGCTAGAGTTTGTTAATTAAAAAACATTTGGCATTACAAAAACAAAAACAAATTAGAAAATATTTTGAATTATTTTAAACATACACTCTTATCACCAATTTGCAACCAGATTGCAAATTCAAACAGAAGAACAATTGGGAAAATAACAAAGAAGCAATAATCTACATGGTTTACGAATATTCTACATAATCCTCAAATTGTAGACATTGTCTACACCAAAATGAATTGTCTACGCCATTTTCGACACCAACATGTCGAAAATTCCAAATCATGCGTAGATGCACAACATGACAACACTGCCCAAATATTACAATAAAAAGTTTGCCTGTCTAGAACAGTAATTGTTTCCTCCTGCGATTGGGCAGCACATCTAATGTCAATATATATCCAGCGGCAATCCACAATATTTACCTTCCGTTTTGAGAAGGTATTTCCATATATTCAAAATTTTTCTGAAAATTCTCGAGACGGGAATATTCGATCCAAATTATTTAATTAATTTTGAAATCACAGAAGTCCAATTTGTAAAATGATTTCAGTAACACGGACATTTTTAGGTTAAGAACTCAGACGAGATGATGAATGAGGTTTTGAAATATAAGGTTGGGGTAAAAAGAAATCCATTATGTATACGTTTATTTCGGGGCTTTATTCAACATGGCTACATTTATTCGTTTAAGCTCACATATGCACCATTTTTGTCGATAACTCGTTGCGATTATCCAGGCAATTTCATTATGCCGCTTTTCCAAAACGCCTTGCTCCTATTAGCATAAAACTAAGATAGCCAGTTTTCACAAGCCTCTCTTAAGGTCATTTTTACACGATATGATAATCGATTGGTGCCAGATCCGGACTATATGGATGCATAATAATATCCTCCTGGAGCTTCTGGCGAGCCATCATGGACGTATCAGGCCTGACGTTGTCCTGGTGGGACACGACGCCTCTCCTATTGACTAATTCTGGTCAATTGCTGGCAGTAGAGGTTCAAATTTAGCGTTTGACCCTTGGGCAGTAGCTCATAATAGATGATTCCCTTTCAATCCCACAGAACACACAGCAAAACCTTCCTTCCTTGTTTCGCCGGCCTTCGACCATGATCGTTTCCGCCTGACTCGGTCTACTTCGATAATTTCTAGGATTTTATCGATATATTCGACGATAGGCGTGGTGCATCTGTGATATCGAAATTGCCGGTACGGAATCGACGAAACCAAAAGTGTGTGTGTGTGATTGGATGTGACAGTATCGGGACACCATTTACAATTTCAGCCGCTTAAAATTCGTTTTGGTCTTTATCGAAGCAAAATTGTAAAATATAGCGAGTTGTTTACCTCCATCCTTGATGCTATAACTCACAACTGAAGCGATCAATCAAAAGCACAACAAAATAATTTTTTTAGTACATGAATCCCTTTCCAACGAGTATAAGTATGGTCCACTGCGACAAATACATCACTGCAAAATTGGGTTTAATTCTTGCACCAATTGCTTCTATGAGAATGACAGTAAATCATTTTTTTAAATGCGCCATAGTGACGTACGAGACATTCCTAGCTGAGCAGAACGCCTTCTGGTAGATGTTTCTGGTGTTTCGTTAACACTTTGCTCTACATTGTTCGCTTATTTAAATAATAAAATTCTATTATTCTGGTTCTTTGTTCAGTTGTGAATCTTTCCGTTATTTATTCTCCAAGTGTTATCTATTTAATGTGAAAAAGTTATTAAATTTTTAAACCCATGGTGGCGTTTGGCCCACCCTGTATTATCGTACAAAATCCACTTTTCATCACCCGTAATTTTCTTCCTTGTGTATTTTTCATATTACTTCCAATCGAAGTGATATTGCTTGATGAGTAACCCCTAACTATACTGCGAGCTCTTTTGGAGTTTGACAGTGATTTCCATCCAGTAAATCTTTAAGTTCTTCGTCTTCAAATTGTTTTATTGCACCTGGTCGTGGATCGTCCTCAAGACTAAAACTGCCATCACGATATGTTGCAAACCACTTTTTTACTGTTGCATGACTCACAGAATGTTCACTCAAAGTCGAATTAATTAATTCCATAGCTTGAGCAGTATTTTTTTTTTCATTTGAAAACAGAACAGCATTGCATTCTAAGTAAATGTTGCTTATCGACATCCATCTCTTAAAATTGATGCACACTGAACGACAGCTTGTAAATGACTGAAACTTATATCATAAAAACAGCAATGAACAGCAATCAACTTCAGAACCCAATTTCTAGTTACACACCTAATATGAATATGCGATTTAATTTCTCAAGTAAAGTTACAATTTAATGCAAAATAACTTACAATTACGGTACATTTACCAGAACTAATTGCGAGTTGACCCCTGCAAAATACCTTTTTAAGTGAGCCCAATCAGAATGAATTCGATATCGTGGAGTCGATAAAAATACAAAAAGCTCCTTAAAACATTCGAAACTTTTGACTTTTTGTCAATATTATCCCTGCTGAGAAGCTGTCACCAATTTGTTTCCAAACTTACTGATTAATCTAAATTGGTATTCGTAGTATTTAATCGTAACTTCCAGATTAAATTGGGATGTATGGATCAAAAAAAACCGGCGTGAGGCACATGGTACAAATAATTCGTATAAGAGGTATACTAGTGACATCTATCAAAGACTAGTACGCACCAATTAAATTTAGTCTATAATTTAGAAATGAAAATTATGTAAAGCGCACTGCAAATGTTTTATTAAGCTAGTTCAAAATATTAAAAAACATGTCAAGCGAACTTATAGAAAGTCCAGATCCAGCAATAATTCGAGGTACCTCCCAGTTGTGCAATATATTTCCAAAATTACAGGTTGATTGAAAAGTATTGCTACATACACTTATTCCAATGATCTTTGAATATTTTTATACCATCTCTGTAATAATTTTCCGGAAGCTCTGCAAAATACTGTTCCACGGCTGCAATAGCTTCTTCATTCGACGAAAAACGCGTTCCACGAAGGAATTGTTTCAGGTTTCAGAAGAGATATTAATCGCTGGGAGTCAAATCTAGTAAATACGGTGGGTGTTCAAGCAATTCGTACTTTAATTCGTTCAATTTAGCCATCGTCAAAAGACTCGTGTGAAGACGTGCATTGTCGTGATGAAAACTCTGCGGGTTTTTTTTTCACAACTTTTTTTATTCATCTGGTCCAAAAGGTTGCAACAATATTTAGAATTAACTGTTTTACCTTTTTTAAGATAATCAATCAACAAAATCTCTTTTGCATCCCAAAAACTGATGCCATGACCTTTTTTGCCGACCGTTCTGACTTCACCTGTTTTTGAGCTGAACAACCAACTTCAGTCCACTGTAAATGTTCTTCGGTTTTATTCCCCTTAAAACGGTTCAAATTAAAGCTTTTCCATACATAATTCTTCATGTAAAATTTGGAGTACTCCTCCGGCCGAGATGCCTATGGTATCAACAATTTCACGCTTAGTCAAACTTGGATCTTCACAAACTATTTCTGATGTTGTTGCACTTTTTGGACGGTTCACCTTTAACGCTTGATCGATCGCGTTTAAACTCTAAAACCCATCGATGCACATTTGGAACTGAAGGAGCAGGTTCCTTAAACACTTTTACCAATTTTACCTTTTACGAATAAATTGACACGTCAACTTCTAATGGCTTGTAAACAAAGAATAAATTGCCAGATCGAAATAAAAATTTTCATGTGTTCAAATGAAAGATGAAATATTAAAATGACGTATAAATTTTGGTTTCTCTACTGGTTAATAGGTGTCGCTTTCAATACTTTTCAACCAGCCTGTAATACTTAAAATTATTATGCCCATCGAGCAGACTATCTAAGAATAACCTCGTTTTAATACTGGGAGGAGGGGGGGGGGCGATTTTAGAATTTCAATAAAGCACTAATACTGACAAGTATTTTCCTAACGTTCCTAGATACACTTTAAATTAGAGATAGACACACCTCAAAATTTTGATTACCCATGGCAGGCTATAAATGTACTAACAACACAAATTTAAAGAAAACCGTTGAATTGTTTCCAATCCACGACATATAGTTTTATAGAGCTAAGCTAAATTATACAAACGATTTTTTAGTTTCTTTTTTTTCTAAAAAGCTTTTTTTTGTTGTCTTCGTTTTCTTACTACACTCCGTGCGCTTAAGATGGAATGAAAATACGAAAAAAGTAAACAACACAAAAAAAATATTCAGTTGTGAGTAATTGTGCGCGGGAGTTAGTCATATGGTAGTTCTATGCTGTGTTACCTATATTGTAAGACGAATTCTTATTTATTAAGATTTTCTTATTTTTACGCGAGTGTATCATCGTAAGACATACGCAGAATCGACAGTAACCGTTTTATTTTTTTTTTGTTTTTTTTTTTTGTGTAAGCTCTTGTGAATTAGGTGTTTTGTGTTTTATAAGTGCAAAAAATAAAAAATAATTGTAAAGTGTTTTTTGTGTTTATGAGAATCGAGTTAAGACATAATAACACCACACCACCACCCAGTAATTTTCTTATCAGAGTGTTAATTTGAGTATGAAAAGAAAACGAAAGAAATAAATAATTTGTTAAGTACGAATAAAAATTGTGAGTGATGTGCGCGCCGTGTCTCAATACAACGATATAATGTATGATCAATGATTTGGCTTGATTGATTGGATTTCAATAAAATACATAAATTTTTGGTTAAAGTGTAATATTTGTTGACTCGGATACTAAATGGCGCCATTCAAGGTGATTTAATTGTTATATTTATATTTTTTTTTTTTCGAGTTTTTAGGCGTTACACCATCAGTGTCAAGGTGGTCATTTATAACTTTAAGAGATTTGTTGTTTTTTTTCGCAATATTGATTTTTATGATAAGAATTTTGTGCGGAACCTGCTTTACTGGTTGAGAATCTAAATTGGATTGAAGGATTGATTGAGTGTCGTTTATAAAATTTGCAATTTGACCGTGGACTAATGAGCTTTTAAGAACTTTAAGCAAACAAACGAACTATAAAACAGCGGGTTTCAAATTGTTATACGTTATTTAAATATTTAAGGGGATTTGTTGTTTTCGTAACTTGATACCATTCAGTCTTTCAATTTTTCTAAATATTGTCGGAGCACAGGACAACGACGTTCCCAAAACTTAATGGTGTTTTGTTCAAAGTGTCTAAGGTGTCAAAGTTCAATTAGATTTGTACATGTTTTACGAGATTTTAAATTAGAAGCCATATATTTCCAGAGGGTTACCTCTGTATACTGTACACATTGAACAGTATTACAGTAATATTGAGATTTTAGGCTCTGAGTTAATTTTGAAATTAGTGTCCCATCCAAATCAAATTTCTGAAGTTGCAACTGAAAATGATGATTTATCCGATTTTTCAACTCCTACTACGAACAATTGAAACTCCTGTTACAAATTATCTACATAGATCCGATTAAGTCTTTTTGTCTCTGGCCTAGATTTAAAATATTTTGTTCTATAACAAAACAATTGAAAAATTATACTAATTGCGCCCGCTTTTAGAAAAACGAAAAAGGCTAGTCTGTAGATGGGTACCACAAACCAACTAGCTATACATAGTTCACTATCACCTATTGCTGCTGTGAAGCAGTAAATACCGGACAAGCGGTATATTGGTTTCGATCGCACCAGAGGCGGGATGTAAAGCGGAATTTTGTCATTTGAACACGATCGGTGATGTTTTAGACACAACGATGCCTTCTGGTAGAGTGCAGATCTGAATGAATGAATAGGCGATACGTGTGAGAAATCAAATATACAATGGTCTATGGAGATTGAATGTTACTAAAAAAAAAGCAGCACGAAACGACTGCGAAATGAGGTCGGAGTGCAATGCAGAGTAAAGTGCCCCACAATGTTTCACAAATGTTGAAATTTTGTTTTTCATTGCCAAACAAGTGTTTAAACACTTTACTTCGGGTATTTTTTGTATGGCTACCTCCTCGGCTAGAATTACCACATCTACTCATTTTGCTTCTTTCAAGTTGTTTCAATTCTCCCATAATATACCCCAATTACTCAGTATGGGGAGGCGAAGTACACCATCATGCATTACACCATAGTGTAAGGCCATAGTGTAACGCCTACATATCTCATAAATTTTAGTTTCATCCTCAGTTTTTTAATCCAAGAACCACTGGTTTCAACGAACAAACAAAGCAAAATCTTGTTTCTTTGAAGCTGTGTTGTATCCGTTTGACATTTCTATAGGCAATGCACAACTTTGCGTATATTTTTAACTCATTTTATTGATAATAACAGCTGAATTGTTGATTGTACATCAACTACGGTTGATAAGAATGTGTCTATGCCATTTTTACAAAAAACAGTTTTAATTAAAATTTCGAGATTAACGAATTTTGAGACATTTTCAAAACTCTAAAAGACGCCAGAATACATAGGATTATAACATAGAGAAGAGAAACTAGACTAAAATAGTCAAATACAAACATAATTTCATGCCATTATTGTTTGAATATGATTTCGAACATGTGGCTGCCGCGGCTGGCACGTACATAGTGTAATCGGGAGATCCAATTTTCGATCACTCTTTGCAGCATTTCTGGTCGTATTTCGGCAAAAACACATCGAATGTTGACTTCCTCGTGTTCAATAGTCTCTGGCTTATCAGCGTAGATAAGTGACCTCACATACTCCAAAATAGTCCAGCGGTGTTAAATCACAAGAACGCGGTGGCCAGGTGACAGGTCCATTTCTCGATATTAATCATTCATCAAATGTTTGTTTCAGTCAATTAAATGTATTGCACATGTCTCTGATGTCAATACCATCCAATTGAGGTACAACAAAATTAATAATCATCTCTCTATACTCGTCTCCAGTGACTGTAACGTTTTCACCAGCATCATTTTTGAACACATAAACTGAGCTTCATCGCTGAAGAAAATTTTGGATTGAAAGTTGAATCTTGTAAGCATGTAAACCAAGATCCTTACTCGAAATCCTCCATAAAGATGTTTTGGGTCAAGTTGCAATTGTTGTGCACAATGACGAATCGATTCATTTGAATTTTCTTCAATACTATGCACTACAGTTACCACCACCTGCTCGGCGAGTGTCTTATGGGGTGTTACGGGACGCGTATTATCATTTAGAGTAAACGTGATGCGAAAGCGATACATAGTTATCAAATTACCTTCAGACCAGCTAATCCTTCAGACCAGGTTTCATGAACTGAACCATTATTTTTAAAGTAAATTGCAACACTTGCAAACTTTGCTCTAGCGCGAGTCTATTCATTATGAAATGTCAAGCCAAACTAACCAAAAATCAACTGTCAGCTGTCAATCGGATGTCTCTGAAGAATGTGTTGCCAACTTAAGTTATGTATGTCGAAATGGGAGGCCCTTTATTTATTTTTTTATTAATTACAAAATATACGGATCAGTTCATGTTTCATGAAACAATGTAAAGACGCTTACTAGATTTCAATTCATAATTTGTTATCTAAAACAAAATTTGGGTCAGGCATTGCCTATAAAATTTGGACTGATCTGGATCAATGGGTATCATGAAACACGGCAAATATCATCAAAATTCACATTTGACAGCTCAATATATTAACATCCTCTAAAGGAATGCAATTCCTAATTCCTCACTGTTGCAGTTAACAATGTAACGTAATGAACTGTCTGAGAGTCGAATTATCATTCCTTCCGAATTAATCAAAAAAAAAAATCGATGTGGTCCTCATTCAATTTGTACATCGACATGCATTTCACCATACCAGTTTTAATAAAATGCTGATTGTCAATTCTCTTCGTGAACTTCAAGATGATTGAAGTTCACGTTTCACAAAGACACTTCTTAAAGAGCAGTTGGTACTGATTGTTACTACTAATTTGTTTTTTAATTACGGAAAAAGACACGATGGGAAACCATTATACAGGTAGGTTCCCAGATCTGTGTACAACAGACCTACAACAACACAAACACTTGTGTAGCCAAAATAACGCTGGTAATTTCATTTTCAGTACCGACATTTCCATGCGATTGTTTTTCGAGTGGAATGTTGAGGTATTGCCATCTCATCAAAAATTAAATTAATTTTATGATTTCGCTACTTTTTTAAGGTTAAAATTTCCTCTTTGGAAAACTTTGTTGTGAATCGATACTCTTGTACCGGTTGCTTAAGTTTTGTTTTTTTTTTCATGTGGAAGGCATGAATCAAAAGCTGTTCTGACATAATTGTAAGCTTTTGGAGAATCCAAATTTATAATTTATAGCAAAAGCTTTTAGTTCCGGGCTATGTATATTTTCTAGGTAAAGCAATACTCTTCTGCTTTATGATTTGGCGACTCAGTAGCGATTGTAGAGGATCTGATTTGAAAATTGTTGATTTTCTTCTGAACAGTTATATACATAACACATGGACATTTTAAAAACATTTTTAATTTAATTTTATACTACAGTTTTTCGATTCATATTTAAATTCGCGTATTAACTATCACACCACCAGACCCCAATTAAAAAATTTTAATCTAAAATTGTATCTTTTAAAATGGCGTTGGTAGATTTAGAAAGAGAAAACATGAAGAAAACTGGCGTCGCCCATTTTAAGGAATTTGTCTTCTCCATATTATAATTCTATACCAGAATCGTACCGTTAATTGCTTCTTGGAAATAAGTACTACTAATGCCGCTCAAAATGGGAGTAAACGCACCGTAAGGAGCTAGCAAATATTAAAGTCATCACAGAGAGAGAGAGAGAAAGAGAGAGAGAGAGAGAAAGGGAGTTCCTCAAATTATTGCTGGGTCTGCAAACAAAATCAGTTAGAAAAATGCAAATCAACCGTGAATCTGATCAAAAAATTGTCAAAGATAATCTTCTAATCTAAAGCCCTTCAAAAAACGCAACGTTCAAGGAATTGACCCCTAGAAAAAACAACTTGAAAGATCCAAACATATGTTAGCTTTATTTGTCCCATAGCCAGCCCGCAACTCCCAGAATGAAAGGGGTTCTGCTATGATTTTGCACATTCTGGATGATAAAATAAACATTTTAAGATTCTAAGTTCAAAAGCTCAATTAATTCCAAGACATCCGAGTTGTAGTCGCTCTGTCTAAGCGGAGAAAAAAGAAAACACAAACAAAACTCTTATTCAGTTTATGTGGAAAAAATTTGAAAAAGTTCAAAACCAAAAAGTTATTTTCTAAACCCGGGGACCAATCAAAAAAGCGGTAAACAACTTGGAAAAGCAAATATTTGCTTCGGGTCAAGCGTAGGTTGCTTTAAGTCGAGTACGAATACTTGATGGAGTCGTACTTTAGGAACTCGACTGCGGCAAGTAAATAAGAAGGGCAAGAAGAGAAGGATTTTGAGTGAAATAAAAAAAACTCGTACCATACAGATCTTTTTACTTTTAATCGGTTTAGATGTGGAGCTTTATTCGTTACACGCCATAACGATGAATTGCTGGCGCCCATACAGTTCGTGTGCTTAGTTCTAGTAGTGGTTAACCACCTTAGTTCTAAGGTGTTTGCAATATTGAAAATTTTTCATTGGTAATCTCAGTTTTGACTGTTAAAATTTTACCAAAACCAATTTTTTCAAAATTTAAAAGCGTATAGACCTGTGCTTTTTTATTCAACCTGAGTAATTTTACTCTGCACGCTGCGTTTTTATTTGTAAACACCATGCATACTGAGTTTTTCAAATTTGACTCTGAAATGAATGTCAGTGTAATAAGAGTGTGCGAAGTAAAACAAAACAATTTATTACTCTATGCACTCTGGATCATTTCGCCCTGAGCAACCTGTCTCGGTGTACAATACCCAGGGTAACTCTGCGTGCTCGGGTTGAATTAAAAATAGACCCTAAGTAGCCTATGATAAGCTTGCTACGACTACTACCTCCAATTATGTGTAGGTAACAAATTCCACCACAAAAATAATGACAAAATTCAGAAAGGTCTTTAAATTTTGTCAAAGGAATCTTCAACAGTTCTAATCCTTCAAGTGCAACAATTTTAATTTGATTTGTAAAAACTTCAAATTGGATTGTAAAATCACTCCAATTTGAAATACAAAAATTTAAATTTACTTTGTAGATTTTAATTCATTTTAGTTAAAATTGAAAGTAATTTTAAAAAACGTGAATATGTTTTGTAAAAAAGTTAACTTGGTTATCAAATTATTATTTTATGAAATTATTAGCTGTGCAAGTAGAAAATCTACTTTTTTTGGTCAAATTCGACTTTATTGAAAATATAATTGTTACAAAGTTGTATTTTATCTATGATCTTTTGCCATTTATCAGGTAGATGATGAATGCTTTCGCGATATAAACTTGGTGGTTTCGAATCAAAATAGCGATCGAGTCATTTTTGCATATCTCCAGCTTTCGTGAACCGCTGGTCTTTCAAATACGATGACATCGATCTGAAAAAGTGGTAATCAAAGGGAGCCCAGTCTGGAGAATACGCCGCATACTGCAAAACTTCCCAGCCTAAGGAAAGGATGAATTTCAGGGTTGATTTTGCTGTATGTGGACGAGCGTTGTTATGCAGCAATATCACCTTCCGCCTTCTTTGGTTCAGAGCATCACTTAATTTTACCAATTGGGCCTAATAACGTTTAGTTGTAATAATTTGACCAGATTCCAGAAGCTCGTAGTAAATTACTCCTTTTCAATCCCACGAGACACGCAGTAACACTTTCTTGGCGTAATTCTTTCTTTTGTACCGAGAAAGCAAATTCATGCCGATGACAACTCTTTGGTTTTTTTTTTCTTCGGTGAGTTTATGAGGAACTCCTTTTCCTTCCTTCTGTATTTTCCCCATTTCATGCAATCGAAGTCATATTGCTCAGCGAGTATCTCCTAACTGCTCTGCAAGCTCTTTTTGAGTTTGACACGGATTTTTTTCCAGTAAAACTTTAAGTTCTTCGTCGGACGTTGACCGTCCTCAAGACTAGAATTGTCATCACGAAACCTTGCAAACCACTTTTTTACGGTTGAATGACTCAGAATATTCACGCACGTCGAATTAATCAATTCCATTGCTTGAGCAGCATTCTTTTGATTTGAAAACAGAATAGAATGCAATGACGTCCAAAAAAATCTATCGCTACCAATCCGTTTGGAAATCAATCCAATGTCATTTGGCAGGTTAAGCTTGTAGAAATCATCCAATAATAGTTGAATTTTGGTGCAAACTCCGCACTTATTATTGGCCGTTAAATATAAACCAATCATGCTCTATCAGTACAATTAATTAATTTATTTATTTATTTGATGTTTTCGCAATAAAATTTTACCAGACAAATCAACCCCTTACTTGCACAACCTATTTTGAGCAAGAGTGTATTCAAGCTAAAAATGGGCAGTCTAGTTGCCATCTGTATATAATGGAATTTTCGTACTAGCTCCACGATGTGCTGTTATTGGCCAGTCAAAGTGTGTCACTCAACCAATTCAATGAACGAGTTTTACTCCAATAAATCTATCGGTTGTCATTTGAAAGGCTAAGTCCATATAAACCATCCGATACTAGTGGCATTTTAGTTGAAACTCTGCGATGTCTTGTTATTTATTGGCCGTTAAAAGTAAACCACTCCAAAAGCTATGAGGACACTGAATAACTTCTACTCAAAAGTCGCCCGATACCAAACAGTTTGGTAATATCACGATTCTCAATTAAATGGTTAGGCTCATTATTGTCCTTTATTGGAACTTTTAGAGTATTATTTTTATAAATAATTATTATTTACATCTCGATGAAGTATTTTTAGAAAAGTTGATTTGAATAATCAAACAGCGAGTTATTCTTTAATTTAAATCCTAAAATTGTTGTTTTATTCGTTCGCTATTCAGCATATAAATTAGAATCCAATAAGAGTAATACAATATAGAGCGAGAGAGCATAATAGCATTAGAATGAGACGAAACTAGTGATTTAGAGAGGAATTTTTTCACATATTTTAAAGATAGCTGTTGTTATTTCACTTTTTAAAAAGGGTGATGCTTTACAACTGAATAATTACAGACCAATTTCTTTATTGAGTAGATTTTCCAAATTAACAGGTGTTTTTGCCTGATAGAACTTGAAATTGTAAAAAATAAAACAAAAAATTAATTTTTTATGAAAAATATACTCTGACAGATCTCAGTATACTCTGGCAAATCAGCATGAATAGACTCACGCTTGAACAACGCTACGAAATTATTACAATTTACTTTGAAAATCAGGCCGGGGATCGCGTTACGGCCAATGGAGATCGTTACCGCACTATGCTCAACGATTTTTTGTTTGAAAATATCGATGACATTGATCCGGGCGAGATGTGGTTTCAACATGATGGCGCTACGTGCCATACGGCGACCGCAACCATCGACTTATTAAAATCAAAATTTGGCAATAAGTTGATTTCAAGAAATGGTCCTGTTAATTGGCCTCCCGTGCGATTTGACACCTCTCGATTATTTCCTGTGAGGCTAAGTGAAGTTGCTGGTTTATGCTGATAAACCAGCAACAATTGACGCCTTGGAGGCCAGCATTGTTCGTGTTACTTTTGACGTACTACCGGCGAATGCGTTTCGTCACGAAGGGCCGCGGTGTCGCGGAGCCGATATTGTGCACCTATTCGCAATACCTAGAGTACTGGTTACTGATAGCATCGCGACCACTGCGACATTTTCTCCAGAATATTTGTATTTTTCACAGGCAAGAAGCAATATTTAATCATTTTAAAGTGAGTGTATTTGTCCGTTGAATCGGTATTGTACTTGTACTCAAATTTATGTGGAAACATTTATAAGGTCCTATCTACCTCCTAAGGCTTACAACCACTTCACCTGCGGTGGAGTGGGTTCAAAAATTATTTGTTATCCGCCCAAAAAATTTATTATCCGGCTATACGCCGCTATAGCTCACATAACTTTCACCAAGTTTAACACGAATACGAAGCTACTGTTGATTTAATCAGAACCAACAAGATATTAGGGGTTTTAGTGAAACTCATTTAAATGGATAACCCCAATGTTTTCTGCATTACGGCATGGTGGGGTAAGCAGTGTCGGCCCGCGTGTTGGGATGTCTGTTTTAGGGACCTCTGTTGAAATACTCGGTGAACTGGATGTGCTGTTCTTTTAAATACTATTGGGTTTTAAGTTCTTCTCTATCTGTAGCGTTGACATGCTTGTGGTCTCGAACTTCGTAGTTTGTCTAGTTGTGTCGCCAATATGGTTAGGTATATCACGTATCATGCTTTTTAATCCTGTATCGTGATTTTTCGAGCGAGTAATTCATATTCGTAGATTTCTTCGTCCCAACAACAATCTGTTTTGATGTTGGTTGGTTTGTTCTTTGATATTTGATTACCGACGAAATCATCGTGAATATCAGCCTCCAATAAAATAACAATAAGGAAAGTGGTTTCAAACTTTGGATTGGACAGGACTAACAGAGTTTATTTATGATTTGTTGGTTTTCGCTTGATTTGACGTTCCGGAACCTCCATCATAACTTTCGACAAGAAATATGCTTTAATTTTTAACTGATAGTTCGGTGTTAATCCACTTCTTCTTATGAATATGTATCTTTATGTGTGTGTTTACGTTTATGATTGGCGAATTAGATGTTTTATGACATGAGGTTTCTTATGGCCGTTTGTGCGCTGAGTAGTGATGCACTGTACCTACGTCTCGAAGGATTCCCAGTGTATATGGATTATTTGTGGTTAGGTGGTTACTTGAGGTTGCGAACGATTTGTGGTTGATGTACATAAGAATTTTGGATTGTTTAATTAAAGTACGTGACAATCTGTTTCCATCGTTACCTGTCAGCTGCAATGCTTTCTTTTACAGCCTTGCCAAAGAACGGAAGGCTTACTTGCGGTCGACCCGCTTACTAAAACGTACTGCCCCAACAATGTTGCTAGTCGGTATCGTGCTCGAATCATTCTTTCGTTTTACTCGTCAATTTGATGAAACTTATTGGTTGTTCTTTGTTTATCAGAATGGAGTGAAATAAAAACGATGCTTTGGTATTGTCAAATTAAATGGAGGCAACGCTATTGGGACACCGGTTTTCAGTCATTGAACTTGCGAGCTTAATTCTTAGATGAAAGTATGTTGACGATGCATTAAATTAATATTAATCAGATTATGCCTGGTATGTATTATGAGGCCAGAACTGCAAGAATAATGGTAAGACATTCGCCGATTAGCTTTAACAGCAATTCACTTTGAGTTTTGGTTTAAATCTAGAATATAAAGCGAAATGGATAACCCCCGGAAAATAATCTTGTAAGCCGTATGTGAATCAATTTTTTGATATTTTCAGTTGCAAACCCCTTTATAAACCACTCACGCTTTTCACAATAAAATTTTACCAGCCAAACCAACCAACCCGTTTTGAGCTAGAGCTTATTCATGCTGGAATTGGCATCAACGAGTTGAAATTAATTTACAGAGAACAGAATGCAATTATGGCGCAATATAGAAAATAATAATTATTGAAAACGCTTCAAATTAAATGTGATGGGTTACAACCTTCTCTGAGACCTTTCCAGAGTTCTACTTTTATCGCATTTCATCAATTTAAAGAATAAATCATTTTAATTTCAGCCAAAAGTTGTACAAAGCAAAACTATTTGACTTAAAATTAAAAATACCAATCCATTTCAAAATGCCAACGATGTCATTTGAAAGGTTAAGTCCATAGTTGCCATCTGACGAGCTTTACTCCAAAAAATCTGTCGCTGCCAATCCGTTTAGAAATCAATTCTATGTCATGTGAAAGGTTAAGCCCATATAAATCAGCCGATAGTGGTGGGATTTTGGAGCAAACTCTGCGATGTCTTGTTATTGGCCGTTTAAAGTGGACCATACTACGTGAACCAATTTACATACTACGTAAATTTCAAAGCGATTTTTCTACGTCGCTGCCGTCGACAATGTAAACAACGTCGACAACCTAGGAAATGTTATTCAAAACTCAATTTGGTCATAATTTTCTCTTTATTTTACGTTAGCCGGTCTGATACAGTTGCTGTCTATAGGTAGCTATTTGGTAATTATCTACTTATCCTATCTAGAAGTCAAATAAGTTTACATTTTCATACTAAATAACAAAAATTATTCGTTATTATCGTTAGGGGCAAAGAGGAGGACGTAAAGTAGCCCTTAAGTGATCTCGATTAGTTTAATCCCATTTTGCTCAAAGATCGGTGCGCCACATGCCAAAATAGCACAATAAAATGCCTAATACATAAAGAATGTAATGTTTAACTATGGACATAGGTACATATACAGTCACAATACAAAATGGTGAAAATGGTTTTAAGGAGATATTTACCAAATTTGGGGTTCTTACAAGGCATTCTAAATTAGCTGCTCTAGCCAAAGTGTTTCCTCTTTTCAGAAACGCCCGAACAAACAGAAATTTTTAATGCTTTTGTATTTTTATTTCAAACCAAATATTTTACGAACTGCGAAATTTATCAATCCCAATCCTTAGTTGCGATAGTCGAGTAAACATTTTCAGGCACAGAGAATAATCGGGCCCAACTAGAATTTGTGCAGCGGTTTTAACAGCTTGAATTTGAGTGTTAATGTCTCAGAAGCGGTGATATTTCATTACGACAGTTGATTTATGATTTGTCAATAAATAATCTTTCCAAACTAAGTTTTTATGTTGAAATTACAATATGCGTAAAAATTATCGTACTTACAGTTGAACTGAGTATGCAAAGCGATCCAATAATTACTTACGACTTACTGAACGCCACTCTTTCCGGTCCCGAGTTCCAGAATTAGTAATAATGATTGTTTCGATTGCGGTAAGAACTTCCATGCTAAAGTTAGAGGCAATGCGCGTTTGCCAAACAAAAATAGTGGACGTTAAATACTACTTTTAAAATAATGTTGTTGTTGTTCATGGTTTATATTGATATGAAAACAGTGGAAGCCAAGTCACTCAAAGTTATGATAGATTTACAAACACTTCTTGATATGAACATATTTGAAAATATTAATATTGTATTAACTTGCTGCTGCCTGCTGGAAGCCTAAGTAGCTTCCACTTAAATGATTCAGCCTTGAAATTTGCTTGTAAAGTTGCTGAAATATTGGTGGAGTTGGTAAGGGTGCAGAAAATACTTGCAGGTTGGATTCAATAATCTGTTAATCAAAAATTCAGTACTTTTGATTTCCTGGGATAGAATATTATCCCTCATAATATATATTAATAGCATAATTACTTTGCGCGCCATCTCTTGTCAAATAGATTTATTTATCGCGATGGAATATTTCTGTCGATTATCATAGTACACAATTTTGATATTTTTGTTTTGTTTTTGCACAGTGTTTTAATAATTTTGCTAATGGAAGTTTAAATATCGTGTTTAGGGATTGTTTTTTTGTTTATTAGTTGTTTGTGGTTAGATCTTTCAATCTGTATGGCCTTATTTCCTGTTTTCTCCAATTATTACATCCAGATTCTGCTCAAGGGAAGGTCCGCAGTTATCAATTATATTTTTGCTACACCTTTAAGAACGACCCTGTTCGTGCTAAGTACAATTTCCAAATCACATCATGCCGGCCAATTTGACAGCATTAACAGTTTTATTTGCGGTTTGTCAATAAATACGCCTCCAAACGCCTCGTCTCAAAATTCGCTTTTTCTAATGCAATCGCTCTGGAACGGAGCATATTACTTAACTGGTTCTAATCCCGTAGAATGCAGTAGTTCATTTCGCGTCGGTATTGATTTCCATCGTTATCGACGTGATCACGTAAAAATCAGTAGTTAACGCGTAAACGCCCTTCTCTGTCTGTCCACGATGTCCTTTACTGGAACTAAGTGCGCCATTTGTTTTCTAAACTGAACGAGTTTTATTTAAATATAAATCTGGCGATGCAAAATTTAATTGTTTGATCAAAATTATTATTTACATTTCGATGAAATATGTTGCGAAAAGTTGATTTGAATAATCAAACAGCGATTTATTTGTTAATTTAAATTCTAAAATTGTTGTTTTATCCACTAATGCAATATAGAACGAGAGAGCTGAAATATTCAGCAGAATTCTTATATGAAAAAACATGGATTGTGTTTCATCTCTTTCTAATATCATACAGCTCTCTCTTTCAACACTGTGTTTAACAGTGTAAAAACTCACACGTACAATTTTCTGGAATATTCTCTTTGCATTCGTATACATATTGCTGTTATTTTTTGTTAGAAATAAGCCCGTCATATTTATTCCACTTCTTTATGAATGTATGCGTTACACTGTCAAACCTAATTCTAAGAAGAAATATTGCAATTTAAAATAAAAATCATCTGTATAAAATCATAATGTAATGATCAGCATGCACTAACCAAACCTGAATTATCATCTCTGGGAACGACCGATAATGGCCATTCAACATTGAGTAAAATTTTCCTCTATAAATATCACGAAATATGGCTTAGATACCAACTCGTGCGAGAATTTTTCAATTTTAGTATTCCTGAAAAATAATGCAATGATCTATAACAAACACTGGCTAACCCTGAATCGCCATTTTTGTTTAGTGTTATTAGCACAATTTGATTTACAGTAAGTGAGATTGGTGTAAACTAATTTTAGCGAGAAAAATGTGTAGTTTCTTAGACCAATTGATTCCAATAAAACCAATTGATTACTCGGTTATATCTAAAGATGATGTTCGTTGTTGTATCACTTGCTCGGATTTAATGAGCTGTTGCATCATATGCAACTTTACACAGCTCAAAGAGTATTTCCGAGTAAGCTGTCATTGATTTCATTATACAAACCAATAATGGCACGATCTGATCGCCAATGTTCGCATGATCGAGAATAGATGTCCCATTGTAGTATCGTCCATGAGCCAGTATTCAGCGTCTGTTAGCAAGATCAAAAATGTGTATGTTCCTAATAATATAATTTTATGCTCAAAAACGGGGTTGTACTCAACAAAACTTCCTCTTATTATTTTAGAAGGTCGCAACCCCTGTACTTTAGCCAACGATTCTCCAGTTTCATTTGCCTTGAAAAGATGTTTTTTTGTGGAACGTGTTTTAAAAACCTTCAGCGGTAAGCTAGGTAATTTATGCAGACTTTTCCTAACCGATTTACTGGACTTAGCTTTAATATGAATGTTACTCTGATCCGTCGGTAAGCATAAGGACACACCCCCATATTCTAAATCGTAGTAGTGATTTCGGATAAAATTAAAATCCTTAATTATGATGGAATAATTCATTAGTTTTCCACGCAGACAATTTTTTTTTTTGCACTCAACTTGGTAGCAGTATTGTAATGCAGATAGTAAATACGTCACATACCCTAGGTTGTTTTACCATATTTGTATTCAAATTAGCAAATCGTGTGAAAAAAATAAATCGTTGGAGCCAGTCTATTATTATGATAAAGACGTATGGTAAATCCGATTTTTTTGATTTTCGATTGACATTACGGAATTTTAATTAATTTGAATAAATTATGTGCTTACGAATTGCTTGTAAAGAATTTTAAGCAGCCAAGGTTGTATCGATGTACCATTTGGTTGAAAATCGAACCTATAACCTTAATCAAATGTGGAAAATGGTTTGGTGTGTGTGTCGCGTCGCGTACGGCTATGTGCTGTACACACACATGTGAATGTCAACGAGTCAGTATGTTAATCGTTAATTGTCTCGTGTGGGTTGATATTAGAGCGCTTACAATATATGCATATGTGATCTACTGTACAGTAATTAATCAAACTGACAAAAAAATAAAAATAAAATGTGTAGAGAGACAGTTGTTCGGGAGAATTTATTGCCGATAAATAAGGTTTTTTTTTTTACATAAATTATTTGGTGGCGTTTAATTGACGTATGATTAGCGCGTTATGTGTTAATTTTTATTTTATTTATTTATTTGTATTTTCGAGCAGGTCGATCGAACATTATGATAATTTCCCATATGACTATTATTGTCAAGTTCATATACATAAAAATAATTTTGTAACCAAAATTTTAATCAATTCTGGGTATATTCTTGCGTTGGAGTTTTGAAAAGTAATAGATTCAAATTTGAAACGCCTTTTTTATCCGCCAAATTGAAGCAATTAATTTTTATGGGACTTTTAGTTAAGTCAAATACGATTTATTGATTTTATTAAATTTTATATCTAATTTGTTTAAATAACTGCTTAAATTTATTATTTTATGTTGCAGATGAATCGATCGATCGATTACGTAAATTTGTAAATTAATGATAGACAACAAACGGCACAGAACGTGGTGCTAACGACAAGCAGTCTCTTCTGCAAAATTCCACCGTTTTTTTCAATTTTATCAGGCCTTCTTTAAAATATGATTTATCAAGCTCCTCAAAATCAGGGTTATTTCAGCTATGATTCAGCTATGAAAGTGCAATAATGACGCATAATATTCACCTGTGATGGTTTTACCCTCCTTAAGATAGTCAATGAATATTATGCTATGAGCATATCTTAACCATCAACCATTATGAATCGAAAATTCAGTTCAATTACGTTGAAATCCGATTCACATTTTGAACATTTGGTAACAAACGCGGCACCAGCTTTTGTTTATGCAATTATTCGTATGTTTACAGTGTCGGAAATCTAGCACAATTTTATAAGGCGGCCACTAATAATGAGTGCATAGACTTATTCGAACAGTTCTGATGGTGGTACCTCTAATTGAGTAATTCATTTACCCAATTATGAACGGTTCGATTTATCCCTGAAGTCGGCAATGTAGACAACGTCAACAACTAAGGAAATGACATTAAAAACTCAAATTTCTCATTATTTTACGCTAGCCGGACTGAAAAAGTTGTTGATTATAGCTATTAGATAATTTTCTAATAATCCTAAGCGCCAAATATGTTTATTATACTAAATCACATACATTATTCATAAGTCAAGGCTTAGACCTCGACTCATACGCTGACTTAAACTGTGGAGTCATAATAAAGTAATTTGCGCGCTATTAAAATACGTCAAAATTACATTTTTAAATTAAAACTTAAAGCGCGCCATCTCTTATCAAATATACTTATTTTTCGCTATGGAAGATTTTTGTCGACCATGACAGTGTACAATTTTGACATTTTCCTTTTATTTTTCATACATCTACCAATTGTCACATACAATTTCCAATTATAGTGTTTACGAAATCTTGCCAATGGTAAAGATGTACGAACTGAGATTCAAATATGAAGTGCGTGAGTATGATGAACCATATTCATATATTAAAATTTCATCACGACTCTAGGTGATTTTTATCCGCGATTTTTATATGGAAGGATGTCGTTGTAGCTTATGGTAAATTACGCGTATCTCAGAGAATGGTTTCCGTAGTGGCTAAACAGGTTTGAAAGGGCTCTCGTATAAAATTTTTGAACATTAACGCTTTTCGCGATTTTTATGTTCAAAACCAACCGAACATTTTATGTTCAAATTTATATACGAGAGCCCTACGACTAATTTCGAAATGTCATTAGGTGATTTTAATTCCTTAAAGTATGCTCTTTCAAACCTGTATAGCCATTATGGGAGCCAATCTCTGAGGTTCGCGTAAAATCTATATTTTGTCTAAAAAATTATTTTCGGACGCTCGCATAAATTTCTGTCCAAATTATAAAAGTGCGCAACAATTTAAAAGTGTCCAAGACTTCACACCGGTTTCGAATTGTGTATATAGAAACACAATTTTAATAAAAAATCCTGGACAATATACTCATTGTACACGATTAGTAAATGAACACACTTTCCACCACAATTAAAAACCAATCATAGCTTTAAACTGCGATGAAGATGGGTTCATGTATACTTTCCAGCTTGCTGTCAGTTCAGTAACCAAATATTTATATTCTAATTCAATTATATTTTTTGTTAGTTTGACCAAATTCTAAAAGATGTCGGCAAAATATATATAATTGGAATTTTTGCTACCATTTTTATAGAGATGGCACTGTAAATTCTTAATTATGGTTTTTAAGCAAACCTTTTTTTTGTTATGCGACTTGTATAGAAATTTTTTTTATTTGTGCTGTTTATGCCTTAGACAGATTTGCTTGTCTAAATTTCCTATTATTTAAATTGATGTATAGTTTTCTCTAGTCGTGCATAGATGGCATGTTGAAAATTTGGTCTGTTGTATAATTCTGAATTTCTGACTAATTAAATTGATGGTTACTTCATACCAGTTATTGATAGATTATCCTGATATTTAATTGATAAGGACTAATTTATAGAACAAATTTTAAATAAACACCAGACGCGGTGTCTTTTGTGCCATCTATGAACAACTGGTATAAACTAACTATCAATCAACCACTGTGCCATGTGGTCGGTTAAATTAAATTTATGGATTAGAATAAAACTTAGTTTAAATTAGTTTAGTCAGTAATTTAGTCGAACATTTTTTTATGAAACATTCTATTTCTGTGTGATTCATAAAAAATGTTCGACTAAATTATTGACTAAACTAATTTAAACTTAGTTTTATTCTAATCCGCAAATTTAATTTAACCGACCAAATGGCACAGTGGTTAAAACTTTGGCGTTTGTATCGGGGGAGATTACGGTCTGTGATAAAAAGGAACACAACTACGACCTCCTATCGGCGTGCAAAACTCATGGGTCGACCCATATTCCATGTCCAGTACTATAGGCTGGCATGGAGCTATGCAATTCGCAGATGGTAACGTAAATCGAATCTATAGCCGTACATCTTCGATTTGGCATAACTGCGTAAGGTAGGACGAGAAAAACAAACCACAAAAGAGTTGGGAGTGCTTCGGCCTCAGAACAGATTGCAGGGAATAAAAAAAATTTAAAAAAAAAAATTAAACATTTAATTTAATGTTTCTTAATTGTCAAAATATGTATTATCGATGGTGGTGCATCAACAATTTAGAACGAAATTTAGAATTTAATAATAGGCACAGTAAACTTTATGGATCACAACTATCAAATCACTAGTACAAAAAACAGGTACTTTAGTTTAGTCAGTAATTTAGTGGAAAAAATTGCTATGAGATACACAGTGTAAACCATTTGGAAATATATTTTATAGTAATAATAACTTCCAGCTCCGGAACTGTAGATCAAAATATGTAGATCATCAATCACTACTGGCGTGGATTACAAGTAGTTTACGAGTAGTCAACGTTGTCGACACGATCACTAAATATTAGTAGATGACGCGTAAGCTCCCAACTGCACGACATTATTTTTCCCATATTTTAAAAAATTCAAAAGTGACTTTACAAAAACGACTCAGAAACTATTCAATCAAATGTCATAAATGACAGCTTTCGTTTTTAAGAACATACTTACACCGGCAAATAAAAGAAATTGTGTCTAGTGACTCATAGATGGCGTTATTCTATACATTTACCAATTTATATGAATACTGAGCATTTTCGGTGTCGTGCAGAGTTTAGGCAGGCTCTGTAGTTAAGCTAAGTAGAATTCGACTAGGATAGATAGATTGGGATTGTAACATGTTTTTGGAAGAAACTCTGGAGTATAGCCATGCTGAATGGAACTTTGTATTTTATTGACTGAGCTTAGCTAAATTTGGATCGGCCTCTAATGCACAAATTAAGAACATTTCAATTTTTCAAGCAACATTGTCAATGTTTGACTGATATTTTTTTGGAAATTATGTGATAGTCAAAAAATATAATTATAATTTAAGCGTTATTCTATTGTAATTGACAAGATTGCAGCAAGAATGGAATGGCGAATAAACAATTTTCTAATTTCTGCCTAGGAACTAAGGAACTCGAAACAGTCTCATCTAGCGTATGTTTGGGATCTTATATTGTACTTCTCTGCAGTTTCGGCTGAGTGGTGTGCAATTTGCCCAAAACAACGTGCTTATACCGGTGTGACGAACTGAAAAAAATTTGTTATTTTATAATTTACGCGAGTGTGCATTCAATATTTTAACAGTGTAATTAAAATTTAAGAGTGTAACAAAAAGTTGAACAGAAATGACTGAACATCGCATTAAAATAGTTAAAAGTAAACTCATTCAGTTTTCTGTGTTGCACAATATGTTCTACGAGCCCGATTATAGATAGTTCCACGCCTTTACGTTACATACAGTAAATACAATGATAAGATTAGAAGCTAACGACTCATTAAATTGTTTGTGTTGGAACGGTTGTCTAGGGCTAGTCTAAATTAGGGCTAGTGAGAATGAGATGCACTATGGATTACCAAGCTTTCAATGGGAAATCTTTACTCATTCAATTTATTGTGTTGACACCGGTTTGCTGTTTGTTATAAGGGGCTAATCCTAGAGATTTCTACTCGGTTTCATTATATACGTTAAATCGCCTAACTAATAGACTTTCACAAATAATTGAATGAGTTAAGATTTCCCATTGAAAGCTTGTTAATCCATAGTGCATCTCATTCTCACTAGCCCTACCCTAGACTAGCCCTAGACAACCGTTCCAACACAAACAGTTTAATGAGTCGTTAGCTCCTAATCTTATCGTTGTATTTACTGTATGTAATGTAAATGCGTGGAACTAAGAAACTGAATGAGTTTACTTTTAACTATTTTAAAGCGATTTTCAGTCATTTCTGTTCAACGTTTTGTTGAATTACACTGTTAAAATATTGAATGCACACTGGCGTGAATTTTAAAATAACAAATTTTGTTAAGTTCGTCACACCGGTCGTGCTTGTCGGATTCTCAAGCTCCAGTTATATCTGCACGGATTCTAGACTCTTAATTGTTTGTAGTAATGAATGTAAGATCTCCGAAAAGTGTACGTACTTGTATGACTGCAGTCGCTTTACATAAATATTTGACTATATGTAATTGGCTCATGTGTCATTTGTATTATTCCTCTTGAACCACCTTGTCTGTAATGACCTTTTATTTGTTAAAACGCGGATCAAAAGCATCGCGTTTATACGCTTACTTTATCAAAACCGTCCAAAGACGATACGTGCCGGCATTCTACTGCAATCTTAGGTTGTTGCTTGTTGTTTTCAACTCCATCAAGTTCCATATACTAAAGGATGTGACTTAAAATAGTAACATATCTTGTCCTTTTATATCAATCATAGTAGGCGATTTGTTTCTTTGTCCGCACTGGCGTATTTTGCAGAAAAAATTTGTATCGACATTTGTAATGCAAAGACAACTTTTTAAAGTTTAGAATAGTTTTTAAAATCCAGGATTATGATACTCAGGATTTTTAATTTCCGGGATTTAAACCAGATAGAGCATACTAATGTATTCAAGTTTTATAGGTACACCTGCTGATTTAATTTATTTTATTCAATTCATGTGGCAAACAATCAAGTTTTCACTGCTCAACCTCTATTTAGTATTTCATTCAAATGCACATAAAGTTCAGAATTTTCTTACGTAATCGTGCATATGCTCATCAGAGCATTTGGAAGTGTGCGGTGAAATACATTGGTAACCAATTATATGTAGGAATCACATTCATAAATATGCGGTAGTATACACGTCAAATAGAAGGAAATAAAATTCCCATATAAAATTTCCAATCGATCGAGAAATTTAATTGATCGTTACGTGCATATAATGAAAAAATTAAATATAATATTTCTAAACTATTTTTATCGCATAATCAATAAACACAATTATTTGTTGTATTTGCTGTACGGTAAGTTTAATAGAGATATATGTAAACTATCACAAAATTACCTTGAGGTAAACTAAGCGAATTCCTATATGTGAGACAAAAAAAATCTCATACATTGTATCAACATGTCAGTTATGTAACCTTGCAATGTTTTATAATCAAATGTAATAAATCTCGTATCGTTTAATAGTTTACTGGTTTTATTTATGTTGTAACGCCACTGTGCCCCATCGACATATTGGACACATTCAGAAGCTAGTACGAATTGTAACAATTTAGCAGTAAATTTAAGATGAGTTTATATACTCAGTTGGTTTATAACAAACAAATCGATATTTAGTTAGTGTTAGTCACGGTATCGTTTACACACTGAAAAATTTTGCGGCGTTTTTCGACGTAACCTTTGCACTTCGGTTTACACGAAGGAATCGTGTATTATATTTTGGTACGAAGCTTGCATCGAACATATTTGCGATGCAGTTACGTCTAAAACTACTGCAAAAAATTACTTTAAAAGAAAATTTCAATATAATCCAAGGTTAACTGTATTGTTTAGCGAATTTAAAATAATTCGCTAAGATATTGTGTTGATACTGTGTATATAAGGTCAAAGTATTTTTCGTAGATTTCTAGTATATGGCCAGCAGTACAGTTTGCCAAGACATCTGATTTTTTTTATTAGAGATTTCAAAATATCTCAAAACAACAAGGTTGTTTTGATAATAAAATACGTAGATTTTAAGTGGGGAAGAATCTATAAATTTGCTTGGAACAAAAAAAATTGTTCAATTTTATTTCATTGCATCAATTTCATTTAAAATAAATGTAATTGGTTACATATTTTGATGCAGACTGTAACGCTTTTGTTATGATGCAAAACTTACTTGTAAAAACGATGAGCTTTTGTGCTGGGTTCATATACGTAATTATTTGTGTCGCATATCAATTTTTTTTGAGTGTGGGTTTCACCTACATATTTACCCTGTTCCAAAATTATCTCAAAATTGTTTAAAAATTTATTTGCTGATACTAATCAAAAACATTTCCGCTATAATCGACCTTCATTAAATATTGGTAAATGTCAAATGGCAGGGGGGGGGGGGGGGGTTCGGGTGTGAGTTCTTCAATAAAGTCATAATCTTTGTTCCCTCTTCATTTAATGTTTTTTTTTGTTTTTTACACACATTTCTACTCAGAAGATTTTTTAAGCTGTAACTTTGTATTACTCCAAAAGCCTTCAATTAACCTGGCCGGACATCGTGTCCGGTGTCACTCTCCAACTTTTCGTTTGGGTTCGCAAGGCTGATTTAAATTAACTTTTAATCTTTAAGTGAAAAATCGCACATTGAGCTTGGCACCATCAAGGACCGATCTACAACTCAGTTTTAACGATTACTTTTATTCCTTCAGCTTCGGATCGTGTATTAAATTACCAATTTTAAAATTAATTCAATTTATTCGATTATTCCAATATTTTGATGTGTCTTTATTTAATATTTGAAAAGTACAATTGACTGCATGATCTGCATCACAGTGACGCCTGAGGTTTATAAAGCTTCCGCAAATTGAGCAAATTGCATGCTTTATAACTCAGTATTGGGGTCGAATCTCGCGGCATAAAATTCCTATTAAGTTATTTTATTTCCCCGCTTCCTATCAGAATTTGTTATTTTTCTTTTTTCAATACAAATTCCCACACAAGACTAGAGGCCGACCCAAAATTCAGTATTTTCCAATATCCCAGCTAACCAATTGATTGATTGTTTCATTTAACAAGAGAAAATGGAACGACACGGTTGGTGACACCTAGCAATCGTACGGCACAACACAACACAATCTAATATACTAGAAGGAAGCATAAATGAAGGTTTTCATTAAAAATCATCTTTAGCTATGAAGCTCATTTTCATCTTAATGGGTACGTCAATAAGCAAAATTGTCTAATTTGGGGAGCAGAAGTTCATCCGCTAAGAGTCACTGTTTGGTGTGGTTTATGGGCTAGTATCATTGGGCCGTTTTTCTTTGAAAACGAACAGGAAAATGCCCTTATAGTGAATGAGGAACGTTATCGCAACATGTTTCAACAAGGCGGAGCGACATGACGCACAAGTCGTGCAACAATCCATGTATTGTGAACAAAATTTGCTGCTCGCATAATTTAAAGAAATTGTGAAGTTCCTTGGCCACCAAGGGGCCCGGATTTGACACCACTTGGTTATTTGAAAGGTAAGGTGTATGCTATTCATCCACAAACAATTCAACCACTTAAAAACAACAGAAGGTATAGAAGCGTATAGAAAATTAAAAGGATGGGGTCGTCAATGTAGAGAATGTAGACAATGCCGAAAATTATTATTTATCCTGACGTGAAGTTTGAGCGCTGTCTGTTTCCCGATTTTTATAACGAATACAAATATCGAACAAATAATTTGTCTCAAATCTTGTATTGCAAATAGCAATTCGTGTGCTAAATCGCTGAAAATGTTATCTGCGATGAATCGACTTTATCAAAAACAAGTGTATATGAGTGGTACAGTCCATTCAAAAGCCGTCGAGATGTAGTGGAAGATTTGCCTCGATCTAGTCGGCCTTGACTGAAGTAACAGCAATATAGTGAGGGAAATGGTGCGTCATTTAGATTTGAGAGAGATGGCCGCCGAGCTTTCTGTGTATCACGATCAATTCTTACCATTGTACACGATTGTTTGGCCATGAAATGCGTTGCCGCTCGACTAGTTCCGGAAGTCCTGAATTTTCTTCCAAATCTCAATCGCTTAAAGGTCACTGAAGACACCGAAAAAACACGTTAACGCTTGGGCGTTATGCAGAATTTGAGATAATAAATTCGTCGAAAAAGGCCAGGTTTGTGGAAATAAAACTCTTGGATTTTGCACCACGACAAAGCTCCATCTCATAAGACTATCATTGTGAACGAATTTCTGCACAAAAACTCCACAAATATCATCGAACAACCACCGTATTCACCTGATACGGAACCGGCAGACTTTTTTGTTTTCTCTCTCTTTCTCTCTCTCTCTCTTTCTCTCTCTCTTTTTCTCTCTTTCTTTCCCTCTCCCTCTCCCTCTCTCTTTCTCTCTCTTTCTTTCTCGACAAAATAGAGCACTGTAAACAAACTAAATGACAGATCTAGCCAACTTAGCGACAAAATCAAATTTTACAATACCTTTCAGCGGGTTTTTTAAATGGCCAATTCTCGTTACTTTCTTGAGAGTGTATTACGGTTAACAAGCGACCACTTTACATAAACACCCGTAATATTGTTTATTCACCTTGAGAGGATTAAATGGTAGAAAGGAGATTTATCAACTTGCCGCTTGCCTGTGACAGTTATGTTAGTTTAAAAATTCGACTTGGAACGTAATTATTGTCAAAATAACATAAATCCTCTTTGGACTTGAAAATGAACAAGTAATTAGTTGACTACTGGAAACGTTTATTTTAATTTTTTCTAGCGTTACCAAGTTCTAAGACTTACATCCAGTAAGGCATTGGGGTTGTTGCTGTATATTTACGTGGTACGGTAAATCATGGTCATATATACCCATCCTGCATTCCAGGTCAAGTAGTGTATAAAATTCTTTTGAATTTTCTCATTGCTTTTGATAGAACGTTCTTCATAGAACGGACACCACACATTTACAGCATATGCTGGGATCGAACGTAATCATCATACAGAATCTTAATTGTCTCCAAATATAAAATATCACCCGTCCAACGTTTGATAAACCCGAGCATGGAGTTCGCTCCACCGATGCAAAATCGAATATTAAATTATTAAATATTAAATCTAAAAATGCCAAAATAAGACCGAAGAGTTGCTGGATATTTAAAGCAATATTTTTTTGCCTACTACGCTGGACCATCTAACTCTGTTGGGCGCTATTGCTTTGATTTCCAGCCATGACTTTTCGAGTTATTTCGCTCCTGCTAACATTTTTCGTTACGATATTACAGTTGGTCGTCCGACTTTCCATTCCAGAGACCTTCTTGTTATATCATTCTGGGGCTTCCTCAGTGTATAGCCAATCTGTCTCCACTTGTGCTTTCGTATTTCGATGCCAATGACTGATTGACTATTATGCTTATGAAGAGTTCAACATTTATTATTTTGTTGATCCAGAGTACATACAGCCACCTTGGTACATACAAATTAACTGATCATTTAGCCTAATTGTCTTGGTTTTCCTGATATTTATTTTGAAGCCAATTACTTTTGCTAGATCTGATAGCTTCTGTACTTTATCGCGCATTCCGGCGTGTTTGTGTGTTAGCAGGCATATATCATATGCCTCCCCTCCAGCCTGAGTTAGACTACTTAATTATGATGCGTGATCTGCAGCCAGCTTGTCCTTTTTTATTTTCGAGTTGATTGTATGTGAAGTTCTATCTAAGATGAATATTACTAATATCTTTATGGTTGTGTTGAGGAGGAATGTACCCCGCAAATTTTTTCATTCTCTCAAATTCTCTTTCTCTCGGATGGAAGACCATACTTCTGTTATTTATGCTGTTAGAGTCGCTGCAGTTGTCGTTTTGTCTCCTTTGAATATTTGAGCTCTGTTGTTAAAATTTGACCAGATCCCTTCCTTATTGGTAGTTGCGAGCGTTCTTCAATTTTATTTCAAGTTTTATCACTGATCCGGCGTTTGCGTCTGTATTCTTGCTATATATCCGAGTGTGTTGGTAGTTGCATATGCATTTTACAGGCTTAATTTTTAATTGTGATATTTTTAATAAACCTAATCCTTGATGTTTCATCTGCATCTTCTGTAGGGGAATATCCAGAGTGTCCAGAGCGAATTTTCTTCGCTTGTGTTTACTTTGCACTGTTTTACTGTTTACTTTGCACTGAGGCCATGAATGCCGATTTTATAATGCTTCATCTCAATCTCTCGCAGAAATGGAATTCTCGACTAACCTGAACAAAATGGATATCACACAATCAAAAAACTCTTTCCTACTAGAATTATTGGTAGTAACGACTTCGTTGCTCAAGTTCATGATATACAGACAATTTTATTGGCACAGAGAATTTATTTTAAAACATAGCCGGATTTAGCCTCGTACAGGGTCGATTAAGTCCATGAAAATACATTACATACCGACATTTTAGTTGATCTCGTTAAAAACTAAATCGATTTCAACCTGAATGAAAATTATACAGCCCATTGCATACTGAATTTTTTTAAAGATTCTCTCATTTCCGACCTCCTCTTCGAAGGATTACAACGATGCCAATATAGAATCAATACTGAAATTGATTCCACGAACGAAAACGAAATCGTTTATGGTTGTACCAATATCGAAGACATCGATTGACCAAGATATTTCAATCAGACCAAATTTATTAAAATTGAATTTTAACCTCCAAAATATAGGTATGCCCCAAAAAACAACAAACAAAAAACGAAAACAAAAAACAACAATAATATACATTGTCTACGCAAAAACTAATTGTCTACACTATTCTCGACACCAACATGTAGACAATTCGGAAATACGTGTAGACGCACAACACTGATTCTAGTAAATTAGTCGATCACAATTTTGTTGTGGCCCGATTTTCTCCGGTTAAAATGTCTGCGCATTACGTGGTACGTCTGTATCCCATTTTACATAAATTTTAGTGTTGACATTTAATGTTCTCGTACTTAAACCAACGTTTAAGACTTTCAATCTATGAATACGATATTCGTGCACATCATGTAGCGGTGTATGCAATTCGAGATATTACAACTAAACTGGGTGTCATTAACAAATTAAAATCATCATTAATCATATTTGGTGGATATAAAATTGCGGTAACAACAAATGTATGTACGTAATTTGACATCAGAAATGAAAAGTGAGAGTACGGTTTACGATTTTTCATAACTGTCAGGGAGTTTGTGTTTTGAATAATTTTATAATATTTATTTAGAATGTTCAAGGTACGCGCGGTATTTAAATTGTATATGGATGGCTGTATGAAAAAATTGTTAATTTATTAGTGGAATAAATCGATTTTTACGTCACTACCGTTTTATGTATTTCGTGCCGATCGTGCGAATCTACATAAATACGTAACAATCAAACAGGATGTGATAAGATTTTGTATATGGAATAATTTATAGCGCCTTTCTCATGTCATCCGTAAACAATGGGCTATACGTTAAATTTTTTACATTTCGCTCATTTGCATATATACGATTGTATTTATCGGAAAATTATTCAAAGCATTTGTCAAATTAACACATTTTAACCCAAAAATAGTCTAATTAATTGATGAATAATTTAAAAAGAGGCATATTTTTAAAAGTAACAATGCTTAAGGTACGTAGCACGGACATACATTCGAATTTTGCTTTAAGATTTTCAAATTTTTGCTGATTGAGAACTTGCAGATATGACTTTTCTCAATAGCGTGTTCATCAAAAGTTTCTTAAATTACCGATATGAAGTTTTTATCCTTTTATGTTAAAAAAAGTGTAGGTACACAAAAAAGTGGCAACATAAAAGTTTAAATGGTTATACGATTCTGACGTTAAAGTGTAGGTTTCTAAAAATTAAATTGAAACGACAATTAACAATAAATTATACAAAAATAATTGAAGACAAGAAAAATGGTATCCAAATTTAAATTTAATTTATGTCCAAATATAAAGTTCGACAAAAATCGGCGTGAGTAATGCTACACTATTGAAATTATCGCAAAATCTGGAGGTGTGCTCGCATGGTGTCTATATGGTAATCAAAGGGGATGAAGTGGGCTATCTAAATTGGTTTGTGGCATTTCTTTAAATAGGCCATGGCTCTTGGCATACATTTTCAAAAATATAATGTTTTCCTCTAAATTCGACAGAAGCTATGCTACACTATTGAAATTATTGCAAAATCTGGAACGTGCTCGCATGACTACTATATGGTAATCAAAGGGGATGAGGTGGGCTATCTAAATATGTTTGTGGCATTTCCTTAAATAGGCCATGGCTCCTGGCATACATTTTCAAAGATATAATGTTTTTCTCTAAATTCGGCAGAAGCAATGCTACACTAATGAAATTATTGCAAAATCTGGAATGTGCTCGCATGGTGACTATATGGTAATCAAAGGGAATGAAGTGGGCTATCTAAATTGGTTTGTGGCATTTCCTTAAATAAGCCATGGCTCTTGGCATACATTTTCAAAAATATAATGTTTTCCTCTAAATTCGACAGAAGGTTTGCTACACTATTGAAATTATCGCAAAATCTGGAATGTGCTCGCATGACTACTATAAGGTAACCAAAGGGGATGAGGTGGGCTATCTAAATATGTTTGTGGCATTTCCTTAAATAGGCCATGGCTCTTGGCATACATTTCCAAAAATATAATGTTTTCCTCTAAATTCAGATTTTGCGATAATTCCCATAGAGTATCCCATAGAGTATCCCATAGAGTCCCATTACTCCCGCCGATTTTTGTCGAACTTTATATTTTGACATAAATTAAATTTAAATTTGGAAACCATTTTTTTGTGTTCAATTATTTTTGTATAATTTATTGTTAATTGTTGTTTCAATTTAATTTTTAGAAACCTACACTTTTTAACGTCAGAATCGTATCACCATTTACACTTTTATGTTGCCACTTTTATATTGCCACTTTTTTGTGTAACTACACTTTTTGTAACGTTAGAAACTTCACACCGGTATATTACCGGTGTGAAGTTTTTAACGAAAAGTGTAGCTACACAAATTAATGAAAAGTGTAGTTACACAAATTAACGAAAAGTGTAACTTCTAAAAAGTGTAGCAATTAAAAGTGTAAATAATACACCTACTAAAAAAAGACCGTCAAAAATGTATACTTCAAGCAAATACCGGGATCAAATTTTATCATAATAATTCTAGTCTAAAAGTTAGGGTTATTACAAGTAAAAAAATTAATTCTTTAAATGTTTGAAATGATATACATATCCGAATCTATGGTTGATTAAAAAAAAACTCAGAGATGAATCCAATTGTTGGCATATAACGACCAATAGTTAACAACTTAAGCTGTTCAAAACAGTTAACTAAATTAAAATAAATTGTTTTGAAATGGATTCACACAAGAATTAGGATATACATTTCATAAACATTCAAATATTTTTCAAAATATCTGCTACACTAAAGCCGATTCCGAAAAACTCAGAGATGTTACCAAGTGTGGGCATATATATTCTGAAAGTGGATGAATCGTCCTGTTCAAAACAGTTAACCACATCAACATAAAAAGATTTGGGATTGCGTCACGACAATTTTAATTCGGTGAATTTAATGAATATTCTCATATTCGTCAAAATATCTGCTACACTAAAGCCGATTCCGAACAACTCAGAGATGTTACCAAGTGTGGGCATATATATTCTGAAAGTGGATGAATCGTCCTGTTCAAAACAGTTAACCACGTCAAAATAAAAAGATTTGGGATTGCTTCACGACAATTTTAATTCGGTGAATTTAATGAATATTCTAATGTTCTTCAAAATAACTGCTACACTATTGCCGATTCCAAAAATCTCAGAGATGTTACCAAGTGTGGGCATATATATTCTGAAAGTGGATGAATCGTCCTGTTCAAAACAGTTAACCACGTCAAAATAAAAAGATTTGGGATTGCTTCACAACAATTTTAATTCGCTAAATTTAATGAATATTCTGATATTCGTCAAAATATCTGCTACACTAAAGCCGATTCCGAAAAACTCAGAGATGTTACCAAGTGTGGGCATATATATTCTGAAAGTGGATGAATCGTCCTGTTCAAAACAGTTAACCACGTCAACATAAAAAGATTTGGGATTGCGTCACGACAATTTTAATTCGGTGAATTTAATGAATATTCTAATATTCGTCAAAATAACTGCTACACTATTGCCGATTCCAAAAATCTCAGAGATGTTACCAAGTGTGGGCATATATATTCTGAAAGTGGATGAATCGTCCTGTTCAAAACAGTTAACCACGTCAAAATAAAAAGATTTGGGATTGCGTCACGACAATTTTAATTCGGTAAATTTAATGAATATTCTCATATTCGTCAAAATATCTTCTACACTATGGCCGATTCCGAAAAACTCAGAGATGTTACCAAGTGTGGGCATATATATTCTGAAAGTGGATGAATCGTCCTGTTCAAAACAGTTAACCACGTCAAAATAAAAAGATTTGGGATTGCGTCACGACAATTTTAATTCGGTGAATTTAATGAATATTCTCATATTCGTCAAAATATCTGCTACACTAAAGCCGATTCCGAACAACTCAGAGATGTTACCAAGTGTGGGCATATATATTCTGAAAGTGGATGAATCGTCCTGTTCAAAACAGTTAACCACGTCAAAATAAAAAGATTTGGGATTGCTTCACAACAATTTTAATTCGCTAAATTTAATGAATATTCTGATATTCGTCAAAATATCTGCTACACTATTGCCGATTCCAAAAATCTCAGAGATGTTACCAAGTGTGGGCATATATATTCTGAAAGTGGATGAATCGTCCTGTTCAAAACAGTTAACCACGTCAAAATAAAAAGATTTGGGATTGCTTCACAACAATTTTAATTCGGTAAATTTAATGAATATTCTGATATTCGTCAAAATATCTGCTACACTAAAGCCGATTCCGAAAAACTCAGAGATGTTACCAAGTGTGGGCATATATATTCTGAAAGTGGATGAATCGTCCTGTTCAAAACAGTTAACCACGTCAACATAAAAAGATTTGGGATTGCGTCACGACAATTTTAATTCGGTGAATTTAATGAATATTCTCATATTCGTCAAAATATCTGCTACACTAAAGCCGATTCCGAACAACTCAGAGATGTTACCAAGTGTGGGCATATATATTCTGAAAGTGGATGAATCGTCCTGTTCAAAACAGTTAACCACATCAAAATAAAAAGATTTGGGATTGCGTCACGACAATTTTAATTCGGTGAATTTAATGAATATTCTAATGTTCTTCAAAATAACTGCTACACTATTGCCGATTCCAAAAATCTCAGAGATGTTACCAAGTGTGGGCATATATATTCTGAAAGTGGATGAATCGTCCTGTTCAAAACAGTTAACCACGTCAAAATAAAAAGATTTGGGATTGCTTCACAACAATTTTAATTCGCTAAATTTAATGAATATTCTGATATTCGTCAAAATATCTGCTACACTAAAGCCGATTCCGAAAAACTCAGAGATGTTACCAAGTGTGGGCATATATATTCTGAAAGTGGATGAATCGTCCTGTTCAAAACAGTTAACCACGTCAACATAAAAAGATTTGGGATTGCGTCACGACAATTTTAATTCGGTAAATTTAATGAATATTCTCATATTCGTCAAAATATCTTCTACACTATGGCCGATTCCGAAAAACTCAGAGATGTTACCAAGTGTGGGCATATATATTCTGAAAGTGGATGAATCGTCCTGTTCAAAACAGCTAACTACGTCAAAATAAAAAGATTTGGGATTGCTTCACAACAATTTTAATTCGGTAAAAAATTGTCATGAAGCAATCCCAAATCTTTTTATTTTGACGTGGTTAGCTGTTTTGAATAGGACGATTCATCCACTTTCAGAATATATATGCCCACACTTGGTAACATCTCTGAGATTTTTGGAATCGGCAATAGTGTAGCAGATATTTTGACGAATATCAGAATATTCATTAAATTTACCGAATTAAAATTGTTGTGGAGCAATCCCAAATCTTTTTATTTTGACGTAGTTAGCTGTTTTGAACAGGACGATTCATCCACTTTCAGAAAATATATGCCCACACTTGGTAACATCTCTGAGATTTTTGGAATCGGCAATAGTGTAGCAGATATTTTGACGAATATCAGAATATTCATTAAATTTACCGAAATAAAATTGTTGTGAGCAATCCCAAATCTTTTTATTTTGACGTGGTTAACTGTTTTGAACAGGACGATTCATCCACTTTCAGAAAATATATGCCCACACTTGGTAACATCTCTGAGTTTTTTGGAATTAGCCATAGTGTTGCAGATATTTTGACGAATATCAGAATATTCATTAAATTTACCGAATTAAAATTGTTGTGAAGCAATCCCAAATCTTTTTATTTTGACGTGGTTAGCTGTTTTGAACAGAACGATTCATCCACTTTCAGAAAATATATGCCCACACTTGGTAACATCTCTGAGTTTTTTGGAATTAGCCATAGTGTTGCAGATATTTTGACGAATATCAGAATATTCATTAAATTTACCGAATTAAAATTGTTGTGAAGCAATCCCAAATCTTTTTATTTTGACGTAGTTAGCTGTTTTGAACAGGACGATTCATCCACTTTCGGAAAATATATGCCCACACTTGGTAACATCTCTGAGTTATTCGGAATCGGCCATAGTGTAGCAGATATTTTGAAGAATATTAGAATATTCATTAAATTCACCGAATTAAAATTGTCGTGACGCAATCCCAAATCTTTTTATTTTGACGTGGTTAACTGTTTTGAACAGGACGATTCATCCACTTTCAGAATATATATGCCCACACTTGGTAACATCTCTGAGATTTTTGGAATCGGCAATAGTGTAGCAGATATTTTGACGAATATCAGAATATTCATTAAATTTACCGAATTAAAATTGTTGTGAAGCAATCCCAAATCTTTTTATTTTGACGTAGTTAGCTGTTTTGAACAGGACGATTCATCCACTTTCAGAAAATATATGCCCACACTTGGTAACATCTCTGAGATTTTTGGAATCGGCAATAGTGTAGCAGATATTTTGACGAATATCAGAATATTCATTAAATTTACCGAATTAAAATTGTTGTGAAGCAATCCCAAATCTTTTTATTTTGACGTGGTTAACTGTTTTGAACAGGACGATTCATCCACTTTCAGAATATATATGCCCACACTTGGTAACATCTCTGAGATTTTTGGAATCGGCAATAGTGTAGCAGATATTTTGACGAATATCAGAATATTCATTAAATTTACCGAATTAAAATTGTTGTGAAGCAATCCCAAATCTTTTTATTTTGACGTAGTTAGCTGTTTTGAACAGGACGATTCACCCACTTTCAGAAAATATATGCCCACACTTGGTAACATCTCTGAGATTTTTGGAATCGGCAATAGTGTAGCAGATATTTTGACGAATATCAGAATATTCATTAAATTTAGCGAATTAAAATTGTTGTGAAGCAATCCCAAATCTTTTTATTTTGACGTGGTTAACTGTTTTGAACAGGACGATTCATCCACTTTCAGAATATATATGCCCACACTTGGTAACATCTCTGAGATTTTTGGAATCGGCAATAGTGTAGCAGATATTTTGACGAATATCAGAATATTCATTAAATTTACCGAATTAAAATTGTTGTGAAGCAATCCCAAATCTTTTTATTTTGACGTAGTTAGCTGTTTTGAACAGGACGATTCATCCACTTTCAGAAAATATATGCCCACACTTGGTAACATCTCTGAGATTTTTGGAATCGGCAATAGTGTAGCAGTTATTTTGACGAATATGAGAATATTCATTAAATTCAACGAATTAAAATTGTCGTGACGCAATCCCAAATCTTTTTATTTTGACGTGGTTAGCTGTTTTGAACAGGACGATTCATCCACTTTTGGAAAATATATGCCCACACTTGGTAACATCTCTGAGATTTTTGGAATCGGCAATAGTGTAGCAGTTATTTTGACGAATATGAGAATATTCATTAAATTCACCGAATTAAAATTGTCGTGACGCAATCCCAAATCTTTTTATGTTGATGTGGTTAACTGTTTTGAACAGGACGATTCATCCACTTTCAGAATATATATGCCCACACTTGGTAACATCTCTGAGTTTTTCGGAATCGGCTTTAGTGTAGCAGATATTTTGAAAAATATTTGAATGTTTATGAAATGTATATCCTAATTCTTGTGTGAATCCATTTCAAAACAATTTATTTTAATTTAGTTAACTGTTTTGAACAGCTTAAGTTGTTAACTATTGGTCGTTATATGCCAACAATTGGATTCATCTCTGAGTTTTTTTTAATCAACCATAGATTCGGATATGTATATCATTTCAAACATTTAAAGAATTAATTTTTTTACTTGTAATAACCCTAACTTTTAGACTAGAATTATTATGATAAAATTTGATCCCGGTATTTGCTTGAAGTATACATTTTTGACGGTCTTTTTTTAGTAGGTGTATTATTTACACTTTTAATTGCTACACTTTTTAGAAGTTACACTTTTCGTTAATTTGTGTAACTACACTTTTCATTATTTTGTGTAGCTACACTTTTCGTTAAAAACTTCACACCGGTATCGCACCTACCCGGGGGGTTGGTCTCTCTATCTACCCCAGGGAGTAGATTTTATTAGAACTTCATGACTCGGCTTGGGTGAACAGGTATTTCCATTACCTAAGTTTGCTATCAAGGAAACCGATGATAAAAACCTGGAAATGTGTTTAGTAATACACCAAAATTGAGTAATCGATTGTTCCGCTCAGGGTCCAATTGTGATGATATTTACTGTGCCATATACGACTGAGAAGTTTCATAAATTTGAACAAATTTTCAAATATTATTTCACCGATCCTAGAAATGTTCACGGGGTCTCACCTACATGGTCAGATAGATCAGTCCCTCACACGGGGGTAATGAACGGGATCTAATTATGATGAATTTTAACTAGTCCAGAGACTTGTTTACGTTGGCGGTGATATCGCCTATCCCAGAAATGTTCACGGGATCTATTTCATATATTCGAATAGGTTAGAAAATTTTCTATCAATATTGTGAAAGTGGGACACGAATGATGATTTTCAATTTTACTCTCAATTGGAAATTTTGGTATTTTCTCCAATAGGATTTTTACCCAATTGACATTCCCAAATAAGCTACGAACCCGATTTAATGTAAAAACAAAAATCATTTAAATGTTAACAAAGTCACGATTATACTTTTGGATAGATCAACGATTCGACTTTCGATAGTTCTGAACAGGGTCCAATTGTGATAATATTTACTGGGCCATATACGACTTAGTAGTTTCATAAATTTGAACAAATTTTCAAATTTTATTTCACCGATCCTATAGAAGGTGAACTATATTTTGTTTTATTGTTAATTTTATAAATTTTGTTAATAACATCGTGCTTGAATCGCAAACTTTTTTTTAGTGACAAGCTCGGCACCCAAGGAGTAAACCTAATTCAAGTATGCTGAATTCAAGGATGCTAGTCCCATTTCAAAGTTAGTCCCCATTTTTGAGATATCGCTTTCGACATGTTTTGGCTGTGAGTCAAAAATGTATCAAAATGTACACTCATTTTCACGTTGATAGTTCTTGAACCATTAAGATTTTCGTTTTGCTTTCTTCAGCAAAGTTATTGCGCAAGCCAAGACAAACAACTTTGCCGAACGCATCAAGACAGAAAAACTACATCTACAGTCACATTTTTGTGTTGTTTTTCTTTTTTCTTTTCATTTCGACGAAAAACACTTTTTATCATTTTCGTCCATTTGACAAATGGACCATCGCAAAATATAGATACAATAGAAACTATTTAAAAGAAAATTAAATCGATTCCGTTGATTTTATGGCGATTTTTCTTAATTTGTTCCTAAAAAATTAACATTTTTCTTCCACTTGCAAATTCCAACAAATGTCACCCAAGAGTGCATGTAGCTTTTTGCCGCTGTACCAATGTTCGAGCCTTGCCGTCACTTGGTGAAAACGCTTGCCGTGCTCATCGGATTCGGCTGGTGATTGTTCGGCGAATTTTTTCACATGACAATTCCAAAAATGTATTTTCAGTAACATTCGAACGTTTATATTATGAAAAGCGGTCAGCATCGTTCGATTGTCGAACTTTTCCATGCCACAAGCTCTCGTTCACTGCGAGCATTTTGAAATGCATCGTCGTTTATCAAACGACGAATATCTGGTCCATTAAGTTTTCCTGTAATAAAAAACAAGATGCGAAATGAAATTTAATTTGATCAAAACTTAGATTCGAATAGATTCAAACACCAATCTTCTTTTATTTTCATTCCACTTAACAAAAAAGATTGCGACGCAATCCGATGAACACATTTCCATCTGGATTCAGCGCTTCTATAAAATGTTTAACTACCCCAAGCTATATATGAAGTGATGGTAGACGATGTTGTCGTATCGCAATCTAATGTTCTCACTTAAAGCTCATTTCCATTCGTTGTATCGGTCGCCTTTAATACGTGTGTTTCATAAACACATAAAACACATGTTTTGGGTGTCACCCAATTGCATACCTGTTAAAAGTGCTATCACTTTTAAATCTGCACAAACTTTCCATTGATGGTCATGGCATTTAATCAAATCAATGATTTTTTTTCGTTGATGCATAAGTTTCCTTTGTGTTTGTGCTGAGTTGGTAAACGAGAAGGAGAACTGCCTTCAAACTGCTTTTGGATGTGGAAACCACGGACATTAGTACAAAAAGCAAGTGAATTATTCTCAATTAATTTGAAAAAATTCGTAAAATGACGATGACGATTATCCGAACATTTGGAGCCAAAATGTTCACTTGTTGTAGAATAGCTTGCTGCTGCGATAGTTTCAGACGTCGTACCATAATATCCAAATGATTTTGCGACATTTCAATCTGACTGTATGGCGCAGTGACATTTGATGGTTGATATATTGATGCAGATGCTTCTCCGGTTTCATCAGATTCAAATGTTGGTGGTAAATATTCTTCAGTTGGGTTTGATCTTTTCGGAACAGGAATTTCATCTGAATGCTGCAGCGGACCACAGAACTCATTTTTTTTTTGTTTGTACTGAGAGTAGAATTCATGCATCCATAACATTGAACTGGATCACGTCCTTGTGGATCTATCTATATCATCGGGACACCAAATGAGATTGCGACTCCAGTGTTTTACCATCTATACAAATGGAAAATGTATGTCATACAAACAAAAGACGGCGTCCACTTTACACCACTAATAACATTTTGTGAAAAGTATAGTCGATATAAATCAGCGGTTTCATCACTTATTTTGCGGCGATCGCTCATAATGGTAAATTTTCCACACACCCAAATTTCTCAAGCCGATTTTCACTTTATTTTTTGTGTTCTTTTTGTGTTGTGACGAAGAGGCGCAAGAAAAATTAGATAACTTCCTATGCTCGTGTCCGGCACTATCATACAGAAGGCATAGGTATTTGGGCGTATACCATATAGCCAGCCTTTCTGGTCTCGCGGACTGTGGAGTGCGAGATATTTTGCACTACGTACGTAGCTCCGAATGGTTTTGAACAGGAGTAAAGGGGAAATAGGATCCTGTGGTATCACAACGAGCCACTACTAGTCCTAGCGTGCGGAAGCAGCCACTCCAACCTAACCTAACCTAATCTTGGCCTAAGTAAAACACACATATATGGTGGATGTGGTTTCTCGGCCTTGATATGTCAGCAAAGTTGTTTGTCTTGACTTGTGCAACAACTTTGCTGAAAAAAGCATATCGAAAATCTTAATGGTTCATGTCGAAAGCGATATCTCAAAAATGGGGACTAACTTTGAAATGGGACTCAAATTAAGTTTATCCCTTGGATGCCCAGCTTGTCACTTTTTTCAACTAACACAGTGTAATTTTGACTACCGAACTTAATTCGATAATCTTAGTTGATGAATCATGAACATTTTGATAATTGCGTTCGGTTAGTAGTCGAGTTGCGTTATGTTGTGCGTTTGAAACGTCAGAAGTAAATTATTTAGGCGTCGATTCGCACGATCTTACGTGTTCTATAAGCAGGAATTCGATCCGCAGAACAAAGTATTCCGAAGACCGGTTTTAAACGGTCGATAGGCACTGATTGTTCTTTATTTTTGATTAAGATGACTAAGACCTTGGTATGGTTGTAATTCAGTGCGAACCTTACTCATCTTTACGAAAACGAAATCGCAATTCTCGAGCGATTTCGGGACAAATATATCGTTTTGCCGTGATTGTGGTGTTGTCGTAGTGCGTAATTGATCGATGACTGTCGGTTGGTGGTAGGGGAGATTGGGGATTTTCGGTAAAATGATCACCGGGTAGCGTAATGATTGATTTAAGTTGGTAAACACTAAGGATTTCTTGATCCGTTTCTCTGTACTTTTCGTATTTTCCACTGTCCAGGATCAATGACGAGTTTAAAATCAGTGCGTTGCCCAAACTGATCCGCTGAATTTCTGGAATTGTGTTAAGCCCATACTGTAGTATACAACCTAAAACATTTGTTAACTATTTTCCACCGGCTCGTTCAGCCATTTGGCTAACCGATTTTTGAACAACTATTTTATCAATAGTTTACTTCGGCAATATATGGGCTAAGTTCAAAATGTATTTCTCGCATATCTCTCGATAAATTAGCAAACATTGGTCGAATCGGTATCTCGCTTCAACAAATTGACATATCCTACTAGTTCTTGTACCTTTGATCTTCGGGCTGTAATATATGATCCAGTAAGCTTTTATTGTCGCGCTTCTGGTATTTTGTTTGACTCTATTTATAAAACTGTTCGATACCGAATATTCATAATAATTTTTTTTACTTATTACAACTGCATGCAATTCATCTAGTAATTTGTCTTTCTTAATTTAGTCACTTGTGTATGAGAAGAGGCCCATTGGCCAGCTCCATTTATAGGTTATTTACTGAAGTAGTCTTTGCACGGGTGTCCTTAATCCATTAAATCAATTGGTTTCCTTCTCTGCGATCGCCTTACTGCATGTGAAGTGCCCAACATACCACGAAGCTCTTCATTTACGTGAATTCCTGCAATTTTTTATTTCTTCTTGAACCGTCAATCTTTTGAGCAACAGCGTCTCAAACAATTTCGCTAGTGTTCGTAAAAAAAATTCTTGTCCATACAGATATTTCTGGAAATGTTTGACACTCGACCACCGCCAGAAATTCTCTCCGGGTTACGCAATAGTTTTTTTCATGTTTGGGTAGTGCGCGACTGTAGTATGCTAGAACCTGTTCTGTACATCCCTGGTTTTGCGACAGCACCGCTCCTATTTCCGTATTACTGGCATCGGTATCCAAAATGAAAATATCTCCTGCACGTGGATACGCCAAAATTGGAGAACGGCACAACTTCTTCTTTAGCTGCACGCGTCTCCATGCTTCTTTACCCAGTTAAATAGATGAGTTTTCTCCATAAGTCGATGCAGGCTTCTGGCGACATCCACAAAAGTTCGGAACAAATCGTTTATAGTAGGAACATAGCCCTAGAAAACTCCTCAGCTCGTGCATGTTTCTAGGAGTGCGCCACTCGTCTACAGCTGCTAGTTTTATTGGATCAGTTCGCACTCCTTGCCTTGATACAATGTGGCTCAGGTAATTGACTTCATTTTTGAAGAGACTACATTTAGATGCGTTCAGCTTCAATCTGGCTGCTTTGATGGTTTGTATGATTTGTTGTAGATTCTTCAGGTGCTCGTTAAATGTTCGTCCTAATACGATGATGTCATCAAGGTATACTAATGTTCTCCAATTGAGACTCTGTAGAACGTGCTACATCAATCTCTCAAATGTGGCAGGAGTGTTGCATAGTCTATTCGTGGCACAGAACCACATTGAACCGTCTTTTTTTTGCACGAGAACCACCGGCGAACTCCTAGGGCTGCTAGACTTCCCTATTACTCCATCGCGCTCCATTTTTTCGATCAGTAATTCGGCCTCCTGCTGTTTGGCTACCGGTAATCTCCTTGGCGTTTGTCGTATTGGCGTTGCGTTCCACGTGTCGATCCGATGTTGCACTATATCAGTTCTTCCCATATCATCATCGTTCAATCTTCTAATACTCTTACTGTCGCTTTTGTATCCGTCCCTGCGAGATGATCTCATAATAAGTGAATGATCCGCTTCCTCTGGAATTAACCTCTTCAGCTTTGCCAATCACTACCCCTTCCTTGATCACGCTTACTGTTGGGCTCACATTCATAACTCTCACTGGTATCTTTGGCAAGAGTTTCACCAGGGTTCTTCCGCATAATACTCCTTCTTTGCCTGTATTGACTGACTCCATTACCCCTATCTTGCTGCCCCCAAGATCACCGTTGATTCGGGCATAGATCACTTTCTCGGACATCGGTGGTATCTCTATTTTTTCATCTGTAATGACTCGTAACCCGCCATGATTATTGTTGTCTACTTGCAAGTAGACTCAACACTTGGTTTTTTAGATCCAGTAATACGATATATTACTCAGTCTTAAAATCTAGGCCTAAGATACATTGGTCCGTTATGCCGTCAACAATGAATCTGTGCCTAAATCGTATTCATCCGACTGTGACTAATAGTGAACACTCTCCTTTCATTGTTGCCGGTTGCTGTTCTTAGGTTATAACGAACCACTTTTATTATACGCCCGGGTGACACCATGTCGGGACGTACCACTGCTGTTGAAGCTGCGGTGTCCAATGTACTCTAACGCGCCGTTGATAACTAAGCTGTTACAGTCATTCAGTTGGGCGATTAAGACGGTGACCTTGGGGCACTCTCCTCTCACCAGCTTTCGCCCCGCAAAGCTGGCGGCACTTAGTTTCCCTGGTCCTCACCCATGAGGCCACTTAAACCAGATGCCTCACTCTCATCCTGCTGTAGATCGATCTGTCTCATTTTCTCTGGCGGTAGTGTCCAGGTTGTTGACATCTAAAACACCGTGAGTGAGTGAGATCTGTGGCGTCTGCTGTTCTGGAAGCTTTGTGCTGGTCTTCTCATCTATCATGGCCTCTATTTGTGCTATATCCTCGACATCTAATTTTCGTAGTTTAACGGAATCGGAGGTAAGGCTTGCTCTAGCTGCCTCGTATTCTAGAGCTGATCCCAATACTTCAGTCCTTCCTTTCCACTTTGATGTCGTCCGCAAGTGCAGTTTGAGCTGGTCGTCTCTTACAGCGTTAATGAAAGCATCTACTGTTAACTCATTCAGGACATCACTCGGCACTTTACAATACGCTTGGCAAGCTAACTTCGTTATTTCTCGTTGCATATCTTGTAGACGATCACCTCGTTGTTGCCGGCGGTTATGAAGCTGTATTTTGCACTATTTTTGGACATGGGATTGTTCGTACCTCAGCTCCAACTCCTTAAAAATTCTCTCATTGTTTAACTCTGCTGCAGGTATGGTCTGTAGCACATTTACTGCTCTGCCTCGTAGCGCCAAGATTAATGCATTACTGCGGCTTGAAATTGTAGCTTGAACTTCTCTATTGGACACACTCCTTTATGATCTCCATTATGCGGTTTGTTTGATGTACTCGTGCTATTTGGTTGGGAGGTGTTGTTGTTTGTCGGACCTTTTTCCTCGCGGGTTTCGATCTGTTTGACCCAGCACTCCAATTGTTGCATTTGTCCTTTAACATCTGCCTCCAACTTATCTTGTTGTGCCTCCAATTTCCCCAGCTTCTTATCCTGTTGCGGAACCGCTCATTCAAATTCACATTTTTTTGTTGAACTTTTAGTGTCAACTTACTAAGCTGGCCGAGCTTTGCGTTTTGTTGTTGACCTTGTGTAACAGTAATACGGTGAGGATAGCTCCAGTATTTTCTGGATCTCCTGGCTTTGCTGTAGACGTCAGTACAGTATTATATTGCTCTTCTTCCGATGCTGTTGTTGGGTCCGCTTTAGTTTCGGCAGTTTCCTCATCCTTTTTTTTAATTGGGGTTGCTAGTAATTGTACACATCTTCCCTCTCATCATGCATTTCCCCTTTTTATATTCCATTTTTTACTTCCATCGCATCGGTCACGCCCATCTTCTGGAATATTTCTGTGTTTTGCTGAGTGTAACAATCGTCCGTCTGTCGTTTGGATGCCAAATAAATATCTGCCATAAAAATTACACTACCCCGATGAGGTTTGAACCATAGATCTGCACCTCACCATCCTGCAAATTTAACCACTCGGCTAACGACGACTCTGATGTGGTTTGTGTGTATGTTAGGCATAATCGTCACAGTATTGGTTAGCTGCTTCTAAGATGGCCACAATTTTGCGATACGCTTCAATGCTCAAAGCTTGAATACTGGTTTCACGGATATTGCCTTGTTTAATTGGAGCAATGAAAAACTCTCCTCTAGAAAATATTTTGTTTTTCTGACTGAAAATGGTCAGTATAGTTTTCAGTACTACGGAACTTCATGCGGCTGTTTCAGTGGACTTACAAAGTTGTACATTCGGTTGGTATGCTAAGATGAAAAGGCAGCTTATCATTCGTGATATAAAGGCGGCAGCTTTATAACGTTACATAATCTGTAACAAATGGATTGGAAATTTGGAAAGCGAAGGCGAAGTAAAAAACGGGTTTCCCCCTATATTAGGTTTAAAAATGTGACAGGAAATTTAACTCGATTATGCGCGCAATAGACGACTGTTCCACTTACCACAGTATTTCTGTAAAATTTGCGCGATCAAAACCAATAAAACATTTATTTCGTAATTGCTTTTTAACAAAATGAATGTAATTATATATATTTGTTTGTAATCAAATTAATGGCTTAAGTACTTTATAATTATATATCTGACGGGATATAAAGGCGCGCACCTACACTTTATTACCGTTTTACACGATATCTCTGTGGGTCACCGCAGCATTTTATGGAAATATTTTTTCAAAGTCGTTAATCTAAATTTTTATAGCACTTGCCTAATTATTTCCATGTGGCCGTATAAACAATCATTAACCTTTACGGAAAGTATCAAACCGCCAATTTAACTGTAAAACACTTAATTAAATTAGTTATGCCTATTTAGAGATTTTATACGAGTACATAGTAAAAGATTTACGTGTAAATTTTAATTGATTTGAATAGCAAGAGAGGCATGCAATGTTTACACAGCGCCAATGAGATGCTGAGTTAATTAGACACGATAATAAATCATAGACTACTTTCTTTTGTAATTAAAAATTTTAAGTTTTAATTTGTTTTTCGCTTTTCATTTTTGGTTAATTTTGTCGAACACAAAAAACAACTTGCTTTGTATGAGCAGACTAAACGCATGTCGTGCAATCTTTTTGTAAGGCATCTACATAATTATTGTCTTATGTTCTCATAATTATAGTTATGTTTGTATTACGTGTGCAAACATAATTTTATGTTACGATGGCATACATTAATTACGTATTTTATTTAGATTCGTAATTTATTTAATTTAATAATGTTTATTAAAAGATATGTAGTTTAATTTACTACCCAGTTAACTACTCGTATAGTCGAACGATATTAATGACTGGACTAAATAAAATGGTAAACTGTGTACAAAGTACGCACAGTTCTGTGTAAGAAGTTTTAAATTTGCGGTTATGGAACTTACACTCTTTAAGTGTTTCTATTTGTGAAATTCCTTCATGACGATTTCGAGTAGCCAGAAGGTGTGTTCTCGGAGCGTCAACCGTAACGCTCTTGGGCCCATGGAGATAACGATGGTTGTTTATTAGTTGATTAAATAGATCAACCTTCTGGCGCACAGGTGAACCATTAATTTGCAATTCGTAACTTTAACTTAAGACTACCGGATACCCGGCCGGCGCTGCAACGCCTTGTTGTAACAAAGGGTATTTACATTTGGATATAGGTTTGTTATTGTAATGCTCTTGGGTAAACAATATTTTTGGTTTTGCCATTTTGTGCGTACATAAATAAGTTTTGGCGGGGATTTTCCAATGCGTGAACAAGGCACGTATAGTTGTCCATGTGAGAATCACACATTTTGTGGCTGTATTTTACCGATCTGATGAAGGCATTGGATTGTGTTGATCATGTCAAACGGATTGAGAAATTGTATAACGTTGGAATTCGTGATAAAGTAAAATCGTAAACAATTTGTTAAATTAGGAAACACTTCCTCACAGGCCTAATAAGCCTATTTTCTTGTGTACCACAAAGTTCAATATTGGGTCCAATACTGTTTCTAATATATGTTAATGATATATTTAATTTATTGTTTAACGGTAAAACTCAACTATTTACGGATGACCTCGTAATCGCATATGGATCTATCAACCATTACACACTCAAACTAGACATGGAAAGTGATTTATGCCTTCTAAAAAAATATTTCGATTGACAGAATCTGAATAAACTCAAATTAAATCTAAATAAAATCATCTATAGGGTGGGCTAAATAAATTTTTTTTTTAAACAGAAAGTTCTCAATATTTTTTCAAATTTATTTTTTCATTGTAAAGAACAATCCTTCCGATTAATTATGGAATACTATTTCATTCATATGACTGCCTCGGCTGGTCTTGACGTACCCCATACGGTCGGTCCAATTCTTGAGTACATTTTCGATGGTATGCGGCATTATGTCTTCAATGGCAATGCGAATATTGTTCCTCAGAGCGTCAATCGTTGCTGGTTTATCGGCGTAACACTTATCTTTGCCGGCACCCCAAAGATAATAGTCCAACGGCATCAAATCACAGCTCGGAGGCGGCCAAATCACATCAGCGTTTCGGCTGTTAATTCGATCTTCGAAGACAGTGCGCAAAAGATCAATTGAAACGTGTGCTGTGTGGCACGGAGAACCGTCTTGTTGAAACCAAAAGTTGCCTATGTCCTCTTCTTCAAGTGCATAAAGAATTGGCGAGATGCAATGCAGTTGCTATGAAAGATTCTCATTTTTAATAAATTACGAAAACTTCATAACGAATAAAAATTTTTGTTTTCTCTGATCATTCTATAATGAATGAATGACTGAATATTCTAAAATGAAACAATGAAAATGGAAGCTTTTCAATAAAAACTGGATATTTTGGCACTAGAAAAAAATTGGCAATAGCTGCGTCGATTATAACCGGAAACACACGGAGCTTTGTGGAAGCAGTAGCGAACAAGCCCGAAATTGGACGGGAGGGGAGGTTTTACTCATCACTAACATCATCAATTCGTAATTAACTTCATACCTATTAACCATCATATTTTCGTACTCAGGTTTCTTGGGCGTCACAACCGCGTCAAAATATTACTGGGTGATTTAAATGTTTAAATCAGAGGCGCTCACGAGGTATATCGCGGCACCATCAGTTCGAACTCCGCACGTTCTGTTTTTAAACAACAAAGGGACATAAACCATTCTTCTAGTTTTGTTCTATAATCCGTTGCTTGCAGGCGCGTATTTCATATATAAACGCTTTAATAAATGATTGAAATTTCACTAGAATTATATATATCAGTAAAAAACGTGGTGCCAAGTAGTGGCGAAAAACGTCAATCATTTACTTATATACAACGTACAGTAACTCTTTCCTCATCACATACGTTCACACTGTCCAAACTGCGAAAATTTTGATAATACTAATTCAGCCATTTCTTGATTTCGTCGGGGATAAGTGGTAAGGTGGCAAAATTCCAGAACTTCTTCCAAAAACCATTTGAGAATGCCATTACCATCCAACATACTCAATCCCAACATAATCGGTTAATATATTACCGAATTCCATCCCAGGTTATATTCCAGAACTTCTTTCAAAAATCATTTGAGCATTCCATTTCCATCCAACATACTCAATCCCATCATAATTGGTTAAGAAATTAACGAGTTCCGGCCCAGGTGGCCTTATTCCAAAACTTCTTCTAAAAAAACATTATGGAGTCCCAATTTCATCCAACATAACCAATATCATCATAATCGGATAAGAAATGGCCAAGTTCCTTTCCAGGTGGCCATATTTCAGAACTTCTTCCAAAAATCATTCTAGAATTCCATTTCCATTCAACCAATCTCATCATAATCGGCTAACAAATTACCGAGTTCCGTCCCAGATGGTCACATTCAAGAACTTTCAAAAACTGTTGTAGAAGCCCATTTTCATTCAAAAAACAAAATTCCATCAATATCGATTAAGAAATGGCCAAGTTCCGTCCCAGGTGATATATCAGATCTTCCAAAAACCATTTGAGAATCCCATTACCGTCCAACATTCCCAATCCCAACATATTCGGTTTAGAAATTACCGAATTCCGTCCCAGGTCATATTCCAGAACTTCTTTCAAAAATAATTTGAGCATTCCATTTCCATCCAACATACTCAATCCCATCATAATTGGTTAAGAAATTAACGAGTTCCGGCCCAGGTGGCCTTATTCCAAAACTTCTTCTAAAAAAACATTATGGAGTCCCAATTTCATCCAACATAACCAATATCATCATAATCGGATAAGAAATGGCCAAGTTCCTTTCCAGGTGGCCATATTTCAGAACTTCTTCCAAAAATCATTCTAGAATTCCATTTCCATTCAACCAATCTCATCATAATCGGCTAACAAATTACCGAGTTCCGTCCCAGATGGTCACATTCAAGAACTTTCAAAAACTGTTGTAGAAGCCCATTTTCATTCAAAAAACAAAATTCCATCAATATCGATTAAGAAATGGCCAAGTTCCGTCCCAGGTGATATATCAGATCTTCCAAAAACCATTTGAGAATCCCATTACCGTCCAACATTCCCAATCCCAACATATTCGGTTTAGAAATTACCGAATTCCGTCCCAGGTCATATTCCAGAACTTCTTTCAAAAATAATTTGAGCATTCCATTTCCATCCAACATACTCAATCCCATCATAATTGGTTAAGAAATTAACGAGTTCCGGCCCAGGTGGCCTTATTCCAAAACTTCTTCTAAAAAAACATTATGGAGTCCCAATTTCATCCAACATAACCAATATCATCATAATCGGATAAGAAATGGCCAAGTTCCTTTCCAGGTGGCCATATTTCAGAACTTCTTCCAAAAATCATTCTAGAATTCCATTTCCATTCAACCAATCTCATCATAATCGGCTAACAAATTACCGAGTTCCGTCCCAGATGGTCACATTCAAGAACTTTCAAAAACTGTTGTAGAAGCCCATTTTCATTCAAAAAACAAAATTCCATCAATATCGATTAAGAAATGGCCAAGTTCCGTCCCAGGTGATATATCAGAACTTCCAAAAACCATTTGAGAATCCCATTACCGTCCAACATTCCCAATCCCAACATATTCGGTTAAGAAATTACCGAATTCCGTCCCAGGTCATATTCCAGAACTTCTTTCAAAAATAATTTGAGCATTCCATTTCCATCCAACATACCCAATCCCATCATAATTGGTTAAGAAATTAACGAGTTCCGGCCCAGGTGGCCTTATTCCAAAACTTCTTCTAAAAAAACATTATGGAGTCCCATTTTCATCAAACATAACCAATATCATCATAATCGGATAAGAAATGGCCAAGTTCCTTTCCATGTGGCCATATTTCAGAACTTCTTCCAAAAATCATTCTAGAATTCCATTTCCATTCAACATACCCAATCCCATCATAATCGGCTAACAAATTATCGAGTTCCGTCCCAGATTGCCACATTCAAGAACTTCCAAAAACTGTTTAAGAATCCCATTTCCATTCAAAATACAAAATCCCATCAATAGCGGTTAAGAAATGGTCGAGTTCCGTCCCAGGTCTTATTCCAGAACTTCTTTCAAAAATCATTTGAGCATTCCATTTCTATCCAACATACTCAATCTCATTATAATTGGTTAGGAAATTAACGAGTTCCATCCAGGCGGGCATTTCCATCTAACAAAACCAATATTTATGATGATATTCCAATATTTATGATGATCGGGTAAGAAATGGCCAAGTTACTTTCCAGGTGGCCATATTTCAGAACTTCTTCCAAAAATCATTCTAGAATCCCTTTTCCATTCAAAATACAAAATCCCATCAATATCGGTTCCGTCCCAGGTGGCCATGTTTTAGAGCTTCGTCCAAAAATCATTTAAGAATCTCAGTTCCATCCAACCTGTTCAATCTCATTTTAATCGATTAATAAAGGCCGAATTCAATATAGTTTTATAAACCGAAGACACTTTAATTTTTTATTTACACATAATTTTGTTATACGGTCAATTTTACAAACTACGATAAACTGGCATACGATACATTGTCCACACGATAAATTGTGTCCACGGTAAATTGTGTCCAAGATAAACTGTTCTACGGTAAAATGTTCACGTTAAATTGAAACACTATAAATTGTTTACGATAAAACTACCGTCACCCTATATGCAATGCGTTGTTGTATCGTCAGTTTTGGCAAAATTGCTTGAATTAATGTTTGCAGCTCGTGGACATTAAATTGCTGCCCTCTGTGCAAGTCTCGATTCCATAACCTGATTAGTGCTTCGTTGCTGGCTGTGCGCACTCGTATAATATTTTCACTCATTTGATCTTTGTATTTTTCACACAAATCTTTCGGATTAGACAGAAAGCATGTTGTCATTGTGCGAATTTGGTGCGGTTGGCAAGTGAATGATGCGCCCGCTAGTGATGTATCCCGATGCGTATCATTTTTCAGTAATTTTAATTTCTGGCATGCTTCACGATAAGTTCGGCATAATTGGGCACCAACTGTTCCCAATTGTTCAAGCGATACGGGTCCACGAACATTAACTAACAATAATCGCAAGTAAAAACATTCTGCATTGTTGCGATGAACGGTGTACAATCTACTCGATGCATCGGTTGAAAATAAATTGTTGTATCCTTCTACTATTTGAAATCTTTTGATGTTGCGTTCTTTTGAAGTATGTTGGCACCTCTGAGTATAGCAAGGTCCTAGCGAATTCATAATTTTGGTTTAATGTGAAGAATGCTGACAATGTTGTGGCTGGTGTTGATGAACAGCCAAATGAACAACTGTTGGATGGCGTTCATGTATTGAAAAGGCCAAAGCTCGCCAAATTGTCTCATTACTACTTATATAGCGACCCATTTGGTATCTCGCGATTCCATCTTAGCTGTTGGTCAATCCATGGACAACCATGTCCGATCCTTTGTTAATATATTTGATCGATTTGACCGAATTGCAATATTCCACATTATTATGGACTTTATATGTTTTGGAGAGCAATGGCGAATATGGTACAATCCAGCTATTATCGATGTCGATGTCGTTGTTTCGTACTTTTAATATTGTCGAATGTCCGTCGATAGAGTGGATAACCATCGTTGCCAGTGATGGTTTCTTTAAATAATTTGTTTATGTATTTTTTGTGCATTTTCCATCTGCCATGCACGGAGACGTTGGATTGATGATTCCGTATGGTCCATGGATCATATTTTTGGTGACTACTCCAAATACGTCTGGATCGATCGCATGGATTGCTTTCTGAAGTTATTTGTTAAAATCGGGTTAGCCGAATATTTGGTCTAAAGTATTATTTTTTTATTTCATTTTTTTGTATTAAACTTAACCATTTTAAATGTCAGAAAACAGCTAAAAATTGCAAACATTTAATTTTAAATTCAAATTAATTAATTTTAAATTAATAAATCTCTTTTTGAGTCCATCAATTTATTTCGATGGATCTGTTCAATTGATTGATAACGCGATTCAATACTTGGTACAATACTTCATGGTCAACAGTTTGCTCTTCTGTTCACTGAGGCGATTCCATTCCCAATTGCTGACGATTGCTGAGAAGTGTAGTAACGAACAATCAAATTATTATTAAGTACAATTTCTTAATAGCTCTGTTTAATTTACAATGCAATTTTTGCGTATTTTGGAAAATATTTGTATGGAACACAGGCCCAGGGAGCCGATCCCTTCAAAAAAATTATGGAACCCCGCTCATTGGTATAAAATCCCTATCCAATGTTTGAAACCGATTGGATGAATGGTGTAACAACTTATAATGAGGGCCCCCTTGATTTAGGGGACGGACCCCTCGGATTCAAGCGTGCCACTAATTTCATATAAGCATTTTCCTTAACTCATTGCCGTCAAAGAATTAAAAAACACAATTTACTTCAACCCCTTCAAAAATATCGTACCAATTCTGAACAAGCAACTTATACACGGTCAAAATTTTGGTTGAGCATCGATCGGTTGAGCGGTTCGCGATATTTGGTTGAGTTTTAGATAATTTTTTACCGGGCCCCCAGACCCCATTGTTCAAACCCTTCAAAAATATTGTAAGGTTGGTTCTGGACATGCAACTTATACACTGTCAAAATTTCAAGGCGATCGGTTTAGCGGTTTGCGATATTTGGTAGTGTGACTCGTGCGCCACCAAAAAATCACATAATGCTCACGACCAACCTAGACAACCTGGTGAACTTCTTACCACCTAAAATTGATTTGATTGTAACTCTTCATAAGCGATTATGAATCCCAATTAATCTTCCAGTTCCAACTCCAATCCATTGAGACCGGCAATAGTGGCTGCGCTGTGTACGGTTTGAGTTTCGTTTGGTGATTGAATGAAACTCGTTCGTAATTCCAATGAATTCAATGTGTGTTCAAAACGTTGTGGTAAACTACGTTTTTCGTTTGGTTTTCTGGCGCGAAAAACAGACAAAGATAGTGGCTTGTCGACACACGAACACGCGACATAAAGTTGTCCATGCGCCGAAACACGGAAACTCTAAGTTAATCCCGCAAACTCCCAACGAATGGAATTGTGATTTATTGATAGACATCGCGAATGCCAAACGCACGGGAAGTTGAAGCCGTTTGAACTCGAATGGCAAGTCCGTTGGAATCATCCGAGTTGCACGGAATCGCAACATCCTCTACAGTCTCGTTCCATTGCATAGTCGAGGTTGGTTGATTTTACGCAACACGATGATGACCGAGCCTCGTTTCAATTGCAAATTGTGAGTTGGTAATCTGGGCAATTCCAGCGAATTCAGGAATTCTGTGGGATAGTTGACTACTTCATCCTGGTTGATAACTGTGTCAACCGATTTGAAGAGCCTTTTGCACTATGTTCGGGAAAACACGTCGAATGAGCTCTGCTTTCCTTCATCTTTACAAAACTAGATGTTTTGTTAGTTAAGTCCATGATTTTATTATCTGACTCTTCATCTTTGACGGCTAAGTTTACATTTACCTCAACTGATTTTTGTTGATCGGGGACATTTTCAATTTGCGCGCGATAAATCGGTAGTTCATGTTGTTTCGTAGCCATGGCGGACCTGTCCACCAGAGAATGTGGCTTAAGAGTTATTTAATTGTTAATCCTCGACTTGCGCAGTCAGCTGATTTATCACATGCTTTGATGTGATGCCATTGGTTTGGTTCAGTCAGATTCCTGATTTCCGACACTCTGTTCGCAACACATGATTTGTATTTTTGTATGTCGCCTTTAATCCATGAAAGTAATAAGGTAGAGTCGGTCCATGCGTAAGTCGGGACTTTTTGTATTTCAAATGCTTGTTTAACTTCTGGAAGCAGTTTAGCTACTAGAAGGAATTCGTTTGTGATTACTTTTAGATAAACACAAGTGGCATATGTTTGTTCCGATGCGTCACTAAATCCGTGAACCTACAAGTGATCCATCTATATGCATCCTATCGACCTTGTAATTTTAAGATTATTGAGCAAGACTAATTTGTTGATATAATTAACGCATTGTTCCGCTAATTCTTCTGAGATGGGTTCGTCCCAACCAAACCCTAGAATCCAGAGTTTTTATAGCAAGATTTTTGGCGTTATTATTGCTGCGCTATTGATGGGTCTAATAGCTTGCCCGTCGTAGAGAGTACATTCCGTTTTGTTATTGGGCCAAGTTTGTAATCTGTACTCTGAATATTATCGGTTAGTTGTTATTCGTTGTTGTTTGCCCACTTCCTTAGATTAAAACCGCGATCTTATTACGAAGTAATAAGCGAAGTATTACGCAAGTAAGAATGAACGCGCTTTTCTCGTCTTCTGCCAATTGTTACAGAGGACCACTAAATATGTGGCAGCACCTGTTCCGTGTTATCGCATTTAGATGATATTCCTGATGTTTCTCGACTCGCGTCTTCTTCGGAAACCCATATTTGCCGAAACATTTTTTCTATATCTGCTGTAAGGACGTATTTGTGCTGCCATCTCATGAGAATGTGCCAAAGGTCCTGATGATTTTTCATTGGTTGATTTCGCAGAGGCGTCAACCACTCTCAACTTTGTGGTAGTGCTGGACGGTTTTAGAACAGCGCGATGTGGCGTATAGTAAGTGTTGTTGGTTCCTGGTTATCATTTGCATGTGTCCGAGATCTTCATAATTTTTCATAAATTCGCTGTATTGGGTTGCTAATTTATTGTCTCTAATGAGCTGGTTCTCTAGTTGTAAAAATCTTGCTGTTGCCATTTTTGGTATCTCCTAGTGTGACAGTAGTACTGTTCATCGGTATTTTTACTATGTACCTGCCACCGTTGATCGTTTGAAAATGTTTTGAACTCCTGCTCACACTTCTCTTCATCGGAAGTTTGTTTCCGGGGGGATGTAAATCTTCGATAGCACACAGCTTTTGGGCAATTGGATATTTGTTGCCTTGCATTAATATTTCAGGTAGAATGATATCCACAAAATAATAATCTGCCCCCAGGAGTAAATCTATTGGGGCTGGAATATTATACCCAGGATCGGCCAGTTTGCGGCTTCTATAAATGTTCGTGTGTTATTTTATTTACTATACCAACGATTTTATGGGCGGTTCGAATTTCGAATTGAAATGTGGCTTTTCACTTCCGCCAATGGGTCGATAATTGCACGTAGATAGTGGCAATTTTCGTGATAGGTTGTAATCTTAACTAGTGTGCCGTTGGTAGTAGTACGTGCTCTTCACCTCTCTCATTTGCGGCAGTATGTAGCGATGTGCTTCGATTGGCTATATAGTTCCTGCTTCATTTGTTGTTCTCACATTATACCATCATCCTTTTTTGTTGTGTAGCAATTGATGATGTCTTCCTCCACATTGCTTGCATGGTTGATTGAGCGTTCAATCAACTGCAGTTCCTGCAAATTTCTAGCAGTGAGACGAGTTGGCTTTTCGCATAAATACTCATCGCTTTAAATTTTCCATAAGCTTGAGGGTGGTGTCTCCTTTTGGATTGTAGCTTTATGAATGTTGATGGTTTTCTTGCGAAAAATAGTTTCCAAGGCTGTGAACCGGTTTTCAAGAAACTTCATAAAACTTTTGAGCTTCGAATGTCTCTTGAATTTTCTAATGGCATCTCGTATAATCTCACTGATCCACTGTCAAGTTTTTTTGGTAGGGTTGTGCCATCAATGTATGAATGTGTCTTTGTGTAGTTCTCGCCAGTGACATGACGATGTTTTGTTAATCTAGCTGCCACTGTATGTTTATAAATAACTCCTTTTATGTGTATATGTTAGTGTTTTGTTGTTGTGGACTAACTGCGGTATGATGATTTTTGGAAGTTTAACTTGTGATGAATCCTCCGTATTATGCCTTTGAGTGCGCGCTAATCCTAAAGCGTGTTCTGATTTCTTTTCGTTGATAAGTTACTGGGTGCAATCCATTTCTTGACATAGATTCTGTTTGTTGCGTGTCCTATCATCGCCTGGGTTAAATGGTGGAAGTTTGAACTTATTCTCTTGATCATTACGGTGAGTGGTTATTTTTCACCAGTATTGAGGCGAACACGCATGTCTTTCAAAAAAGTGGTAATGGTGTGTTGATGCCAGTGTTGGCGTAGTAGCTCGAATCTTGTGGCTCGGGTTCTTGAAGTTTCCACCGGTTGCTTTTCTTGGCTCGAAGGACCATGTCCTGTTTTGTTACATATACTCGTACCTTTTCGAAATGTGCCATAGTGAGCGGCTACTCCTTAATCAAAAATTTTATTTTATTTTGTTTCACTGTCTCTTGTTATTCTTGCAAACCAAGCTTCACAGCCTGGAAGTCCACCACGAATTTTTGTTAACAAAATTAGTTTGAAAGTCGAATCATGGACCTTAAGTTGTTAGAAATTATTTGCCATTAGATTTAGATTAGATCATCAGATCATGCTAACCCGTACTTTCCTTGGACACTCGTGCAATATAGTTGAAAGGTTAGCTATAACTTTTCGTTCTGCTCCTAATGTCACCCCTGCTAATTTAAATTTTTTTTTCAAACACAGAAAAAATATCGAAAAATAGAATTTGATCGTTCGAAGGCTATAAACTATATATGAATATAGCCAACGGCTATTTTATCAACTCAAGTGAAAGTTCACTTTGTGTATTCGATACTATCGAGTTGTAGAATAAACGGGCACACACATTATATAGAATTCTTACAACAGTAAATAGTTTACAATTAAAGATTGCCTCATCAAACAAATAACACATCTCACTACTTCGCATTTACCGATTTTTTCAAAAGTCATTAATTAGCCTTCCCAATTACTTCGCTTTGCATCATACATTATGAATGATATTCACGATTTTAAAAAAAAAAAAGTTTACTTTTCTTTCAATATTGAATATTCATCTCAATCTTACAGCAACAAATCGCTCTTACCTATATTATGAGACAATGATTTTGCATAAAAATTATAGAAACGAACGATTCCAGTACAAGACCAAGATGAAAAAAATTAATCACGACATACCGAATACAGATGTACAATGTTTTCTGTTCTAATTTTGTCGGTGTATATCCCCCAGACTTAGAAAGTAGATTAGACCGAGTTAAAGTTAAAGTGAAATTGAATAAAAGTTTTATGTTTATCAAATTTCAGTGGTCATTACGAAGCAATTCAACACCAGATACACGAGATGTATGGACCGACACAGAAAAAGAAAATGACGAATTACCATCGGATCGTACAGATTCTGGTATAACATCGCCGAGTAGTAATAACCTAATTGAAGATCACACCTGCACGACGACAACACCGCTCGATTTATCGATCGATCACATACAACAGGATGATGTGAGGAAACGGCTCACGTTGATGCTGAAACGGACATTTTATGATGAGGATGATAAGCTATGCCTGCTGCAGGTATTATCGTTGCTCAACAATCTAGAGGCTTTGTCCCAAGATCAGGAAATCAATGGGAATGACTTGAGTTTAGATTTAATTAGTACATCAACGGTAAGTTTAGTGTACTCCAATGTTTTTGCAGAACTGAGTGAGCACGTTTTTTTTTTTTAAATTTTAATTGTCATTCGTTTTGTTTATTTTTGTAGCCGAAACCAAAACTTTCATCTTTGGATTACCTTACAAATCAAAGTGAAAATTCCGTAAAATCGTTACCACCAAATTCAAGTCGAAATCAAAGAATTGTAGCCACAGTTTTACCATACAGCACCAGCGATAATAACCAAACCCCGACCCGGACACGTTCATTGTCCAGTTCGTCCCTATATCAAGACAGCAGTCCAAAGAAAGCCCGTTTCTGTTCGTCGACCAGCCTACAGGAGAGCGGAGTATTTGAAGGTGACATTTACGAATTTATCACCATTGCAACACAAACCGAACCGGACGATTTCCCCGAGGTAGAAAAACCAAATGGTGATTTATGCGCTGAAATCCAAAAACTAAATAAATTTCGTGAGCGAATCGAAGAGTGTGTCACCAAGGCACCAATTTCAAAATCACCGGTCGGTAATATTTTAACACCGGAAACGCCGGAACAGCGACGATTACAATACTACCGTGACCGACTCGAGCATCTCGAAAATAAAATTTTGATATACGAGAGCTCCGGTGATTTACAGGAGCGCCGACTAACCGATCGGCTGCAGCGCGAAATTCAGCTTGACTCTACGGTCAAGCAATTGAGCGAAAATATCGAAAAGCTAGTTGCAGAAAATCTGCGACTCGAAGAGGAAAAGTGCGAATTTGAAGAGGCAGAGAATGATACACGGCTTCGATTGCAACGTATCGAATTTGATTTAGAGATTTTAAGCCAAAGAAATATCGAATTAGAAATGTCGCGTAACTCGTTGAAAACCAAATCAAACGATTACCAGCAGCATTGTCTTGTGCTTGAAGAGGGCATTCAAAAATATCAGGACAAGATATTCCGTCTCGAGGAGCACGAGAATGAAATGCGACACCAAATGGAACTATTAGGTAAAATGATTCCGTTACTCGTTGCATTCCACTCGTGGCGTAGCAATCAAAATTTTAAAGTTCCCCTGCAACAAACATCCTCGTGCTCATGTCTCATGGAATCGAAGGGATCGACTAATTTAAGCGTTTCTAAAAATCCGCTCGAAGACCGGCTCAACGAATTGATGCAGCGCGAAAAAGAATTGACGCGTAACATTAACGAACTGAATAAAGCGTACAATGAGACACTTGAGAATGCGGATAATTTATGGGCCCAAATGGAACGTGACTACAAGGATAAAATCCAAAAAGCGGACGAGACCGAAAATGCGCTCAAATGTAAACTATTCCAATTGGAGGAACGTTTAAAGAACGATACGCAATTTGCGCAAGAACGTCTATCGCAACTCGAGGAGAACGAAAATAATTTTAAACAGCGTTTGGGCCGGCTACACAAAGAGAATAAAGATCTATCGACCCAATTGGCACAAACGCAGGAAGAGTTGTATCAGTTGCGCGAAGAAAACGGTGACATGAAGGAATACCTAGAAAGTACAAAGAACGGCCAGCTCGAAAAGGAGAAACGTAGATCACAGAAATTGGAAGAAGATTTAGGAATCCTTAACAATTTGCAACGGGACTCTGAAGATAAATATAAAAATGAGATGAACACGATGAAAACGCAGCTCAATAAAACCCACAAGGAGTTAATTCATATTGAAGTAACGAATGGCGAGCTAAAAGAGGAGATATTCACGCTGGAGCAGCAAATACGTGAGCTCACACGGCAACACGATGAGGACGAGGAAAAAATTAAGTTGCTCACTATCGAAATGACTGATTCGAATCGAAACAATGAGAAAAATTTTTTCTACATGAATAGTTTGGCACAAGAGATGGCACCACCGTCACCAGCGAAACGGTTCGAGAACAATAACGTTATATATTCAGTGGGTGTAGGAACGATGGAATTGAATAAGGCAACGAAAAAATTAAGCGATGTCCTAGACAATATAGAGGTGAGCGATTTAAATAATAAATTCAATTCTGTTCAATGATAATATTTTACTTTCCAGGGTTGTGAAACGTGTAGTACAACAACATTAACTTTAAAGAATTTAGCCAAAGATGTAAAAAAATTAGCAGAAGCTGTAATAGATAAAAATAGTTCAAGTAGACAACGAGTCGGCCGACGATCAACAACGAATTTAGAAGAGGTATGTAACAGGGTTCATAAAAGAACATCCACTCTAACTTCCTTATTCCGAAATGCTCCTCATCCCGATACCACATCCTCAAATTATACGAATGAAGTTCAAACATTATCGGCGCAATCCTCGACGTCCGACTCATTTATTCTTCATCTGAAAGAAGACGATGAATTTGATTATACGTCACCTGATTTTGATTTGGGCTCACTATTCGGTGGCTTCATTAAAATCAATAAAGGCGATGCTGACCATTTTTTGCAGCCAAGTGAACCGAATCCAAGTCTAAGTACAAAAAAGGATTCAAATCCGATTATTAGTTGTAGTGCTTCGAGCGAAACTATCGACGTATCGAATTCCGCAAGTAGATATTCAAACCAGTAGTCGGGAAGTAGGTCGGTGGTCGGTGAGTTTGTTTGGAAACAAATTTTTGTGTAGAAAACTATTCAAAAAAAAATTCAATGTCAAATTCTTGTAAATGCAAATTATTCACTGATTCCTATCCGGTAACGAAATGCTCAAATTGTGGTTGTGTTCACTATAAATCGGAGAGACCACCTTGTTCGCAGTCGAAGTATGGAAGCGATAGTTGTTGGGTTGATCGCGACTCGGTGCCGAAACGTAAAGATATTGTGCCTAAGAAATGTGGCAACAATCAAGGTACTAGGCGTTCAGAACGGAAGTCGGGCTCTGAAAACAAACCGCGTTCTGCTCGTCAATCGCTTCAAGATTCGCAACCGCGTCCTGAAACTCGACCACGTACTAGCGAACAAAAGCGGACCAACGGGGAAGTTCAAAAGCGTGAGGAAAAGCCAAAGAAGCCCGAATCGCGTAGAAATTCTAAAAAATCGCAATCCCTAACACCGCCAGCACCATCACAACCACAAACAACAAGCCCGGCACCAAGTCCAGTCGTAGATCTAGTGTCAACACCGGCACCAACACAAGCCCCAGCCTCAGGTAATGGTGGGAATGGAAAGCGGACCAGCTTTGTTCTACCCGGTGAAGATGCCGCGAAACAAGCAGAACCACAACCTGGAGCACTCCGTCCTAGTACATCCAAATCTGAACAAATTATATGCAAAGACTTTACTGATAAATTTAGTGGTTTTTTAAAGAAAGTCAAATCGACCGAAATGTTTATTAGAAATTTATTCAAAGAAGAATCTAAATCATCGTGTTCTCCATCAACAGATAATCGGCAGACATGCGGAGTTTGTTTAAAAGATGCATCTAAAACAATTAGCGAGTTGATAGGGGGTTCAGGCAAAACTGCAAACAATTCTAAGCAAAAATCCGTTGCTTGTGGTGCTGGGGGGAGGCCTTCAAGTCAGGTAACTGTTCCAATCTAGGTATATTAAATTGTTTCTTAACAATCGAGCCTTTAAATTACCACCAGAATGAAGATTTATTAGAGATCAAAAATACGGTAGAAAGTTTAAAAGAAATGATGTGCAACCAGTCCCAAAGTGGAAGCCCATTTACAGACGAAACGTTTCAACGGGTTTTGGCCGAATTACGAAAGTACGTCCAGCAAGATACGATCGAGCAGCTGTTAAAAGCACCGCCCAGTAATGCGATGGCATTAATTGGAGAAACAACGGAACCGTTTGTTTTCATCAAAGCTCGTCCATTTTGTGATCAACATGGCATCTTCATTGTGGAATGGAAAGTAAGCAGTTTCCTTGGAATTGGCGGATACGAGGTAGGTCTTATACAAAATAATTACCTGGATAATTTTAGTTTTCAAATACATATCGACCATTTCTTTTTTTCTTACCGCAGATCTATGTGGATGGCATTCTAAAACAATCGATTAATTCAGCCATACGTAATACGGCGCTTATCCCAGATGTTAATCCAAAATCTGAACATCTTGTGACCATAGCGGCCGTACCCCTAGCCGGTTGCGATTTAAATTCAAACGATAAATGGACCCCTGCAAATTGTCGCTACAAACCAACTTGTCTTTAGAGTAATCGTGTTAACACACATTTAACATTTAATGTAATCTTGGAACTTTTAAATCCCGCGTTGTTGTGATGATTTAAGTTCGAACCAGCTGTGCCTTATTCTAGTCGTTACAAAATATGTAATTCAACAAAAAATACAAAATATAATTGTTTTAATTTTAAGAAATTTTTAAAGTAAAGCATTTTGGAAACAAATTTAATTAACGTTTTTATTATTAAACGGAAAGCAAAAATTTAAAAAAAAAAATAATAATTTTTTATTTATAATTCATTGTTTTATTAAATGTTTTATAATAAATCGTGTAAATTATATAATTATCATGTAGTCGAGTGTTGTCAAATCAGGAGAGTAGAACATTTTGTTATTATTTATTTAGAAATTATATCGTTCTTATTATTATTTTTGTTTATTTACTCGTACCTATAAGCAACTCGTTTCGTGTAAATAAAAATTCTAAATGTTTTATAACACGCACGCATATTATTATTGTTATATAACATTTATTTCAATTTGTTTAAAAAATAATTGTGTTGTGTGCATTTAAACTAGGTAAATAAAATTTTCTTCTCATTATTTGTTTATAAGCAAAAAAATATAGGCAAAACTATCGTATATAATTAATCTCAATCATTTAATTATTTTTTATTTTATTTTATTTTATTTTATTGAATGTGAGCTTCCAAATTTGTAAAATTATGAAATCAGAAATAATTGTAATACAAACAAGAGCAAAACTGATTGAAGTTTAATTATCTTGTAAACATTTAAACAACAAAAAAAATTAATTCAAAATATAAATATTTAAAGGATCCAGGTTGTGTTTTAATAATCGCGAACCTGTGAACGACAAATTCACTTTCAGTTGCCCAAATTACAGGACATAAACCAAAAATCATTCTAGAATCCTATTATCATCTGCTATAGAAAGCTCCATCGTAATCTATGGACTAGTTCAGTTTTTTAACAATAAGCAAAAGAAAAAAAGAAAGGCAACCACATATTGCATCAACCAAAACGCAGATCTACTCAAAATTACATCATCGTCTCATAATTACCGAAAGATGCAGAATCTGTGACAATAAATTTTACCCGTTCAAAATCGGTAAGGCTAACCATCAGGCATTTTTGCAAAAAAATCGAAATCGGTTTATTGTTGAAATTCCGGTTCAAAATGATTATAGGCAATGGGAACAGTACGTTCAGCAAGAAACTAGCGGTAAATTGCATATGGGAAGCGCGATTATTGGAAGTATCCCATTTTGAAGTCCGGTTATATTTTGTAATCGAACCTGGATTGCAGGCGAATGAGACGATATATTGCAACATTTTAAACGCAGATCTTCTCAAAATTACATCATCGTCCCATAATTACCGAAAGATGCAGAATCTGTGACAATAAATTTTATCCGTTCAAAATCGGTAAGGCTAACCATCAGGCATTTTTGCAAAAAAATCGAAATCGGTTTATTGTTGAAATTCCGGTTCAAAATGATTATAGGCAATGGGAACAGTACGTTCAGCAAGAAACTAGCGGTAAATTGCTTATGGGAAGCGCGATTATTGGAAGTATCCCATTTTGAAGTCCGGTTATATTTTGTAATCGAACCTGGATTGCAGGCGAATGAGACGATATATTGCAACATTTTAAACGCAGATCTTCTCAAAATTACATCATCGTCCCATAATTACCGAAAGATGCAGAATCTGTGACAATAAATTTTATCCGTTCAAAATCGGTAAGGCTAACCATCAGGCATTTTTGCAAAAAAATCGAAATCGGTTTATTGTTGAAATTCCGGTTCAAAATGATTATAGGCAATGGGAACAGTACGTTCAGCAAGAAACTAGCGGTAAATTGCATATGGGAAGCGCGATTATTGGAAGTATCCCATTTTGAAGTCCGGTTATATTTTGTAATCGAACCTGGATTGCAGGCGAATGAGACGATATATTGCAACATTTTAAACGCAGATCTTCTCAAAATTACATCATCGTCCCATAATTACCGAAAGATGCAGAATCTGTGACAATAAATTTTACCCGTTTAAAATCGGTAAGGCTAACCATCAGGCATTTTTGCAAAAAAATCGAAATCGGTTTATTGTTGAAATTCCGGTTCAAAATGATTATAGGCAATGGGAACAGTACGTTCAGCAAGAAACTAGCGGTAAATTGCATATGGGAAGCGCGATTATTGGAAGTATCCCATTTTGAAGTCCGGTTATATTTTGTAATCGAACCTGGATTGCAGGCGAATGAGACGATATATTGCAACATTTTAAACGCAGATCTTCTCAAAATTACATCATCGTCCCATAATTACCGAAAGATGCAGAATCTGTGACAATAAATTTTACCCGTTCAAAATCGGTAAGGCTAACAACCATCAGGCATTTTTGCAAAAAAATCGAAATCGGTTTATTGTTGAAATTCCGGTTCAAAATGATTATAGGCAATGGGAACAGTACGTTCAGCAAGAAACTAGCGGTAAATTGCATATGAGAAGCGCGATTATTGGAAGTATCCCATTTTGAAGTCCGGTTATATTTTGTAATCGAACCTGGATTGCAGGCGAATGAGACGATATATTGCAACATTTTAAACGCAGATCTTCTCAAAATTACATCATCGTCCCATAATTACCGAAAGATGCAGAATCTGTGACAATAAATTTTATCCGTTCAAAATCGGTAAGGCTCATCAGGCATTTTTGCAAAAAAATCGAAATCGGTTTATTGTTGAAATTCCGGTTCAAAATGATTATAGGCAATGGGAACAGTACATTCAGCAAGAAACTAGCGGTAAATTGCATATGGGAAGCGCGATTATTGGAAGTATCCCATTTTGAAGTCCGGTTATATTTTGTAATCGAACCTGGATTGCAGGCGAATGAGACGATATATTGCAACATTTTAAAAGCAGATCTTCTCAAAATTACATCATCGTCCCATAATTACCGAAAGATGCAGAATCTGTGACAATAAATTTTATCCGTTCAAAATCGGTAAGGCTAACCATCAGGCATTTTTGCAAAAAAATCGAAATCGGTTTATTGTTGAAATTCCGGTTCAAAATGATTATAGGCAATGGGAACAGTACGTTCAGCAAGAAACTAGCGGTAAATTGCATATGGGAAGCGCGATTATTGGAAGTATCCCATTTTGAAGTCCGGTTATATTTTGTAATCGAACCTGGATTGCAGGCGAATGAGACGATATATTGCAACATTTTAAACGCAGATCTTCTCAAAATTACATCATCGTCCCATAATTACCGAAAGATGCAGAATCTGTGACAATAAATTTTATCCGTTCAAAATCGGTAAGGCTAACTAACCATCAGGCATTTTTGCAAAAAAATCGAAATCGGTTTATTGTTGAAATTCCGGTTCAAAATGATTATAGGCAATGGGAACAGTACGTTCAGCAAGAAACTAGCGGTAAATTGCATATGGGAAGCGCGATTATTGGAAGTATCCCATTTTGAAGTCCGGTTATATTTTGTAATCGAACCTGGATTGCAGGCGAATGAGACGATATATTGCAACATTTTAAACGCAGATCTTCTCAAAATTATATCATCGTCCCATAATTACCGAAAGATGCAGAATCTGTGACAATAAATTTTATCCGTTCAAAATCGGTAAGGCTAACCATCAGGCATTTTTGCAAAAAAATCGAAATCGGTTTATTGTTGAAATTCCGGTTCAAAATGATTATAGGCAATGGGAACAGTACGTTCCCAAGTATCCCATTTTGAAGTCCGGTTATATTTTGTAATCGAACCTGGATTGCAGGCGAATGAGACGATATATTGCAACATTTTAAACGCAGATCTTCTCAAAATTACATCATCGTCCCATAATTACCGAAAGATGCAGAATCTGTGACAATAAATTTTATCCGTTCAAAATCGGTAAGGCTAACCATCAGGCATTTTTGCAAAAAAATCGAAATCGGTTTATTGTTGAAATTCCGGTTCAAAATGATTATAGGCAATGGGAACAGTACGTTCCCAAGTATCCCATTTTGAAGTCCGGTTATATTTTGTAATCGAACCTGGATTGCAGGCGAATGAGACGATATATTGCAACATTTTAAACGCAGATCTTCTCAAAATTACATCATCGTCCCATAATTACCGAAAGATGCAGAATCTGTGACAATAAATTTTATCCGTTCAAAATCGGTAAGGCTAACCATCAGGCATTTTTGCAAAAAAATCGAAATCGGTTTATTGTTGAAATTCCGGTTCAAAATGATTATAGGCAATGGGAACAGTACGTTCAGCAAGAAACTAGCGGTAAATTGCATATGGGAAGCGCGATTATTGGAAGTATCCCATTTTGAAGTCCGGTTATATTTTGTAATCGAACCTGGATTGCAGGCGAATGAGACGATATATTGCAACATTTTAAACGCAGATCTTCTCAAAATTACATCATCGTCCCATAATTACCGAAAGATGCAGAATCTGTGACAATAAATTTTATCCGTTCAAAATCGGTAAGGCTAACCATCAGGCATTTTTGCAAAAAAATCGAAATCGGTTTATTGTTGAAATTCCGGTTCAAAATGATTATAGGCAATGGGAACAGTACGTTCAGCAAGAGACTAGCGGTAAATTGCATATGGGAAGCGCGATTATTGGAAGTATCCCATTTTGAAGTCCGGTTATATTTTGTAATCGAACCTGGATTGCAGGCGAATGAGACGATATATTGCAACATTTTAAACGCAGATCTTCTCAAAATTACATCATCGTCCCATAATTACCGAAAGATGCAGAATCTGTGACAATAAATTTTATCCGTTCAAAATCGGTAAGGCTAACCATCAGGCATTTTTGCAAAAAAATCGAAATCGGTTTATTGTTGAAATTCCGGTTCAAAATGATTATAGGCAATGGGAACAGTACGTTCAGCAAGAGACTAGCGGTAAATTGCATATGGGAAGCGCGATTATTGGAAGTATCCCATTTTGAAGTCCGGTTATATTTTGTAATCGAACCTGGATTGCAGGCGAATGAGACGATATATTGCAACATTTTAAACGCAGATCTTCTCAAAATTACATCATCGTCCCATAATTACCGAAAGATGCAGAATCTGTGACAATAAATTTTATCCGTTCAAAATCGGTAAGGCTAACCATCAGGCATTTTTGCAAAAAAATCGAAATCGGTTTATTGTTGAAATTCCGGTTCAAAATGATTATAGGCAATGGGAACAGTACGTTCAGCAAGAAACTAGCGGTAAATTGCATATGGGAAGCGCGATTATTGGAAGTATCCCATTTTGAAGTCCGGTTATATTTTGTAATCGAACCTGGATTGCAGGCGAATGAGACGATATATTGCAACATTTTAAACGCAGATCTTCTCAAAATTACATCATCGTCCCATAATTACCGAAAGATGCAGAATCTGTGACAATAAATTTTATCCGTTCAAAATCGGTAAGGCTAACCATCAGGCATTTTTGCAAAAAAATCGAAATCGGTTTATTGTTGAAATTCCGGTTCAAAATGATTATAGGCAATGGGAACAGTACGTTCAGCAAGAAACTAGCGGTAAATTGCATATGGGAAGCGCGATTATTGGAAGTATCCCATTTTGAAGTCCGGTTATATTTTGTAATCGAACCTGGATTGCAGGCGAATGAGACGATATATTGCAACATTTTAAACGCAGATCTTCTCAAAATTACATCATCGTCCCATAATTACCGAAAGATGCAGAATCTGTGACAATAAATTTTATCCGTTCAAAATCGGTAAGGCTAACCATCAGGCATTTTTGCAAAAAAATCGAAATCGGTTTATTGTTGAAATTCCGGTTCAAAATGATTATAGGCAATGGGAACAGTACGTTCAGCAAGAGACTAGCGGTAAATTGCATATGGGAAGCGCGATTATTGGAAGTATCCCATTTTGAAGTCCGGTTATATTTTGTAATCGAACCTGGATTGCAGGCGAATGAGACGATATATTGCAACATTTTAAACGCAGATCTTCTCAAAATTACATCATCGTCCCATAATTACCGAAAGATGCAGAATCTGTGACAATAAATTTTACCCGTTCAAAATCGGTAAGGCTAACCATCAGGCATTTTTGCAAAAAAATCGAAATCGGTTTATTGTTGAAATTCCGGTTCAAAATGATTATAGGCAATGGGAACAGTACGTTCAGCAAGAAACTAGCGGTAAATTGCATATGGGAAGCGCGATTATTGGAAGTATCCCATTTTGAAGTCCGGTTATATTTTGTAATCGAACCTGGATTGCAGGCGAATGAGACGATATATTGCAACATTTTAAACGCAGATCTTCTCAAAATTACATCATCGTCCCATAATTACCGAAAGATGCAGAATCTGTGACAATAAATTTTATCCGTTCAAAATCGGTAAGGCTCATCAGGCATTTTTGCAAAAAAATCGAAATCGGTTTATTGTTGAAATTCCGGTTCAAAATGATTATAGGCAATGGGAACAGTACGTTCAGCAAGAAACTAGCGGTAAATTGCATATGGGAAGCGCGATTATTGGAAGTATCCCATTTTGAAGTCCGGTTATATTTTGTAATCGAACCTGGATTGCAGGCGAATGAGACGATATATTGCAACATTTTAAACGCAGATCTTCTCAAAATTACATCATCGTCCCATAATTACCGAAAGATGCAGAATCTGTGACAATAAATTTTATCCGTTCAAAATCGGTAAGGCTAACCATCAGGCATTTTTGCAAAAAAATCGAAATCGGTTTATTGTTGAAATTCCGGTTCAAAATGATTATAGGCAATGGGAACAGTACGTTCAGCAAGAAACTAGCGGTAAATTGCATATGGGAAGCGCGATTATTGGAAGTATCCCATTTTGAAGTCCGGTTATATTTTGTAATCGAACCTGGATTGCAGGCGAATGAGACGATATATTGCAACATTTTAAACGCAGATCTTCTCAAAATTACATCATCGTCCCATAATTACCGAAAGATGCAGAATCTGTGACAATAAATTTTATCCGTTCAAAATCGGTAAGGCTCATCAGGCATTTTTGCAAAAAAATCGAAATCGGTTTATTGTTGAAATTCCGGTTCAAAATGATTATAGGCAATGGGAACAGTACGTTCAGCAAGAAACTAGCGGTAAATTGCATATGGGAAGCGCGATTATTGGAAGTATCCCATTTTGAAGTCCGGTTATATTTTGTAATCGAACCTGGATTGCAGGCGAATGAGACGATATATTGCAACATTTTAAACGCAGATCTTCTCAAAATTACATCATCGTCCCATAATTACCGAAAGATGCAGAATCTGTGACAATAAATTTTATCCGTTCAAAATCGGTAAGGCTAACCATCAGGCATTTTTGCAAAAAAATCGAAATCGGTTTATTGTTGAAATTCCGGTTCAAAATGATTATAGGCAATGGGAACAGTACGTTCAGCAAGAAACTAGCGGTAAATTGCATATGGGAAGCGCGATTATTGGAAGTATCCCATTTTGAAGTCCGGTTATATTTTGTAATCGAACCTGGATTGCAGGCGAATGAGACGATATATTGCAACATTTTAAACGCAGATCTTCTCAAAATTACATCATCGTCCCATAATTACCGAAAGATGCAGAATCTGTGACAATAAATTTTATCCGTTCAAAATCGGTAAGGCTCATCAGGCATTTTTGCAAAAAAATCGAAATCGGTTTATTGTTGAAATTCCGGTTCAAAATGATTATAGGCAATGGGAACAGTACGTTCAGCAAGAAACTAGCGGTAAATTGCATATGGGAAGCGCGATTATTGGAAGTATCCCATTTTGAAGTCCGGTTATATTTTGTAATCGAACCTGGATTGCAGGCGAATGAGACGATATATTGCAACATTTTAAACGCAGATCTTCTCAAAATTACATCATCGTCCCATAATTACCGAAAGATGCAGAATCTGTGACAATAAATTTTATCCGTTCAAAATCGGTAAGGCTAACCATCAGGCATTTTTGCAAAAAAATCGAAATCGGTTTATTGTTGAAATTCCGGTTCAAAATGATTATAGGCAATGGGAACAGTACGTTCAGCAAGAAACTAGCGGTAAATTGCATATGGGAAGCGCGATTATTGGAAGTATCCCATTTTGAAGTCCGGTTATATTTTGTAATCGAACCTGGATTGCAGGCGAATGAGACGATATATTGCAACATTTTAAACGCAGATCTTCTCAAAATTACATCATCGTCCCATAATTACCGAAAGATGCAGAATCTGTGACAATAAATTTTATCCGTTCAAAATCGGTAAGGCTCATCAGGCATTTTTGCAAAAAAATCGAAATCGGTTTATTGTTGAAATTCCGGTTCAAAATGATTATAGGCAATGGGAACAGTACGTTCAGCAAGAAACTAGCGGTAAATTGCATATGGGAAGCGCGATTATTGGAAGTATCCCATTTTGAAGTCCGGTTATATTTTGTAATCGAACCTGGATTGCAGGCGAATGAGACGATATATTGCAACATTTTAAACGCAGATCTTCTCAAAATTACATCATCGTCCCATAATTACCGAAAGATGCAGAATCTGTGACAATAAATTTTATCCGTTCAAAATCGGTAAGGCTAACCATCAGGCATTTTTGCAAAAAAATCGAAATCGGTTTATTGTTGAAATTCCGGTTCAAAATGATTATAGGCAATGGGAACAGTACGTTCAGCAAGAAACTAGCGGTAAATTGCATATGGGAAGCGCGATTATTGGAAGTATCCCATTTTGAAGTCCGGTTATATTTTGTAATCGAACCTGGATTGCAGGCGAATGAGACGATATATTGCAACATTTTAAACGCAGATCTTCTCAAAATTACATCATCGTCCCATAATTACCGAAAGATGCAGAATCTGTGACAATAAATTTTATCCGTTCAAAATCGGTAAGGCTCATCAGGCATTTTTGCAAAAAAATCGAAATCGGTTTATTGTTGAAATTCCGGTTCAAAATGATTATAGGCAATGGGAACAGTACGTTCAGCAAGAAACTAGCGGTAAATTGCATATGGGAAGCGCGATTATTGGAAGTATCCCATTTTGAAGTCCGGTTATATTTTGTAATCGAACCTGGATTGCAGGCGAATGAGACGATATATTGCAACATTTTAAACGCAGATCTTCTCAAAATTACATCATCGTCCCATAATTACCGAAAGATGCAGAATCTGTGACAATAAATTTTATCCGTTCAAAATCGGTAAGGCTAACCATCAGGCATTTTTGCAAAAAAATCGAAATCGGTTTATTGTTGAAATTCCGGTTCAAAATGATTATAGGCAATGGGAACAGTACGTTCAGCAAGAAACTAGCGGTAAATTGCATATGGGAAGCGCGATTATTGGAAGTATCCCATTTTGAAGTCCGGTTATATTTTGTAATCGAACCTGGATTGCAGGCGAATGAGACGATATATTGCAACATTTTAAACGCAGATCTTCTCAAAATTACATCATCGTCCCATAATTACCGAAAGATGCAGAATCTGTGACAATAAATTTTATCCGTTCAAAATCGGTAAGGCTCATCAGGCATTTTTGCAAAAAAATCGAAATCGGTTTATTGTTGAAATTCCGGTTCAAAATGATTATAGGCAATGGGAACAGTACGTTCAGCAAGAAACTAGCGGTAAATTGCATATGGGAAGCGCGATTATTGGAAGTATCCCATTTTGAAGTCCGGTTATATTTTGTAATCGAACCTGGATTGCAGGCGAATGAGACGATATATTGCAACATTTTAAACGCAGATCTTCTCAAAATTACATCATCGTCCCATAATTACCGAAAGATGCAGAATCTGTGACAATAAATTTTATCCGTTCAAAATCGGTAAGGCTAACCATCAGGCATTTTTGCAAAAAAATCGAAATCGGTTTATTGTTGAAATTCCGGTTCAAAATGATTATAGGCAATGGGAACAGTACGTTCAGCAAGAAACTAGCGGTAAATTGCATATGGGAAGCGCGATTATTGGAAGTATCCCATTTTGAAGTCCGGTTATATTTTGTAATCGAACCTGGATTGCAGGCGAATGAGACGATATATTGCAACATTTTAAACGCAGATCTTCTCAAAATTACATCATCGTCCCATAATTACCGAAAGATGCAGAATCTGTGACAATAAATTTTATCCGTTCAAAATCGGTAAGGCTCATCAGGCATTTTTGCAAAAAAATCGAAATCGGTTTATTGTTGAAATTCCGGTTCAAAATGATTATAGGCAATGGGAACAGTACGTTCAGCAAGAAACTAGCGGTAAATTGCATATGGGAAGCGCGATTATTGGAAGTATCCCATTTTGAAGTCCGGTTATATTTTGTAATCGAACCTGGATTGCAGGCGAATGAGACGATATATTGCAACATTTTAAACGCAGATCTTCTCAAAATTACATCATCGTCCCATAATTACCGAAAGATGCAGAATCTGTGACAATAAATTTTATCCGTTCAAAATCGGTAAGGCTAACCATCAGGCATTTTTGCAAAAAAATCGAAATCGGTTTATTGTTGAAATTCCGGTTCAAAATGATTATAGGCAATGGGAACAGTACGTTCAGCAAGAAACTAGCGGTAAATTGCATATGGGAAGCGCGATTATTGGAAGTATCCCATTTTGAAGTCCGGTTATATTTTGTAATCGAACCTGGATTGCAGGCGAATGAGACGATATATTGCAACATTTTAAACGCAGATCTTCTCAAAATTACATCATCGTCCCATAATTACCGAAAGATGCAGAATCTGTGACAATAAATTTTATCCGTTCAAAATCGGTAAGGCTCATCAGGCATTTTTGCAAAAAAATCGAAATCGGTTTATTGTTGAAATTCCGGTTCAAAATGATTATAGGCAATGGGAACAGTACGTTCAGCAAGAAACTAGCGGTAAATTGCATATGGGAAGCGCGATTATTGGAAGTATCCCATTTTGAAGTCCGGTTATATTTTGTAATCGAACCTGGATTGCAGGCGAATGAGACGATATATTGCAACATTTTAAACGCAGATCTTCTCAAAATTACATCATCGTCCCATAATTACCGAAAGATGCAGAATCTGTGACAATAAATTTTATCCGTTCAAAATCGGTAAGGCTAACCATCAGGCATTTTTGCAAAAAAATCGAAATCGGTTTATTGTTGAAATTCCGGTTCAAAATGATTATAGGCAATGGGAACAGTACGTTCAGCAAGAAACTAGCGGTAAATTGCATATGGGAAGCGCGATTATTGGAAGTATCCCATTTTGAAGTCCGGTTATATTTTGTAATCGAACCTGGATTGCAGGCGAATGAGACGATATATTGCAACATTTTAAACGCAGATCTTCTCAAAATTACATCATCGTCCCATAATTACCGAAAGATGCAGAATCTGTGACAATAAATTTTATCCGTTCAAAATCGGTAAGGCTCATCAGGCATTTTTGCAAAAAAATCGAAATCGGTTTATTGTTGAAATTCCGGTTCAAAATGATTATAGGCAATGGGAACAGTACGTTCAGCAAGAAACTAGCGGTAAATTGCATATGGGAAGCGCGATTATTGGAAGTATCCCATTTTGAAGTCCGGTTATATTTTGTAATCGAACCTGGATTGCAGGCGAATGAGACGATATATTGCAACATTTTAAACGCAGATCTTCTCAAAATTACATCATCGTCCCATAATTACCGAAAGATGCAGAATCTGTGACAATAAATTTTATCCGTTCAAAATCGGTAAGGCTAACCATCAGGCATTTTTGCAAAAAAATCGAAATCGGTTTATTGTTGAAATTCCGGTTCAAAATGATTATAGGCAATGGGAACAGTACGTTCAGCAAGAAACTAGCGGTAAATTGCATATGGGAAGCGCGATTATTGGAAGTATCCCATTTTGAAGTCCGGTTATATTTTGTAATCGAACCTGGATTGCAGGCGAATGAGACGATATATTGCAACATTTTAAACGCAGATCTTCTCAAAATTACATCATCGTCCCATAATTACCGAAAGATGCAGAATCTGTGACAATAAATTTTATCCGTTCAAAATCGGTAAGGCTCATCAGGCATTTTTGCAAAAAAATCGAAATCGGTTTATTGTTGAAATTCCGGTTCAAAATGATTATAGGCAATGGGAACAGTACGTTCAGCAAGAAACTAGCGGTAAATTGCATATGGGAAGCGCGATTATTGGAAGTATCCCATTTTGAAGTCCGGTTATATTTTGTAATCGAACCTGGATTGCAGGCGAATGAGACGATATATTGCAACATTTTAAACGCAGATCTTCTCAAAATTACATCATCGTCCCATAATTACCGAAAGATGCAGAATCTGTGACAATAAATTTTATCCGTTCAAAATCGGTAAGGCTAACCATCAGGCATTTTTGCAAAAAAATCGAAATCGGTTTATTGTTGAAATTCCGGTTCAAAATGATTATAGGCAATGGGAACAGTACGTTCAGCAAGAAACTAGCGGTAAATTGCATATGGGAAGCGCGATTATTGGAAGTATCCCATTTTGAAGTCCGGTTATATTTTGTAATCGAACCTGGATTGCAGGCGAATGAGACGATATATTGCAACATTTTAAACGCAGATCTTCTCAAAATTACATCATCGTCCCATAATTACCGAAAGATGCAGAATCTGTGACAATAAATTTTATCCGTTCAAAATCGGTAAGGCTAACCATCAGGCATTTTTGC